>CM077573.1:44488129-46888129 GCA_039657325.1 Stephania cephalantha
GACAAGACACTCACCGATCGAACGTGTACAAGCTGATACCACTGGCGTGAAATGAGCAGATTTCATTGGTCATTAACTATAACCCAGCATTGAATCATGTTCCCCTCATGGTCCTCGGGCAATCCTCTCGATTTAAATCCATAGGGAGATGTCTTCCTCACCTCCATCTGAGAACTGGAAACGTTTACCAGAGGAATCCTCGAAGTTCATATGCTCTGATCTTCACTCTGTCGGAGGATACTCCAAAATTCTTTGAGAATAGAGACATATACCGTTTGCGTCATCCCAGGCGACTTCAGAATGTCTCTTCATGTCGCATATACATCTTAGTCCCGCCTGATGTACTGGTGAATTGAACTGTATGCACTTCTGCAAGGATCATCATCTCTCAAATTTCAAAACGATTTCTGGTATCCACAACTCGCCCTGTGATTTCGTGTACACCGTATCCGTCGTCTTCGTTTATTCAGACACTTCCAGCACTTCATGCGCAAGGTCGCTCGTATCTCGAGTACAATCGTTCGTCCTGGTGACCTCTCGATATCTTCATTGTGTAGATACCTGCCTCATTCTACATAGCGCAAATCATCACAATAGTATCGATAGGAATTGCTCCGACATGATGTCGTCGTTGCCTCGAGTAATCCATACTCATGCATCTCAGGACATCCGACAACCTCAACATTCAGGATACTCTGTCTCCTACTCGGCGCAGACTGGGCGACTTACGTTCGCTGCTCTGAGCGATACTCTAAGGAAAAGTCATACCCTTCAAGAACTCTGATCCATCCGCGCCGTCTCATGTTCGCCAGTGTATGAAGAGTGTGAATCTCTCTCCATACGTAAGGTGTCTTCCAAGTCTTCAGCGCAAATACAACCGTCACAACTCGTATCATGCGTGGCAGTTCTTCTCGATGTATCTTTAATCGGTCTCGATGACGTTGGCGTATATGCTTACCTACACTCATGACCTCGGGACTCTCAACACACAACCCCACCTTTATATATAAGCATCGTGTACACTAGGAAATCCTCATTCACTTCCTGCAGTGTACTAAGATCACAAGGCGTGGTACTGCATGACCTCTTCGAATCGAGTAAATGCAACGCCTCGCAATTCTCACTCCACTCATGTTAACATCCTTTCAACGTCACCACGTCATCTGAGAAACGACTCTTTCAGAAAATCCTTCACAAATCTACGGTAATATCCTCGCTAACCCCAGGAAGCTCCCGATCTCTTTGAGTACCGATGTTCCGTGCTGGCCAATCCGTGGATCGTCGAATCTTGGCCGGATTCATCGCGAATCCCCGCCGCTCCAACAACGTGCCTCAAGAACTCGACCTCTCGTAAGCTGGGATCACACTTCGTCGAGCTTAGCGAATGGGGAAGTCTGTGCTCCCTCACTCATCAGCACTGCTTTCTGAGGTGCTGCTCGTGGTCCTCACATGTCCCCGAGTATATCAGATGTCGTCGATGAAGACCTATCACGGCTTGCCGAGATATGGCCTAAGTACTCGGTGCATCAAATCCATGAATACGGCGGGCGTCAATGCCTCAAATGGCATGACCGTGAATCTGGTAGAACCAGTATCTCGGGGTTGAACATTACCTCGGACCCATCCTCATCCCCCCATCCTAAGCTTTCGATGATACCCCAATCTCAAGTCTATCCTGGAGAAAAATCGTGCTCCTCTCAATGATCAACAACCGTCTCATCCGCTAAATGGGTACTTGTTTCTAACTGTCATTCTGTCAAGACTCAGAAGTCGATGGTAGTCTTCCATATCGCCATCCTTCTTCTTCAGCAAATTACACTGGCGCTCCCCACTAGTGACATCGAAGGTGTGATAAACCCTTCTCCCCCAAATCCTTAAGTCGAGTCCTCAACTCCTTCTTGAATTTCCTGACAGCTGTGGGTATGGCGGTATCGTTGATCACCTGTAATCTGGACTAGCTCGATGCTGAAGTCAAGCTCAGCTCGCGTGGGCAATAATCCAAGTAAATCCTCTGGGGAAAACATCTCGGGAAGTCTCGAACAACCGGTATCTCCTAGTCCTGGGTCCCCCGACTCTCCGCTATCGCGTTCTCTCAACGCTACCTAGTAGTCTCATCTTCTCTACTAAATGCAAACCGAATTCTCAGGAAGGTCGGGAAGTATCACAGCCTGGGTACAGAATAGTAGTCAGCAGATTAAGGGGCGGTCGAAACCAAGTGCGGTCATCTCGTGGGTTTATAATGTAGGCTATGAAATTTGTGACATAAGTCTCATGAGCTATTGCCCTGGGTCAAACATCCTCTTAAAAATTGTCAATTGATATGGGCGGGAGGTTGGACCCATCGCCAGCTCCGGTGCCTCTAGCTTCGCGCTACTTAACCCCATCGGTACTTCAAGTGGATAGCAAACGCGAATCAGCTACTACGTGGCATAACGTATATATATATACATATAGAAACTAACACGTATATATAAGAAATCCCTCTATCTCACCTTCACTCAATTCCCAACAAAATAGTTCCTATGCGTGATCATCTCGGTTTCAAATTTCTAAGGTTTATGTTTTATACGAGTTCGTGCTTCTCTTATTTATCCAGTAAGGTTCTAATACTTTAGGTTTGATATCACTAACTCGTGACGGCCCTTCTCCAATCTAGTACCTGTCATTAATCCCGTACTGTCTAATCATATTCTACGCATTATTTAATTTACAACTACGTATTAGTCACCTTTACAATCCTGTGACGCCTTCTTTTCTCGTGTTCATGATAAGTAATACACTGAGTCCTAGCTCAATTTATAAAATTTAAGTAGAGTTAATTAAAACCTTTGATTAAATTTAATTAATGAAACATAGTTTAGTCTTATTGATTATGCTACAATGAGTAACTAGATGCGAAGCCATTTATAAAAATTCATGGCCGTGGAAAACTAGGAAATGATGATCACATATATAAAGTCTGTGCAAAATGTTTTTAAATTTGAAACCCAACAAAAAGCTGAAGTCAAGCTGCTCTGAACTAACGCTCAACCTAACACATAATAATCCCTAAATAGTATCTCGACAGACGATATATAATATATACACAATCAAAGATACCAAAAGAAGACCTGCCACATCGATGTAAAGGTTGATGGTTTACTGGTCGCAGAGCAATCGCTGATCTTTTCCCGCTCGTCACTTGTAGCTTACGTTCGCGACTCCACCGTCTATATAAAAGGACTAGCTGGAGTACAAGAATAAACAAGTAATCCTCGATGACAAGCTTAATTTGCATTTCTAAATATTCAAATGGTATTTAAAAGCATATACAATGGGAAACTGTAAAATAAACCATATGCGACAGTAAATACCGTAGTTATCAAGCTGATACTGACACTAAAGCAAGAGTTTAGCAGTGATTTATGTCCGCATTACAGTTGAAACATGTCAATTCACTCAATAATCATATAGCACAAGGCGACTCTAACCAACCATGGCAGCTACAGTGGACTTCTAACCCTGGTATAGACCACCTCGTGCAGACTTCAACCTCGAGGGCTTACATAAAGGTTTCCAAGTAATATGGTGCCGACATATCCCGTGACTCAACTTAACCCCGCTAGTCGCAGTATGACACTTCTGACTTGAAAGCAATTGGACCTAAATGCTAAAACTCACTTTTTAAATTTCGAAGAAATACTGCAAGGTATGGATTGCCTGCTGCAAGGCATAGCACATCTACACACCTAAACTTAATAAGGAATACAAGTCCTCTTAAATGATTTTATACAAGATATTCACTAATGTTTTAATATCATGTTACTTATTTAATCAATTCAACATTCTAAAACAACAAGAATGAGACATAAAGAGTGATAGGAACCTAATGAATCCCAAATCAAATGAATTCAGACATCATGCAAACTAGACTCACTAAGGCGAGTTATAGACACAAAGAACACATGAGGAAGTAAGAATACAAAGGGAAAAATAGGTCAAAAGGACCTATGCAAGGACAACAATTTTCAATAGAAATGAAATGCCAAGGCAAAGTTGCTAATGGGTGATACTCACATGACAACAAAGTAAAAGTCATAGCTTCTAAGCTAGCCTCCGTGTATATCCCAAATCTTGTATTCTGACTCTTCCACCTTTTCCAGTTCCAAGTTTGGTGTCTCATTAGTTCAAATATAGGCTGGTTTGGGCTCAATTTAGGGGTGTTTATCAGGTATTCAAATTGGTTCAATAGACTTTAAATCAATCTTTCCTAAACTAAATTCCCTAAAGACTAAATTTTATTTCAATTTCAGTCATACACTTTTTGCGCTTTTAGTGATGAAATGGTCGTAAGATTTGAAATATAATTTTCTCCAATTTTGTTTCGAATTTTTTCCTAATTTTTCCAAATTCTTCTTCTCATCATTTTGTTTTTCCTGGGTGACGGGTCTGGGCTGTTCTCCACCCCAACACCCAAGTGGGAATCGATGGTGTGGAGACACCTCACGATCTCCACCTCGCCTAAGTTGGCCATTTGGAGTCAGCCATTGGTGGTCAACCCCACTTCGGCTACCCACCGCGACCAATAACTCCACAGCCAGCTCACCCAGGACTCACCGATCGAGGACGTTCCACCTTCTCCTCTCCTTCCCTGCATGTTCTTCTTCTCTTCCTCTCATTTCCTTCTTCTTCCTCTCTCGCTCCCCGTTCTGGGTCTCGTGTGTATGCTGAATGTGCTGTGCGTGTGGTGTAGGTGCCAGAGGCGGCATTGACACTTGTATGGAAATCTTGGACAGGTGTGGTGTTGTTTTGGACAAGCGTGAAGCTAGGTGTCTTGACACCTATCAGTAATAAACTAAGACACTCGCTCGTGCTTTCTGGCGTTTCATCGGCCGATTTCGCTAGTCCGAACCGGTGATATCCGATCACAAATAACAGAAGCCAAATTCAATATCTATTTGTTATTATTTATTTGACAAATTTTTATTTAATTTCCAGTGTGTTTCTCATTTTCCCCGATCTAATATTCTATCCCATTAACTACCAGCACTGGCTCGACACGGAACTCGAGGCGTGTTCTCGCTCTACCTCGACGCGCAATCAGGCTAAACCGACTTAAGTAAGTCTATACACAATACATAACACGGTGCACACATCAATAGCAAAATATGATATACCTACACGTTCCTCGACAGGTGCACATTTCACTGCGGTAGGTCCCACGCCGAGCATCGATGATCCTCATTATGGAATTAAATCAAGAGATTAAAGCCGTGAAGGTAAGCTTCAGTCGACGATGCATCGACTTACATTCACTTATTTGCCTGTAAGTATTTAAGCTTAATTTAAATTTCGGGATCTAAATTCTTTCTAGTCTGGAAGAATTGTAACGACAAATTTAATGACTCGCTACACCGCGAGTTAATGACGTGGTTAGTAAGACGTGGTGACACGGACAAATGATCGTGGAACCCAGAAATAGGTTAGTATACGCTTTAACTAGGTAAATTGCTATTTTGTACGTTGTTTGATTGCATTTACGATGTTTACGCGAAAATAGATTTCAACGACATTGCAATGTGTGTCTTTATATTACATTTGAGAAGTGCGAGACGTGCAGCGGCATGTATTTATCTCGATAAGCGTATCAACAGCGGGTACCTGTAGTCTAAAAGATTAAATAATAGGCCTAGAGAAATAATACACACATAAAATAGAATAATAAATGAGTTCAATAATGATACCTAATGTATACTTGGTATCAGGGACATATAGCACGCGTAAGAGCAGCCGCTGTTCGGGATCGCTAAATCTACGTCAGAACACCAAATACCACTTTTAGTGTTAAAGACAAGGGCGAGTGGTGCCATTATGGTCATTTTTGGAGTTACGAGAGGTTGGAAATGGAGCAAGTGGAGGTCATTTGATTACCTCAGATGCACAAATGGGGAGAGATGCAAATTTGACCATAAAAACTCACTTGCACTTTCAAACCACCAATTTATGCTTAAATTGAGGAAGAAGAAACTAGGGTTTTGGAGATCCAATCCTTAGTGATTTGAGGAGCTTGGCAGTGGTGAAACGATTAAAAGTATAGGCGAGATTCACAATCACCTCAACTTTCTTTATCTTTTGATCACAATTTTTCGTTGTTGCAGTTAATCCATTAGGTAGATTGTTAAGCGGTTGTTAAGCTAAAGTGTTTTGGTAAGTTTTGGTGCTATGAAGTTCAGTGGTTTATGTTGCTGGTTGTTGTCGCTGCGGGTGGAGTGGTTTAAAACCCATAATTTCTTCATGTTGAAACTAATAACTGTTCGAGAATGACATTTAGTGTGCTAATGACGTTTATTTAATACGTAGATGACAATTAGCTGCACACAGTAATAAGATAACGCGCTAATGTTTTTCTGACCATGAACCAGTATAATGGTTTGGAATTCCCACATGAATTCCTGCACTAAATACAAGCGCTAGATATTGTTATATAGCTGAGATTATTTTTGCTAAGTGACATAAAACACATCCAATTGACTAAAAATCGATTATAAATGGAAATATGTCATTTCTGCTGGTAATTTGGATGATCTGGGATTATCTTGGTTCTTAATCTGTGGCTATTTCACGAGGACACTGTTTGCGGTTGCTGATGTGTGTAGTGGTCCCAACCTAAATTTCTCGAGTAAAGATTTTTATTTTTCTTTAAATTCACATGCTAGTCTTTCAATACTCTATTCTTATGGAATGATTTACCTGGATGGACGTTGAGGTTCTCCCTCCAGTGCTATTTTCAAAGGGTGGTGGTGTCCACTAGGCCAAAACATCGTATGCCAGTGGATTTCACACAGGGTCAATCTTGGTAGAGTCACTGTCAGGGCACATGGCGTGGCACGTTCATGGTCCTGACACGGCGACCACCTAGCTTTATCCAGGACATCTGCCTGGTTTGAGTGCTACTCGCGACTAATAGCTTAGCCTTCCCGTTTCTGGAGTACTAAGTATGGTGCTAATCTGAGACCTTTAGGCTTTCGAGAACATACTTTGAGTTTTTCACTATTACTCATGCATGCTATGAGCACAAATGCTCTAGATTACTTCCACATTTGCTGTATCTTAACATTATTGGCCTCAATTTCGGTATGTGCTTTATGTACTTCTCACTTAATTTCCTTAGAGAATACTCAATTTCTGGACTCACATCTGCCTTGTATTTATGGCTTGAGTGCATCCTAGGTGCCATAAGCCTTTACATGATTGTATTACCTGATTACCTCGTGATTCAGAGATATTTGAGGCCAGTTTCGTACGTCGTATTATATATACTTTGTTTTTACTTTAAGGATTTTAGATTATGTATAATAATTTCGTAATCTACATCTTGTTGATATTTTGATACATTGAGGTGTAGTTATGGTCTACATGACATATGAGTTTTCCACACTAGGTGATTGTAGCTAAATTTATTGACTGAGAATTTTTTATATTTTGATTGTCACACAAAAGATTTCTGGGCTTGTGGTTTGAGCATGGTTTATAATTTTCTTAGCAGATGACTTTGAGTTCTATTGACAATTTAAACAATAAATTGTTGTTTATCGAGGTTAATAATGATTAAATGGCGGAGGAGATAACATTGCTGGGATTGTCATGGCTACGATAGGCCAGAAATGTGTCAGGCCCTGATATCGCCTATCAGGCAGTACATTTGGAAAATGTGTCATTACACTTAATACTAACATCGGTTTATTATATATGAGACAGGAGCAAATGGTGACCTGTAAATAATCTCTTTAAGAGAGAAGTCTATGAATAACGCTATTAATTTATATCTCCCCTCGATTCTTCAACGCTATTTCTCTTTCTCGATCGAGAAACTGCAAGGGCGATTGTTCTTCAATGCTTTCTTGTGGTTTTTTTCAGTTTATGATTTCAAGAGTTTGAACTCCGTCGAGGCACAAATGGAGCATGATGGAGCTTAATTTAAGAAGAAGGAATTTCTATGGTTTGGGATATGAAGTTCTTCTATTTGACCTCCAAACTTTTTCTACATCTGTCTACACTCTGCATGCTGCTCTATTGTGGAGTCTCTCAGAATCTCTCTCACGAACTCACTCAAGCAGATCTCTCTTCAGCTCTCATGATCTCTCTTCGCTTTTCAACACATCTAATTAACCTCACCTTACTTGGATCTCTAATGACTTTCCTCTTTCTTCTTCTCTTTATATTCCTCATCGCTCTGAAGAAGTTAGTTTCATGCAGCAATAATCAATGGAGGAGTTTCAATTCGATCTGGAGGTCTCATTATGGTCACGATCAATTCTATATGCCAGAAGTATATGAACCTTAAAATGCATGAATTCCTTGTTTTTCTCAAGTAAGTTATGCAATGTGGATTATATAGTTTCATAATGGCTCAAAGACGTCGAGATCTGCATTGACGGACAACTCTCAAGTCATCGTGTTATCTTTCTTAACGCCATAACATACCATATTACTACTTCATTATTGATATCAGATAAGTTGTTATGGAACTTATATGGCATGGAAAGAGTTGATGATGATCTTATTAGTAATTGAAGTGATTGTTATATTAATGGCGTAGATGAACTTTTTAAAATGATTTATACTTCTACTACTTCAAATTCCCTCGTGCTTCGTGTGAATAGATGAATAGGTGTTTTTTACAACTCACGTGATTTGAAACAAAGTATAATTCAATTTCATTGTGTAGTTATTTCAGTGTATTGCATTTATCAACAAATACAATTTTATAATTAATTTGATTTCATTCTCGAGTTTTTTGGCTGGGCGCAATTATTGTTATAACATTTCTTGTTGCTAAGCTAAGAGGAAGCTTAGCAAACGAAAATCTTTGTTGCAACATGTCCAAAATTTGCTGCGAACTTATTAATTTCAAAGAATAAAAATAATTGTTGCTAAAAGAAGTTGTCAGGCTCTATTAATTAAGTTTTCAATAAAGTTTAAAACTTCTTTAGTATAGATTTGCTCGCTGGGAACTATTAGGTACGCACAATTAGTAACAAAGAAGTAACTTAAAAAATTGCGTTAGACTAAGTAATAGGAACACAAATGATGGCTTTAGCAACAAAATTTTTGCTTTGCTAAATATGATTTTCACTTCCTTATTACTATGGTTCGATCAATCCTCATAAAAAGAATTAATGCTCCAACCCCAAAACCTCGAGAAAAATCAAGAAAATAAAATATAGCTACCAAGAATCGTTTGATGACTTCTTCCTCGAGTTAAAGCAGGAACAACAATAAACTATACTTCGAAGATCTAAAGATCAGATGACTCTGAAATGGATCAACAACAGAACCGCATCAAATATCGATTAACAAGAAAAACATGAACAACATACATTCTATTATTCTATTAATCATAAAAAAGATAGAGTATATGTTTATATACACAGGAGAAGGTGCAATATTACACACCCTTGTTATAACAAACCGAAGTAAACTAACATAAGCCTATGATACAATACACAACAAATGGAAATGATAATAATACATTAAGCAATTGGTCTCAGACATTATATAACTTTATATCCCTCCTCAAGACGTGAAGTCTATGCTAAATCACATGTGATCTATCTTGGACAATAAGGCAAAAAATAAAGGAGCGGGTGAAGATTTTGGTAAATAAATCAGCTTACCGTAATGTCAGACCATAGGAACATATTAGAAGAATAAAACCACATTTGAACTGAATAGATCAACCAAATGACAATCAATCTCCAAATGCTTTGTTCTTTCATGGAAAACAGGGTTGGCAGAGAGGTGAATTGGTGTACTTTTGATTATCACAATTGTGAGGTATGAGGAAGTAGAGGTAGAAACACCTAAGTCTCTGTAAGAATATAAGAAATCCACAACAATTCACTAACTGTGGAAGACATGCTACACCTATACTTCACCTTCAAGAGATTTTAGAATAATAAATTGCTTTCTTTGTTTCTTCATGAGATCAAGGAAGAACCCACATTACACAATATCCATGAGAGACTTCCAGAAATGAGGACAAGCTGCCCAATCGTGACTCACAAGATGTAATGACAGGAAAAGCCAATCCAACAGGGGAAGAAACAATTCCCGTTAAGAAATACCCTTAAGATATCGAAGAACAATGCAAGAGTAAATCAAACCAATGTTGTTCAAGAGAGCTTGAATAAACCCACTTAACCGCCATGTAAGATAGGTAATGTCGATCGAGTGAAACCTGGTAGAGAGAAGACGTCCAATTAATCTTCTATATCGATCAACTTCAAGTAACAAAGTGAGAATCATCTATCATCAAATTTATAAATCACTGAAAGAAAGAGGAGTAGGTCACTTATTAGTGCAAAAGGTATAAATGATTTCCAGATCAAGTAAGTCAAGTGACATATTTACGTTGATGAACATAAAGTCCTTATCAAGACTTGGAAACCAACTTTAAGCCTGTGAAAATAACGAGGCTTGGCCAAGATCTTTGATATGAACAATTTGTGCAGAAATCCTTGACTTTGGCAAGTTGTTCTCAAGTAAGTTCCCAATAAGAAGAATGATCATCTAACATACACTAGTAACACCAAAAACTCACTCATCTAATTTTTGTAATGTAAACAAACAAGGATCATGTGCAGATTGAATGAAACCAAAAACTGAAGTTGAGAAGTAAACTCATGATTCCATCATTTTAAGCTTGCATGATACCATTTACAAGGATCGCTGAAGTTTGCAAACTCAGTAGGAGAGGCCAAAGTGTAATCATCGTAGAGAGGCATTATTAACATCCAATTGATGTAACACACTTTCGAGCACACAAGGATAAAACAATCCCTGACTATGACATTCCCTTGGCAACAGGAGAGAAAGACATGGGTAACCAACACCTTCACTTTGATTGAAGCCATTTGCAACTGAACGTGCTTTACATTCTAACTAATGATCCATCAGGATTATAGACTGACCTTAGGAGAATCCATTTAGAAACTAATGGCCTTTTTATTAGATGGTAAATCAAGTTGAGACTCCAAGTACCATTCTCCTCCAAAGTTTGTAACTCCTTATTCACAAGCTTCAACCCAAATGGGATCATGTTTAAATTTCTGGAAGATAATAAGTAGTTCCTCTATGGTTGAAATGCAAGAGTCAAAAAACACTGTAATCAAAGAAGAATGTGAGAGAAGAAATAATTGAAAGTGGGAAATTTGAGGCACCAAAGAAAGAATAGATTCTCTCAAGTGGAATGGATACGTAGGCATGTACATTATTCAAAAACAAAATCATTCATCCAAAGAGGTCTTATAGAATCAAGCATCGAAGACTTTTCCGAGGAACAATTGCCACGCAGGAGGCATGGACAACATCAAGATGAGGCATGGATGAATCAAAGCACATGTAAAGAAGCAGAGAGCCCGCAAAATAACATTCAAGATACCAACATCATGATGAAAAAAAACTCCATAGGAAACCTCCCAGAATGAGGCACACAGTGAATAGGCAGGCAAAGCATTTAAGCTTAAGGAAGTGAGATGAAGAAAATGCACACAAAGAAAAGTTTAGGTGGACAATTCTCAAGGAATCCTGATGTGTCATTACAAGCTGAATAGTGGGGCAATGGACAATCTGAACTTGTCAAGAAACACTCAGGAAATGGAAATTGATTTTCAAAGAAAATCATATCCCTTGAAACAAAATAGGCATGTAGTTGCAGCATATTATATAACCTCAGTAAGCCTTCTTGTCCAGGGAATAAGCCTAGAAAGATACACTTAATTGCTCAGGTATCTAACTTGGTTTTACTTGGTGAAACATTAGTAGCAAAACATAAACAACCAAATGTCTTCAAGGAAAGATACCTTCTGGTAACCTTCCAAATAAGAGATGATAAGGAGACTTCCATTTTCAAAGAATCGAGGAAGGCAAATCGATTAATGATATAGGCAGCACTAAGAACATCATCACCCCAAAATTTTTATGGACAAAACCATATTGAAAAATGAGAGCTCTTTGTAACTTGTAACAGTATGACGATGCTCTTATGCTTTCAACTACACCATTTTGGCTGAGAGTATAAGGTGCAGACTTCTGAGGTGAATAATCCTCTAAACCAGAAAACAAAGCTTCGACAATCTTACTTGATTAGTAAATTCAGTACCATTATCAGTCCTAATGGTTTGAACACAGATGCCTTGAAATGATTTTTTTTAATAAAAGCTGCTAAAAACCTGTTGGATAAGATTCCACCCGTCAAGGACTTATAAGTTTCATCAAAAAAGTCACATGTAAATCGACCGTAACTCATCTCAGCTACAACCTGCATTAAGAAAAATGAGCTCCTTGAAAAGAAGGTTGCTTATATGGTCCCCAAACATCCTTATATGTAACAAATTGAAAAGTGATAAGAAGTTTGAATAGAACCTAATGGAAAACAAGTCTTGCATTGTTGACAAGATTGAATAAACATCTACAAGTGTACATTATGTCCTCCACAGTGAATAATTATCGAGTAACAAATCAAGATGTTTTGTTACAAGAATTTATGAGTGCCCCCAATCACGATGATGTTATTAGTTTTAAAATTAACATAATAGCATTATTACAACAAGCTAATGATAATTCTCAGGAGACACAAATGAAGCAATGCATCTTTATTGAAAGAACTTGGAATCTTTAAAGTATGGTAGAGACCTCCAATCATCCTTCCCATGCAATAGAACTTGAGATTGACGTCAATCGTTCTGGATACCACAAAATGATGGATAAAACTCATCCTGTCTTGCTTTTAGTAGAAGAAAGAAGCTTTACTGAACCACAAAAGTGATTATACTTGAATGAGCTTATGCTGTAGCATGAAACATGTAATCATATCCTAAGGTTGAGATGCAATGATCTCCTGTATATAGTAACTTCTTTAAGTATGTCCATCAGTGTAAACAAACCATAATGAGGTTTAGCCAAAACAAGAATATTAACAAGCAAATCATAGTTATATGCGCATATGATTTAGTTGTGTCCCATTATCCACAATCCAAGCTATTCCAACTGGAATCAGCATGAGACAGTTAAAAGCTAGAAGGCCTTTTTTTGGTAATTTACCTCAGAAATCGAAACAAACGCCAATTCACATGAGCTATAAGACACCTTCAACTGAAATGAGCATTTTCCTTCTATGAAATTCTCAAATGCCTCTTGTCTGACATCATTGTTTTAATATTAGTTTGAAAGTCTCTCAAACTCCAAAATGTTCCTGTGATTTGGTATATCCGTGAGGGCGATTCCATCATGTTTACAAAAGATTTAGAACCATTATTCAATCTGCTTTTTCTGAGCTTTTTTTTATACCAATCTCGAACTTGCATGAAGCTTGAAACAAGTTTCTTTTGGTAGCGCCTTCTTTGCATTTCTTTACAATGATTCACAGAATGCATCGCTTCTGATCTCTTAGTTGAACAAATTTCTTGTGATTTTTACCAAGAATTTAGTACCACTCAGATGGACCAAGATGAAACTGTAATATACTTCGTTAGTCTTCGCGATTACTATTGTCGATCCATTATATAAATGAATAGCTAACATGAACTTCCTTTTTCTTTTCAACCTCTAAGCTAATCATAGAGTATGCCTTGTTTATATTTAGTAAGTGGATCCACTCACTAAGATTCTTGGATTACTGAATGCGTGATCATATGAGGATATCACTCTAAACCCATCGAAATTGCATCAATCATTAATTAGACTCTGTAATAGCCATTTTTGTCTTTAGAGTTCCACTGGCTCACAAGCGCATAAAGGAACCAACAACTCTACCATCCCAGTAATTTCTTAAGTTTTGGTGTAATATTGTGAGATGTGAGAGATCTCCTTGACTTTATAGAAGAAATATCTACTTCGCTTGAGTTTGTATACAAGAGGAGTGTCCATTACACTCTCCATACCTTCTTTCTTTCAATTCATTCCATGTATTCTTAAAAGATGAAGTAGTATAAAGAAAGCGCTTCAACAATGTCTTTTGATGATGTGGAATTCAAGATCTGGGCAAGCTTACCATATAATCCACTTTGATCCAATTCCTATCCAAATTGAAATCATTTGAATATGGTATTCACATATTTTCCATCAATGAAACCAAGTTTTGTTTTCGGCACCCAAAGCAAATTAACATTGCTCTACTCCAAGAAAGATAATTGGAACCATGGAGATAGTTAGAAACCTAAGTACCTATACTCAAAGATGATCAGATCCTCAAGGAAATAAGGACTCTACACCAAGATCTCCTCGAATCAACAAACTCTTCCTCGCTCCATTTCGAATCAAGAATTGAACCTGAGAACCATGTTAATGGTCGCTGATGATCATACACTCAAGCAAGTAAACTCAAAAACAACAGATAAAAAAAGAATAATGGTAAGACCGCGCCATACCATGAACAACAATAAACTGCATCGTGTAAGATCAAATGATCAACAATGAACCAAAGACTCAAATACAGATGAACAAGAAAACATGAACAAGATACATTCTATTATTCATTAATCATAAAAATACAAGAGTACATGTTTATATACATATTAGAGAAGGTGCACATTACACACACTTGTATATAACAAATCAAGTAAACTAACATAAGCCTATGATACAATACACAACAAATTTATATGATACAATACATTACAATGTCTCAGTACATTGCATAACTCTACAAGTTATAAATGTTATTTTCTTTGTCATTGCACCCTCTACACCATAAAACAATTAATTTTAATTAGCTGCAAAATATTTTGCAGCAAAAAATTAACGTTTCGTAGAGATTTTTTTTAAATGCACCAAAATTAATTGTAGTGAGCATCGTTGCTCAAGCTCCCACGTTGAATGTATTATGCTACAAATTTTTTTACTTGCAGCTAATAATAACGTTTAGTGATGATAATATTTTACAACTTCTTCAGTGACAATAGTTAGCTACAAAGTTTTAACTATAATCGCATCTAAATGCATCATTTCTAAAAATAAAAATAGTCGCAAGCAAATGTGTTTATTTACTACAATTTTCTTTTTCGCAGGTGTAAATGCATCTATTTTTTGCAGCAAAACAAAAAATATAACTAATAATTTATTTGCGCTACAAATTCAATTTTGGTCGTAAGCTTTATTTTGCTTTAAAAAGAAATTTAACTAAAAGTATTTTTTGACTACAAAAATGAATATTTGTAATAAAATACATTCATTAATTTGCTACAATCGATCATTTAGTGAATCTAAAAGGCTGTTTTGACTTCAAATTATTTTGTAATTAAATGACTTTAATTACCATTTTTTTTTTCTTTGTGTCAACTACCAAAAATGTGTTAGAAGACTGCTTTTTGAATCCCCAATTATGTGAATTATATTGTCTCCGAGAAACAATCTTGCCTTTTTAATTAAGAGATATTTTGTTTCAATTACAAGTCTCAGAAAGAGCAATTATAAGCATCCTATTGTTTTGAGAACATGTCCGATTGAAAATAGTAGACCCATAGATCCTAAGCTCTGCACAACGAATCGAAAAGCCTAAGTGAACTAGTGGATCTAATAAGCTCTAGGATAACTGCACCAGTGTTTAGTAATAGACTTAGAGGACAACCACATCTAACGAGAGATATACAAAATGAAAAACAAACAAACTAATTAAAACAAACCTAACATAGCTAGAAACACAAAAAAGCCTCAAAACAAGAAGAAATGTATAAACGCAAGAACACCTGATCAAACTCATAGCGGGGTTGCACAAAATCTTCCACCGCCATGGAACAAGATTGCATGCGCCTTTCTCGACTCTAAAAGCCTCTTACAAACCATCCTCATGCACAAACTCACCTTAATTCCTCTTCCTCTTAAAAAACCTGTGAAAGGTGGAGGAAAAAGAAGAACTGAGATCTCAACAAAAAAGATTCCATAGATCTATTGTTCTTCTTCCTTTTATTCCTTCTTCAGTTTTTTTTTTATGTGTGAGAAGAACACTAGATCTGAGTGAAGGTTTGGTAAAATGATATACTGGAAGATGATTTAGATGTATTTTTTTCTTTTCAAGAGATATATACACATATTGGAATACCAAAAATAAATCGGAATACAAAAATTTGAATTACAAAAGAATAATCAACATATGAGAATTGTTCAAAGCTTTTTTAAATATCTAGGTTTTGTCCACACCAAAAAGGGAAATGCTCAGGGTGCGTAGGCCCAAAGTTGGGCAAGCACACAAAGACAATGTATACACTTGTTTATGTCCATTAAATGCACATAGATTTCTGTGCTGCATATATGAATGCACACACATCTAGTGGTATAATGATGATGTGCACATACACACAAAGTGCTGTAAGCTGTTTATTTCGCTTTGCTCATTTTAAATCAATTTATTTTTTCGATAATCAAAGTTTTGAATCGTGATTCTTGCAAGTACATGCAGATATAACCCACTTCCAATATTTTCTCTTTTTTTTTTAATTTCTTCATCTAAATTCATTTCTGATATTTGTGGATCTATCCGACCATTTTAAAGCTTCTACTTTCGTAGTCATACAATGGCCGTCATACTGGGGGAAATGTTGATTGATTTTTTATTTTATTTTATTTTATTTTATTTTATTTTTTCAGGGATTTTGAACTTTAGTCAACAAATCCGGCTTCTCCACGATTGGCGACTTCAATCGTACTTCAACTCGTTCGCAGAACACGAGACAAAAAAAAAAACACTTGGTGTTGTGGGCTTCCTCTTAAGCCCAATTAGGTTTAGACGATGTATAGTTAATTTACTAAAAAGTTGTGCCCAATTGCTATAAACAACCCCTGGCCCAAAGAATTATTGTATTGGGACAAGACAACCTCATATATTCTTGTCCAGCTCTTATATAAGTTGTGTTGTGCTTTCTAGACACATTTATTTATTTTTATTTTTTAAGTATGATATAAATTTCATTAATCATTAATTACATGACTATACATGTATAAAATCAATTACTCTAATAAAATCACATTAATTCTTTAATTTATTTGTTCAAAAGAACATCTACATAATAATCTATGCTTTGCAAATTCATTAATATATTCTATATTTTTTTATATAATATCACACTATTTTTTTGAGACACAATTTGTCTTCGCATCAACCACATCATTTTAGAAAATTAAATTCAGTATATATATATAATAGAATTAATATTTTCAATCTAGAAAATGTCATCATCAACCCATTAATTAATTTAATTAGTATCACACCATAAATTTGATAGTATATATGCATTTTAATGATATCAGCCTCGAACATTATTGCATATAGGTAGGAATATATATATATATATATATATATATGTATATAATCAATTACTCTCAGTTTTTTTATAAGTCTTTTATGGTTTTTTGCTTATGTGATTAAGAAGTCAATAAATACATTTGGATGTTACTAAAATGTCTTATTAATGCTATTTGTTTTCTTTGAACTCATTTAAGAGAAACGTGAAGTTCGGTGGGGTTTTTTTATTTTTTATTTTCGGTCTATCCGATTTTGGATAGATAGGGCACCACTGCTCTTCCTTCATAAACATATGGTTTAAGAAAACTATGGTTTTCAATTCCTAACTAATTGAAAAAAAGAAAAAAGAAAAGCTTATTCAGTCCATCATTTAAGAAACAGAGAAATCAACAAATCATCCCAACTTTGGATTTATAACCACTGCTCTCCTTCTCATAAACATATGAAGTTCCATGCAATCCGCGAACATGGTGAGCGAATACCCAGCACAAGTGAGGTCAACCATCATCATCAAGTGAAGATACCCATTTCAGATTCTACACCAATGATCACTAGAAACCAATCAATTGATCCACATAACACTACAAGAATGAGGTGAAATAGCAACAATAAATAGCAACAACTATGATATGTATGCTAAACATCAACAAATCAATAACAAATCTGCAAGATCAAATAATTCATTTTGGCTTGGTGGGCAACTATCCAGATCACAGTATTGCGATTTGTAACAAAAATTAGCTGAGAGACTAAGTTTATCATGTCGCGTATCTATCATTGAGCCTTCTTCCTCTCCATGATATTCTCGCTCAAAGATTTCTTTTTGTCGAGATTCGCACACTAACACGTAAAGCGTTAGATCTCAGAACCAAAACTAAACCAACGACAGATCTCGAGACAGTGCATCGGCCATAAAATTAAGTCTGTTGGCCGATCTGGCTGTGAGAGCTTAAAATTTAAAAAGATCGATCGCTCTTCCTCCTCAGCCGCTTGCTCAAACCCTCTGTCAGCCTAGCATTTTCAAAGTTGTTGCACCAACCCTCGCTTTCAGGTTTCATCGTCTTCCAAATCATCACGCTCCCAAGTCGTCTAAACCTCTCTTTGTGCTCTTCATCTACCCATTCGCTCCATCTCCGACGTCTGCCGAGGCATCTATGAAGTCATTTCCTTCATCGATCTCCTCATTTTTTTGTTTCTTCTCGGTTGGAACTAATGCTTGATCTGTAGCAATGCTTGCTTGCTTGGGGGCAATGTCCATTGTTTCACGATTCAGTTTGTTTTGAAATCTACATTTTTAGATTGAACCGACGGGTTGCTAGATTGATGCTTCTCGCAATGCTCAGCTGCTCCCTATTGCTCCATTGATTTTGATGAGCTGGGGTAATGTGTGAAGCATTTGTTCAACACTTGTCCAGAATGGCTTTGAAAAGCCTTTTCGAGTTATGCCTTTTGTGGTTGGGGTTTTGAAGTCGCTAGGTCTAATTTGATTTGAGAATCCATAGCACTATTTCGCTGATGCCCAAAGAGACTCTATTGGGCGAAACTCTCGCCAATTGATCGACGACGAGTGGTTACAGGGTTTTGGAGCACTTATTTTGTGTGTTGTCTAGTTGTTTGTAAAAGTTGGAGCTTGCCCATTCTTTTGGGTGTCAAAAAGGTCACTCACATTTCTTGAACTATGTACATATATATATTCTCGTTATTCAGCAGCATGATAGGGGACTTACATTCACAGCTTAGTAAAATTCGGGATTAAGCCCATTACGCCCATTTCTTGTTTAGGAAGCAAATTGTACCAATTCTAAGCTTATTCTTTACCTCTTAATTAATCTTTAGTCAAATTGACGATGCATTTTGAAACTCATGGGACTAGTGGTTTAAGGTTTAGCTTAATATGAATCATGAGTGACTGATAGTGGCAAGTAGACAATTCCATCTTCCTTGACATCAACTTTTCGATGATCATGTATGAGTTATGTCGCAACTTATGTCACCGACCACCGCCATCGATAATAATGTGATTGGATGTTCTGGATCTTTTTGATGGTGAGTTTTTAATTACTTTAGTCAATATATATCTTCACATTTTTTCCCTTCTAATGTAGTCGGACATGTGACTTTTTCATGCAGAATGCAAGTGGCTTTTGGTATTGGGTGTTGCTTATAAAGAAGTTTCGGCAAGTGGCTTATTTGTTTTGTACCGGTAAGATATAGTTAGTTTACAAACTCTCACATGTCGAATTTTATGTTTATTTTTCTGATCTAATGTTTCTGGAGAATGGGGGTTGATTGAGAGAGTATTTTGGCTTGTAGAGACCAAGTAGATTGTATTACAGTAATAATGCCACTATATGCTTTTTCATGCAAAAACTTTTTAGTAGGTAAAGCTTTTTGTAGAGTTAAAATTGTTGGTGTCGCAAAGTTTTTACTACCTAGTTTAACTTATGAATCTAATCAAGAAACCTTAATGTTCATATCAACTTTTGTTATCAAGTTTCAACTCTGAGACTTCACATTACTCTGGAAGATCTGATTTGTAGTTGATTTTCGTGAAAGCTTCACCTTTACACAACTCATATATTTCTTTATTAATTGATTTCTCTCAATGTCTCTCATAATTAATTATGTTAACATTATGTATGTATTTCTTATCATTACTCTAAAATACTTCTTTTACCAATTAGTTCAATAAGGTATTTATGCTTTAGATTCAACTATAGTTTTTAAATAAGTAGCCTCACATCTCAAGTTGCTTATACATTCTGCTTCTTTCATGCATTTTTATTGCTCTTCAATTGATTTGTGATGGATAAAGACTCTCTTCTTTTCTTTCACATTTTATTTTTGATATAAAGTTAATAATTTCATCTACCTATATATATATATATAGATATAAGTCAAGTAGGTTCTGTATCAATCCAATTACTACCTAGCTACGGAGTTCAATTACTAATTTCATGATTCTTTTTCTAGTCTACTTTCTTTGCCTTTTCTCAGCATCCAAACCATATCATATTATTACTACTTATATATTTTTTTTAATGAGCCATGGAAAGCATTACTAAGTTTCTTCCTATCGACATATGTTGTAAACTAAAGATATTAGAGCTCATCTGGCACATAGTTTATATAGTTTTTTAGATCATTTGTAGATGGTGATTCATTTTGAAAATGGTGTTGAAGACCTAAATTCTACTTTATTAGTACAGCTTTAGAAATGATTCTACTATAGGTGGGTACTATCTTTCTATTAGTACTGTGGCAGATAAAAGATGAAAAAAGAATGCAATACATAATGTCATCGATACACTAATAAATATCATTATGTAAGTGCCATTGTTAAATGCCACAATCTTAGGAACTGAGATACCATCTATTTGCTAAGCTAACAATGAAGAAGAGGGAGTTAGTTACAAACAGAGCAGAGAATTACAAAATGAATAATGTGCTACCATGCCAAAAGAATTTTTAGAATTTTCTTAATTACATAGTGATTTTGAGGAATAATGATCTCTAAGATCAACAATAATATTTCTTAATCACCCATATTCATAATGTATAATTAATAGTTTTTAAGCTGTTTCATTCCCTTACTTCTCAACCAATCAATCTTTAATACCTAAAGAGGGTGCTTACATATGAATTGCTTTGTATTCTTTTTTTCCAGAGTTATTAGAGTATACTTTGATTGAGAAATAATTTAAGTGACACTTTAGGAAACTTATGTTGTTCTATTTCATTTTATCGTAGTTAATGTTGCGTACCCATATAGAGAATGAATCTAACTGATAGTCAAGATTTTTGAAGCTCTAATTTTAATTGCTGCAAGTGAGTTTTTGCGGTTCAACTATTTACTGCAGAGCTTGGAGAGATGCGACTATATTTTTTGAAATTATGTAGCTAAAGTAAGATTTTGAGAGTCCAAGGATGTGTCTGAGAAGAGCGCACATGTGATAAGCCCATGTGCACTTTCTTTTTACATTACACTTTAGATTCAATTTTCAAGTTCTTGAACTTGATTTTGGACTATGAACCTTTGAAAGATTTTTTTAATGATTGAATTACATGAATCATTCTGGATCGTTTGATGACATATATTAAGTGTGTATTAATGAAAGGAGATCATCTCAAGGTCCACTCAAACTTAACGCGACTTCACGTTATAAGGTAAATTATATTTCACTTCATTTTTTTCATGCTTTTTGAAGTTCTAGATTGATTTTATTCATTGTACTTCCAATTTGAGACATTTATCCATATATGATCTTTATGTCCACTTAAACATTTCATCGACATGCTACTTATTGAGAGTTTTCAATAATAGTGTGGTGGAACATAACATATTCTTTTGTGGTTCCTGATTTTAGAAGTGGTAAAGTCCTGATCTTTTCATTGTTCTCAACTCTTTGTGCTCTTTGTGGTTGATCAACCAACTAGTCTCTCTCTCTCTATGTCATAGTAATTATCAACACTAATATGTGGTTTCCTTGATTTCTCATGTTTTAAGTGTATTCACCCTCTTTGCACTTATAATTAACCATATTGGATTGATGAGTTGTTTCCATGCTGGCTGGATTGATTTGAAGTTTTGTGGGACATCTACCATGGATGCTATAAGGTTGATTCTCTCATGAGATCTCCATTAACATGTTCATTAATAGTGTAGTGATGGTCAAATTATCTTTACGCTGGGTAGTGATAAGAGTGGTGGAAGAGACTGATTTGCACGCTGGAAAGATATCTATAGAAGGTTCAAATATCCTACATCATTAGTACCCTTTTTGATATCAATGTGAAAATACTTACTTTTAAGATTGTTTAAGTCTTTTCAACCAAATTAGACAATTAATTGACTAGCACCGCTGATAACTTATTTCTTTCTAAAAAAATCCTTTTAGCTCTACTTTCGCCGCACTTTGTTCTTCATCGATTCAAGTCTTGTAAAGCCATACCGTACGTGTTTGTTTTTGTGATATGAGTGTGAAATGATGATAACTTATTTCTTTCTTTCTTTTAGTATAGTTTTTTTTTTTTTTTTTTGCGTCAAGCTCTCTCTATCAATGCGAGTTTTGTTTTGCATGTTTCATTTATTTATTCATTGCGCTTGAGGCTAGATTTTTGAATGCTTATAGATTTCTTTTGTTTAGCTAGAGTTATTAGATTTACATGAATGATTCAAGGTTCTTTGATAATTGATGATGAGAATATTGTTTATTTATTGTAATATTATGGTGTACATGCATATCCTTAATAGCTAGTTTTATCGTATAAGTGTTATTGTTGTAAATTAGTTATCTCAAATTGGTTTATAATCGTAATATTCGAGATCATGTGATTATCTCTTGACCTCTTGATTGTAATAAGTTCTGATTATATCTTGACTCTCTTATTGTAATAAGTTGACCTTCACAGGTTTAAGAATGAAATTTAACACTCGATTTGTTATTGCTATGCTCATGTTCAATTTGGACAATCCATTAAAGTTCTTTGTTATCTTGTTATTCATTTTCGACTCTTCACCAATTAGTTGAACAAGGTATCTATATATGTTGAGATTCAACTCTAATTTTTAAATAAAACAAATGCCAGTTACATCTATAGTTGCTTGAGTAAAGAGTATTCATAGTCTTCAATTTCACTAAAATGCGATGATGTTGTTTTAATTTGTGTTGGAATATGTTGGTTACTTGTCTAATAATGTTGATGTTCCTTTTCAATTTCGTGGATTTGATGAGAATTACTCTACTAGCTAAAGAATTTGTGCAAGGCCTTTATCTACCTATGTACTCGAAAGAATGCTATCGTAGTGTTTTGTGCATATTATTGCAGTATGCAAATTTCACAGTAGCTCAGGTAGTTGTTTGTCGATTTGTTGAATAATGTCGATATACTACTTTATAGTATATAGTAATTATGAAATGTCAAAATCTCGATTTTTTGTAGACATTGTTTATATAATTATGTTCATCTATGTGTTATTTTTTACTATTTATGTCGATTTAGCAAAGTTATTTTTTACTATTTATGTCGATTTGCAGTTATTTTTTACTATTTACATCGTTTTAAATTCTTTTAAAAATTTACTATTTACATTGTTTAGGCTGAACTTCAAGGTCTGTCACGCTAATTTGTTGCTATTAAGCTGATCGTATTAATTGTGACACTAGTCAATGACATACCAAGTCTCATTGCTCAACTCTGCTGGTGTTCAAAGAATAGATCATTTAGCGACATAAATGTCTCAGGTTGATCGTTTCCAACACATACGTAAGTTTTTTGTTGTTGCTCAGCATGATGTGGTAGAATTTGTTACAATTTCATTACCAACAAATAATGTGTAATACAAAATCTGTCGATATGCACTAGCTAATTTACTTTGACTTTAATATGTAAATGTATTATTCATGTTGCTGATTTGTTATAGAAGTACACCAATATATAAATCGGTACTTCAATTTAGCATCAATTAGTTTGTTGCTAAATTGTTCTTTTTCTGTAGTGAATAAATATTTCATCAAAAAAAACGCAATGAAGAGGAATCAAACCCAAAAGCATCTATTTAATTTTCATCTAATAAATGATAAAAACACCATTATATCAAAATTTCGTGCTACCAAAACATGAAGAAGATCTCTATCTCCAAACCAAACCTTTTAAAGCAAAACCAAGACTCTCCATCTTCCCAACTTATTTCTTCTCATATTTTTCAGTTTTTTGCTTTTGGTAATCACGACTCTCTTTAATGAGGGCAAAGGCAAAAAAGGCAACATATGCTTTGAAAGTTAGAGAACCTGCTAATATTCTTGACTAACTAAAATAAGCCTAAACGACTTATAAAAAAAAATGGAGACAATAACAATAATATAGCTTCAATCTCAAATTAATTTGGGACGGCTATATAAATCAAACTCTTTCATCAGTGTTTTAAAGGCAATTGACTTGAGAACTTTGAAACCATTTAATCTCTCCTAATTAATGTGTCCAATATAAGCTTTCGGTCTACCCCTACCTCATTGAAGTTTCTCCAAATTTTTATTGAGTCAAATTTTTTAGTGAGTATGGGATGTTTGTAGGTCATTTTTGAAAACCACCTCATCCATCCTTCGCTAATTAATCTTCGAATCGATCCATCAATTGGTGTTACTCATATTTTTTGAATTTATATGTTTTTTTATTCTTGCTATCTTTATTTAGTTTTATCACACCTCAACCTAAATAGTAAACATCCTCATTAATTCTCAGTGATTTGAACTCGAAAGTCACTAGTTAAAGGATCTAATAACAACAACAACAACAACAACAACAACACAAAAACCGAATAAAAAATCGCATAAGAAATCTGAAAATTGATACGAAAAGAAGTAGAGAATGTGCGCATTCACGATGTTGAATTGACGAGGTTTTACCTAGATTTCATTAATTTAGGCCTGGGATGAGAGTATGCTATTCAGTAGAGTGTGGTTCTTTGGCTGAAATGATTGAGGTCTCTAAAGAAATGGGAAGTTAGCTGGTATGTGAGCAAAATCTTTTTATACGGAGGGCAATAATGTCATTTTTAAGGGCAAAAAACAAAATTTGAATCGAGTCCGCTGAAAGCAAGTTTCGTAGTCTCACATTATCATTACCTCCTAATTAATTAGGCATTCTCTAATGCTAGTGGTTAGACTTAATTAGTGGTTTATATTTTCAACTTTTGTTTTATTGAATTAATCACATATATAATGTTGGGCTGATTTAGTTTTCCTGCTCTTTTTCAAACTTCTTTTAAAATTTTGATTCAGCTTTTCTAAAAATTAAAAAAACTATACATTTTTTATTAAGTAATGCGTGTTCTAAGTTCATCCAACTTCATTTGTTTTTCTTTTTTCATAAATCCAACTTTATTAGTTTGTTGCTTTGTAATCACAAGTCTATTGATGGATCCATATATATTTTCTTTGTGGTTGAAGTTTATGTTTCGAATTGCATTACAATAATTATCACTGGCTGCATGGCTCGATGGCAAGATGTATGATTACTTATGTAAGAGGTTTGAGTGTTAAAGACTAAAGCAAATTGGACAATTTTACAGAATGTTATATTATCCTATAAAAAAAAGAATGGTTTATATGTTGCTTTAATTAATTCTTTCTCATAAAAAATTACAATCAATAATGGTTACTTTTCTATTATTGAACCAAACCTTCACAAAATCAACTAATATCATAGAACATTAGTAATCATCATGATGAAAGAAAATATCATCGATAGAGCAAATTGATTAAGCGTGGGTTCTAACTTCTAACTCCTTATTGGGACCTCGCTTGGCTCGACTTTACATTGATTAATTAAGTCTACCTAGATTTATTCAACACTTAAAATAGGGACGAGCTAATTGGACACAATAAACATTTATAAATTTATAACAATTTGGTGTTACTATGTCTTATTCAATCATTTTAAAGAGATTTTTAGCGAGCAAAAAGTAAAAAAAGGAAGAATGGGTCGGTCTAAACTTGATGAGCCTAAAGCCAAACAACAATTTCAACGGGCCCACATATTATTTATTGGATCCAAATTAGGCTTTGTCCAAGAGGCCTCATTCAAAGATGGCCTCAGGTAATTTTATCTTTCAATTGGTCAAGGTTTATCACCCTCGCTTAATTTAGCTCATTTATATGCATAAAAACTAAATCTACACAAGTTTAAATGATATCAATTTTGACAAAAAATAAAACAAATTAAATGACATCAAAACAATTATATTAATCCGTGTATATGTATGAAAATGTTATTGATTAATTATCTATATATAATGGATTTTTATTACAGCAATTACGCTGGTTTACTCTATAAAATGATTCACAACAAATTGTGACAACAATTAAGTTCCTTTTTAGCTTGTGCAATTGTGTACTTTTTTTGTTTTTATACATTCTTTTTTATATTATTATTATTACTCACGTAATATCTCACACAATTTTGCTTTTGCACAAGAATAAACTAAGTGGATGATTAATTTACATTTAAGATTTTAATAAGACTAAATTACTCTCCCATAAATGACTTTATTTATTATAGATATTGTGTAAAAAAGTAATTGATGGTGTCATTAACTAAATGGAATGAGGTTAGAATTGAAAAAGAAGCACTAATACTTTCTTGATTTCCTAACGTGACACGTTGATCAGAAACAAAAAGTGTCTAAAATGTGACAAATATTATATATGGTATAATAAATGCAGATTGACTCATAAACCCAAACTACAGACTGTTATGGTGTAAAGCTCGATTGTAATGTATACACATGATCATAGACTGCATCACAGTGCAAGCATTGGTCATATTAGAAGAAAATAAAAAGAAGGAAGGATTATATTTTCTTTTATGTGTTTCAATCACATACACCTCCTTTTATAATCACATTTGGGAGGAAAGACTTAAATTACAAAATCAATGGTTATATTCTCGGCAGCCTCCACATGAAAACAAATCAAGAGAAGATCATGAAAATAAATCAGAGAGGATCTTTAATCATTGCAAGATTGATGAGCCAGTTGAGGTGTCAATGTAATACTTCAAACGCCGGAGTTAACAGTGTTTTCAGAGGCCCAACTTGGATACAAATGTATGAAAAATTGTAGGATATGTAGATTTCAAGGTGAAGAGATCACCAACCGATTTGTAGAATCATTGGGCAAATGCTGAGATGGATGAACCAGATTGATACCTCTCATGAACTACATGACAATCAATTTCAATGTGTTTTCAGATGTTCATGAAACACTATATTTTTTGCAATGTGAAGGGCGGAAGCATTATCACAATAAAGTACACTGGTCGACAAAGGAGGACTTGAAGATCATCAAGAGAAAATGCAACCACCGAATTTCACAAGTACAGTGTTAGGCAGTGTTAAGGCGACATCAACTTCGTAAGATGAGCACGAAATGGCACTTTGCTTTTTTATTTTCAAGAGATGATGCAATACCGAATTTCACATGTAAGGAACACACAATAACCGAAAAACCGATCGCCGCGTTTTGAGCAAGTTGACCCAATCGTAATCGTAAAGGGGGCCTTTAAGCTTTAGATCATTCTTTGAAGCAGAAAGAAAATACCTTGTCATGGAGCACTTTTTGATGTAACGAAGACACTAAGCGCGACTTTGAGATGAATATTCGTAGGCTTTATCTAAAAATCGAGAGAAGTTGTTGAGTCGCATAAGAGATATCAAGACGACTAGTAATTAAATAAAAACTTCCTAATTAGACTTCTATATCGATGATTGTCACTTAACAAGCATCGAATTTAGTAGTCATAGCATGTCATTCAACTATCATTTGTGATTTAGCCGGTTTATAAGCTAGAATCCAAGATCCCGTAAAATATCAAGAACATATTTTCGCAAGTAAAATCGACACACAGATGTTTGTATTGAACAAAAAGCTTCATTCGGGACAGAGAAATCCAAGATGAGAATGAGAGAACCAAACAAAGACTCGAGGCGCGTAATCGCTCTATTTTAGACAAGATTTCACCTTACCTAAGCCGAAACTAAGTATACTCAATGGAAAATTGAAACTTGCTTTCAGATACAATCAAGTTCTCTAATGGTTGTTGGATGATGTGTATGTAACACAACTCCAACCAATAACACTATTTGAAGAACTTTTGAAAGAATGACGCCACTCAAGAACACACTTCGATACAAAAACCTTTTGTGTTTCAATGTTTCTATATGTATTTCAATGTGTTTTGTACGTTTATCAGATCACTTTGATTTATAGAAAATCTAGAGATTTTGTGTTTATCCATAAAGAGGTGAGTTTTTGGTGCTAATAGGTACCAAAAAATGGATAAAAAGACCAAATAACACCCAAAAGTCACACCAATTTGTTCATGGGCGCAGTGAAATCTACGTCGCTCGCACGCCTAAAACAATGGATTTTTCGTGTTTGGAATCGAGGCTCGAAAGCACAAGTCACTGATATAGAAATACATCCATTTGTTCCGACGCTTAACTCACACTTTCCCCTCATTTTCAACTTATATGGACATATAAATTGAAAATTACACTTAAAAATAACACAATAAAAAACATATAGCATCATTCCAAATCGATACATAAATGAGAAATGTTTTTTTGACTTGAACTTTCCACTTAGTGCAAATACTTCAAAGTTTCATCAGTACTATGGTGAACGTATATATCTTGAACCAAGAACCCTTCACAAAATCGAAATATCATACATATCAATTTCATGTGGCAAGAGTGTTCTTGTCGCTGATTGCACATTATGAACTCGTGCCACATTATGACTCAGACAAATCCTCGTTTTTCGAGTGCTATAAAGTCGATTAGGCTCATAAGAAGTGGCCACACTTCTACACCTATATAGGTAAGTCTATTAAGATCCAATTGTCAACCTCCGTCATGCAGAACCAACACTAGAACTAAGAAGGGACCTTTCATAATATAAATTTTCTAGTGTTCCGTAATCTTCAATTGACTTGTTAGTACCACATTGAACTTATTCTGTATTTTCAAGAATTAAGTTGGGTTCCCATCAAGTGACGATCGAGTTAGGCAAACCTAAGTCTCATTCCTTTTGATGTCCGAGACATCATATCTCTAACAAAACCCTTTGTTAACGGATCCACTAAATTCTTGTTAGATTCCACGTAATCAACTCGCTGACAACCCTATTTTTGAGTAATCAAGCTTTTCAAAAATCATGTCTTAGACTTATGTGTCTAGACTTTCCATTATAAGTCTTGCTTGCATCTTATAAATAATTGTCTTGTTATCACAATTGACTAATATAGCCGACATGGCTTGTTCCATAATGGTATCTCTATTAACAAGTTCCTAAGCCATTCCGCTTTCTTGCTTGCATCTCTGTTAGGGCAATTATTTCGATGTCATTGTTGAATCGTAAATACATGTTTGTTTATTTAAGCTCTAAGAAACATCCGCACCTCCTAGCTTAAATATTCATCCACTAGTTGGTTTGAAATTCTGACTCCACATTATTCCAACTAGCATCACTGTAGCCTTCCAAAATTGGGGGATATCCATTAAAATGTAGATCATATTTCAAAGTCCCCTTCTGTGTATCAAGATCATGGTAATCGCATCCCAAGTTGTTGTTTGCTTGATTACTAGTAAACCGACATAGCATACAAACCGCCAGTAAGCTATATCCCATTTTTGCAATGCATAGCATACATGAGACTTTCGATCACACTAGAATACTCTAGTTATGATAAACACCTACCCTGTGTTCTTTTACTAGTTTTAAATGATGTTTGATAGGAATACAACCTGATTTTGATCAAATAACCAAATTTCTTCAAAATCTTTTCAATATAATGTAGATTGAGATAATGTAAGACCATTATCTTGTCATTAGATTTTAATTCCCAAAATTATGTCGCTTTCTCATAAATCTTTCATGTCAAAGTTAGTAACAAGAATTACTTAGTTTCTTCAACTAAGGCTAGTGAAGTCTTAAATATTAACATGTCATCCACATATAAACATATGATGACACCAACATCATTTTCAAACTTGCTATAAATACATTTATCATCATCATTGACTTTGAATCCAAATGATTGCACAACCGTGTCAAATTTCTCATGCCATTACATAGAAGCTTGCTTCAAGCCATAAAGAGATTTTATCAATTTGCAAACTTTCTTTTCTTGGCCTGACATAACAAAACATTCCTGTTGTTCCATATATATTTCTTCATCTAGATCACCATTTAGAAAATCTGTTTTTACATCCATTTGATGGATAACTAAATGATGAATAAAGTAAAAGAAATCAACAATCGAATAGATGCTATCCTTGCAACCTATGCGTATGTATCAAAATAGTCAATGCCATGCTTTTATCTATAACCCTTAGCTACTAGACGCACTTTGAACTTGTTTATTGTTCCATCGGGCATTTAATTTTCTTTTTGAATACCCACTTGCACCTCAATTGCCTTTGATCCTGATGGAAGATCGAATGTACCCAAGTTTGATTCACAAAAATCAAATTCATCTCATCATTGATCGCTTTTTCCAAAAATGAAGCATCCTTTGATATAAACTTCTTGTTGAAATGAAATAGGATCATCATCAACATTAAGAACAAATTTTCGTTTGTTCTTTAATTTCACATCTATTTCCTTTCAACCAAGTAGGTTATAAAATCCAATTCAAAAGATTTATCAATCTTTTGCCTTTTACTTCTCCTTACTTTAACGCTCTCACCATCGCTAGTAGGATGATTCTCTTGTTCATTAGAAGAATTTGAAGGCAAATTTTCTAGATTCCCATATTTTTAATCATTAGAAGAATTTGTAAGAATTTGTAAGAATTTGTAAGAATTTGTAAGAATTTGAGGCAACTCCTCTAGATTCTCAAAATTGATGCAAGACATTTCATGTGTTTTATTTAAATGTTTAAAGAATTGTACATCTATAGATTCACTTATATCATTAGTTTCCAAATTCAATAATCTATATGTCACACTATGCTTTGAATAACTAATAAAAACACATTTTGTAAGTTCTATTTCCCAACTTAGCCTTTTTGTGTAACGACCAAATTAATTAAACTAGATTAACGTTAATCTTGAGATTAACGGTTATAATTCAGGCATCACGCGGACAACCTTGCTGATTCGATTCGTACAAGAATCGGAGAAAATATGTTATTTATGGTTGGTGGTTGTGTATATGTGATGTTTAAGAAATTATTATTATTATATTGCACCGCATGTGTGTATGTTGCTACCAAACTTGAGTTTGCATGATGGGTGTTCGCCTCTAAAGGCGGTGAATGCGCGGTGTCGATAGGCGAATCATGGGTACACTAGAAAAATCGACCAATTTAACATGTCGATGACTAGTTAATCAATTAAAATGGGTAATGTGACCATATGCCAAGTAAAATTCAATTAAAACAATAGGCTATGACGTACTTTAATTATGCGTGTCGATTACGCTGCATCGAGTGTCAGGTAGTCGAGGGTTAGTGTGATCACAAAATTTGTCAATTTGGTAAATATAAACGCTAACCATATATATTATAATGAGCCTAAGCTAATGTAATTAAATCAAATAAAGTAATGTCTATAGTTTGGTTATTTAAATTAGAAACTATGAGATTGTCCTAGAGATACGTATTGACACATCTAGGAACCATGTGAGTAGCAAATTAGTGTCACTTTTATTGGGTTAGTGGGATACATGTCGAGGTGAGGATCATTAGATGAGCTTCGAGATACGTAAATACATGAAGATCAATAGCTAGGAATAAATATTACCTTAATATATAGAATCAACACATGCAAGGAAACCATTTTCATTTTCAACTTATGAATCAAGAGAACTTGTCATTGAGAAGAAGGATGTTGATGGAGAGAAGGATTCCATGGAAGATTGGTGAGAATTTCTCAAGCTAGGTGGTACATCAACTAGGTACACATCTATTTATGTCAGATTGAAATTATTTCTGGTTTTTGGCTAATTCCAAATGGTAGATGATTAAATATTTGTAATTTGTTTATATATTTGGATTCCTCATTTGAAGTTGATAATCCGGCATATTGAAGTTCTTAATTTGGATTTGAAATCATAAAGATATGAATTTTTGAAATTGCAAGACCAAAACTAGAATTCTGCATGTTATATTAGGAATTAGTCTATGTAATTTAGTCATAACTTGCTCATTTTAGATCCAAGTTGACCCAAATTGATGGAATTTGAGAGCTTACTCAAAGGGTAATAACTTTGCTTAGCTGGATGTGTTGTAATTCAATTGTTTTCATATCCAAAAGTGCTCTGCAAATAGGTTCTGGAATTCAGAAGAAAAGTTTTGAAACTAAACTTATTAAAGGTATAACTCCCTAACTACTTATCCAAATGAGCCGATATTTTAGTATGTTGTATTGGGATATGTTTGTTGCCTTGTGACAAAAAATTACTTTTTTTGAAATTATAGATTGGGAAGAATAGATCTTCTAAGTCCGCTGGTCGGATTAGGTTCCAATTAGAGCTATGTTAAGTAGAATCAAGATATCTCTTTCATTTTAAATCAGAATTTTGCAAAATAAACCTTTTAGAAAGCTAAGATAGAGATCTGACAATCTTTGTATCAATGGAATCTTTTGAGATTTGACTATTTCATGCCTAAAAATGCGTTGTAACATAAGACTGAAATTGATACTTAATTTAGTCTTTGTGGCTGATTTGGAAGATCAATTTGAAACATATTCAACCAATTTGAATACACAATAAACACGCTTAACTGACTTCAAGGACTTAATCCTGCTTGGGTATCGGGGAGCTTGTTGGGTCGATTGGTGTTCTGGGAGTCTTAGTTATTGGAATGCCTTATAGAATTCATGATTTGGTCGATCGATTTCGCTTTCATGCGTGATCTACTGGTGGAATACACATGAGGTTTTCACTCCTATTTCAGTGTGTGATATATTGGTTGTAGCTAAATCGCATGCACGCATGTTACTTGTGATAGTGTCATGTCGATGGCAAAGAGAATATATCTACGACTGCCTGGAGGGATTAGGGTGGTCTTGATGTGTAACAGGCTGTTCAGAAGGGACCATGCCATTTATTGTCATTGGGGTTTAGTCATTGTAAGCTTGTAAGTATATACGTGGTTCTATTGGATTTATCGACACATGGTCGTGTAGGTTAGGTTTTCTCGTGATTATACAAATGTTTACCGATTAATGCTTTATTTATGAACTCGGTTTAATTTGTATATGCTGTTTATTTATTTCACGTCGCTACTTTTGCTTTGTCGGCTGTCGCTTACATTCACGGGAATATGACATACCGTTGCCATGTGTTATATTCGCATGTCTCGTAGTTTATCAATTTTTCATTTCATGAATATTGTGTGAACTTTTTTTGAATTTTACTCACCGACTCGTCACTATATTTGTTAGGTGATTGAGTGCAGATCCTTCAACTAGCAAGTAAAGGGCAAGGAGGTATTAGGCTATTACTTCAAGATTGTGGAGCCAGCTTTTGCAGTGTGATATCAAGATGTATTTATTTTACTTTTGTTGGGTTTTGGGATCATAGAACACCTGATTACATGTATATGAAACTTTTATTGTACTTAACTCGCCTTGATATATACATGATATTTTTTACCGGGTTTTTCACTACTTTTCAGATCATGTTTGAATACAGTATAACTTACTTAAATTAAGACTTCCACTCGTAAAATTTCATTATAACTTGATAAATTGATTAATTGTTAATGAAATCACTAATAATTATATGGAAATTAATTAGCTAAGTTAGGATTAAATGGAAAAGTGTAAGTAGTCGTAGGTCGCGTAACGTCAAGAATAAGCGAGCCATGACGTGACAAGGCTTTCAGTGACGTAGGATGCGATGCAAGGTAGCAAGGCGGCTTGGAATTTGCCACAACATTTTGATCCGGGTTTCTTTACATAAGTTAAACAACCCAAAACTTTAAGTCTCTTAAAATTAAGGTCGCTTGAACCATTACTCATATGGTGACATTGGAGTTCTTTAGGTAGAACCCTATTCAATATAAAGCAAGTCAAAAGAACGACTTCCCCCATAAGTTCAAAGGCAAGTTAGAACTTAGTAGCATGGAATTAACATACTCTATTAAAGTCCTATTCTTCCTTTCTACCACACCATTTTGTTGGCGGTATAAGTGCAAGACTTGATGTATGATTCCATTAGTCTCATAAAATTTGTAACTCTTTCGGAACAATACTCACAACCTCTATCTGATCATATGACCTTAATTTTCTTGTTATGTTGATTTTCAACATCCGATTTGAAAACAAGAAAATTTTCATAAAACTCATTTTTGCTTTTCAAAAGATAAACATAGGAATATTTTGAAAATCATCAATAAAAGTGAGAAAATATTTGTTTCCTCCTAATGTAACATGACATTTTAAATCACATATATCACTATGTATCAAATTAAGAATTTGAGAAGATCTTTGAACCGATTTGTGTGATTGTCATGTGATCTTTGTTTGTGCACAAATTTCACACTTAGTATCATGATCAATTTTAAAATCAATAATCGTTCTAAGTTATGCATATTTCTAATGCAACGAAAATTAACATGACCTAATCTACCATGCCATAATGAACATGAACCAACAATAAGAACATGAGTTAACAAGATAAGAAGAATAGTTCAATGTTATTGCATTCAACTTAATCATACCATTTCATGAGCTACCCTCGCCAATAGAACACCTCCTCGACAAGATAAACATATCCGACTCATAGAAAAGATGGAAACCTGTCTTATTAAGTGAGGTCACCTGATACAAGATTCTTACACATTTTGGGTACGTAATAAATATTAATTAAATGTAAAACTTTTCCTAAGTAAGTTTCTTGATATCCATCGCCCTTTTGCCAACCACCTTGGTGCGATTGTTGTTCGCCATGCGCACTCTTCGCTAGTGCCAAGATCTTTGTAAGTCTTGAAAAGACTACGGTCCTTGCAAATGTATATGGTTGCGCTGGTATTTAACCACCACCCCACTTCATTTGCAACCGAATTGGTTTGGCAAACCGTAGTTATGCAGTTCCATGTCCATGTGCTCCACATTGTGACTTTCCTTGACCATTTCCTTATTCTTCAAGAATTTTTTTAGAATGACACTCTGCATAATCTCCTCGTTTGTCACAATAGTAACATTTCTCTTCTTGTTCAAGTTGTTTTCATTGGCAAATCCCTTGAATTTTGAATCATTCTCGGCCTTAAATTTCTTGGAATGGTGAGATTCCACTAAATTTGCCATCGAACCGAATTCAAAAGTCAATTCATCTCCAACCTTTTCTCTCTTTCGAGAGCCTTTCCTCAATTCGAAGATGGCGTTGAGGGATTCAAGAGTATAACTCTTCTCCTCATGAATGAGTTTCTTCTTGTAATTATTCCACTTTGTAGGCAACTGGAAACATTACACCCACTTGAAATTCTTCTTCAAGAGAGATTCCACCGCTTTAAAGATCACTACAACAATCTTTTACAAGTCATGAACTTGAGTAAGTAGAGACTTGTCGTTGGTCATTTTAAAATTTAAATAATTTGAAATTAAAAACTTATGATTGCTAGACTCCTCAATTCAAAGATTTGGTGTTCTGTGGCACCACGACTCTTTCGCCGACTCAAAGGTTCGATGCGCACGCATAGACATTGTTTGAGAGTGCATTAAGGATGTATCCCCACAAAGATAGTCATCCGCCTTCCTTACGACACATCGATCCACCACTTTGTTTCAGTCTTCCCTGAGTTGGTTCAGTGAGGGTCTCAAGCGCATCATCGAGGATGTACGCCAACTGAGAGATGATGAGAAAGAACATCACTTTCTCTTGCCATTGGGTGAAGTTGTCGCCGTCAAACCTTTCGAGACGAGTCAAATCATGGTTCATGATTTGTATGGAGTAATGAATGAACTCGCATTAGAATTGAACTTCAAGGACAATGAAGAGTCACCATTCCCTTTCGCTATGCAATTCCATCTCAAGTCTAAGTTAGCCATCGATGAAGAGTAAAATCTTGTCTAAAAAGTGTTGGAACAAAAGCTTCTGGATAGAAATCCAAGATGAGAATCTGAGAACCAAACAAAGACTGAGGCGCGTAACGCTTCTCTTTTTAGGCAAAATTTCTCCCTAGCTGGCCGAAACCGCATATACACAATGGGAAAATTGAAATTCGCCTTCAGATACAATCAAGTCTCTAATGGTTGTTGGATGATGCGTGTGTAACACAACTCTAACCAAGAACACTCTTTGAAGAACTTTGAGAGAATGATGCTTTGACTCAAGAATACACTTTGATTCAAAAAATCTTTTGTATTTCAATGTTTCTCAATATATCAATGTGTTTTGTATGTACTGATCACTTTGATTTATAGAAATCAAGAGATTTGGTTTCTATCCGCAAAGAGATGAGTTTTGGTGCAATAGCTACAAAAAAACGAACAAAAATAGACCAAATAACACCCAAAAGTCGCACCAATTGCTTTATTGGCCGCGCAGCTCATTAACCGACACTTCAAAGCCCAAAACAAAGGATTTTCCGTCCCCGGCGCCACAAAGGTCGGGATTACTGTAACATCCACTTGTTCTCGCGCTATGTCGTACACAAAATTCATAGTTCGATTGATCTCAATACCAAAAAATATTTGAGAGGTCCAATATCTTCGATGATGAAAGCACCGTGAGAAATGTCTTAATGCGTTGTATCTCAACCAAATTATTTCTAGCAAGAATGGCATAATCAACATATATGAGCAAGTGCAATGAATTTGTCATTAACATTGTGAAGAAACAAGGATGGATAAGAGGTGCTTGTTTATAACGTCTGTCGCAGCAAGGTTTCAAGGTTTCTACTACCATGCTCCAATCGTCGATTGGCTTGCTTTAAGCCATATAGTGATTTATGAAGTCCAGAAATACGGTTTCGGCTTGATCTATATGGCGCCCTTCAGCAACTTCATGTATACTTCTTTTCCTAAGTCACCATGGAGGAAAACATTGTTGATGTCCACTGCTCTAAGGACCAATGCTTGGCGTTTAAAATAATTGCTAACAAGGTTCTCGATAGTAGTCAACTTTTGCATCGGCTAAAAGGTTTCTAGATAGTCAATGCCATGTCGCCAGTGAAACCTTTCGCCACCACCGTGCTTTCAGGTCTCCTCGATGAGCCATCGGCTTTGCGCTTCACTTTGTACACCCATTTACAACCAATGGCATGCTTGTTCGAGGGAGCTCAAAGATGCTCCAAGTGGAATTATCCCAGTAAAGTCGCAATTTTTGCTTTCATAGCATTACGCCAACATCGATGTTGCATAGCCTCGTGATAAGATAATGGTTCTTGGATAAGGTCAAGTGAAACAGAAAGTATGGAGAGCGAGGAGATGGTACACCTAAGACCTCGACGCCGAGGAAACATTAGCGCGATTAGGAAGTGAATGGCTATAGTCATCGAGATAGGTCAAACTTTCTTCGGCCGAGTAGAAATGGCCTTGGTCAGGCAGATTGATGGAGGCAACAAGTTGCACCGGTCCAGCAGAAGAGTCATTGGGCTGAAGCTTATGAGTCTTGGCTATGTTCACTGACCGTCGCACATTTGTCATTTAAAGGACAAGTCACTTGATGTAGTCACCCATTGACCGTCATAATCATCAAATGTGTCCTCAAATAACTCGGGCAAAATCGATCTCGATGTACTAACATTGTTAAAAGGAAAAGTTTTCTCATAAAAGACAACATTTCTTGAGAAAAATACTTCATGATTTTGAAGATCATACAAATTATATCCTTTAATCCTCGTACTATATTCAAGAAAGATACATCTTCTAGCTCGTAAGGCCAAACTTTGATCGGGTCGAATGGAAGTCCGATAAAACATAAACACCTAAATACTTTTAATGATGAAAAATCGTGTGTCTTTCTAAGTGAGAAGCTCATGCATGAGTCTTGAAATCAAAGGACTGAGAATGCATAATGTTGATCAATAAAACTGCATGACTAACACAATCAGCCCAGAAATGACAAGGTAACTTTGCTTGAAATAACAAAGCATGATCAATATTAAGGATATGCTGGTGTTTCCTTTCGACTATCCTATTTTGTTAAGGTGTGTGAACACAAGTCATTTGGTGAATGATTCCATGATCTGCATAAAAGCTTTTCATGTTGAACTCAGCCCCTTGATAACTTCTAACCGCTTTGATTAGAGAATTATATCATAGCTCTTAATAACATAGCAAAAACTTTGTAGTAGGGATCTAGCCTCACTTCTAGATTTCATGAAGTATGCCCACGTGCTTTGAATGTGATCATCGACAATTGTTAAGAAATATCGATAAGCAAGTAAAGAATGATGAGGACTTAGACCCCTAATATCAACATGAATCAAATCGAAACAATTTTGTACTATTTGCTCACTAATTGAAAATGACAATTTCTTTTGTTTCGCATAATGACAAATCTCACAAGGCAATTCTTGATGATCTGACTGAATAGTGGAATCAAAATAACTTAAAGCCTTTATTCTTGAATTTGATGCACGCCCAAATGAAAGTGCCTCGATGCTATTACCAGAGTGCAAATATTATTGCGTAGGTTGTCACTCTGCTTAGTGAGTTGTTATTGATCATGCAGTAGGATGAACCTGGCGAGTTAAGTAGTATAAGCGATTCACTTCCTTAATGGCCAATGATTCTCTCGCATCGAAGGTCCCGTATAATGCATTCACCAAATTTGAAAAAGAGACAATAATTGTTAAATGCATGCAAATGTAGTTTGCTACTGCACATAAGATTAAAATGAAAGTCTGAACATATAAGACATTCGTGAGCACAAAGGCCGAGGTGAAATGAATAGTGCTAATGTGCGTGACTAGTACTCTTCTTGGAGTTTGGCAATTGGACATGCATGTTATGTGTCGGTCGATATGAGGATAAGTAATTGAGTGAACTAACAATGATCACTTGCACCAGCTTCCAAGATCAATATTCTATCGACTATGCAATTAAAAGAAGACATATTTTGCAGCCTTCGTACATGGAAAGAGAATCGTAGAGAAGTGAGTTTACTGAGTGAGCACTATGAAAGAATTAATCAATGCAATGAAACACCGATATTGCTCAAGGTGAGGTGTGCCCACCTTGATCGTTTTCTGCATCGTTTGGTGGCTATCAATTGAAAAGTTCAACTTGATTGGCCGTGGCTTGCTTCTTTTGTAAGATTTGGAGGCACGAGGAAATCCGTGCTTTTTCAACAATTTTTCCATAGTATGCCTAATACATGCCCACAATGGGAACATCAGGATGCCCTCCATTCTTCATTTTATCGGGCGAAGTGCGTCGATGGTTCAAGGCGCCGATCGCTAACTCGGTGGTTAGGTATCGGTCGGAAGTTGTCTTTCATACGGACGACAAGAGCAAATACTTTGGCGATGGAGGGAAGAGGATCCATCAACATCATCTCTGATTTGATAGTTGAAGAATTCTCGTTTAACCCTTTTAAGAACCGAATCACATAACTGATTGTCGATAGGCTCGCACAATTGACAATGCACCGCACTTGCACTTCGATTGCACGAACAAGAAGGAATTGGTCTAAGATTGACTAGTTCATCCCATAAAGTCTTTAAGTCAAGTGAAACAATTGTCACACTTTTTACACCTCTGAAATTGATAAATTCCCTCTCAAGCTCTCGTTATTTGAAACGAATCGCCTTGAGCAAAATGCACATTTAGGTCGATCCAAACCTCACGAGCTGTATCCATCCAAATGAGACTCTTAGCAATGGAAGGACTTACAATACGAAGTAACCAAGACAAAACCATCGTATTACAACGCTCCCATGTTGAAAACTTGGAATCATCAGATTGAAGGTGCGATGGAACCATCAACAAATTTGAGTTTGTTCTTTGATCATAGAGCCATTTTCATGGCTCTATAACAAGAATAATAATTTGCTTCACAGTTAACACAAAAGACACCAAAACCAAATAGGGATTCTCATTGAATGAAAATAAAATGGATTAGAGGGTAAATCCTCCTAAGCTTGTTGAAACAACATTCTCGATTTTAGAGGTAATGTGTGATGCTCCATCTAAAAAATCTAGAATGAATAAGATTAAATGATAAAACATAGTTTGCAACAAAGGTTTCCTGCATACCATATAACAAAATGCAGATTGAATGTGATAAACTCAAACTACAGATCACATGGTGTAGAGCCTACTGTAAGTGACATATGACTCGCTAAGAATGCATGATAAAAGAGAAGGAAAGATTGTATTTTCTTTCTATGTGTTTATGAATACATGCACCTCCTTTTATAATCATATATGGGAGGGAAATATTTAAATTACAAAATTAATGGCTATATTCTTCACAAAATTCACATAGAAATAAATCGAGAAGATAATGGAAACAAATCGTGAGATGATCTTCAACGGGCTGGTGATTGATGAGCTCAATGAGGTGTCACCTAATATATGGAACGGAAAGAGTACAAAAGAAGATGTTTCAAAAAAAAAATCATAAATAACGGGTTTTCCAAGTTATTACGTAAGTAGTTTATTGTAATCAATGGTCCTTTTCCATGAATATTAAAATTTAATTAATTGGAGTCAGAAGGATGTCGGTCCAAGTTGTAAGTACTTATGTATAAACTTTATTATAATGTTTAAATTAACAATACAATAAACAATAAATCTAGGTTTATACACCACCCTTAAATTAAATGATTGTTTTTACACATTCACGATAAGTAGCTGACCACGTCGTTATCCTTTAGTACTAGTAATTATTATAAGCTATACGCAACTATATACTGATCATAAAATGCAGTTACGAGTTTCTATAAAATAAATTACTTTATCAATTTAAACCAATTTTACTTTCCAACATTACCAGTCATTTTGCACTTTTCACACCAATACTCATCTCACCCCTCTTTTTCACACCCAACATTTTAATGCCCTTTAATACACTTCATTCTTTGTGTTAAAGGGTAAAAATAGAAAGTAAACACAACATTATTGTCACTTTAAGTAGTATGCCAAAACTCAAAACGATCTATATAAATAGAAGGAGGGAGTACTAATTTTTTTATATATGTGGGTATCCAAAGTAGAGCATGATTATTCCCACGATACCTTGATAAACATCTAATCGCAATGACCCAGATAATCTTTATTCGACTCCATCAATAATACAATTCAAAGCATTGATAATTGAAACTCTAATTCTATAAAAAAAAGAAATTAAATTTCTTTATTCAAAATCAATCAATCAACCTCTTTTAATTACCAACGCCTATAATTTTATAGTCTAGAAAAAATAATATAATAAACCCTATAACTCTAACAACACCTATTAGACTTCCAATTAACCAATATGATTATATGATTGCATCATCGCACCAGTTATTGTGTCTGTAAATCCCCTTGCACGTCTCCGTCTTAATCTTCATCAGATGCCCTTAATTTGCTATAAGGAATCAATTATAAAAGTGACAATATCGATCTTACAATAAATTCATTATATTTCTCAACACAAAAAATAATTAATTACTTAAGCACGTCATGTATTATCAATGTGGTTATTTTATTTTATTTTTTTGGATAAAAGAAATTTCATTGATGTCGAAAAAAGTATTCGAAATGGACCATGACCCTTTTAGCGTTCCCCTATACAGGATCCTGTACTTAAATTTTATACAAAAGATTTACCAAAAAAACAGAGGCAATATGTTGTTAAAAAGCCTACCCTGAGATGATCAAAATATCAGCCCTGGTCAAAAACCATCATGACATCATGGGAGTCCAGCATCTCAAGTTATATACTAATCAACAATGTTGATTTGGTCATCATGCTGGCAAGTACAGAAAGCATGGAGAATTCCATATGTATTCATCATTTAATCTTCCAAATGAAGCAGTCCCCACCATATGTGTGATCTCACATGCTTCACTTAATACACAACATGAGATGAGATGTGTAGTAGTGAGGTATACAGTCTGAAGTGCGCGCACATGATTTTGTCCAATTAGTATATGGTAGGCTAGACTTTGAACAAAAATTATTCAAAAACACGTATTGACTAAGCCAAGCAAAATTTAATTGATGAAGATGCATGGTGCGCGCGCTATCTGTATTATATATATATATTTGTATAAGCTGGATTTCTTAAATTCTTTTTTTTAAATGAATAAGATACATATATGGGCTCTCATGCCATGCATCTGCATTACGTCCACGGCCCATGCATCCCATCATAATATATCAAACATGTGCACTAAATTCTGATAATGAAGTTGGATACATCCTAAAAAAGTTGGATACGATGAGAAACCTTTTTTTTTAATTAAATATATGTGGAGAAGAATAATTATGCATAAATTAATTGTGCTAATAGTTTTTCATAGTTGGATACATAGTTTGTCCTCTTCTTTGTGGCAATAAAAAAGCTTAATGATATGAGAGTAGGTTCATGAATAGTTCAATGAATACGTATGTTTATGTATATATATGGTAATTATCCATGTGATGGGAACTATGTTTTTTTTTTTTTTTTTTTTTTTTTTCTCGCATTTTTTTTTTTTATGAACTTCTTGCATTTTCAAGTGCCTATACGCCAAGCATTGTTAATTAAATGGGAGATCAAAGTTTTTACAACATTGCCATTTGCAGATGGTATTAAATATTCATGCTGCCTTAATTCATAGGCCCTCTATATATTTTCTTTCAGACAATTAAGAGTTTTGGTAGATCTACATGCTAACCAAATTAGTTCATGCATGAATCTGAACTGAACGAGTATTTTGCCTGATTGGTATTAAAGCTCCATTTGTGCAATTTCCTTAGTCTGGGGGGCTTGCTTCAGAACTTTTTCACATATATAGCAACGTTGATACATAAAGAATGAATTATTTATCACACATATTACATAGTATATAGCTAGGGCCCTTAATTAATTATTAATTTAATTAAGCCTTCGAGTAATTGAAGTCCTTCACAAACAATTAAAAATGAACAAGTCCATATCTTGTAGCTCTTATACATAACTAATAGAATTAAAATTACAGATTAATTATATATCTTAATTGACCGAGTTCTTTCTAATATATATAGATCCAAAAACTTAACAAAACAAACAAAAACAATTGTCTAAGATGAGAGCACACATGAATGTATATATGTCAGGGTTGTTATTTTCTTATGTTAAACAAGTTGTTCTTTGATTCTTCTTATCCATAAAAATAAAAGTTTGTTCTTAGGTACATTGGAAAGACTACTATGTTTTGGACTAGTGCTACACGCGAACGGATGGCGTTGACTTTCAACACATACAGACAAGAGTCATAACTTTGTAATGAAATAAAAGTCAAACTCTTGTCGTCTTATATTTTAATTTTTTAAATTCTTCTACTCCTTTCGTTTTATGTGCGTATTTGTACAAGTGTCGTCGCGCGTTGAAAGCTCACCTCTGATGATCTTCTTATGAAGCCGTTAATTGATGGCTTTTTGCACGCATAACAAAACATGGTGCATGAGATCAATAAATTCGATCACATACATAGCAACAGCTAGCTTTGGTTAAGTTTAGTGGACAATATCAGTACACGAAGATGCTGCTTATGGGCAGGCTGCTTGTGAAATAGTCAAAGTATATAATTTAACACTTGCTAAAATAAAAATAACAAGAAAAGTAAACATTAATTCCACTACCTGATCCTTAATTAATAGAAACTGATACTACAAAAGTTTCCACATATTACACATGTATGTGGTTTAGTCCCACGCATTTCTCCCTATACTAGCTAAGTCAAGTGGAACCACTTATTCCCCTTTTTAATGGATCTACTAATACTTGTCATCAACACGTACGTACTATTTACGTAGAAGACGCTTTAATTTACACTTCACGAGTACTTCTCATGCATCCTTGATTGATTTGAGAAGTCCTTGACCAAAACCAAAGGATTAAACCACCTAACGTGCCCAGGAGACCCAAAAATTTAATGAAAGCTAGGAAAATGCTTTGATAACAACAAATTATCTTTAGAACACAACTCGTAACAGTGCATTGCTGACCACTTGATATGCCTCGAGATACGTTGCAGTGAATAGAATCGCTATGTATTGCATATCAGTGAACTTCAATACATTTGTTACAAACTGTGCTGTGCATGTCATCATTTTTTTTTTTTTTTTTTTTTTTTCTTCTTGTTGTTGTTGTTAGCAAATGATCACTTCCATTAGAACAACTCCGGCGTGCCTTCAAGTGAAATCTCTAGCGTAGTCCTCGTGATCTTGAAGAGCTCCCTCATCGAACAACCACTTTTCAAGTAACATCAACGGCGCCGCAGCAACACTTGGCGTGGTGATCTCAAAATCAGGCTTACATTCATCTTGAAATAGCTGCACTACTGATGAACTAGTAGTCATAGTAGTAGTAGCAGTATTTGTCGCCCTCGTTGTAGTAGTAGTAGCTGTTGTTGATGAATCAAAGCCAATTAATAGAGACTCAAATGATTGCTCAAAGGGTGCACTTGAGCTTCCTTCTTCTCGACGAGGACTCCGCGGTCTTATTATTGAACGAACACCGAGTGGTCTCGGAGTTGGTCTGAGTACTGCTAATTTTAGGGTTTTTGGTACTACTCATCATCCACCCTTCAAGCAACCTAGATATGTTCTCCGTGCTAGATGCATAAGATGAGGGCTGTTTTTGTTGTGGAATAACACTTGGTATTGCCGTGTAGGAGTAGCATCCATTTTGATGATCAACATTGGAGGGCTTCATTAACAACAGTTGTTGTTGATGATGATCATGATCTAATGAAGTAGTGGTGGTTGTCGTTGTTGTTATAGTAGTGGTGTCTGTTGTTGTTGTTGTTGGTTTGTCAAGTGACAAGGCTTCACAAAGTGCTTTCCGGGCCATGTGAATATCAGTCTGGAGAGTTCTCTCCCACTGGCCTTTATCTGAGGTGATTAATGAATCGTCTTTCAAATTAGGGTCTGTTTGGAGCTGCTTCTTTAACTTCTTTTTCAAGTGGGTGTTCCAGTGGTTCTTTATGTCATTGTCTGTTCTTTGTGGGAGGTATGAGGCTATTGCTGCCCACCTGCATCCAAACATGCATCAACACATTTTTTTTTTCTATTAGCAAGATATATACATATTAAAATAAAATATTAGAAATTTTTATATATAATTATATTGTATAATACCCTTTTTCATTTATAACATTTTAGATTCAAAAAATCTAAGATAGATTTATGAAAAATTTAATAATAGACCTGTTGCCTAGAAGGGCTTGTAGGTGGATAATCATCTTCTCTTCATGATCAGAAAAGTTACCACGTTTGATTCCTGGTCTCAGATAATTAGTCCATCTCAGTCTGCAACTCTTGCTGCACCTAAGCAACCCTAAAATTAAGAAATAATAACATTATGATGAATCTTTGATCAATCAATCAAAAAAAAAAAAAAAAAAAAAAATCGAAGTGTACAAAAATCTTTTATAGATTCATTGTTATCAAAAAATAAATTAAACAAGGTAATTGAATTTGATTGATTATTTATTAGTACTATAGCTAGTTAATAATTACCAGTATGAGTGGGAACAGCCCTCCAATTTCCTGCACCGTTTTCTTGAATGTAAGAGACCAACATGATGTCTTCTTCAGGAGTCCAAGGCCCTTTCTTCACACCGATTTTGTCGCAACAAGGCGGTCGACCCATCGCCACCTCCCACTTAATTAATTTATCTCTCCCTAGCTCGATCTCTCTCCAGTACTACTACGTACCCTCAATATATATAATTGATCGATGATGAAGAACACTTGATGATATATCTATCATCAAGTGTTGTTGTAGCTTGTCTTATTTCTTGGTGTCCCTCTTTAAATTTAATTTTCTTCGGAAGGCCAGGGCTCCCCAAAAGCTAGCTATAGCTTTGCATCCAAAACAAAAGAGCACTAGAGAGAGAGGAGAGAGGGTGCATGAGTAGTGATATGAGAGAAGTAAAAGTGGGGTGTGCATAAGTATGTATATATGCTGACCCGAGAGAGAGAAAGAGAGAGAGAGAGAGAGAGAGTCAAAAAGGACAGCAATGCATGCATTTACTCATGGGCTAGCAAAGTCAGCTGTGCCAAAGCTATTCTGCCTCTCAAAACCGCGTGAACATTCAATGATCCCCCTCCCTCATGAAATCAAATTTATTTCAAATCAAAATAACTCATCATCATCATTGATCAGCATTCAAGTAGAGAGACTACTAATACTACTACTGCATGTATATTCCCCAAATCAAGTAAAATTTGGACTATACATCTATACTAGTAATTCATATAACAATAAATCTACTTGGACTCAATTGATTACTCCTTCTAGTCACAAATATAAGTCGCTTAAGGTAAGAGCACAAGAATTACTGACAAAGCTTAATTACAAGCGTAATTTACATATATGCCATTTTGACATTAAATAAATTGAAGATTTGAAGAATTATAAATATTTAAATTGTATAAAGATATAATTGGTAAAAAATAATAAATACACTTTCAAATTTCGAAAATAACTTATAATTTTGACTAAAAAGTTTGGTAGAAAGACTTATATTTTTTACTAGAAGTGTAATTACCCGAGATGAAGAGGATATGAAACCCTAGAAAGGGTAGCAATAGAAGAGGCTCTTAGTTCTCAACAGAATTGTCGAAGAACTGAGAGTGATTTATTTCACATTTTATAGAAAGTACAAATGAGTGTCACAGTATTAGATTGAACAGTCATCTGATCACCTAACACTGATCCTATGTTCTCAGCCCTTTAATCTTATACAATACAGTATATGTGTTACAATTCATATAGTAATACACAACCAATTACAGACCACTAGATCGATATACCTCGAATGACACATATAATTGTTTACATTAGTGATTGATTCTAATATCCCCTCTAACACGTAGGGGTGAAACCACACTGAGTTTGTCTCTTAAGAAGGTAAACCGAGGAGCAGAGAAAGTCTTAGTAAATACATCAGCAATCTGATCTACTGAGGGAACATGATGAACGTCCAACTGCCCAGATAAAACCTTATCTCGTACATAATGCACATATAGCTCTATGTGTTTAAGTGCGAGAATAGTAGACTGATTCTTTGCCAAAGTCACAGCACTCATATTATCACACCATACTCAGGTGGTGCAACTAAATTAATCCTTAGTTATGTCAAAAGAGATTGAAGCTGTAATTTCTCATTAAACTTGTGCCAAAGCCCGACATTCGACTCAATCGTTGAACGTGCCAAACTTGTTGCTTTTGATTGCCAAGCAACTAGATTCTCGACCCAAAATATAGCAAACCCTTTGCGATTGATTTGCGATCATCGGGACTAGCAACCCAATCAAGATCGTAGTAGCTAATGACCAACAGAGAAGACCAGGGCAAAACCATAATCCCATATTCTTTCATATATCGCAAGACCCTTTTAAGGGCTTGCCAACGTAACAAGAAGATATTTCAAATTGACTCAACTTATTCACAATGAAGGCAATGTTAGGCCTAGATTGACAAGGTATTAGAGACCTCCCAAAAGACTTCGATACAAAGTTTTATCATCAAAAGAAAGATCGCCATTATTATACAATTGCTTACTTACGTAAAAAGTGGTATCAATAGGTTCGCTTGAGCCATCCCCTTTTTGCAAAGAATCGATGAATGTAAAGGCAAGCTTGTGTTAGATAAAGACCCTTCTTCGACCTATGTGCTTCCATACCTAAAAACATATTAAGTTCTCCAATATCTTTCAAGGCAACCGAGCATTCAATCTATGGATAAAAGATTGAATCACATTAGTAGAGGAGCCTTTAATTATTATGTCATCCACATACACCAAGACATACAACACATGTTGCTCTTAATGATGTATGAACAAAGAGTTGTCTCATTTTTAAATTACAAAACCTCCAAGACACCAAAATAGATTTTAACTAATCAAACCATTCCCTGTAGAGCCTGACGTTGCACTACATACAAAGCTTTATGTAGTTTACAAACAAAGAGAGGTTGATCAAAAGACACAAACCCAACTCGGTTGATTAGTGTAAACTTTCACCAATGACCATTAAAGAATGCATTATTAATGTCAATTTGTCTCAATGACTACCCAAAGTGAACAATGTTGAGAGAAAGAATGACTCTTACAAAGGATGATTTAACCACCGAACTATAAGTCTCATCGAAATCAATACCGGTACTTGTTTAAACCCTTTCGGGGAGACGACCCTTGTATTGATTCACTTAGCCATCCGAGTTCTTCTTAATGGTGAATATCCATTTATCGCCAACAACATTCTGACTGGATTTAGAAGTACAAGAGACCAAGGTCTAGTTTTCATAAAAACGTGATACTCTTTTTCCATAGCCTCTCTCCAATTAGGGTCCTTGAGGCCACCTCAAATTGATAAGTGAATATTAGGATCGCTATATATAGCGGTAGCTACAAACACCTTACGCATACTTATTTCATCCTTAGCTCTATTTATCATTTAATGAGTATCATGTGGAACCAAAGTATCGGGAAGGGAAGGTACCGATACAAGATCAACAGAATTGAAGACTCAAGGTAAAAATGAAAGAGACTAGGAAGATGAACTACTAGATTGAAGCTCGTAGAAGGATTCATAGAATGTGGAATAGGTAAAGGAAAAATAGAAGACCAATATTTAGAAGTAGAGGATTTATCCACCGAAGAAGAAAACAAAGAATTATAAGGAAACTCAAGTTCATAAAAAATCACATCATGAGTAATATAGATTCTCCTAGCTTGGACTTAAACATTTGTAACCCTTATGACTTGAGCTGTACCCAAAAAATATACACTGTTCAAGTCTAAATTGGTATTTCTGGGATTGAAAAGGTCTCAAATATGGGAAACACAATCAACCAAAAACTTTTAAAAGTTTGGAATCAAGAGAAATACCAAATAATTTTTCATATGGAGAAATACCCTTTAAAACTTTAGCAGGAAGTCTGTTAATGAGGAAAACATAGGCCTCACAAGCATCCCACCAAAATCTTAATGGTAATTGACTATGTGCTAACAAGGTGAGACTTATTTCGATGATATGACGATGTTTATGTTCAGCTTATCATTTTGTTCATGAGTATGAGGGCAAAGATGTTGAAATATAATACCACAAGACTCAAGAAAAGTTATAAAAGGTTTATATTCCCCACCCTAATCGATTGGACACATTTAATAAATAGTAGTATTGAACCGATTTTCAATTAAAGATTTAAAATGAAGAAAGGCATTGAAAACATCACCTTTCAATTTTAAAGGACAAATCTAAGTAAATAGAGTACAATCATCTACAAAATGAATGTAATAGTTAAATCCACTAGAAGAAGTATGAGGATAGGGTCCCCACAAATCAGTATGAATTAAATCCAATACATGAGCATAAATTTTTATAGAAGACTGAAATGGTAATGCATGTTTCTTTCCCAATACACAAGACGAGCACAAATCAATTACAAATAGGAGAAACAATGTGTAAATGATTATGTAAAACCCGTTGAAGAACCTCATGGGCACGGATGACCAAGTTCTGAGTGCCACATAAGAGTGGAAAAACCTTTATTGGAAGCAAAGAAAGCAAAGATGGGAAGGAGAAGAAATTTAAGGAACAGAATGCGATAAAGCCCATTCGGAGAATACTATGAAGAAGACTTCATTGGTTGTTATATCCTCGACAAACCGTATATGAGGATGAAACTCAATCAATACATTATTGTCTCTAGTTAATTGAGACACTAATGAGATTTTTCCCGATATTAGGCACACATAATAATAAGTCTTGAAATGACAATTTCGGATAAGAAGATGGAACCAATTCAAACTAGTGAATGCAATATGTAAATGTTCACCATTACCAACCATTAAAGACTCATTACTTGAGTACCCAATATTGTTGGTCATTTGAGAAAGATCATCCACAATATGAGAAGTGGCACCACTATCGACGTACCAAGAGGCATCGTGACCAAAGATCGTTCGGAAGTGAAAAAGGCATCGATTTTGAGGTGAAGCAGAGTATGACCAAAGTGAATTTCATTTGTCATGAGAACCACGCCGCTGTACGTGTAGCCTATGTACTTCATATCAAGATGGTAATAACATACAACAATTAATGCCTAAATTTTCCACAAACTTGGCAAGCTGGGTTTACCGTTAATATTCTAAAACTAAAATTTCCTCTTCCTTTTCGGCTTACCTCCTCCTCGACCACAATAACCAGATCCACCACCTCTATTTTCATATTGTCCATGACCAAAGATTGTTGAATGTCCGTTGATTTGTAAAATTTCATGAGAACCCGTACTTTAAACCAAGTTGTTCTTTAGTTCTAGAGTCGCGTAAAGATTAGAGACCAAGACTCATTGAACTAATACCATGAACCAGATCATATTGCCGCTGAATATTCAAAGCCTATTAGTAAAGCATGAAATTCTTGCCACTCGAGATTGTCTCTTCATTGTATAAAGGTATTAATAGGCAAATAATCACTATCTAATCGTATTAATATATCGGATATTAGATCATCAAGACTTACTAGAGCACCAACAATAGCCAACTTATTTGATATGCCATTCATCTTTTGTCGATTTAGACATCATTATTGGTCCCTTTCGAAAGTTCTAATTCCTTCATGACTATTTGAATTCGGACTTTGTTTGTAGAACCACAATGTTGTGCAATTGCTAGCCAAAGTTCATTCGGTCATTGCTTTCTTTTGGAGTGTTCCCAATGATTGTCGCGCCACCAGATCTGGTTCCATGGCGTTTTTGTTAGCCATCCGAGAAGAAATCTATCTATACTCAACCATACTCGATACTGGATTTGTGAGTTGTTTTGAAGAACCTTGTTCTGATGGAGACAATGTACCAAATAATTATCCATCCAACTCAAATCCTTGAATCGCGCCACTACAATCGATTTCCATAGAAGATAATTTGATTCATTCAAACTCTCAAAGAACAAATTGACCCAAAGAGTTTCCAAACTGTAAATGGTGAACCGTAACTTCCATTTGACACCTGACGATGAAGATCCCCACTCAACTTCACCGCATTCACCGCCATGACAATAGATCTACACCTTTTTTGAACATATCTTATTGTCTTGTCTCAAGAACTACAAGATTCAGTTAGATCATGACAAAAATTCACTAGATCCGACTAAACTTCGACAGATCCAACTCAAGAATCATACAACTTCACTAGATTCATGCAAAAACTTTAGATCCATCTAAAAATCACCAAAAAGATTGAAGAAATTGTTCAGATCTTACCAAGAAACCTCAGATCTCAGTTGTATTTTCATCAATTGCTCACCAATCTTCAAGATATACTCAAAAACTTCAAGTTACTTCTTCAGATCTATAGTCATTTCGAGAATACATATTCTTGTTACAACACGTATTCGCTTGAAGATTTGATAACCACAAGCGTGAACCACTCGTTAGAGTGTAAAATCGAACTTCAATTGTGTTAGCTTTTCAAGCTCGATACCAAGTAATCACCCGAGATGAAGAGGATATGAAACCCTAAAAAAGTAGTAAAAAAAGTAGTATATAATGAACTAATAATCATAATAATTAGCCTAGTAAAAAAGTAGTATATAATGAACTAATAATCATAATAATTTGCAATGTAAATTAAAAATACCGTTAAATTTCGCGTGAATAGAGTTGAATCCCACGATTTTGCATGTTTTGAAAGCATCGCAATATCTTTTATTCATCTATATCTATAAAATATGTTTCGCTCAATATAAAATACCATTAAGTCGTTCAACCATTCATCGATCACTTGTCTTATTTCGCAATCTAGTCTTGATAATGTTCATTGCCGGGAAAACACTTTTAACCATTGCAATTGCCACTAGTAAGATCAATGCTAACTCGATAATTAAGGCGATAAACTAATGAAAAAACCAAATGATTTTGAGTCTGAACCATCTTCACGACAAGACTTGCAAGATCATTACAACCTAAAAATACAGAACTTCTTCTCATCATGAATGTATACTTAAAGTTGGTGTTCAAAGTTACATAGTTATGTGCAGAGAAATCATTAGCATAAATCTTGATAGTCGAAGAAGCATAAATCTTGGTGTTTCGAGTTTTGCCATTAGTCGAGTTTTTGCCCATAACTTTTTTAATCGCAACTTGGAATCAAGCTTCATAAAATTCTCGTGAAAGTAGACTTCAAACTTTTCCAACAAGTATTTATATCGCCCATTTAGAATTGTATTTTTTATGTAATTCCCGTAACTTGTTACTTAACTATATACATAAAAACTTATTTTTTAGATTGCATTGTACAATATATAATTGGCATGATAAAATATACACTCAATACACTCCAAATACATTATATTAGAAACTTCACATACTATACTTGTATAGTTTATCAAAAAGGTGTGTCGATCGTAGCCATAGGAGCTGGGGGTAAAGGCGTGCATAAAAATATATGAGTATTATAAAGGGTCTGGGGGTAGGGGCGACGACCCACCCCATTCCCTCCTCCTAGATTCGCCACTAACTATAATAATGGTCAAGCTAGCTAGTTAAAGATCATATAAATATATGTCAAGTACAAGTTAGTACTACAAAAGATAAATGTTATTAATTGATATATCTATACTTATATATATATATATACATTTTTTTTGTACCAAAAAAGAAGAGAAATGTTCTAGCGATCGAAATTATAATGAGCATTTCTAATTATTATTATTATTATTATTATTATTATTATTATTATTATTGTTATTATTATTATTATTTTGATAAAAAAATCAACTTAATTAATTTTCTCGCCATTTATAGGACTCAACCCTCACCCTCTTGCAATAAAACAACCTACTAAACCATCGAGCCACGCCACGTTGGTTAGTCATTTCTAACACTCAATCGGTTCCATCAATTCGATAATTAAGCATTGAGAGATGCGAGTCATGAGCATCGATTAGTTAATTAATTAATTAGCACGTTCAATATATAATGAAGCTCCCATGCACATTCAATAATATATATATATATCAAACAAGTAGAAATTAAGTTAGATTTTTAAAAAAATGCAACTATTTTCATTTTCCTATAAATAATAGTTAGTGTTGTAAATTAGATGACCCTTTAACCAAGCTTATGAATGATCACATTGTCAAGCATGGCTCTCACATTGAATTGTAACATCAAGCATGACTCTCACACTTCATGTAACTTGTAATCCTTTTCAATGTACACCAACTCTTCCATGTATTATCTATGTTGCTTGTGATGTGTTGTATGACTTGTGGTGTATGTATAACTTGTACACATTGTATAAGTACAATTATCATCATCACCAAATGGCCTATATAAAGGGTGTCAACCCCATTGTAATTCACACACTAATGTATGAATGAAATCTCTACATTCTCATCTCTAGCTCTCTTCTCTCTTGTCTCATCTTCTCTACTTGTTCTAGTAGTTCTTAGTTTATGCCTTCTATACTTAAGTCTCTAGCAAGTCCAACTTAAGTTCTAGTTGGCTTACAACTTAGTTCACAACACGTTATCAACACGAAGTTGCTCTACAAGAGGAGGTCTTGAAGATCAAGAAGCTTTTCAAAGATATAAAGCTAAGAAGGTATAATTTTTATTAATTTAAATAAGTTCAATTTATTTCCATGTTGTCATGGTTAATTTCTTTTTTGTTACATGCATATTTAATTATGTAAATGTACTTTATTCATACATTATGCATTGTAACGTCACCGACTACGAAAGTATGCTCTGTAGTTGTGTCTTGTACGATCTTCTACATCAGAAATCAAAAGTCAATGTGTGACATATAGTTTTTCTCTTAAAACTACAAACGATTAGTTATTGTTCTATTCTTGATTTCATAATACAAATAATGCTATAAGTTTGAGTTGATAAATGGTAAGCCTTGTCCCCAGTAAAGCTAAACATTGAAAGGGAGACAAAGTTATCCCGTTCGAGGAGGCATGGTATTAAGTAGACTATGTCTCGCCACCCAACCTGGAGGTTGTCCCACCAACTCATACAAATAGTACATTTTGTTTATTAATGAATCAAGTTGTGAACATATATTTAATCATATGTTATGTTTTTACATAAAAAGAGAAAACTATTATATATTAAATTTATTTTCAAAATATTATTCAACCATAGTTGAACTTATTGCCTTATTATATTACCGACAAGAATTACTTGTCATGACAATTAGATACTATAATTTGTGAATAAAGCATATATGCAAAACTATGTTGTGTTATACACAATCATTCGCCAATTTCTCTTTAGAGATTTGAAAAGTGAATATTTCACTTTATATATCTTTTCACCTTATGGAGTTATATATATAATACCAAAAAAAGGTAATGCTCCAAAAGCTCAAAATGAGCGGCTTGAGTCTCAAGCTACAAAATTTAATCACCAAATATTAATTATAATTCCACAATTTTAATTACCTCTATGTTGAGGCTATGTGGAAATATGACTGATGAGACAATAAAAATAAGGTCACGTGGCCCGCCTCGATTTATTGCTACAACAAATATCGAGTGCGCATTTCAATCCAATAAATATTAATGATTGATTTCTTGTCTCATGGTAGTTTAGTAAAATAATGAGATATTATAAATATAATATCGCCCATTCAATTAGTTCAACTTCAAATTAAGAAGCATATGTTGCATATAATGATCATGATCGCAATAATAAATTTATGGATGTGGAAAATGTGAAAATATCGTAAAGGTCGTATTGACAATTCCACAAAAATTGGAACAAAAGTGGTGCACCACTACAAAGGGCAAATAATTATTGACAATGAACGCTCATAATTGTGACATTTTTTGGTCATATATGAAAGCTATTTTGCCTAAATATTGTCATATATATATATACCCGAATATTTTTATGACCTTTACCATGCCTTCAAAATTAAAGGCAAAATATTATGAATTTTATCATTGAAAATGGCTCGATAAAACAGCACATCGAGATGTGTTTAAATCGTGACCTAAATATGGGTGATGAGTTTATGTCTTGTGTATCGTGCTACATGCATGTACATTATAATATAAAAGTGAATATTTCTCGAATTCAACTTAACGAGGCTAATGTTCAAGCAATATCCAGACAACAATTTTATTGTTAATATCTTGTTCGTAAGAAGTCTACTCATAATAATAGAAAATTTATCTATATGAATATGATTTAATCTGAGTATAATATTCTCGCTTTAACTTCTCGAATATATAAGGCACATTAAAACGAATGTCGTCATAAATCAAATGACATTCATAATGTGGAAAGATCTATTTGATTATCCATAATCATCAATAATGCGAAAATATCGTAAATTCGCATGGACATCCTTTATCGAATTGGATTTTTTTATTAATGAGATTATCTCAAGGCAAATCAATAGAGACTTATATTGATTTAACTCTCCATCAATCATATTATAAGATGTCTTGATCCCTAATAGGAATTTATTTATAGCAAGTTTTGCTAATTGTCACTTTGATGAAGCAATTTTCTCACCATTAGGGGGGAGATATAAGCCAATTCAAAAGGAATGACGTGAAATTGCTTTGAGACACATCAAATTGCATTAAATTTGTTGTATTATGATCCATGTATAAATTAATATGAACTCAAAGTTCAAATGATCATTCAAGAGCAACAAGTTATAAATCAATTACTTGATGCAAGTACTATACACAAAAAGAGTGACAATCATATGCTTCAAATTAAATGGTTCATATAGAAAACGATGTCCATGTGCAACAAAATGCACAAGATGTCTCACCCATGTGAACATGAGGGGGAGAATCAAAATGAGTTATTGGTTAATGTATTGCACTTTTTTTCCTTTGCTATGGTTTTATCCCACTGGTTTTCCTAGCAAGGTTTTTAATGAAGCAATCCTAACATTATTATACTCCATATAAAAAAAAATAAATTATGAGAGCAATGTACTCTTTTTCCTATACTAGATTTTTTTCCTACAGGGTTTTTCTAGTAAAGGTTTTAATGAGGCATATATATATTCTCTCAAAGTGTATCAATGTGTTGCACTCTTTTCCTTAGCTATGGTTTTATCCCACTGGGTTTTCCTAGCAAGGTTTTTAATGAGGCAATCAATAATATTATACTACAAATCAAGATTGACAAGAATATTGTACTCTTTTTCCCATACTAGATTTTTCCCACAAGGTTTTTCTAGTATAGGTTTTAACGAGGCATATTCTCTCTCAAGAAGTGTCATCCAAGTGGGGAGTGTTGTAAATTGGATGATCCTTTAACCAAGCTTATGAATGATCACATTGTCAAGCATGACTCTCACATTGAATTGTAACATCAAGCATGACTCTCACACTTCATGTAACTTGTAATCCTCTCCAATGTACACCAACTCTTCCATGTATTGTCTATGTTGCTTGTGATGTGTTGTATGACTTGTGGTGTATGTATAACTTGTACACATTGTATAAGTACAATTATCATCATCACCAAATGGCCTATATAAAGGGTGTCAACCCCATTGTAATTCACACACCAATGTATGAATGAAATCTTTACATTCTCATCTCTAGCTCTCTTCTCTTTTGTCTCATCTTCTCTACTTGTTCTAGTAGTTCTTAGTTTATGCCTTCTATACTTAAGTCTCTAGCAAGTCCAACTTAAGTTCTAGTTGGCTTACAACTTAGTTCACAACAGCTAGTTTCTTTTTCTCGATATTCAAACAATTTTCGTGAATAAAACTCTTTCCTAAAATTTTGGCTTTTGTTGGTCAGTGTTATTTCAACTTTTAGATGGGAGCATCTCCAATGGAGATGTTACAATGTGGATATGACGTGGCATAAATAATCGTTTATACACTGTCTATCACACCCTTTTTTCTAGTAGGTGCAATAGACATGCCTATCAAGCCACGTCATCTAAAAAGATAATTAAAAATCGAAAAAAGTGATTGTATATAAAATAATCGGCAATAAAAAATAGGTGGGCTTTTATTTAGTTTATGTCTTCATATTTATTACAATTGTTCTGTTTTTATTTATTACTCAAGATAATTAGGAAAAGATTGATAGAAACTAAAAGGATAAAAATAAACGTATTCATATTATATATATACTAGTTTCATATACGTGTAATGGACAATTTTAATTATGCCGTCATTATTGACAATTTTTAGACTCCTGACGCTAAATTTCGTATCCGCATGGATGCCGCAGATAGGTCAAGACATGCCCGACTAGGTAAATATAGATTTTTGCTTGATATTCTCCTATTTGCGATGTCGTATATTAAATTATTTTACCTAGCATCACATGTGTATATTTATATCGTTGAACCGAGCGAGATAGTGTAACGAGTATTCGCCTAAAAAACGTGTCAATACGGTATCGAGCGAGCGAAATGTGGGTACACTAGGTCGAAAAATAATTGGATAATCAAATTAATTAAATGTGACAAAATATTAATGATAAACCCATAGTCTAAGCCAATTGATTGAAATTGGTAACTATGACGCACCTCATTATGTGTGCTAAGGTAAAAGTGGACACCGGTAACCTGAGATAATTGAACGAGGCTAAAATTTTGTGTCTAATGAGGAGCAAATAAAAGCATGCCACCTATACATCTAACACCCTTAAAATGAGGTTTACCACTTATTCCTCACACCCTCCCACGTTCCTTTTTTCTCTACCTCTCTCAACATATAGAGAGAGTGTGTATCTATGTGAAGAGTAAAAATTATTAGAGGAGTTGATCGATTGAGAGAGTGTGAGATTTTATGAGATCCTTGGAGATTTTTGAAATGAGTTGATCAAGCAAACAAGTAATCAAGGTGAGCATCTCTATTTTCTTTCAAATTTTCATTAAAATGAAGCTTGAATGGGGTTTTAATGGTGATAGTTGATTGCTGTTAAATGTTGGAGAAAATGAGGTATTAATGGTGTCGGGTTGTTGTTGATGATGTTGTAGTATTGATGTTGTTTTAGTTGTTGAAGAGAAATAGTAGAAAAGAAAAAAGAGAAACAGAGAAGAAATTGGGAGTGGGAGGGCGCACGCACGCGCGTTGTGCATGCATGCACCCTTTTTAGACGGGGCCGAGCTGTCCCGAGCTCCGACTGGTCAGGCTGACTGACCTTGGCCTATGGACCCACCCCATTAATTAAATAATTTAAATTATAAAAATTTATTTAAAAACATATTTAAATGAAATAAAATACAGAAAATATGGAAAAAATAGAAAATTACAGAAAATCCAAAAAAATCATAAAATATAAGAAAATAGAAAATGGATTGGAAACTGAGTTTTCATGACTATTCCGGGCATTTGGTACGCCGGTTAACTCAAAAAATGTGCCATAATAAAAAATTGGAATAAAATTCTAGTTTTTGCTCTCACAAAGTAAAGTCAATTAATTTAACTCTAAATCACTTAAAATGGTTTAATTTGACACCAGAGACTTAGGAAACTATAGTTGGGAGTCAAGCATATTTTGAGACGAGAGCTGACTCCGAGTGCGTTTTGTGGTACGTAAGAATCCATTTGAAAGTCAATGAGGATTTACTTTTTTTCATTGCGTGCATTTCCTATTCCTTGTTATTTTACTCTATTCTCGTGATACATTTGGGTTAGTGGTCGAGTTACTCCAACTTGATATTCGTAGTGTACTTATGGCACACTAAGTCAGAGCACATGTGATCGTGTACTCTGAATTGCAACTCGAGTTGCACTAAGGTGCACATGTCGACAAGCATCTAAGGAACCAAAGTAAAATGAGGGCACCCACCGAAATGATCTTGGGGCCAAAGTACAGCTTTAGTCTCGATAGGGATGAGCACATATTTTGTTTCTCTCTCGTGTTATCTATTCATGTGATGATCGTAGACGCTGCCTGCTTAGTTTTCGCATGATTATTTAACATGATTATTGATATCAATTTACTTTCTTAGAAATGCTTGGTGCATTTCTTTTTGAATTTTACTAACTCGTACTCTCCATCTGCTTTTTTGTGATGGTTAAGTGCATCCCAACACTAGTAGGGGTAAGGATTCTCGGCGACTTCATCTCGATTGCCCACTATTGAGGACCTACTAGTATGTGTTATTTTGATATTTTGCTTTACTTTTGGGTATTGCGAGACGTAAGAGACATCGTACTTGTATATATTATCGCTTATTAGTACTGTCGCCTATATATAGTGTACTTTCCCAGGTTTTCCACCGTCGTAAGACATGTTCTTATGAATGATGCTTTATATGATGATGAACTTATTTGTTTTACTTAATCTAATTTAAGACTTTCATTGCTTTAATGTTAAAAGTGATTAAATTGTCTAACTAAACTAATTGAATAGAATGAGTTAACATGCATATCGAGGAGTAAAGATGTGGCAACCGATGTCAATGGCGCGTGGGACCCAAAGAATGAAGTGACAAGGCTTAAGGTCACGACGCTCCACGCGGCGCCTCGAGATTTTAGGCCGTCACAAGTGGTATCGAGCGAGAGTTCTAGGAACCTCTGAAATTAAATGAAAGAGCATAAAACTTAATAAAAAGCCTAGATGTGGAAACCCGATGTACTTGCCTTAGTGGATCTAGTTAGGAAGTGATGGTGAGGCGTAAAGTTAGGGTTTATATATGTGTTATGTTTTATCGTAAATGATATATTATACACGTATATATATCGAGGTTGATTCGACGCATGCTTCTCGATGCAGCATCACGATGGATGGACAACCCTCTACATAACTTGAGATAGACAAAGACTAGCGATCTTACTAGGGGACCCCACTACTACTACCGCTTCTACTCGTAGCATAAACGATCGACTCGCCGCTCATGATGCTGAGTCGGTAGAGATCCTCTAATTACTTAGGGCTCAAGCCGCACAGAGCCGCCACAACAAAGATCAATAGCTCCCTTAGTTCTTGTCGCACCTATTGTACGTACAACCATCGCCCGTACTACACCATATATGCCTATTGATACAACAAGCTTTCATAGACACGGACCGAGGAAGTTTAGCCAAAGAATTGTGATACCGTTAGAGACCTCGACTCTTACGCCCTACCTATGACTACCGAGCAACCTCTTACTACTAAAGTTGCCGCTACCTCCGTATTTTCTTAACCCCGATACGAAGCTTGTTAGAGAGTTTATGAAGTTTCATCCATGACACTCTCTATAGAGGTGGAGACCATGAGGCGATAGGGATGTGGATAGTCTCGCATTAGCGTTTCCATGCCGATGCGTAATGACAACAACATATAGACACGTTTATGCAGAGTGTACATGAGAGGCCTGAGGCGCTTGGTGGACGAATTATCTCGGATACCCACCCGAGCCAATGACATGGGCGGAGTTTCGAGAGTTGTTCTACGACGAATTCATTCCCCCGCAGTGAGGCCGAGGTTGATGGAGAAGTTTCGGCCCTACAACTTGGTAACCGCTCATTGATGTAGTACATGGAGCAACACCAATACCTATCAGTAGTTCTCGATGGATGTTGCAGCACGAGAGGCTTCATATTTACTATTTTTTCCGTGGTGTTGATGAGCGGATTGCTGACTCGATAGTCTCGACAAGGGCTACTACTCTTCAGGATGTGTACAATCAAGCATTATCTTATGAGACACTACTTTTAGAGAGAAAGTAAAGGCGTACGACATGCACTGGCACAAAGTGGGTCAGTGGTTCTCGCTTGATCGGAGACCGAAGAGACAGAGAAATCATTCTAATAGGGGTCGCCGAGATGATCGACGAGATAGGGACCGTAGGGTGATCACAAGGATAACCAGTTCCGGATGAGGATAGGCAATTTACGCATGCCTTAGCACCCGCACCCACAAGCAAAGCAGGATAGCATCCACTAATGTACCGTCAGATATGGATCAAGGAGGCCGTGACAAGGGTCGAGAGACTAGGATCGTGGTCGAAATTCAGAGAAAAGAAGGACGGGAGGCAGTGAGAAACGTCAATGTCATCGTTGTGGTCAAAGTGGACACCCGAAGTCCGATTGCAGGCACCATCGACATTACCAAGAGCACGTAGTAGGTCGTCGCTGGGAGAAAGCACATGCATTTGCGTAGCCGAATAGAGATGCGACTGCACAACTCATCGAGGGTACGTTATCTATTATAGGTAGATTAATGCATGTTATCATAGATTCTAGCAATACATTATCATTTATTGCAGACGCATGGTAGAGAGGGTTAGGCTTAGCATGACGTACGCTAGACGCACCTTTCGAGGATAAGATATACCCTAACCGATATGTTGAGACCGCACGATAGAAGTAGAGGGCCATCAGTTGCCGATAGACTTATGAGTCTCAGAGTTCCTCGAGTTTAATGCACTTTTCGGGATGGACTAATTGGTGGCATATCATGCTCATCTGGACTGCTTCTAGAAGACTTTCACGTTTCAAGTTCCAGGGATTCCAGAGTTAATGTTTATCGGAGTCGCGACTGCACTACCCATTACTAGAGGCCGACTAGCTACGACTTAGGAGATGGAGGCATTTGCAGCGATATTTGAGCTGGAGGTTATGATTGAGGTCAAAATTGAGGATGTTCCAATAGTTCGATACTTTTTTGACGTATTTTCAGATGATTTACCAGGATTGCCACCGCCACGAGCGATTAAGTTCATCATTGAGTTAATACTGTGGACTCACCGATCGCTAGCAAACCTTACCGATGTCACCGTCAGAAAGCACGAGGAGGTCATGAGGTAGTTGGATGACTTACTAGAGAAAGGTTTCATTCACACTAGCATGTTACCTTCTGGAGCTTCAATGTTATTTGTGAAGAAGAAGGATAGTTCAATGAGGATGTGTGTGGACAACAAGAAGTTGAATCTAGCAATAGTCAGAACCGTTACCCACCCCCAAGATTGATGATCTTTTCGATCAATTGGCAAGCGCCAAGTTCTTCTCGAAGATTGATCTCGCATTCAAAGCTATCATCGCTAAAGATTCGAGAAAAGGACATTAAGAATACCACTTTTAGTACAAGATATGGGTTGTTTGAGTTTACAAATATGCATTTTGGACTAACTAACCCCCCGACGATATTCATGGACTCGATGCACATGGTCTTGAGACCTTACTTAAATCGATTTGTCATAGTCTTCATTAACGATATCTTGATATACAAAGCAGAACTCGTGAGGAGCACGAGAGCCATTTAAGAGCGCTTTAATGACACCGAGAGAGCATGATCGTATGCAAAGTTCAAAAGTGTGATTTTTGGTCGAGCGTAGTGAGATTTTTTGGGACATGTCATCACGACTGGGTATCTCTCTCATTCGTAGAAGATCGTGGCTATCATTGAATGGAATACGCTTAAGTCTATTTTTGACATTCTGAGTTTCTTGCGGCTAGCAGGTATTACCGTCGACTTGTAATGGATTTTTCCTCGATCGCAAAGACCGATGACTAGAAAGACCAAAAATGATGTTTGACTTGATTAGTCAAAGGAATGTGAGCAGCAGCTTTCGGGAGCCGAAGAGAAGATTGACTTCAAAGATTAGTGTTGACATTGCCGTGAGCCGGCAAGAACTTATCAAGGTATACGGATGCATCGTGCATTGACTTGGATGTATTTTGATGTAGGAGGCATACCAATAGCTTACTTGTCCCGACGATTAAGACCCCACGAGGGAAACTATCCAAGCTTCATGACTTAGAACTTGCAACAAATGCTTTTGCAATCGAAGGCTTGGAGGCATTATCTATATGGAGAGCGGTTTGTACTTTACACCGATCATCGTAGTTTGAGATACATTTTCACTCGTGAGAGATCCGAACATGCGTCGAGGAGATGACTTGAGTAATTGAAGGACTACGACTTCGCTATTAAGTATCACCTAAGGAAAGCGAACGTTGTAATGATGCATTGAGTATGAATGGTATCGACAATCGACGGTGGGTACGACGCATGACACATGAGCATGGCTTATTGAGGCATCGTCGCTATGTGCATGATAGAGGTTTTTACTACGTACGAGCCGCATATTTGTTGTCTGGATGAGAGTTTCGATCGTATCTATTAAGCGGGTTACCAAGTGGTAGAGCCGATGGGCTCTATGAGCGCTTTAGTGGTCCGGTTCGGATCCTGGAGTGTACGAATTGGGCAAAGTCGATGAATTAGTGTTTGAGACACTATGAGAGGTTGTGGATACCCGTAGTTCAAGAGATACGGACGAGATTATGGAGGTCGCACACATGTCTCACATACGCTCATCCTAGCCGACCAAGATGTATCACGATTTGAGGCAATTGTTCTCGATGGTCGTGGATGAAGGCCGAGGTTGGCAAGTACGTCAGAGTTGTCATATTTGCCGTAAGGTTAAGGTTGAGCACAATAAACCAGTGTGATTTACTACAAGCCATTACCAATTCCACAAAGGAAATGAAAGTACGTCACTATGGATTTTGTCACTGGTTATCGCCGACTTCGATAAGACACGATGTAGTTTGGGTTGTGATTGACAGACTGACAAAATCGACGCATTTTATTCCTATCTCTATGAGATATTCATTCCCACATCTGAGCATTATCTTCGAGAGGAGATCATTAGATTGCACGGGATACCGCCTCTATTATATCCGAATCGAGATCCTAGGTTGACTTCAAAATGCCGGGAGTCGATGCAGGAGCATTTTGACACCAAAGTTGCGCTTTAGTACGACTTACCATCCTCTAAGGACAAACAATCGAGACACCGATACAAATTCTCGAGGATATGCTTAGGCTTGTATTTTGCGCTCAAGGTTTGTAGGAGGATTATCTACCGCCGTGCAGAGTTTGGTTACAATAACCTATCGATTTAGTATCGTGGATGCCTCCGTTTGAGGCACCAGTATGGCGGGCCTCGTGCATCACCCGCGTATTGGGCAAAGGCTCGAGGATACAACATGATCGGGGCCAGATATAGTTGTTGATCACACAAGAAGATTAGCAGACTCGACAAAGACTTCAAGCGCACAAGATATACATAAGAAATATGCGATAAGTATCACGAGGGTCCGAGCTATGAAGAAGGCGACATGGTTTATCCGAAAGTTTCCCCTTAGAAAGGCCAACATAGATTTGAGATTAAAGGGAAACCGGCGCCGAGATACATAGGACCGTTCGTAGTCGCAAAGACGAGTTGGCAGTGTGGTTACAATTGGACTTGCCAACATAGTTAGCCGTGGTTCATCCTACGTTTCATATATTGATGTTGAGGCTAACTAGGTCGACCGAGACCAATGGTTGGCTTTGAGATAGATTTATGTTCGGCATATGATGCGACATACGAGGAGCGACCGACAACGATTATGAATCATATGATTTAGAATCTTAGAACAGGGAGATCCCTGTGGTGTTGGTTCGTTGGCAGCATCATAGTACTGAGGGACTCACCTGATATTTTATGGTACGATGCTTCAATGTATTTAAAATTTCGGATGAAATTACTTTTCTAGTTGGGAAGAGTTGTAATGGCCCAATTTTAATTATTTCGTTATTATTGACTATTTTCGTACTCTGACGTCGCCTTTGATCCGCGTGGATGCCGTATATTGTCAAGGCACACATGACTAGGCAAATAATTTTTTTGCGTGATGTTTGCTTATTTACGATGTTGTATATTAAATTATTTTACCTAGCATCGCATGTGTGTATTTATATCGTTGAACCGAGTGAGATAGTGTAACGGGTATTTGCCCAAAAACGTGTCAATACGGTACCGAATGAAAGTGAAATGTGGGTACACTAGGTCGGAAAATAATTTGATAATCAAATTAATTAAATTTGACAAAATATTAATGATAAACCCATAGTCTATGCCAATTGATTGAAATTGGCAACTATTGCGCGCCTCGTTATGCGTGCTGAGGTGCGGGACACCGGGATACTGGAGATAATTGAACAAGGCTAAAATTTTGTGTCTAATAAGGAGCAAATAAGAACATTCCACCTATACACCTAACACCCTTAAAATGAGGTTTACCACTCATTCCTCACACCCTCCCACTTTCCCTTTTTCTTTACTTCTCTTCAACATATAAAGAGAGTGTGTATCTATGCAAAGAGTAAAAACTATTGGAGGAGTTGATTTATTGAGAGTGTGAGATTTTATGAGATCCTTGGAGATTTTTGAAGTGAGTTGATCAAGCAAACAAGTAATCAAGGTGAGCATATATACTTTCTTTCAAATTTTCATTAAAATAAAGCTTGAATGAGGTTTTAATTTTGATAGTTGATTGTTATTAAATGTTGGAGAAAATGAGGTATTAATGGTGTTGGTTGTTGTTGATGATATTGTAGTATTGATGTTGTTTTAGTTGTTGAAGAGAAATAGTAGAAAAGAAAAAAAAAGAAAAAAGGAAGAAATTGGGGGGGAGGGGAGCACGCACGCGTGTTGAACCGTTCGCCATTAATTAAATAATATAAATTATAAAAATTTATCTAACAATATATTTAAATGAAATAAAATATAAAAAATATGGAAAAATAAATAGAAAACTACGTAAAATCTAGAAAAATCATACAAAAATATTAGAAAATAGAAAATGGATTGGGAACTGGTTTTCGTGACTATTTTGGGTATTTGGTACCCCTGGTTCACTCGAAAAATGTGCCGCAATAAAAAATTGGTATAAAATTCTAATCTTTGCTCTCACAAAATAAAGTCAATTAATTTGACTCTAAATCACTTAAAATGGTTCAATTTGACACCAGGGACTTAGGAGACTATAGTCGGGAGTGGGGCATGTATCTCGAGACGTGAGCGGGACTCCGGAGTGCGTTTTAAGGTATGTAAGAATCCATTTGAAAGTCACTGAAGGTTTACTTTTTTCCATTGTCGATTTCATATTCTTTGTTATTGTACTCTATTCTATGATACATATGGGTTGGTGGTTGAGTTAGTCCCACATGATATTCGTAGTGTACTTATGGCTCACTAAGTTGTAGCACGTGTGATTAGCCACTCTAGTGAATCACAACACGAGTTGCACTAAAGTGCACGCGTTTGACAAGCACCAGTGAGGGACCAGTGTGAAAGGAAGTGGCGACATCCACCGAAAGGATCCCGGGGTCCAAGTACAGCTTTAGTTTGACTAGGATGAGCACACAATTTTTTCTTTCTCGTGTTATCTATTCATGTGATGATCGTAGCACAATTGCATGTTTAGTTTCGCATGATTATTTAACATGATTATTGATATCCATTTACTTTCTTATAAATGCTAGGTGTACTTCTTTTGGAATCTTACTAACTCGTACTCTCCATCCGGTGTTTTGTGATGGTTGAGTGTAGATCTCAGTACTAGTAGGGGCAAGGTGATTCTTGGCGACTTCTTTAGATTGCCCGCAGTTAAGGTCCTACTAGTATGTGTTATTTTAATATTTCACTTTATTTTGGGTATTGGAAAACTGAAGAGACACTGTACTTTTATATATTACTACTTATTAGTATTGTCGCCTATATACAAAGTTCTTTTCTGGATTTTCCACATTAGGAAATGCTCTTATGAATGATGCTTTATATGAACTTATTTGTTTTACTTACTCTAATTTAAGATTTTGGCTGTTTTAATGTTAAAAGTGATTCAATTGTCTAACTAAACTAATTGAATGAAATGAGTTAGCATGCATATCGAGGAGTAGTGACGCGACAATTGACGTGAATGGCAAGTAGGACCCAAAGGGTTAATGAAGTAACAAGGCCGCGGGGTCGCGACGCTCTACGTGGCGGCCTCGAGATTTGGGACAATCACAATACATGCTACGTACGCAGTTTAGGCTCGTTTCGCTTCGCTCACGAGATTTCAACTAATATAAAAATTTTTTTTTCTCTAAAGTTTAGCTAGAAATTCTAATTATTAAACTTCCCATTAATGTGTAAACCTATTGAGCTTCTGAGAGAGAACAACAAATTTATTGGCAAAATGATATGAGACATGGGGTAAAGAATAAGTTAGGCACAATTATTTTATTTACCATAGAGAAAAAGGAGTCTATAAATATGTAATTAGTTATAATAGCTATCCAAATTGAAGTGTAGAGTGAAAGTTATAATATGTGGACTACATGATATAATCAATTGATTATATATAATTTAATAGTCGTTACTTTAAAAAAGTTGTATAGTTGTTTAGTTCAAGTGCAACACTTAAACAATGGCACAATTAAATGTAACACGATTATGAGATATGGAAAGCTATCCAAATTAATGTACCTATTGAATGAGAGTTATATATATAATCGATTATATCGATAGGCATAAATCGGTTGAATGAGTTATATAATATGCAGACTACACATAATCGATTATATATAAGCATAAATCGAAATAAAAAAAATTGAAGAAACTAAAATCGCAAATAATGTTATGCGTAGAAAATATAGGCGACTTTCAAAAAAGTACGCATAAATAAGTGATTAAAGGGTAAAACGATAATTCAAGTCACGAAGGAAACTTTTGCTATTCGTGCTTTTAATATATAGGTAGATATATATATATATATATATATATATATATATATATATATATATATATATATATATATATATATATATATATATATATATATATAGATAACTACAAAAATAAAAAAATAAGGTTTATGAATAAAACTTTACAATCAATCAGTTATATAGACGTAAAATTATCTAATAATTATTTACAATTTAAAAGTATTAAACAAAATGCATTGAAAAATAATACTAAATGAAAAAAATGTCACCTCTTTACTAGGTGGTGTAACCCATTGTACGAATTGGAGAACTTTTTGAAGTTGAATATCTATTTAACCTATATAAGATGGACATTCCCTCCACAGTGATGTCTCCCCTACACTTTAAGACTGGTTCCACCCCTGGTGTGCGTTACGTCACGTCATTAAAAAATAAAAAAATGACGGCAACGGAGAAAAGAAAGAGAAATAAAAAATAGTCGCATTTTTTGTAAGAGCAGTGCGTTTTTTTTCTTATATAGTATTTTTTGTGGTTAATTACATTATATAGTTATATATATATATACTTTGCATTTATTTTCTTATAAATAAAACTAGTGTACGGCACATGTTTCGCATTGTGTGTGCAGTTAAAGGTAACAATCCAAAATATTCTTGAAATTGCTAATGTCATGCCTATTTAATAGGAAAGTGTGTGGCCATTAATCGCCATTACATTTGTATAAAAGAAAAAAAGGGGTGGTAGTTTTTGCTAATTTTATATATTTAGCCTTTACACATTATTTCAACCAATGAAAAGAAAAATGTTTGGAGGCATGTCACGGGTGAAATTTCTAATCCTAGTTTAATTTCCTTAATCAGGATCGTTGAACCGTGACGTGGGACTTGCATCGAGATGCATGCATTGACCGAGGCAATGAGGCCAACTAGGTAAATCTATTTACACTAGTCATTTAGGTTAAGTTGATGAATTTGTCATATAATTGAAGTGTGGCTGTTCTTATGTTGTGATGGGTGTCTTGGATCACTGGAGGCGTCGTACAAAAGAGCTCAAGGAAATGGAGTTAGCCATGTGTGGAGAAAACTCAGAATTCAAAGTGCAGAATTATGGGTTTTCCTGGACATAGCGCGCTACACGCTGGTAGCGTGCTAATAAAGTTGACTAGCACGCTAATGAGGTTATTAACACGCTAGATATTCCACCCAAAGGCGCTTGATGCTTTGACAACACAAAATCAGTAATTCCCTAATTATAAATTAAATACTTTAAACAAGTCCAAAACTCTAATTTAAGGTCTAAACACACTATAAAACATATGAAATGATACCAGAGGCCTCAGGGAAGAGTCTCGATGGTTCGGATACGTGTTTTGAGGTGTCGAGAGGCCGGATTAGCTAGGAATTTGTGTGGATTGTAAGTAAACTGATCGAGATATTTATTTACATTTCATTCCTGTTTTATTATTTATTACTAGTCATTTGAACGGATTTGCCTATTGTACTCTACATGCCTTGACCCGTTGTTTCTTCTCATTTTATGAGCTTGCTATCATGACATTTGTTTTTGATTAAATGGTTTCAATGACTCCAAATTATGTGCTATGTCATTATTGATTGTCGAGATATCTAGTCAAATGAAATAACATGCTATTAGGTAGGTGTTTGATGGTATTGTAAATCTAATTTTCTTTGTGCATTAGATATGTAATTACATTATTGGATTCCTAAACCATGCCATTTCTTGGGTTATGAAAGTAGTTCTTATATAAGACCATGATATATAGAGATAGCCACGCACACGTGGTCACTAGATGCTCGGGGATGTCGGGATCTCACAACTAGCTTGTGCAACACACGTGGTATAGGACCCAGGGTTGTTGGTAAGTACACATCACATGTGAGGGGCACTTGTAAGTATTTATGTATTGGAAGAGTATTTATAATGATGTGAATGCATCTTAAAAGAATTGATTACGCTATAAATAGTGGAAAAAGGTTGATGTGATGTAACTCACAACCGATCGGCCCTAGATCATTATTACTTAGCCGAGTGTCAGTTTCATTTTACTTAACTAAAGTATCTTATAGCATGATTTCTTTTCAGCATAGTTGCTATTATTATGCTTTCAGATACTTGTTGTATATTTTGGAAATGCAAACAAATTTTTCTCAGTGTTGCTTTCTACTTTCCTGTACTCACCGTCCTTTTTATGATGGTGGGTGCAAATCCATCGAGTGGCAAACCGAGCAAGGATAAAATCCGATGACTACCTCTGAGCCAGTGGAGTGTTGCTATGTCTGATTTTATTGTGTGAATTTTATATATGTCTTTTAATATTCTTGGGGATATATACTCGTGGGTTGAGAAATAGTTACCCGACTGCACACGTGTTGATATATAGTTATTATCATTTGTTATATATATGCATGTGGTCTTTGTTCCTGGTTTTCCATATACTTAGGTTTTATATGAATGACTTCCGCTAATTTGTCAAGACTTTCGCCGAATAATCTTTAAATAGTGTAAAATTTTAATTTACTTTGAAATACTATTGTGGTGATTAAGGGCTTAATGACTTACGTGGTGATTAGGGCTTAATGACGGATGGTGCCATAATTTGAGAAGGGGTCGTCACAGGGCATTTTTGGAAATACTTGAGCCAAAAAAAAGAATATGTTTATCAATTACTTTATTTTTATTATAGAAAATATATATGTTTATCAATTACTTTATTTTTTGTATTTCTTTGGTACAAAGAGGACGAGAAAAAATCGCAACACTTAATAAAGTAATTGATAACAATGAACAAAACTTGCTATAAATAAATTCCATGTTAGGGACCTAGGGCATTTTATTAATAGAGAGTTCTATCACTATATATAAGTCTCCTATTGATTTGCCTTGAGACAATCACCACCGATAAAAAATGCGATTCCATAAAGGATGTCCATGCGAATTTACAATATTTCGCGTTATTGATTATTCTCGATGATAAAAAAATTATTCCACATTATGAATGTGACATCCTCGTCATCGACCGGATCGGACACAACTGTCCGACTGCACAGAGGCCCAAATTGGTTCAATGGGGGTAAAGTGGCCAAGCTCAATGTAGTGCTAACTCGTGGATAAGTATATATATGTTATATATGCGTCGCGTGTATTATATTATATAAATATTTATGCATGAATATAATGCGACGATAGTGCAACCTTAGTATCTTCTAGAAATACTTGTTGGGCGTGATAGCTATTGCGACTAGACTAAGATCGAAAAATATACAAAGTCGGATAAATTATTTAAGTGATAATGGATGGAAATTGAATTAATTGAGGACATATAGTTAAATAAATACAATGTGACCACATAAAATTAATACAAAGTACCTTTAGTGTTGAATCGTATTATTCATTGATCAACTTAGTGATCTAAACAATGTGCATTTTGAGGCAAGGAGAAATGACTCAAATCAATACACTCTTACATGAAAACGTTTAATCACCCTTGAGCACACATCTCGAGGTACATCCAAAGGCAATCAAGAAGCTAACATGAGCATGAGATGGAAGAGGTTCATTGGTTGCTTGGTGAATGAAATGAGTAGGAGACATGTGTCATTCTCATCATACATTGGTCACATAATTTTGACCTTTGGATTAGCTGAAGTAGGAGCTAATTGGGGTTAATTAATGACTAATTATATTCCTAATTAACTTGACTAATTACATTCTTAATTAACTTATAAAAATCAAAACCTAAACCATTCTTTCATTCTTCTCAACAGCCGAGAGAGAGAAGGAGAACAGAGAGAATCCGAGAGTGAAGGCATGCTGCCGGATGGATCTACGACACACTTGGGTGTGACATTGATGCTATGACACCATCTTTACGCATCTATGGCTACTAAAAGTTAGGTAAAATCTACACTTGATTGACTTAAATGAGAATATGTTTTACACAACATTAGTAATATGGATAAATCTCTTTCCTTTGAAATCCAGATTGAATGAATCCAATGCCTTTAGAAACTTAACTCAAGTTCCTTAAACTTTGTCCTACTGAAAATTTTGAGATTTCAAAGTTATGTAACTTAAATTCGTTCTGCAACTTGGAGTTTTAAAACTGAAAATATATTTGTTGTGTTAAACCAACAACAATGTTTTGACAATATCACTCTCATATAAAGTCAAAATAAATTGATTCCAATACCATTTGAAAATTGAACTCGAGATTTAAAATTTTTATTGACTAAATATTTTCCAGATCAAACGTTTTCAAAGCCAAAAATGTTATGCAATGTGGGTAATAAAACATGTAGACGAGAGTTATGAGATGATAAACATGCTTAAGTTTAGAGGGCATAATTCTCTCAATTCTAATCCGAATCAAGATTTGTTTAGCTTTTTGGAAATCTGGCTTATAGATCAACAACTTTTGTTTGTAGTGTCTCTATAGATTTTAATTTCTAGATGATGAAAAATGGAGCGCAAGTCGGGGACATAAACTATTTTTACAAGTTCTTTACTTAAAATTTTTGAAGGACTTAGTAATGTCTTTGAGGCTTACTTGATGTAAATTTTAGGAGGTTTTGACACGCACTTTGAGATGCTTTCGAAATAAATCAAGTATAAAGAAAATTTACTTAGAAACTCATAATAAGACTCGAGGCCGAGCGAGGAGCGTCGGTCTCGTTGGGACCGAATGCGATAAGTTGTAAGTGTACACTTGAAAAATATACACTTTTACTACACATGTTTATCTTCGCATTTCACTACATTGCATCATACTATATACTATAATTGTGGTCATCCATATAGTAGATATGGAGACTTTAGTGCCGACTTTCACAAAGAAGTATGATCGGTTTATGTGCAAAGAAGCATAGAGTGTACATGTCTAGGAACTTCCCACATGGAGTCAGTAGACGATAAAAATGTACACTACTGAAACCTTTCTTGAGGAGCTAAGAGCATATTATTGTTAGGAGCTCTTGTTGGAGAAAAGAATTGACCGGAACCTCCCATAGTCGAATTAGTATTAGTCGGTTGTGACGAGGCCATAAAAACTCATTCGGTGTGAGTCACCATTAGGCCAATGGTATAGGATAGGTCCTTTGCATTAGGGAGTTCACGAGAATTCCTAATGAGGATGCTTAGAAACGTTGCATGTTTACCTTATTCTGTCTTGTTATATATTTCTTTTCCCTTACTTTTATACGATGAACTTAAATATTCCCTAGCTATTCAATCACCGGGTCACTCATTTGGTGGGACCAAATCCGTCTTGCAAAATGATAGAGGAAAGTGGCAAGACTCGAGATCGACATGCGATGACGAGGAGAACCGCGTCGCTATCATTACTATAGATTTTGTATGTATATTTGATTTTGTATATGTTGGTTTATATTTTGGGTTTTAGATGTTCCTAAACGTATGGATGGCTATATATCCAACTTTTGAGTTTTTTGTCAGTAGTTCCTTTTGATTATAAATATGGCATGAACACTACTTCTGCACTTGAAATCATGTTTAGACTGGGACCTAAATAGTCAATGATATGTTTAATACTTTATGTTTTGGAAAGTTATGAATGTTTTAAAATGATTGTAAGAACTGTTAAGCTAAATTGATAACATGAATTAAGGCGTGAACCGAGTCGTACTTCGATTCTCTTTCCCAAGTTGGAAAATCAAAAGCCGGAGTGTGACAATGAATTTCATTATATCATTTGATTTATGATGGCTTTCATTTTAATGTGTCTTATATATTTCGTGTTAAAATCGAGAATTTTATTCTATAATCATATAAAGAAACTATATATTATTATGAGTAAACTTCTTTTGAAATAAGACATTATCAATATATAATTGTTGTACCATATATTGCCTGAACGTTAGCCTCCGCTAAGTTCAAATTTGAGAAATATTCTTTTTTCTATTATAATGCACATGCATGTAGCACAATACACAAGAAATAAATTAATTGTCTATATTTATATTTAGCTCATGATTTGAATACATCTTGATATGCCAATTTTATCAAGCCATTTTCAATGATAAAATTCATAATTTTGCCTTTGATTTTGAAGGTATGGTAAAGGTCACAAAAATATTTAGGTTGATATATGACAATATTTTGACAAAATAGTCTCTCATATGTGAAGAAAAATATCACAATTATGAGTACTCATTGTCAATAATTATTTGCCATTTCTAGTGGTACACCACTTTTATTCCAACTTTTAATGGAATTGTCAATATGACCTTTACCTGATCTTTTCACCCTTTCCACATCCATAAATTTGTTATTAGGACCATGGTTATCATACACAACATACATTTCTTAATTTGAAGTTGAACAAATTGGACAAGAGCAATATAATATTTATAATATATCATTATTTTACTCAAATACCATAAGACAAGAAACCAATCCTTAATATCTATTAGATTGACGTGCGCGCTTGATATCTATTGCAATAATAAATCGAGGCAGCCACGTAACCTTCTTATTATTGTGTTATCAAATATGTTTCCACATAGCCTCAACCTAGAGGAAATTAAAATTACGAAATTATAATTAATAATTGACTGATTAAATTTTGTATAGCTTGAGACCCAATCGCTTATTTTGAGCCTTTTGGAGTATCACTTTTTTTTAGTATTTATATATAGATAACTCCATGAGGTGAAAAGATATATACAAAGTAAAATATTCACTTTCAAATTTCTAAAGATATATTGGCGAATGATTGTGTATAACACACAATCTTGCATAAATGTTTTTTTCATAAATTGTAGTATCTAATTATCATGACAAATAATTCTTGTCAGTAATATAATAAGGTAACAAATTCAACTATGGTTGAATAATATTTTGAAAATAAATGTAATATAAAATATTTTTCTCATTTTTATGTAAAAGGCATAATATATGATTAAATATATGTTCACAACTTGATTCATTAATAAACAAAATGTAATATTCGTATGAGTTGGTGGGACGACCTCCAGGTTGGGTGGCGAGACAAAGTCTACTTAATACTATGCCTCCTCGAATGAGATAACCCGCCTCCCTTTCAATGTTTAGCTTAACCTAGAGATGAGGCTTACCTCGCTATCAATCCAAATTCATAGTTCTATTTGCATTATAAAATCAAGAATATAGAGAAAAAAATCATTTATGTTACATTAACTTTTGATTTCGATATAGAAGATTGTAAATGATGCAACTACAGATCATACTTTCCCAAATTTAACGTTACAATGCATAGTATATGAATAAAGTACATATACGTAAATAATGCATGTAATGAAAAAAAAGAAATTAACCATGATAACACGGAAATAAATTGAACTTATTTAAATTAACAAAAATTATACCTTCTTAACTTTGTCTACTTGAAAAGCTTCTTGATCTTCAAGACCTCCCTCTTGTAGAGGAACTTCATGCTGATAACGTGTTGTAAACTAAGTTGTAAGCCAATTAGAGCTTGTAGAACTTAAGTATGAGAAGCATGAACTAAAGACTACAAGAACAAGTAGAGAAGAGGAGACAAGAGAGAAGAGACCTAGAGTTAAGAAATGTAGAAGTTCCATTCTAACATTGGTGTGTGTTTACAAGAGAATGTGCCTCTTTTATAGGCCGTTGATCATGATGACCATATATACTTTGAACAAAGATTACAAGCTACACAAGCTACACTTAGTGTGCAAGGTAAACAAAAGAGTACACAATGTGGAACAAGTAACAAATATAGTACAAGTAATTACATAATTGATGTGACATATACATGTCATGAAGAGTCATTCAAATTTTATATGTATATATATAGATATTGAATAGAAATGAGACTTTTTATAGCCAAAATTATGTAAATGGAAAGATTTCCCTTAAAAAAAAAAAAAAACCTACTAATAGTAGGAGGAGAAAATGCACCGTCTATATGTATAAGAAAAATTTGTTCTTCCCATATTGGGATCGGGTCAATAATGTAAACTCGTGATCATAAGATTGAGATTACAAAAGTGAAACCTAAAATTACGAAAGTGGTCTGAAACCAAAAATTACGTTAGTATTGTCACTCACTTCTTGATCTCCCAAAATCTCCTCCTTTTAATCCCCCAACAATTATTATGGACCACCAATTCCCGCCATACAAAGCATCTTTGTATTATCTAAAGATCTTATCCAAAAATCATATTGCCACCGATATTTGAATATGATCCTTTGTTTCTATCCAATTACACACCATTGACAAGTTTTATTATCGTGTGTGTATATATAATACAATATATCCAAATAAATATACATTTCATAGGAACATCATTTTAAAATCATTAGATTTTGATCTAATGGTTTATAAATTTGTGCATTAATTGCTAATACACACAGGTCATTAAATATTTGACAACATATATATATTGGTATATATTTGGGCTCTACTATTGTATTATATTGATATAGATCGATACATTATTGAAGAGCATGCATGAGGGAGAGACAAAAGCAAGGTCTCCTTATGCCTCGCGACACTATCTGTAACGACCTTTGTCCTGATTAAGGCGTCGTTCGCCCTTAAAACAGTACTTTAAAACCTTTGATACAAAACTGTCAAGTTAATGCTTAAGTCAGACTCTTCAACTTGATAAACAACCACCTCTATATCTCGAGAGACCAAATAAATTAAGAATGTAAGCAAATATTGAAGATTTTATATTATCAGTTTTACAAAAACAGTTTATCAAACCAAAACGGATGTACAAGTCCCAACCCTATGATAACATATATACTAGCGTGCCAAATTACCAAAATATATAATCAGACTGTATCACATTACATACATCAGAAATACAACTATACGCCTATATAGTTTTGATTTTCCTACGATCGAGAATGCTCGCCGTGGTACCCGAGGCTAAGAATGCTTAAGATATATGACGACACTTCCTTACTTTTAGGGCACCAATAAACGGAATCTGATCTTGTTCGACGAAAAAATACTCTCACAATATTTTGACCTAATACAAGTGCTCTACACTGACCAAACATGAGAGATGAAGAAGACTAATTGATGGGTGTTGGGATGGAATTTGAATATTGGCAGAAGAGGATATTTTGGGGATTTTTCTTTAAAAAAAAGTGAGGCATATTTAGTAATAAAAATCTAAATTTGGGGTACATTCAAGTAATGAAACCCGTTTAGTAAGTTGCAGAGTCTGTTTAGCATCTTCTAAAAAAAACGCGTACAAGACATAATATATATATAAACTGAGAAGAGATACAAGTACGTTGAAGAACTATGTAAAAAGACAAATGAAGAGAATTGGAGTCCGCTTGTTCACTTTAGGTTGGTAGTTATGGAGCCAACATGGCTCTATCCCATATTTTTTGTTAGCAATAAGAGAAAGACGAAGTCAGAACATGAGTAGCTAGCTAGTGTTTGAATAGGGTTGAGGATCGACTAAGGAGAGCATTGATGAAATTTACAGTTAAATTAATGACAATTTTTTGAACAAATAAAATTAGCCAATCAATGTACTTAATTCTATGTATGGTCATGATCCTGTATTGAGCCATGAATGATTAATGAAATTTTTCTTCAAAAAAAAAGAGAGCATTAATGAGGAGGCAATGTGATGTTGAAAATTGATTCAACATCATCCATATAAAATTTCTACTTTAATAATATATGAATTGCTATGCACAGTACCCATATTCAATTCCTTGAAAGATAATTAAGGAACAACTTAAGATGAGTGCTTCCTCAAAAGGCGTCAGCTAATCAATACCATATTTTTTAAAGTAAAATATAAATCATTAATCATTAATGGCTCGGATAAAAAATACAATGATCATATGCCCTAATAAAAGTACATTGACTCGCTAATTCTATTAATTCAAAAAAATTATCATGAATTTTGCTATGAAAATAACTCGTAATAATGAAACAAAGGTGACAATCACTAATTGTTGGTTTTTTTGGCTCAAACTCCATGTCCTAATTTGATTATGAATAATTGTTTTAGTTTGTGTCTAATTGTAAGTTAATTGTTTGAGTCCAAATAGGATTGATGTTTGTTAGTTGAGTCCAATTAGGATTTAGATTTGTTTTTTGGATAATGTTTTAGTGTTCTAGTTGGATTACAAGTATGGTTTATGTGTATCTATATAAAGAACATAAGGTTAGTGTGTTATGTACATAAGGTTAATACAAGTTTTACGAAGTAACTAAAGTCTGAGTGTTTGAGAGCTAATGTGTGATTGCTTCCGCTGTGTGTGCATGTGTGCATGAATTATCAACAAGTGGTATCATAGCAAGTCGACATAAGGGAGTTCGTAAATGATTTTGTGATTGTAGAGATCGATCAAAGATCGGTTAATTGGTATGATTAAGAGATTGGCGAATTCGAAGTTTGTGAGAGGATGCCTATCAATTGTCTTCGCGTGATCGCTTAAATCGTGTATATGTTGATTGGTGTTGACCGTTGGCACGGTTTGTTTGAAGATCTCATGAGTGGCTTAAATCGTGTATATTTTGATTGGTGTTAACTGTTGGCACAGTTTAGGGAACCTCTAATCTATGCGTCAACATTATCATCAAGTTCAAGATTCGTCAAGACAATTGAGGTATATATAGTTCTTGAATCTCACGTTTCACTACAAGACAACAAGTTTTTGCCTCACGTTGCAATCACTTTTTGTGTCTTTAGCTAGTTTAAGAGATTAATGTATTTTTGTAATATATTTATGATAAAAATTAGATTGTTTGAGATGAGAAGATATGAATCAAAATTCATATTAGTCCTTGTGTTGTTGTTCGTGAGTTCGAAAACTTTATGTCATCGGAAATTGATGACGACTACAAAGTTTGATTTTGAGATTGAGTATGAATCCGTGATCGAGATCGACGAAGAGTTCAACTACAATAAGTTGACGATTGATTGGATTGTGGACTTGATGTGACGTGATTGGGATGTGTGGCTTGTCATTGAGAAGGTCGCCAATAATATCCATAAGAGTGATGCTATTCGGGCGTTCTTGCAAAGTCAAAATCGCAAGTCATTACTCATCACCTAAGTAATAGTTGGAATGGAGCGATTTCTCAGTGAAGGTGGATGTTGTGTAGCGAAGTGGCTTTCAACCCATCAACTAAAGTTGTTTGAAGTCCGAGATTTGTTTTTTTAGCGTTTCATGTGAGGTTTATCCTTTTGATTGTGGAATGATGTGGGACAAGATCTATATGGTGATCGAGTCTGATTGTTGATACGATTGAAGAATATGCTTCTTTGGGTGAAGCGGTTGTGTGTCTTGTAGCGAGTGATTGTGTGCGCTTCGTTTGTGTGTTTGTTAAACCAAGTTAGTGTGATTGTGTGTGTTGCTTTGCACAATGAGTGGTTGAAGGTTGATCAAGTTTTGGATGAATGATTGCACGTCTTTGATGAATGGTTGTGCGGTTCGTTGTCATCCATGCGGTGGCTACAACAATTGGATTGGATGATTGTTCGAGTTGGTAGAGTTTTTTGCCAAGGTGGAGATTATTGGTTTTTTGCTCAAACTCCATGTCCTAATTCGATCAAGGAATCATTGTTTTAGTTTGTGTCTAATTAGTAAGTTAATTGTTTGAGTCCAAGTAGGATGGATGTTTGTTGAGTCCAATTAGGATTTAGATTTGTTTTTTGGATAATGTTTTAGTGTTCTAGTTGGATTACAAGTATGGTTTATGAGTATCTATATAAAAAAACCCAAAGTTAGTGTGTTATGTGCACAAGGTTAATACAAGCTTTACCAAGTAAATAAAGTTTGAGTGTTTGAGAGCTAGTATGTGATTGCTTCGGCTGTGTGTGCATATATGCATGTGACGCGCGCCGAACGTGTCAATAAAGTAAAGTTTCCTAAACCAACTATTTTGTAGAATAGTGGCAAATGGTCGATCCCACGAGAGATTGGTAGTATTTCTTAGGTTAAAAACAACAAAAAAAGGAAAATCGGGGTTTTAAAATAAATATTAATTTAACTAACTAATCTAACTAAACTAAATAAAATAAAATAACTAAAATAATTTTTGAAAACAATTAACAAATACCTAAGTAACACCTAAGTCTACAGCCCACAAATCAAGATCAAGATTCAATGACAATCATGGTCTTCAATCTTTTCCAAAAAGTCATTAATTTATATTCTCCTATATTAGCTATAGAAAATCGACATCCGTCAGAAATTCCTCGTTCCCCTAATCTCGATAGCCAGGACGTCCGTCACTAACTACTTCCTTAATTAACGTATAACCCTAGACATCCGCCAATCAAGGTTTAACACACTAACCGCATAATTAATATGGGTCAGGAACACTAATCCTAAATAATCGGTCGCGTCTGCTCCAAATTTAACCTAGATTCAATTGTTGCACACTCAAGAACCGAAAGGGTTTGACGGAAACGGTGAGTGTTTGTCACTTTATTGGTCCAAAAGCACAATTACACGGATACTAATAGTCCAAATAACTGTAGATTCTCCACCTAAAAGCATTCGCTGGCCACATACACACCCTAGATCTAAACCATATACTTTAAAATCAACAACAATGAAATATGAGAATTTAAACTAAATTAAATAATAAAATAAAAGATCTCACATAATATGTCATAAAATCCATGATCTCGACTTGTTTCCCCTCCGACCTAGGCAATGAGTTGATTAGCCAAACATCGTCGTCGAAGAAAGTCGAAACAATAATAGTCGGTGTTCTTCAAATAATAAAACATAAGTTCATAATATATAAAACTACTAAAATATGGTCACAGGAGGTGAGAGAAACTAATTTTAGGGGTTGGGGAGATGACTCGTGCGCCGAGGAGCATCATATGGCTTTTTTGGCTCAAAAATAGGTGTCTGCCACGTGTTCGCAGACTATTGGTCGAGAGTGCTGTGTGCAGCTGACGTGGCGCTTTCTGATTGGAGGAGAGCGCTGCTGATGGCACTGTGGGTCGGTAAGTGAGCTCCACGTGTCTGCTTCTGATTGCCTGAACCAGTTGCTTGTGACATGTTGGTTGGGTGAGAGCGCGCCAGTCCAAAAGGCGGAGGAAAAAGTCGCGCGATTCGGTGCGTAAATCTGGGAGCTTATGACGTCGCGCATCCTGAGGTAGATCAACAGATACTATGCGAGGAGAAGAAATGATTTGTGACGTGTATTGTGTTGATGCTGACGTAGTGATGATGTGGCAGAATGCGATTGGTGGAGTGGGTGCCTTGCTTGCAAGCAGGCGGGATTGAGCATGATGTGGCGACTGGCTATTGGTGGAGAGCCAATGAGTGACGTGCTTGGAGAAGGTAGGAACGCGCCACGTGTCAGCTGCTGTAATGAGAACCGCTGACATGGCAGCCTGTAATTGGTTGAAATATGCTGTCTCCTATTCTACTCAACGCGCAACGCGTAACTCGAGGCAAACTCTCCGACATCATATCATCGCATGTAAATACTCTATTTTGAGTGTTTTTCCGCCACAAATTTAATCAGCAAGCATTCCGTTTCACTTGAAAATGACCAAAATATATAATTAATATATATTTTGGAAACTTTACATATTTAAATATACTAAAATAAACTACTAAATATATATAAATACCGACTTATCAACATGAATTATCAACACTAATCAATACCATCTTGATTTCTATATTATTTATATTATCGAATCCATTAATTTTTAACCATCTTAATTTCATCGTATTTGTACTATATTGCAACAACACAAGCAATGTTTGTTTAGGCCTTAAAAAGCAACATTTCCTAAAAAAGGGACATTGCAAACACTAGTCAAGAATAAAGCTTAAATTTCAAATTAATTAAGGTCAGCTAACTACAAGAAAATATCATTGTGAAATAGTTTTATTTCTATTTGTAATCAACAATTATTTTAAATCATTTTTATTCCTATTTTCACTAGTTCGATTTTGCTAAATATATTCTTGTGCCCGAAGAAAAAGGTTGGTATTCTAGAAAATATTGAGAGGGAAATTAATTAAATAGCCAAATATGTGTGCTACATTATTGGTCTTTTCAAGGTGATAGCTACTATTAATTCATGGGCATATTTCTATATAATTCATGTTTAGTCTTTTCATCTACATATGTTAAGTAGCACAATGAAAGAATTTGATTCATGTAGTCGACTTCAATTAATTTGGGATTGATGCTATATTGTTGTTGTTGTTGAATCATCAACCAATTTTATTTATTTCCTGGCAAGTGATTTATGGGTGAAGAAAAAAACTTATTTAGTCAAGTAGTAGTTGTTAGTTCGTTTAATCTGCTTTGTGCTTGCTGCTTTGAAACAATTGGATCGATTATGGTTTTTTATTTTAGTGGTTTTGTCATGCATGTATCTGATTTGGGACCAATTACAATGTTAGGGGATATAGTCTTCTTGTTCCTTGTGTTAGGGGAAAGAGCCTTCTCAAAGAGAATTTGTGCGCAGATTGTGTGACGATATTTAAAGGTCGCTTCTTACATATTTATTTTAGTTGATTGTGAAACAACCAAATGTTGTTACAAACTTACAACTGAATTTGAATGATGTTTTAATAGGGAAATAAATAACCAGTGCAAGTACTAAATAAAGTAACCAATAAATAAACCAAACCATAAAATGAAACAACTTGTTCACGTGGTTCGGTTCACGATCTACATCTACGGGGCTACACCCAAACGTAAAATCCACTAAGTAAAGAATAATTGATACCCCCTTACTGAGCTCCTCTTATCATCTCCTTTACTTCTCCAATGGACTCTACACAAGTATCCTACTCTTGCACGGCGAGGCTCCCCCTCACTAGAGTACCCAAGTCCTTTTGGTGCTTATAACTCAAACACAAGAAGTGAACAACATGTTCACAATACAAAGTTAACGAGATGCTAGCTCTATCAACTTTAGCAAATATATGTACCGATGAAGGACATGGAATCTTAACAATAATCCATTAGATCTACCTTATCTTCATCTTCAAATAACCATGCCTTAACACATTTAGCACGTGGTAATCATGCCTCAAAATCCCATCTCCACTTGATTGCAAATTTTCTATCAAAGTGGATAATATCAAATCTGTCACAAATTAGTTTTGAGATCTTGTTGCAACCACATATAACAACCAAAGTTGGTTTCATTATAAGAGCACGTGAGACACAATTTTGGTGAGTCATTAATTTACCAAACTTCCAATAAGACAACTAATGTAGCATCCCCCACCTGGCCTGAAACCCTAATTAAGCCTCGGTACATTAGCCGGAGTTAAATAAAGCAAGTAACTCTTTCTGGACCTGATAAACTTAACATGTATATCGTTATCAAAATAAAAACCAAAGTATACGTATCGAAAAATCTAAAACTTTTTCGATAATACAAAAGATATCCAAAATTTAGAATTAATCAAATCAAAACTCGTTTATACAAAACCTCCCTACCCCTATTATATTACAAAAATGTAATTTAAATAGTATATATATACAAGGAAGGTTCATTACATCGTAAAGAATACTATAAGACTCATATGCCTTCTCTTTTCTTTTAGCCGAAGCTCCGAGCTATGAACTTGAAATGTTTAAAGGGGTGAGCGCTCCAACTTGCTCAGTAAGTGACGATCATAAACATATCAATCATAAACCAATATCAATGAATCAATGAATAACAACATGAATCCAAAAACATATATATTCAAGCATTGAAATTGATATAAACAATAAATAGTCGAATGCAAGTCAAATAGGCATACACAATAGTACTCCTGATTTAAGATTTGAATTTCAAAATAGAGTCGTACTCCCATGTTACTCGAGAATACAACCATAAAATCCACATGTTGGTCGACAAGTGAGTTTGTTGGTTTATTCAAGTATGGTTGAGCCACCAACTCTTTCCGGATAATGACGACTAAGGTAAAACTCTGGCTACTGAGGGTGAAAAGATGGAATCCATTTTTAGGCTAACTTTTTCCAGTTATTAGTATAAAACGCAGAATCAGGCTAACTTTCCCATCTCTCGGTTTCGGTCCTCCTTTATCGACCATTTCCGAAACTTTCATATTTTAAACAAATCAAATCAAAAATATGAGTCCCACTTACCTTTGTCGAGTTTTTCTAAATTTTGTTCCAAACTCACTAAGTTCCGGGATACTTGAACTTATTTCGGTGTTTTATAACCTATCACAAACCATTACAGGTCAATATATATCCAATACTCAAATTATAGGACCCTTAGACCAATCCATATACCCTTATAAATTCTCGTGAATCATTAATCATTATCGTTGTTTTCTGGTGTGAGAGTGCGCTCCCTGCTTTGGTGGAGTAGGTTTGACCATCTGGGTTCATCAACATTAATGAAGGGAGTGCATACTCCGCTGCAGGGATTGCACTCCACCATCGAGAATCTCAATAGAGAACAGGGCAATAACCCATGTTCAATCTCTAATTCACCACAAACACCTCCCCACAACAACAGAGAGGGCCTCTACTGAGGTCTTATACCAATTCCAATCACCAACTACATAATTAACGATATTTCTATCCTTGATTCACGAATTCGAATTCAACTCAAGAACATTAAGAACTTGCCATTTCACTAATCAACTATGATAGATCACCAATTCCACTGTATTGATCATTTTCACTCCTATAATTGCTCAAGAAAAACCTTGGAATCAAATCTTTAAACCTTAACTTGTTGCTCCTTTGAGCAAACGAAGTAGTAAGATAAGTTTAAGTTTGAGTGATTTTGTTTATATATATATTTATATGGATTTACCTCGAGATACACATAGCGCGATCTCAAGGCTGATCTAATGGAGATTGTCTTAAAATGATATTGGTCCTAAAGTGACACACATCTTGACACATCCTCCACTTACCCTCATCTCGAGGCGATCCAATGGACCAAAATAATTTAATCAAACTATAAGTTTATTTAGATATATTTACATATCAATTATATATAAATATATATGTTCCTATGTTTTTAATGCCTATAAATTCACCAGACACGCAAACAAGTACACTCGGGCGTGCACATTCATTCCACGATCCCATCGCGCGCTACGTGTATCGATAATTTATTAAGGCAGCGGCAAAAAGGACCCCATTTTTACAAAATGGACACCCAAATTAAAAGTCTTAACTATTTTTTTAGAGCCTTGAAGAGAAATGTCCTTATTGACCCTGATATATAAAGGGTTTTTGTTGCAATCATACCCCAACTCTTTGAAATCGAAAAGTTATGCCGCTCCCCTTTCTCACACCCGTCTCTGACCCTAACTCCATCCATTCTCATTTTCAAGCAAAACAAGGTTGAGTCCTCATGAAATCGATCAAGTAAGTCCATTTTCTTATCATTTTTTTGTTGTACTAGCCTGTTTAGTGTTCATCGAGTGCTAACATTGTTTTATTTTTGAAATTTCTAGGTATTCAGTTTTTGGGATAAATCGAGCCACTAAATATGGAAAATGCAAAGGAAGTGCTAAACCGAAGGGAAGGAGAGCATAATGAGATGAGTGCTCAAGTTTTTCATCAATTTAAGTGAAGGTTTTGTCATGCCCATGTTTGTCGGACTTACAGGGCCGAACGTCCACCATGACTCTCGACCCAACTATGTCATAAGTAGTAAACACTACACGACCAATTAAACCCAATATGGTTATTTAGCTTTCGGCTATTGTGCTCCGTAATCCATATATATGTTTCGACTCTATGTGTCCGATACTTACACTATAGGAATCGGATAAGACATACTATAATCTATATTGTGTGTCTCGGACCTGCAGCTCCGTACATATAATAATTATTGAATTTTGAGTTTTGCTGCCATTGTTCTGTGTTTAATTAGTGGTTTTTTCTTCCTTATAGGTTCCTATGAACGACACAAAGTGTACATCAAGTAATCATTTCCCGAACTTCACCGATACCTTCACACCGTCTATGCCATTCGATAGTAGAGAGGAAGTAGTTAGTTGGGCACAAGCTACAATAAAAGAGTATGGATTTGTGGTAATTATATTGAAATCAAATGCTCCCATTGGTCGGTAAGGTAGGTTATCCATTGGATGCGAGAGGTTCGATTCTTTTGCTCCTAAGATTGCGAAGGCAAGGAAGTTAAATTTGACTGCTGCAAAAAAATGTAAAGAAAAGGGTGGGGTTGAGGATGAGTGTAAGCTTAAGGAGACTACCTAGAAAAAGTGTGGTTGCCAATTCAAGATGAATGTGAAACATGAGGTAGATGAGAAATGGCATGTGCGTGTTGTGAAGGGTGCACAACCACAAGTTCTCAAACAATTTGATTGGCCATGCATATCTCGAAAGGCTTACCAAACTGGAGAGGGTTATTCTCCCAGATTTGTGTAAGGCTAGTGCTAAACCTCGACACATTCTAGCCAGCATCAAGGACAAGAATCCTGGTAATGTGACTGTCAAGAAAGACATCTATAATGAGAGAGTCGATTGAGAATGATTGAAGTTCAAGGAAAGACAAATATGAAGATGTTATTTCAGAAATTGAACGAGCATCGGTATGTGAGCACCATATCTTTTGGGAGGGATCGGACATTTTTAGGGACCTGTTCTCTTTCTTATCCTACTTCATTGCAACTTATTTGGTGTTTTCCTCATGTGTTGATTATGGAGTGCACCTACAAGACTAACAGTTTCAAGTACCGGTTGCTCGAGATTGTCTCGTCACTTCCACTAACATGACTTTCATAGTGGCGCATGCATTCTTAGCGAAGGAGACGATGCCTGATTATGCATGGACTTTTAGGCAATCGAGGTATTTGTTGGATGGATGGACACTTCCCGGGGTCATCTTGACCGATAGAGATTAGATCTCATTGGGGCCGTAGAGGAAGTATTCCCAACTTGTGTGCACTTACCGTATGGTTGGCACGTAAATAAGAACGTCCATTCCAAGACAAGAGAATTACTTTCTAAGGAGGAGGACTACAACCGATGGTATGGGAAATGAATGGATGTGGTACACGCTCAAACAAAGTCATCATATAGGGGTAGGGTAAAAAAGCTTGAAGATGAATATGGAGGAATGCTTGGTTTGGTAGATTACGTTCAGGACACTTGGTTGTGTCATTAGGAGAAATTCGTTGTAGCGTGGACGGATAAGGTAATGTATTTTGGGAATTCCACCACCAATCGGGTCGAAGGTGCGCATTCTATATATTGAAGAAGGAGTTGGGGACCTTGCATGGACATTTCGGGGATGCGTATAGGTCCATACACCTAGTTCTTGACCACCAGCAATGAGGTGTCGAGGCTTCATTCAACCGGTCGATGCATCTTGTTGCATATCAGTATGAACATTATATTTTCAGTTCAATCATTGGATTTGTTTCTCTGTATGCACTGGATGAGATAAACAAGGAAATGAAGAAGGTTGACGACTGTGTGGGGCTTGATAGATCCATATGTGGATGTGTATTATGGGCCACTCATGGGTTGCCGTGTGCCCACGAGATTGCATCACATGTGTTAGATGGTAGCCTATTTTCTCTTGAAGAGGTGTTACCACATTGAAGGAAATTGTACTTGCACCCAATCAAAGCTGGAGAAGACCAAGAAGATGACGTTGCATATCATGCTCAAATGGAAGCGGTGGAAGCTAAGTTTCGAAGCGGCGGTCCCAATATGAATACAAAAATTGTCCAAAAATTAAGGAAAATCACATACACGGCTTCAACAGTAATTTCCATACCCAAAGAGAAAATGAAGACTAGCGGTCGGCCACGTAATGGTCTGCTGGGTCCGAAAAAGAGAAAAAAATGAGAAACTAGAGAAAGCTACGACTAGAACTCCTTCTAGGTTTGAGTTTGCCGAGGCTCGAGCTAGTACTGCTGAGGAGGCTCGGTCTGCTATCGATGAGCCGCAGTTTGTTGTCGAAGAGGCTTCATTTGTTGCTAAGGAGGCTGGGTTTCTTGCCAAAGAGGTTCGGCCTGTTGTTGATGATGTAAGGCCTATTGTTGAGGAGGTTAGGCCTGTTGCCGAGGAGGTACGACCTCTTGTCAAGGCTCGTACAACCCAAGAGTCTATTGTTGGTGATTCCAATTCTATTTAGCCAACCCAATCTTCGAATATTTGTGGTATGGGAAGCGGAGGGGAAAGGGACGCGCTCAAGCTAGTATTTCAATCCTATTTGTGCCACCTAGGCGATCAAAGACTCGATCTCAAGTTTCACTTTCGGTTTGTTGATCGGTTCCTGAGACCCATACTAGTGGATCCCAACGACCAATTAATGAAATATTTAATTAATTTAAATAATTATTTAGTGATGAGATGTATTATGGTTGTATAGCGTCGCGTGAAGGTTCGCATCAGATCTCGAGCGTACCAGGAGTTGTAATATGCATCACTGTGAGTCGAGGTAAGTGGGGAGCTCCGCTCATCTATTAAATGTGGCTTGCTACTAATATAATTAGGTTTCATGATTTTGACAAAATGACTTGAGATGGGGTCGTTACCTATCTTGGTTGACTTCATGTAAGTCCTAATGGGGAGCCATACTCATATGGTGGAACCAAGTCACCTTACATGCTTAAGGGCCTCTTGGGGAGCAGTAGTAATACGGTGGAACCAAGTCACCCATTTCTGCAAAGGCCTCTTAGGGAGTCGTGGATGCACGATGGAACCAAGTCACCCGGGCCTCTTGAGGAGCCGTGGACACACGGTGGAATCAAGTCACCCACGCATATTTACTATATTATGAAGATTGGTCGACAAGGGTAGGTAATGACAAATTGTGCCCACGAAGTTGCATTTATATCTATTACATTATATGTATATCCCTTGGAACCCCTTTGCATGTAAAAGTTGAATTTCTTATGTTTTTACAATATTTGAAATTCCATATATCTATTTAAAATGTTTCATGAATATGATATGCTTATTCTTCAGGGAAATTGATGCATGCTATAGATTTCAATGTTACTCTGATCTTAAATGTACGCTAGTTTTATTTTGTTTTATAGGTATTACTTGCATGTATAATATTTGAGCGCAGTTCTTCTCTTATTGGGCTCCATTGCTTCTTTAGCTCACCCCACTTACAATACAGTCCATCTACGAGTGCGAATGATCTTGGAAAGGGAAGGCCATTGCTTGAAGTCTCCTTGCTTTATGATAATTTTGCATGATTATTTTATATATATATATATATATATATATATATTTGTTTGATTTTCTGAACAATAAATTGGGTTGTAACTCTAGGTAGTTTTACTTGGGGTAGAGTTGAACTCCTTACCTATTTTCAGATCATTATGGAAGTTTTGGAGGTTGATTTAGAAACTTATTGAGATGATCAGACTGTTGGATACCTATCACGCTGATTTGGAGTTTTTATGAATTTTAGTGTTGATTTCAATTTCGCATTTATTGTCCTATATGGTAGTATGTTGTTCCGCAGGTTGAATTAGGCGTGCCAGACCGTCATTTGGGCCTAGTTCATGTATCGGGCTTGAGTAATGGTCTATGCAGGGCGACCCGACCCTATTTCAAAGTAGGGTCTTTTCAAAAGAGGTATCGAGAATAGGGATTAGAAATTAGGCAAACAATTGGTTAGAAAAGAACCTAAGTTTGTAGAGCCTTTGTATTTCGAGGTCAAAAATAAGTTGAACAAACCAATGGTATAGGACATTGGTTTAAGTTGAATTAATGAGAATAAATGATCAATCTTAGGATGAGAAGGGATTGATAAACTTGAATAAAACATTTGAATAATGTTATTTCCTATGTATTATAATATCTATCGCGTTTATATATTTCACGTACTCTCTTGGTATGTAGGATTAATTCGCTCTTGTTTGCTCCACAGCTGCATCATGAGCAATCGAGGCGGAAACTCCTACAATTTAATGGAAACAACGAATAGGGATGAGAGAAATTGGCGCGCTCCAATGGAGCAGCGCAAGACTGTTATGGCCGAAACGTATCAGAAGGCCATTCACGACATGAGATCTGCTCAAGACCAAAGGTTGGCAGAAATGGCGCAATCATAGGAAAGGAATATGGCATGTATACTGGAGTTTATGCAGCAAGGAAACACTGGGGCGGCAGAGCGAGCACCTGAGAGACATGGACCTAATCCCCATTTGGCGCCTATACATGAAAATAATCCTATGGAAGAAAGGGCTGATTCTGCAACGACTGCAGTTGTAGCGGCTGTACCTGTAGTGAACGGAGATCCAGAGGCGTGTCAGAGGGGTAAGATACATAAAGAGTTTATGAAATATGATGTGTCGCACTTTTATGGAGTGCAGGATCCTATTGAAGCAGATGCATGGATATTAAATATGGAGAAAAGGATGAGAACTCTGAATATTGATGAATGGACTATAATACCGCTAGTGACATTTTTGTTAGAACAAAAGGCACACAAGTGGTGTATGACTATATATAGGACACATGGAACTAATATGAATTGGCTCTAGTTCAAACGTCTATTCTACAAAGAATTGTTTCCAGAGCCAGCAAAGGATGCGAAAACTTGAGAGTTCCTTGCTTTAGTGCAGGGCAATATGTCAATGGCTGAGTATGCATCGAAGTTCAACGAGTTGCTATAGTTTGCACAAGAAGTATGTCTCGACATACATGATTTGTAAGAGAAGATTTATTGATGGACTGAGGCCGGATATTAGTGCTATGGTTGCGACATATGGGTATGAGAATTATTACCAGCGCACCAACGAGCACTTGAGTGTCAGGCATCACTTCTGGGGGTTTCATGCAGTTTCAGGCATGATCTAATCAATATGGTGATGGTAAACGTAGCTTTGGGGTTACCAGAACAGTGAGGATGACATTTTCAAGAAACCAAAGTTTGGAGGGTTTTCTGGTGGACATGCACGTTCAGGTACAGCTTCAAGGGCGACACACACTCCTTTTATGACTGCTGCACAAGCACATGTCCCTACTCATATGGCTTCGCAGAGCGTGGCATTCATGCGACCGTGTCTACATCGATAGTCTCAACAGATTGGAAGTAAGGGTTAAGGATCGATCGGGCCAAAACCGAGGGCATCAAGGAGTGTTGTTAAGCCACCTCCGACATACCAGAGGCCACATTTGATTTATTACCGGTGTGGGACTTCAGGACACATCCAGAGCAAATGCCCTAACCCGCCACAATCTGAGGGGAGTACGACCCCAATTTCTCGAGGAAGAGTTAATGCAGTTGTTGGGCAGGATGGCGAGGCCTCGCGTCAACTGGTCGCAGGTACGGTTTCCATTAATGGACGAGAAATGTATACCTTGTTTGATTCTGGTTCCACTGTTTCACTTATATCGAGGAATGCAGTTCATGTTTTTGGGTTGACACTGGTCAGAGCACACACTTACTTGATTTTGAGCACAATTTCTACTGAACGAATTAATCCTAATATGGTATGTGAGGGGTGTAAAATTAAAATTGGGGATTACAAGATGATGATTGATTTACGGGTTTTAGAGTGTATTGAGTTTGATGTATTGCTGGGCATGGAATGGTTAGTGGCGTATCACACCAAGATATATTGTTTTCATCAAACAGTAGTCTTCCGAATCTCGGGCATCCCCCGTTTGAGTTTAAGAGTTGTACACTGATCAGCGCCACCCCACGTAGTAGGGTTACAAGTTTGGCTGAGATAGAGACCATTGCGAACTTGACATCTTTTGGAGAAGAAGGACAAGAAGTTGACTTTATGATCATTGCGAGTTGTGATTGAGAAAATATCAGTGGTTAGAGATTTTTTGGATGTTTTTCCTTCAGATCTTCTAAAAGTCCCTCCTCATCGGAGATTGACTTTATGATTGACCTTAAACCCCGCACGAGACCGTTTCCAAGACCCCTTACCGTATGGCGGCTATAGAGTTGAAGGAGTTGAAGGCTCAATTAGAGGACTTAACTCAGAAAAGGCTTCATTACACCGAGTGTATCGTCGTGGGGAGCACCAGTGTTATTTGTAAAGAAAAAGGATGGCGGTTTGAGAATGTGTATTGACTATTGAAAATTGAACATGATGACTATCCGAAACAAGTACCGCTTCCTAGGATTAAAGACTTGTTTGACCGATTGAGGGGATCAAAATTCTTCTATAAGATAGATCTGAGACAACTTATCGAAGACAACTTTTAGCACCCGCTATGGGCACTTTCATTTCACGGTGATGCCATTTGGGCTCACCAATGCCCTGGCAATGTTCATGGACTTGATGCACCGTGTCTTTAAGTCGTTCTTTAACCAATTCGTGATTGTGTGATCTATGACATCATGATATACTCCAAGACCGAGTCAGATCACAGAAAGCACCTCAGAAAGTGTTGCAGATATTGAGGGAACAAAACTCTATGCTAAGTTGAGCAAATGCGAGTTTTGGGTTTTAGAGGTGAAGTTTTTAGGGACGTGGTGAATACTGAAGGGATATCAGTTGATCCTGCGAAGATTGAGGCGATCCTCAGGTGGCCAAAACCCATTAATGCATGTGAGATTCGGAGTTTTCTAGGTTTAGTAGGGTAGTATCGATGATTCGTGCAAGGTTTCTCGTCAATCGCGTTACCACTCACCAACATGACTAAGAAATACATGGCCTATGAATGGGATGATTCATGTGTGGAGGCCTTTCAGCTGTTGAAGAACAATCAGACTACCGCACTGATTCTGATTCTACCAGAGGCCGGTAGGGAGTTGTCAGTGTATACCGATGCGCCAGGGACTGGTTTGGGAGGTGTATTAATGCAAGACAATAAAGTAATTTCTTACGCGTCCAGGCAGTTGAAATTGCATGAGAAGAACTATCCAGTGCACGACTTAGAGTTGGTGATAGTTGTGTTTTCTTTGAAGTTTTGGAGGCACTACTTGTATGAGGAGAAATTCACTGTCTACTCAGACCACAAAAGTTTGAAGTACTTGTTCACACAGAGCGAGTTCAATATGCGACAAATAAGATGGTTGGAACTTTTGAAAGATTACGACTTCACAATCGAGTACCACCTGGGGAAGGCTAATGTAGTAGCAGATGCTCCGAGCCTCTAGAGACAGATTCTGATACCGTAATGAACATTCAGGGAGTACCCACAGATGGCGCAGGGACCAGCTCAGATGTTTCAGGAGTTCAGGCGCGAGTTCAAATGAGATCAGAGCCAATAACTGTATATAGTGGTTGATTGTCCGAGAGCCGATTTAGAGTGCGGGAAATACAAGACACTCACACATAACAGTGATGATGTGGATTGAGGACTTTCAGCTGATGGAGCGTTGATATTTCGGGATAGATTTAGGATACCATCTCATATACAGTTAAGGGATGACTTACTCTAAGAGGCGCACGATCTCGATTCACCATTCATTCCCAGGGTAATAAGATGTATCAGGACATGAGGAGGATGTATTCGTGGCCGGGGATGAAGGTGGACATCGCCACCTACATCCAGAATTGTGAAATTTGTCAGCAAGTGAAGGCAGACCACCGGAAACTGGGGGGATTGTTGCAACCATTACCTATTTCACAGTGGAAGTGGGAACACATAGCTATGGATTTTGTCTTGACGCTCCCGGTGACTCAGAAGGGTCATGACGTCGTTTGGGTGGTCGTGGATCGTTTGACTAAGTCAGTCCACTTCATCCCTATTTCCATGGAGTATTCAACATACATGTTAGGGGCATATATGTAGACGAGATCGTCGATTACATGGACTCCCATTGTCATGTGTCGATCGTGACCCGAGTTTTAACTTTCGTTTTGGAGTGGGTTTCAAAGACCGGATGGGGACTCACCAATCTCGCATTTACCTTTCACCCATGTAGACGGATGGGCGGCCGAGAGATTGATTCGAGATACTTGAGGATATGCTCGAGCTTGAGTGTTGGATTTTTATGGGAGTGGGGAGAAATATATTCCATTGTGCGAGTTTGCGTACAACAACAGTTTTCAGGCGATTATTGGCATGGCACCGTTCGAGGCACTTTTTGAGAGACCATGTAGATCCTTAGTTTGTTAGGCACCGAGGTCGGGGATGCCGTTTTGATCGTCCTGGAACTTGTGCATGACCAAACTGAGAGGATAAAGCTGATTAGGTAATTATTAGAGGCCGCCCAGAGCCACCAGAAGAAGTATGCTGATAAGGACCATCGAGAGGTTGTGTTCAATGAAGGAGGATTTATGCTATTAAAATCGTAACCAATGAAAGAGCATTACCGATTCGATTGAAAGGAAAATTATCTCCCAAGTTCATCGGGCCAATCGAAATCAAGAAACGAAAAGGCTCGGTAGCACATCGCCTCGAGTTACCACCACAGCTAGTTGGAGTCCATGACGTCTTCCATGTTTATATGTTAAGGAAGACACATAATAAACATGCACCGATGATCGATTGGGGGCAAGTTGATTTGAGGGAAGACGTGTCCTACGATAAACAGTATATCCAATTTGTGGATATGAAGGTGCATAAGCTACAGAAGAAAGAAATTCCGTTGGTGCAAGTGCGATGGCAATTCCATGGAGAACATGAGTTTACTTGGGAGCAGGAGGACTATATGATGGAGAACTTTCCCTTTCTCTTCGAACCATAAGGTATAAGTCTATTTCCACTTTTGATGACGAGAATTCTTTAAAATTGGGGATGTTGTGACGACCTAAAACTAAATAAACATGCCCTAGGGGCAAATTAGTAAATTCACAAACCTTAAACCAATGTAGCCCTAATATAAATTGATTTAAAACCCTAACCCACTTTTTGTGTTCAAAACCCCAGGTTTGAGGAGAAGGTGGAGGAGGAGACAACAACTGTACAAATCTCAAAAAGAGGTAATCTCTATTCTGATTTCTCTTTGTTTGAAGTTTTGGTGAAGAATGTATAATAAATGGAGGGGAGGTGGAATAGTGTCGCCGCCGCCGAAGTGGACTGCGGCGAGTCGCGGCCATCGTTGGAGGAAGGTGGCAGCGACATCACCGCCGCCGCCGCCACCCATGGTGGGGCCTCCACTAGGAAGCACAAAGAGGGAGGCGGCTCACTACCGCCCCCCATCACACCCCACCACGGGTTTGGCCGGAATGGCCAATCTCGATGAGGGCACACCAGGGGTCGGTTCGACCACTTGATCGGGACCAGGGGCTGAACCGGCCCTGAACCTAAAAAAAATTTAATTATATATATAATGAAATAAAATGATATATATATACATATATATTTATAACAAAATAAAAGCAGGTGAATGTTTTCGAACGGGACGCTATCACGTCTTCGAGGGAGACCGATCGGGTACCACCCCTCGACCCTCACATCGGGCGATGGGGGACCCGCTGGACCCACATTAGTGGATCCCAACGACCAATTAATGTAAGGTTTAATTAACTTAAATTAAATTATTTATTGATGAGATGTATTATGGTTGTATAGCGTCGCGTGAAGGTTTGCATTGGATCCCGAGCGTACTAGGAGTTGTAATAGGCGTCGCTGTGAGTCGAGGTAAGTTGGGAGCTCCGCTTATCTATTAAATGTGGCTTGCTACTAGTATAATTAGGTTTCATGATTTTGATAAAATGACTTGGGATGGGGTCATTACCTACCTTGGTTGACTTTATGTAAGGTCTCTTGGGGAGCCATACTCTTATAGTGGATTCAAGTCACCTTACATGCTTAAGGGCCTCTTGGGGAGAGTGGCGTAGGGAAGTTTATTGGTCGGGCAGTTGGGGGGACAACTGTAGAGGGGGCAGTGTTGGATGGTGTAGTTAGAGGAGTTTGATTGGCTATGCATTGCTTTTATTTAGGGGGAGATGGGAATTTTACTTCAACTCTCCTAGAAATGATTCTGTTGGGACACCTGGCGAGAGCTGGTTGTATAGGCAGAACATTGGTCCTCTAGCATACCCTAGAAGCGGTTGCCATACGTGCCCTCCTATGCTTGGCTAGAACCACCACTTTTTCTACCCGGAGGCGGTCGTCTAGTCCGACGGATGACCAGGAGCCAAGGCCCAAATTAAGTTGGTTCTTCATTTGTAGGAGATTGGTTAAGGTTTTGGCTGTAAGAACAAGGGTTTGGATTAGGGGGCCGTCGCTGAGGGCGGCTTTGATGGAGGCCGCGAAAAGGGTGCTGGGATTCGGTATTAAGTGGAGAGTTCTTCAATTTCTGGATGCAAGCAGCATTGGCATGGCCTACTTTGCCATAGACAAAGCAAACTATGTGGAAACTCTAGTCCTCTACTTGATAGGGGGTCTCATCTAACACCACAGTTAGGATTAAAGGAAGCTCTAAATCCAACTTCACATAGATATGAGCAAATCGACCTTTCGTGGTTAGTAGAGTTGAATAATTAACTTTGTCGAACTTGCCCACCATATTTCCCACTCCTACTGTAACATCCTCATCATACATCTCAATGGCCAGGCGGGGAATACGTATCCAAACAACCATTGATGAGTAGCTCTATGTTAATGGATTGAACCTTGACTTCCACCATTGGACCTCCACGTAGTGTCTAAAACTACACTAAGACCACTAGATAAGACTCAAAGGTAATTTTCATCCAAGACAAACTTTGCAATGATAAACTTGTGGTCCAGTTCAATCAAGTCTATTTCCCTAGTTGGCCTCCATAGCGTCCGAAGCTTGCCTGCAAGATAGGTGAAACTAGTATTCTTTGTTACGAACCTCAAATTTATACGTGCTATGTGTCACGTTTCAGGACCGTTGACTGGGCCGTCGTGACTTGACATACTTGTCAAAACCTCTGAAGTTGACAGTGAGGTACATTTTATTTTTTCGTGGTGTATGTATTATTTATTTATACCCACATGTGAATTTCTAATGTCTAAGTTTATGTTTATTTTGTTGTACCAAATTTGCGAATAAGGTATACGCGGGGCATTCAGTGAGTCGAGACATGAGCTGGGACGTACCTCGAGTTGCGTGTCGACGTGAGACCGAGGTGGTGGCTTATGAGGTAAGTGTAATGTGAATTATTTATAGTGGTGTAAAGGCTTTAGTGTGGCCACATTGAATAAACAAATAGTAGCCTAAGTTAGTAAATTAAAACAAAGGCTTTAGGATGTGCATCGAGACACGTGACCAATCTAGAGACTAAGTGAGTTTATGTTTGGTGTCATTCACGCATGACTTGTGGGACAAGTGTTAGAAAGAAGTCCACAAGTTAAGCCTTGAGATATGTAACTGCAAATGGATGAGTGGCTAAGGTTTAATCAACTCCACTCATATATATACACATTTAGTCAACCAAACTTCTCACTAACTTGATCACCAATGATTTGGCAAGGAAGAAGAGAAGAAGAGAGACTACTGGAGTGCTCCAGAGGTGGAGGAAAAACTCATGAAATCAGTTAAGTGAGGAAGAAGATCAAGCTAGGTATTCCATTAACATAGCTTGGTCAATTCATTCAATTCATGTATTTGGTGTTATTGTTGTTGTTGTTTTTGTGTTGTGGTTTATGTTGGGGACCCCTACTTGTGTGTATGAGGGTTCCCAAACAATAAACAAGGACTATGTGTAATGCAAACTCAGAATTCGAAATGCAGAATTCTGGGTTCTGCTGCACATAGCGCGCTAGGTGAAAAATCTAGCGCGCTAATATTAATTAGCGCGCTATATATCAGAGTTATTGCGCTAATATGTAAATTTGTGTGCTAATGTCAAAAATTAGCACACTAATATGGGTTAACGCGCTAAGGGTCTAAAGTAGCGCGTTAATTCCCCTGGCAGCACCTAAAATTGAAAATTTTCAAAATCTCCAAAACTCTATAATTCGGTTTAAAACATGTTTTAGGACCTCACGAACCTAAGGGGAGGTCTCGGGAGTGCGGGTGATTGTTTTGGGGAGCGTGTCCAAGCCACGAAGGCAGGATAACGCGAATCCGAGGTATGTGATTAAACCAGTTAAGGAAATGTATAGTAATTCATTTTTCATATTATTGGCTTATTGATAAATGCCTCCTTGTTGGGATTCTATTCATTATTCCTTGGTTGAGTGTCTATTGCCTAAGTGTGTCGAGAAGGTACTCCTGGATTATAGCTAGTTCTTTAACGTGAACACTACCTGTGGTGGTGCAAATACCCAACCAAACGTGAGTTTTCCCGAGTACTAGATTATTGTGGTTTGTTGTGGATTGTTGTGGATTTAAGACTACTTAGTTGCCTCTTTTGATTCCTAGATACCCATATTTAGTCATGAATATTTGTCAGTTTGTTTACCATGCACGTTCTTTATTTTTATCTGCCTGTTAATGCCACATGATATTTGGGCGGTTTTGACATGATTCATGAATTACTGTTTATATCATTCTGGTTATTACTTTCTACTTTATTGTACTCACCGTCTAGTTTATGACTGTGGGTGTAGAGCAGTCAGAGATAAGCAAGGGGAAATGACTAGTGATCGATGATTTTCTTTGAGGACTTTTGGAACGGTTCCTTCCTTGCACGATTGTATGTTTTGCCCTTTTTGTTATATTTATTGTATATTATTGCTTTTGAATACACTGACATTTTGATATAGATAAGCGTGGTTATATGATGATTTCGACATCTGTAGGTTGTTTCACTTTAATGAAATCTTATTTAATCTTGTCATAAGTTTAATTCAAAGAAAAACTATTCTCAGTAAAAGACATAACTTACTAACTCGATGTTAAAAATACACATTTATTGAGAATGTAACTAACTATTTGAGGCTGACTAGGCCTGCGTTGACCTTGCGAGGATTGACTCGGGGGTCCACGTGGGTTTAGGCCAGGCCGGTGCCAGTTTTATGGGGAACTGGGGTCGTCACATTCTTCCTTAATAACTTAACAATTAATGAGCGTTGCTACTTACCATATAGGCGAATCTTGGTCTAATATCAAATAACTAGTTGTTTACTTTCTTCTTGGACAATTTTCATGTCAGATGTATCGTCAAAACAATTTTTGGTCCCTTCCTGTCGTTGCGGTGAGGTAGGCGATGCCATAAGCATAATATATTCGTATCGACCTGGCGAGGCTGAATCCTAATAAGTCATGGGAGGATCAACCAAAAAGTCGGTTGTGAGGCTTGCAAGCTTTTCTCTATACATCACGACGGCATGCACTCCATCTGTCGACTTTGTTTGTACTAGAACCAGAGCCAGTTTCGACTTCTTGGTCAATCGATTTAAGAGATCTTCTACTTCCGACGAGCGCACTCCTTTCCCCTTGGAGATGCTCATTTTGTGATCATGTTTATACTTTCCTATACTTCAGTTTTTATTTTTTTATATTTATCAATATACAAGATAATTACAAATAACCTTAAAAAAATATAAATTCAAAAGATATCTCTTTTTGTTTTCCAAATTCAGTTGCCGCCTTTTTATTAGGGGTGTACAAAGGTTGGGTCGATTCGGGTTTGACCTCAAATGTAAACCGAACCAAATAATTCGGGTTTTATTTTTGTAGAACCAAACCAAATCAATTGGCTCTTTAAGATTAAACCAACCCAACTCTATAAATTTGGGTCGGGTTGGTTTCAAACGTCGGGTTGGTTTTATATACCATAATAATTTTTCTTCAAAAAATGAGGTAGTAAACCTCCCAAAGATATATTCCCGCAACATATATATAATCTCAAATTCTAGTTCACTTCAAAATAAAATAACCTAAAAAATATGATCAAAAGGCAACAAAAAATATTGCATGTTATCAAACTAATATTGAAGCACAACTATTAAACCACATATGAAGTTCTTCGCCTTTGAAAAACAAGATGGAAATTATATATAGTTCTTCAAAGTAAAACCAAATTGAAGTCTAAAGATAAAATAAAAGAGTAACCATTTAAAAAATGGTTAGATTATTAAAAGGTGGACAAGTCCAAAAAGTTCAACTTGATATATAACGGAGTGAATTATTGGTATTGTTGATTGATACAAGTGAGAGAAAATCATTCAAAAGATATTTGAGATTGATTGAGATATAAGATTTTGTTATGTATATATAAATCAACTATATCTAAATCTTTTACAACTGCTTAGTGTAGTCATGGTTAGTTCGGATCTAATCGGGTTTACAAATATAGAACCCAAATACTGAATTAACCCATCAGTTCTCATATTTGAAGAGCCCAACCCAAATCAATAGCCTTTTGAACCCAACCCAAATCCATTGAGTTGATCTATCGGGTTCGTCGGGTCTATCAATTTTTTGTACACTCCAACTTTTTATAAATATAATATTTTTACGTAATAATCGTTTGGTGATTATTTATAATTTAATACATTAAAGAGGAAAAAGTTGTCACTTCTTATATAGAAGGTGCAATCCACATTACTTATTGGAGAAGAATGTCGGTGTTGAATGTATACTTTACGCCACATAGTGTGGACAACCATCTACAATGATGACATGACAAAAATCCACAACATTTGAAATGCTCTTTTTTACAACACTATTATAGGTTTTTTTGAAGAAAAATAGAAGTTTCATTAATCATTAATGACTCGATATAGGTTCACACTTAGAATTAAAAAACACATTGATTCGCTAATCTTATTTGTTCAAAAGAATTGTCATTAATTTGGTTGTGAATGCTATTGTGAAATAGAAATAGTTTAACAGCCAGGGACTGCTCTCTTTAATGTTGAAACACATTACAATACACAAACACCAATTGAACCACATAACGAATAATAAAACTTCCCAATAAGGAGAAAATAATTTAAAACTTCTCAATAAGGAGAAGACAAATCAAGAACTTCCAACTAGGGAAGACAAACTAACTATAAAACAAAAAATTAAAGAAGAGATCAACCCAGCCGCACAAAAACCACGCATAACCGTTGAGGAACATGTACTGCGACAAAGATAGACCAATCTTCACAAAAGATTGTAATTTGAACCACCACTGATCGAAATGGAGGATCGATGGTGGTTCAAGATCAGAAATCACAAAAGAGAATCAATAAAAAATTGTATAGTTTTCGGAAGAAAGAAAGAGGCGACTCTTGATCAATTACTTCATATTATTGTTTTTACTACAAAGGCCTCCAAGTTAACACTATAATAGGTTAGTAACACTATTAATTTGTACTTCAATTAACCTCTACTAAAAACAAATTAAATTCATCAAGTAATTGATATATATTGTAAGAAAGTAATTACTTGCTTTAATTGAAATCTTTCATAATTATCTTATGTTTAATAAGATCTTTTTTAATTTATGCTTCTTTTCATTGATGATGGCCCTTTAAAATGGTGCATTATAAAATAAGCTTATGCATGGATGGGCAGCCATCTTTATCAAATTTCTCTCTAGCGAATAGACATATATATAGAAATGTTCTACCACCATTCATTATTAAAAAATTATCTGGAAGCAAATCAAAGTTATTATCTCTATCGCTAATTATTTTGTGCTAACTCGTGCGTTTAGAAATGGTTATTTCCTTATCTTATACTATTATTGTTGTAGCTATTGGTTTATATATAAGTAGTTCTACCATGGTGATTGGGAAAAATACCAATAAATGGTGATTTTAAATCTCGATCATTGGATTTGAATCGAATGGTGAATGTGAAGGCTACATTAATGACTCTTAAATAAGTGCACAAGTTCCAAGAAGGTATATTCATCATTGGATCTATATTCAATGGTCAAGATTTGAAATCACCATCCATGGTGATTTTTATCAATCACCATGGTAGAACTACCTTATATATATATATATATATATATATATTGATTATATTGATCATCAAGCCATTAATGTTGGCTATCAGATGCCCTCATTGTTATCTCTATGTATATTACTACGTCAAGGAACAAATTATTATGATTATGATTATTATTATTATTAATTATAAACATTACAATAAATCGACTTGGACTCATGAGTCCGGACTCATATAAGGGTTTTTAAAACTTTTAGAAATATTTAAAAGGTATCAAAAGAATTTTACAAGTGATTGTATTTGATGGTTCATTAATTTGTTTGACGATGACTTTGAAATAAAAATAACTTTTGAGTTCGAATTCATAAGTCCAAATAGTATTATCCTTATTATTATACCTAATAAATTAAACAAAAATCGAGGTAATTAATTGACATGAAAGAATACTTAAAAACACACATAATTAATTAAACAAAAAAAAATCTAGTTTACATGTGGATATCACTAGTTAAATTAAAGGAAGGCAAATTTATATCCGTATATATCAATGATAATTACTCAATCCTTTTTATTTAAGTGTCGTTTTAAAGTTGTTCACATTTTTTAAGAAAGTCATTTAACTACCTTGAATAAGGAGAAAGTGGTAGTCAAATGACTAAATCACCATTTATCTCTCCTAATCCCACCACTTCTACATACACTAGTTATTAATATGTAATTAATAAATTTTCTTTTTCTATGAAGGGTATAAAAGTCAATTAAGTAATTAATGTGTATTGAAACTATCAAATGAAAAATATTGCGAAATATTTCTAAATGGTTAAAAAGTCACTTATAAAAAAACGGAGGGATTAATTAACATGACAAATCAAACTAATTAAACATGAACTGATCAAGGGACCGGACTAACGACATCAATTAATCAGATGGAAAAATCAATATCACGTCAATTGGCTTTATCATTCAGATTCAAGAATTGTAAAACTATAATAATGATGACATATTAAGGTTCGGTGTGTATATAATAACTATATATATGTATAGACACACCCACACACGGTTCCCATACAGAAAGCCTATCCCATTTTTGAACTACAATTGCTAAATGTATATCATTTTTTTCAAAATCTCCAAAATATCCACGCTCGCCCTCTCCCACACCCTCACCCTCACCCTCACCCTCACCCAGGGCCAACCGGAAGTAGCTAGGGGCCTGAGGAAAAGTTATACAATAGGGCCCCTTAATTTTCATAAACTATGCAGCAGTGATTTTTTCTTTTGAGATAGTAAAATATTATTTTTTTCTTTGTTATTTAGTATAATTCTTTCGAATATATACATTGTAGCATGTTCTTCCTGTGAAATACATGATATTAATAATTTTGAATGAAAATAAATCAACGATGACTTTAAAATACTTTTGGGGATCAAGACAACATACACCATTAAAGTAATGGTCACCAAATCATTAAATCAACTGATGGATAAAAAAATTGATGAGCTAATTAAATTAGTGTTGTATTGCGTGTGCGTAAGGAAGTGAAGGAAAACGCAGAAAACAAAAACAAAACTTTTTTTTAAGCCTAACGAAAACAAGTATTTTTGAGCTTTCATAGATGATATTTATGTTCTTAAGTTTATTTTTTGTGAGGCTTTTGTAGTTTATAAGTTCCTAATTTAAAATTTTCATCTAATTAGTTTTACTTATAAATATTAAAACATATAAAGAAAGTTTCGTAAATATTATATTATGCTTATTTGATGTGTGCAAGATATTTCCTAACTTCGTGCATTTCTAAAATAGTTACTTATATGGTACAAATATAATTAAGGACAATACTAAATCGACCTAAATTGGGGATGCGAAATGGACACGCATTTTTGAGTGTTCATTTATTTAAGCATCGACATGTGTGCACAAAAATATAAATGTGTGTGTGCCCATTTTCGGTAATCTACATTTGCTCAACTTTATTTTTGTTAATAAATATAAAGTTATTTTCATGTATAATGACGTGTGTGTATGTATATATATGATTATAGTTAAAAGTCTTTTTTTAAATGGGGCCCTTAAAAATTGGGGCCCGGGTTGTTGTCCCATCACCCTCGTTTTGGGGCCGGTCTCGCCCCATTATCCATTAATCCTCTAAATTTCTCTTTTTCTTCCTACCATACATTGAGCACTTGTACTAGATTGCGAATGTTGTAGGAATGTTTTTCTTCGTCAAACAAAATCAAATTTAGTCTATTTGGAGCCCTAAAAATGAGAAAGTGTTGCCCGAGGGTCTCCATCACACGGGGCCAAATCCTTTTTAGACATCTCAGTTGGATCCCATCGAAACTCTTTAGAGGACTCACTCGACCCCTTCCAAGACCTCTTCAAAGCTCTCATCAGTGGGAGCAGAAGTATCGACCCTGTGTGACCGAGACACATGGGCGACAAATTGAAAGCATAATTTTTTAAATCGCCCAAAAAATTCATGAAAATGGGTAAAATTAAGTGGTTTATGTAACGACCCAAATTAATTAAACTAGGATTCACATCAATCTCGGGGATTGACGGCTGTAATTCGGGTGTTACATGGACAACTCGATTGACTCAGACACGAGAACCGAAGAAATATGTTATTTGTGGATGATGATTGCTTAGGTGTGATGTTTTAAACATTATATTATTGTAACATCTCATGTGTGTTCATTGATATCTAAGCGAGTTAGTGTGATGGGTATTCGCTTTGTAAGGCGTGTTAACGCAATTATCGGTAGGCGAAGTATGTGTACATTAGAAAACTCGACTTATTCACGTTAGGATAACTAGTTGATCAATTTAAATGGGTAATGTGACCATAGGCTAAGTTGATTATATTAGAACTATAGGCTATGACGTACCTCAAAATGCGTACTTAGAGACATGGGACATTGGGTGTCGAGTAGTCGAAGGTTAATGGAAGCACAAATTTGTCAATTTTGGTGAATAAAAACACTAACCATATGTATTATAATGGGCCTAAGCTAATGTAATTTGATTTAGTGAATAAGGCCTATAGTTTGATTAATTAAATGGAAACCATGAGATTATCCTAGAGATACGTATTGGCACATCTAGGAATCATGTGATTAACAATTGTTGTCATTTGGAAATAGTAAGTGGGAAATGTGTCAAAGTATGGACCATTGGATGAATCTCGGGATACGTAAAACATGAAGATCAATGGCTAGGAATTAATCCCACCTTGATATATATGATAACTTGGTCAACACATGCACTCAAACTATTTTCATTCTGAAATTCAGAGAGAAAGATAGGAGATTTGGAGTTGAAATTCAATACTGTGGAGGTCAATTTGGAGGATTAAGCCAAGGAAATCATCTCCTCCATCTCTTATACAATCAAATGAGTTAAAATTTAAATATTTGGTGTAAATCTCAATTTGAGGGTTGGATCACTAGTTTTTAATGAATGATTTGTATAATAACCATTTCCTTTGAGAATTTACAACTGGTGTTCATGAATTTGTGTTTTGAGTGAATTTGGGAAAATCTAGTGGAAATCATGGAATTGATGAATTTGATCTAATTGGTGTTGTTTCTGTTGTTTGGATGATGTTTTGGAGTTTATATTATGTGGAGAGTGGTTTAGTTGGGCTTACTTAGCTAATTAGGGACTTGGTAACAGAATTCTCGAGTTGAGAATTCTGTTACAAAATGCAGTTAGCGCGATAACAAGGCTGGTTAGCGCGCTAACTAGTTTAGGCACTTAACTGTTTTTCAAAATGAAGAACAATAGCGTGCTAAATAGATACCATAGCGCGCTAACTCTACCTAGCTTGCTAGGTAGATCTATCAGAGCGCTAATGACTTATGGAAGTTGAGTTTAAGGACTGATTTTGAAATTTTTGACTTAATACAACACTAATTAACCTGGAATCACGCTAAACTTATAAAATTGGACTTTAGGGACCTATGGAACATCATTTGAGTATTTACTACTTTCATTACTATTTTATTCTATCTTGTTTAATTTATTTTTGATTATATTCCTTGTTCTCTTCAGTGTTACTGTTTGGATGGTTGGTTGAGTTTACTCTCGCCGAGTATTCCATGGTGTGTCTGTGGCACACTATGCCATAACATGTGTATCAGGAGTCCTTGGTGGATAATGACTCGAGCTACTTTGTCGGTACATGTGTCTGTGCGTCGTGGGTCTACATCAGCCACCAAGAGGAAAAGGTGATAAGGCAGTTGGATGCGCCCACTGGAAGGATCTTGGGAAGGTATCCGAAGTATGGTCTAGTATGCCTAGAACAGGCATACACGTTTATGCTTTATTGTTATTTATGCATGCGATGAGTCATTTATAGTTGTCTGTTTACATTTCACATGTTTATTTAACAGTATTTATTGGATTTCCTTTACTTATTCATATGAATGCTAAGTGAATTTCCTTGGGATTTTACTTACTGAACTCGTCATCTGTTTTGTTGTGATGGCTAAGTGCAGATCCTTCTACGAGTAAGGGTAAAGAGATTCTTGGCGACTATCTCTGAGTTCGCCCTCTGTTTGGCACACAACTCGTAGGTATGTATTTTGGTGTTTATATTGTGATATTTTGGGTTTATGGGAGATTGACAAGACAGGTGTACTTGTATATATTTGCTTTTGTCGCCTTATATATACATTGTACTCTATCTGGGTTTTCCACAGTAGGACTGATGCTCTATATAACCTAAGAGTTAATGAAAATACATGTTTATGTTCAATATAAACTTCCGCTGTAAAATATTGTTTATCTACTTGAAACTCTGTAAAATACAAACCACTAGCACGACTTGGACTTGAATCAACTACAGACAGTTGAACTTAAGGAACTTTAATTATATTATCAAATCCATTAATTTTTAACCATCTTAATTTCATCATATTTGTACTATATTGCTACAACACAAGCAATGTTTGTTTAGGCCTTAAAAAGCAACATTTCCTATAAAAAGGGACATTGCAAACACCGGTCAACAATAAAGCTTAAATTTCAAATTAATTAGGGTCAGCTAACTACAAGAAAATATTATTGTGAAATAGTTTTATTTCTATTTGTAATCAACAATTATTTTAAATCATTTTTATTCCTATTTTCACTAGTTCAATTTTGCTAAATATATTCTTGTGCCCGAAGAAAAAGGTTGGTATTCTAGAAAATATTGAGAGGGCAATTAATTAAATAGCCAAATATGTGTGCTACATTATTGGTCTTTTCAAGGTGATAGCTACTATTAATTCATGGGCATATTTCTATATAACTCATGTTTAGTCTTTTCATCTACATATGTTAAGTAGCACAATGAAATAATTTGATTCATGTAGTCGACTTCAATTAATTTGGGATTGAGGCTATATTGTTGTTGTTGTTGAATCATCAAACAATTTTATTTATTTCCTGGCAAGTGATTTATGGGTGAAGAAAAAAACTTATTTAGTCAAGTAGTAGTTGTTAGTTCGTTTAATATGCTTCGTGCTTGCTGCTTTGAAACAATTGGATCGATTATGGTTTTTTATTTTAGTGGTTTTGTCATGCATGTATCTGATTTGGGATCAATTACAATGTTAGGGGATATAGTCTTCTTGTTCCTTGTGTTAGGGGAAAGAGCCTTCTCAAAGAGAATTTGTGCAGATTGTGTGACGATAATTAAAGGTCGCTTCTCTCTACATATTTATTTTAGTTGATTGTGAAACAACCAAATGTTGTTACAAACTTACAACCGAATTTGAATGATGTTTTAATAGGGAAATAAATAACCAAAGTGCAAGTACTATATAAAGTAACCAATAAATAAACCAAACCATAAAATGAAACAACTTGTTCACGTGGTTCTATTTCACGATCTACATCTACTGGGCTACACCCAAACGTAAAATCCACTAAGTAAATAATAATTGATACCCCTTACCGAGCTCCTCTTATCATCTCTTTTACTTCTCCAATGGACTCTACACAAGTATCCTACTCTTAGTCTTTATCATCTCCTTTACTTCTCCAATTAGGGAGATACCTAGCTCGAAACCATATTTGCTTTGGTATTAGTTTCCTTGAAGAAATATCTTTCAAAGATGGAAATCCATCTACTCAACATCATTAGATCTGTTTTTTGCTTTCGATCAAAGAATTGATGAGCAAGCCTCTTAAACTTGCCCGTAGCGTCCCAAATTAATTAAACTAGGATTAGCATTAATCTCGAGAATTGATAGCCATAATTTGTGCCTTACGTGGACAACTCGGGTGACTCGGACATGAGAATTGAGTGAATATGTTATTTATGGATGATGGTTTATTTATGTGCGATGCTTAAAACTATTATATTATTGTATTGCATCGCATGCGTATTTGTTACTATCGAGCGAGTATGTGTGACATGTATTTCCTCGAGATGCGCGTATAGGCGCGGGCACAGGGTGTCGGGTAGTCGAAGGTTGGTGAGACCATTTATATGTCAACAATGAGACTAAATACACTAACTACATGAATATAAGTGTCTAAGTTTGTAAATTTATTTTATATGCATTAATAGGACTATAGTTTAGACAGACAAATTGAAGACCATTAATTTGTATGGAGATGATGAAGATGTGTAGGAATCCTGGGATAAATAGTAACTAGTGAGTGGAGACATGTATTTTTCATGTGGGACAAGTAGCTTTGAGTGAGGACACATGTCCTAGTAATGAACTTAGTCAAATTAAAGATTTTCTTAATTAATCAAGTTGCTAATCTAAGTATATAAAAGACAAAATTTAATTTTTATGCAAACAAGTGAAGTAAAATCCAAAATCTTTTAGAGCAAAGAGAGCAAGAATGTGCTGAATTTTTGGGACTTCAAGAATACTTAAGCTAGGAGGATCAAACTATAAAGGATTAAACAATAGGTAACAACTTCTACTCCTCATTCGTCGATATAAATGTTTCTACGCATGAGCAAGAGGTGCGGAGAGGTTTTGGCTTGCTGAATTCATATTTTTCTAAGGTTGAAGATGAATAAAATATATGTCATAACTTTGGTGTCAAAAGAATTAAACCAAACTTGCTAGTAGAACCAATTATATTCATAAAAAATTAGCCAAATTTTAAAAAGGCATAACTCCCCCAATACTTATCGGATTGTGCTGATCTTTTAGTATGTTGTTTTTGGATATGTTAGATGATTCGTGACCAAACATCATGAGTTTTGGAGCTATATATTAGGAGAAAATAATCTTTACAATCTAGCTGGTTGGATATGTTTCAAATTTGAGCTATTTTGGTAGAATTGCGATATCTTTTTCATTTTAAATCAGAATTTTACAAAACAAACCTTTTTGGAAAGCTAAGACATAGATCAACGACTTTTCTCTTAGGAAGTTTTTGAGATTCAAACATTTTCATGCCCAAAAATATGCAGCAACACATGACTAAAACTAAAACTTTATTATTCGTTAAGATTTGTTATGAATACTTGACCTACATACTTAAATCTAAATACTTATAATCCATCTAGAACAATTGAAATTGACCTCAGGGTACTCGAGACTATAGTATGATAGTCAGGGGCATATTGGGATCGGATAGAGTAATTTTGAGACTTCAGAGTGCAATTTGAGGTGCGTAAATCCCTTAAGCAACACATCTTGAGTATTTAACTATTTCAGTTTTCTATCTACCGTTTCTTTACTATTTATTTCCATATTCTATCATTGCCTTAGTTTGGTTTAACAGTCGATATTTTTGCTAACCGCTAGGTTTTATTCGGTGTTGTGTTGTACAGGCTCTAGTACGCTAGACTACAACATGTGTATAAGGAGTCCTCGGTGAATGACGACCCGAGCTACTTTGTCTGTACATGTGTCAGTGCATTGTGGGTCTATGTTATCCATCGAGAGGACCAGGTGATAAGCTAGTTGGGTGCGCCCACTAGAGGGATCATGGGGAGGAAATCTGAAGTATAGTCTAGTTTGCTACGTGTGACACAACCATTTAGTTTTCATTGGTGTTATTTATGCATGCGATGGTCTTATAGTTGCTTGGTTATTTCAGCATGTTTATTTAACATTATTACTGGCATATCTATTATTAAATGCTCAGTAGTTTTCTTATAGGAGTTTACTCACTGGATTCGTTATCTATTTTTGTTGGGATGACCGAGTACAGATCCTTCGACGAGCAAAGACAAGGAGGTTTTAGGCAATTACCTTTGAAAATTGTTTCTACACCAGCTTGTGTTTGACTATAGTACGTATATATTTACTTGTGTTGGGTTTTGGGAACGTTAGAACATTTAACACATGTATATAGATCTCTTATTATACTTATTCCACCTTTATTATATACATGGTATCATTTTATTGGGTTTTCCACTACTTAGACCGCTAAAATGCATATTTTACTCCATCTTAAAGACTTCCGCTGTAAAATTGCATTATAACTTGATAGATAGACTAACTGGCTAATTAAATGTCTAATAATTACATGAAGAATAATTAGCGAAGCTAGGGTTTATCATAAAACATGTAATCAATTAGTTAGGTCGCGAGCGTTAAAGAAAAATAAGCCATGACATGGCAGGGTTGAATGACATGATGCGACATGGAGGTGGCTGGGGTTGCCTCGGTATTTTGGGTCGCCACATTGCCTTCATTTGGCTTCTTGAAGGGCTTCGCAAAATGATCATATAAATCCACCACAATTAGCAGTAGCTTTTCAATTGGGGGACCAGTTGTTTTAATTGGATCAACCAAAAGTCAGAATGAGGCTGATTTTCAATAGAAGCAGGATGATCATTGATAACAACAGATTCTTCAGGGGCATTCACAGGAGTGGATTAATTAATATCGACAATTGGAGTTCATTTTCTATATTAGAGTTTTTAAATGCAAAAGGCTCGGTGGCTTATTGTAACCCGTCATTGGCTTCCTTCTCTCCAATATTCTTCTCAATATTCATCTGATTAGGTACAGATGCAATTTGCAGTGGTTCTACCTATTCACTCACTTGAACTGTTGGTTGAACCTCATAGTTCAGAGCATTATTTGGTTCAAACAAGGAAGTTGAAGATGAGTCTGCTGTTGTATGAAATTGAGGGACTCGATTTGTCATGATTGATCAAGAATATATTATGCATAATGCCTATAAAGTAATTACTTTCACAATGGTACTCCCATTTATTTTTTATTGTATATAATAAAAAATACAACTCCACCTATGTTGTACACTATGTGCGCTACATAGCCGGTCCCAAGTCCGGATAAAGGAGGAGGACTCTGACGCCCATTTTTTCATACCGAAAAAGGGTAAGGGAATTCCCAAACTCACTTTTCATACCCGAAAAGTGGGGGAGGGAGGCCCCAAGCTCATTTTCCATTTTTGGAAAATGTAGGAGGGTTGCAATAAGGTTGACAGCCAGCGTAACACTTTTGTCACTTTTCATGAAATGGATCAAACATATATAAACGTTGGGGCGTTCCCGCCTAGCGACGCGCTGCATCGGAGCCTGGGTGTAGTGAGAAATGAGCAAGGGTATGTTTCACATCGCCGCCTGGGTGTGAAGAAATATGAGCAAGGGTTCCCACACATAGGACGTGTGTAGGTAAAGAAGCTAGTCCCTTCACATCGTCGCCGGATGTGAAGAAAAATGAGCAAGGGTTCCCACACAAAAGACGGGTGTGGGTAAAGAAGCTAGTTAAAAAAATAGGAAAAAAAATCATAGATACAGACACTAGATCTTTTAGACAAAATAGAAATAGAAAAGGAAAACAAATACAAAGGGAGAAAAAATTCGTTTAGGAACATAGGAACATAGGAACACTTACGAGGAAGTCAATAGAACTAGTAGATACCATGATTAGAAGGAGAGTCAATATTGTTTGCCTCCAAGAGACAAAATGGTTATGAGAAAAGAGTAGAGAAATAGGAAGCACATGGTTTAAGTTGTGGTACACTGGTATATATAGAAAATGCAATGGAGTAGGAATTGTGGTGGATAATGATTATAAGGATAAGGTCGTAGAGGTTAAAAGAATGGGGGATAGATTGATTCTAGTTAAATTAATTATTAGAGACGAAAAAACTAACATACTTAGCGCCTATGTACCACAAGTATGATTAAGCGAGAGCATCAAAAGCAAGTTTTGGGACGATATAGATGGATTTATGCAAAGTATACCATTAGATGAAAATGTTTTTATTGGAGGTGATTTAAATGGGCATGTCGGGGCAAGTAACGATGGGTTTGAGAGAGTTCATGAAGGTTTTGGTTACGGTAATAGAAATGAAGAAGGAGAATCAATCTTAGAATTTGCTTCAGCATACGATCTTGTCTTAGCAAATACTAGTTTTAAGAAGAAGGAGTCGCATATAATTACTTTTAGTAGTGGTCATAATAAGAGTCAAATAGATTTTTATTTAATTAGAAAAATAGATAAAAAAATATGTAGAGACTGCAAAGTAATACCTGGTGAAGCACTTACTACCCAACATAAGTTTGTAGTACTTGATATTAAGCTAACACGACGACATAATATGAATAAAAGAGTTAGCGACCCTAGAATAAAGTGGTGGAACCTAAAACAAAGTAAACAAGTAGAGTTTAGAGAAAAACTACTAAAGGAAAATGTTTGGAATCTTGACTTAGATGCTAATACAATGTGGCTAGAAATAAGTAATTCCATAAGGAGAGTGGGATCAAACGTATTAGGTATATCTAAAGGCTTGTGACCACCAAAGAAGGAAAAATGGTGGTGGAGTGAGGATGTCCAACTAACAATTAAAACTAAAAGAGAGATGTATAGGGAAATACCTAAGTGTCAAGATGAAGATGTGTACAATCAATATAGAGAAGCTAGAAAAAAAGCTAAAAAATTAGTTAGTCAAGCTAAAACAAATTTCATGGAAGATCTATATATATATATATATATATATATATATATATATATAGGCTAGCCAAATTAAGAGATAAAAAGAAACAATACATAAGTCATGTAAGATGTTTTAAGGACGAAAATCAAAATGTTTTAACGCGTGAGGAGAATATTAAGGAGAGATGGAGAAGTTACTTCGATAGTTTATTTAATGATGGACAAGTTGATACTATAATAGATGAAAGCCCACACCAAGAAAGAAATGTAAACTATACACGCAATATTAGAATTGTAGAAGTTAAAGAGGCATTGAAAAGAATGAAAATATGGAAAGCATGTGGCTCAGATGAAATACCCATAGATGTTTGGAAATGCTTAGGAGAAATCGGATTGACTTGGTTAACAAAACTTTTCAATAAAATTTTCAAATCAAAACGGATGCCAATGGATTGGAGATGAAGCACGCTTGTGTCAATCTTCAAAAACAAAGGAGACATTCAAAGTTGCTCAAACTACCGAGGAATTAAACTTATGAGTCACACTATGAATCTTTGGGAGAGGATAATTAACAATAGGCTAAGGAGAGAAACAACAATATCAAAGAACCAATTTGGTTTCATGCCTGGGAGGTCAACTATGGAGGCGATTTTTCATGTAAGATGATTGTTAGGAAAATATAGAGAAAAGAAAAAAATGTTCATATGGTATTCGTAGATTTAGAAAAAGGATATGATAGGGTCTCTAGAGATGTTCTTTGGTGGGTTCTAGAAAGAAAACGAGTGCATGCTAGATACATAGACACTATTAAGGATATGTATGATGGAGTAGTAATGAGTATAAAGACATTTGGAGGAGCTACAAAAGAATTTCCCATTACGATAGGACTACATCGAGGATCGTCTTTAAGCCCATATCTATTTACTTTAGTTATGGATGAACTAACTAGACATATTCAAGAGGACATACCATGGCGTATGCTATTTGCAGATGATATTGTCTTAGTGGATGAAACTAAAGATGGAGTGAATAGGAAATTAGAACTCTGGAGGAATACATTAGAATCTAAAGGTTTTAAGTTGAGTAGGACGAAAACCGAATACATGCACTGTGAGTTAAGAAACACTAGTCATCGAGATGACGGAGTGATAAAATTAGGGGAAGTAGAAGTTCCTAAGGTAAACCACTTTAGATACATATGATCAATCATACAAAATGATGGTAACATTGAGAATGATGTCACACATAGAATTCAAGCTGGATGGAAGAAATGGTGGAGTGCAACAGGGGTGATTTGTGATCGAAATGTTCCTACTAAGTTAAAAGGAAAATTATATAGGACCGCAATTAGGCCAGCTATGCTCTATGGAAATGAATGATGGGCGGTAAAGCAACAACAATTACATAAAATGAACGTAGCAGAAATGAGGATGCTTAGGTGGATGTGTGGTAAAACTCGTAAAGATAGAATAAGAAATATAGAAATTCAAAGACAAGTAGGAGTAGCACCAATTGATACAAAGATTTCGGAAGGGCGGTTGCGGTGGTTTGGTCACCTGCAAAGACGACCTACAAATGCCTCTACTAGAAAACTTGACTTAATAAAAAATGTAGAAATTCGACGAGGTAGGGGCAGACCAAAGTTAACATGAGATGCATTAATTAGGAGGGATTTGAATGGTTTGAAAAGCTCACCATCAATTGCACTTAATCGTGCACAATGGAAAAGTTTGATCCATGTAGCCGACGCCAGTTAATTTGAGACTGAGGCTATGTTGTTGTTGTTGTTGTTGTTGTTGTTGTTGTATATAATAAAAAATACATAGCTTCATCTCCCCCCGTAACATTTCAAATATATGAGCCTCAAGTGTCTTGGTAAAGATATCGACTAATTATTTCTAAGTGTGAATATACTAAATATCAATGAATTTCCTTTCAACTAAATCAAATATAACATGATACCTCATATCACTGTGCTTGGTGCATGAATGTTGAACAAGATTTTTTGAGATGTCAATCGCACTCATGTTGTCACAGAATACCGTGAGCTATTGCAACAAGATGTTATAGTCTTATAGCATATGAAGCATCCAAAGTAACTTAGTGCATCAACTTCCTACAACTATGTGTTCAGCTTCAATTGCGGAGAGAGAGATGGGGTTTTGTTTCTTGATAAACCAGGAGACCATGTTGGTTCCAATAAAGAAGCATCCACCTTAAGTGTTCTTCATATCATTTGCACTTCATGCCCAATCTACATCACTATATCCAGCTAGGGAAATGTTCTAACTAGAAGAATACCAAAAAACAAGATTAGAGGAACTAGCTACATAGCGTAGTATCCTCTTAACTGCAGTGAGATGTGTTTTTTTGATGTAGCTTGATATCTTGCACAAACACTTACACTAAAAGCAATGTTTGGACGAGTTGTAGTGAGATATAGAAGAATCCAAATCATACTTCCATACAAAGAGCTATCAACTGCCTTCCCACTTTCATCCTTGGAAATGTTGTCGCGAGTCCCTATTGGTGTTCTGAGATGTCTAAACCGTTCCAGTCCAAACCATTTCACTAATGAACAAATGTACTTCTGTTGAGAAATAAATGTACCTTTCCTAGTATGATGTACTTGTAGACCCAAGAAGTAGGTTAGTTCTCCCATCATGCCCATTTTAAATCATGTCTACATATTGGTGACAAATTCTTCAACTAAGGATTAAGTTGTGGAATTAAAGACTATGTTATCTACATAGACTTGTGCGATAAGAACTGCTTTGGACCGATGCTTGACCAAAAAGATTTTATCAACACTTCATCTGCTATAGCCATGATCAATCAGAAACTTTGTATGTTTGTCATCATACCAAGCTCTTGGAGCATGTTTCAACCCATATAAAGCCTTCTTCGATTGATAAACATGATCTGGAAAGGGTGGATTCTCAAATCCCCTTAATTGTTCTATAAAGACTTCCTTATTAATTATGACAATTAAAAAGGCATGCTTCATATCCATCTGGTACAGTTTAAAACTAAGAGAGCAAGAAAAGTGAGCGAGAAACGAATGGATTCTAAATGAGCTAGAGAAGCAAAGTTTTTATCAAGATATATACCTTCAACTTGATTATACCCTTGTGCCATAAGTCTAGATTTGTTTTTGACCACTTCTTTTTCAGCATTCGTCTTGTTTTTGAAGATCCATTTTGTTCCGATTATATTGAAATCTCATTGTCTAAGCACCAAGGTTTATATATTAAGTTTTTGAATTGATTGAGCTCTTCTTGCATTTCAATTGTCCAGTATTCATCTTTGATAGCATTTGAAGCATTCTTACGTTCAATGACCGAAACATAACTGACATACCCGACTAGCTTCTTGTAATCTATATTTGTTGTATCTCTAGTGACAACTCCTTCTTTCATGGATCCAATGATGTTATCTGTAGGATGATTTTTTTGAATCCTGGTCAATGGTTCTCGATTCACCGAGGAAATATCATTTAGTGGAATGTTTTGGTCATCCTCTGTGAATGAACTCTCAACAGAAGTTGTTACAACAGGGGCAACCGAAGCGTTGTAACCGAGGCATCTAGGGCTATTCCAACAAGATTGTACTAGATTAAGATGAGATGTCTGAATCATTAGCATCATCAACCTTTTGAATTTCACCCTTTTCTTTTGATGTTGAATTATCAAACGCATCATTAATGTATTCCATCATCTTTTGAGTATGCTTATTGAAGACTCTATAAGCCTTGCCATTTGACGAATAACCCTAAAATATTGCATCATCGCATCTTTTATCAAACTTCCCAACATCTCCTTTTCTTTCAAAATGAAACATTTGTTTCCAAAAACTTCAAAGTAGCATTTGGCTTTTTACCTTTTCAAAACTCATATGGAGTTTTTTAAGTAAATGGATGAAGGTATGTTCTATTGATGATATAATATGTGGTGTTGACTGCTTTAGCCTACAGCTTTGTTGGAAGTTCCTTTTATGTAAGCATTACCCGAGCCATCTCTTGCACATGTTTTTTTCTTCCTTTCAACAACCCTATTTTGTTGAGGATTGATAGGAACATAAATTATAGATGTATTTCTGCCTTTCTACAAAACTCTACAAACTCAAAATTCTCAAATTCTTTTTCATGATCACTTCTGATCTTGACAATACATTGTCATGTTATTTTTCTTTTAGTTAATAAATTCACACATAAGTCACTAAACATATAGAAAGAACCTGACTTTTCATTGAGAAATAGTGCAACGGTAAATCAAGAGAAATCATCTACACATATTAGAATATATATCTTTTGTCGAATATACTTGCCACTTGAGTATGACCAACAAAATGAATGTGTGGAAGATTAAGAACAACAGATGTGTTGTAGCGATCAATAAACTTGTGAACTTCTCTTTTTTGATTCCCAAACTGATAGGGTTTACATACTTTTCTAGTAATGAACTAAAGTTTAGGTAGCCTTCGAACAACTTCCACATTTTATAGTCTCCTAATGTGCAAGTAATGGACATGCCCCAACTTTTGATGTCATACTTTTATTATATTTGCCTCCGAGTTGTAACACCTTATGTCTAGCTTTTGCAATAGAAAAAACTGTTAGATGACATTTCACGAGTCATAATACAATCTCCACTATCATTATAAACCTGACACACATATGTAAAATCCAGAAATTTCATAAACTTGATTAATTAGGTGACTAATTAAGTGATTCAAAATTTTAATTGGAATATTAGTATCCGAGGTAGGACCCATGCATTACAAATTAGAGATCATAAGTTATAATATTATTTTTGTGTGTTATTTGCCTAGTTGGTCTACTATATACTCTATTTGCCGCAAAATATGGTCAAGTTGAGGTTGAGACACAATGTCCGTGTGTAGGGAAATTGGTGGAGTGTAGAGAAAGAAGACAAGTCTATAGGTATTTTTTTCATTTTAACAACAAATCAATGTAATAGTGAAAATCAATTTGGGGTTCCAATTTAAAATCCTAGTCGATTATCTTCTTCTCTAAACACTATCACTGCCCTCTGTTCACTTAGCTTCTCTTTTTCGCAACACACAATTGCATGTCCCATATCTCGTTTTCTTTTGTGTAATGCCTTGAACTCTCTCTCTCTTTAAACTGATCAAGCTCTCTGCCTTTACATATATCTCACCCCACTTAACTTATTCCTCTCGTCTTTCATCGACATATTGCATCTCTCCCCATAAGTCTCTTATCTTATGTGAATAAGATGAAGAAGAGAATATGAGAACTGTAGTGAAGATTCAGAGAGGTAAGATGTGAGTTTTGATTGATTTATGATGGTTTCGGTTGGGATTTGCTAATCGAAATGAATTAACTTTGCTGATGGGTTGATGAAAGACTTGGTTTGATAAGAGATTGTGAAAATAATTTTTTTTGTAAGAAGATTTTTTTAGAAACAATGACAGCAGCATGAAATATTGTTGTCGGCACTACCCAAGTTGCAGGATAGTGCCTTGCATGAGCAAGGTCAATGAAAGACACCGCTCAAGCATTGGTCAGGGAGGGCTTGGTCTAGATCAGGCCGAATCCTAGGTTGGCCAGAACCACCCTAAACCATGCTCACGAGGGATCGTCCTTGGCAAGGCACCGGTCGTAACACACACCACTTTCTTCTCTAACCCTTACCACCATCGCTATCGTCGTAGCCTTCACCGTCATGAACGTCGCCGCCAATATCATCATGACCACTGTGTCGTCGTAATCACCACTAATTATCATCAATTTCTCTCTCTAACATAGAGGAGGGGCAACCCTTAGTCCAAATCTAGTGAGGAGAAATAAGGAGTGATATGTATGAGGACCTGTCACCAAACTAGACCGAACTCAGCTCAATTCGATCGAGTCAGAGGTCTCGGACTCGGTTCGACGGGGTGGCACGGTCGTCCTTGATATAATGGACCTTAGAACTCAATTGTTTCTTTTAAGTTTGGGTATGTGTATTATTTAAACAATAAAATAATATAATATAATATACGTGGCTAGACCCGATATGTGCAATGATTACGTGGGTAGCATGGTTAGGGCCGACACGTGGCTAAATACTAGGTTAGGTAAGGTCGGATTTATTTTTCGGGTTTCTATTGATTTTCTATCGAGAAAATACAAAACTGAAATAAAAGGAATATATATAAACTATAATCTAACTTGGATTGGTGGTAATATAAACTGATAGCGAAGTTGCTACAAGACTTCGCCTTGAGTTGCGTGTTAGTTGGTGGTGGTTGAGGTTATGTGATGGCCCCAACTTCTAAACAGGGCACCGCTCGGCCTAATCCCGTAATCAAGGCTTAATCCTAATCACATAAAACTTAATTACGTATTAGTCAGCCTTTCGTCCCTATATTCCTCAAAACACATGTTCAAATATTTTTTTAGATTTCAGAGTTAATTAAAATGTTTTATTATATTAATGTTATTATATATTTTAAAGATTATTCATAAGCTTTTATTATTCAAAATTCTAAGTGTGGAAAACCAGGAAAATACAACATCACATACATGTATATATATGAGTCTCAAAAATGGGAAACTATACACTCAACCCAATGTACAGTAAAAACATAAGCAATAATAATACAGCAAAAGTTGAGTCATACAAAAATGAGATAGGAGAGTCGCCGAAGTGCTCAAAGGAAGTCGTTGATCTTCTCCTTCCCCGGTCTGCTGCTACTCGACGGAATTACACCCATCGTCATCAGGGTCTGCAATGAGTAGAGAACGCGAATCAGCTTCTACGTGACACAGCGCATAAGTATATATACATACAACAATCAACAAGTATATATAAGAAATCCCCATCTCACTATCAGTAACTTCCCAACTAATGGCTTCTAGGCAAAAGTCATCTGGTTCTACAACTAAGGTTTGTGTTTTATCCATATTGTTCTTTAAACCTATGCTTTGATACCAACTGTGATGGCCCCAACTTCTAAACAGGGCACCGTCCAGCCTAATCTTGTAATCAAGCCTTAATCCTAATCACATAAAACTTAATTATGAAGTAGTCAGCCTTTCGTCCCTATATTCCTCAAAACACATGTTCAGATATTTTTTTTAGATTTCAGAGTTAATTAAAATTTGTATTATATTAGTGTTGTTACATATTTTAAAGATAATGCGGAAGCTTTTATTATTCAAAATCTGAAGCGTGGAAAACCAGGAAAATACAACATCACATGCATGTATATATATGAGTCTAAAAAATGGGAAACTATACACTCAACCCAATGTACAGGAAAAACATAAGCAATAATAATACAGCAAAAGTCAAGTCATACAAACCTGAGATAGGAGAGTCGCCGAAGTGCTCAAAGGAAGTCGTCGATCTTCTCCTTCCCCAGTCTGTTGCTGCTCGACGAACCTACACCCACCGTCACAAACTAGATGGTGAGTATAGTAATATTTAAGTTATAACTGGAGAATTCTATGCCATATTTCCAAAACATAAGAATGGTATTTCAAAGCATAAAGTAGTGAAATAATTGTTGAATCAAAAAATGAAAGTAAATACCATAGTTAAAGATGTATAGACTGACACAGGCTAAGTCGAGATGATTTACGTCTGGTCGGTGGTGAGAACTATCACCTAACCTTTCCTACTACTATATGGAGTTGTGCTCAACATATTCCATACCGAAAGCGGAGCTATGCTCTACGCAAAGAAATCATCTATATCATTCTTGTCGATCACCCTAAGTCCCATAACTCGTGTGCCGCGCAAGTGTAGTGGTGAGTGTCGGAACCCCGGTATACCCATGTCCCCGTGAACCGCGCATCTCCCGTGAATGGACACTAGATAATCCCTACTTTAATTTTCAAAGATCAATAGTTCCAATTCTCTAGGATTTCAAAAATAGTTAGGCTACAAAACCCAAAGAAATAGAATACAAGTCTAATCCATTCCATTTATCCCAATAGCATGTTTTTCATGAACTACCCATCAAGAATATCATCAAAAGTAGAAATTGGAATCAATTAAATACTTCACAAGGCATCATGTCAACAATATTCAAGTATGAATAGACACAAGAACAACATGATGTGAGATTACAAGTAGCAATGTCTACCAATAGACCATAATCCAATAAAAGTCAATGAAATGAAATATAGAATTCTCACAGCTACATACAATTCACATGCATATTCTAGCCTATCTGACCTCTCGACACTCCGAAATGCGTTCCCAAACTCCCGAGATCTCCCCTTAGTCCCCTGGAGTTGCTTGATAGGTTTTAGAGTGAGTTTGGACACATTTATAGTGTTTAAACCATGTTTGGACTTTGCTGATTTTTGTACTAATAGAGGCAAATTAGTGCGCTATTTTACACCTCTAGCGTGCTAATTGATCATTAGCACGCTAATTCACAAATCTAGCGCGCTACGTGCGTAGAACCAAAAATTCTGCACTTCAAATTCTGAGTTCTTGCTACACATAGGCCTTGTTGTTGCCTTAGGGACCCTCATACACATTACAAGAGGTCCCTAACACCAATGCCAACGTAAAACAACAAGAAGAACATCAACTTCATGAATTCACAAAGTTTATGGTGTGGAGAAGTTACCTAGCTTGATGATGATCATCTTCCTCACCAAAGCTTCACTGATTTGCACACTTATCTTCCTCCAAATCCACACCAGTAACTCTATTTTCTCTCTTCCTTCCTTGCAAACTGATTTTGATGAGGATGAAATGAGAATTGTTGACTAAATTGCTTCATTTGACTATATATAGATATGTTTAAACTTTAGCCATTGATCATGGTGTACACACGTATCTCGAGGCTTAACTCATGGACCACCTTGTCACACTTTTCCCTCAAGTCATGTTTGAGTAACTCAACAAGTTGACACCTTGTCTCTTGATGGGTGAATACGTGTCTCGATGCATATCTAGTGCTTATTGTTTTATTTTCTCAACTTTGGGCGCATTAATGTTTACGCAAATGTGGCCACATTAAAGCCACTTATAAATACATATTTAACTCAAATTACTTAAGCTTACCTCATACGCTGCTACCTCAATCCCACGTTGACACGCGACTCGAGGTACATCCCCGCTCATCTCGATACCTATACACACGTATAAATTGACTTAATAGTCTACACATATACAATACACTAGGCATACATCACCACAAATATAAAATATACCTCGGCCCTTGCCTCGGTCAATTGACATATCACGGTTTGGGTCCCACAGTATGGGTTGATCATGTTTAAGGAGTTAAACACAGTAAGAGATTTTGGGTCGTTACAATTCTTCCCAACTAATGATACTTTCGTCCTCGAAATTTAAAATCTAAACTAGGATTTATACCTGACTCGAATAGGTACGGAAACCTATCTCGCATATAGTCCTTCCGTTCCCAAGTGAGTTTCGTATCATCGTGAAACTGCCACTTGAAGAGTACTTTTAGGATAAACTTGCCTCTCAAGTTCTGTACCAATCGATCCAAAATCTGCACAGGCTGCTCCTCATACGAAATATCCTCACTTAGGTCTAACTGACTCAAATCTACAGTCGGACGATCACCTGCTCTCGACGCAGCTAATCGAAGCATGGATATATGAAAGACTAGATGAACTCTTGACATCTATAGAGGTAGCTTAAGCTCATATGCAACCTTCCCGACCTGTTTCTTAATCCTGAAAGGTCCGATAAATCTCGATAAAAGTTTACATTTCACACCGAACCTCTAGAAGACCGAGGGGAAACCTTTAAGTATACAAAGGATCCCTTGGTGTACGTGAGATCACCACGATATCTGTCCACATATTTCATTGTCTATCCTGGGCTCCCTTGAGTTTCTAACGAATCAGTCCTACCTTCTTCGTGTGATCAACAACAATCTCAGGCCCCACGGTCTCCCAGTCCTCTGTGAAATGACCCGTTACCTTAAGCTGGTGATTAGTGCTAATCCAAATCCTAACTAATTCGAGTTAGGCTCGTGGTTAAGCTCGGCGTACCTCGATTAGCGTGTGTGTATGTTTGCATGATGTATGGCGTTTGTTTGTATTGTTGAAACAATTCATGTATAGGTTGTTTTATAATACATAAATTATACAAAAGCCTATAATGCACAATATACGCGATAAGTCATGAAATATTGGTACACGATGAGCGACGAGGGAGACGTAGCATGAATGTGCACACTCGTGGGTGCACGTGGACATGTCCGTAAGAGTTAGTGGTGACAAAACACGCAAGTCATATATATATAAGGATATATATGAATATATATTGGAAAATTAAGAAAATACGAAATTATATAGATCATTTGATCGTCTCAAACGAAGCGGAAGTACAATATGTGTCAAATTTCGTGTTACGATAGCACGTGTTACTTTAACACATTGACGCTTCGATCAATCTCGACATGACGTGATGCATATCTCGAGGAATCTATTTATATAAATAAAAGGTGATGTTTATCAACTTATTCATTTCGATCAACAGAGATTCGGGAAGGTTCGGCCAGGTTTTGGCGCGACGGGAGGGCATTTCGGGAGCCGATTCGAGCCAAGTTGAGGAGCTTAATCAATAGAACGGCTCGAGGGGAACACATAGGTATGTTTATTTTTGATGATAATCAAAGTTTAAATTGGAGGTGATGATAGGAATCGTAGTAATTTGAGTTGTTTGCGGTTCCAATATAGTCTATCACCTCATATTTGATGTTTCTGAGTTGTTATGGATGAATTTATGGTTGTTGTGATGATTTGGAGGGGTTTTGGATTAGATTTCTATGTGCAGAATGTGTTGCTGGTTGCTGTCTAGTGCGATTAGCGCACTAGATTTGCAACCTAGCGCGCTAATTTCACTGGAAATGACGAACAGGGTGAACAGGCAGGATTAGCGCGCTAATTCTGCCATCTAGCGTGCTAATCACCTAAAAATAGCAATAATGTTGTATTTTACATGGATGTCTGGGGGACTTAGGGACTGGTCTAAGATTTCCTAATAGACTATAATAAACCTATTTTGATCATAAATGATTGATGATAGGTTGAGGAACACCGAGGAAACGTGAGAGGACTGAAAAGTTGGGAGTTTGGGAAATGGGGACTAAACCCGAGGTAAGTACAGATTCGATTATTTATCAATATTGTCTGGCAATTTAGTATATATAACTCATGTAGTTGTTGGGATAGAATGGGGGATAATGTACACTATGGTGGTTTTCAATAACCGAGAAATAGTGTGTAATGTGACCATGCTATAACTCCTGGTTTTGAGAATAGGTTTACAGGATATGGGTTCCCTTCCCGGCCTATATATAACTCCTGCTCAATTCGATAAGTTGTATGAATTACATAAACGCTAGGGGGCTTAGGATAGAACCATTGGGCATTAGTGGATGGGCTAGATAGCACATATGTGCAATGTGTTGGTCTCGCAATCGCACTAATTGCGATGGTGGTAATCGGCCCTAGTTTTTATAAAATAATGGGGATCACAGTGTACTAATCCAAAAACATTTGCTTTGCATATGTTTATGTATTGAACTATATGATTTCCATATTCTTGTTAGATATTATTGGATCATGTTGTTATTGCATGTTTCCTTTGAATATTATATGGAATGTCGATGGTTATGTGAATCCATACTTATTGAGCGAGTTGGAGCGCTCACCCTAATTAACAATTACAGGTAAAACCGACGAGCACTACGACGATGGGACGGAAAAGTTGTAGGAGTCTTGAACTTCTCTTCGATGTAATGATTTCCTTTGGTCTAATATATTGTATCGAATTACTTATTTGTAATATCATATGGGATGGGAGTTTTGTATAACCGATGGTTATTCCGATGTTGTTTTAAATACTGTATATCTTATTTTGATTATAAAAAAGGTTTTGATTCTCCGCTGCGTACCGTATATTTCTTAATCGATAATTGAGTACGGTAATGGAGATCAGGTGTAGGTGGTAAGGCTGCTGGCTATGGTTAAGTCTGGTAAGGGTAATCTGGGGTTAATTAGGGTTTCAGGCCGAGTATCGCCTTAATCTGGTTAAGGGATGCTACACTCTGGCTCAGCCCAACACGATGGGGAGCGACAAGGTCTACCATATAAAGACTCAAAAGGCATCATCTCAATATTGGCCTGATAATTGTTGTTATATGCAAACTCACAAAACGGTAGGTACTCCTCCCACGATCCTCTAAACTCCAAAACACAAGCTCGCAACATATCCTCGAGAACCTGAATCAATCTCTCAGTTTGCCTCGTCAGTTTGAGGATGAAAAGCCATACAAAACTACCATACTGCTCCTACATACTCGGCCATATCCTGGACGTATACATAACATATCGATCTAACGTAATAGTCACTGGTCCCCCATGCAGTCTAATAATCTCTCGCTCGAACAGTATACTCAGCTGATCAAACGTGTAATGTGCGGCCACTGGTAAAAATGAGCAGACTTCGTTAGTCTATCAAAAATAACCCAGATGGAATCATGTCTCCTGGATGGTTCTCGACAATCCCTTCACAAAATCCATAGCAATGTCCTCATACTTCCATCAGGGAGTGGGAAGAGGCTGTAGCAATCCTCCAAGTCTACGATGTTCACCCTTCACTTGTTGACAAATCCCACAGTTCATAATAAACTTAGGCACATCCGCCTTCATCCAAGGGTACCAAAAATGTCTCTTCATATCGTGATACATTTTGGTTCTTCCTGGATGAATGGTGAATCGGGAACGGTGTGACTCCTGAAGAATCTCCTCTTTTAGTTCTAGTAATGGCGGTATCCACAGTCTGCCTCTGTATCACAAATCCTGGTCAAACGTCTATGTCCAGTCAAAATAATCAACACTCTGCGCTAACTCATTAAACCCAGGGTACAACCTGTCGATCCATTGACCCTCTGACACTCTATGTGTTGACACGGTCTGTACTCTTATCTGAGCATAAATCTCAACTCGAGTTTCAGTATGAATTTATGTCTCCAACAGGTATCCTACTCAGCGCATCTGCGACTACGTTCGCTTTTCCCAGATGATACTCCAAGGAAAAATTGTAATCCTTCAGGAACTCTAACCATCTGTGTTGTCTCATATTCAGATCCTTCTATGTGAAGAGATACTTCAGACAATTATGATCTGTAAAAAGTGTAAATTTCTCTCCATACAAGTAATGTCTCCATATCTTCATCAAACACTACTGTTGCCATCTCCAAATCTTGTGTCGGATAATTATACTCATGTACCTTCAGCTGTCTGGATGCATAAGCTACTGTACCAACACCCTACATCAACACACATCCTAGACCTTTATGAGAAGCATCAGCGTACACACTTAAAATCCATGTCCAACCTCTGGTAATACTAATACTTGCGCAGTAGTCAATAATCTCTTCAACTGAGTGAATGCATCCTCATATTCCTCAATCCACTCAAATCTAACATCTTTCTGGGTCAATCTGGTAATTGGTGAAGCGATTTTCAAAAAATCCTTCACAAATCGGTGATAATACCTCGCCAAATCCGATAACTCCTGATGTCAGTTACGAAAATCAGTGCTGGCCAATACATAATTGCATGAATCTTGGCTGGATCCATCGATATCCCTGATGCTCCGACAACATGCCCTAGAAATTTGACCTTTAAGTGCTAGAATTCACATTTGTTGAACTTGGCGAAAATTCTATACTCTCTCAAACTCTACAACGTCTCCCTGAGATGATCGTGATCCTCCCTCGTCTTCGAGTAGATCAGTATATCATCTATAAAAACTATCACGAACCGGTCAAAAAATGGCAGAAAACCTGATGCATCATATCCATAAAAAACTGTTGGAGCATTGGTCAGCCCAAATGGCATGACTGTGAACTGAAAATGTTTATATCTCGTGCTAAAAGCTGTAATGGACCTATCTCCATCCCTAATCCTAAGCTGATAATACCCTAATCGTACGTCTATCTTGAATCGTACGTCTATCTTGAAGAAAAAATGTGCTCATTTCAGCTGATCAAATAAATCATCAATCCTTGGGAGTGGATATTTATTCCTAATGGTGACTTTGTTCAACTATCAGTAGTTGATACAAAGTCTCAAAGTACCATTTCTTCTTCACAAAAAGGCCAGGTGCCCCCCATGGCGACATAGAAAGTGTGATGAATCCCTTCTATCCCAAATCCAGAAGTTGGGGCTTCAACTCCTCTAGCACTCGTGGTGCCATCCGGTACGATGGTATGGAAATCAATTTAGTACCCGGTACCAACTCAATAATGAAATCAATCTCTCGCGGCGGTGGTAAACCAAGTAAATCCTCCGAAAACACATCAGGAAACTCTCTCACCACCGGTATGTTCTCCAGCCTAGGTCCCTGAATTTCTGGTATAGTGTAATCAACGCTTCCATCTCCTCACTAGTCGCAGGTCGACCTCTCATACCTACTGTCCTCGTTGAACTACCTCTATATGTGAACGTCGGACGCTCAGGGATCTCAAATATCATTGTCTTACTGAAATAGTCGATATGAGCGTGGTATGCTGCTAACCAATCCGTCCCTAAAATCACGTCGAACTCCAAACGTCTGAGGACTCTAAAGTCAGCAAGTAGCTATACTTCAGCTATCTCGACCAGACATTCCTCAATAACATTATCAGGGTAACTCCTATCCCCAGCTGTAGTACTCAAAATCAAATGTATGCTAAGCCTAACAGGTTTCAACCCTAAGATGTCTATCATGAGACTAGCAATAAAAGATACGGTAGATCCAGAATAAAATAAAACATACAAATCTCTACCGCAAATAGAAATCATACCCTCAATAAGACCTCGTGTGGCGTCGGCGTCTGGTTGGGCTACCATATGAACCTCCTCTCGGGCCTCCTGTGCGTACACTGCTATATGATACGATCACTCTCTCACTATGTGTCTAACATGTCCACATTAGAAGCATGTCAACTGTCTGCGCTTACCCTGAGTCTGAGACTAGCCTTATGCCTGATACAGACCCTATATATACGACTATTCCGATCTCTCGTCGAGTATTTCGGCCTCGGCCTCTGCCTCGGCCTTTGCCACCTGCGACTGCTGCCATGAAGCTTGTGGGGCAGAATTGCAGGAACAACAGGAGCTGGTAAGGTTGATCTGATGGGAGGTGGCAAGGCAGGTCTGCCTATAGTGCTCTGTGCTGTAGCAATGGCCTCGGACCCTGAGCACATATGTTTCATCCTCTTGCACCCTTACCCATATGTCTCCATCTCTCATACTCCACGGCCTGCTATGCAGACAACATTGGACCCGGTGCTATGGCTCGCTCGTAGATCTCAGTGAGTGTCCTAGCGCCTATACTAACTACATAATAGCCAATGTCTGGCCTGAGTCCATCATCAAAATGGTACACATCCTCGGACTCATCTCTCACCAAGTCTCCAGCAAACTAGCGCATATAATCATGTATGTCCATGTACTGCATCACATGCTCCTCTGGTCCCTGTCTCAAGTCCATAAACTCTCATCTCAATTTCTTCATTAATGAAGGTGGAAAACACTGCTAATAGAACTTTTACTTGAAAGAGTCTCATGTCTCAAACTCTTCTTGAGTAGCCACTGTCATACACGTTGGCGGCGTCGGACGATCACGGCTATCGGTGGAAGCGGTCGTAGGAGTCGTATGTCGATGTCGATGCTGGTGGAGCAGAATGAGCTGTCATCAAAGCGATGAAGTTAGTCAACGGCTGGCCCTATACTGTCACTCGGTCAGACGACCTCTCTAAATCCTGAGCAATTGTAGGAGGCTGACTGCCACTAGGCTCTGCATCTCCTCCCCCTCGTGTATCAACCATCAGGGTCCGCAATGAGTAGCGAACGCGAATCAGCTTCTACGTGACATAGCGCATAAATATATAAACATACACCAATCAACAAGTATATATAAGAAATTACCATCTCACTTTCACTCACTTCCCAACTAATGGATTCTAGGCAAAGGTCATCTGGTTTCTACAACTAAGGTTTGTGTTTTATCCATATTGTTCTCTAAACCTATGCTCTGATACTAACTGTGATGGCCCCAACTTCTAAACAGGGCACCGCCCGGCCTAATCTCATAATCAAGGCTTAATCATAATCACATAAAACTTAATTATGTATTAGTCAGCCTTTCGTCCTTATATTCCTCAAAACACATGTTCAGATATTTTTTTAGATTTCAGATTTAATTAAAAAATTTGTATTATATTAGTCTTATTACATATTTTAAAGATTATGTGGAAGCTTTTATTATTCAAAATTTTAAGTATGGAAAACCAGGAAAATACAACATCACATGCATGTATATATATGAGTCTAAAAAATAGGAAACTATACACTCAACCCAATGTACAATAAAAACATAAGCAATAATAATACAACAAAAGTCAAGTCATACAAAATTGAGATTGGAGAGTCGCCGAAGTGCTCAAAGGAAGTCGTCGATCTTCTCCTTCCCCAGTCTGCTGCTGCTCGACGGACCTACACCCACCTTTACAAACTAGACGATGAGTATAGTAATATTTAAGTAATAACTGGAGAATTCTATGCCACATTTCCAAAACATAAGAATGGTATTTAAAAGCATAAAGTAGTGAAATAATTGCTTTGAATCAAGTAATGCAAGTAAATATCATAGTTAAAGATGTATAGACTAACACAGACTATGTCGAGATGATCTACGTCCGGTCGGTGGTGAGAACTATCACCTAACCTTTCCCACTACTATATGGAGTTGTGCTCAACATATTCCATACCACAAGCGGAGTTGCACTCTATGCATACAAATCATCTATCTCATTCTTGTCGATCACCCCGAGTCCCATAACTCGTGTGCCGCGCAAGTGTATTGGTGAGTGTCAGAACCCTGATAGACTCATGTCCCCGTGAACTACGCATCTCCCATGTAATGGACACTAGATAATCCCTACTTTAATTTTCAAAGATCAATAGTTCCAATTCTCTAAGATTTCAAAAATAGTTAGGCTACAAAGCCCAAAGAAATAGAATACAGCCTAATCCATTCCATTTATCCCAATAGCATGCTTTTCATCAACTACCCATCAAGAATATCATCAAAAGTAGAAATTGGAATCAATGAAACATTTCAAAAGGCATCATTTCAACAATATTCAAGTATGAATAGACATAAGAACAACATGATGTGAGATTACAAGTAGCAATGTCTACCAATAGACCATAATCCAATAAAAGTGAACGAAATGAAATATAGAATTCTCATAGCTTACTTACAATTCACACGCTTGTCTAGCCTATCCGACCTCTCGACACTCCGAAATGCGTTCCTAAACTCCCGAGATCTCTCCTTAGTCCCATGGAGTTGTTTGATAGGTTTTAGAATGAGTTTGGACCATTTATAGTGTTTAAACCATGTTTGGACTTTGCTGATTTTTGTACTGACAAAGGCAAATTAGTGCGCCAATTTAGAATAAATCTCACCAATATGGGTTAGGGTTTTAGTGGAGTGAATTGAATTGATGCAATTCAGTTAATAACTATTTTGAAGATGTTTTATAGTTAAAATTGATTTACATTAAGATTCTAAACAAATTAGTTTATCGGTTTTTTTCCAAATTGACTCCACGGGCTGTGGAAATATTTTAAATGTGGTATTGAGTGATGTCCTGGTGTTTGGTGTTGAGTTTTGATGATATAATTTTGAAAATGTTGATTTGAAGAAGTTTTATTAGTTTTAGATTGTTGAAGTTTTTCTAATCAACAGGTCATATTGGAAAACTCATAGCTTCTTTATTTATGATTCGGTTTAAATGTTCTTAGAGTCTATGGAAAGTATGAAGTGAGCACTACAATTTCCTTTTTGGTCAATATGAAAAATATCGAGGTTTTCAAAGTTAAGAAGTTACCCAAAGTTAGCTAGTTGAAAGCTAATTGAAGTTGTTATAAAATAATTATGTTAGGAGTTAACAATGTGGAGTTCGATTCTACTCGGGATACGTGGAGCTCGACTAAGGGTCAGGGCATTCGACGTGGGACGCACTGTAAATGAACAATAAGAACTTATAAACTTTCAGTACACATCACATATATGTTGCAATGTTGCATTGCATCCATGACTATCCATTAGCCATGCATATAGTCATTTGGACCTCTAGGGGCCGACTCCGACTTTCATATAGGTCCAATGGCGTAGGATTATTATGTGCACCTCCTACGACTTGATCATTCTGGGTGGAGTTAGAGTATATATGTAGTGCTCGGTGCCTCATATCATGTGAAGGGATATCCCTGAATCGCAGGCAGGGGTTGCCGCCATGCTGATGTTAGAAAAGCTAGGTCCTGCACTTTGGGGATTCATGGGAATCACCCTGACCATATGAGAAATAGGATTGCAGCATGTTTACTTTAATTCTTATCATTATATTTTCTTCAATTGTTTATTATGCAATGCACTTTTAAAAAAACCTATTTGTTCACTCACTGGGGGCCTCGCAACCCGGATTCGTTGTTGAATCTGTTAGACTTGTCGTGGTTACTAAAAGGGCAAGGCACTGGTGTAGTGCCCCGAATAATCTAATCATAGTTGTATGCTTTGTAGGACTGGGACCTGGCGGCTAGTCCTACGTAGCGAACTCTGTCGGTACTTGGGCGTCGACACCGAAGTAATAATTAAATAGTTTTACATGATTTTGATGCATGTACTATATGTTTATATATGTATGCATAACTTTTAAATGATTTTTTTATAAAAGCTGAGTGCGCCAAGTTTCCTCGAGATGGGTGCCCGCGAGATGATCAGGTGGATTGAAAACTTTGCTTAGGTTCAGGATTTAATTCACTTATTTTGACTCTAACTAGTCATTCAAACTATGTAGTGAGTCTCAAAAGAATTTAGGATGTAATCAATTAAGTCTAAGTGTTTCATTTTAATAAGGCCTAAGTCTAGAAAAAAAAATTGGAAAGTTATAAATTTCCTAAGTGGGTGATTGGGCATAGGCATATAAATTAAGCCTAAAGTTGAGAAAAAAATTCATATTATTATGGTACCTAACTTATCAAATGAATTTCATGAAACATATTTACTTAATACATGCCATAGTCTTTATGAATTATCAAAAATACGAAATGTTAGAAACTTGGATAGAGACCACACTCTTAGTACATTGATTTACCTAGTGATGTGTCCATGTGGGAATCTAAATGAGTCATAATGGATCCTATGGTATGCATATGGGAATTAACACCAACTATAGATTTATCAAGATATTTGATGGATGAAATGATATTAGAATAATCTCATGGCCAAGTTTCAAAAAGTTTGAGTGTAAAAGACCCACTTAATCTCTACAACATGCATGAACACAAAACACTTCAGCTAGGTTTGAAGAGAAAAGAGAGGGGATTGGTCAGAAATAGTGCTGGAAAATTAAAGAAAATGTGGAGTTGGAGCTAAGGATCTCAAGAAGCTTGAGTTTTTACAAGGATCAAACCCTAGGTAACAAATCCCTTCAATTTCAATAGTACATTGTGATGATTTAAGGTTCTTTAAATTATTCTAGTGCTAGGGTTTTGTCAAGTTTGATGAATTCCCTAATGTTATGAGATGATTATGAATCAAAAAAAACCAAGGTTTCTCTCATGTTCATAAAAAAAACTTATGTCTTGGTTCAAGAATTGAGGATTTTGGTTAAATGAAAAAATGGATTAATTTTTTATGTAATTAGGTGTTTAATCTTTGAGTTTCTTCTTCTATATTGATGTTCAATGATGTCTTTGTATTGGGTGTTAATGTTGGATAGAAATCAAGGGGTTTTGACCATGCATTATGAATTTTGTTGTTCATGAATAGTACATGTTTGATGAAATGCTAAGATTATAGCTGAAATTCTAGATAGCATAAATCCTTCATTTCTTCTCAAAATTGGCGGATTTTTTATGAATTATTGTTGGATATTTGGACAGGCTTCTCAACAAAATCATGTTATTTAGATGTGTGGTTTAAGAGTTAGGAATTTTTTTATACTGCTAGTCCAAAACTCTTTCAAAGTGAGTTATTTTGACATTTTGAGCGTAACTATCTCAATTTTAATCAAATTTAGGCGTACTTTACAATTTTGAAAAGCTAATAAATAGAAAAACAACTTAAAATCATAATATCTTAAATATTGAGTTATCTTCTTTATAAAAAAATGGACTAAAATTCAGTACTTGTCTGAAAAGATAATTCATTTTGCAAGTGTTTGGATGTCAGGTCATTTTTCAGGGACCTCTACTAATATAAAAACAAATGAAATCTCCAGAATAGTTTGAAATACTATAAGTTATGTTCCCCAAGAGTTTTAAGTGATTCTGATGTGTTTTGAATAGTTTTCCAAATGGGTTTTGAAATAGGCGAAATTTACTTACTTAATTAGCTGATTTTTTACTTAAAAGTGTTTCGAGCATCAAATGATGACGAAATTGAATCAAAATTGCCAAACATGTTATTAGATCATAGTTAAGGTGTACACCGAGTTTCGTGATTTTTCGGTATGTCTAACTTAGTTTCAAGTCATGCTTCGAATAAGAGATTGATATTTACAAATAAAGACTTAAAGTTTTACTTATAGTCTCAAATTTTGTTCTTAATCATAATAATGAGATTTTAACACTCAACAACCTTCGTTTTAAGTTAATAGGCTTCAATTAACAAACATTGAGAATCTTAGGAATTTCTATAAGTGTTTTAGCCGCATTTCAAGTTGCATAAAAATTAAGTTTTTGGAAATTATTTTAAGGTCCCTAAGGGATTGTTTTGCAAACCAATGCATTAAACCAACTTGAAATGATTTCCAATGGAATTTGATGATTCAATAACTCTTTAAAAAAATAGGAAAAATTTCTACAACTTTGTAACACCAAGTTTGGGCATTTTAGCCGAGTTAAATGTCAAATGAGTATTTCAAATGAATAAAAGAGGTCTCTCGGGGTTATCCCTTCGCATCAAGTCTTCGTATATGGTAAGAATAAGCAACTAGGACCCTGAAGATTTAGCATAAAATTTTTTAGGACACATTAATGTTAAGATGTGGTCTAAGTTAAGTAGAAATGACATTGAGGCAAATAGTGGAATGTATTATAATGAACTGGATAGTTAAACTTAAAAAAGCTCTAACAAATATCATATGAACTCTAATAGGTACCAGGTACGTAGAGCGTCAGTTCTGGGTATCAAGAATGTAGTATGGACGTGTGGGAGTCATGTTTAGCTTGGATATTATTATTTTTCGAGGTAAGTAAACCAGCCAGAAAATCAATATTATTTCCTTTCAATTTCTTTGTTTATTTTTAAAATGATAAGCTAAGATTGTTGGACTCTAATTCCCCACCAAGTGGCTTAGGTGTTTGACTGGTTATGCCTAGTTGACCATGATCACTCGTGAGTTGAGCGTCTGGTTAGCTCCCGCGGCTCCTCTCGAGTATGAATCCTTTTGATGCGAGCATTCAAGGTTACTGTGGCTCCTCAATTGGCATTCAAATTTCATATGTAGCAGTCATCCATTGTCATTGTGACCTCCTTTGGAACTCTCTCGGACTGCGGCTTAAGTAAAGCTAACGGTGCAAAATGAATTAGTATGGCTTGTGAGACTTCGGTCCACGTTACCAACTTATTTACTTACACCTTTTGTCGGTGTAAAATGTATTGACCACTGTCTCCCTATTTTTTTCTTACGGGCCACTTAATACCTATCGTTGATTGTCCTAGTCTGTATATCATGCACTTTACTGCTTTATTTGCTATTTCTTTCATTTCTTGCATGATCTATAGACTTATCATTTATTATCTTGAAATATCACTGAGTTTATGCTGGATTTACTCACTGAGATTGTCCCTGTCACTGGAGACAATTGCAAGTCCATCTAGTAGCAGAGGCAAGGAGTCTGTGATCAGCGATTATCTCTAAGCTTCCTTAAGAGTCAGCTTCTCTCTACTACTACCAAAAGTTCTGAAATCTATTTTTGTACGATTTCCTCATTAGGATTGTCCCAACTCTTAGTCATTAATTGTTTAAGTTGTTTTAAACTGACTAATTTTTGTTGAAATTTATTAAGACTTAGTTAAAGTAAATATCAAACATAATAATCAACTAATGATCAAATGACATGGAAAATAAGCTGACTAGGCATGCGTTGATTTAACGGGGGTTGACCGGGAGTCCACATAAGCTTAGGCTGAGCGAGGCCCAGTTTGTGGGGCTGGAGCCATCACAAGTGGAGTGGTTGACAACGGAGACAAGCGCACTTATCCACACTGTAAGTAATATATTGGTTTTAGTTATATATCCATTAATCAGACTTGTATTTGATTTTTATTTGGGAGTTAGTTTCTAAACTCTACTTTTATGGATTACTGTATATTATAATTGATGTTTCCTTTTTAGGTTCCCTGATCGCTTTGCATGCTCACTTGCTCCATACACCATGTGCGCGACAAACGTTTGAGCCTGTTGATGAAATATAATATTTTTCGAAAAATTAACACAAAAAATGGTTTTAAAACTGGAATAATAATAAGGGAACATGGGTTCGAAACGTCTTTTGGCAACGGTGTGACCAAAAACCTCGGGAGATGGTTTGGGTTGGTCGGATTGCTAGTTCGTGGTATGTGTGCCAACAATAAGTGTCTAGATTTAGTGAAGAGGGAGGAGGAGGGTGGTCGAAAGGACTTCCCTCCTCCATGCCCTGAAAGAGAGAGATAGAGAGAGAAAAGGGTGGTAGCATACGGTAGTGGTGGTGGATGGTGGTGGAGGTGGTGTGTGTCGATGTTAAGGGTGAGGGTATGTAGCGGCCCGCTTTCCAAATGAAACGCCACAAGGGCCAATGCGGGACCACAACCTAGCCTACCAGCGCCAACTGTGTCCCACATGCCATCTTTGTTGGGGCATGTGCCCTAGGTCATCCATTAATCGTCTTTATGAATACTTTTAGTTAATAAAATAGAAGATTTCATTTGTTGTGTATTATAATTAATTTGCATGTTTACATTATAATAAGATCCATGGGTATTTACAGAAATATCCTAAATTTCCCTAGTCGATCATTGTCCTGGGAACTATAATGAATTAAGACTAGTGTGAGTCTTGATTGATGATCATATGATGATTATACGTATAGGGATACGAATCAAGATCACGAGTACTTGTTAGGGAACAAAGTACTAGACCGACCCATTATGAGAACATCACGGGGATTAAGTCATAGTTGTTTCTCATGATAGGTATATTTTTCAGGTCCTCGACTTGAAATTACCAGAGACTTCAACATTAGGAACACAAATGATTTGACACAATCAAACGTTGTCTTTAACCTGGACGATTATAAAGGTTGTGATTGGTTACTTGTGTGAGCAATGTGATAAAGTTGTGTAATCGAGATAGGATTTGTCCCTCTCATATAAAGAGAGATATCCAGTGGATGCCTCGATATGTTAGACTATTAAAAGGCGTAGTCTAAGTGAATTGATATTAATCAATGTCACTTGGATGTTTTCAGTCTACCTAGAGATCGAGACTAGTACGATTGAACATGTTGGATGACAACTCCATGCCTTATGTTTGATCAAAAGGATATCGTGTGACAAAAAGATGTTATATACAATATTGATTAGGTTGTATCGATTTGATATTCGTACAACTTGGGTAGTCATAATGTCTTGTTAAAGGCCGCTTATGACTTGTATACCAAAATGTGTTTTGGTACACTGCCAACGTTGTATGAACCTATTGGGTCGCACAGTAAGAATGGTTTTGCGAGATTTTTAGATGGTTTAGAAAAACGAATTTTATATGATAAAATTCATGACAAAACGTCCTTGTGGTGTATTACACTTATACTTCTTTAAGTAGGGGTATATGTATAATTTACTTAACCGTCTATATACAAGGGTTGTATAAATAGACGATTTAAGTTAGAACACATGAAAAGAAAGATTAAGTGCTGAAACTCTATTTTCGTTTGAGAAACGAATTAGGGTTTTCTGGTACGCTCTGGATCATTTTGGAGAGAAACAAAAAGGTTTGGAATTCTCTCGAAGCTAGCACTTCGAATATCGGCCGCCGTTCGTGTGTGGACTGCTGGTAGAGGGCGTTTATCGTTGGCAGCGCCTTAGAGACCGATCAACCTTCAGAAAGGTATATTGCGACCGAGGTATGATTAAGTTTTCATGGTTTAAACGTTTTTAATGGAATTAGATTCGGATCTTGTTGGGGTTTTTGTCAAAATTGTTTTGTAATTTCCGCTGCGTATGAACCCCAAAACTCAACAATGGTATCAGAGCCTTCGAGTTCGATTCCATTAAATTCATTGCATGTTTTCTTCTGATATATACATGATATATGATTGAAAGCATGTTAATAGTTGATGTATATGTGATATACATAAGTTTTCTGTGAAATTTATTATCATGTTTTGTGTATATGATACATATATTCGTGATTTAATTGAAATCAGTTTCGTACATGCTAGTAACCATGTTAGGTTAATTCGAATAATTTTAATGAATTGAATTTCGTGTTCTGTGATCCATGACACCATTAGGTATAATCTTTATTTTTCTTGTATTGATGCATGGATGAAGTCTCTGTAATTCAGTATGCATATTTAGGTTACATTGTTTTAAGTTTCTTAAATTGTATAAGTCTTAATATTAATTCGAAACTAATATGATTAGGTTCGATTGGGATAGTAGTTCATGATTCAATTACATGTTTGTGATTATTTGGATGAGGACCGAAATAGCAAATAATTATTTTTCTGAATTATTTATTTATCTCGTTATATCTATTCTGTTATAAAATTTCTATTTGATAAGAGATAGATAACAAATTAGATTAGGAGATATTAGCAAAATCGGTTTCGTTATCCCTATTGGATATGAGATAAATATCGAGAACTTTGTTATTGGTGATATGCTAGAATTCAAATATCTTAAGTCCTAATTGGTTTAGGATAAGATGATTAGTTAGATGTGGTCCCGGGTTAATTAAAATATTTTAATTGACTTAATTTAGGATAAATTAAGGGGTTAATTTAGGATAATAAAATCAGCGGAACCACCGCCCGCTGATCGGCCAGCGGGACCGCCGTCTAACTAATCCTAGCGCACGGAAATTCTTTTATTAGTGAACAGTATAAAAATTCCCAAATTGTTTAGTGATTGAACAAATCAATAAAATATAAGATATTTCATTGTTTACATAAAATCACTAAAACTGAATAAGATCCCTCTATTAAATTTTAAGTCTCATGTCATCCATTTTAAACACTTGTCAAGGCCTCGATCACACTAATATAGTTTCAGTCATAGGTGGGTGTATTGTGTTATCTTGGTGAGACAAGTTGGGTAAGAGTTACCTAAATGTTTAAAATGGTCCGACTTAATAAAGCCATCAAAATAGTTTTGAGCTTTAGGCGCATGATGAGATAAAAAACATGATAAGACATAAGATGTCCCGTATCTCATAAAAGTATCTAAAATTACATAAGGTGTAATTGGTAACTGTTTCCTACCTAAATAATCTAGTTCTGTGTTTCATGTCATAGCTATCATAGAATTAGGTGAAATATGGATTTTAGTCCCCTAAATAAACAGTATGTTTTAGGAGGGTTGTTAATTTAGTGGGAGTCTATTACTCTATACTAAAATAAACTTTGCATAATCTTTATTGTAGATCAATGGCCTCTTTAAGTAACAATAATCCCCTGTCACTGCGATCCATCCTTAAGAAGGATAAGCTATCTGGGACTAACTTTCTTGACTGGTTCAGAAACTTGAGAATTGTTCTCAAGCATGAACGCAAGTTGTATGTCCTAAATGCTCCAATCCCTGAGGACCCATCAGCCAATGCTACGAAAGTTGTGAAGGATGCGCATAATAAGCATGTCAACGATTCTACTGATGTTGCATGTATTATGCTGGCAACTATGGTTCTTGAACTTCAGAAGGACATGGAACTAATGGAAGCCTACGACATGGTTGTAACGCTGAAGGAAATGTTCCAACAGCAAGTTAGATAAGAAAGGTTCGAGACAGTCAAGAACCTACATTCTTGCAAGATGACTGAGGGTGCGTCAGTTAGTCATCATGTTTTGAAGATGAAGGGCTATGTTGACCAGCTTGATAGACTCGGATTTCCCATAAGCCAAGAGTTGGCTACGGATTTGATCCTGAATTCATTACCAGATAGTTACTCACAATTTGTGATGAACTACAATATGAATAATATGGAGAAATCAATTTCAGAGTTGCATTTGAAGCTCAAAACTACTGAACAAAATATCAAGAAACCCTCTAGTAATGTGTTTATGGTCCAAAAGGGAAAGGGAATGAAGAAGAAAGGCAAAGGCAAGGCTATAGTTGCCAAGGCTGCTGCTGCACCTGTCGCAAAGCCTGTGGAACAGGTCAAGCCCCAGCCTGTTCTTGCTTCAAAACACCCAAAAGAAAAGGAAGGAAATTGTCATTTCTGCCATGCACCTGGACATTGGTTCAGAAATTGCAAACTCTATCTCGAAGATCTAAAGAAGAAAAAGGGTAATGCGACTACCACTACAGGTATTTATGTTATTGAAATTAATTTATCTACTAGTGGTTCCTGAGTATTAGATACCGGATGTGGATCTCACATTTGTATAAATGTCCAGGGATTCACCAGAAGTAGAAAGTTGAAGAAATGAGAAGTCATCCTCCGCGTAGGGAATAGAGCAAGAGTTGCTGCCCTGGCAGTTGGATCATATGACTTAGTCTTACCTAGTGGACTTATTTTAACTTTAAATAATTGTTATTTTGTGACTGCCTTGAGCAGAAACATCATTTCTGTTTCATGCTTGGATACGGATGGTTTTGATTTTATTATTGTGAATAATAGATGTTCCATTTCTAGTAAAGGCATATTTTATGCAAATGTTGATTTGTGTGATGGTCTTTATATTATAAGCATGAAAAGGTCCACTGATACTCCAGTCTTTAACATAAATACAAAGAGATTCAAGTCAAATGATTTGAATCAAACCTATCTTTGGCAATGTCGTCTCGGGCACATAAATGAGAAACGCATAACGAAGCTCCATAAAGATGGACTTCTAGATTCATTTGATTTAGAAACAAATGAAACGTGCGTATCTTGTTTACTAGGCAAGATGACTAAAAGTCCCTTTACTAGACACAGTGAAAGGGCAAGTGATTTATTGGGTCTAATACATATTGATGTATGCGGTCCTATAAACACAATGGCTAGAGGAGATTATTAGTACTTCATTAGATTTACTGATGATTTCAGTAGATATGGTTATGTATATCTTATGAAACATAAAGCTGATTTGAGATGTTTCGAACGTTTCAAAATGAAGTGCAGAATCAACTTGGTAAAACTATCAAAACACTTCGGTCAGATCGAGGTGGTGAATATTTGAGCCAAGAATTTGATGATCATCTTAGAAATTGTGGGATTGTCTCCCAATTGACTCCACCAGCAACTCCACAATGGAATGGAGTTTTTGAAAGGAGAAATCGAACCTTATTAGATATGGTTCGATCTATGATGATTCATCAGATCTTCCATTATCCTTTTGGGGTTATGCATTACAAACTGCAGCTTTCACTCTAAATCGAGTTCCTTCTAAAGCGGTTGATAAAACACCATATGAGATATGGTACTGGAAGAGACCTAGTTTGTATTTCCTTAATATTTCGGGTTGTGAGGCTTACGTAAAGCGAAAAGTCTTAGAAAAATTAGCACCTAAATCTGACAAGTGTTTATTTGTAGGGTATCCTAAGGAAACAAAATGAAATTACTTTTATAATCCCGCTGAGAACAAAGTGTTTGTTGCTCCATATGGTGCATTTATGGAAAAATAGTTTATTTCAAAAAACACTAGTGGGAGAGAAATAAATCTTGAAGAAGTTCAAGAATCACAGATAAACACTGAACCGCTACTGAAAGTTCAACAACGTTATGAACCAGTTGAACCTCCACAAGTGACATAAGGCCCACGTAAATCTGGTAGGGTAAGACATGAGCCAAAGAGATTTGGATTTCTCATTACTGATAGTCGTGATGTGTTGCTTATGGATCAAAATGAGCCCACCACTTATCAGGAGGCTATGTCTGGACTAGACTCATATAAATGGCTAAGTGTCATGAACTCTGAGATGCAATCCATGTATGATAACCAAGTTTGGAACTTGGTTGATTTACCTGAAGGTGGTAGGACCATTGGATGTAAATTGTTTTCAAGAAGAAAACTGACATGGATGGCAAAGTGCATACTTTTAAAGCAAGACTTGTAGCAAAAGGTTTCAAACAGACTCAAGGTGTTGATTATGATGAAACTTTTTCGCCGGTAGCCATGCTTAAATCCATAAGAATTTTAATTGCCATTGCTGCATATTATGACTATGAGATATGGCAAATGGATGTAAAAACAGCATTTCTTAATGGAAAGTTGCTTGAGGACGTGTATATGACACAAACTGAAGGTTTTTTACATCCTGAGAATTCTAGGAAGGTATGCAAGCTTCAAAGATCCATTTATGGATTAAAGCAAGCTTCTCGGAGTTGGAATCTTCGTTTTGATGAAGCAATCAAGGATTTTGGTTTTATTAAGAACGAAGATGAGCCTTGTGTATACAAGAAGGTCAGTGGGAGTGTAGTTGTTTTCTGGTACTGTATGTTGATGATATATTACTCATTGGAAATGACATCCCAATATTGCAGAATGTCAAGTCTTGGTTAGGGAAGTGTTTCTCAATGAAAGACTTAGGAGATGCACCCTATATCCTAGGGATAAGGATCTATAGGGATAGATCTAAGAGGCTAATCGGTCTAAGTCAGAGTGCTTACATAGACAAGGTGTTGAATAGGTTCAGTTTGCAAGACTCTAAAAGAGGATTGTTGCCAATGTCTCATGGCATAAGTCTCAGCAAGATTCAATGTCCTAAGACAAATGATGAGCGAGACCGTATGAATAAGATTTCATATGCATCAGCTATTGGATCTATCATGTATGTCATGATATGCACTCGACCTGATGTATCATATGCTTTGAGCACTACAAGCAGATATCAGTCGGATCCTAGTGAGAGTCACTGGATAGCAGTAAAGAACATTCTTAAATACTTAAGAAGGACTAAGGAAGTGTTCTTGGTCTATGGAGGTTTTGAAAATGATCTAGTTGTAAATGGTTACATAGATGCAAGTTTTCAAACTGATATAGATGATTTTAGATCGCAGTCTGGATATGTGTTTACTTTGAATGAGGGTGCAGTAAGCTAGAAAAGTTCGAAGCAAGAGACTGTGGCAGATTCTACAATAGAAGCTGAGTATATTGCAGCGTCCGATGCAAAGAAAAGAGGCGATTTGGATCAAAAAGTTCATTTCTGAACTAGGTGTGGTTCCAAGTATTGCTAACCCTGTTTGTTTGTATTGTCACAATAACGGGGCAATAGCACAGGCCAAGGAACCTAGATCACACCACAGATCCAAACATATACTAAGGAGTTTTCATCTCATCAGAGAAATTATTGAGAGGGGAGACGTGAAGATTTGCAGAGTACCTACTGAAGACAACGTTGCGGATCCATTGACAAAAACTCTTCCACAAGCAAAACATGATGGTCATGTTAGATCATTAGGCATTAAATGCATGTATGATTGGCCCTAGTGCAAGTGGGAGATGTTGGGGCATGTGCCCTAGGTCAATCCATTAACTGTCTTTATGAATACATTTAGTTAATAAAATAGAGGATTTCATTTGATGTTTATTATAATTAATTTGCATGTTTACATTATAATAAGATCCATCGGTATTTACAGAAATATCATAAATGTCCCTAGTCGATTATTATACTGGGAACTATAATGAATTAAGACTAGTGTGAATCTTGATTGATGATCATATGATGATTATACGTATAGGGATACGAATCAAGATCACGAGTACTTGTTAGGGAACAAAGTATTGGACCGACCCTTTATGAGAACATCACATGGATTAAGTCATAGTTGTTTCTCATGATAGGTATATTTTTCAGTCCTCTGACTTAAGATTACCAGAGACTTCAACATTAGGAACACAGTGATTTGGGACAATCAAACGTTGTCTTTAACCGGACGATTATAAAGGTTGTGATTGGTTACTGTGTGAGCAATGCGATGAAGTTGTGTAATCGAGATAGGATTTGTCCTTCTCATATAAATAGAGATATCCAGTGGATCACTCGATGTGTTAGACTGTTACAAGGTGTAGTCTAAGTGAATTGATATTGATCAATGTCACTTGGATGTTTTCAGTCTACCTAGAGATCGAGACTAGTACGATTGAACATGTTGGATGACAATTCCATGCCTTATGTTTGATCAAAAGGATATCGTGTGACAAAAAGATGTTATATACACTATTGATTAGGTTGTATCGATTTGATATTCGTACAACTTGGGTAGTCATAATGTCTTGCTAAAGGCCGCTTATGACTTGTATACCAAAATGTTTTTTGGTACACTGCTAACGTTGTATGAGCCTATTGGGTCGCACACTAAGAATGGTTTTGCGAGATTTTTAGATGGTTCAGAAAAACAAATTTTATATGATAAAATTCATGACAGAAACGTCCTTGTGGTGTATTACACTTATACTTCTTTAAGTAGGGGTATATGTGTAATTTACTTAACCGTCTATATACAAGGGTTGTATAAATAGACGCTTTAAGTTTAAACGCATGAAAAAAAAGATTAAGTGCTGAAACTCTATTTTCGTTTGAGAAACGAATTAGGGTTTTCTGGTACGCTCTGGATCGTTTTGGAGAGAAACAAAAAGGTTTGGAATTATCTCGAAGCTAGCACTTCGAATCTCGGTCGTCGTTCATGTGTGGACTGCTAGTAGAGGGCGTTCGTCGTTGGCAGCGCCTTAAAGATCGATCAACCTTCAGAAAGGTATATTGCGACCGAGGTATGATTAAGTTTTCATGGTTTAAACGTTTTTAATGGAATTAGATTCGGATCCTGTTGGTGTTTTTGTCAAAATTGTTTTGTAATTTCAGCTGCGTATGAACCCCAAAACTCAACAATCTCAACCACCATTTAATCATTATTAACCTCAATAAATAACATTTTACAGTTTAAATTGTTACTGAACTCAAGTCATCTGTTAAGATCATTTTAAACCATAATAAATCACAGCGGAAGTCTTTTATCATAACAATTTATAATATGAAACATCAAAGTCATGCATTTAACTCTGATACCTAGTGTGGAAAACCCATATGCTAACATATATCATATATAAACCTCAAAGGTCTCAAAATATCAAAAATATAGTGTCATAAAGTGTCTCACAACCCCAAATTCCCAAAATAAAAACAAAATATGTATAATACAAATGTACAAGACTGGCTTAATATCTCTGAATCACAGGTACTCCAGAAGCTTGCTCTTGCCACGACTTGTACTAGGATCCGCAATCAAGTTATCACAAAAAGGCAGATGAAAAGTCCAGAGTGAACATTCCCAAGGAAATTAAGTGAGCAATACTAAAGTCATATATTGGAATTTACACAAAACTATTAAATAAACATACGGAAATAAATACAGGCAATTGTGATCATCGCATGCATAAGTAATAGTGAAAGCTCAAAGTGTGTTCTTAGAGCCTAGGGTCAGACTAGCGCCATACTTTGGACTCTCCACAGACTACTGTCGGCGAGTCCCACTTAAACAAGGCCAGTATCTGGATCCGCTAAGTGGTCAGCATAGAACCAACAACGGACCCACACGTGCCCCAACGCGACTCTCGAGTCGAACTATTCACCGAGATCCCTAGCACACGTGCTATGGCCTAGTGGACATACACACAAGAATGGCACGGAGGGAGAGCCTCAACGTCCGTCCATTTAAACCACAACCAAGAATAGAGTATTGAAAGACAAAATATGAATTCAAAAGCAAAAATAAGGTACTGCTCAAGAAATTTTAGTTGTGATACTACACACCTCAATCCGCACTCCGTGTCACGGTAAATAACCCCCGGTCTGGTTTCGCTGAATCCCCGATATGACCTATTTTCATTTATAATTGATATTTAGTCAATTAGATGTATTTTATGTTAGTAAAAATATTCTCAAATCTGCAAAATTTAGCGCGCTAGGTCTGGGGATTAGCGCGCTAGATTGATGAGCAGCTAAACGTTCTTCGTCGGGAAAAACATTAGCGCGCTATGTTTTTCACCTAGCGCGCTAATCATCATCTAGCACACTAGATGACCTCAATAGCGCGCTAATCGGGTTTTGGACAATAGTTTGGCATAAATTTTTGGTTTCTAAACATCATCGCCAACAACCACTACAACAACATCTACCACTTAACTTCATAGCACTTAAAACCCACCAAAACAACCACTTAACAATCCATATTGGATTCACACAAACACTTAAAAAATTTATACCAAAAAATTAAGGAAGTTGAGGTAATTGTGAATCTCACCTTGCTTTGATGAATCAACCACTCTAAGCTCCTCAAATGATCAATTTTGCAACTCCAGTTTCTTCTTTTCTATTTTCGGATTTGAGATAAGGAGTGAGAAAAGGTGGTGGAAGTAAGTCAAAAGTGACTTTTTATAGTCCAATAAGCACCTCTCCCCACTTGTGCATCTCAATGCAATCTAATGAGCACTATTTGCTCCATTATTCAACCTCTAATGACTCCAAATGTGACACCTATGGCACACTTGCCTTTGTTCTTAACCCAAAAAGTCATCTTTCGGGTGTTCCGACGCCCGGTTTCGCGTCCCGAATCGCGACATACGCGTACTACCATGACCCAAACCACCTAATATACATTGCATATGATTATTTAATTCATTTGTATTTATTTCATGTGTGTATTATTTCCCCCGGCCTAGTATTTAGTCTTTTAGACAACTCGGTACCCGCGTCGACACGCATATCGAGGCGAATACTTAATCCACAGTCTCGCACGTCAAATGTAATATGATTACACACATTACAATGTCGTTTAATCTATTTCAATGTAAACATCGCAAATTATACAAATCAGCACGCAAAATAACTATTTACCTAGCTCCAGGCGGGCACTGGCCTAGCTGCGGACCTCACGAGCATCTGATCTGTCAGCTACGTCCGCAACCACAACATTAATAACGGCGAATTAAATTCAGGCCGTTTTAGTTCTTCCCAACTAGGTGAAATTTCGTCCCGAAATTTATATTACACTTAAACACGTACCGACAAATAAATGGGGATATTGTCGTCGTATAGTAGACTCAAGCTCCCTGGTGATTCATTCGGTTCTGTGATGTTGCCATCGTACCTAAACCTTCGGGATCTCCTTATTCCTAAAAATCTGAGTCCTCATATCCATGATCTCCACAGGCTATTCTTCATATGACACGTCAGGTCGCACCTCAATCTGATATATATCAACCATAGGCCTCGGTCCCGACCTAGCCAGCTTCAACATGGAAATATGAAACACTGGATGTACCCCTGCTAATTGCGGTGGCGATTCCAAACGGTATGTCATTTTCCTGATGCGTTCCTTAACTCTAAACGACCCAATGAATCTTAGTGCCAGTTTCCCCTTAATGTCAAACCTCTTATGACCTTTCTCGGGCAAAACTTTCAAATACACCAAGTCTCTAACCTCGTAGCCCAGACCCTCAAGATACTTGTCCGCATATTTCTTCTGCCTATCCAGCGCTCCCTGAAGCCTCTGCCTAATCTGTCTCACCTTCTCAGTATGATCAAAAATAATCTTAAGTCCTATAGCCGTTGTATCCTTCGGTGCCGCCCAACATGCTGTTGAACTGTAGGGCCTACCATAAAGTGCCTCAAATGGTGGCATCCTGATACTCGCCTGATAGTTGTTGTTGTAAGCAAACTCACACAAAGGTAAGTAATCCTCTCATTATCCACCAAACTGTAAGATACACGCCCTGAGCATATCTTCGAGAATTTGAATTAAACGCTCTGACTGCCCATCAATCTGAGGATGGTACGCAGTACTAAACTGTAAACGAGTGCCAAACTGCTCCCGCATACTCTCCCAAAGTCTCGAAGTAAATCTCCAATCTCAGTCAGAAACAATGGAGACATGTATACCGTACAATCTGACAATCTCTCTCTCGAATATTGTACTCAACTGTGTAATTGAATATCTCATGACGATCAGTATGAAATGCGGCTACTTCGTCAACCTGTCAATAACTACCCAAACTGCGTCGAGTCTTCTTATAAGTTGCGGTAGGCCACTGACGAAGTCCATGGTTACGTGTTTCCACTTCCACTAAGGAATGGGCAGCGACTGTAGCAACCCAACTGGTCTCTTGTGCTCAGCTTTCACCTGCTGGCAAATATGACAACTTCGGACGTATCCACCCACGTCAGCCTTCATCCCTGGCCACTAAAACAATATCGCAAATCATGATACATCTTGGTCGGGCCAAAATGAACTGTATATCGCGACCGGTGTGCGTCCTCGAGAATGTTGTCCCTAAGCTCTGATTCCGGCGGTATTCACAAATGACCCATGTGTCTCAAGCACCTGTCTGAATCCCCACACCACTCAGTGCACCCCGGATCCTGAGCTAGGCCACTGATCCGCAAATACCGGCCGTCAACTCTCTGCAACTCAGCAACCCGCTCAAGAGACACCGTGGGAACTCGCATCTGACAGCAAATCTGTAGCTCGGTAAAAGCCTATGTCATCAGCCACGACATACGCCTTACCCGAATGATACTCAATTGCGAAGTCATAGTCCTTCGGTAACTCGAGCCATTGCCGCAGTCACATGTTCAACTCCCTATGAGTGAACAGATATCTCAAACTCGGTGGTCTGTGAACGATACAAACCTCTCACCATACAAGTAGTGCATCTATGCCTTCAATGCAAACACGACCGCTGCAAGCTCCAAGTCATGCAATGGATAGTTTACCTCGTAAGGTCTCAACCGTCGAGATAAATAGGTGTTAGGGCATGTGCCCTAGGTCAATCTACAAACATTGTTTATCTTATAATTTTAGTTAATAAAATAGAGGTTTTATTTATTGTTTCATTATAAGTGATTGCATGTTTACCTTATAGTAAGATCCATGGGTATTTGTTGAAATATCATAAATGTCCCTAGTCGGTCATTATACTGGGAACTATAATGAATTAAGACTAGTGTGAATCTTGATTGATGGTCATGTGACGATCATGCGTATAAGGATATGAATCAAGGTCATGAGTACTTATTATGGAATAAGATATTGGACCGGCCCGCTATGAGAATACCACATGGATTAAGTCATAGGTGTTACTCATGATAGGTATATCATTTAGTCTTTGACTTGAGATTACCATAGACTTCAATATTAGGAGCATGATAATTTGACACAATCAAGTGTTGTCTTTAACAGGACAATTATAAAGATTGTGATTAGTTACCATGCGAATAATATGTGAAGGTGTGTAATCAAGATATAATTTGTCACTCTCGTATAGAGAGAGATATCAGTGGATCCCTCAATAAGATAGACTGATAATGGCCAAGTCCATGTGAATTGATATGATCAATGTCACTTGGATGTTTTTTGGTTTACATAAAGATCGAGACTAGTACGATTGAACATTAAGGGTGACTTTCCATGCCTTATGTTTAATCAAAAGATATCGCACGACAAAAGGATATGATATACGTTATTAATTAGGTTGTATCGATGTTGATATTCATGCTACTTGGGTAGTCATAATGTCTTGCTAGAGACCGCTTATGACTTGTATACCAAAATGTTTTTGGTTCACTGTCAACGTCGCATGAACCTATTGAGTCGCACACAAAGAATGGCTTTGCACAATTTCAATTGGTCCAGAGTAATAAATTTTATATGATAAAATTCATGACATAAAAGCCCTTACGATTTGTTATATAATAACTTATTAATAGGAGCGTATGTGTAATTTGCTTAAACTACGTATAAACAATAGTTGTATTACGAATAGGATTTTAAGTGAGGGCTTATCTACAAATAAATAAAGGGTGGATCCCTAAAAACGAAATAAGATTTCGTTTTACAATTTTCGAGTTCTCTAGATTTAGGGAAAGAAAGAAAATCATTTTCAATCTCTCTTGGGGCTAGCACTCCAAATTGTGGTCACCGTTCGTGTGTGGGTTTCTGATAGAGAACGCACACTTGAACGTCTTGAAAATCGAACAATCAAAAGGAAATCACGGAATAAGGTATGATTTACTTTCGTAGATTTAGTTTAATGGAACTTATTTTTCGATCCTATTGTGGTTTTTCAAAATTTGTTTTGAATTTTTCTCTGCGTATGAACCCCAAAAACCCAACAATAGACCACTGGGTGTTCGTCCTGGATCAACATGATACCCAACCCAGTGCCTGATGCATCAATATAAACTGAAAAACCTCTACCTGCTACAGGTAAAGCCAAAACTGGCTCTGAAGTAAATTTCCTCTTCAGCTCCCAAAAAGCATCATCACACTCTTGTGACCATTCAAATCTAACATCCTTCTTGGTCAGCTTTGTCATTAGCGCTGCAATCATCGAGAAATTTTGCACAAAGCGCATGAAATATTGTGATGACCCCTTCTCCAAATAAGGGCACCGCCCGGCCTAATCCCTAATTAAGGCCTAATCTCTTATATAGGACCTAACAAGGAACTAGTCAGCCTTATTTAAACACCTAAAAACCTACCAATTATTCCATATGAAAAACACGATACAACCTAGAGTCAACTAGATAGTTCAAATACATAACAAATCAGTGTTAATTTAAATTTTTCAAACTAACAATTTATTCAGCGGAAGTCTTCTTAAGTTACTGGTGTAAATTATAACAAAATGCCTAACCTATTGTGGAACAACCAGGAAATAGAGATCACATGCATATATACAACAAAAATGACGATATATACAACATGTGTATGGTCAGTGTTCCTATTACTCACCAAAAGTAAAGTATCAAGTACATAGAAAATGTAATGCAAAATAATGCAAAACCTACGAAATATGTCGTAGCAGTTCTCCAACGGTTCAAAAGTAGTCGCCAATCTTCTCCTTGCCCGGTCTACTACTCGACTGATCTGCACCCACCGTCACAAACTAGACGGTGAGTACATGAAATTATTTAAGTAATACTGAGAGACATTGATCCACATTCCCAAACAAGCAACAAGTATCAAATGGCATAATTTAATTAGCAACTATGCTGAAAGAAACATCATGCAAAGAGATACTTGAGTTCACCAAATATGAAACTGACTCAAGGCTAAGTAGTAATGGATTAGGGTCGGTCGGCCGTGAGCTACGTCACATCAGCTTTTCCACTACAATTTGAGCTCTGGTCTATATCATTTCATTACAAATTGAGCTCTAGATCATAATTTCAAAAGGTCGTACTTACGATTTTGCCTTTTCTATTCCTAATGAATTAGTCGTCACTGGAATGTATACTTGCTAACATACTCGAGTTTTAAAACTAGTCATGCTCACCCAAGTTATTCTTGCGCCAACAAACCCCGAGGTCCGGTTACCCCGTTCGAGGCACGTTACCTCATGTGTCATGAAAGGTAGTGGAGAAATTCTCTAACATCCCGGAATGTCTAGTGACCCCTGTATGAAAGCTGAATTGCTACCATCAAATGACCCTAACCACAAGTACCACTTTCACTTTCAATAATGACTCGGTAATAGAATCCAAGAGATGTAATTGCATACTAATGCACAAATGATTAGAGTCAAAATCAACAAACTAACCTAATAGCATGCTATATCACTGACTTCCAAACACAACAATCAACTTGACAAAGTATAGGAATTGAATCAATGATAGTATATAAACAACAGAGTATGCTATGAGCAACGTCATAAAATGAGAAATAAACAAGGCATAGCATATGGATTTCAAAGGTAAATTCAGTTCGAATAACTGAGAATGAATAAATAAATTGAATGAAATGTAAATAAATGTCTCACTCAATTTACTTACAGTCCACAACAATTCCTAAGCTATCCCGTTTCTTGTCGCGTCACTGTACGCACCCAACACCCCGTAATACCTTCTTAACGGTCCTAACATTTGACAATTTATCAATTTAGATTCAAGATTAATTCTATAAAATTCCTAAATTGGTCGAAATCGAATTCGATGCCAATTTGCCAATTTCGCGCTTTTCGAGGTAAAAATCTCATAAAAGTCTCGTCCGAAATTTCAAATATTTAATTTTTCTTAGAATTTTATCAATTCCTATTTATTTTGTCGAAATGTAATTTTTTCAGAATTTTTCCCAATTTTTTGGAATTTTTTCCAATTTTTTTCTCCTCTTTTTCTTTTTTTTTTCTTCTTTGGGTCTGAACCGGACCGAACCGGGTTAAGCTCACCCAAGCCGAACCGGCCCGGTTCAGGATCATTGTCCCTAACCCTTTCGAAACACAGAGCATCTGCTCTGTTTCAAAAAAAAAATTTTTTTTTTTTTTTTCGACTTCACTGGGGTTGGGCTTCCATCCCCAAACCCAGGTTGGGTTTTATATGCAGGGGAGACTACTCCCCGGCCTTCCTTGATCTCGGACGAATTGCCATAGCAGTTTGTCCGAGTTCCCCAACTCGAACCAACAACAACGACGACGACACAAACAACGACCACACAACAACACCTCGCCTTGCATTCAACTTCTTCAAGTTCTCCCTCTCCTTCTAGGCTTCTTTCTTCTTCTTCTTCTTCTCTTTGGCCTCTGTTTTTTTCTTTCTCTCCAAACCGACTTTGAGAGATCAAATGGGATAAACTTTAGACTTTGGGGTTCTTTGACTAATAAATATGATTAAGGTTGGTTTAAATGTTAACCTCTCATCTCAAACCACACACGTATCTCGAGACACATCGTGTGGTCTTCCACACCACACTTATCCCTTGTGTCACATGCAAGTGACTCCAAACATGTACACACAAGTCTAGAGATGAGTGTAGATGTCTCTATATGCTTATCTAGTGGTGATTGTTTTATTTCTTTAACTTAGGCCCATTTAATATATATGTATATGTGACCACATCAAAGCCACCAATATTTCAAGTTTAGTGCACAATTTAAATCAATTAATTACGCTTACCCCACGAGCTACTACCTCGGACCCACGTCGGTACGCAACTCGAGGTAAATCTCCGTTCGTCTCAATATTTGCATACCCGTTGAACTGACTTAGTAGTCTACACATATACAGTACACTAGGCATACAACACACAAATATAACATTTAACTTGGCACCGTGCCTCGGTAGTGACACGTATCTCGCTGCGGGTCCCACGTCACGGGTCATTTGGTCCTGATTAACGAAGTAAACGTGTATTAATTATTTGGGCCGTGACAATACTTCTCAACTAATAGAAAAGTATGTCCTCGAACTTAAACTAAATGAATTTAAAAATATACCTGACTTGAAGAGGTACGAAAATCTATCTCGCATATAGTCTTCCCGTTCCCGAGTGAGTTATGAATCTCCATGAAACTGCCACTTAACTAACACCTTCGGGATAGACTTGCCTCTCAACTGTTGTACCCTTCGGTCAAGGATCTGAACTGGTTGCTCTTCATATGAGATATCTTCACTCAAATCAATCTAACGCAAATCCACTGTCGGTCTTTCGCCTTGCCTTTGACTTAGCTAATCGAAGCATCGATATATGAAACACAGGATGAATTCCCGACATCTGTGGAGGTAATTCTAGCTCATATGCAACCTTACCAACCCGTTTCTTGATCTTGAAAGGCTCGATGAATCTCGGTGCTAATTTGCCTTTCAAATCAAATCGATGATGACCCTTACGAGGAGAAACCTTTAGATACACTAAAGCTCCCTCATCGTACATGAGATCGCTGTGATACGTGTCTGCATACTTCTTTTGCCTCTCCTGGGCTCCCTTAAGCTTTTAGCGAATCTGTCTTACCTTTTCTGTGTGATCGACAACAATTTTAGGCCTAACAAATCCCGTTCTTCTGGCTCAGCCCAACAAGATGGTGAGCGACACGGTCTGCCATATAACGCCTCAAATGGTGTCATTTCAATGCTCGCCTGATAACTGTTGTTGTATGCAAATTCACACAACGGTAAATACTCTTCCCACGATCCGCCAAACTCAAGTACACACGCCCTGAGCATATCTTCGAGAGTTTGAATCAACTCGTTAGTCTACCCATCAGTCTTAGGGTGAAAGGATGTGCTAAACTGTAAGCGCGTACCATACTGTTCCTGCATACTGCGCCACATCCTGGACATATACATAGCATCTCTGTCAGACGTAATCGTCAAAGGTACCCCATGCAGCCTGATAATCTTTTTCTCGAACAATACACTCAGTTGGTCAAATGCGTAATGAGCTGCAACTGGTATGAAATAGGCAGATTTCGTCAATCTGTCCACAATCACCCAGATGGAATCATGTCGATGAACAGTCATCGGCAGTCCGCGAACGAAATCCATGGCTATGTCTTCCAACATCCATCGTGGAATAGGAAGCGGGTGTAGTAAGCCTCCAGATCTACGATGTTCTGCCTTCACCTGCTGGCAGATCCCATATGTCCGATTTCATCTCAGGCCACCAAAAATGTCTCTTCATATCATGGTACATTTTGGTCCTTCATGGATGAACAGTGAACCGGAACGATGTGAATCCTGAAGAATCTCATCTATCAGCTTTGCCACTGCCGATATCCACAATCTGCCTCAAGATCTAAGACACTGATATGTCGTCTCAGTCCAGTCAGTACACTCGGGACTCTGGGCTAACTCACTGAATCTCAGATATATAATGTCAGTTTCCTGATCCTCTGACACTCTCTGAGTCGACATTGTCTGAAGCCTTACTTGAGCACAAATCAGGACCTGCAGTCGGAATCTCTGACCGACTCATCATCGTCGCCGCCTCGAGTAAGCCATACTCGAGCGTCATATGACAACTAAACGTCTCGGCATCTCCAGTCGGAATCCTACTCAACGCATCTGCAACGACATTAGCTTTTCCTATATGATATTCCAGAGAAAAATCATAGTCTTTCAAAAATTCTAACCATCTGCGATGTCTCATGTTCAGCTCTTTCTGTGTGAAGAGATATTTCAAACTCTTATGGTCAGTATAAAGCGTGAACCTCTCGCCATACAGATAATGTCTCCATATCTTAAGAGCAAACACTACCGCTGCCAACTCTAAATCATGAGTTGGATAATTCTTTTCATGTATCTTCAGCTGTCTTGATGCATAGGCCATTGTGCCTTTCTCTTGCATCAACACACAACCTAAACCCATACGAGAAGCATCTGTGTACACCATGAAACTCTTTCCTCTTTCCGGCCTCGCAATATCAAGATCAAAAGGTGCGTAGTCAACAATTTCTTCAGTTGAGCAAATGCCTCCCGCATTCCTCAGACCAATGAAACTTAACGTATTTCTGGGTTAACTTGGTCATTGGTGAAGCGATCTTCGAAAAATCCTTCACGAACCTTTGGTAATAGCCTGCTAACCCCAGAAAACTCCTAATCTCAGTCACTAACGCCAGCGCTGGCCAATCCAAAATCGCCTGAATCTTTGCTGGATCTACAGCAATACATGCTGCTCCAACAACATGACCCAAAAATTTGACCTCAGACAACCAAAATCCACACTTACTTAATTTGGCATAAAATATGTGCTCCCTCAAAGTCTGCAACGTCTCCCTTAGGTGTTGCTCGTGATCTTCTCGAGTCTTCGAGTACACCAATATATCATCAATAAACACAATCACAAAGCGGTCAAGAAATGGTCTCATCACTCGGTGCATCAAATCCATAAACATGGCAGAAGCATTAGTCAAACCGAACGGCATGACTGTGAACTGATAGTGTCCATACCATGTACTAAACGTTGTTATGTATCTATCATCCTCCCTGATCCTTAGCTGATGATACCCTAATCGTAGATCTATCTTGGAGAAAAATAGCGCTCCTCTTAGCTGATCAAATAAATCGTCAATCCGCGCTAATGGATACTTGTTCTTGACTGTGACCTTGTTCAATTGTCTATAATCAATACACAGTCTCAGAGTACCGTCTTTCTTCTTCACAAACAGGACTGGTGTTCCCCATGGTGATATCGAAGGTGTGATGAATCTCTTCTCACCCAATTCTTGCAACTATTTCCTCAATTCTTCCAATTCTCGTAGAGCCATGCGGTATGGTGGTATAGATATCGGTTTCGCACCGGCACCAACTCAATAATGAAATCGATCTCCCTTGGTGGTGGTAATCCAGGAAAATCTTCCGAAACACGTCCGAAAACTCACACACAACCGAATCTCTTCAAGCTTAGGTCCATGACTCTCTGCAACGATATATACCGATACCAGAGTCTCCATCTCTTCACTAGTCGCAAGCCGACCTCGAGTGCCCTCGACTCTCGGTATACTTCCGCTATACATGAATATTGGACGCCCTGGAATCTCAAATATCATTGTTTTCACAAAACAGACGATATGAGCATGATATGATGCTAACCAATCCATCCCTAGCAACGCGTCGAATTCCAAGAATTCAAGTACTCGAAGTTCGCAGGTAACTCTACCCCGTCGATCTCTACTGGACATTTCTCCACCAGAGAATTATGGTACACTCTATCTCCTGCTGCAGTACTCAAGATCAAATGTACTCCGACACTAACCTGTTTCAACCCTAATATGCCTACCATGCGACCAGAAATGAAAGAGATTGTAGAACCCGAATCAAATAAAACATAAGACCATCGACTAGAAATGGAAACCATACCCTCAATGAGTTTCCGTGTAGCGTCTGCATCAGGTTGTGCAACCACATGAACGACCTCTCGACGCTGTGGTGGAATCACTGTCGCTGGCTGTGGACTGTCTCGAATCACATGTCCAACCTGGCCACATCGAAAACAAGTGACTGCTCTAGGCGACCCGCGTCTGATCCTAGACCCGTGCACGATGCCTGTGCCTGTCTCTGGCCCGATCTGGAACTATCTCGTCCTCGTCCTCTACCTCCGCCTCGACCACCATGCTGCTGACGTAGAGCTGGTGGTGCTGGTAAAGCTGGTAAAGTAGACGTAGCAGGAGCTGGTAATGTAGGTCTGACTGGTAGTGGTACGGGAGGTCTACCCACAATCGTCTGCAAAGGTGTAGGAGATGCTACATAAGGCACAATTGCCCCCTGAACACCTTTATCCCATCTCCTCGGTCCTTTGCCTCTGTCTCCTCCGCTCATTCTCCGCAATTTGATCAGGTGTCAATGCGGGTACTAAGGGTGTCCCGTCAGCCACTCTGCCCAAGTAATACATCTCATTAGCAAGTGCACACTCGAATATCTCACCCAACGTCATGGCACCTGGACTGACAACGTAAAAGCCAATATGAGGCCTTAGCCCATCACCAAAATGATACACATCATCCATAGCCTCTAGCACCAAATAGCCGTATTGATCTCTGTAGCTCATCACCGACTCGTCGGCTCCCTATCTCAGATTCATGAATTCCTTCCTCAACCTCTTCATCACCGCATGTGGGAAGTAGTGCTGATAGAATTTAGTCTTGAAAGCATCCCAAGACTCAAACTCTCCTTCAGCAGCTATCATCGCACGCCACCACACATCAGCGTCTCGCTGTAAGGTGTACGACGAAATCTCTACTCTGAGTCCATCCTCAATCCGCAAGACTCTATGCAATTTCTCCTGGGACAGGACCCACTTCTCGATCTTCTCAAAATCTCGCTGACCGTCGAAGTATACGGGTTTCAGTCTGATGAAGTCATTCACCAACTGAACCACTGCTGTCGAACTAGATGATGGAGGTGTGCAAGATGGTGTAGACACTGTCTCTACTGTTGGAGCTGTTATCACGGTGTCGCAGGGAAAGACCAAGCACTACGGCTTGCATCTTGGAAGTAGTAGTCGCAGAGGACCCGATATCCGAGCTAGTCTGCTCGGTGGAGCAAATCGGAAGTCATCAATGCAATGAACTCACGCCAACTCGCCGACCCCGAGCAAAACACGATCGAAAAGCCTTTGAAAGTCCTCCGTCGATGGTATAGAAGGTGATCGCCGCTTAAATACGCAAGATCACCGCTATCACGTGAATCTGTCATCTCAGACTGCCAAGTGATAACGAACGCTAATTAGCTACTACATTGATAACGCATAGATACATATAAAAAAATTAACATGTATATAGATATATCAAATCCCCAACTCACTTTCACTCACTTCCCAACTAATAGTTTCTAAGCGAGGATCATCTGGTTTTCCACAACTAACAAAGATTTTCTAGCTTCTACATTTCTTAAATCTTTTAGTTCTTGCTGTTGTTGTGGTATCATATTGTAGAATCACCATACTCTACAATCTTGAGCTTAGCAAGCTTCGGTGGTAAGCCATGAATTCTCAAAACCTTGGCTTTAATACCAACTGTGACGACCCCTTCTCCAAATAAGGGCACCGCCTGGCCTAATCCCTAATTAAATCCTAATCTCTCATATAGGACCTAACAAGGAACTAGTCAGCCTTATTTAAACACCTAAAAACCTACCAATTATTCCATATGAAAAACACGATACCACCTACAGTCAACTAGATAGTTCAAATACCTAACAAATCAGAGTTAATTTAAATTTTTCAAACTAACAAGTTATTCAGCGGAAGTCTTCTTAAGTTACTGGTGGAAATTATAACATATGGCTTAACCTATTGTGGAACAACCAGGAAATAGAGATCACATGCATATATACAACAAAAATGACGATATATACAACATGTGTATGGTCAGGGTTCCTATTACTCAACCCAAAAGTAAAGTATCAAGTACATAGAAAATGTAATACAAAAGAATGCAAAGCCTACAAAATATGTCGTAGCAGTTCTCCACCGGCTCAGAAGTAGTCGTCAATCTTCTCCTTGCCCTGGCCTCGCTACTGATCGATCCGCACCCACCGTCACAAACTAGACGGTGAGTACATGAAATTATTTAAGTAATATGGAGAGACATTGATCCACATTCCCAAACAGGCAACAAGTATCTAATGGCATAATTTAATTAGCAACTATGCTGAAAGAAACATCATGCAAAGAGATACTTGAGTTCACCAAATATGAAACTGACTCAAGGCTAAGTAGTAATGGATTAGGGTCGGTCGGTCGTGAGCTACGTCACATCAGCCTTTCCACTACAATTTTAGCTCTGGTATATATCATTTCATTACAAATTGAGCTCTATATCATAATTTCAAAAGGTCGTACTTACGATTTTGCCTTTTCTATTCCAAATGAATTAGTCGTCACCGGAATGTATACTTGCTAGCATACCCGAGTTTTAAAACTCGTCATGCTCACCCAAGTTATTCTTGCGTCAACAAACCCCGAGGTTCGGTTACCCCGTTCAAGGCACGTTACCCCGTGTGTCATGCAAGGTAGTGGAGAAATTCCCTAACATCCTGGAAAGTCTAGTGACCCCCGTATGAAAGCTGAATTGCTATCATTAAATGACCCTAACCACAAGGACCACTTTCACTTTCAATAATGACTCGGTAATAGAATCCAAGAGATGTAACTGCATACTAATGCACAAAGGATTAGAGTCAAAAGCAACAAACTAACCTAATAGCATGTTATATCGCTGACTTCCAAACACAACAATCAACATGACAAAGTATAGGAATTGGAATCAATGATAGTATATAAACAACAGAGTATGCTATGAGAAACGTCATAAAATGAGAAATAAACAAGGCATAGCATATGGATTTCAAAGGTGAATTCAGTTCAAATAATTGAGAATGAATAATGTAAATAAATGTCTCACTCAGTTTACTTACGGTCCACAACAACTAAGCTATCCCGCTTCTTGTCACGTCACTGTACGCACCCAACACCCCGTAATACCTCCTTTAGGGTCCTAACATTTGACAATTTATCAATTTAGATTCAAGATTAATTCTATAAAATTCCTAAATTAGTCAAAATCGAATTCGAGACCAATTTGCTAATTTCACACTTTTCGAAGTAAAAACCCCGTAAAAGTCTCGTCCGAAATTTCAAATATTTAATTTTTCTTAGAAATTTATCAATTCCAATTTATTTTGTCGAAATATAATTTTTCCTAATTTCCCGGAATTTTTTCCAATTCTTTTCTCTTTTTTTTCTTTTTTTTTTTCTTCTTTGGGCCTGAACCGAGCCGAACCGGCCCGGTTCTGATCATCGTCCCCAATCTCACGAAACACAGAGCATCTACTCTATTTCAAAAAAAAAAAATTTCGACTTCGCTGGGTTAAGGCTTCCATCCCCAAACCCTGGTTGGGTTTTATATGCAAGGGAGACTACTCCCCTGCCATCCTTGATCTCGGACGAATTGCCATGGCAGTTCGTCCGAGTTCCCCAACTCGAACCAACAACAATGACGACACAAACAATGACCACACAACAACGCCTCACCTTGCGTTCAACTTCTTCGAGCTCTCCCTCTCCTTCTAGGCTTTTTCTTCTTCTTCTCATCGGCCTCTGTTTTTTTCTTTCTCTCCAAACCGACTTTGAGAGAGCAAATGGAATAAACTTTAGACTTTGGAGTTCTTTGACTAATAGATATGATTTGGGTTGGTTTAAATGTTAGCCATTCATCTCAAACCACACACGTATCTCGAGACACATCGTGTGGTCTTCCACACCACACTTGTCCCTTGTGTCACATGCAAGTGACTTCAAACATGTACACACAAGTCTAGAGATAAGTGTAGATGTCTCTATATGCTTATCTAGTGGTGATTGTTTTATTTCTTTAACTTAGGCCCATTTAATATATATGTATATGTGACCACATCAAAGCCACTAATATCTCATGTTTAGTGCATAATTTAAATCAATTAATTACGCTTACCCTACGAAATACTACCTCGGGCCCACGTCGGCACGTAACACGAGGTAAATTTTCACTCGTCTCGGTATCTGCATACCCGTAGAATTAACTTAGTAGTCTACACATATACAATACACTAGCATACAACACACAAATATAAGATTTACCTCGGCCACCGTGCCTCGGTAGTGACACGTATCTCGCTGCGGGTCCTGATTAACGAAGTAAACGTGTATTAATTATTTGGGCCATGAAAAATATCATGCCAAACCCAGGAAACTCCATATGTCAAATACAGACTCGGGTGTGTTCCAATCAATAATCGCCCGAATCTTGTCACCATCAACTGATACGCCCTGTTCACTGATGACATGGCGCAAGAACTTCACCTCACTCAGCCATATGCACACTTACCGAACTTGGCATAAAATTTGTGCTCTCTCGGCGTCGTCAATACATCTCTAAGATGTCTTTCGTGCTCCACACGATTCTTGCTATAAATCAGGATGTCATCGATGAATACAATGACGTATCAATTTAAAAATGGCGTCAAAACCCTATGCATCAAGTCCATGAAGATCATCGATGCGTTAGTCAGTCCAAAAGGCATGACCGTAAAACTCGAATAGCCAATAACGAGTACTAAAAGTGATATTCTCCACATCCTCCTCTCGAATCCTCAACTGATGATATCCTGATCGTAAGTCGATCTTCGAGAAGAACTTGGCCCCAGCCAATTGATCGAATAAGTCATCAATCCTTGGAAGTGGGTAACGATTTTGAATCGTCACCTGATTCAACTTTCGGTAGTCCACACACATCCGCATCGAACCGTCCTTCTTCTTCACAAAAGAACTAGAGATCCCAAATGTGACATGTTAGGGTGAATGAAACCCTTCTGCAATAAGTCCTCTAGCTAGGTCCTCAACTCCTCGTGCTCCGATGATGACATCTTATACATTCTGCTATAGATTTTATGAGTCCCTGGAATAAGCTCAATGATAAACTCAACAGCTTATGGTGGTGGCAATCCTGACAAATCATCAGGGAAAACGTTTGGAAACTCGCAAACAATAAGGACATCATCAACCTTAACTATCGTCTTAAGCTCTGACTCAACCATAGCCACGTACGCCTCCATCTCATGCGACGTAACTAATCTGCCTCGAGTGAGAGGTAATGCAGTCGCAACTCTGGCAAATGTGAACTTTTGGAATCCCCTCAATGTCAAACGTCATAGTCTTGTTGAAACAGTCGATCTGTGCATGATAAGATAATAACCACTCAATATCGAACATCGCGTCGAATTCCAGATACTCTAAAATTCTCAAGTCAGCCGGTAGCTGATGTCCCATCAATCTCCACAACAAAGTTTCGACAAATTCGGTTAGGATAAATTTTATTCCCAGCTGTCGTACTGAGAACAAGATGTGTATGTAAGGTATGTGCAGGTAACCCTAACTCTCCTACCATGCGTCCAGAAATAAAAGACGGTGTGCTACCAGAATCCATCATAATATACATAGGAATACAACAAACATATAAAGTACCCTCAACAAGCTGTCTGGTCGCATCCCTGTCCGGCTATGCAAACCAAAAAGCTGCAGTCTAAGCCTTATCTCTAGCCTGCTCAGTTTGTGGTGGTAATGGTGCTGGTCTGGTACAATCTACCATAATATGTCCAACCTTACCACATTGGTAACATGCACGAGTCTCTGATCTGCAAAAACTCCTCTGACTCTGTGCCTGAACCTTTATCCTGCATATATTATTGCCTAAGCTGATCAACTGGTGTAGAACCCGTAGAATATGTCGCCTGGCGATCATCACGTCGATTCGGTCCTCACAACAATCTCTTCCACCTCTGCGACCCTAATCAGACTGTCAATCACCTCGGCAAGGTCTCTGGCCCTATCTCTGCCGATTTTGGTCTCTTATCTGTCTCTTCGGTCTCTGATCAGATCGAGAACTCGAAGTTGGTTGACTCTGTTGACTCTGCAGCGCAGTCTGGATCACTAATCAAATGGCCCTCTAAACCAAGTATGTCTCGTGTGCGAGGGACCTATCGTAAATATCTACCAGTGTACAAGCTCCACTAGATACAACCATGCTTGCAATCCTCTCATCTGAACCTCAGACAAAATAATATATTTGTAACCGATCGGTACACTGCTATGTCCATGGAGTACGACAATAGATATCGGTACCTTTCCATGTACACCGTAACAGACATATCACCCTAAACCAATGACAAAAACTCATCCCTCAATCAGACCCTGACCTCCATAGGTAAGTTCTCGTCCATAAATAGCACTCGGAACTCTACCCAAGTAGTCACAGCAGGATGAGTCGCGATATAGGTAGTCCCCCAAACCGCTGCATCAACTCTCAAGCAAAAACTCGATAGCATCGGCCGATCAATTTCCTCAACCCAAAGTAAGTCATGTAGTCGTTCATGAGATAACAGCCATCTCCCAGCTATCTTTGGGTCCCCGGCTCCATAAAAGTATCCTGGCGAGAACTTAATGAAATATTTCATCTTCTTAGCCTTAACTGTCATCAGGCTCCCAAAACTAGATGCCACCGCTGGCTGTTTAGTAATCGCAGGTGTCATGACCACTGCAGTATCCTCTGGTAACGCTACTGACGAAGCCCTCTCGACCAGTGTCTCAGATACTACTACCTGCACCTGAGTCTCAACTGTAGTAGGAGCTACAACTGCCTGAGTAGTAGTCATCGATGCAACTATAACGGTAGTAGGAGGTGTAGTAGTCTCCCGAACATCCCGAGCTCCCATTATGTCTATCGGTAAACCGAATCTATCATCCATAGTCCGCGCCAATGACTCCAACGTCAAAGTCGGCCTAGTCGGATCACTGGTATATTCGACCTCAAACTGAGTAGTATCTAAAGGATGTATGTCCATCGGTATCTGCATCGAAGAACGTGCCTCTAATCAGCCTCAGAACAAATATATGTGTATCGTATGTATTATACAACCAAGAATATAACACGTATATCCCTTATTTCTACCCATCTCACCTCACTTCCCAACTAAGGCTCTAGGGAATTCCTTTGGGTTTCCACATCTAAAGTTTATTCATCAACTTTATCCTCAAATTATACAACAAATATAATCGTATCAGAGTTAAACTTTCAATTCCTCGAGGTTCACCAACTTTGCTCGAATACCAAAATGTAGCGGCCCACTTTCCAAGTGAACCGCCACGGGGGCCAATGCGGGACCAAAACCTAGCCTACCAACACTTGTTGTGTCCCACATGCCATCTCATCTACCATTTAATCATTATTAACCTCAATAAACAATAATTTACTATTTAAATTGTTACTGAACTCAAGTCATATGTTAAGATCATTTTAAACCATAATAAATCACAGCGGAATTCTTTTATCATGACAATCTAAAGTATGAAACATCAAATTCATGCATTTAACTCTGATACCTAGTGTGGAAAACCCATATGCTAACATGTATCAGATATAAACCTCAAAGGTCTCAAAATATCAAAAATATAGTGTCCTGAAGTGTTTCACAACCCCAAATTCCCAAAATAAAAACAAAATATGTATAATACAAACGTACAAGACTGGCTTAATATCTCTGAATCACAGGTACTTTGGAAGCTTGCTCTTGCCACGACTTGTACTAGGATCTGTACTCAAGTCATCACAAAAAGGCAGATGACGAGTCCAGAGTGAGTATTCCCAAGGAAATGAAGTGAGCAATACTGAAAGCAAATACTGGAATTTACACAAAAATATTAAATAAACATGCAGAAATAAATACAGGCAACTGTGATTATCGCATGCATAAGTAATAGTGAAAGCTCAAAGTGTGTTCGTATAGCCTAGGGTCAGACTAGTGCCATACTTTGGACTCTCCACAGACTACTGCCGGCGAGTCCTACTTAAGCAAGGCCAGTATCTGGATCCGCTAGGTGGTCGGCGTAGAACCAACGACACACCCACACGTGCCCCGACGCGACTCTCGGGTCGAACTATTCACCGAGATCCTTGGCACATGTGATATGGCCTAGTGGACATACACACATGAATGGCATAGAGGGAGAGCCTCAACGTTCGTCCATTTAAACCAAAACCAAGAATAGAGTATTAAAAAACAAAATATGAACTCAAAAACAAAAATAAGGTATTGCTCAAGAAATTTAGTTGGGATACTACACACCTTAATCCGCACTCCGTGTCTTGGTAAATAACCCTCGGTATGGTTCCGCCAAATCCCCGATATGACATATTTTCATTTATAATTGATTTTTAGTTAATTGGATGTATTTTATGTTACTTAGTAAAAATATTCTCAAATCTGCAATGTCTAGCGCGCTAGGTCTGGGGATTAGCGCACTAGATTGCTGAGCAGCTAAATGTTCTTCGTCAAGAAGAACATTAGCGTGCTATATTTTTCACCTAGCACGCTAATTGTCATCTAGCGTGCTATATGACCTCATTAGCGCGTTAATCGGGTTCTAGACAGCAGTTTGGCAGAAATCTTTGGTTTCTAAACATCACCACCAACTACAACAACATCTACCACTTAACTTCATAGCACTTAAAACCCACCAAAACAACCACTTAACAATCCATATTGGATTCACACGAATACCTAAGAAATTTATACCAAAAGATTGAGAAAGTCGAGGTAATTATGAATCTCACCTTTCTTTGATGAATCAACCATTCCAAGCTCCTCAAATGATCAATTTTGCAACTCCAAAACCCTTTTTTCTTCTTTTCTATTTTCGGATTTGAGATAAGGAGAGAGAAAAAGTGGTGGAAGTAAGTCAAATTTGACTTTTTATAGTCCAATAAGCTTCTCTCCTCACTTGTGCATCTCAATGCAATCTAATGAGCACTATTTGCTCCATTATTCAACATCTAATGACTCCAAATGTGACACCAATGGCACACTTTCCTTTGTTCTTAACCCAAAAAGTTGTCTTTCGGGTGTTTCGACGCCCGGCTTCTCATCCCGAACCTCGACATACGCGTACTATCATTACCCTAACCACCAAATATACATTACATATGATTATTTAATTCATTTTTATTCATTTCATGTGTGTGTTATTTCCTCCAGCCTAGTATTTAGTCTTTTAGACAACTCGATACCCGCGTCGACATGTATATCGAGGCGAATACTTAACACACAGTCTCGCACATCAAACGTAATATAATCACACACATTACGATGTCGTTTAATCTATTTCAACGTAAACATCACAAATTATAAAAACAAGCACGCAAAATAACTATTTACCTAGCCTAGCTGCGGGTCCCACAAACGTATGAGTTGTCAGCCACGTCTGCAACCACATCATTAATAAAGGCGAATTAGATTTAGGTCGTTACAGGGTAATTGTCTCTTAAGTGTTGTCTTTGTTATGCAAATTGTAAAAATATCTTTAATAAGTTTAGTAATGAGCATAACGGCCCTATTGTTCCGATGGAGAGAAGAACGTATGATTACTTTTCGAAAAATTTCCAAACGAACAATTTCAACGAAATCTTTCAATTTATTATTTTACTATGTTCAACTCTATGTATTCCTCTATCCGTACAAACCCTATGTATCTGAACATATAAGTCTGCATAGATTTATTAGAATAATAATACAATGATGACAGTGTTATGTATCTCGAGACGCATAAACTCTCATTCCAAATATGTACCATATAAACGACTCTATTTTATCAAGTACACACAATAGTTTCAAAAAAAAAACTCAAACCATGTAACCGAAAAAAAAAATCAAACCCATAGCCATCTAGACGGAAGAGCTTTTATACAATTGCGAATTGTAAGATTTACACAATTACCAATGACAACATGTCATATGTTCATTTGATATAGAGAATAAAAATGGAGAATCTATTAACTTTTTTATTACTAATTTACCTTCATTACCAAAGAGTGATTTTTTGACATCATCAAACACAACTCCAAACGTTTATCGACTTTGTGAGCCGTCAATGTGCATCTCGAGATACACATCACACGTGTTATGCACCGAAAATTATGTATGCACGTATCTCGATGCATGAAAGGGTAAATTAAATGTGAAAAGTTATTATCTTTCAGCTATACATGTTCTGCGGGTCGGGGGCCGCCAGGCTCGGGCCAGTGAAATCCCGACTAACTAATGAGCGGGTTTGGGTTTAAGCATTTGGCCCAGGCCCGACCCGAGCCCGACCCACAATTTAAATTGTTGCAATTTTTACACTCGTGAAAGCCCGACCAACTAATGGGCGGGCTTGGATTTAGGCATTTGGCCTAAGCCCTGCTCGAGCTCAGCCCGCAATTTAAATTGTTGCAATTTTTATATATATTCTTGTAAAAATAAAAGTTATATGTGAGATTTGAACTCAAGAGTTCTTGGTATTAGTAAACATTCTAATCATTACACCACCTTATCCTTGTTTGTAATACTCAATATTTATTAAATATATCTGATTTTTAAAAATGTATACAATCACATTTTAGCCCGCTCAAACCCGGCGTCCAAGTCTGGCCCGTGGTGGGCTTGGGCAGGCTTGAGCCCGTCGAATAAAAAAGTGAGCTTAGGCTGGTTTGGACAAGGCTTTCAAAAAAAAAAAAAAAAAAAAAAAAAAAAAAAAGCCTAGACTTGGCCCAGACCTGCCCAAGCCCGCCCATTACACAGATCTACTTTCAACTTAAGAGAATACATCAATTAAAAGTGGGGGAAAATAACTAATAAAAAAATTAATAGATTCTCTCTCATTAATTTTCTTCATTAAATGACATAAGATGTATTAATTTGATAATTGTACAAATTACCCTCTACCAATTGGAACGGGTCTTTAGCCGCGAGGACGCCACATAAAGAATACCTATGACGTGGTCCCCCTAATTAAAACTCTCGCGACCAAATCTTATCCACAGTACCGGCCCATCGATACGGCCCAACTAATAAACACCGTTGCGGCTCACACGTGGCACCCACTGACTAAACCTCATAATAAGTTTCAATGCGCGCCACGTGTCCCGTGTCTCTGTCGTAGAGTTTGAATTTTGTTGTATTAGGCCCTGTTTCGTACGAGTGTCAACGCAGTATCGCATTACAATGGATGTTCTCGTGACGTAGGGATGACACCTGTGCTTTTGTGTGGGCCCGTGACTAGACACGTGATTCAATGCGGTGGTGTGACCTATGACTCTATATGAGTTGAACTAATTACGTAGCTTTCTTGCCTGAACGAGTCAACAATTAATAAATCAAACAATAATAGCATGGTTTGACAATTGACATCAACATGAGGAGAGGATAGAAGATTTTCTTTGATAGGACTTTAATGTTAATTGATTCTTTAATTATTATTACTGTGCAGGTCACGATAACTATAAGTAATGGTACGGGCATTGGAGCTTATTAAATGTCACAACCACCGTGAGCCCTAATGCTTAATGAAGGTCTCACAATCTTTTTCATATCAGGAATCGGTGACTAAAGTCATTGATTAGTTAATTTTGTGCACGTATTGTGATTTGGCTATTTATAAGATTTCATAGCTAGGTATTTTCGCAAGATATGTTATTAAGAAATTAATATATATTAATCCAGGACATTGTACAAATTATTAATTTGATAATAATTTTTATGAATGACATATATAATATCTTGGTTTCTTGTTTAAAAAACGAATATTGTACAAGCTCTTATAAATCAAATAATACCAATATTCCTTTCTTATAAAAAAAAGAATAGTATTAATATAGATTAAGGGCATTGGATTTAGACCCACCAAAATGTTGACATTTGGTATAGCGTCAAAAAAAAAAAAAAAGTTATTTAAGGACATGAAATATTCTCTCTAGCAACAAAAGATTTTTGGGTTTTAGAAAGCTGGCTAGCTGTTTATGAATGCATGCAATGATGCAAACCACACAAGTAAATTAAACTATAAAACTAATTAATGCTAATGTTTTGTTTATTTATTCACAAAGAACATGAACAACCAAACAAACAAACAAACAAAAAAAGTAAACCAAAAAAAAAAAAAAAAAACATAGACACGATATGCATGGTGCATGTTATGCAACTAGGATTAATTGTAATCCAGCAAACAAGCTAGTATTCGGCTGAATTAAATTACTGTTTCGGATTTGTTCTGTCAATCTTTTTTTTAGGCCTTTAATTATGGAGTATATACATATTATACACAAATACTCTTTAATTAATTAGTATGGAAGTAAAAAAAAAAAAAAATTACTTTTCTTCAGAAGGCTTTCATTTCTTTCTTTTTTAACCCTCTATTTTAGTTTCTCCACAAAAATATAGAAGAAAAGATAAGGAAATTAAACAAAGGAACATTAATTAAGAAAAAAAAATCCGACTTTGGTGATGGTTTATGTAAATTTCATGTAAAAAATATAATAGGTTTGCATGCATGCATTTGCATATATATGCATCTCATTTAGAATAATTAAAGGATATTGAAAGAATATAAAGGAGTTATTTATTAATATTTATATATTAATAAAAGATGAACATCAGTTACATCACTTATTATTAAGAATTACAATATGAATACTATTCGCAAAAATAGATACAAATTCCTAATCAGATATTTTGATACGATATCAAAATTTGTACAATTTTTATCTAAAACTTACATATAAAATAAAACTCAACTTTTTTATGACATATAAAATAAACCTCAATGAAACTATTTTAACTGAGATCAGCCTCAAATTCAATCGAGTCGACCTTCGACACCATGATACATAATTTGGCTCCTCGTTTTTTTTTTTTTTTTCTTTTTTGTTAGATGACCTGCATGATTTTATTTTGGTCACCATGCAAGTACATCTCAGCAATTTTACCACTGCATGTTCATCCAAAAAAAATATATATATTTTACCACCGCATCCATTTCATTGTAGACGACTCTTCAGACATAGCCGCCTTGAGTGAAAGCTTCATTACATAATTACTATAATTAGGGGTGTCAATTTTTCATCCGGCCCGCTAGCCTCGTTTTGTCCGGGCCCCAAAAAAAAAGGTTTGGAAAATAACTTTTTAAATCTAAGTCGGGTCTGGGCAAGGCTTTGATGTCCAAATTAAAATCCAAGCCGGGTCTGGACAAGTCTCTCTAAACCCGGATCCGACCCAGGATCTAAAGATACCTATTTTATTTTAAAACTTACAGACAAAGTATAATCCACAAAACAACAATAGAAATAAAGAAACTACATAACTTGTATAAAAATGTATTATTTTTGTTTTGAGACTTAGCTAAATTGATTAATACAACATTACGCATTTCGTGTTTAAAAAAAAACATTATTATGTCATGTAATTTAAAATATTAAATACGACTTGAACGTTACTTTTAAAATTATGTTAGAAAAAGCTCCCTCTCTGGCTTCTCTTCTAGAGAATCTAGGGATGGTAAGAGATTTGCTCTATTTGGGAGTTAGTTTTATCACTTTAATGGTGATTAGTGTGTTTTTCTTTGTTATCTTTCTCTGTGTTGGTGAAAAGTGTTTGATTGATAGAGTCTCTTGATCTTGAGAAACTGGTAGGGGCTTTAGAGGAGGTGAGAACGAAGGAAGTTACAATGGACAAGGTTGTTTATGCAGTTGGTAAGGCCAAGATCAGCCTTAGTCTGATAGGTAAGATCTTTGGCATTCGTCCAGGTAATAGAGAAGGTTTTATAAATACTATTCAACGAATTTGGTCTACTACTGATGGATTTCGCGTGGAACAAGTTGCAAGAGAGAAAACTTATGTTTTCTACTTCCGTTCGAGTGATGATAGAGATAAGATTGTCAAAGTTGGTCCTTGGTCTTTTGATAATTAGTTGCTTGTTCTTATTGAGCCTAAGGGAGTAGGCAAATTGGGTTCTCTTGATTTTACTCGAGAGGCTTTCTGGATGAGAATTCACAAAGTTCCAATAGCTTGTATGACTGACAATGTTGCATCATTTCTCGGCAATATTATTAAAACTACGATGGAAGTTGATCCCGGTGAATTGGGTGACTGCAAAGGGAAATATTTGCGAGTAAAGGTTAAAATTAACTTATTAAAACCTTTGCATATTGGTATTAAGGTTTTTTTAGAGGAAATTGGCAATAAGGTTCCCCTTGTTTTTCAGTAAGGGCGTCTCCTAACTTTTTTTTATTATCGCGGTCGTTTTGGCCATAGATATAGAGATTATATTCTCTTAGAAAGGAAGGACGTTTGTTAGAGATCAAAGTTCAGCTCACATCAATGTTGATGTTGGTGACAAAGCAACAATGTCTAGACAGCTTGAGACAGAGACAGGGCAGTTCGATCATGATTAATTATGTTGTAACAACTGTTTGTTAATTCAGTTAGTTTGTTGTAAATTAGTTAGGACAGTTAGGAGTTTGTTATAAAGTTGTTATAACAGTTTGGTTAGTTGTTGTAAGAATGTCTATATATATGACATTCATTGTAACCATTTTAATTCATTCAATACAAATCTCGTTTTCTCTTTAGTTGTTGTTTTTGTTTCTTCAAGTTTTAGTTTTCTCTGTTTGAGCAGAGTATTCACTCTTTAGTGAATACTTTACATGGTATCAGAGCAATCTCATCCTACAATGGCAGAAGGAAGCTCGTATGAAGGAGATTCTGGTGGTCTCAGCACGTTTGCTGATGTTAGTGCAATAGCAAAGTCTCTCAACTTCAACCTACCTACAAAGCTTGATGAAGGTAATTACATCTATTGGAAAGTGCAAGTAAGAGCTGCAATTCGAGCTTTAGGATTGGATTTTTTCATTGAAAACAAGAGATCATCGCTTACATCGATTTCAATTTAATCGATGAAGTTCTGAGTAGGTGTGACAACTTGCTTATGGTTTGGTTGTTTTTAAACATAAGCAAAGATGTCATTGGACATGTCACTGAATGTGAGTCCTCTTTTGAGATTTGGAAAACATTGGAAAGTTTGTTTGCTCAGTCATCAATGGCACGAGTTCTTCAACTCAAGAAGAAGCTAAACAACATCAAGAAAGGTTCATATTCAATTTCGAGTTTGTTCTCAAAGTTAAAACAATAGTTCTTTGAACCGAGGTCGATAATCAAGTGATTACTGAATCTGATATGATTCAATCAATACTAAGTGGTCTTGGTCATGAATTTGATCCTGTTGTGGTTTTAGTTTCTTCTCAAAAAGCAAATATGTCATTACAAGATGCACAATACATGTTGATGATGCATGAACAGAGAATAGAAGATCTAAACCAAGTTTCACAAACTGATTTGAATAATGTTTCAACAAAGTTTGTTGACAGTAGTGACAAGAAGTCACAAGGTATGAAAGTTAGTTCTACACATTTTCAAAATAGATCTAACAATGGTTTTCGAGGTGGATTCAAGAATCGTGGAGGAAGGAATCGGAAATAGAGGAAAAGTTTTCTGTCAGCTGTGCTACAAACATGGACATATGGCCCTTCAATGCTATCACAGATTTGATCAATCATTTTATGGTCCTCAAGGCCAGAATCCTGCTCAAAACAGACGGCCTCTTGCACATCTTCACTATCCAATGTCTCAGAATGCTCAACAACCTGCACCTCAAGCAATGATCAATCATTTTCAAGGCATGATGGTGACTCCTGAGAATGTAATTGATCCAAACTGGTACATGGACAGTGGAGCTTCTAGTCACATGACCTCTGATGGATCAGCTCTACACAATAAAACTGAATACAAAGGTAATCAGTTAGTCACTGTTGGTAATGGTGAGCTGTTAAATATCTCTCATACTGGTAATGTTGTGATTCAATCTAATTCAGTTCCTTCTCTTCAACTAAATGATGTTCTTCTTGTTCCAAAAATAGCCAAGAATCTTATAAGTGTTTCAAAACTTACTCGTGATAATAATGTCATTACTGAGTTTACTCCTTCTTCTTTCTCTCGTCAAGGACAAGGATTTGAAGACAACATTGCTTCAAGGAGTGCTCCATAATGGCTTGTATTGTCTTCCAAAGGCTGGTCCCTTTTCATCTGGTTCTGTCTCTTCTATTTCACCTGTTTTTTCATCTAATTCTTGTACTACTTCACTTGTGAGTTCTGTTACTACTGATGTATGGCATGCTAGACTAGGACATCCATCTAGTTCAGTGTTACACAAAGTTTTATCTTCATTAAACAATACTACAAATAAATCTTGCATATCTTTTTGTAACTCTTGTAAGGTAGCAAAGATGCACAAACTTCCTTTTCAGTCTTGCAATATAACTGCTACTAAACCATTGGAGTTGGTTTACTCTGATCTTTGGGGTCCATCTCCATTGTTATCTTCTCAAGGTTCAAGGTATTACATAGTTTTTGTTGATGCCTTTAGTCGTTTTACATGGTTCTATCCTCTCAAATTAAAAGATGCATATGCTGCCTTTCTACATTTTATCAAAAAGGCTGAACTACAACTTAACTCCAAGTTAAAAAATTTTCAATCTGATATGGGCCTTGAATATAAACCAATTGATAAGTTTTGCAATGCATCTGGTATTGTTCATCGTTACTCTTGTCCATATACACACCAACAAAATGGTGTTCCTGAAAGAAAACATCGATCTATTGTTGAGATGGGACTTACTCTTCTTGCTCACTCAAAACTGCCTTTTCATTTTGGGAAGAGGCATTCATAACTGATGTCTTTCTTATTAATAGTTTACCATCTGTTGTTCTTGGTTTTAAGTCTCCATATGAGGTATGTTTTTGTAAACTACCTGATTATTCCTACTTCAAAACTTTTGGTTGTGCTTGCTATCCAAACCTTACTGCATATTCTCATCATAAGTTCAATTTTCGATCTTCTAAGTGTGTCTTTATTGGTTACAGTCCTAGGCATCATGGTTATAAGTGTTTACATTCAAATGGCAAGATTTATATCTCTCGTGATGTTGTGTTTAATGAAGATGACTTTCCTTACTCTAGCATTTTTTCTTCTAATCATTCTTCTTCTTCTTCTTCTTCTAGTCTTCCTTTGTCTGTTCTGCAACATTGTCATGTTTCTTCTTCTTCAAAACATTTTGTCTCTGTTTCTCCCTCATTGGACTCTTCTACTTCTCTTCCTTTTGTTTTACCACCATCTTCTTCCCCTATTGTTTCCTCAGTTCCTACTGATCCTCCATCACCTTCTGTATCTGCTGAATTACCTACTGATCCACAGCTTCCTATTACCAGAACTAATATTAACACTCACCCTATGCAGACTAGAAGTAAGGCTGGTGTTTATAAACCAAAAGCATTGGTTGTTACTTCTTCATATGCTTTGGTACACTCTCTTCTTGAACTAAAAGTCTTTAAGGATGCTCTTCTTGATCCAAATTGGAATTCAGCTATGACTGATGAAATTAATGCATTGGATAACAACAATACTTGGACATTGGTTCCTCCTACTTCTGATATGAGTATTGTTGGTTGTAAGTGGGTTTTTCGAGTTAAAACTACTCCTACTGGGGAAATTCAGAGGTATAAGGCAAGACTAGTGGCTAAGGGTTTCCATCAGATTCCTGGTCTTGATTTTGGAGATACTTTTTCTCCTGTTATTAAACCTTCCTCTCTTCGTATCATGTTTACTCTTGTTGTTACTTATCAGTGGCCTATTAAGCAGATTGATGTGAATAATGCTTTTCTCAATGGTGAACTTGTTGAAGATGTATTCATGTGTCAACCTGAAGGCTTTATTAGCAAAAAATATCCACAATATGTTTGTCAGCTGAACAAAGCTTTGTATGGTCTTAAGCAGGCTCCTCGAGCATGGTTTTCTAAGCTAAAAACAGCTTTGCTCACTTGGGGATTCACTAATAGTTCAGCTGATGTTAGTTTCTTCTTTCAAAAGAGTGATTCTTTAATTCTCATGCTCCTAGTATATGTTGATGATATTATAATCACAGGCTCCAATCCATTATTAATTCAGCAACTGATTACATGGTTGAATTCCAAGTTTTCTCTCAAATCCTTGGGCGATGTGGATTATTTTCTTGGCTTTGAAGTTTATAGAGATTCTACTGGACTGTATTTATCTCAACATAAATACATTCTTGATCTTCTCAAGAGGACTAACTTGTTGGATTCTAAACCAATGTCTTCTCCTTATTCTGTTGGAGCCAAACTTAGTGCTACTGGTGGTGTTCCTTTCTCTGATCCTACATTGTATAGGAGTACATTGGGTGCTCTGCAGTATCTTACTTACACTCGTCCTGATCTAAGTTTCATTGTTAATAAACTTAGTCAATTTCAGCAACAACCTATTGATCTTCATTGGGCAGCTGTCAAACGAGTTCTTCGATTTTTAAAGTCTTCTCTTGGAACTGGTATTGTTTTTCGTCCTGCAACTTCTTTGTCTCTTGAAGTTTTTACTGATTCTGATTGGGCTGGTGATGTTGATGATCGACGTTCTACTAGTGGAGTGTGTGTTCTTCATGGTGGCAATCTTATTACTTGGTATTCTAAGAAGCAATCAGTTGTAGCACGCTCCAGTACTGAAGCTGAGTATCGTGCACTAGCTTTGGGTGTTACTGATATTTTGTGGACTTCCTCCCTACTTCGTGAACTTGGCTTTACTTGTTCTTCCAAGCCTATACTTTGGTGTGACAATACTAGTGCCCGAGCTTTGGCATTAAATCCTGTTTTTCATGCTAGGACTAAACATATTGAGGTTGATGTTCATTTCTTGCGTGAAAAACTTGCAGCTGGTTTATTTGAGCTTCGTTATGTACCAACTGATCATCAATCAGCTGATTTGTTCACCAAGGTTTTGTCTACTCCTCGGTTTCACTTTCTTTCTTCCAAACTGAATCTAGTTTGTTCACCTAGATTCAGTTTGAGGGGGCATGTTAGAGATCAAAGTTCAGCTTTCACATCAATGTTGTTGTTGGTGACAAAGCAACAATGTCTAGACAGCTTGAGACAGAGACGGGCAATTCGATCATGATTAATTCTGTTGTAACAACTGTTTGTTAATTCAGTTAGTTTGTTGTAAATTAGTTAGGACAGTTAGGAGTTTGTTATAAAGTTGTTATAACAGTTTGGTTAGTTGTTGTAAGAATGTCTATATATATGACATTCATTGTAACCATTTTAATTCATTCAATACAAATCTCGTTTTCTCTTTAGTTGTTGTTTTTGTTTCTTCAAGTTTTAGTTTTCTCTGTTTGAGCAGAGTATTCACTCTTTAGTGAATACTTTACAACGTTGATACTTGTAACGACCCCAACTTCTAAACAGGCCACCCGAGACCTAATCTTGCAATCAAGCTTTAATCCTAATCACATAAGATTTAATTACATATTAGTCAGCCTTTCGTCCCAATATTCCTCAAAACACATGTTCGATATTTTTAGATTTCAGAGTTAAATAAAATTTCTTTATCCTTTTCACATTATCGTGTCGAAAACAAGGAAAATACACCACCACATTCATGTATATATATGGAACTATTCACTAAACCCAATGTACAACCCAAAATGTACAGTAAAGACATAAATAGAAATAATACAACAAAAGTTGAGTCATACAAATTTTTTTTTTTTTTTTGTATCACGATATTATTGTTATGTATGTATATTTGACACCTTAGTTTTTACAATACTTTTTTTAGAATCCCCTCGGAGATCCCCAATAGGGAATGAAATTGGGAAAAAAATTTCCCACGAAGATTTCTCATCCCCGCAAAAATTCTCATGAAAATTCCTACAAGGATCCCCAATGGGAATGAAATGGGTAAAACATTTTACTCATGGGGATTCCCTATACCCACGAGGATTTGATGAGTATGAGGATGGGAATGAGAATTCATCCCCAGATGAGTATTGGTACATGTATGGGTGATAAAATTTTTAGTGGGTATGAGTATGGGAATAAGGTCCCCATATGGGCATGAATAAAGCATTTGGAATAAAGCATTTGGACAACCCGAGTTAAAAGTAAATTGGGTCTAAGTAAAGCATATTTGTTCGAATTTACAACCGGGACGGATCTGGACAATGCAAAAGCTCGTTTATATCAGAGGTCGCTCGAACTCGAACCCGAACCTGTCCGGACCAGAAAAATTGACACCCCTAACTATAACGTCCTTTTCTAAAGGGTGTGAAATCACACTCAAGTTTGGAGGCTAATCGATCTCTTAAACTTGACCATCAAAATGATTATTATTCAAATCAATCTCCAATCACCAAATGAAACTAATTAATCTCGTCACCTATTAAGTCGAGCATTTATTGGACACAATGATGATCACATGCCGACAAACTCAATTGGCTGAAAATGGTTAATTTTGCTCCACACATTTGCCTTTGATTTGAACTCTAAATTAAAAATTTTCCCTAGTTTTCGGATAACCACCTTTCATTGAAGACTTCATGCTTCAAACATGTGCACATACAAACTAGGCTGCCCAATTAATAATCTAAGACAATTATTGCCCGAATGACCTGAACAATTAACTCATAATTTCATATTAGAAGACAAATTTCAATCTTCTTCGTCGATATATATGACTACCACTCTCAACAAATTAGCCATCATATAGTTAGTTACAAACTTAATTCATACTTCATAGTGATTTTCTCAACTACTCCGTCAGTTTCTTTATAAGTGAATTTTTAGCCACTTTGAAATATTTCACAATTCATTTGATAGTTTCAATACATATTAATTACTTAATTGACTTTTATAACCTTCATAGAAAAAAAATCTATTAATTACACATTAATAACTAGTGTATGTAGAAGTGGTGGAGTTAGGAGAGATAAATGATTATTTAGTCATTTAACTGCCGCTTTCTTCTCATTCAAAATAATTAAATGAGTTTCTTAAACATTGTGAACAACCTTAAAACGACATTTAAATAGAAATTGATGAGGTATATAATATGTGTACAAGATATATCACTGTTCCTACATATCTGATACAATTTTAGTATTGTTTTTAGTGCAAGTTCTAGGTAATAATTTTTAAAAGTGACTAAACTTTTGTAATTCTAGAGGATTTGAACTGGTAAGTACTTGGGCGAATTGATCATGTAATAAAGACTGGAATGAAGTATGAACATTTCAATGACTAGTGATTATTTCGTTATGACATTCAGAAAAACAGGGATTCGAAATGATGAAGCGGCAAATAAAGACTTGAACCGCAAATGCAATAGCAATTAAGCAAGCAAAAAAAAAAAAAAAACCAATAAAAACCAATAAAATCTAGGTTAAGTCGTTAAGACTCAACGCCAAGATAGAGGTCGCATGTTCAAACCCTGGATATGATCAAAATCGCATGTTCAAACCCTGGATATGATCAAAATCACATTAAAAGACTGAACTAGCCAGAGCGGTAGACTCTAAACTAGTGAATACCGAGCACGACCACCGAAAAAGGGGAAAAAACAAATAAAAATACAGATAAATAATAGCATTTAATCAGAAACATTGAAAAAATGGAGTAGATCAAAAAATGAAAAGGTTTAGCTCAGATCATGCAAACGTAATTGGCATATAAGGTTGGGGCCATATTTATAAGTATGATTGATTGAAAAATTAATGGACTGCCTTGCCAAAATAATTAATAGTAAAACTGGGAAGATGGATGCCTAATAAAATTCATTAAAGATAAAGATAGTTACATAATAAAAGTTAATCTCATAAGATTCCATTGTGCCCTCGTAGAGCTTCTTTGGATTAAAATTCCTATTTTTTCTTTTCTTCCTTTAAAAATTCCTATTTTTGAATAAGAGCAGTAGGTATCAACTGGCAATGGATCCCACCATTAATTAAAGATCAATTTAATGAGAGCAAGTGATCTAGAAATATGGCCTAAGATGCGGTGCTTAATGGTTCCATTTAAGTCCTTGTTGGAGAGGAAAATATGCACACCATTACATTACAAGAAAATGACTTAACACGAAACCTGCAAGTAATGCTTTCCAAGTCAAGTGGAAAATGGTTCTCTAATTTGCACTCTAATTGTTGGCCATTCTAGTTTTGGAACTCCATGAAAGTTACAGAAGATTTGTTTTTGGTGAAATCTTAGTTTAGTGGAGAAAACAAAGCTAGAAACCTATATAAAGATTAATTGAATAGCTTCAGCAAAACAATATGAGTAGCAAAATAAAAGTGGATATGTCAAAGTAAATTATTGCAATACCGATGTCGAGTGAGTTAGAAGATTAGTAGTTCACAAACAGACTTAAAACCTGTTGACGAGTACGTATTATGCTGCCATGTTTTTTTTTTTTTTTTTTTTTTGGATGAAATATTGGTTTCTGTGGAGAAAAAAGTTTATATGCAGCAAAGGTAGAAACAAACTTAAGAGAAGCAATGTCATAGTATTGCAATTTCTAAAACAAATGAGCAAAATCAGATACCAAAGACTAAAGAAATTGCACATGTGATCCAAAAACTTCAGTCTGAAAAGTACTAAAAAGAGGGGGAGACAGTTGAGAAAGTCTTGGATAACAAGAATTATCTAGATAGTTCATCCTGCAATGCTGAAAGGATTCAACGAAATGAAGAAACAAGCAAAAGGAGAAAATTAAGGCCAATTCGAAGTTTATATCATTGTTTGATCCCAACACATAAATTAAAGGATCAATGTCGTTCCTAGTATTTCAACAAGTTTTGAGTCATTGAGATGCTACTTTACTGCCACATTTTAGAAGATACAGTTCAATGTGGTACTACCAAAGACACTTTGAAAGCAAATGTTCATTTTTTCATTAGATCTTGAGTCCAGCAGTGAGTACTCAATTAATTTCTGCTAAACACTTTCAAGCAACCCCTTCTATTGTTTGGTGAACACAATTGATATTTTCGAGCCAAGGGATGATGTCGCTGTAGTTGGTTTAGTGGTATAACATTGAGTTTAGATATCTATGTATATAAGATGTTACATTAGGGAATGCGCTCCTTCATATTGAGTTCTTTCATGCAGGAAGATGATTAAGAATAGTAGCATGTGATTCAGTCGTAACATGCTCTTCAGGTGATCTTTTTCACCGAGAATTTCAATGAGAGTTTCAATAGCGTTTAGTTCTTATTAAATTAGGAAAAAAAGTTTGAGAGTAACACTGACAGGTTCCTAAGTTTGAAATGTTCAGCTAGGGCGGTTTACGCTGACGATTCGTCAAAACATTCAAAACTTGGAACACGGAGGGTGCCTGATTTGCACATAATTTCTGTGTAAGGATTGAAGATATTGTCTGTCTGTAACAATGAGTCTAATCACCGGCACACATGCTAAATTATGAGGTATAGAAAAATAAGCTAATGAATGTGCTCATCTAACTGAGACAAAACATAGATTTAGTTAACTATCCCTTGGGTCAAATTTTTAAAAATAATTACTCAAATTCCATTCTCAAATATTTCCGAGACATTGAAAGTTGATCAAGACTTTTGAAAATGTCTATTGCATGCAATGGAGATGCAGAACGATGACTCGAGTTGTATTAGCAAATGTCTCGGCAGCGCTTTGATCAATTCTCTCCCATTGGGCTATTACAAACCAAAAAAAAATAACTGCATTAACATACATTCTTACCTAGTGAAATTCTTCATTAATCTTCAAGGTAGTTGTTTCAACCGGCAATTGGATTCCCCTTCAATATTATGATTTTGTCATATTCCTGAAGTATCACCTTGTCATTTTAGCATGGAGAATCCTAGAGTAAACAATTTTATAATCAACAAAGGATCCTGAAAATTCAAACAGAAGTAAGGCACTAAAGGCAATAAATCAAAATCAAAAGACTCAGTTATTTCGCATAAATTTGATGCGGGACGTATTGCAAGCACTCGTGAAATTTTAGTAGCTAAGAAATATTCACCAAGTCTTTACTTTAGGTCCTGAAGAAATGGTTCAACAAGGAGGTTTTTAAAAAAAAATAAAAAATACAATAACTTATCACCCCCTCAAACTTGTCCCCAAGGAGACTGAATCTTCAACCTCTTACATGAGTGACCACATATCAAACCATTGAGCTACTACTTGGTTGGTAGGTGGTGTCGCCTCTTGAAGACCTGAACAAAACCTTACTTTCTTTTATTTCTTCTCACACCAATCAGTAAGACATTTCCAAAGATATTGAGTTGACATCCAGATGGCCAGTTACATTGTCAGGATATAAACACTTAGTTATGATTTTCGTTCTGTAATGTAATTGTGCTACAAAGCATTCAAGCTCCTAAGAATATGATCTCGTTAATTCCAAAAAACCGAGAACCAGAGATTTAAATCAGGCGAAGAGGGATAAATGGGAACAGTAGAGACTATGCTTCATTTCTACAATATCCTCTAGAACTGCAGTTAATTCAAGAGCATGTGTGCACGTGAATAAATGGTGGCGTTTGAAACCAAGACCTCAAGCTCAAGGCTTTCATGATTGATAATTCCAATTCATGTTGCTAGTAGAAGTATGTTTCACAAGTGTTCCAGATCTTTCTAAACATGTCCAAAGTTATTGGCCATTCTTTAATAAGTTTAAAGTAGAGTAAGCACACAACAATTGTAGAACATTATCCTATAAAATTTGAAAAAGCATAAAAATTGTAGATAGAACTTACGATATTTTAAGAAGTGGTATCGAGTCAGGTCTAATGGAAGGATCTGAGAAGAAAGTACCGAACTTCGGTCTAATTCAGTATTGCTCTTTGAAAATGCCAAAAAATGATTAATAAATCTGTGCAATTCAGTCAAAAGCTGGAACTTAGGGGATGGAATAACAGTCAGTAACAGACATTTCTCAACAGTCTTGAAGCTTGAAGCTCTCCCTACCATAGATCCTTTTTCAAGAGAAGGCTCTTAATAGTTATTATACATTGTGCTAACAGGCAGATGAGGCTTCTGACTCCTTATACTACTAAATTACAAACTCCAGGGCAAAAACCAGGCACATGGTAATCATTTTACTTGAACACTTGAGGATCTAGCATTATATTACTACGGCATCGCGTTGAGTGAACTGGCAGTTGCAGAATGTGCTGGCACTTCTTCAACCACAAGAGAATGAAAGGGGAATTCATCACTAAATTAAAGCATAAATCAAGTTCAAAGCTTAGTTAGTTCCAATGGTAGAAATCTCTTGTTGCACTCCCCTTGCAGTAACATTATGGTACAATTCCTTGCTCAAATAATGGGATTTCTGCAAATGGAGTTATATATATGCGGCTTTCTTGATTAGGCTTCTAAAAAAATGGAAAGCACATTCAGACTTATAGCTATCAACTGATCTAACCATCCATCAGATCGATTAGCCAGAATGTGCCAAAAGGTGAAGAGAAATCATTCTAAAACCCAACAATCTCGCCCAATCTCCTTATATTGTAAGAAAGGGACTTCAAGATAGCTGCAGAGCACTCTCAAAACTGCCAATGGAACCATGAGAAACCATAAACCCAGTTCAATAACGTCGTCTACGAGACCAGTTGTGGAGCTTGAACAAGTTGTACACAGCCATCCCACATGCCTATCCAAGTTTATAGGCCATGATTGAGATCATGATCATGACTTGCGTGACCCCTCAAAAAATAATTTTCAAGTTAAAATTAGGTCAAGTTTGCCATCATAAAACACTTAAGAGATCATTCTTCACAATGCATGGCCATGTGGTAACAAAGTACCTGAACCAACATTATCTGCAGAGGCAACTTCCAAAGATCCTGTGTGCACCATGCACTGAATCTCATTTATGAATTAATCCTGGCTCCGACCATGAACATTTTTTTCTTTTGATCCGTGGGTGTCTGAACCATGAACATGAAGACCATAAAAAAGAATTACAGAAAATATACAATGGTATATCTTTTCCTTTCCACTCAAAAGCTAAGCAGCTTCTTCAATGTATTATGCAACATACGCTTTTCCATAGACAACAACTATTCTTGAAGATCAGAAATACCAATCACCAATAATCTTTGCATGAACAATGTCCCTCCTTGAACAAGTGAAACCGATTACGATCTCTCAAGATAATCTCTCGACTATACACCTTAGATATTAGCTTCATCACAGTATGGCAATCCCTACAAACTCTCAAATTCTTCACAACTCTAATAGCTATTCCTTGGTTCAATCTTGAAATACCAAATGCAACAGCGAGCTTCTCACTGTGCATAGTCACTGCATGTTCCTTCTCTTCTTCTTCTATATCATGTAGAACACTTGCAATTTCCGGCGTATAACCTCCTTCAACTCTAATTCTTGACATAATCTCTGCTAGCTTATCATAAGCCTCTTGTGTAACCCCATTTATTACTTCACCAACCGCGAAACCATACATGATCTTGTCGACCTCTATCATACTCCAGGCAGGTGACTTCTTGATATTTTGATCGATCATCGACTTTCTTATTGCAGCAGCATCTTTCCATTTCCCAGATGCTGCATAGATGTTTGACAACAAAACATGGTCACCAGAGTTCTTAGGATCAAGCTCAGAAAGTCGTTCTTTTACTCGCACTGCCAGATTTACTTCCCCATGAATGCTACAAGCCCCGAGTAGAGTTCGCCAAATAATTTCATTGGGTTCAATGGGCATTTGAACCACAAAGTCATAGGCCTCACCGAGTAGCCCAGCTCGACCATATAAATCAACCATGCAGCCATAATGCTCAAGAGATGGCTCAATTGCATGAGTATCCTGCATTTTATGGAAAAAATAGCTTCCTTGTTCCACCAGTCCAGCATGGCTGCAAGCATACAAAATCGAAATGAAAGTAATATCATCCGGAACCATGCCAGACTCCTCCATCTCACAAAACATTTGAATTGCTTCTTCGGCAAAACCATGCATCGCAAAGCCCGCAATCATTGAAGTCCAAGAAACAGTGTTCTTAAACATCATTTGATCAAATACCAAACGGGCCATGTCTACTTTCCCACACCTCGAATATGTATCCAAAAGCGCATTGCCCACAGAAACAATGAGAACTTGCCCTGCTTTCTCCAAGTACCCATGCAAGATTTTCCCAAATTCAAAAGCACCAGCCTGAGCACACGCCGATAAAACTCCTGTCAAACTCACCTCATTAGCTCTCCCACCAACACTCCGCATTTCTCGAAAACAACTAAACGCCTCATCAAAACTACCATTATGAGCAAACCCCACAATCATAGTACTCCAAGAAACCGAATCCTTCCCATCCATGTCCCCAAACACTCTCTTCGCACCTTCTACCTCCCCCGCCTTCATATACCCCGCAAGCATAACATTCCACGAAGTCGAATTCCGAAAGGGCATCCGCCCAAACAACCTCTCCGCACCCTTTACATCCCCGCACCTAAAACAAGAAGTAACAACCGCATTCCAAGCAACAACATTCGGCTGCGACATTTCGTCAAACGCCCGGCGCGCGTAATCGCCGCACCCGCATTCCGCATACATGCTAATGAGCGTGGTCCTAACAAAAAGATGATCATCAAACCCGTGACTAATCAGCTGACAATGCAACTGAATCCCGGCGTAGAAAGAGCGGCAATTGGCGGCGGCTTTGAGAGCGAAAGCGAAGGAGAAGCTGTCGGGAGGAGAGGGGAATCGAGGGCGCAATTGAGAGTAGGCGAGGAGGGCGTGGTGGGGGGACTGGGATTGGGAGAGGGCGCGGATGAGGGTGTTGTGGATGAAGAGGTCTGGGGAGGGGATTTGGGTGAAGAGACGGAGGGAGTAGTGGAGAGAATTGGAGAGGGAGAGAGAGGAGATGAGAATGAGCTTTCCGGCGATGAAGGGGTGGTGAAGGAGACCGGTTTTGGATGCGTAGGCGTGGATTTGGGTGAGTTGTTTCAGGGTCTTGCACTGTCTCAATAGGGAGATGCATAGCTGCTCGCTCCCGCTCATCTCTCCATAACGCGCTCTTTCAATCCAACGTCCCAATTCCTTAACTCAAGAAAAAGTAATATACTTAGAATTAATTGAGTGGCAGGGTTTGATCTTTATGTCCTATTAGTCAATATTTAAGAAATTTTACCACCACACCAATACAATTATGGGGCATTTCTTATTTTTATTTGGCAAAATTGATTAAATATCCTAACATTTTTACATTTTTTATTATTATATTCTAATTTTTTAAAATTTGTTATTATATCATAACCTTTTTAAATTGGTTGATTTGTATTTTATGTCACTTTTAAACTTCAAATTTGATGATGTAGCACTTGAATAATGAATTTAAATAATAAATTTAATAATTATTTTAGTAATTATAGGCGGTGATGTAGTTTTTAAATTCATTATTTTAGATGCTACCTAATTAAATTTTGATTAAAAAATGACAGATGACGCAAATTAAACAATCTAAAAATGTTATAATATAATAACAAATCTGAAAATATTATGATATGATAACAAAATTAGTGAAAGGTTAATATATTTTAACCAATTAAGCCTTTTTTTGTTTTGAGCAGTAGAAATAAAATTTCCCATAAAATTAGTCATTGTGAAAGAGATCTACCCCTAAATGTTTGTAACTCATTTAGCTTATAATTATAACTTGATCCAATTATTGCGGATTGAAAAATTTCAGTTTGATTCAGTTTATTTAATTTGTTAAACCAGTTCGGTCCAATTAATAAAACGCGGATTAAACCGAATCAAGTTCATCGATTATCATCGTATAGTTCTCTCCTAAGAATTTAGGTTGAGAACAATTTCATAATCAGGGGCAAAGCCAGGATTTTAAGCTCCCCCTAAGCTAGACCAAGGGCATCTTAGGTATTACTTTCACTAAAAAAAATGATTTTTTATAACTCTTAATCATGTTGTGATACAATACGGTGTTAAAATTTATTAAATTTTAAATTAACATAATTTTTAATATTATTTATGACAAAAGAAATAATAGATAGTGATTGATTAAATATTATAAAATAAAAAACTTCATTAAATTTATAAATCATTACACACTAATTTCTTAATTATAGATAATTTTATTGCATATTAATTACATATTAAATAAATTTTAACAACGTAGTATAATAACATTTTTAGATTTTATAAAAATATTTGTCATGCAGCGTTTAAGGGGTGGGCTAGCTTAGTCGTTTTCAATTTTTTCTATTAATTTACTATGTATGTTAAGGGGTCACAAAAATGATACCAACAACGAGGATCGATGTCAAATGATTCTCTCTATCGTAATCACACTAAAGTTCAACAACAAAAACACATTAATTCAAGAATCAAACAACCAATTAAGTAACTACAAAAAAGCTAGCTTAGTCGTTTTCAATTAGCGACGAATTTTAGCGACATTAACAAAGTACAGGAACCGATTGACATGCAAACACCCGATGAAGTAAGAGATATACATAATTACTTCTCCACGTTTACCTAAAATGCGTTTCTTATTCATTTCAAAATATTTTGGTGACTACAGTAATATGGGAACCATATCTATTAATTTATTATGTAAGTCAAATGATTCAAATGATTCTCTCTATCGTAATCACACTAAAGTTCAACAACAAAAACACATTAATTCAAGAATCAAACAACCAAACTGTTCTAATTAGACAATCCCTGGATCTTGATTAACTAGTTCCTCTTATCTTGATTAAGTCACTAAAAAAAGGGAAATAGCGACGAATTTTAGCGACTGACCACTGTCTGCCACTTAATAGCAACGAAATGCCGACAAAGCATTCTGGAATAGCGACCGATTATAGGCAAAACTGCCATTATGGAATAGCGACGGAATAGCAAAACTCATTGCTATTTCGTTGCTATTATTTGGCACCACCACTTTCCGCCATCTTACCCATCGCTATTCCGGATTGGAATAGCCACGTGTCGGTACGTGGTTTGCTTTTGAGAGACGGATTTAGCGACGGAGTAGCCCGTCGCTAATTTAGTCGCTAAATGCGTCGCTAAATATTGATCAAAAAACCCAAAAATCAAACCAGAACCATCTCCGTTCATCTTCTTCTTCGTTGGGACGTCTAACGTCTTCTACTCTCGCTCCCGTCTCGTGCCCACCCGTCCCTCCCTTCGTATCGTGCCGGTCCCCACCGGAGGCCCCTCACCTTTGTCTCTTTGTAAGTGACAAATTTTATTTTTGTGTGTTTGTTTATTTGGATCGATTTTTTTGTATTTAGATTTAATTTGTGTATGTTTGTTTGTTTTGAAGGAATTAGGCCCCTCGACTGGTATTAACTTGCGAATTTGAGGTATAATTTTTTTTTTCGAATTTATATTTATTTTTTTAATTTAATTATTAAACTGTTTCTTTTTTTCTTGTTTTACTGTTTTTTTATATATTTTTGGTAATAGTTTGTATTTATATTTTGCTTGTGACTTTATTTTTTAGACAAAAATGTTGCATTTTATTGCTATGTTTATCAAATAATTCACAATATTGTAAAATTAACATTTATTTATTTTTAATTTAATTAACTTGCATGATAATTTTTGTAAAAATAAAACTAACATTTATGATAATTGGATATACATGATTGTTTATATAATATATGACATAATATATATATATATATTAATTCGCTTGTATATAAACTAACCTTTAATTTATCATATGTAATTATAATTGTATATAAAAATATAATTGTTTGAATGTAGTGTTAATGCATGAATTATGAAGTTTAATTAATTATTAATTCGATATTCTTTCATGTTTAGTTAATATATCAATTTTTTTGGTCATGCATGTTACTTAATTATATTTAACTATATGTCTGGAAATTTGTAAATACTTAAATAATGTGATTGATTTGAAGAAATAATAAATATTTAAATTAAATTATTAAATAATTTTGTAGTTCTATAAAAATAATAAATATCTGAATAAATGGTACAAATTATAAACTGATTCAATTTAATTAACAAATTAAGTGCACATATTGAAAGTGAAAAAATTATGAATTTTTCAAAAAAAAAACATTTAGGCATAATAATTCGAAATTTGATCTAATAAGAAATTTGAAGTTATAAATTAATGTAATGAAAAAGTTAGTGAAATCTTAGTTGGTTTCAACATAAAAAGAAAAAAAAAAGAAAAGAAAACAACAATTATATATATTTCTCTTCTATCAAAGCTTAATATCCACTTACGGTTCCAATGACTTATAAATATAGAGACACATGACCTTGACGCAATATTTCCATGTTTCGATATTCTTCGTGTATAGGCTCGAAAAAGTAAGATCGAGATGTCAGCTAATTGTGAGTGGATATATAATCGTATCGAAAATGGTAGAACTCGATCGGAGTTCATTCACAGTGTGAGCGAGTTCGTGGCCTTTGCTAAGGTGCATTGTAGTTCATTCATTACCGAGGGGAAGATTAGGTGTCCGCGCAACTATACGAAATGTCGCAATCGTGCGTTGGTGATTGTGACACCGTAGAGATGCATATGCTTCGTCGAGGGCTTCGTTCTTGGATATCATCATTGGTCGCAACATGGAGAGGAAGAAGTGTACGCATATAATGTCGAACATAATATTGCGATGGAGGATGATGACCATGAAGAGACACATGTAGTGGAAGATATCACCTCGTACCGTGAGATGATTAACGACTTAGCGGACCCAAGTTTCAATTGGAATCGCACGGAAGAGGCTCCAAATCCTTTATCACAAAAGTTGTATAAAATGATTGACGCTGCGTGTGAACAATTATGACATGGATTTGACTCAATGACGAAATTGTATGCAATGGCGTGACTTCTAACGATTAAGTCTAAACATCATCTCTTGAAAAGTGTGACATTCATTTTATAAACTTGATTATGCGGCTAATTAAGTATTTTCGAATTTAATTTGGGATTTACATATCCGAGGTGAGACCCACGCATTACGGATCGGAAATCATAAACTTAATATTATTTTTCTATGTCGCGAGCCTATTTGATGTATTATACACTATTTCGATGAGAAATATGGTCAAGTTGAAGTGTATACGCGGTGTCCGTGAGTTTCGGAGCGCTTTGGGGAATTTTTTCTAATTTTTGTGAAATTGGGGTATTTTTCGAAATTTAATTTGGAGTTAAAAATAAGAGATAATCATGAAATTAAATAAAATAATAAATAAATTGGTGGGCGCTTAGTGACACGCGAGGTCGAGGGTGACACGCGTGGGATGTACCATAATGTGCACGCCCGAGGGTAGTTGTTGGCGTGCGTAGCAAATTTATAGCCGCGAAAATACATAGTTGTTTATATATTTTTATCTATAATATAGTTTATATATATAAATATATATGAGTCAATCCTATAGTTTAAATCAAATAAAAGTATACATTGGACTCGTCTCGAGATATGCGTAACGTGAGCATCAAAGAAGAGAATGAGTGTACGTCGTTGTTGGAGAGGCTTTGTCCACGCCTCGAGATGCGTGCAGCTTAATCTCAAGGAGAATTAAGTGATGAATGGATGTGATTGAGTGACAAATTATAAAACCATTTGATTTATCTCGAGATTCGTGATACATATCTCGAGGAGATCAAAACAATTGATTTTCTTTAAGTCGGTTATGTGATGATGATCTTGTTAATAGCCACTAGATCGACCTCATGATACGTAACATGTATCTCGAGAAAGATCAAAATATATAAGATAAGTGAATCATTAGATTTGCCGCAAGATTCGTGCGATGCAAATCTCAAAGAAATCTTCAAATATATCTTCAACGCAACACACCGCCTCATTCAATTTTGTTTTGAGACAAAGATTGACCTCGAGATACGTAGTACGTATCTTGAGAAAGATCAAATTTATATTATGAAAATGGAAGGGAGACTCGGCTCATCGAGAAAGACGAGACCCAACTTGGGGTTGGGGTTGGGAGCCCAACCCCAACGAAATCGAAATTAGAAAAAAAATGATGAACAGATTTGAGGAGGACGGCAGGAAGAAGATAGGGTTTGATCTCCAGACCGGAGCGAACCGGGTCTGGTTAAGGGATCAAACCCTAATTAAAAGAAAAAAAAAAAAGGCTAGGAAATTAGATAAAAATCCAAAAAAATGAGAGAAATTCATAAAAAAAATTATATTTGAGCCAAATAAACTAAAATTGTGAATTTTTATGAAAAACGAGGATTTTAGAATTTTCTCGAGTGTTTATGCTGGGGTTTATGCCTCGTAATACGTGCTACGATACCCGAAAATATCAAAAATTTAAGAAATTGTTTTAAAGCCTTAGTCTAAGTTAATTTTCGATTTCGAATCACAATTTGGAGTCAAAATTGAAATCCGAACATCCGAGGAGTTGATTTGGAGGGATTCTGGGTTTTCGGCTCGAAGAGGACCAAATAAAATATAATAAATTGAAAAAATTATATTTAAGCATAAACAATGTAATTTTCGATGCTTAACAATAATTTTGAGTCAAAAATGAAATTCGAGCATCGGAGAATTTATTTTGAAAGTATATTTAGGGGTTTCGGGATGCGATTGGATCAATTAAACTGTAACTAATTGGGAAAATTATAGAATTGTTATGAACACTTACAAGACGTATAAATGAATTGTAGGACCGCGATTGGAACCTTGTGTGGACTAGCTTACCGACTTTGAGTGCAAGGGACTTTTGATATCGCGTTTGTAAGGTTAAGTAAATCCATAGTAACCTTTATATTGTATGATTATAATTTCGTATAAATTGCATTGATCCTAGATATTACATTTTTGTTGTACATGCATATACAGGTAAGGAGGTTAAGGGCGATTCGAGTCTCCTTATAGTGTTGACACTTACCGCAAGTGTAAGGCAATCGTGTAAGTGAAAATTAATAACTAAATTAATTTAACTAATTGCAAGTAATTAAAAGTGGTCTTAAGCTATTGAGAGAACGTCATAGGAATTTAATTCACCCAAATTGTATCCTTTGAATCCAATGTAATTATAAAGTCTCCCAATTCGTGCGATGTTAGGCGAATTTTCTAAAATTCACTCCATCTCGAGGTCTCGGTGATGGAGATTCTAGTGTCTCACTCGGACTCCGCCGGTCAACGTGAATATCGTAAGTGATACACTGCATTAAGCACCAAATTCATTTGCCTCCCTAGTCAATGACCATCGGTCGATGCGCCATATGTTCTAAGGTTGTGTTTCCCCAAAATTCGAGTCTAAAAGCCCCAATGGTTATGGTGACTCTCAAACCCTAAGTTCTACACCTACTTGATTAAGGTAAGTATAACATAGCACACAAGAATACACAAATCAACATATTGAATTGAAAGAACAAACACATTCACATTGAAATCAAAAGGAATCCAACTTGGGGTCTAAAGTGGGATTACCACATAAATGAGTTCAATACAACACAAGTCATTATGGAAATGCAAGAAGTCATGAGTTCAAACCTAGAGTTGAGAAGAAATCTAAGATTCAAAACCCAATCTTCAAGCCTCCACAAGTTTCTCTTCAAGTTCTCCGAAGCAAAAGTTTTTCTAACCTAATTTTCAAGTCTATTTATACCCCCGGAGGCAATTTGCTCGGAAAAAATGGTCTAAAACCTCCAAAAACTCGTAATATAGGTATCCTAACCGCATTAGGCACCTACCCTGACGCTGGGGCGCCAGGTTCAGCGCCCACTGCAGCTTTTTCACTGTTTTGGGCACCGTGGCGCTGGGTTGGACGCTGCAGCGGGGATCAGAATCTCGCACATATGCTTCACTTTGCGACGTGATTTTGGATCACTTAAAGGCCAAATTCGACTACGCTTGTGAGACATGAAAATGTTCAGCTCTGAGTCTACTTTCCAACGAAAGAAACGACAAGTCATTTGGACTTGAAATGACTAAAAAACTTAAGCTTAGTCAAAATAGACTTTGTTGAAACTTAGTCACTTTGATGTCGTTCTTTGCCCAAACCTTGTATTCTCATCCTGAAACTTCCAAACATCTTCAAAACACATGAAACCATGTGAAACATCATCATTTCATCACTCGCCTCTAATCTCGTTTTCCTCCGCCCCGTGATCCGCACAAGCACGCTTTTTTAGGGAAATCTTCTTGGATCTTCAACATAACCTTTAAATGTTCCCACTTTGCTTTCTTCGCCTAAAAGCCAACAAAATATATCGGATTAGCAGTAATTCACTTATTAATAGCCTACATTATTAACAAATTGCTACTTATAAAGGTATTAAAATATGCTACGCATCAAATGCCTCCAAACTCGAGACTTTGCTAGTCCCGAGCAAAGAAGCATGAACAAATTGATGCAATTTATTGAATCCTTTGAACTAAACTTCCTAAAATTTATTCAACAAAATCGATCCAAAGTTCAAGCACAATTGGTACATGCGAGCACAACTCTTTTTTTCAATATGCAACTATTCTCATTTCTCATTCTTAATGGCGTCTTCCAATCTCAAATTTAAACCAAACATTGACTCAACTCAAGGCTTTTCAATTGCCCACGAACCTAACCTTTCAACCTAACCTTCACAAGAATCCACTTTCGACAACTCAAGTGCAATTCTGAGAGTCTAGCCGCTACTACTCGAAAGAGTCCACAAAAAGATTTGAAACCTCAATGATTCTTCATTTAAAGCATCAACTTCCAAGAGATTCTATAAGCTTATTTTTTGCTCCACTATCATCAAACTTAAAAGACCAAAAACCCTTAGGTCTTCAATAGGTTGTAGTGGGGTCACGGCTTGGTTGATCAAAAAGCAAATATTTAAGCTCAAACAAAGTTAGATAGATTTCACAAATCCTTTCCTTACAAACATAGAGCACTTACAAAGATAAAACTCATAAAAATACAAAAATTTTCATTTTGGAGTTTCACTCATAACTTCTTTTTTTTTTTTCACTACACCAGTCCATATTTTTCTTTTTCTTTGGACTTTATTTAGTGTATTCATTCTTTTCTTTTGACATTCCCTTTTTCAGTTGATTTCACTTTTTCACTCAAACTTTAGAAGCTCTTTTCATCATGGATAAGGGTTGCTCATCACTCTAAATTTAGGTGGTCTAAGGCTTTTTAGCTCGGGACAATGTTCGGTGCCAAGGATGCATGATAAACAAGGCTCAATGGGGTGACTAGAGATCTCATATGTGGGAAGGATATTTAAGATATTGGGTATAACATTCAAGCAAGGCCTAACTCCTCTCCTCAATCTTTTAAGTTCAGAGTTTATCGCCTCAAGTGGATCTAAAACAAGTTCTAGAATCCCCGAATCCTCATTAAAGCTCTCCTACTTTTAGTTTATCTCCTTTTGTATTGGTATAGGTCCTTCCTCACACTAGGCTCATACGGAGAATCCTCGATCTAGCTAAGCTAAACACTTAAGCACAAGGACACTCTACTCATCCCCAAGTATATTGCCTCATTGGTTTTAAAAAAAATTTATCCTAGACTATCAGCCACATCGAAAGAAAATAAAGAGAATAACACTCATTAATATGCCCATGCTTACAAAATATACGATGCTTCCACCACCCAACCTCCCAAAAATAAAAATAGGCGTTATGCACCCCCAAACATAAGATGTCCATTGTCCTCAATGAACCAAATCATGAGCAAAAAGGAGGACAAGAACATGGATCAAAATATAATCATTCACAACAATCACAACATTGGAAAAGTAAAATAAAATAAAAAGTTTTGAAAGCAAATACTCCCCCGACTGGTATTGATGTCTTTTAAGTTTCTCTTCATCGTGTCATCCTTCCCTTAATACTCCCCCAAACTTAGATCTCATCCACATTTCTTTGGTCTTTTATTGACTTCGAACTTTTTGTTTAATGGTCCCGAAGTACGTGGCAAGTGATCTTGGCGACTTACCTATTTATCATTGAGGATTACTTGTACGTGTGTTTTGTTTTGATATTTTGATTCTTTTGGGAACTAAGGAATATTATGACGATGGTATAGTTGTCTACCATACGAGGTACTTTGATGCATTTAAGTCTTTGTTAAAAAAAATCTTTTCTTTCCTTGTCCTTCTCCTCCACCTTTATTCTCCGATTTTTGTATTTGGTGAGGTGGTGATTGAAAAATCCCAATTATTGTGGTTTAAATGCTAGCCTTTGATCTTGGTATGCACGCGTATCTCGAGGCTCATCATCATGGAGCACATTATCCCACTTGTTCCTAAGTCACTTGTGAGTGACCATAGGTTACATGCACATCGCGCCTAATCTTTACTCATCTAGTTCCATGTGGCCACATTAAAGCTACACATTACCTAATAAATTCACATTTTATTCAAATAAATTAAACTTACCTCAATGTCTTTTAAGTGGTCCCACGTCCACACGTGACTCTTCTACCTCATCCTTCCCTATACAATACACTTATACATCACAACAAATATAAAATGTGCCTCGGCCTCCCATAAATGGACATATCTCGACTACCACTTTGATGAAAAATTACCTGGCAATTGGTATTCAACCTGAAATGTCATCACAACATGTATCAACCGCATAATCAAACCAATTAATTATTTTCTTCTTTTTTTCAAGTAAATGCGCCAAACAAGAACTAAAATATAAACAAAAAACCATGGGTTGCCTCCTAGTGGAACTGCGATTGGAGCCCCGTGTGGACTAATTTATCGACTTGGTGCGCAAGGTAGTTGCGGTATCGCGTTTGTAAGGTTAAGTAAATCTCATAGTAACATTTACATTGTATGATTATAATTTCGTATAAATTGCATTGATTCTTGATATTACATTTTTGTTGTACATGCATACACGGGTTGGGAGGATAAGGCGATTCGAGTCTCCTTATAGTGTAGACTATACCGTGGTTATAGAACACTATATTATGCTTGATGGGCTGGAGTCACTGATATTTTGCATCAAGTGGTTATCATGAGATCACGTTGAACCAAATTATACTCCCAAAGTCTAGAATAATGAGACTTGTTTGGTTATCCTCTCCGGCATGAGTCTTTTTTATTGTTTACTTACCACTTTTGGACAATGTTATCTGATTGTGGTCGGATAACAAAAACAGAATGGATTCATAGTTGTATTTAAATTCCTTGGATTATATTCTTCGTTTAATCTCTTGGATTATTATTCATTTGATTATTACAAGTGTACTTGATATTGTGGGTTTACTTATCTGATATTATCAAATTTTTATAATTAAAAATGACAGGTTCTAGCGCAACAAAGGAAAGGGAAAGCTTTCCAACTAGTTTGTGACTTGCTTAGTTCTTATCTCTCTATGTATGTATTGTTCTTGAATATATTATATTGTATAAATGGGTTTTTGGATTCGAGTGTAATTAGGATCTCCTTTGGAATAGTTGGAACGGTTTTGGGATGAATTGAGATAATTTTGGAGTTAAGATAATGCTAATTTAAGAATTTTGATACTTTAAATCAAGTTAGAATGAATATATACTTTAGTTGATGCAATATATATTGTTATGGGCGGATTGTGAGTCCTTCGGCATTTCCACCAAAGCTGAGCAGGTTTTGTTAAAGATTTTTAAATTTCGGGATTTTCGGTGTAGGCTTAAAAACAGAGGAGGTGATGTTGAAAGGTTTTTACGGAAATTTTGAGGATAATGTAATCAATATAAATGAACTTAGAGGATTATAAAATTAATTTTTATGGAACTTTGAGGTTTAAGATTCACTTTAAAATCCTATGGGTTAATAAAGTTTTATAATTAATGAATACAAGATCTTAATTTTAATTGTTTATTGATGGAGAGCTTAAGGCTGCTATATTATCAAGGGATTAAGGTAATCTAGACCGGTGAGATGCCCTAATTAGATGGGGTATGACAGAAAGGGCGTACGATGAAATTTTGCAGTTTCTTAAAGATGCATTACTGAAGGATAATTGTTTGGGCGATAGCTTTTATAGCACGAAACATCTAATGCAAGGTTTAGGTCTACCGGTTAAGCAAATTGATTGTTGCAAGTTGTTGTGCATGATATATTGAGGCGACGACTGAGATTTGACGTCGTGCAAGTTTTGCAGAGAGTCAAGGTATGAGTCAAAGTTAAGTCAAAGAAGGCAAGCGAAAATAGGAAGACTGATAAGGGAGGGCCTGGTACGGATGTCTAGGTTCATAGTTGTGGATCGATTTCCATGCCACAGCATAGGGATAATTTGGTATGTTATTTGGTTAAGAAAAGATTTTTTAATTTTTATAGTTCACTTTTAACGAAATATTACTAATTACATGTGTTTATATATATACATACAAGAAGAGAGTTACAATCGGCCTCCCACGAATAATGAATTGTTCTGGAACACGTACACCCACGACCACGACGGCGTGACTTTTGTCGATCAGAGGTCTGAACGAGTTGTTGTAAGATAAAATCTAAATTATTATGATGAATTAATTAAAATATTAAATTTGTTTATCATATATGAAAATATAAATTCATGATATACTTGTATAACTTAATGCAGGCTGAAATCTCACGGAGATTGGAGGAGTTGTCTCAGACCTAAGATACACTAGTTGATGAGGACACGGTGTTCTTTGATGTCATGAGGCTAGATCAGAAAGGCCGAATATATGGACTGGGCTCTCAACGTTTCGGTCGAGACCATTCTTGTAAGGGTAGTTCATCCCGAAGCGCCCCAGCATATGAGCCACACGAGGTAGAGGAACTAAGGAGGGACTACAACATAATGTAGCATGCAATATAAGAAGAGCTAGCGAGAGATCCAACTCCGAGACCTAACTAACCAACAGCAGGAGTTGGTACAGTAAAACCGGCAGTGGATGGAACAGAACCGGGAGATGGAGGAGCAAACTGTGGGGACCAGTATGCCGATGTCGCGACCGCTACTGTCACGAGATGGTGCTCGTTACCTGGATGACCTCCGTAAGGGTTCATATGTTGTTGACATGCAACATTTGGCGGGCGGAACGTCGAGGTCACATCCACCGCCACCGGTTGCAACTCAAGATTTGGCTCCACCTTCTCCATCGTCACATATGGGTGACGACAAGTTCATATCTTGCTTCTTTCATCCAGATCAGCCACAATCGTCCTCGCATTAGTGACGCTGGTGGTATATATATATATGTTTTAGCTACCTTTTTTATGAACATTTGTTTCCATATTTTGTTTATGTAATACTTTTGTTGGATGTTGATAATTTTTGACTTTTTTGAATGTGAATATTGTTTTTTATTTGTTTTTTAATAGTTAATGTTTTTTAAAAATTATTGTTTTCTAAACATAATATTACTTTTTACAGTTTTTCAAATTAAATTTTCAATTTTCATTTAAATAGATACTGATGTCAATTAGCGACGGACTAGTCCGCCTCTAACAGACAATGGTGGCGAGATGTCATGTCATAAATTAGTAACGAATTAGCGATGGATAGTTCGTCGCTAATTTGGTTTAGCGACAACGAGATTAGCGATGGGTTAGCTCCGTCGCTGCTAAGCTCGTTAGCAACGAGGAAACATCCAATTTTTTCGTCGCTAATTGGCTACTTTCTTGTGTGAATAGATCCTCTGGATCTTGATTAAATAGAACTTCTCGATCTTGATTAGGCGATGGTTTTGATTAAAAATTATGTACCTAACTTCGAAATATTTTTTTCATAATTAAAGGGTAATTTCTCATTTGGATTTACCTTTAATCCATCTCTTCCGCATCCTTTACTTTGGATGCAAAAGGTTCCTGGTTCGAGCCAGGATATTTTACAACACTTAATCATGTTGTTTTACAATACGTTGTTTAAATTTATTAAATTTGAAATTTAAATAAAACTTAGTATTTTTATGACAAAATAAATAATAGTTAGTGATTGATTAAATATTATAAAACAAAACTTTATTAAATTTATAAATCATTACATATAAATTTCTTAATTATAGATAATTTTTTATGTATTAGTTACATATTAAATAAGTTTTAACAAAGTAGTAAAACAACATTTTTAGATGTTTTAAAAATATTTTCTCATGTAGCGTTTAAGGGGTGGGCTAGCTTAGCCATTTTCAATTTTTTTCTATTAATATACTATGTATACAAAGGGGTCACAATAAGGTGCCCTGGGCTACAGCTCAGCGCAGCCTTTGTATGTGGCTCCGCCCCGTCCATAATCTCAATGTCACGGCCAAAATTTCTAATCTTATTTATTATTCATAATTAGGATCATCGACTCGTGACATGGGACCCACATCGTGATATGTGCATTGACCGCGGCGAGATGGTACGAGGTACATGTTAGATTTGTTGTGGTGTATGCCTAGTGTGTTGTATATGTGTAGACTACTAAGTCACTCCTACTCGAGTATAGATGTCGAGACGTGAGTGAAGATGTGCCTCGAGTTGCGTGCCGATGTAGGACCGGGGTAGAGAGTGTTGTGGTAAGCCTATTTTGAGTTAGTATAACTTATATAGTGGTTTTAATGTGGCTATAGTTGATTTTTAATTAAATGTAATCTAAGTTGGCATTTTAAAACAATAGCCATGTGATTTGCATCGAGACACGTATTAACACATCTAGAAACCAATTAAGTCACACATTGGAGTTAGTTGGCATGAGTTAGTGGAGATAAGTGGGACATGTGTTAAGAGGTGTACCATTAGATATGTCTCGAGATACGTGTGTGTAATTAGATCAATGGTTATCATTCAACCATATCCATTTCATATATATATATATTAGAGATCAATTAATGCAAACCACATATTTTCATTCTCATAAACTTAGGAAATGGTTAACTTTTCGAAAAGCTAAGTTGGAGAGAACAAAAACTTTGTACAAGAGAAGATGTTGAGATTTGGACAATTTCATGCCTAAAAGTGCACTGCAATACAAGACTAAAATTTCAATATTGTTTAGTCTTAAGGGGTTGTTTGGGTTAAGGTTTCTAAACCCATTTGACATGACCTAAACCAATTTATTTGGATTAGTTTGATATCGGGAACCTAAGGAAAGGGTTTCTGGGTTGCAAATACATGATTTGAGGTGTCGAGAGACCGGTAAAGCTAGGACTTTACATTGCTTGATATGAGTATACCCATTGATTGTTTATTTACATTTCATTTCCAGTTTTAACTTGTTTGTTGTAGTCTATATTGATTATGTCCAACATTGTACTCTCATATCATGGACTTGTTTGTTATTCCTCACTTGTTGAGCTTGGTTTCCATGATATTTTGATAAATTAAATTCTTTTGAATCCATCCATGTGCTATATGTAATTTCTTGCTATTTTACGTAAATGTAGTACGAATAGTATGCTATTAGGAATTGCGGAGTTATGATTAGTTTTATGGACTTGTATTTTTGGAGAATTTGTATTTTGTAGCATAGCCAATTCTTGAAATCCTTAATGAGTCAATTTCTTGAAATTATAAAATAGTTATAGAATCTAGAGTGCATTGCACTATGAGTTGATCGGCACACGGGATTCGAGTCCCTGGGGATGTCGGCACTCGCCACTATGATGAGGCACACGGGTTAGAGTCCCTAGAGTTGCTCATATACGGGGTTACAGTCCCTGATGATGCCGGGGTTAGAGTCCCTGATGACACTGGGGTTAAAGTCCCTAGTGATATTAGATCGTGCAACACCACGCACGTCCTATATTCACTGACGTAGGTCATAGCCGACCGGATCTATATCTTAACTATTTAGCCTTGTGTCGGTTTCACATGTTTAATTGTGGTATTTCTTAGCGTAATTGTGGTACTAGTCTTTCTTTATTGAACTTATGTTTTTAAATACCATTTAGTTTGTTTTGGAAATGTGAATAAATTTGTCAACGAAGATTATTGTTACTTTTTGTACTCACCGTCCATTTTATGACGGTGGGTGCAGAGCCGTCGACGAAGCAGGCCGGGGAAGGAGAAAGATTGACGACTACCTCTAAGCCGGAGGTGTACCTCTGCATCGACATTTTGTAGGTTTTTGATATTTTGTGTAATATACGTTTTATTTTGATACAATTTGGGGTTGTATATTAGGTTGAGCGTTTAGTTCCCTGACTTAAGATGACATCACACTGTTTATATTTGCCTGTTTGTTATATATGCATGTGATCGTTGTTTTCCTGGTTTCCACACACTTAGATTTTTAATAATTGCTTCCGCATAATTTGTTAAGACTTCCGCTAAGTTTTATAACTTTTTATAATTGTTTAATTTACTTTGAAATTCAATGGAAAAGTGTCATGTGTTTTATTTATCCGAAACATTAGTATGGAGTAGATTTGGATAGAAAGGCTGACTAATACATAGTTAAGTCATGTAAGGTTTAGATTTGGGCTTAATTACGGGATTAGGTCGGGCCCCTAGATTAGAGAAGGGGTCGTCACACTCAAATAAACATAACATTCAAATTTGTCATGATAAAGTTAAACAACACAAAATAAAAGTGCATGGCTATACTACAAATTAGACTTTATTCAACTTGTACAAAAATTATATAACCAAACCATTAATATTAGACATGTTCATAAGTCGGGCTTTGGCCGGCCCAGGCCTAAGAACCTTAGTCCAAACCCGACACACTATATATATGCGGCCTACCCATAGGCCCAAGCCCGGCTCATGTAAAAAATGCAAACCCCAAATCTAACTGATGCAGCAGAAATCTTCCAAATTGATTAATCGAAACACACGAAAAATCAATTTAAGGCCTTGAGAATTAAAACTCTAATTCTCTAAAAAGAAATCAAATTCTTTTATTAACCAAATCAAAATCAACCCCTAAAACTATTACATAGTCTTTATATATATAGGCTTTCATTAAAAAAATAATAATAAATAAAGAAACTTCTAATTCTAAAAAAAATAGTTAATTAAAGTCAATAAAAATCATTAAAGTCTCCTTATATATCACTTTCCTATTTTGACACACTAGTGACACCTATTTACCTATTAATTAACTTCCTAATTATCTCAATTTCATAATTAAATTAAACTTCTATTATTTAACTTAACTAATAGACCTAATATATATAATACTACTAAATATAGTAATTAAATATAATAAGAAATTAAATTCTACACATCTTGCGATACATGGACTCCACCACAAAACCTTGCTCCTTTCTATCTTCATTATTCTCCCCCGGTTCGAAAAATTCGACCTTGAATTTTCGTATTCTCACGAGACTTATGATTTGGAACCACTTTAACTTCAAAAATATGCACATCATCTAAAAAGCTAACAACAAACAACTTCTGATAGTCGGAAAAGTTCTTCACGGAAGACTTGTTGACGATCATATCACCAACTACCACTTCAAGTACTTGAGGATTTTTGTGGGAAACTACCTCGATGACAAAGTCATCTTCTCCAAAGACTACCTTGTCCCCCACAAAGTCGCGCCCATCATCGTCGAACTTTGGCCTCTCGTCCAAGTTGTCAGAATCATCCTCGAAGAAAATTGGATCTACTTTGCCGTCACCGTAAAGAAAAGAACCTCGTTTATTTCTTCCTCAGATACAAATTCCTCCTCGTCTGAATATTCCTCTTCCGGATTTTCATCAAAAGCAAACTTCACCCTTAGTTGCATGGTGACCCGAACCGAATTAAGGCTTTGATACCAAACTGGAAGTCTTCCAAATTGATTAATCGAAACCCACGAAAAATCAATTTAGGGCCTTGAGAATTAAAACCCTAATTCTCTAAAAAAATCCAATTTTTTTATTAATCAAATCAAAATCAACTCCTAAAACTATCACATAGCCTTTATATATATGCTTTTCATTAAAAAATAATAATAAATAAATAAACTTTTAATTCTAAGAAAAAAATAAAAATCGTTAATTGAAGTTAAAGTCTCCTAATATATCACTTTCCTAATTAAATTAAACTTCTATTATTTAACTTAACTAATAAACCTAATATATATAATATTACTAAATATAGTAATTAAATATAATAAGAAATTAAATTCTACACATCTTGCGATACATGGACTCCATCACAAGACCTTGCACCTTTCTATCTTCATTACTAACCCATCAAACCTATGAATAACTATTTTAATATTAAAAAAATTAAAAAAGAAATTATTTATTTATTTAATAAAAATTTATGAACTTTTTTGACAACATATGTGTTTATATATGAACTCCACCTATGTTGTACACTATGTGCGCTACATAGCCGGTCCCAAGTCCTGGATAAAGGAGGAGGGTTGCGATAGGTTGACACCAGCGTAAAACTTTTGTCACTTTTCATGAAATGGATCAAACATATATAAACGTTGGGGCGTTCCCACCTAGCGACGCGGCTGCATCGGAGCCGGGTGTAGTGAGAAATGAGCAAGGGTGTGTTTCACATCGCCACAGGTGTGAAGAAAAATGAGCAAAGGTTCCCACACATAGGACGTGTGTGGGTAAAGAAGCTAGTCCCTTCACATCGTCGCCCGAATGTGAAGAAAAATGAGCAAGGGTTCCCACACAAAGGACGGGTGTGGGTAAAGAAGCTAGTTCAAAACAAACACGAAAACAAAAACAAAATCATAGATACGGACACTAGATCTTTTAGACAAAATAGAAGTAGAAAAGGAAAACAAATACAAAGGGGAGAAAAAATTCGCTTAGGAACATGGAACATAGGAACACTTACGGGAAGTCAATAGAACTAGTAGATACCATGATTAGAAGGAGAGTCAATATTGCTTGCCTCCAAGAGACAAAATGGGTAGGAGAAAAGAGTAGAGAAATAGGAAGCACGGGGTTTAAGCGTGGTACACCGGTATAGATAGAAAATGCAATGGAGTAGGAATTGTGGTGGATAATGATTATAAGGATAAGGTCGTAGAGGTTAAAAGAATGGGGGATAGATTGATTCTAGTTAAATTAATTATTGGAGACGAAAAAATTAACATACTTAGCGCCTATGCACCACAAGTAGGATTAAGCGAGAGCATCAAACAAGTTTTGGGACGATATGGATGGATTTATGCAAAGTATACCATTAGATGAAAAAGTTTTTATTGGAGGAGATTTAAATGGGCATGTCGGGGCAAGTAACGATAGGTTTGAGAGAGTTCATGGAGGTTTTGGTTACGGTAATAGAAATGAAGAAGGAGAATCAATCTTAGAATTTGCTTGACATACGATCTTGTCTTAGCAAATACTAGTTTTAGGAAGAGGGAGTCGCATATAATTACTTTTAGTAGTGGTCATAACAAGAGTCAAATAGATTTTCTTTTAACAAGAAAAATAGATAGAAAAATATGTAGAGGCGCAAAGTAATACAGCGAAGCACTTACTACCCAACATAAGTTAGTAGTACTTGATATTAAGCTAACACGACGACATAATATAAATAAAAGAGTTAGCGACCCTAGAATAAAGTGGTGGAACCTAAAACATAGTAAACAAGTAGAGTTTAGAGAAAAACTACTAAAGGAAAATATTTGGAATCTTGACTTAGATGCTAATACAATGTGGCTAGAAGTGAGTAGTTGCATAAGGAGAGTGGGATCAAACGTATTAGGTATATCTAAAGGCTTGGGACCACCAAAGAAGGAAACATGGTGGTGGAATGAGGATGTCCAACGAGCAATTAAGACTAAAAGAGATGTATAGGAAAATACCTAAGTGTCAAGATGAAGATGTGTACAATCAATATAGAGAAGCTAGAAAACAAGCTAAAAAAGTAGTTAGTCAAGCTAAAACAAATTTCATGGAAGATCTATATACAAGGTTAGGTAATAGAGATGGCGAAAAATATATATATAGGCTAGCCAAACTAAGAGATAAACGAAACAAGACCTAAGTCATGTAAGATGTATTAAGGACGAAAATCAAAATGTTTTAACGCGCGAGGAGGATATTAAGGAGAGATGGAGAAGTTACTTCGATAGTTTATTTAATGATGGTCAAGTTGATACCATAATAGATGAAAACCCACACCAAGAAAGAAATGTCAACTATACACGCAATATTAGAATTGTAGAAGTTAAAGAGGCATTGAAAAGAATGAAAATAGGGAAAGCATGTGGCCCGAGATGAAATACCCATAGAGGTTTGGAAATGCTTAGGAGAAATTGGATTGACTTGGTTAACAAAACTTTTCAATAAAATTTTAAAATCAAAACGGATGCCAATGGATTGGAGAAGAAGCACGCTTGTGCCAATCTTCAAAAACAAAGGAGACATTCAAAGTTGCTCAAACTATCGGGGAATTAAACTTATGAGTCACACTATGAAACTTTGGGAGAGGATAATTGACAATAGGCTAAGGAGAGAAACAACAATATCGAGAGAACCAATTTGGTTTCATGCACAGGAGGTCAACTATGGAGGCGATTTTCCTTGTAAGACGATTGTTAGAAAAATATAGAGAAAAGAAAAAAGATCTTCATATGGTATTCGTAGATTTAGAAAAAGCATATGATAGGGTCCTAGAGATGTTCTTTGGTGGGTTCTAGAAAGAAAAAGAGTGCATGCTAGATACATAGACACTATTAAGGATATGTATGATGAAGTAGTAACGAGTATAAAGACATTTGGAGGAGCTACAAAAGAATTTCCCATTACGATAGGACTACATCAAGGATCGGCTCTAAGCCCATATCTATTTACTTTAGTTATAGATGAACTAACTAGACATATTCAAGAGGATATACCATGGTGTATGCTATTTGCGAGATGATATTGTCTTAGTGGATGAAACTAAAGATGGAGTGAATAGGAAATTAGAACTACGGAGGAATACATTAGAATCTAAAGGCTTTAAGTTGAGTAGGACGAAAACCGAATACATGCCTTTGTGAGTTTAGAAACACTAGACATCGAGATGACGGAGTGGTAAAATTAGGGGAAATAGAAGTTCTAAGGTAAACCACTTTAGGTATCTAGGATCAATCATACAAAATGATGGTAACATTGAGAATGATGTCACACATAGAATTCAAAATTTGGATGGAAGAAATGGCGGAGTGCAACGGGGGTGATTTGTGATCGAAATGTTCCTACTAAGTTAAAAGGAAAATTTTATAGGACCGCAATTAGGCCGGCTATGCTCTATGGAAGTGAATGTTGGGCGGTAAAGCAACAACAATTACATAAAATGAACGTAGCGAGAAATGAGGATGCTTAGGTGGATGTGTGGTAAAACTCGTAAAGATAGAATAAGAAATATAGAAATTCAAAAACAAGTAGGAGTAGCACCAATTGATACAAAGATTAGGGAAGGGCGGTTGCGGTGGTTTGGTCACTGCAAAGACGACCTACAAATGCCCAAACTAGAAAACTTGACTCGATAGAAGCTGTAGAAATTCGACGAGGTAGGGGCGGACCAAAGTTAACATGGGATGCATTAATTAGGAGGGATTTGAATGGTTTGGAAAGCTCACCATCGGTTGCACTTAATCGAGCACAATGGAAAAGTTTGATCCATGTAGCCGACCCCCCAGTTAATTTGGGGCCGAGGCTATGTTGTTGTTGTTGTTGTTGTATATATAAAATGCATGTATTTAATGTTGACGGATTGAATCCGTAGATTCTATTTCTACATAAGAAATCCGTAATTTAATGTATTTGTGGTAATTTGGTATTTGTGTGATGTGATTTTTAAGTAGCGTGTGGGCTTTTGGAGAAGCAATTGGGAAAGAGATTTTACTATTTTAGTGGGCGGACACTCAAAATTGCAAATATCAAAAGATGCAAGTATAAGTCCTATGTACTGAGCCCACATCCATACTTAATACTTTGCCTCCATTAGGGCCTCCTCGAACACCAGATCCGAGACCACATTGCCTACATTCGGGCCTGACCGAGCAGCAGATCTGTGGCCTTTTTTTGGGCCTCACATGTTCAACTTGGACTTGTTGTGGGTCGGTGGGGAAGAAACAAAGGCCGAAATTTCATCCACTCCCTCCGTCCAAAAACACAAGTCCTCAAAAAATGTGCTCATCAAGTCATCTGATGACCAAAAAAATTGTATATAAATCATTTTGTAAGTTCAAGAGGGCATTTATACCTATTATACTTATCTTACCCTTCATAAAACTAAGTATTTACACTTTCTTTTTGTGTAATTAAAGCACTTGTTTTATGTGTTAATGGATTTTCAATCTCTTTTGATGATGACGTTGTATTAGCACGAGATCAATCTGAGTAAATGTTATTTGGTTCATGAGTTCAGACTTAAAAATATTTTTTATTTCAAAGTCATCCTCAAGCAATAAATTAAGCAAACATAACCACTTGTAAAATTCATTAGATACCCCTTAAATATTTGTAAAAATTTTAAAAACTCTCATATGAGTACGAACTCATGAGTCCAAATAGATTTATTGAAATAGATTTTCGAAGAATCATCAAAAGACATTGAATCCTACCATTAGCAAAATATTTGCACAAATAATGCCCATGAAGAGATCTCCAAGTTGTCAACAGATCGATTGAGATTGTTTTCATTGAATTTATTTTTCCAACAACAACTCTTTCAAGTGTCTGTCCAGGGCCTCCAAAAAAAAAAATCTCTAGCTGGCTAAAGCTCAATGACACCTGAATCATCAAAAATAAGTAATGATAAAAGACTAGAGAGGGAATTGATTTCCTTGGAAAGCTAAGGTATAATGAAGATCTTTTTTTTTTTTTTTTTGGGATTGCATGTAATGAATGAAGTCTTTACGAGCTGCTACTACTTTTTTGTAAATTAAAAAAAAAAAAAAAAAAAAAAAGGTGTGCTACAAGTGTTGGGTCACGGTGGACTTTATTTGTCTCATTTTCCACCACTTCACCACTTTAAATTCCCCTATTAATTTCCTCTGTTTCCGCATTGCAATACTAGCATATAGATGCGCACAATTAGTGAGTGGAACCCTCTTAACTCAAAAGTAAGATATGACTCTCCAATGAAACATTTTCTCTCTACCTTATTCATCAACCCCACCACTATCTCTCACTTCTCTCTCACTTATTCATCAACCCCACCACTATCTCTCACTTCACTTTCTAGCCTCAAAAAATGCAACACCGAGTGTGGAAAGCAACACAACTTAACTAATTAGTTAGGGATTGTACAACAAATTAAGCCTCTCCACACACTTTCGCGACAACGGTTATTGATCTCATTAGATACGCATCGAGATTTGTGTGGAAGTAATACGAGTATAATCTAACGAACCCCGACAACGAGTACAATGTTGTAGCTGAAGTAGAGGCCATTTTTTGAGAGTAGTGTACTATATATTGGCCGGGTTAGATCGATCGAGGGAAGAACAAAAAGTTGATCTCCATGTACAGCAAGAAAACAAGGTATGAGAGGGGACAAGTTTGGCTTGGATTTTTCCAACCCATGTTTAAGGCTATATAGTCTTACTCTTCACGGGCGTCATTTACGTCTTTGCCCTATCGGCACGACGGTGCCACATTTTTCGTGGTCCTTTGCGGGCCATATATACGTCTCAGACTCTCATGTCAATTAAAATGGGTTCAATGTGACATTTTGGTCAAGAGGTTCAATCTGTTTTTTTTTTTTTTTTTTTTTGAGGTTCAATGCGATTCGAATTTCAAAGACTTTTTCTTGTTTTATACTCCTATATTTTACCAAAAATGGAAAAATGAATCTAGGAGGGTACTCAAATTTATATTTGATATATTAAATTCGGTAGTAGTATTCTCTGAGTGTGTAGTTGTCTCATAATATGAACTACATGTTAAACTCGCGCGAAAGAAATTAAATTCGGTAGTAGTATTCTCTGAGTGTGTAGTTGTCTCATAATATAAAAATATAGCTGATGCATTTTCTCCGAGTTCTTCAATCAAAATTTAATAGAAAATAATTACTTGTTAAACTGTACAAAATATACAGTTAATAATAATAATTAATTAATTCAACTCTATAAAATGTGCATGAAATTTGGATGCATACTAATATATGGAGTATATGAATTAAGATTATTTGCACTTTGTATACTTTTCTTCCTGTTCATCATTTAAATTGAGGTACTCCGCTAGCTTTATCGTTTCATTGATTATCACCAAATTTTCATGGGAATAATCAAATTTGTTTGGATAGCCACAAATATTTTTTTAAGAAAAAAAAAATCATCGATCATGCAAGATATGTGGTGAATCCACCGAATGTGGTGAACCTATAACCAATTAGGAGCGGACCAAGTCAACTTCCTTTACATTGCTTTGACCCAAAAAAAAAAAAAAAAAAAAAACCTTCCATTACATTGGAAATCACAAATTAAACGCCATTGAATTGAATGTCAAGAAAACCAACAAAATAATTCTTTTCTTAGAAAATTCATTACTACATCGCTAGAATAAGAATCTGTAAACATGGAGAAAAATAGCATTGCTAAATCTCCTTTTTGTTTACTTCAAAAAAAAAAAAAAAAAACTTCTTCTTTTTATGAGCCTATACTATCAAAGGTCCGTCTGAATTAATCAAAGCAATCAGCCCCCGAAAATGATGAATTTGGAATAGAAAAAAAAAAAAAAAAAAAGCTACTATTTAACAAGACTATTTAAGAACGCAAGCTTTTCAAATTTTGAAAATTACTCTATTTGACGTTGACAAAAAAAATAAAAAATAAAATTACTCTATTTGAAACCTTTAATTTATTGGCTATGGGGATTTTCTTTTCTTTTTTTTTTTGGAAAAAGCTACGAGGATATTTAACTAATTTAAAGAAGGGCAAAACCACTGTTTAGTCCCTGAATTTTAAGGTTTCTCTTAATTTGATCGTTAAACTTTGATTGTTAATATTTGTAATCGATTTACCTATAAAATAAGTAGCTAATTAATTATCAACTCAGATGAATTGTAAATAGAAAAAATTGAATTGTGAAGGCCTCCATATAGAGTTTGACAGCGTCTGAACGTGAATTAATTGATACGATTGGTGCTGAACATCACATGAGAAATCAAAAAAAAAAAAATTGACTAAAAAATGAATCAGCATCGCGACCGGCCAATGACGGCATGATTTCGGTCGTACCGAATTAAATAGCAGAAGAAGCTCAATACATACATAAAGGTGAGACCCACACCACAACCACGCATGAAGTCATACGTAAGTACAAAAGAAATCTTATAAACTGGACGAAACCTCAATCGAGTTATTAAAATAACTACTAGGAGTCTAAATCACATACTATTATAATTTTTAAAGTCTTCCTAGTGGACTCATGCGTGTGTTCTTTTATTTTGTTAACTTATCCAACTAAGTTTTATTTTGTTATCATATGCTACTCCTATAAGTTTTGAGATTTTTAATTTTGATATGCGGGCCACACTTATATACTATGTTAGTACTGGAATTAATAATTGTGATTCGATGAAAAATCACGTAATAATTAAGGGCCTACTTTATAAATCTAACAAGACAAAACCATCCATTACTGTTATATACTAATAAGCATGAGTGAGCCGGCACGTGAAATGTTGATTAAGAAAGTTTAACAAGTTTTCAATTGGAGCATAATCAGTGTTGATTTCACCACATCCACATAATAGTATATAGATTCGGTATCAAATGTTTATCATTGAAACCAAATAACCAAAAAAAAAAAAAGCTTTTTTTTTGTTGGCATCTATATTTCTTTTTTTAAAAAAAAATTTCGGTGATCAAAAGCTATTTCTTTACAGTGTGATCATGATGAGTTGATGCTTTTCTATTTCGAATTAAAAGTATATATAAAAGTATTCATTCTTTTTTTGTTTGTTTGTTTGAAATCGGTATTTGTATGTATAAGTATTCTCGATGTCTTTTTCTCAACCTATTAATTTCAAGACTAGTGTCTCCATCTCTCGGTGATGCAAGGGAATTTGTCCATACAACTAAAGTTAAGGTCGCTATTTTTTCCAAATGTATAGAGTCACGGATCTTGTATATGTTTAGAATAAATTCGATCTCAGGCAGTTTAATATTTAATAATAATTATAAGTAATAAAAAAGTAGCTAGATAGGGTAGGCCAAAAAAAAAAAGTAGATAGATCATACACATGTCAACTGTTAAGAGTTTATTAGCTTTCTTATTTTACATCTCCTCTGGAAAAAATTACAAAAGTACAGTGAAAAGTGGTTCAAATGAGTAAAATAAGTTGGACTTTCTTTTTATTTGTCAAATAAGGTAAATCGCATTTTGAAAAGACGCTATTAGGGGAGGAAAAATTTTCGTCCTACGTGGACACATGAATAGCGCCTTTTCAAAAGGCGCTATTCATGTGTCTAATCTACGTTGGACAAATAACACGAATAACGCCTTTTGAAAAGACGTTATTCATGTTATTTGGATTCCACGTGGATGTCCACGTGGTTTGATTTGAGCTGATTTACACGAATAGCGCATGCACTATTTGTGTAAATAGTATTGGGTGTCTACGTGAGATATACACGTGGAAAAGACAAACAAGAATAGCGCATTTTCAAAATGCGCTATTCTTGTTTCCCGGTACATGTTGACATACACGTGGGATGTACACGTGGACATACACGTGGGATGTCCACGTGGGAAAGACAAAAGTTTAAAGAATGAGTTGCATGGTTACTATAGGTTGCACGGGTTGCCCGCCTCGCGATACGTCTGTGACGTTTGCATGGGGTGCATGGTCTGTAGTGGATATGCATTGGGTTGTCCCCTCGAGATACGTGCATGATGTTTGCATGGATTGTCCACCTCAAGATACGCGTATGGTGTTTGCATTAGTTATCAACCTCGAGTTACGTGCATGACGTTTGGATGGTTTGCATGGACTCGCAAAGAGTTGCATGGGTTGTATACCTCGAAATATGTACTTCGCATTCGCATGGTTTGCATGGATTGCATGAGTTGTCCACACCTCGAGGTTGCGTTTGATGAGTTGTCCACACCTCGAGATATGTGTGTGACGTTTGAATGGTTTGCACGAATAATTAGCGAAGTCTTATTGATTATGCGGAAGCAATTAGTAACTTATGCGGAAGCCATTTATAAAATCCTAAGTGTGGAAAACCAGAAATGACATCAAATATATAAAGTCCTCAAAATGTAGTGAAACAACAAAATAGTCTAAGTCAAGTCGGGAACTAACGATCAACCCAATATACAACCCCCAAATAGTATCTGAAAGACGTATATAACATATACAATCAAAATATCAAAAGAAGACCTACAATCGATGCAATGACGCGCCGCAGCTCGGGGATAATCACCGATCTTTTCCTTGCCGCTACTTGGTAGACGGCTCTGCACCCACCGTCATAAAAGGACGGTGAGTACAAGAATAAAACAAGAATCCCCGATGACAAGTTTAATTTGCATTTCCAAATATTCAAATGGTATTTAAAAGCATATAAATTGGAAAACTGAATAATAAACCATATGCGAGTAAATACCATAGTTAAACAAGTGATACCGCACTAGGCTAAGTAGTAGTGATTTAGGTCCTCGGCGGTGAAACGTGTCACCCCGACCCAATAATCATATAGCACAAGGGACTCTAACACAAGTGTTTACAGGGACTCAAACCCCGGTGTGTAGACCACCTCAAGGACTCTAACCCCGAGTGTCATACAAGTGTCACGTAACGTGTGCCGACATCCCCAGGGACTCTAACCCCGTGATTCGCGCACACCTCGATCAAGTACAGGGACCTAAATGCAAAAACTACTTTTTAAATTTCAAGAAATACCAAGTATGGATTGTCAAGGCATAGGCACATCTACACACCTAAACAAATAATGAATACAAGCCCTCTTAAACATTTATAAGATATTCACTAGCCTAATAGCATGCTATTTATCATTCAATTCACATTTAAAACAACAAGAATAGACATCGCATGGAATGAAATCAATGAATTAAATCAAATGAATGGATATCATGCAAACTAGACTCATCAAATGAGCATAGACACAAAGAACACATGATATAAGAGTACACAGTGCAAATAGTCAAAAGGACTATGCAAGGATAATAATTAATAGGAATGAAATGCCAAGTAAAATTGTCAATGGGTATACTCACAACAACAAAAAGTAAAGTCCTAGCTTTACCGGCCTCCCGATACACCAAGTCTTGTATTCGCTCTCTCGTACCCTTTTTCCTAGGTTCCTGAGTTTGGTGTCTCATTAGTTCAAATAGTGAATTTAAGCTCAATTTAGTGTGTTTATTGTGTATTCAAATTGGTTCAATAGACTTTAAATCAATCATCCTAAATCAGCCCCTAAAGACTAAATTAAGTTTCAATTTCAGTACTACATCTTAATGCACTTTTAGGCATGAAATGGTCCAAATATTGAATTCCTCCATCATTACCATTATTGTTTATCTCTCTCTTAGCTTTCTAGAAAGGTTTAGTTTTCAGAATTATGATTTAAACTGAAATAGATATCATGCTTTTACTAAACATAGGTCTGATTGAAATTTAATCCGACCAGCAGATTTAGAAAATCTATTTCTCCCAATCTATAGTTCCTAAAAATGTGATTTTTGGTCACAAGGCAGAAAATATATCCAAATACAACATACTAAAAGATTAACTCTTTTGGATAAGTAGTTAGGGAGTTATACCCTTAGCAAATTTAGTTTCAAAACTGTCCTTTATAATTCCAGCACCTATTTGTAGAGCATGTTTGGAAATGAAAACATTCAAATCAGAATACCTTCAGTTAAGCAAAGTTGTTCCTTTCTATATGAACTTTCAAATGCCACTGGTGTGGTTGAATTTGGATCTAACATGTCCAGATTATGACTAAATTACCCAGGTTGATTCCTAATACAACATGCAGAATTCCAGTTTTGATGTTGCAACTTCAAAAATTCATATCTTTATGATTTCAACACCAAATTAAGATCTTCAATATAGCTGGATTATCAGCTTGAAATGAGGAATCTAAATATATAAATCAACTGCATATATTCAATGATCTACTATCTGAAATTTGTCTAAAACCAGAACTTGTTCAAGTTTCAACTCAATATGTGTACCTAGCTGATGTAGCTTGAGGATTTCTCGCAAACTCCCATGGATTCCTTCAAAACCTTGATGATTCATTCCCCTCCAGCAATCTCTTCTTCTTCTCCAGCAAGAATGAATGAGTGGTTTGGTTTGCATGTTGTTGGGGGTGTAGGTGTAGGTGGGAGTGTTTGGTGGGTTTTTGTGTGCATGTAAGTGGGGTTGACACATGGCCTGAATTTTTCCAAGTGTTGCTTGAGTTGGGACAAGTGTGACTTGAGTTGGGACAAGTGTGACACCTGTTCGTGACACCGCTAGGACACTCGCCGTGTTTCCGGGCGTTTCGCCGCCCGCCGCGTCCGAACCGTGATATTCGCGTATCATCGCGTCGTTAGTCACCAATATCTATTCCATATGAGTTACTTGACAATTTTTTTATTCAATTTGTGTGTTTTCGCTTCCCTACCTAATATTCGCCGTCATGGCTCGCCCACCATCGACATACGTGTGTGTGCAAACCGACTTAGTTTCCATGTGTTGTCAACCACGAGATACGCGTGTGACGTTTGCATTGGCTTTACCACCTCGAGACACGTGCGAGTCGTTTTTGCATGATTTACTTGGATTTTACGAGGTTAGATGGGGTGTCCACCTGCATGACCTTTTTGCATGGTTTGCTTGGATTATGCAAGGTTGTATGAGTTGTCCACCTCGAGATACGGGGTTTAAAAACATCGTTAAATATCGAGGTTTGCGTGATGGATTGCAACATAGGCAAGGTTGTATGAGTTGTCCACGAGGTTGCATGGCAACGCCCGCACGAGGTTGCATGGGTCGCCCACCTCGACGTACGTGCTTGACATTTGCATGAATTATCCACCTCAACATACATGCGTGACGTTTACATGGGTTGTCCACGTCGATATGTGTGCGTGTCGTTTACATGAGTTGTCTACCTCGAGATACGCGAGTGACGCGGGTTGTCCATCTCGATATGCACGTGTCGTTTGCATGGGTTCTCCACCTCGATGTGCGATATTTGAGTTAAACAAATAGCTCATTTTCAAAAGGAGTCATTCATAGAGTTTAGTATTTTGTATAGATAGCTCATTTTCAAATGGAGCTATTCATACAAGTGCCTTCCACCTCACCAACCACGCATGTCACTTCATCATCAATAACTCATTTTGAAAAAGAGTTATACATTAGTTTTGAAATTTTAAAGTAAGCCACACTATTTGGTGAATAAAAAAGTAAAGCCACCTTATTTTTTGAAAAACCCCCTGTCTCAATTTCCTTATTTTTTATTATTTTTTAAGGCAGACTCCTTTTTTATTTTTTTTAATATTCCAACATATCGTCACATTAGGCCATTCATCCAGTTAGCGTTTATCTTGTTCAAACTAGCTAGTAGATAAGCTGCTACCACACAATTCACGTTGGCTCGTTTCTTACGTTGTACAGATAAATCTATCAACACAAGCTAATGCACATTTTGTAATTGACTAATAAATAGATAAATTAAATAGAACTTTTATTTAAACAGTAAAAATGTTTCCTAAGTTTTATGTATAGGAAAATGCTTGAGTGACCTACTTTTGACGCACAATTGTTGGTGTCCCTTAGATTTATGCATTGATGTGTGTTTGCATAAAAATCAGTGTGTATCTAAAGGATACCAAGGCCTCGTTTGGTTAAGGGTGGAGTTATCTCCCGGGATATAACTTACAGGGAGTTAGGAACTAATCTTGTTTGGTTGCTCAACATGCCTGTAAGTTATCTCCCAACTTACACCTTAAAGTGAAAGATATCTCCCAACCACCCCCTTGAGAGTTATCTCTCAGGAGTTGTGGACACGATTACATCTCATTAATGAATCATTTATTGTCCATCTCTCTCTTGTTTGAAGGTTATTTATGTCAATTCATATTTTTTATTATTTAAAATTTTGAAACTTCCATACAAGTTTAAAGTTGAACCAAACATGAAAATATTAACTCCAATGAGTTAACTCCAAGGAGATAACTCCGAACTAACACTGTAAGTTTGCAAAAACGAACAAGTACTCAAGATATAAGTCGTTTGACCAAAAAAAGACTTAAATTTTTTGAAAGGAAAATACTGCTAGGTTCATGTCACGGCCTAAAATCTTAATCATAATTTAATTTCCTTAATCATGATCAGTGACCCGTGAATTGGGACCCGCATCGAGATACGTGCACTGACCGAGGCGAGTTGCCCGAGGTATATGTTAGATTTGATGTGATGTATGTCTAGTGTATTCTATATGTGTAGACTACTAGTCATTGCTACTGATGTTTAGGTGCCGAGACATGAGCGGGGACGTGAATCGAGATGCGTGTCGGTGTGGGACCTGGTAGAGAGTGATGTGGTAAGTTTATTTAGGCTTAGTGTAGTTTAAATAGTAGTATTAATGTGGCTATGGTTGAGTTTATATTAAATGTACCTAAGTTAGCAATCTAAAACAATAGTCATATGATGATTCTCGAGATATGTGTTGACACATCAAGAGACCAATTGAGTTTCTATTTGATATTAGTTAGAGATAGTTAGTGGAGAGTTAGCGGAAAATGTGTCAAAATGTAGGTCATTAGATGAGTCTCGAGATACGTGCGTACATTAAGATCAATGACCATTAATCAATCTTATCCTTTACATATATAGAGCTTAAGATCAACCCATGTATTTCATTTTACAAACTTAGGACCTAAGCAAAGTAGAGAAGAAGAATCAGAGAAGAAAGATCAACAAGATTTGTTGTAGAATTCTTGAGTTTGTAGAAGGAGTTGAACAAGTTGTTGGTGTTCATCAACTAGGCAAGTTTACGTACACTAGAAACTTAGCTTAATTTGATGAATTTATGAAGTAAATGATGTATAGCTGATCTTGTGGTGTTAATGAGTATTTTGTGGTTTGTAGTAAGTGAGGCAAGAGATCCCAAGGTGTTGGAGTATCTATGTGTGGAGAGAACTCAAAATTTTAAGTGCAGAATTATGGGTTTTCCTGCACATAGCGCATTAGATGAGCTAGCTAGCTCGCTATCTGTGAGTAGCGCGCTAATACATCTGACTAACGCGCTAACAGGGTCACTAGCGCGCTAGACATAACACCCAGCGCACTAGGTGCTATGACAATACAAAATCAGCAGTTTCCTAATTTCAACTTAAGCACTTTAAACAACTTTAATACCTTAATTAAATATCTAAGCACACTCTAAAACTTATGAAATGATATTAGGGACCTAAGGAAGAGTCTCGGGGGTTCGAATATGAGTTTTGGGGTGTTGGGAGGCCGGATTAGCATAGGACATTGTGGGATTGTAAATAAACTGATTGAGATATTCATTCACATTTCATTCATGTTTTATTATTTATTTACAGTCATTTGGACTGATTTGCCTTTAATACTCTATATGTCATGACTTGTTGATTCATCTCATTGCGTGAGCTTGCTATCATGGCATCGATTGTTGGTTAATGGTTTCATTGACTCTATATTATGTGTTATGTCATTTTTGATTGTTGAGACATTTAGTCAAATGAAATAGCATGTTATAGGTAGTGGTGTATGGTATTGTAAATTCCATTTTCTTTGTGCATTATGTAACGGCCCAATTTTAATTATGTCGTTATCATTGACTATTTTCAGACTCGAACGTCGGCTTCGATCCGCATGGATGTCGCAGATAGGTCGGGGCACGCCCGACTAGGTAAATACTAAATAGTGATTTTTGCGTGATGTTTACATATTTGCGATGTCGTATATTAAGTTATTTTACCTAGCATCGCATGTGTGTATTTATATCGTTGAACCGAGCGAGATAGTGTAACGGGTATTCGCCTCGAAAACGTGTCAATATCGGGTGCTGAGCGAGCGAAATGTGGGTACACTAGGTCGGGAAAATAATTTGGATAATCAAATTAATTAAATGTGACAAAATATTAATGATAAACCCATAGTCTAGGCTAATTGATCGAAATTGACAACTGTGGCGCTCCTCGTTATGCGTGTCGAGGTGCGAAATACCGGGTAACCGGAGATAATTGAACAAAACTAAGAATTTTGTGTCTAATGAGGAGCAAATAAGAACATGCCACCTACACACCTAATACCCTTAAAATAAGGTTTACCACTCATTCTCACACCCCTCCCACGTTTTCTCTCTATCTCCATCTCTTCCTAATATGAAAGAGAGAGTGCATCCATGTGAGTGTAAAATTTTTGGAGGAGTTGATAGAAACTATTGAAAGTGTGAGATTTTATGAGATCTTTGGAGTCTTTGGAAGTGATTTGATCAAACAAACAAGTGATCAAGGTGAGCATCTCTACTTTCTTTCAATTTTCCATTAAAATGAAGCTTAAATGAGGTTTTGATGGTAATAGTTGATTGTTGTTTAATGTTGGAGGAAATGAGGTGTAGTGGCGATTGGTTTATTGTTGATGAGATGGTTGTATTGATGTTGTTTTAGTTGTTGAAGAGGAGTTAAAGAAAAAAAAAAAAAAAAAAAAAAAAAAACAAAGACGTTATATGTTGGAAGAAGAAAGAAATTTGGAGGAGGGGAGGGGCGCACGCACACACTGGTCCGGGCCTGACCCGGTTGGGCCGGGCCGACCCAGTCCAAGGACCCACGCCCATTAAATTAAATAATATAATTTTTAAAAAATTAATTTAAAAACAGATTTAAATGAAATAAAATACAAAAAATATGGAAAAATAAATAGAAGATTACAGAAAACCCAGAAAAATCATAAAAAATATAAGAAAATAGAAAATGGATTGAAAATTTGGTTTTCGCGATTATTTCGGGCATTTGGGACCCCGGTTAGCTCGAAAAATGGACCACAATAAAAAATTGAAATAAAATTTTAATTTTTGCCCTCACAAAATAAAAATCAACTAATTTGACTCTAAACTATTTAAAATGGTTTAATTGGACATCAGGAACTTATGAGACTTTATTCGGGAGTCGAGCTCGTATCTTGAGACGTGAGCGAGACTCCGGAGTACGTTTTGAGGTACGTAAGAATCCATTTGAAAGCCACTGAGGGTTTACTTTTTCATCGTTGATTTCCTATTCCTTGTTATTGTATTCTATTTCGTGATACATTTGGGTCGGTGGTTGAGTTACTCCCACCTGATATTCGTAGTGTACTTATGGCATACTAGGCAATAGCACATGTGATCAGACACTCGGTGAATTGCAACCCGAGTTGCACTAAGGGTGCATGTGTTGGACAGACACCGCGAGGAACCAGGTGAAAGGAAGTGGGGCACCCACCGAAAGGATCTTGGGGTCCAAAGTACAGTTTAGTATGACCGGGACGAGCATACACTTTGTTTCTTTCGTGTTATATATTCATGTGATGATCGTAGCACAGTTGCATGTTTAGTTTTTGCATGATTATTTAACATGATTATTGATATCCATTTATTGTCTTACAAATTTTGATGTACTACTTTTGGAATCTTACTAACTGTACTCACCATTTGGCTTTTTATGATGGTTGAGTCCAGATCCCAATACTAGTAGAGGCAAGGGGATTCTTGGCGACTTCATCTGATTGCCCGCGGTTGAGGACCCACTAGTATGTGTCATTTTGATATTTTGCTTTACTTTTGGGTATTGGGAGACTGGAGAGACACTGTACTTGTATATATTACTGCTTATTAGTACTGTTGCCTATATATAAAGTACTTTCCGGGGTTTTCCACAATAGGACATGTTCTTATGAATGGTGCTTATATGATGATGAACTTATTTGTTTTGCTTACTATAATTTAAGATTTTCGCTGTTTTAATGCTAAAAGTGATTCAATTGTCTAACTAAACTAATTGAATGGAATGAGTTAATATGCATATCGAGGAGTAGTGACGCGGCGACTGACTTCAATGGCGCGTGGGACCCAGTGGGTCAATGAAGTGACAAGGCTCCGGGGCCGCGATGCTCCACGTGACGGCCTCGGGATTTGGGGTTGTCACACATTAGATACGCAATCCTATTGTTAGATTCTGAAACCGTGTCATTCCTTGAAATATGAAAATAGTTCTTGTATATAGAACCATGAGATAATAGAGATGAGCGCGACACTCAGGGGTCACTAGACTTTCAGGGATGTCGGGATCTCACTACTAACTTGTGCAGCACACGGGGTATGGGACTCGGGGTTGTTGGCAAGCATACATCATAAGTGACTGGCATTTGTGATTGATTGTGGAGGCGTAGAGCTCAGCTCCGACCTTCAACAGAGATGTAGAGCTCAGCTCTATCCTAAGATAGTGGAATAAAGGTATTTGTGATAGGACTCACGGCCGACCGGCCTTAGATCATTACTTAGCCATGTGTCAGTTTCATATTTACTAACTGAATAATCTTTTAGTGTGACTTTGTTTTCAGCATAGTTGCTATTATTATGCTTTTAGATTCTTTTTGTTTATGTGAAAATGTGAATAAATGTCTCTCAGTGTTACTTTCTACTTTCCTGTACTCATCGTCCTTTTTGTGATGGTGGGTGTAGATCCATCGAGTAGCGAATCTGGCAAAGAGAAGATCGACGACTACCTCTGAGTCAATGGAGTGCTGCCACAACGGATTTTGTAGGTTTTTGACTTTGTTGTAGGACTTTTATATGTCTTTCATATACTTTTGAGGTTGTATATATTATGAGTTGAGAGATAGCACTCTGACTAGATACATGATGATATATTATCACCGTTTCATTATATATATGCATGTGATCTTTATTTCGTGGTTTTCCACATAATTAGGATTTAAATTCATTGCTTCCGCTAAATTGTTAAGATTTTCGCTGAATAAACTATAAATTGTATAACTTTTAATTAAATCTGATTTATTAATTGACATAAGATAAGAAAATGCATATAAGAAAAAAAGGTTGGCTAATTCGTTGTTAAGTCCTACATGGAGAGGTTAGGGCTTAATGACGGGATTAGGTCTGGGCGTTGCTTTAATTTGAGAAGAGGTCGTCGAGTTCACCCGTTTTTGGACACTCGATTGGGCATCCGGTTGTTGGTGTCTATTCATTTCCGCATCAATGTTTTTGCGCACACAAATCGATGTGCATTTAATGGACACCAACAATCGGGTATTCATTTCGAGTTTCCCAAAAAGGTTATCCTAACATCTTTCAAAATAGAGCCTCCTATTGTAACCCAACATAAACACGCAAGAACGTTACACATTTGTCGTTGTCCTAGTGATATACATCAAAATAGTCGCTCCTACAACGATGCTCGAATCAAGGGATGCCATTTAGGTGCATGTCCGTGCTAGATTACAAAAGCATTTTCCATTGAGCTTTGCTTTCCTCTGTAGACGAAAAACCCTATCCGTAGTCACACAACCATATCTGGCATTTTGAGGGGTTAGCGACTTCATGGTTGCTCTGATGGTCGTTTTTGCGTCGCTGGTCCATCCCCATTTCCCTCACAAGTACCCCTCTTATTCTTCTTCTTTTTTTCTATTTTCCCGTGAACACTCGGCCCTCATTTTGCTCTACTCCTTCCTCTTTCCTTTTCTCTTCGCCTCACTTATGGCACCCACTCCCCGACACCTCTCTTCCCCTTTCCTCCTTCCTACGATTTTCTTCATATTCTCTCGGCCTTCTCTTTTCTTTTTCTTTTGATATCTTTTTTGGCAGCTTTTGACTTGGGTCGATAACTAGTGGGTTTTCATTGCAGCTGTCGCCTATGACCCATTTTTTGCCTAAGCTCTGAAATGAAAGGAGGAGATATGGTGATATATAGATGAAGGCCTTCGAAAAATTGAAATCTATGCTACTAATAAAGTAAAAAAATGGAGAGTTAACCTCTATAGAATAGAAGACAAAATGGGCATTGTGGTTACAGAGACAAAACCAACGATTGTGGTAACAGAGTGCAAAAGAGGCATGTGGTAACATCGAACGAAATAGGCACTATAATAATAACGTCCCCTCCTTCACATCTAGGGGTGACACGAATCCTTTCATTCTCAACTTCCAATATGTGTAGTTGGTGCCTATTAGCAAAGAGATTTGTTGTGGAAACCCCTTTCGGTTGATCAGAGTGAAGTCGTTGAACCATAGATTTACTTGGATCTCACTAACATAAATTTGTAAACAAAGAATTAGTAGTTCCCACTTTGATACCAAATGAGAAATGGAAATCTATGCAACCAGTAGAGTAATAGCAAGTAAAAGTAAATAAACTACAAACCGAATATGTTGACGCAGTTTGGTCCACAACCTACATCCGTGGAGCCACGTTCATATTTGAGAATCCACTAAGCTGAAAACTCAGACTTATACAAGACCCTTTCCTAGTGACTCCCTTACTAGTGTTGATGAACTCCTTCTCGCACTTACAATAGATTCTCTCCCAATTCTCATTAGTGTGTCGATCTCCCTTCGACCGGACTACCCAATCTTCAGTGTGTGTGAGCTCCTCTCGATTGGAATACCCAAGATCATCTTGGTAATAATTCAGAAATACAAAAAATGAACACAAGTCCCGAATCTATTCTCACATCATTTCAATGTGACATGATGTGAGAACGGTTACAAAATTACATTAAGTCAAGACTCACATTCTTAATCGAACAACAAAAATTTAGTGTGTCTTAATCATTATATAACACGTCGTGTTGGTGGTTTAAATCCCTCAGATCACCTCATGATAAGCTTCATTCTTCAACAAATCAATCTTAACAAATTCAGTTGTCTTCGGATGTACCCTATTGCAACTAATGAGATTCATCTTCTGTTGCAACAGGCACGATTTGTTATGCTTTGTTGCAACATGATACAATTTGTGCATTGTTGTCATAATATGATTTCCACTATGTTATAAGAAGATGCAATTTTACAATTTCTACTATGTTACTACAACAATCTCAACAAAAATGAACCAATGAATCTTCATATAATAATCAAATCCATAACTTCCCAGTTATCAATTCAGCTGATAGAAAACATCTTTAACAACCATTCTACCCCCATAATCGTTATCCAAATCATCTTCAACTCTCGTCTAACCATGTGATCACTATCCACATAACCCACAAGTGTCTTTAAGATATGTACAAATAATTGACAATCAACACATGCTAAATGTAACACTAACACCTTCTAGTCGCGGCGACGAATGTCAACCTTATATAGTGACGAGCGGCGTTAGGTGGCATGAGTCACCATGGTGGTGTGAAGACTGAAGACTAAGACCGATAGTTTTTACTATTTTTTTTCCTCTTCAAATTAGAGATCTATAGTTTTTGTCCCCATTTATGGGTGTTGTCTCCACCCGTGCGAGTTGTTGTCTCTCTTTAGTGGTGGAGTTGGTATCGTCGCACTACCATGTGTGCGTGGTGTCATACTTTAATTTCGAGCGTAATTGAAATGTAATATTTATTATCCTCGTTGAAATAGATTGATGTACCTTTTGAGTCCAGAACATTAATACAACCATGCTTGAAAAAAAAAAAAAAAATATTTTCCATTCAAATATCTAGTATTTTTTTGTTTCTATATATTGACTAGAGAGCCAATTACATAAAATGAACGTTGGGATGTAAAGCACCAACAATTACATAAAATGAACGTAGCAGAAATGAGGATGCTTAGGTGGATGTGTGGTAAAACCTAGTGAAGATAGAATAAGAAATATAGAAATTCAAAAACAAGTAGGAGTAGCACCAATTAATACAAAGATTAGGGAATGACGATTGCGGTGGTTTGGTCACTTCAAAAGACGACTTAGAAAACTTGACTCAATGTAAAAACTTAGAAATTCGACGTTAATTAGGAGATTTGAATGGTTTGAAAGTCAACTTAATCGAAGACACTTGATCCACGTATATCCCGTTTGAGAGCAGGCCGTGGGATGTTAAAAAATCCAAAGATCGCATCGTTGTTGTTGTTGTATATTGATTAGAGAAAGTACATCGGCTTTGATGTTAAGGGCAGTAAACTGCACCGACGCACGTTCGTCCATTAAATGCAACTACCGTCTACTTGTAACTTCATTTTTTCCGTTTCTCTTTCGTATCAAATACCCATTTATATCCAACAGTTTTACGCCATCCGGCGTTTGGACAATTGGTCCAAAAACCTCTCGTTTCCTTAACGAGTTTGGCTCTACTTGATAGCATCTTGCCATTTTTGCCAATCAGGTCTTTTTTCGACATTCGTCCACTTGATCGTGGTTCGATCATCATCATTTTCACATATTTCAAAGGACACATTGAAAGCAAATATATCATCAGGGAACAATTTCATTTCGATCCCAAATCTTACCGAGTTTAAATAATTTATTGAGATCTCATTATTTTCATCTTTTTCCTCTTTTTTCTAGAGGAAGTTGTTCCTCATCGAGAATCAACTTGTTCGACAAACCCTTATCAAAGGATTCTTGTGCTTTCTCGCTATGATATTTTGGTTTGTATTTATTTTTACTCCCGTTTTCCTCTTTCGAGGAATTGTATCCTTTGAACCAATCGGGTCTTCCACGCTTTTATGAAAATTACATTTTAGAAGTTGGTCGGATCAGATTCTATTCAACAGATCAAATGGTCCCAGAGAAAGTACATCTAACTTACTGTTGTCTTATGAAGAGAAACAAACTGACAAGTTGCGAAGCACATCTCTCCATCAATTTACAGATTCATATATTTCTATTTTTATCTCAGAAATTATGATTAAATCTTGCAATGTACAACTTTTTTTTCTTTCTTGGAATAAACTTCGATTGACTACAAAAAAGAGCTACAACAATCCATGTTCAGCTAGAATAATATAGGAGTCATCTAAATGACATAAAAATATAAACTAGATCTTTTATATAGTTGATGTTTAGTTTAGATCGATTGCATTTAAAGGAGTGACGAAGGATACTAGATTTAGTAGCATCCCTACATGAGTTGCCATTTGATGAAATTACTCTTTTCTTTGGTGGGTGATGAAACTTGAAATTATAAGATACTATCCATTTTCTTCGATGCTTCAAGAAAAACCTTTGTAAAATACTTAAGAATAATTGTGAAGACCATAGTATAAAAAAAACTCCAAAAAATATATGACTACTTCTTTAAAGAATGTAATATATTTTTGTTTGGTAAAAAAATAAAAGAGACCTCAAATTTATAATTAATAACATTTAGAAATAGTTTTCGCCAAAGAAAAACCATTTAGTCATATTCATTTTTAGGGCAATATGTGATCATCTACATTTTTTTTTTCTTTAAAAAGGCATTGATTTGACTCATAATTGTCTTGCTTTTTCACCATATAACTTGAATGGTACTCTACAAAATTACATGTTACCTTACCTAAGTGGAATTTTATATATTTATTTTTCTTTAGGTTTCTTAGCAAGCTACAATGTCAATATTTAAGTATGACATATGAAATAAACATCTAATGTATTATGTAAACATAATCCAAAAGACTCAGAATCCTATTTTTCTATATGGACAACTAGGCCTTCACCACGCAAGGTGGTTTTGAAACTTGGTTTTGAAACTTTTCTTTTGCATGCGTACATTTGGGCTATTAATTAATTTTACGATTTTTTATAAGAAATAAACCAACTTGTATATTGAGACTCGAAACTCCAACTTATTATCCAAACAGACTCGTACAAAACTAAAGAGCTACCTGCAATTGGTAATTTTACAAAAAAAAAAATCATCTCAATTAATAAGAAGCACAAACAATTAAAAAAAAAATAGAAGTACTTGTCTCTCTTTGGTAAGTTATTTGATGAGTTTCAACTTTGGAATCATTTGCCTCCCTAGTGTCTACAAATCAAATATCATAATCACTTAATCAAAACCCTAACCCACTAATGAAAGATCACCCACACCTACGCTCGAACACTATGTGGTTTGGTAAGTCCCCTGATCGCATTCAACATTGCAAAATATATTGATTTTGGACTCATCAGGAATATCACCCATGTTCCTTAAAAAAAAAAAAAAAGGAATATCACACATGTTTCAAAAAAAAAAAAAAAAAAAATAGTGCGTTACCGGTGACACGAATTAATTAAGACTAACCAACTTAATTAATAATACCTGAAAACAAAGTTTCTACTTTTTTGTAAAATAAATAAGTAATCACACTTTTCACACCCACATCAACACACTGTTGTTATGATCCTTTCAGTTTTTTTATCGAGATGCGTATCATGTATTTTAAAGTGAATCCAAAGGACCTACAAAAACTATGTGTCACAATTTTTTGGTTACTTTATCATTTCTCTATTTTTTTTTTGACTGTTTAAACCACCTGTACTGACAGTAACAGAAACCTGAGAATTGTAAGCAACAAGAGCGAGCCAAGTCGCTCACAAGTTCCCATCTCTGCTTCAATTTTTCCCCAATTTTGGCCTTTAATCTCGCCTTATTAGGTCAGATTTCAACCTCCTTAACCAATCTTCCCACACAGAGTGAATCTCTGCTTTCGCCTCTCTAATCTTGGCTTTTCAGGTGACCAGTCCATTTAGATTCTCAGTTTTTGTGCTGTTCTTCATTGTTGCTTCCAACCCAAACAACATCACGAACTTAGAGAGTGAGAGAGATTGGATTGATGGGTACCCGTAAAATGATAAATCTCAGATACCCATTTCGATTTATTGATTGAATCGATCGTTAATGAGCTCAATTGATACAAAATGGTGTTTTTCGGTAGTTCTTTCTGGGTTTCAATCACGAGTTATCTCTGTAGTCTGATCAGTTTCATAAGCAGATTAGTTTTCAGGTACTAATCAGAGACTTGTGGTTTTTAATCAGTTTTTGTGGTTTTGAATTCTGGGTTTTTGATCAGTTGTTGGGTTTTGATTGATTAGTCCATTGTTTGTGCAGAAATTTTGATGTTGGGAAGAACAACCCCAATGAAGGGAAAGAAAGTGATCAAGAAGCAGAACCAGAAGTCATTGATTTTGGAGATGCTGAGTATGAAGGGTTCGGCGAGAAGGAGACGCCGAGGTTTAGTTTCAGGTTCAAGTTTCAGCCGAACGAGGAAGAATCTGAGGTTCTTGTTAATGGGGGTTCTAACAAGTATGAGTTCTTGCCTGGAAAAGATTTCAGTGGTTTTGTAGAAGAACCTCAAGTGGTGAATTTCACTGTGAAGGAATTGTATGCTGATTGGAGTGAGGAATCTGTTTCCAATAGAGAGATTCTGGAGTGTGGGTTTTTGCCAGAGAAGGATTTTTGTCAGTGCAGTTCTGATTCAGAAGAACCAATTAAAGAAGGTACAATGAATGGTTCTGATGGAAGCGGCGGCGGCGACGATGATGATCATCGCGATGAAGGGCCAGGGGGATTGGTTGTTTCGACGCCAGATTGTGGTGCTGAAAGAGGGAAAGGAATTGCTGATGAAGTTGAATGTTTAGTAGAAGAAGAGGAGTTATCTGGTTTTGGTTCTGACCCTGATTTGGTTAGTTTTGGGGATAGATTCTCTGCTTTGGTTGAAACAATGGATGCTGACAGTGATGATTTTCTGTCCGAGAAGGATTTCGATGGAGAATTCGAACCTGGAACATCGGCGCGGATTGATGATGAGTCCTTAGAGGATATTGCTATTGAGAACTTTGATGAGAATTTGGTGATTTCATCAAGTGATCAATTAGTTGGAGGGGTTGGAAACTTAGCGGATGTTTGTCGTAATTCGGAGACAGCGGAGCACCATGAGGGTCTGGATTTTGGAAAGGAAGTGAAATTGGGGGATCATGTTGGAAGTTCTCAAGAATCTTGTGAGAAGGATTCATCAAGTATTGAAAGCCCAGTAGATGTTTGTGGAGATTTCGATAATTTTGAAAAGGAGGTGAAACTAGTAGATCAGGTTGGGAGCTCAGAAGAATCATTATATGTTTGTCGAAATTTAGAGACAGTGAAGCAGCATGATGAGTCTATGGTTTTCGACGAGGGGATGAAATCGAAGGCACAGCAGAGTGGGAGTTCTGAAGAAGCTAGTGACAAGAATTCAAGTAGTTTTGGAACAGAAGCTCCAATTAAGAGGGAAAATGTATCCAACAAAGTGGAAAGCAAATGGGGAGGTTCTGATGGAAATGTTGCTGAACCGATGGCCGGCAAGCAAAAGTGCGATGAACCCGTTTCGCATAACTCGTCGTTAGAGGATTCCGAGGACTCTAGTAGGCTGGAGGTTTTGTGGGAGCACCAGGACTTGATAGAACAACTGAAGATGGAGCTGAAGAAGGTCAGAGCTACAGGACTCCCCACCATATTAGAAGAATCCGAGTCACCGAGGATGTCTGACGATCTGAAGCCATGGAATTTCGACGAAAAGTTCTTGCACGAGGATCAAATGGATTCGCTGCACAAGTTTTACAAGTGCTATAGGGAAAGGATGAGGAAGTTCGATATCTTGAACTATCAGAAGATGTATGCTATAGGTCTGTTGCACTACTTATGGTTCCATTATCTCTTTTTTCGCTTTCCTTTTCACTTTAGTTTGTTAATTTTATCCTCGAATTTTGCGATTTCTTTAAAGGATTAGCATGAATTTGATCCTCAAGTAGGTTTATGACTCTGAGATAACAAGCCCTTCTATCAATTTACGTTGTTCAATTTTCCTAGCTACTTTAACATAAGTTCTCTTCAATGAGCTTTGTGTTTGAGAAGAAAAAATTGCCATTTGGACATTACAAATTTACAGCATGAACACATTAGACAAGTAGAAAAAGTAAAAACTAAGCAAATGGTTTTGTTAGCCTGTAAAAAATAATGTTCGTTGTCTGGCATTTACACTAAATCAATGTAGAAATCTGGCTAAGAAGAAAATCGATACTTGCATAATAGATCAATATATAGTGTGCTAGCTAGAGTAGTTTGCAATAAATAATGCTATTGGATTTGCAGGTTTTCTTCAGCAAAAGGACCCCCTTCAGTCATTTGCAATGCAAAAATCTTCGGCGCCAACATTTGGAGCAATCCTATCGCAACACCTTCACTTACATAAACGTCGAACACCCGAAGCAGATTCGGTGAAGTTCGTAAAAGAGTTGCAGAGTGCCTTAGAGATGGTCTATGTTGGGCAAATGTGTCTTTCCTGGGAATTCATCCATTGGCAATATGGAAAGGCTAAAGAGCTTCTGGAATCCGACCCTTACGAGACCCGCCAATACAACCTAGTTGCCGGAGAATTTCAACAATTTCAAGTGCTAATGCATAGGTTTTTGGAGAATGAGCCCTTTCAAGGACCCCGCGTTCAACACTACATAAAAAATCGATGTGTTCTGCGAAACCTTCTTCAAGTTCCAGTCATAAAAGGTAAAGCTTGGGTATGCGAAAATCATTCGGCGTTTCTCTCTGGTATATGGATTGCTTGCTAATTTTGTACTTGTTTTTGGTATGGATGTATTAGTATTACTAAGATGCATACAATGGCAATGCAGATGACTCAAGAGACAAAATAGGGGTAAGAAGAAGAAAAGATGCAATTACATGTTCAATGTTGTTGGTGATCATTGAAGAATCAATGAGAGTCTTTTGGGATTTTCTTCGATCGGATAAAGATGACAACACTGCAATATGGAAAGGCCTCTTGAGCTCTCATGTTGAGCTTCAAGACCCAGCAGATTCAGAACTTCTATTGCAAGTCCAAACAATTCTTCTAAAGGTTGGCCTTTGCCCATTTACTTCCAAACCATAATTCCTCAACTCGCCTAACAATGAAAGAATTCAATATCTTTTATCCCCTTTGTTTGTGCAGAAGGAGAGGAAGCTGAAAGACATTTTGAGGAGTGGGAACTGCATAGTGAAGAAGTTTCAAAAGAGCCACGAAGAACGGTCAGATCAACTCGTTTTCTTCTCCCAGGTCGACTTGAAACTCGTATCGAGGGTGCTAAATATGTCGAGGTTAACGGCTGAGCAACTAGTATGGTGTCATAAGAAACTTAGCAAGATTAACTTCGTACACAGGAAGATTCATGTTGAACCTTCATTTTTGCCATTTCCATGTTGAAGACAAACTAATTTTTAGCTTTTGTAGTCATAGGATGCATTCCGCTTAGCAATTAATACAATCACATCTTTCTCAGCTTGTACATAGAATTCTAATAAAAACAGTATGAATATCAAAATTTTGGCATGAATCACTCCTATTTTGTGTCATTGCTTTTTATTAAAACATTCCTAATTACTGTACTGCATTAATGTTGTGGTCATGGACCACTTTGTAGGCCCTGCAACAAATAATTGAAATGAGTTTAAGAACTGGATTTTTAATGGGCTAAACTTTCTTCATGCCGTCTTGTAGTGAAAGACTTGGAAAAAGCCTAATATGTAAGGCTTTATGTGCCTTTTTTCTAACACCAATTATAAAATGGCCACATACATCTTAGTGAACTCACTACCAAATATTTCTTAAGCCACACCGAGGTGACCTTTACCTAATTACACCCACCCACTTTGGTTTTTGGAAAATGCTAGAATGACACCCCAAATGACACTCTAGTGACACTCTTATGACGTGGCGTGCGGTCTCATGTAAAAATGAGTGTGCACAAAATAGTTCATGGTGCATAACACGTGTGGTGTGTATCTCGAAGCGCGCACAACAGCTCCCATAAATGTGGGCCAAAATATCACATCACATTTTTACGTAGGACCCGCATACTATGTAATAAGGGTTGTCACAATAGGGTGTCATTTTAGCATTTTCCTTGGTTGTTTTACATTTAATTGGTAACTGTTTTTTTTACCATTCATTTTGTGCTACTATTAAAAAATGACAATGCAATTGTAATGGTTCTCATTATGCAGATGAAAATAAAGAAGTATAAATATTTCCAATATCCAAGTTTATTGGTGTTTAACAGTAAATATATTGTGGTACTATTAAAAAAATATTGGAGTTGAAGTGGGAAAAGTCAAATTAGGATTTGGGATGTGTTAATCAAAATACAATCTCACAATGATAACAAAAAAATTACTCAAAAAACAAATGATATATATGATGCGAAAACAAAATGCATAATATTACGTGACACTTCAGACCTCATCAATCACCAACCGTTGAAGATCTTCTCCTAATTTGTTTCCATGATCTTCTCCTGATTTGTTTCCATTTGGCTGCCAAGAATATAGCCATTGATATTGTAATTTAAATCATTCTCTCTCATATGTGATTATAAAAAGAGGTGTATGTATTCAGAAACACATAGAAATAAAATATAATCTTTCCTTCACTTTTCTATCTTCTTCTTCTGCAGCTAGTCTGCAGTCATATGTCATTACAGTAGGCTCTACACGATAGTCAGTCTGTAGTTTGAGTTTATCGCAGTTAATCTGCATTTTGTTATATGGTATCAGAGAGCATTGTTGCGAACTCTGTTTTTATTATTTTATCTTATTCATTCTTGATTTTTGAGATGGAGCATACACTCGCTACTCAAAATCAGAACGTTGTTTCAATGTCACTCAAGAAAAAAAAAAAAAAAAAAAAAAAAAAAAAAAAGGAAAAAATTGGGAAAAACTCCGAAAAAATTGAGAAAATTTCGAAAAAATTATATTTCCATAAAATAAATAGAAATTGATGAATTTATATTTGGAGATTATATGTGGGAATGTCGGACACGACTTTTGCGGGGTTTTTGCCTCAAAAGCGCGAAATGGGCAATTTTGCCTAAAATTTTAAAAATTGGTCGTAAATTGCCATGCTAAATCGAATTATTGATAAATGGACATAGGTGGACACGGGTGATCAATTGGCGACCAAGGACCCAAAGTGGACTTGGACTCGGGGATTGATTACGGGGTTTGGAGTGTGTTGTGAGGTTTGTAAAACACAATTGAAAAACTATGAGTATTTATTTCGCTTTGTATTTCCATTCATTTCCAGTATTTCTTGTGGTCTTTATTACATCTATATCTTGTCATTGTTTGGACGGTTGGTTGAGTTACTCGCAACCGATTTTCTGTTGTGTGTCATGCATTCTAGACCATAGCATGTGTATCGGGAGTTCTCGGTGGATAACGACCCGAGCTAATGAATTGCTACATGTGTCGGTGCGTCGTAGGTCTACGTCGGCCACCGAGAGGGACCAGGTGATAGCTAGTTGGGTGCGCCCACTAGTGGGATCCTGGAAGGGAATCCTGAAGTATGGTTTAGTCCGACCGGAACATGTACATACATTTGCACTTTATTGTTATCTATGCATGCGATGCTCTACTTACGGTTGCCTATTTACATTCCACATGTCTATTTAACAATATTTATTGAATTCCACTTGTTTATTTGAATGCTCGAGGGAGTTCTTAGGGATTTTACTTCTGGACTCGTCATCCATTTTCTTCTGTGATGATTGAGCGCAGATTCGAGTACAAGTAAATGTAAAGGGATCTTAGGCGACTACCACTGATCGCTCATTGTCGAGGACTACTTGTACGTGTGTTGATATTTTGATATTTTGATTTCTTTTGGGAACTGGGGAGTATCATGACCTTGTACATGGCTATACCTTATATGGTACAATTGTCTACCTCTATACAGAGTACTTTTTAGGGTTTTTTCCACAATATGATTTGTTAAATTGATTATTAATATTTCTTGCATTTAAGTACGACTTCCGCTGAATATGTCATTTATACGCTGTACACACAAGTGGATACGAATTTCGAGACAGAAAAAGGACGGGCAGGTGCCGTACACGTGTAGTATGGCCAACGGCAAGAAGTACACGGAGACACGTCACCCCGGGGGCAAGGGTTGCCACGGTTGGTATAAGAGCCGAGGTTGGAAGTCTTAAGACTATAAAAAATTTAATTAATGAACTTAGATGTGGAAACCCGAAGTTATTGCCGTAGAACTTTAGTTGGGAAGTGATGTGAGGCGGGTAGAGTTAGAACTTATATGCGTGTTATATTTTTATTTTAGTATATGATATACGTATACTTCTTGAGACGATCCGGAGCACATTCTCGACGCAGATTATGGACGGACAATCTGGTACGCCTTTTGAGACTGGACAGACTAGCGATGCGGCTAGAGATGTCTCGGTTATGGCGAGTGTGGAGGATAGACTCTCGGCCCGAGAGACACAGATGGTCGAGGTATTACGGCTATTACGAGAAGCAGGCACAGCGGTACTAGCGGCACTCACTTCAAATAGAGAGCGAGTCGTGGCCGTACCGCAGAGAGACATTGTTGTTCGTGTGGTACCCCATATATCGGTTCAAGGGTAGCGCCGAGGCACCCACAGAGATAGCTACGACAGCTTGTTGTTCATTTGGAGACGTCGACTCTTACGCCTCTACTCACGACGACGAACCATGCTACCGCTACCCCACCGCTTGATACGATTACTACATCAACATTCGTCTGGCACAAAAGACGAAGTTATTAAGGGAGTTTTTAAAGTTCGGCTCGAATTCTTTTACGGCGGCGGTGACCCCGAGGTGCAGGGAGATGGGTAGTGTCCCGTCGGCGTTTCCATAAGTTCGATGAGGAACGATGAGACCGTACAAGCACGACTTTCGGAGCGTATTTGAGAGGGCATGCGACGCCCAGTGAACGACATATACGAATACTCATCCGTAACCGACGACATGGGCCGAGTTTCAAGGAGTTATTTTACTATCACTACATACCTATGGAGGTTAGGTTAAGACTAAGGGAGGAGTTACTAACCCCGAGACAGGGTAATCGGACCTCGATGCGGTTTATGGAGAGGTTCCAACATTTGCTTCAGCTCTCTCTGGATGTCACCGGGACGAGCGCTTACGATCTATTATTTCACCGAGAGGTTGATGACGGGATTGCATCGCGGTTGTCTCAACCGGAGCCACGACTTTGCGGGAGATCTATGACAGGGCATTGGCTCATGAGACATACATACTTTGAGAGGGCTCGTAGACGTGTGACCGGTAGGGAGGTACGGTTAGGGGCATAGTTCTTGGTCGAATCGAGAGCGAAGAGACCGATAGATCGTCCTGGATAAAGGCGGATATATGATAAATGGGAGAGGTGCCGCGGGAGGATTTTCGGGCGCCGGTTTCGTTTTGAGGAGCCACAGTCAATTCATGTCATCACCTCTACACCAAAGGATCGACAGAGATCACAACCACGAGAAGCACCGTCGTGGTCGAGATCGGGGGGACATGACAGGGGGTCGGGTAGATCGGGGTCGGGGTCCGATATCCGGAGACGGACAGACGGGTAGACGGAGAGTCGTAGATGTCACCGGTGTTGTCGAGGGGACACTTGAGGACCGATCGTGTCGGATACCACTATCGCCACGGCGAGAGTCGGACCAGTGCCGAGATAGAGCGCATGCGTTAGCACAAATGTAGATAGCGGGGTGACTAGGCGGCTCGTTGAAGGTACATTACTTATAAATAGTCGCCCTATGCATGTTATATTTAATTCTAGTAGCATTTTATCGTTTCTTGTTGGACTTATTGTTGGATTGTTAGGGTTAGTGACACGTACACGAGATTCGCATCTTGTCCTCGATGCAATTTCTTGGGGATAAGATATACCCCGACCGAATATGTCGAGACGTGATGATAGAGGTGGAGGGACATCGCTACCACCGATATTCGAGTATTGGAGTACTTAGAGTTTGACACACTACTCGGGATGGATTGGTTAGCATCCTATCATGCACTGGATAGATCGTTACGGTAAGAGGATAGAGTTTCGTATTCCCGAAATATCGGAGTTCGTATTACTTGGATCGGCAAGAATCGACTTACCCATCACGAGAGGTCGACTAGCTACGGCGCATGAGATGGAGGTATTTGCGGTGATAGTTGAGCGGAGGTTTGGACGGGGGTACGGATTGAGGACGTTCTCGGTGGTTAGGGATTTTGTCGATGTATTTCCGGATGATTTACCCGGATTGCCACCGCAACGAGTATTGAGTTCATAATCGAGCCGATACTGGGGACGCAGATCGATTGCCGATCGACCTTATAGGATGGCACCAATGAGCAGGAGAGAGGTGAGACGACAGTTGGATGAGTTGTTGGAGAAGGGTTTCATTCACCCTAGTATGTCACCTTAGGGAGCTCCAAAGATCTTGTTTGTGAAGAAGAAAAATGGTACAATGAGGATGTGCATCGACTATAGGAAGTGAATCGAATCGTAATCGTGAGGAACCGTTACCCACTTCCTAGGATTGACGATCTGTTTGATCAACCGACGGGTGTCGATTCTTCTCGAGGATTGACATTCGCTCGTGTTATCACCATTGAGGATTTGAGAAGAGGATATCCAAAAAACGCTTTCAAAGACGAGATACGAGTTATTTGAGTTCACAATCATGCCGTTTGGGCCGACGAACGCTCCAAATGATTTTCATGGTCCCGATGAACAGGGTCATGAGGCCGAATTTGGACGATTCGTCATCGTGTTCATCGACGATATCTTGATTTATAGCAGGATCGGTGAGGATCACGAGGGCATCTTAGGACGCTTTTCACGACATCGAAAGAGCACCGACCGTACGCCAAGTTTAGCAAGTGTGACTTTTGGCTAAGTGCGGTGAGATTCTTAGCCATGTCATCGATGAAAGGGGTATCTCAAATGGATTCGAAAAAGATTAGGGCGATCATTGATTGGAAGATGCCTAAGTCTCAGTAGCGATATACGAAGTTTCATAAGACGATCGATACTACCTACGATTTGTGCAGGATTTTTCCTCGATCGCAAAGACCGATGACGAGACCGACTAAGAAATACATCGATTTGACTGTCGATGAGTGTGAGCGGGCCTTTTGTGAATTGAAGCGAGAGATTGACATCTGCACCAAGATCGGAGCCGGGCAAGACCTTGACGGATATACGATGTGTCGGGCATTGGTCTTGGATGTGTGTTGATGCGGGATGGTAAACCATTGCCTATCTTTCCAGACGGTTGAGACCCCCGAGGGGAATTATCCATTGCAAGACCCTCGAGCTTGCAATGGTCGTCTTTACACCGAAAGCTTTGAGGCACTATCTCTATGGAGAGTGATTCGTGTTAAATACGAGATCACCGAGTTTACGTTACATCTTCACTCAAAGGGATCGAATATGCGCCACGAGATGGTCGAGTTCTTTGCAGGACTACGATCGGCAAAGCGAACGTCGTAGCGAGACGCATTGAGCGAAGTGGACTCGACGATCGACTGTCGTTCTCAGTAGACGAGATGACATATGAGCATGGCTTAGTACGAGCGAGCATCGCTTATGTGCATGGCGAGTTGTCGGCATGGCGGAACATCACATTTGTTGTCGGATGAGGATACCGACCGTATCGATTGAACGAGTTGCTTGAGTGTCGGAGGGTCGATGGGCTCATGAGCGGGTCGATGGTCTGTCACGAATTTGGAATGCACTCGATTGGACGAAACCACGAGATTGGTGTTTGAGATTACGAGGGAGATTGTGAATACCTGCGGATCGGGAGATACGGACGGGATTCGGAGGATGCACACCGGTCTCGTTACACAATTCATCCCGGTCGGACCAAAATGTACCATGATTTGAGACGACTATTCGGTGGCCGAGGGATGAAGGCGACGTAGGTGCGTACGTTAAGAGTTGTCACATTTGCCAACAGTGAAGGTGAGCACATGAGACCGGTGGATTCTTACGATCGTTGCCCATTCCACGGTGGAAATGGGAACATGTCACTATGGATTTTGTTAGTGGGCTACCGCAGACATCGAGGCGTCACGATGCGGTTTAGGTTGTGATTGATAGATCGACGAAGTTAGCTCACTTCATTCCAATCTCGATGAAATACACGTTTCCCCAGTGAGCATATTGTTTGACCAGGAGATTATTAGACTTCATGAGGTGCAAGTTTCCATTGTGTTAGACGAGAGATCCCGTAGTTGACCTCGAAACTATAAGAGGGCATGTATGAACATTTAGTACGGCTTATCATCCTCGGGCCGACGGACAATCGAGTGATTGATCCGATTTTGGAGGATATGCTCGAGCTTGTATATTACGGTTTGGGGGTTCGTGGGAGGATTATCTCGCCTCTCGTGAGTTTGCATACAATAACAAATATCGCGCGAGCATTGGCATGCCACCATTTGAGGCATTGTATGAGAGGCCCTATAGATCACCCGCGTGTTGGGCGAGTCGAAAGATACGAGTGACAGTAGGACTTGAGATAGTTGTTGATCACACGTAGAAAATCCGACAAATTCGTCAAAAGCTGCGAGTGCACATGATAGACGAGAAGAAATACGTAGATATGTATCGCGAGGGTCCGAGTTATGACGAGGGCGATATGGTGTATGTAATGGCCCATTTTAATAATGTATATTCAATTTACTGAACACGGACGCCTTGTTCGGATCTACGTGGACGCCATGCGGTAGGCTATGACACACGGGGACTTAGGTATGAAAGGTTATGGTGTGTTGGTTGCTTATTTGCGGTGTAATTTATTCAAATACATCGCATGTGTGTTTGTTGCAAAATAATACGTGTGAGGGTGTGCGAACGGTATTCGCCTCGATATACGTGTCGACGCGGTATCGGGTAGTCGACGGACCGAATATTAGGTCGGGAAACGAAAACACACAAATTGAATAAAAAATTGTCAAGTAAATAATATGGAATAGATATTGGGTGGCAAGCGACGCGGCGGTACGCGTATATCACGGTTCGGTCGCGAAACCGGGCGTCGAAATGCCTAAAACACGGCGAGTGTTTTAGTCGTGTCACATTTAGGTGTCAAGACACCTAACTCAACAACAACACTTGTCCAAATTCAACAACATGTGTCCACTCACCTCACCTACACCTACACCTCACACACACACTCCATGCACACACACTTAGCCGATCGGGAGACCGAGAGGAGAAGAAGAAAATGAGACGAGGAGGAGAAGAAGGAACGCGCAAGGAAGGAGAAAAGAGAAGGTGGAGATGTCACAATCGAGGTGAGTTCTAGTGGTTTTTGGTTGTGGGTTTCGGGTTGGCCGTGTTGGCGAGGTTCGACCATGGAGGCCGAACCGGGTCGCGGTGGTGATGGCGGGGATGTCTCCCCGCCATCGAGTCCACCGGGTCAGGGGGTGGAGAGCAACCCCAACCCAAACCACGGAGGAAAAGAAAAAAAAAATGTTACGCTCCCGATCGAACCGGTGGTTCGATCAAGGAAGATGGTGCACACGCGCGCGCGCGCACCCCCTCGCATGGGTCGGGCCCGGAATGGGCCAGGTATTATGGTCCAGTTCGGGTCGAGTCCGACCCAAATAAAAAAAAATTTTTTTAAAAAAAAGAGAAAAAGATAAGTAAATGAAAGAAAAATTCTGGAAAAATTGGGAAAATTCCGAAAAAAAATTATATTTCCATAACATAAATAGAAATTTATGAATTTCTATGACAAATGAAATATTTGGATAATCCGGACGCAACTTTCGCGGTTTGCCTCGAAAAGCGCGAAATAAGCAATTTGGCTTAAAATTTTAGAAATTTGTAGTAAATTGTCATGCTAACTTAAATTATTAATAAATGGAGATAGGTTGACACGGTGATCAATTGGCGACCATGGACTCGGTGGACTTGGACCCTGGGGATTGATTACGGGGTAGTAGAAAACGTTGTGAGGTTTGTAAAACCCAATGGAAAAACTCTTGAGTATTTATTTTGCTTTGTAATTTCATTCAATTTTCGTATTTCCTTGTGATTTTTCCTATATCTATATCTTGTTGTTGTTTGCACGGTTGGTTGAGTTACTCCCACCGAATTTTTCGTTGTGTGTCTATGCATTCTAGACCATAGCATGTGTATCAGGAGTTCTCGGTGGATAACGACCCGAGCTATTGAATCGCTACATGTGTCGGTGCGTCGTAGGTCTACGCCGACCACCTGTAGGGATCAGGTGATAGCTAGTTGGGTGCGCCCACTAGTAGGATCCCGGAAAGGAATCCCGAAGTATGGTTTTAGTGTGACTAGAACACGCACACGGATTTGCACTTTATTGTTATCTAGCATGATGCCTTACTTACAGCTTGTCTGTTTACATTCCGCATGTTTATTTAACAATATTTATTGACTTCCACTTATTTATATGAATGCCTCTGAGGAGTTCCTTGGGATTTTATCGACTGGACTCGTCATCCATAATCTTCTCGTGATGATCGAGTGCGGATCCGAGTACAAGTAAAGGCAAGGGGATCTTAGGCGACTACCTCGATTGCCTACCTCTCGAGGATTACTTGTACGTGTGATTATTTTGATATTTTGATTCTTTTGGGAATTGGGGAGTGACATGACATTGTACATAGATATTTTACATGGTACGATCGTCTCGCCTTTATATAGAATATTTTTCGGGTTTTTCCGCAGTATGATTTGTTAAATTGATTAATATTCCTTGCATTTAAGTACAACTTTCGTTGCATATGTCATTTATACGCTGTACACAAAAGTGGATGCGAATTTCGATATAGGAAAAGGACGGGCGGTGTCGTACACGTGTAGTAGGGGGTGGGCGGCAAGGAGTACACGGAGACACGTCACCCCGGGGCGGCGAGGGCCGCCACAGTTGGTATCAGAGCAAAGAGGAAGTCCTAAGACAATAAAACTTAATCAACAAACTTAGATGTGGAAAACCCGAAGTTAGTGCCTTAGAACTTTAGTTGGGAAGTGATGTGAGGCGGGTAGAGTTAGAACTTATATGCATGTTATATTTTCATTTTATTATATGATATATGTACATACTTCGAGACTGATCCGGAGCACATTCTCGATGCAGATCATGGACGGACAGTCTGAGTACGCCGATTGAGGCTGACGATGACTAGCGATGCGGTTAGGGATGTCCCTTATGGCGAGTGTGGAGGATAGACTCTCGGCACATGAGACACGATGGTCGAGGTATTACGCTATTACGAGAGCGACCGCAAGATCTTGGCGGCACTCACTTCAACTAGAGAGAGCAGACCGCGATCGGTCGAGGTATTACGGCTATTACGACTTTTGCGGGGTTTTTGCCTCGAAAAGCGCGAAATTGGCAATTTGGCCTAAAATTTTAAAAATTGGTCGTAAATTGCCATGCTAAATCGAATTATTGATAAATGGACATAGGTGGACACGGGTGATCAATTGGCGACCAAGGACCCGGTGGACATGGACTCGCGGATTGATTACGGGGTTTGGAGTGCGTTGTGAGGTTTGTAAAACCCAATGGAAAAACTCGAGTATTTATTTCGCTTTATATTTCCATTCATTTTCGGTATTTCTTGTGGTATTTATTACATCTATATCTTGTCATTGTTTGGACGGTTGGTTGAGTTACTCTCACCGGATTTTCCGTTGTGTGTCTATGCATTCTAGACCATAGCATGTGTATCAGGAGTTCTCGGTGGATAACGACCCGAGCTAATGAACTGCTACATGTGTCGGTGCGTCGTAGGTTTACGTCGACCACCGAGAGGGACCGATGATGATAGCTAGTTAGGTGCGCCCACTAGTGGGATCCTGGAAGGGAATCCTGAAGTATGGTTTAGTCTTACTAGAACAGGCACATACATTTGCACTTTATTGTTATCTATGCATGCGATGCTCTACTTACAGTTGTCTGTTTACATTCCGCATGTCTATTTAACAATATTTATTGAATTCCACTTGTTTATTTGAATGCTCAGAGGAGTTCCTTGGGATTTTACTTACTGGACTTGTCATCCATTTTCTTCTCGTGATGATTGAGTGCATCCGAGTACAAGTAAATGCAAGGGGATCTTAGGCGACTACACTCTCTGATTGCTCTTTGTCGAGTACTACTTGTACGTGTGTTGATATTTTGATATTTTGATTTCTTTTGGAAACTGGGAATATCATGACCTTGTACATGGCTATACCTTATATGGTACAGTTGTCTACCTCTATACAAAGTACTTTTTAGGGTTTTTTCCACAATATGATTTGTTAAATTGATTATTAATATTTCATGCATTTAAGTACGACTTCCGTTGAATATGTCACTTATACGCTCGTACACAAAGGATTCACCATTTAGTCTGTTTTATCTTCATTCCAATGAGAATCCCTTTTTGGTTTTGGTGTCGTCTGTGTTAACAGAGAGCAAATTATTATTCTGGGTTTAGAACCATGAAAATGGCTCTGCAGTCAAAGAACAAACACAAATTTGTTGATGGTTCTATCACACCTCCCAATCCTGATGATTCCAAGTTTTCAACATGGGAGTGTTGTATACGATGGTTTTGTCTCGGTTACTTTGTGTTGTAAGTCCTTCCGTTGCTAAAAGTCTCATTTGGATGGACACAACCCATGAAGTTTGGATTGACCTAAACGAGCGTTTTGCTCAAGGAGATTCGTTTCGAATAGCAAAGCTTTAAAAGGAAATTTATCAATTTCACCAAGGAACAAAAAGTGTGACAGACTATTTCACCCACTTAAAGACTATAGGATGAACTAGTCAATCTTAGACCAATTCCTTCTTGTTCATGCAATCCGAAGTGCAAACGCAGTGCATGTCAATTGTGCGAGCCTATCAACAATCGAATCATGTGATTCGATTCTTAAAAGTATTAAACGAGAATTTTTCAACTGTCAACTCATAGATTATTTTGATGGATTTTCTTCCCTCCATCATCGAAGTCTTTGCTCTTGTCATCCAGCATGAAAGACAACTTCCAGCCAGTGTCCTGACCGCCAATCAGCAGTCGACTGCCACCGAACCTTCAACCTTCGCCGATAAAAAATGAAGGGTGGGGAGTGTCCACAATGTTCCCATTGTGATTTTATTGGGCATACTATGGAAAAATGTTACAAGAAGCATGGATTTCCTCCAGCCTTCAAATCTTACAAGAAGAAGCAAGCCACAACCAATCAAGTTAAACTTTTCAATTCAACGGCCACCGACAATGCAAGAAATGATCAAGCTGGGCACACCCTCACCACTAAGGAATATCAGCGTTTCATGTCGTTGATTCATTCTCCCACTGTGCTCACTCAATTAAACTCATTTTCTGATGATTCTTCTTCCATATATGGGGTGCAAGCTATATCTTCTTTTAATTGCATTGTCGATAGAATATGGATCTTGGACACTGGTGCAAATGATCACATTGTTAGTTCACTCAATTACTTATCTTCATATTTGCCAGTACATAACATGCATGTCCAATTGTCAAACTCCAAAACGTACTAGTCAAATAAATTGATACTATTCATTTCACCTCACCTTTATGCTCACCAATGTCTTATATGTTCTAGACTTTCATTGTAATCTTATATTTGGTAGCAAACTTGTTGCATCTAACAATAATTCTCTCCTTTTCAAATCTAGAGAATGCATCATACATGACTTTTGATCTGAGAATCATTGGTTTGGCTAAGGAAGTGAATGGTTTATACCACCTAACTCAACCAGTTCATCCTACCGCAGTCAACACCACTTCTCAGCCTGTAATAACCTACTGCAATAATACTTGCACACCAGTCAACAACATCCGGCACTTCCAATTGGGCATGCATCACATTTAAGAATAAAGGCTTTAAGTCATTTTGATTCCACTATTCAGTTAGATCATCAAGAATTGCCTTGTGAGATTTGTAATTATGCGAAACAAAAGAAATTGTCCTTTTCAACTAGTGAACAAAGAGCACAAAATTGTTTTGATTTGATTCATGTTGATATTTGGGGTATGAGTCCTCAACATTCTTTACTTGGTTATCGATATTTCTTAACAATAGTCGATGATCACAGTCGAAGCATATGGAAATACTTCATAAAATCAAAAAGTGAAGCTAGATCCCTATTACAAAATTTTAGCTCTTTTATTAGGACGCTATATAATGCTCAAATCTAGACAGTTAGAAGCGATCAAGGAACTGAGTTCAACATGCAAAGCTTTTATACAAATTGCGGCATCACTCACCAGACGTCTTGTGTTCGCACACCTGAACAAAATGGGAAAGTCAAAAGGAAATACCAGCATATCCTTAATATTGCTCGTGTTTGTTATTTCAAGCAAAGTTACCTTGTCATTTCTGGGCTGATTGTGTTAGTCATGCAGTTTGATTGATCAACATTATGCCTTCTCCAGTCACTGATTTCAAGACTCTGTATGAGCTTCTCACTAGAAAGACACATGACTTTTCATCATTAAAAGTCTTTGGGTGTTTATGTTTTGTCAGCACTATTTCCGCCCTTAGATCAAAATTTGACGCACGAGCAAGCAAGAAGATGCATCTTTCTTGGATATGGTTTGAAGATTAAAGGATATAAGTTGTATGATCTTGAAAATCATGAAGTATTTTTCTCAAGAAATGTTGTCTTTTATGAAAGAATTTTTCCCTTTAACGATGGTCGCACACTAGATCCGATTTTGCCCGAGTTGTTTGAGGACACCTCTGATGATTATGACAGTCGGTAAGTGACTACACCAAGTGACTTGTCATTTGCAGCAAATAATGTGCAACTAGACAATAAACATAACCAAGACTCATTAGCTTCAGCCATCAATGACTCTTCATTGAACCCAGAGCGGCTGCTGCCTCCACTAATCCTGCACAACCAAGACGCTCTACTAGGCCAAAGCAAGTTCCAGCCTATCTCAATGACTATAGTCATTCACTTCCTAGTGACACTAATATTTCCTCGACGCGTCAAGGTCTCAGGTGCACACATCACCTCACTCTTTATCATCGTATATTTCATATCTAATCTTGATAGCTTGCACCATACTTTCTCTGTTTCACTTGACACTGTCCAAGAATCATTATCTTATCATGAGGTTGTGTAGCATGAATGTTGGCGTGATGCCATGAAAGCAGAAATTGCGGTTTTGCAAGATAATTCCACATGGAGCATCACAGCCCCTCCAAACAAGCATGCCATTGGATGTAAATGGGTATACAAAGTGAAATGCAAAGCTGATGGCTCTATCGAGAGATACAAAACACTGCTGGTGGCAAAAGGTTTCACTCAAGAAGGATGACATTGACTATCTTGAAACTTTTTTTACCAGTCACAAATATGACTACCATCAAAACCTTGTTAACAATTGCTGCAGCCAAGCATTGGTTCTTAGAACACTGGACATCAACAATGTTTTCCTTCATGGTAACTTAGGAGAGGAAGTGTACATGAAGTTGCCTGATGGGTTCCATATAGATCAACCGAATCGTGTTTGCAGACTTCATAAATCACTATATGGCTTAAAACAAGCCAGTCGATAGTGGAATGCCAAGCTGACTGAAGCCTTGCTGCAACAAAGTTATAAACAAGCACCTTCTGACCCATCATTGTTTATTCATGATATTGATGGCAAATTCACTGCACTACTCATATATGTTGATGATGTCATTCTTGCTGGAAATAATGTTGTTGAGATACAACGCATCAAAACGTTTCTCCATGGTGCTTTCCGCATCAAAGATCTTAAACCTCTAAAATATTTTTTTAGTATTGAGATCAATCGAACATTTGCTGGTATCAATCTTAGCCAGCGAAAATATGATCTTGATATTTTGCAGGATACTCGTTTCATAGACTGTAAACCAGCTAAATCACCAATGATAGTTGGAGAGCGCTAATAGCTACAACCGGTGAACTGTTGACTGACAATCATTAATATCGAAGTCTGATTGGGAAGCTTCTTTACTTGACTACTAGTCATCTTGATATCTCTTATGTGACTCAACAACTTTCTCAATTTTTAGACAAGCCTATGGATAATCATCTCAAAGCAGCACACCATGTGCTTCGTTACATCAAAAGTGCTCCAGGGCAAGGTCTTTTCTTTCCTTCCAAGAATGATCTAAAGCTCAAAGGCTTTTCTGATTCTTATTGGGCCACCTGCCCAGAAACGCACAAATCAGTTTTCGGTTATTGTGTGTTCCTTGGTAGCTCCCTCATCTCCTGGAGATCAAAAATTAAAGTACCGTTTCGCGCTCATCTTCTGAAGTTGAGTATCGCGCACTTGCCTCACTTACTTGTGAAATTCAGTGGCTGCATTTTCTCCTTGATGATCTTCAAGTCCCTCATTGTCACCCAATTGTACTTTATTATGATAATGCTTTCGCCCTTCACATTGCAAAAATCCAGTGTTTCATGAATGTACAAAACACATTGGAATTGATTATCATGTTGTTCGTAAGAGGTATCAAGCTGGTCTCATCCATCTCATGCTAGTCAATTCTGCAAATTAGTTGGCTAATGTTTTCACAAAGGCTATATATCCTACAATTTTCATACATTTTTATAGTCCAAGTGGCTTAAGGCGATATAAAACATGTATATGTATTTCTACTCAAGCCCACCTCGAAGGGCCCATACACGGTTTGATAAAATCAGTACTTAAGCCTCCAGGACTTGGTTTCGAACCGTGGGAGGCGAAAAACTATGCCCATATATGTATTTTGAGGTGGGCATGCATATACATCTACCCGAGGTCCCAATCAGAGTAAGATCCTCCCTTCGATTTGTTTCCATGATCTTCTCAATTTTCATATTTGTTTCCATTTGGGGGCTATTACCAAGAATATAGCCATTGATATTGTAATTTAAATCTTTATCTCCCATATATGATTATAAAAGGAGGTGTATGTATTCAGAAACACATAGAAAGAAAATATAATTTTTCCTTCTCTTTTTCATTTTCTTCTTCCGCAGCCAGTCTTCAGTCATATGTCATTACAGCTCTACACCATAACCAGTCTGTAGTTTGAGTTTATCGTAATCAATCTGCATTTTGTTATACATAATGCTCAGACTCCAAGTTTAGGAAAAGTAGAATTATTTAAAAAAAATCAAAAATCAAAATATGTGGGAAAAATAAAAAATGGTTTGATATGTAGTGTTATTAGAAGAAAGATTGAGATTTATTCAATAAACTTGTTGTAAAATCAAAAATCAAAATATTGGAGTTGAAGAGGGAAAAGTAGAATTAGAATTAGGATTGAGATTGTTCAATAAACTTGTTGTAAAAATGGTTGCAAGTAATAACTTTGCTTGAGAAAATTTAAGAACGCTGCAACCAATTAATTGGGTGGTCTAATGATTTGATATGTGTTATTATTAGAAGAAGGTTTGGGTTCGAGTCCCATAGGAGCAAATGGGCTAAGATAAGTTGGTTTGTTTCTTATATATAAAAAAAAGGCTCGATTTCTAAGGGATTTGAAAATCAACTTTACTAAATTTGAAATCTAATCTTGAACGTTCGCTTTTTAGGGGGATTTGGAAATCATTATCAAACTATCGGTCATTTGTATAATTAAAAAGTGCTATAATCTGACAAAAAAGTGCTATTAAGAACAATCTATTGAAGCATGTATTAAAAAATATTAAAATCAACTTTACTCTGTCATTTTATTTTAACTTTTGATGCCTCAAAATTAACAATTTATTTCTTAACAAATATTGAAATTCATAGTAATTTGTGTCAAATTTTTATAACTTTTTATTCTGCGTAATTATTTCTTTTAGTATAATTTTAGAATTAACTTGATCTAGCAATGATCGAGGTTCATGATTCATTTATTATTATAATATGGACTAACTACTTCTCAAAACCAACACAATATAGATGTTTTTTTTTTAAAAAAAAATATACGGCATGATAAGTCATAGTTTGATTGCAAGGAAAGAAATCACAATTTGACAAAAAAGGAAAGAAATCACAAAGTTTTTTTTTTATTAAAAAAAGTTGTATTTATATTTCTTTCAACACAAAGAACATTGTGTACAACCATAGCTACCAAATTAAGAAGTTAATTTCATACATTTAGTCATTTGGTTAGCATATGTACAAGGCTACGTTATTACATAAGCAGCCTCATTCGCTTATCTACAAACTCTAAATTCAACTTCCAACAAGAGAAGAAAATAAAATTTTAACTAGGGAAAAAAATCTAAAACTTCCTACGAAGGAAAGAACTACTTATTTTAATAAAAAAATTTCAACGGAAGTATCGACCCAAGTCGCATGCGCAAATTAACACACAATCATAAAATGAAAATGTAGAGTTGAATATTCGACTTGTGTCAATGTTTAATATGATAATTGCAACATGGAAGGAACTATTCACCGATCTCATATCTAATCAAATATGTTTTATTTGTCAAACAAAAAGGAAAGCGATATCACCGGAGCCAATGCAGTGACTCAAAAACTAAAATCACAAAAAAGCCAAAAATAAGAAAGAGAGTTTTTTAGGGTTTTGGAGAAGGCGGAAGAAATCACAAATTAAAAACTATATTGTAACAAAAAAAAAACCAAAAACTATATGGAGGGATCAGGAATTAGTGACCTTCGTACTCTCAGCAAATCACTAATTATATATGAAATGGGTTGGGTAAATTACATCCATGGTCATCCAACTTTATAATAATTTGCAATATTTTGATCATTGAACTTATATTTGTAACAGTACAATCACTCAACTTTGCAAGTTATAACACACTAGTCACTAAACTATATAAATTGCAATATAAAAGCAGTCATTCGGTGGATTCTTGTTTGGAGGTCTGATGAGAGTACACACGTGGCATCTAGTGGCCTCTTCTCTTACACAAAGTTTAGTGACTTTGGGTGCAATATTACTTGTGCGCTCTCACTTGGACCTCAAATTTAAAAGACATATCATAAGTAACTTTCATGTTACAAATTGCAAAGTTTGGTGACTAATATGTTACAAGTTGTAAAATTGAGTTTGGTCAAAAAAAAAAAAAAAAGTTGCAGAGTTGAGTGACTATATTATTACAAACGTAACATAAATGACTAAATTGTTACACATTATAAAGTTTGGATGACCATCTCAATTATTTACCCTTTATCTAGTTTGCTATAATTAGCACTTTTTGTTTTTTTAAAAAAAAAATTATAACAACTTTACTTAAAAAAATTTTAAAAAAAATCTCAAGGTAGTTTCAACATTTTTTTTTTTTTTTTTTTTTTTTTTTGAAATGAAACAATTTTACAAGTTACGTCCGAAAAACTCTATTCATTCACCAAGGACTAAAGCACTTTCAAAATAACCTAAATTTATTAAAAACCCAGTTGATCTGAAGCGTCCAAGACGAGGAGTGACAGCCGTAGGATCTAGGGCACCGAGCCCATCTCTCTTATAAGGCAAAACCCTCACAAAACTCAAATAGCGGTGGTGGAGGCGAAGACAAGCAGAGCACCCCTCGAACTCCACAGGAGAAGAAGAAGCGAAAATGGTTCAGAGGCTCACGTATCGCAAGCGCCACAGCTATGCCACAAAATCCAACCAGAACAGGGTCGTCAAAACCCCAGGTAAAGAAACCCTAATACATTGTGTCGTTTGAATCGGCGATGTTGTTCGGATCTGAAGATTTGGTGTTGGTGTTGGTGTTGGTGTTGTTGTTTATTAGGTGGAAAGCTGGTTTACCAGACTACCAAGAAGAGAGCGAGCGGACCCAAGTGTCCCGTCACTGGAAAGAGAATCCAAGGAGTATGTTTTTCTTTCTTCATCTCTCTATGCTTTCTTTGCAATGTCAAGTGTTCTCGTAATCGAAAGATTGTATTTTGTTTACAAGAATGTCGAAAAGGACTCGCATTTCCAACTGCTTAATGACTTAAAAACAAGGGTTTTAACTTGATGAGCAGTCAGTGCCGTTGATATTTTCATTTTGGTGGATCTAATAGTCTAGTGTTTTATGTCTTATCGATGGTATGAGACCATAAATATGAAAGTTTGAGATCATTCGTTCGACGATACTCGGTTGGGATTAGTTGTTCATTACTGTTATTACTATAATGTTTCTGACCAATAACCCGGTCGGGTTGCCACAACGTGAAGAGCGAAGGCAGGGTTGTGTGAGTTAAGCGCACGACCTCGGTTTCGATTCCCTGATGTGATATCCTTGCTCGGGCCACTGGGATACGCCCGGGCCTATTATGCAAGGGCCTCGTGGGAACAGTCATGGATATAAAAAAAAAGTTTCTGACCAATGTATAATGTTATATCATTTAAGTTGTGAGCCCTGAACCTTTGAATGGAGATACTGTCTCTTCAAATAAATGTTAATTTTTTTGTCGCAAGCAATGAAATGCGGAACGGTTAACAATATTCGTTTCTTTTGAGGAGAATGTTAGCCTGGACATTCAGTCAATGATATTTGGGATGAAGTGTTCGGAACTGTTGTATCTGAGATGCATTAATTTCTACTTCAACTTTTAGTATTTGGTGTTAAAGCCTTGAAGGTCGTTTCTTCCCACTTCAAATCATGTAATATAGAGGCTACAGTTAGTCACTAAAGGATTTTGCATTGGGTTTTACTTTAATTCTCTTTTCGTGATGGCGAGTGGTGACAAATCTAGGGAATATGAATGATTTTATCAGATGTCTCCAAAGAGACTAGGGAAGATGAATGATTAAGTTCCCGATTTCTGTAGTTTATGATTATTGAATACTTTTGCAATTTGGAATTCCATTTGTGCCATGTTTTGATTCTATATGATTAATATGAAAGGATTATTTTTGTGAAAGTTTATTTCGTAATTTGATTGCTATTGATGCTTTGATCTTGAGGTAATGGGTGTGTGCCATATTTTACTTTTATTACAGCTTTATTTTTGACATTTTCCGATGTTATTATTGATGGATTCAAGCATGTCAAATGGATTATAAACAAGAACGAGTTTATTTTTTCTATTATTGTAACTGTCGCTATCATGGATCTATGATATATTCTTGGGCTATGTTCTTTTATTCTTGGGCTATGTTTTGATGACTTGGATAATTGCTTATGAAAAGCAAAAAGCATATAGGGAGATGCTTTTGAGAATTGCAGTGGTTATGGTAGTTTTGGTTGTCATATCAGCGCCACGTCAACCAATTGCAAAAACCATAAAATGCAACCAAACGTTACAAAAGTTGTGTATTGAGTGCCAGGTCAACGATAAGTAAGAGCATAAGCTGAACCAAATAGAGCCATAGCTTACGCAAATATTTTGTTTTGAACTAATCATACCTTGCAAAATACTTTGTTAATCTTTCTTTTCTTATTATATCATGTTTGAGCCCTTGCTGTTATTTTGTAACTACTGTTAGCAACTGCATAGTTAACTTTCTTTGTATGATAAAGTCTCTTTGAGGATATCATATCCTCTAGGCTCTAGCTTTACTTATTTTGTAATGATGTATAGTACATTTGCATATTAGTTAGGGTTTGGTTAAACCAAACACTGCCTATGTTGTAATAACCCCTATTGATAAGTTTACCCACATATTTTTTAAATAAGTTGATATACTCATCCTAAAAAATAATGCAATCTTCCTAAATTATTAGTGCGAGGTGTGCGTGAGGGAGAAATTAGGAGGTGGGTAATTTAAAAAAATTGCAAATTCAATTTTTTTTAAAAAAAAATAGATGGGGTGAACTTATAGTAGGGTTTGTTACAACATAAATAGGGTTTGGTTTAACCAAACTCTATTAGTTATTGAAAGCAAAATGAAGGAAGTTTCTTGAGAACTTGTCAAAGATGGATTTTAACTTATTGAGCTTCCATGAACACCATTTTTACTGCACTTGTGAGTGAAAGATGCCGGAATACTTATGAATGCCTTTCTTCGTCTTCAGATTTAATAACATCTGCATTAACTTAATCAATATGGTGCTCCCTGTTCTGATTACATGTGCTTTTCAGATTCCTCATCTGAGACCTGCTGAATACAAGAGGTCTAGGTTGGCTAGGAACCGAAGGACAGTTAATCGTGCTTATGGTGGAGTGCTGTCTGGCAGTGCCGTCAGGGAAAGGTTGGTCTGCTTATGATTTGCCATTGTTGATGGTGGCTATGGCAGATAGTTGTGTATGTTAAAATTGCTGAAAATCTACGTTTGTTTTGTAGGATAATCAGAGCCTTCTTGGTTGAGGAACAAAAGATTGTGAAGAAGGTCTTGAAGATCCAGAAGGCCAAGGAAAAGACGGCCGGCAAGAGCTAAATTGAGATATGGGAACACTGGCCTTGTTTACTATTATTTTAGAGAGAAGTTTTGGATTTAGGAGACGACGATGACAAATGCTCAAAAAGCATGGTGTTGAAGCTTGTTTTTGTGTGTTGAATCGTACCTTTTGTTGGGGTTTTATTTCACTTTGTCGTGATTTCATTGCCAAGCTTGTGTTAATTGCTTATTTGTTTATTTTGACACTTCATAAGTACTGCTAGAATCAAATTTATCTCTGAACTTGGTAAGGATGTATGACATCTCTACTTGATATTCAATTGTGCTAAGTTATTTCTCTCTGGAGATGCTATTTACAGGGTTACATGGTCCTATGTAGTACCAAGGTCATGCTCCCTTGATATATGGTAGTTTGTATTTGATCGATGAGTATTTTAACTGGGACATCAAGGTGTGACTCATGCAGTTGTTTGAAGGGTGCGGGATCAGCGTTCATGAGATTGTTCGAAATCGCTGATTCGACAACCTCTACTGAGGTTATAAAGGTAGCGAAATTTCGAATGGTTGAATGACTTCCCTTGTCCAAATTAAGCTCGGTCAGAGCACTCACCCACTATTGGGAACATCATTGGATTGTTTACTGGATTAAAAAGACACAACAACAACATATTACGCTTTTAACACCATTCCAATGTCTTCGAGTTGGTGATGAGTTGTATCTTGCAAGTAGATTGACAAAGAAAAGCAATGTCGAGGTCTTGTACAATTTGCAAGATACATAAGTGCACCAATTGCACTTAAATATGGTACCTCCTGACCAAGTAGCTCTTCATCACTTTCATGAGGTCGAAATGGATCCTTATCCACTTCAAGTGATCTGACAACCATTGGAGAGCTCAATGGATGCGCTTTGTCCATATAAAATCTTTTTAATATTTTTTCAATATAATTTGATTGATGGACAAGTACTCCACTTGAAAAATGTTCAATTTGCAAACCAAGACAAAGTCTTGTTTTTCCAAGTTCTTTCATCTCGAATTCTTTTTCAAGTATTCGGATGTTCTAACGATGTCGTCGTGGTTTCCCACTATATTTAAATCATCAACATATACAAACAATAATCACAAATCCTGTTGATGATCTTTTAATGAAGACACATTGGCAAAGCGGATTATTTTTGTTTCTCTCAAGTTGGGGTGTTGAGCTTTTGACTATCTCTCGTGGGAATAGTTAGATATAAAAGAAAAGGTCTCCTATGCTTATCAATTTTATTTTAACGACTCTTAATAAGTTAGGACTTAACATGTGAACTTAGTAGTTTTTTTTTTCCCTAAATTTATTATTGCCTACAAATATATATATATATATATATATATATATATATGGAATTGGAAATGCTTAAATATAATATAAAATAATTTTCTCTTTTCTTTTATGTAATAACATATGATTAAGTATATGTTCACAACTTAAAAAAATTACAAGATTCGAACTTATATTTTCTTCAAGGCAGTTTGTCCTATCATAGATATGTCTTGGAATGCTCACAAAAATTAGAAGATCCAAATTTATAATTTGTATTGCCATCATGTTTAGAAATACTAAACATCAAAATGATGGAGTGGTAAAATTATGGAAAGTAGAAATTTTAAAGTGAATTATTTTCTTACTTTAGATATATAGGATCAATTATACAAAATAATGACAATATTGAGAATAATGTCACAAATATAATTCAAGTTGAATAAAAAAAATAGATGACTACAACAGGTGTAATCTGTAATTGAAATATTCTTTTCAAGTTAAAACAAAAGTTTTTTAGGATCACAATTAGGTCATCTATGCTTTATGAAAGTGAATGTTGGGCGATAAAGCAACAACAATTACATAAAATGAACGTAGCAAAATTGATGCTTAGGTGCATATGTACTAAAACTTATAAAGATGTAATAAAATATATATAAGTCGAATAAAAGTAGGAGAAACACCAATTAACACAAACATTAGGGAATGGTGGTTGCGATGGTTTGGACCCTTGCAAAAATGACCTACAAATGTCTCCACTAAAAAATTTAACTCAATAAAAAGTGAAGAAATTCAATGAAAGTGTAAACCTAAGTTAACTTGAAAAGAATATAAGAGATTTAAATAGTTTGAAAAGCTTATCATCAATTGCACTAAATCGAAAACAATAAAAGAGTTGAAATGATGTAGCCGACTTTAATATGTTGTTTTTGTTGTCGTTGTTTTGATTTCACTGACGTGTTTCTTTTAAGATTATTGTTTGGGTATTTGAAGAGGAAAAAACAATCATACTACTAAAATATGCATCTATCAAGATGTCAAGAATGGGATTCGAACCCATGCCCTTTCGGACTAGTACCTGAAACTAGCGCCTTAGACCAACTCGGCCATCTTGACAATTTGAAAGCTTGCTGCAACGGTTTTTTTTAAAACTTATCCTTATTTTAACGGCTACTTAAAATTCAATTGGGCAAAAATCGTCGCTAATTCTCGCTGTGAACAAACAATGAGTAATGTTCACAAACCGAATGAATTCTCTCCTCAATCGAACATTACAACCTTACATTCCCATCTCTGCTCTTAGATTCATAACCTCCATAGCCATTCCCAACAACCCATTAAATATTCAAAGCAAAGACTCCAACTTTTTTCACTTCTTCAACAACCACATCAAGACTCATAAGCCCAGTACCAGAGAAATCAAATCTGTTCATGCCAACTGCATCAAAACAGGGATTATCGACTCTGACATCTATGTGGCCAATACCCTTATTGGTGTTTATTGTGAATTTGCTACCGTGGCCGATGCCGGTCACTTGTTTGATGAAATTCCTGAGCCAAATGAGGTCTCTTGGAACCTCATTATATCCGGGTACAACCGGAGCGCGCAATATGAGGAGTCATGGAGAGTTTTCTGTCGAATGCATTCGTCGGGAATCGACCCGAATCAGTTCACTTATGGGAGTGTGCTTTCGGCTTGTTCTGCGGCTCAAGCTTCGAAGAATGGCGAGCAGGTGTACTGTCTTGCGTTGAGGAAAGGGCTTTTGAGTGATCCGTATGTGCGGAGTGGGATGATTGATTTGTACGCAAAAGGGTTTCTTTTTGAGGATGCTTTGAAAGTGTTTCGAGATTGTGTTTGTGGGAATGTGGTGTGTTGGAATGCAATAATTTCTGGGGCTGTTAGGAATAGAGAGAATTGGGTTGCCTTAGATATTTTTTCCCGAATGATATCTGGGTACTCCTTGCCAAATGGTTTTACGTTTCCGAGTGTTTTGACTGCTTGTGGTGCACTTGGAGAATTGGAGATTGGTAGAAGAGTTCACGGGTGGGTGATTAAATGTGGCGTAGGAGAAGATGTCTATGTCGGTACTTCACTTATTGATCTTTATGTCAAATGTGGTGATATGAATGAAGCAGTGAAAGGATTCTCGAGGATGCTTTTTAGGAATGTAGTTTCTTGGACTGCCATCATCTCGGGTTTTGTTCAGAAGGATGATTCGGTATCTGCTCTTCGTTTCTTCAAAGAAATGATGAAAGTGAATGTGGGAATTAACACCTACACTGTTACCAGTGTCCTTGCTGCTTGTGCTAAACCAGCATTGTCAAGGGAGGCGATCCAAATTCATTCCTGGACTATGAAAACAGGCCTTTATTCCGACTCCACAGTGAAGACTTCTTTGATAAATACATACGCAAAAATAGGAGAAATTGGTTTATCAGAGATGGTGTTTGGAGAGATGGAATGTACGAAGAATCTGGAAACTTGGGCAGTCATGATCTCTGGATTTGCTCAGAATCAAAATTTAGGAAGAACAATTGAGTTGTTTAAAAAGATGTGTCGGGATGGTTTGAGACCTGATAAATTTTGCAGTTCTAGTGTTCTTAGTATTATCGATGATGTCACTTTGGGTAGACAAATCCATTGCAATGTTTTTAAAGCTGGAATGAACTTTGATGCTTCTGTTGGAAGTGCCCTTTCTACTATGTATTCTAAGTGCAATAGTTTAGTGGAGGCTTACAATGTTTTTGAGGAAATACTTGACAAAGATGAGGTCTCATGGACGTCAATGATTGTTGGTTTTGCCGAGCATGGCTGTCCAAAGCAGGCATTAAAGTTATTCATCAATATGCCTGTCAAAGATATACGGCCTGATCAAGTGATCTTGTCTGCCGTTCTTACAGCATGTTCTGCTCTTCCATCCCAGCGTAAGGGTAAGGAAGTTCATGGGTATGCTCTTCGTGCAGGAATTGACGAAGATGTCCTTGTGGGCGGCGCACTCATAACTATGTACTCCAAATGTGGATCTCTATTTTCTGCAAAACGTGTATTTAAGATGATGCCTCAAAATGATCAGGCCTCCTGGTGTTCTTTGATGTCAGGGTATGCTCAGAAGGGGTCAATAGAAGAATCTATTCTGCTCTTTCATGACATGCGGATTGCGGGTTTAGAAATAGATTGCATCACCATTTCTTCACTTCTTGTCATGGCTGCAACTTTGACGAAGTTGGTCATTGGCACACAACTGCATGGGCTTGTTATGAAAACAGGTTTATATTCAGATGTTTCAGTAGGAAGTTCACTTGTTACTATGTACTCAAGATGCGGGAATATCGAAAAGTCACATAAAGTGTTTGATCAGATAAAAAATCCAGATTTGGTTGCTTGGACATCGATGATTGTAGGTTATGCTCAACATGGAAAAGGTATAGAGGCTCTCAAGCTATATGAGCTCATGAGAAAACATGAAGTAGAACCTGATGCAGTGACTTTTGTTGGAGTTTTATCTGCTTGTGGTCACAATGGTTTGCTGGAAGAAGGCAATTACCATCTAAACTCAATGAAGAAAGATTTTGGAATTGAGCCAGGCGCAAGACACTATGCCTGTCTGGTCGATCTATTAGGTCGTTTGGGAAGACTTGAAGAAGCTGTAATATTAATTAATAGCATGCCTATCAAACCGGATGCATTGGTGTGGGGGACCTTGCTTGCTGCTTGCAAAAAACATGGGGATGTGGAGCTTGGGAGATTAGCGGCAAATAAGGTTCTTGAATTGGAGCCTAGTGAGTCTGGTGCTTACATTTCACTTTCGAACATATTTGCTAACGTAGGCGAATGGGAAGAAGTCCTCAACGTTAGAAGACTAATGAAGAGTGCTGGCTTGAAGAAAGAAACTGGTTGGAGTTCTGTTTGAGGCTAAGAACATACCAGGAATGACTTCTTGGACCAATTGTTATTTGATCACCTTTCTGTATTCAAATGAGTATTCTTTTATTTGGCATTGCGAGAAATATCGCTTTCAGTCTACGTGAGCTGCTCAGTGCAATTGTAAAAGGTTCCAAGGCCCTTCCAAAACCTTGGGTTTTAAATTTATCAAACTGATATTAAACAGAAATTGCTTTCAAATTGTTATTATGCTTCATCCTTACTAAGTTCTCAGCGAGCTTGAACAATTGGTTGGTTTCGAGATTCTTGAGCTCAGTTCACTCCTTGCAAACAAGATGAGAATTCACTGCAAATGAAAGATTTGATGCATGTGTACAGTTGAATAGAACTAACTGTACAGTGATACAGTAAACAATATATTCCACAAAGACATCCAACTTTCTTAATCCTAAGCAGTTAAAGCTGTATATAAACATGTCAAGTATAGCATTTGTTTGTGGAATGGCTTGTGGACATCTCACTAGGACATGGAGGGGAGTCCCACGGCAAAGTGGGCTTCCATGCATCTGGCATCTCTAATGGCAAGTTGAAGGGGAAAGTAACTGATCGAACAGCTCCCCCGTGGTTGTTGGTATGTGATATGCCAGGGTTCTTCCTTGAGCATGTCTTTTCTTCCACGTAATTAATACTTCCTGGTAATTCATGCGGTAAAGCGAAGGAGAAGCCATTGAAATGTTGTTGCACACCAGCGAAGTCAAAGCTCTCAGAAACTTTACTAATATCTCCAAGCAGGGAAGGGGACAGATTTGCAAGTAAGGAAGCTGCATCTACTGTGCTTTTCACAGGACCCGTTTGATTATCAATCGGCGCAAACATGAAGCCAGCGGGAAGGTCTCCGTTTGAAATTGAAGGCAGTGATTGCTTGCAAATAACAGGATTAATGGACTGGTAGGACAGGACATCCATAGGGGAAAAACTAGCGGCGGATGACTGTTGTAAGTCGTTGCTATGGGAAATTTGGATCGACGATCCAGCTTCAGTTGTGCAAGAGATGTTCTCCGAGATAAATTGAGTGCAGTGTGTACCATAATTCAGTATGTCAGATCCAAGGACTTCTGGTAGAGGAGGAGAGACCCAAGAGTGAGAGAGGGCTCTCTGCGCCATGGAGTTGGTTTTCTTGAAGATTCTGCATATTGCCCATGCATCCTGTTGAACCAAAAAAAGTCATATATGATTTCTTATATATCAATCAAAAACTGGGGAGACACAAAAATAGCTCTAGAACAAGCCTTACAGTGGCTGGGTGGCTCTTGTCGTTGGCCTTCTTCAGCGCATTTGAATCGGTGTAAGAAGGCAGCCTGAACTCATGCATCATCCAGTCAGTTTTAATACCTTTAGCCGCTCTACCTCGGTAGAACACCAGGGACTTCTTCAGGCCAATGCACTTGGACCCTTCGGAGGAGTAAATCGGCCGATCAGTTCCAGTGGCTTTCCAAAACCCAGCTCCAGTGACTCTATTAGGCCTTGCGCTGTTCCTGTACTTTCGGTCCCTCGGACAGTAGAAGTACCATTCCTTCTCTCCTGTTGTAGCCAGCTCTTCTTGCATAAACAAGAAAGATAAACAAACTTTTGAGACACTAAAAACAGTTGATATACTAATTTGAGTAAAGCAGTAAAGTTGAATGAGCGAGTGAGCATACTTGGAAGGTCCCATGGATCATATTTATAGATGTCAAGCTGCTTAATGAGCTCAATAGGAAGTGTTCTCTGCTGAATCTTCCTCTTCAGATAAAACCCAACAAGCTCTTCATCAGTTGGATGAAATCTGAATCCGGGCAGCATCACTTCGTCGATCTTATCGAGCTCATTCTTGCTGTCATCCATGACTTCTTTTATCCCGAAAAGCGCCGCTTAAAGTTTTTAGTACAACAAACAGATGATCAAACTGTTATTATAACAGTTTTAACAGTTCAGACTATGAACTGTATGTAAGCACACAACTTCAGTTCCACTCACAAGTTTCTTGAATTGAAGAAGAGACTCAGTTCACAGTGCAAAACACTTTGTCCAAAGCCATTTTATGCTTCCCAAGAAGGAGTTCACCCTCACCCCCCGAAGCTTCGGCCGCCCTTTCAGGGCGAGTGTAATGGTGGGCGTGTTCTGCGAGGATCCCGGAGGCTTGGCGAGGAGCTGATGAAGCCCAAGACAGCAGCCAAGTCAAGGACTTGAAAACAGAATTGATTTTCAATGGTGAACTACTGAAGCGAAGTGAACACTTGAGTTGTATGCATGACTTCTTGAAGCCACTTGAAGGATTGTTTAAATCCAAAGTAAGGGATCTCAATAAGAGACTACAATATTAGCAGTTTATGGGGATTTTCAATACCACAGTGTCTTTTACCACTTCTACTAATACTACTACCAGTGCATGCTGTATCAAAGACAAAACAAGCTTCATTGTTAACAGTTTTTTTAATAGTCTTTGTTGAATTGTTTTATGTGAAACAAATTCCAACACAGAAAGCCCAAATTTATATTCAATGAAGAAGATTCTCTGATAAATTCTTCAAGACCCTTAAATCAATAGATTAATGGGTTTTTGGTGTTTTTTTTTTTTTTTTTTTTTTTTTTTTTTTTTTTTAGTTCCTCAAGATCCAAAAATCCCATTTCTATTCCTGACTAAAGCTTCTATTCTTCATTCTTTGCAGTCAGATGTGCCCTTGTAAAATTAATATTTTTGACCTTAAGTAGACCATGCCCTTATCGGCATTTTATATTTGTAACACATTATACTATAAGTAACTAATGAATTAGTGTTACACCACTGACCTAGCACCTAGGCATGGATTAATATATGACATACGTAATGACTAGTTCGTCCTCAGCGGTGGATGCTGAACCTCAGTCATTTACTATTTCGCAAGCAGCCTACCCGCCTGATACTGTTCCTCAACTTTTAACCACCTTTCAACTCATAGATGCGGGTTTTATCTCAAAAGACCTTGGTACTAGTTGAGGAGAGATCATCACTTATATACTTCATTATGAAGTTTCAATTATCCGATGTGGGACTATTATTTCGGTCCACGCATCTCAACAATAGCTTTACTAATCACTATAGAGTTTTGTTTTTTGTTTTTTGTTTTATTTTTTGTTAAAAAAACAACAACAAAGCATGAACTAATAGTTCTAAAATTCACAATATATATGTGTGGAGTCTTTTTTTTATTGTGGATTAAAAAAAGTATTTTCCTTTTTTAGAAATTTAGCTGAAGGTCAAGGTCTTGAAGAAAAAAAGAACTTTATATATGTATCTAGATGTTAGAAATATGGAAGTGATTGCATGAAGTCAATATCCTTAATTCATGTAAGTTTCCAAAAAGACCCAATAAGTCTTTATATAATTTAGGATTAGTTGAAGAAATCAATACCATGTACATATTGAGAGCAGTGAGTTTCAAACACCGAAAAATAGTTTGGATGAAATCAAGATGGCTTAGAAATTGGCCAAGATTTAAAGATCTCATTTAGGTTCTGTTAGGTAAAGTAAATAAAAGAAAGAAAAATAAGGGGTACCAATTGTATTAGTCTTAAGGTTACTTGAATTTGCTAACCTTGTCTGCCATGTAGAGAACAATTTAATTAAGTTGTATTAAATGTGGAGGTCTATGAAGTCAAATGCCTTAGTTGTTACCTCAATTTCAGTGAAGATTTCCTAACTCAAGACCTCGTTTTAAACCGTTCTTGTCTGTTGCTTTGATATATCACCCTTTAAATGTTTGGTGCCATGCGTGGCACCCAAGTCAGATTTAATATTGGCATTAAACTTGAAACGTACCTTAAGTTTACAGTCAAAATATAGCACTACCCAAATCAAAATAATACTAATAAAATAAATAAATAAAATTCAATTAATTTACATGCAGTTAAACAACACAAATGCGTGTGTTTTAAAAAAGAAAATTAAAACAGACACGCGTGCATGGATTTACATTCAAAACCTAGAAGAAATACAGTAGGCATGAAAAATTATATATATATATTCATATCAAGAGCTTTTCTAATACATTTGGTGGCAGTACGTAGCACACTTTTTTTTTTTTTTGACAAAAATAGCACACTTTGTATAAATTGGAGTGTGCATAAAGCGTCTGCATATATTATGTGCAATAATAGAATTCCAACATACATATGTCACTATTTTGTATTATATTTACTAAAAAAAAGTACATATTGTTGTGTAGTAAAAATAGCATGAACGCTAAGAAGCTGATTGAACTAAAATCGAGAGGGGCTAGGGTGGCCAGACACCCTCAGATATAAACGAATTTTGAAATTAAAAATATTTATGAGTCCGGACTAGTACCAACCATAACATGAAAACCACTTAAAACAAGTTGTTAATTATTGGAAATGCATCACATGCATAATTAATTAACTAATTAATTAAGTACTTAATGCACAAGTCTTTCCTAAAATAAAGGAAAAAATAAAAACAAAGATAATTAAAGAGTGGTGGAAGACGATATGTAATACACCTATCAATCACACATTGACTAGACTTAGACTATGACTTATTTGTTTAAGGTCTATTTCTCTTTATAAAGAGAAGTTCCCAACCAATTAGTGTGCAGCTCAATGGCATGACATGGGCAGGTCCGTCCTGACATTTTGGTAGCCTTTCGTGAAATCTTAAAAATAGAGCTTTAATAAAATTACTCAATTTTTCACCTTAGATTGACTGTCATTTTTTAGTGGGTATTTAGGCTTTTGCCTGACTAATCTCACGTAGCCTTGATGCAATCGATCGAAATGTGCTCTCAATGGCCCAAACGATCTTGTTACATCGAGAAATCAAACTCGGGATTGCCCTGCACTTGCCTTACTGTTGTGTCAACTCGTTCGAGTTCTTAGATCGACTGTCACTATATTTTATAATAATTTTAAGACCTTTTTCGTCTTTCTTTCTCTAGACTAGACTAGACCCAGAAGTTTATAGGAATAAAAAGGTAAGAAATTAGAGGATGTTAAAACGACATATCTCACTAATTAAAAGACCTACGTGTTTGTTTGAAAAAAAAAATAGAAAAAGAGAAGGCCCTATTTTCTCCTTTTTTTTTTTTTTTTTCAAGAACGGCACCATGTTGTAATTTAAACTTGAGGTAAAAGATATATAATTTATTTAACGAATTATGAAACAAACACGTGGGCCTTTTAGGTGAGCGCTAACATATACTTTGAAATCTTTTTTTTTTTTTTTTTTTTAAAAATATATCCGAATGTCATTGCAGTGGGTAATGGGACGGTCGCCCTTCTCGCCCCACTTCAGGCACACCCTGGGTATGAGTACACTTGTGTAAGAAGTTGGGGTACGAGTCTCAATGAAGATTAAAATATCCGTGACAACTTGACCTTGGTAAAAAAATGCTTAAAAAAATACTCCCTCCATCCATATATATAGGTCGTTTTAGACCAATACTACTTTTCAAATTACAAGTCGTTTTGCTCTTCACACCTTAAATACTCATTTCAACCATTGTTAACTGAATTGTCTAGGTTAGAATGGTAAGAGAAGCAATTAATGCGTTACTGATTTCCTAATGTGAGTTGGAAAAAAAAAAAAAAAAAAAAAAAAACTCCTATATATTTTTGAAGATGTGTGGACCGAAATTAGTCCACATCAGTTAAAGAATACTTCATAAAGAAGTAGATAATTGATTGTCTCCTCCTAACTAGCACCGGAGCCTTTTGAGATAAAACCTTACACTTAAAGTTGAAGGTGGTTAAGATAAAGATAATTTTGGTGCTCGTGGAGATCCAGAGCTGTGCTATGACTTTTGACTAGAATGACACAATTTAATTAACTGTTCAAGGAGTATTTTAATCAGGCTTCCCACAACACGTCATGCTTTCAATGTCTCAAACATTTAGAGTGTGGCTATGTGCACCCTAATTGTTTCTCAGGGCACCCCGATGATCAAGGCACCCAATCAATTTCTTAGGGCACCCCATCAAGTTTCCCAAATTGTCCCTTGGATAAAAAACGAGCACCCCGCCTAATCAGGGCACCTCGATTGTTTCTCAAGGCACTCCGACTGTCTCAATCTCATAAGTTCGAGAAACAACATGCGGTCTTGGTTGCACATGTCTGAGACTATTCTTCAAATCTCAGTACCTAATGATCGTGACTAGTACCACATAGTACATACATATGGTTTCGGTTGTTTTAATCCGAGACTCATGCAAAAATGTCGGCTAGATACAACTGAAACCATATGTAGTGTCTCGGTCCTATGTGACCGATCACTTCGCGTCTCCTGTACAGTTTGAAAAATGAAAAAAAACACAGAAAAATCAAGAAAACAAACTTTATCTTGTTATACGTCCGCCTCTCACTCCTTTTTTTCACCCATTATATATTAACAATGATGCAAACATACCGAATCTAACAAACCTTACAATAAAATTGACATTATTGTCTCCTCCAAAACCGAGTCAACTGAGTTCATTCAACTCTGCGTATGTGCACGGTTAGGGATCAATTGCATTTGTGAAAATATTGGAGGATTGAAGGTGGGGTGCACGAGAATGAAGAGGTTTGGGTACGTGAGTGAATTGGTTGGGTTGGGATGATAGTTTTGATATTTTCTTCTTACCCCAATTTTTACAATATTTTGGCTGGGTGCCCTGATCATTGTGCGGGATGCACATAGTCGCACTCAACATTTATTAGGTCTATTAGGGCTCTGTTTGTTAAGGACAAACTAACTTATCAACTAGATTATAAGCTACTTCGACAAATAAGTTGTGTTTGGTTGGATGATAAACTTAAAATTTAAAACGATATTTTCATTTTTTGCTCCATTTATACCCACTTGAATTGTTAATCTCGATTTACAAAACATATTTTATCCATGTGTTGTATTTTGGGCCCATTTGATGTTACCGTTTTTTTTTAAATGTATGCATATATCATTGTACAAACAATTTCAAATTTATTTCTTAGTTTCACATGTAGTGTCCAACACTAACTACATCGATAATCCATGCAAGAACTATTGGGCGTCATTTACCTTTCAATCATTTATTTGGACTTAAACTAGTTATTGGGAGAATCAAATATTTTTTTTTTTAAATTAATATATTCATACATGTATCGTAATATTAAATAATATTACTTGTTATATACATATTTTTTTATGGCATTTTACAATTACAAATACTCAATCAATTATCTTTTCTAAACAGTTTAATTCCTCAGCTAGATTAAGCTTTCAGCTATAAGCTACGAGCTTATCAGTTATCTGCTAGATTATCACTTTCAGATTATCGACATCTAGATTTATATATATTGCCAAACATAGCCTAGTTATTGGAGAAATTTCATGAAGATTTTTTTTTTTTTTTTTGGTGAACATTTTTTTTTTGGTTACATTTACGACATTTGATTTTAACATCATTTTCTCATTTTCTACATTTAACTTACTATTCAGAGCTTATCTTTATATTTGCGTACATACCGCCATAAAAGAAATCCAAATTACACATCAAGAAAGCTAATAAACATTATCAAAGAAGCAATCATGTTTGCTTCCTAATTAGAATTTAAAATAAGGTGTGTTCTTTAACGTGTCATGTATAGCTTGTAATTTTGTGGACATTCCTCTTGTAGTTGCTATTGATAGAGAATGGGCAAAACATTGATAGAGATTGGATATTAATTAATACATTTATTTGGATTAATACGAGTTAATTAGTGTATCCATTTGATTTTGACATTTAAGAGACACATTGGCTCACAACAACCATCCATGTGCACCTCGAAATACGGACATAGATACGAACATATACAAATCTCGATACATAACATCATTCTAGTATTTTTCTTCTCTTAATAATTGAGGTCTATCAGGAAGAGAAGCGTTAAAAATACCTCAAACGCACAACAAAGAGTCACCACACTTCACTAAAAATCGTCGGATAAACTTGGGATGTCGGAACACGCATCTCGAGGTGTAGAACACAATCACCAGCTACGCATTTCGACTTATATTGTGAGCTCAAAGCGTCATTCTAGCATTACTTTTCTTTCTTCTTTTAGCAGGAAAGGACAAGTTAGGAGCACTAAAATAAAAAGGTGTGAAACTAACGTTCCAATTGCATACTTGTTGTAACCCTTACAACTACTGATGGTTATATTTATGTCTTTATTCAACTGCAAATATGGAGTCATTTGGGGCATTCTGTAAACGTGTAATTCAATAGAAACATTCACTATTACTTTGGATTTAGTGCTGAAGACTTGAACCCAAGTCCCCTCACAAGCTTCCTTTCCTCCAACAAGGCCTTCCAATCTCATAAAATATTATCATATGCAGACCATACTAGGACTCTTCAGAAGTTAAGATTGAATTGAAACTTAAATGATAGATCAAGGAAGACAACACACACTTCTTTAAAGTAAATAAGATAAGATTCTATTGTTTGAAGGCTTTACTTTCCTTGCAAATACAATAGAACCACTAAACAAATAAGCAGAACCTAGATCTTTTCCTAAGAAACACCAAAATTATATTCACAGTTCCACGTCCACATTGAAGTTTATAATATATTTGGTGCTTCAATGCCATGACAGCAACGACATTCCACTGTGACCACTGACTTTGCTCAACAACAATTTGGGCAGACTGCATGGATCATTCAAAGATTTAGACCTTAAAGGCCCACAAAGAAAAAGGTTCTTACCGTACAACAGAACTCTAGCTCAACCTACTGTAAACAGTTTAACAAGCACAAATCAAACTCTTGTCACATTAAACATGTCAGAGAGAACCACAGCTCATTTCTAGCTGCATATACAGACGAAGAAGGAACTAACAAGTACACTGAGGAATATGCCAAGAACTTTGGGGGTTATTACTGCAGAGTTTTAACAAGAGTACCCGTTGCAGGTCCAAGCTTTACTAGATACTGAACTTGCCGAAGACTTTAGGTGACACTTAACTCAACCTCCATACTTTGATCAACTGAGGTTTATTCTTTTTTCACAATGGATTTTTGCGTATTTCAGTGGTTTTCGCAGAATCTTGTGCCTGTTTTTCTCTTACCAAGAAACCGAACCACACAACCTGGAAAGCTTTGATCAGCATCAAGTTTTGAGGAAGGACAAAGTGGAATAATCACTCAGTGCGCCTGCAACAACTCCTTGATATCATATCCTTGGAGCTGAATGCACAAACAAGACAAGCAGTAGAAGGCACTTTTAGTACTAGTTAGAACAAGAAGTAGAAGCTACTTTCAGTACTAGTTAGAACTTCCCACATACTCAGAACAGGCACAATGTTTTCGCAGTGAAGGCCCTGAAGGGTGTTTTGGTTGTAGACAGAAAAGGGGTCAGTTAAGGGTGTAAGGATGAACGAAGCAACAACTTTAGCAACCACTATCAGAAGATTCAGATCTCTCAAAAAAAAAGGCCAAATACGAATTGGCAGGAAATGTTTTTCCTTGGAAACAATAATCGGAACCAGAAAACTTTATCTGGATTCAGTCTCTCTACTCTCTCGTAATAATCTTAGTTAATTAGGCTTTAAAAGGAGAGGTGTACATGTTTTTCTTTTTTCTCCTATAGATCCATAAAGGAGATCAATAAGAATTCAATTAAGGGCGCAGTTTCCTACTCACAACTTTCCAGGCATCTAGCAATCGTTTTGTCTGATGTTCGACACAAAAGGAAGTTACCACATGATTGAAAGAATCTAGAAAGTCTCAAGGACGGATCATATGATAGAAGAAACTTTACGATCAAGTCTAAAAAGATTGTGTATTATGTGTTACTAAAAATAATTAAAAACCGTGAATAAAAAAAATAATTAAAAACCTCAGAAACATTCAGGCAAAGCACATGCACAAATTTAATCCAGAATGAATGTAACAATTTTACCTGAAGAAAGGTAAGAAGCAAAATAACACCAGAGTTCCAAAGTGCATGCATTGTGATGGGAGTGAGAAGATTACGAGTCTGAGCATATGAAACTCCCAAAGCAAGCCCTGTGTAAGCCACAAATTCTTTTAGCTTCTTTAAAAGATAAAGATAAGTACATCTGCGAGGCCAGGAACTACCCTACTAAATCAGGAATTGTAAGCAATCTTTAAGTTTTCCATATGGGTGTTCTCTTTGAAGATAAATGCAGTACATCTTAAAAGAACTAATCTTCCATCTCTGAGAAAATGATAGAAATGTGAGGGAAAAAGTTTCCACAACCATGCAATAGATCATTCTAATGTCACCTTTAAGTCATTAATGTCAGTTCCATATGCAAAGCCAGAAAATGCCCCACTAAATCCAACCTTTTCTAATGTTATGTTAATTGTGAGGTAAGTAAACCCACACAAACATGTTACTGAAGAGACCAAAGAACCAAGTATAGAGGTAAAATTTGATTATGAGAAAAGAATGACAAAGAGGTGGCGATCAAGAACCAACTCCTTTTTTTTTTCGCCAATATGGTCATCTAATCGTTCGGTAAGTAAACCCACACATTGATTATAAAGCATTTAAAAGATTTTGAAAGCACGCCATCAAGGCATTGAATCGAGCAAAACCCCAACTAATTTGGGATTGAGGCTTTATTGTTGTATGCCATGAGTAATCATTACCAAAACTAGAAGGCATAGTGGAGTCCTTGATAAAATGGAAAGTGATACTGTGCAGTGTACAGACATAGGAGCACTGTTATGAATCGCTTTCCTAAGGTGAACCCGTTTAATGTTAAAAGATAATGATCAGCTTTTAAACACACTTCAGGGTTGCTCATAAGAAGGATATTAAATCAGTAATTTGGATGCGTCATCAGGAAGTTTTAGAGCTTATGGGGTGAGACCTCCACATATCAGCCATTTTGCCTGTTGGCAGATTGAGACTAAAAACTGTTGACAAAATTGTACCAACTGATTGAAACTTGACTGCTGTGCTACTGCAGTTACGAGAACGAAAAACCACTACAACATGTAGGGATGACTCAAACCTTCTCAAAAGTTTTAATTTCTCCAACAGGTCCATTTGCAATTCTACTCCTTTTCCTAAATGCTTCGTCACAATTACCAATTGGACTTGAAAGTGCAACAAGTAGTCCTCCTTTTCTCGTTTGGTCTATATGGTTCTTGTAAACACAAATTTTCTAAATCAAAATGTGATCATTCTTTTGTTCCCTATTGGTTTGCGCTTTTTTTTTTTTTCCTAATGGCCTCGTCTTTCTAATCAAAAATAAAAATTAGGATAAACAAGCAATTCAAACCTTAACTATGAAAATGCCAACAAGTAAGGGAGAATTAGATACGATGAAGATTTCTTAGAAACGCACATCTCTAGCCATCCAAGATGGTTACAACTAATGATAAGAGTGGTAGGAGGATCATCAAGTAACGTCAATGGTGCAATAATATTTGAAGCACAATTGGTTGGTAACAATTAGGGCAATAACTATTTAGACCAAAAGTGGTCCAAACAAATTTAACTCAGAGAAAGGGATGGTGCACATGCAATATGAATGTCTCTCGTAGTCGGGAGAGCTCGACCGAACCTGAAACACACATTTACACATATGAGGCTTTAATAGACATGGTAGTGGTGGTAGCCAAAGCCACTCCTGATGCTTAAGTAGCAATCATGTGTAGAGAGTAGATCATGATACAAACGAGAGTATGTAATGTAGCATGCCTCGAATGGGAGACAGGGTGACTATTTATAGTTGAGGTTCCTGTAAATTACCAATAGCAATTGATGTGGTCCATCGGATGTGCGACATGTGTTACGTTGGAGCAACTACACACGATATTTCTTTATTTGACGTCGTGCAACATTGTAGTGGACTTTAATAGGTCGATAAATTTGGGCCTAAAAATAGATGAGCCAAATTTCATGGGCTTATGGACTCTATCGAACAAATGTTGCATGTATATTGAGTTCTTTAGATGTCAACATATCTTTGGTAAAAGTCTATTGATATTGTGAGTTTCGTCTTTATTATGTTTAATGGTTGTAATAATATAATTTCTCTCAACTCATTTAAGTTGTTATAAAGTCAATAAACAAACTAATTGTACCATCAAGCAGATGCATCAAGTTGAGTGATCCTCCACTAGTGGAGATCATTATGCCTTCGTAGGTGTTGTTTTCGTTTGGTAGATAAATAAGATTATTCAAACAAAGGCTACCGAAAAAAGTTGCGATTTGATTTTTTGTTGACGCCTGATAGACATTTTTTAAGAATAGTAGTGAAGGAACGTTTTTTTTAATGGTCATCGACAAGCACTAGGTAGAGGTGGTAGATGACAAGTTTCGTTTTTTTTTTTTTTTTTGTTGTGCGTTTTTCTTAGTGGTAGCTAATGAGCACTTGATAGAAGTAGTCATTGTCGAGCACTCGATAAGGCGTGGTACACAAAACGTTTTTACATATACTTTTGTTGAAATTGGTTGGGGTGTGCCGAGCTTTGACCCTATGAACTCGCATGTGCCTAGATCACATATACCGAGTTTGCATATGTAGGTTGGGCTTGGCACATATGCTTATTTTATTTTTTTTATTTTTATTTTTTTGTTTGGTCAAGACTCAAGAGGGCTTGGTATGTATCACGTATGTGCCAAGATGAGCTTGGCAGTTGGCACACACGTGCCTGCCTCGTCCCGCTTTTCTTTTTTTCTTAATTTTTTAAGAGGGCTTGGCACGTGTGATGTACCCTTAGCACATGTGTGCCTCCTCCCATTCTTTCTTTCTTTCCTTCTTTTTTTAATAGGGCCGGGCACATGCGTGCCTCTTCCCCTTTCTTTTTTTTATTGGTATTATTACATTGTTACATTGTTTTGTAATTATTAGTACTTTATTTCACTTTATATATATTAATGTAATCTAAGCATATATGTATATACATACATTAACATCGAGGTGATCTACAATTTTTAGCATGTTTCTCCTAATTAGTTTCTTTATCATATTGAATTTCCAAACAAATATCTATTAGATTCTTATTTCAAATTTAAATGAATAGGGAAGAATATGGGCCAATTAGAAAGTTTTCAAATCCTTGATTTACTATTTGGAAAATTTCCGTGACTTGCTATTTATGTGTGGTCGACATAAATTATTCCAAAATATTGTGACGGGTCAATACTAATAGTGTTAAGTTATTGTTAAGGGTCTAAACTAATTACACAAAGCTATTGCAAGGGGCCAACACAAATTGTGTCAAACTATTGCGAGGGTTCGACACAAATTATAATTTTTTATTTCACTTTTTGTTTATTTATTTATTTATTTAATTTTTTTTGGACGAAAACTTGAACTGGATTATACGTTTTCGTACTTTGGAGGGACCAACTTTCATTATAAATTAAGCTAATCAATCTTATTCAATTTGTTTTTAATATACCATCAGAATATTAAGATGTATTTGCAAGCTGTGAAAACAACACCATGCTTGCAAGGTCAATCCCTTGCAGTAACTTGGCACAATTAGTATCGAACCCCTCACTATAGTTTGACACAATTTATGTCGACCAGACATAAATAGCAAGTCACGAAAATTTTTCAAAAGTAGTCAATTAAGCACTTAGAAACTTTCTAATTGGCCTATATCTTTCCCTCTTTATTTAATTTTTTTTTAATAATGAGGACGACACCTCAGGTATTTCTCTTTATTTAAATTTAAAATAGAATCTACGAGATATTTGTTTGAAAACCAAATAGAATAAAGAAACTAATAAGGACATACAAGCTAAAATTGTAGATCACATCGATGTATATCAGTAAAATGAAGTATTCATAATTATAAAACAACGCGATAATACAAATAAAAAAAAATGAAGGGAGGAGGCACCCATATGCTCTCATTTGAGAGCTCGATACTTTTATGTCAAGCTAGGTTACTTGGGCCCAACTCCTAAGGCTGAAGCTCCTATGTCGACATGACAAGGACACAGACACGAAATCCATGTCGATACTCGTATTTTGTAGTCAAATGCAACAAACACACATATAGATAAAGAGAGATATGATCCAAGATATAGAAAAGTAATAACGGTTAAAGAAACTCTATTTACCTTTATATTATATTATTTTATCTTATATTTGTTTGTCTCTTGTTGTTTAGTTACTTCTGTCAAGTGGCCGTTAGCAATGACTACAAAGAACACAACACAACAAAAAAATCTTGTCATCTACCACCTCTACCAGTGCTTGCGGACAACCAATCAAACAAAGAAGTGTTCGTCCACTACAATTCTTAAAAAGTGTCCATCAACGAAAAATTAAAATCACAACTTTTCTCGGTAGCCATTGTTTAAATAATCTTATTTATCTACCTAACGAAAACACCACCTACGAAAGCATCGTGATCTCCACCATTGAAGGATCACTAGGCTTAATTCATCCGTTTGATGGTACAATAAGCTTGTTTATTGACTTTCATAACAACTTGAAAGTGAGAGGTTATTTCATTACAACCATTACTCACAACAAAACAAAATTCTCAATGCCAAAAAACTTTTACCAAATATATGCTGACATCTAAATAACTCAACATACCTGAGGCATCTGTTTAGTAGAGTCCATAGCCCCATGAAATTTGATGCATCAATTTTTAGGCTCAAATCCATTGACATATTAAAGTTTACTACAATGTTGTGTGACGTCAAATAAAGAAATGTCACATGTCTCTAATCTAACGAAACACGTGTCACGCATCGACAAACCACATCAATTGTTACTCTCGTAATTTATGAGAACCTCAACTATAAATAGTCTTCATCTTCTATTTGAGGTACGCTACATTACATACTCTTGCTTGTGTCATTATCTACTCTCTGTAGCCTAATTGCTAACGTAACCATCAAAGTTACATTAGTTCAAACCACATCGGTGTCTATTAAAGCCTCTTAAGTGTTAATATGTGTTTCAGGTTGAATCAAGCACTCCCGAGTACGAGAGACGATCGTATTGCACGTGTCTTACCCCCTTTCTCTAAGTTAAATCTGGTTTGCCCACTTTTGGTCAAAACAATAACCATAGTCTTGATTCTCGAACAACAAAACCTTACATGTATACCTATTCATGGGGTTCGGTACCCTCCTGGCCCACCCAAGCCCGCCTAACAATGGGTGAGCTAGGGTTTGGAAAATTATATATAGGCATGGCCTGACCTAAGCTCGCTAAAGCCCGAATATTTATTAGGTGGACATGAGTTTACATTTATCAACCCAGGCTCTGCCGCAAGTATAGTAGCTTTAAAATATTTTTTAAAACGTATACTTAAAAAGTAATACTGCAAGTGAAATTTAGTCTTTAAGGTAAATATTAACCTCTACACCCATCGAGTCATCTTCTATTTTGTGTCCAATTTTTTACACTTAATAAAAAAAAGTTAAGAAGCCTACTAAGACTAGCCCAAGTCCGACTCATATTGCGCTACATACAAAAAAGAGAGTGGGCGAGCCTGATCAGGGCCTTAAAAAATTAGGACCGTCCAAACCGGCCTAAGCCCACTTAATGAACATGTCTAGCTATATGGACGAACTCTTCCATTGTGCTCGATTAAGTGCACTTAATGGTATGCTTTCCAAATCCTTTAAATCCTTCCTAATCAATGCGTCATGTTACCTTAGGTCAACCCCACATTGTAAAATTTCTTCATTTCTATAGAGTGAAGTTTCCTAACAGAGCAATTGCAGACCATCTTTGGAGGTGTCCAAACTAGACTTGTTCATTAGGTGGGCACGGGTCGGTCCTTAATCAACCTAAGGCAAGCCCTAAACAGCATTAATAGCCTTCTTAACTTTATATATATATATACTACTACTACTACTACTACTACTACTACTACTACTACTACTACTACCACCACCATGGGAAATCTATGAGTCATAAATGCACAAAACATTTAATGCACAAAACAATTTGATGGGTTCTCATGACATGGGTATATATTTGGGCTCCATTGTAGAATTTCATATATATATATATATATAAACACGCGCGCGCTCGCACTAAGCGTGAAAGTTGGACATAAAGTTTAAAAGACTTAATGGTCGCAGAGGTAATATTTACTTTGAAGACCAAGGTTTGAATCTCACTTGCAAAATTATTAAGTTTACATTAAAAAAAAACTGTTTTTAAGCTTTTATACGGACAGGTTGGGCCTGGGTTGACAAATGCAAACCCAAGACTGCCCAATAAATATTCGGGCTTTAGCGAGCTTGGTCAGGCTTATGTATGATTTTTCAAACCCAACCCCCCTCCTCCATTATGAGTAACGCTTGGGTGGGCCGTGCGGATACCCAAGCTCGTGAACAAATCCAATCCAAACCACCGCAACTGCCCTTTCCTAATTTTTTGTGCCAATTGATGCTACTCCAACTTTTCTTTGAACTTCCTTATTCCTTATTCTATCTTCACGAGTTTCACGCATATCCACCTAAGCATCGTCTTTTCCACTCCGATTATTTTATGTATTTGTTGTTTCTTTACCGCTCAACATTCACTTCCATAAAACATAGCTGGCCTAATTGCAGTCCTATAAAATTGATCCACAGTAGCAAATACATATCACATAGCAGACCGTTTTGGAATGGGCATAATAGCAAGCAATCAAATAAAGTGCAATCATGACTAGTAATGGTACCAAAAGGGTATATTTCTTTCACCTTCTTTCGATTCCATCAATACTCAATACCACTATGATATTTCTACCGGCTAGAATTTTCAAGAAATTTTTTTTTTTTGTTTTTTGATAAGAGTTAAAAATCAAATAAGCAACCAAAACCATTGAAACTATGCTTGTCTATAATAATTTCACACAAATAATGGAAATGTTACCTAGCACAAATAATTGGGGAAACTCTCCAGGAGTGAGGTGAGCCAGTGCGAAAACAGCAGCACTAAAAGCTATAGCAACTGGAGTAGGAAACCTGTACAATTGCAATGTAGGCACAAGAATGCATATGGCTTAGAAGCAACCAAACCAAAAATCCGAACAGTTAAGATCTAATATCAAAAAATAGCAGTCAGAAAGTGAATACTATCACAAATACCAGATACCTTTTCAAAACTTATCAGAGTTACATTGATAATAAAATTCATTGTAGCTAAACATTCTATCATGGTATATCAATATACCTCGACAAGATTAGGTTGTCTTTTCTAAGGACCTTTCCTTGGCAGAACAAGTACCAAGTAATATTGTTTATTTTTTTTTTTTTTTTTTTTTTGTTATCACAAAATTTGTAGTTTCACAATATCTAATAGGTCTGGATTTTTGTTTAAATTTACGTGGTTTGGTTTCTCGAGTTGAGACTTAAACTACAACCAAATCAAACCATCAGCTACTTAATCAAGTCTTTGAACCAGCAAAGCCTTAATGATATATGCCAAATCCACTTAACCTTCTAAGTATGAATGGTAAATGCCCATTAATTAGGCAATAAAGAATCATATTTCATTCAGAACTTTAACTTCAGATTCAGTATCTAAAATAGATCTTACCACTTGGTAAGGGATACCATCAGAAACCCACGAAATAAAGTCTCCTCAAGCAGTGGTGCCAACACTCCGGTGATGCCCACCAAACAAGTAGTGCTGTATCAAACAGAAAAGGATCAGCAACTATCATACCATCCCTATTACAATAGACAAACATTATGAGAACAATCACTCTTGTTAAGAGATTAATAAGAAAAATCTGTAGATAATGCCAACCTAAGAATATGTAGCCAACAAATAATGCTATAAGTATGTTTTTATTGCACTACCTGATACCTGAAGAACCAATCAATGGTAACAAGCGCACTAGAGCATCAGTCTGAAAAAAAAAAGGCAATGGAAACAGAAGTAACTCAAATAGAACAAGATACAAGTAATGTGAAAATTCGCACAAAACAGGAAATAGTTTAAGGAAGTAAACAAATACTCACTCAACCAACTCAGAAGAGGCTATCCCATAATAGCTTAAACAAATAACACAGAAAGAAACTTTACTGTGCAATAAAATGGAAACAAAAGCAAAAATGGAAATAACAAAATGTAACTAAGAATATGGTGATTCTACTTTGACTTTTGACGGATGAGTATAGAAGGAACCATGTTACCATCTTGTTAATGCTTCTTAAATTCAATAAAGTCAACAACATTTGAAGAAAGATTGATAGATACTGGATACACTTGAAAAGAATCATGAGAGAGACAACTGTTCATGATCCTAATAATACAATCTTATTTTAGATATATTATTGCTTTTATATTGTAGCAGTGATCTTCATTTTGATCCACCAACCACAATGACAAACTAAAATTCCCTTTTAACTGGTATCTCACAAACACTGTTGTTTTGTGCATATGCCATTAGCATACAAGTGATTTCTGTTAAGAACCTTGGAATAGGTTCTTCGAATAAAACTAGTCCGCGACTAAGTCTTGTAGAGAAGAGTCCGTGACTACTTCTCCTTAAACTAATTTTTTTCACAAAGTAATAGCTTGCTTTATTATTTCATAATGATGGTCTTTTATAGACTTTTCATACAATAGGAATGACTTGCAAAAATAGAAACTACTAACATTGAGTCCAACTAGGAAGATACACATTCTAATAAAAGAATAATAAAATCTATCTAATTAGTAACGTTTTAATAAGTAAACCTTATAATAAACTCATATCTTTAATAAGGAAATTTCTAATTATCCTATGTTGTCATTCTTTTTTCATCCATTGATAGTTGGACCCACACGAAGGTGCCATGAACTCTTTTCACCATTTTTTTTATCAAGCACAATGAGGAAAGGACCCAACCTCTCGTTAACTCAAAATGATTATATGATCAATCATTACCACCTCGAATCTTCTTCCGCATCCAAGTGCCCTCCTATGCAACTTCAACCAATCCACTACTAGTTAATTCTCGGTATGCACTTTGTTCTCTCCTTCGTCGATCCATTTTTCAAGAAAATGTTTGTTTGCGCTTGCGATTTGCAAACCATTCATGGGCTTTGAGCTTGGAGAGAAAACGCCACCACATCAATGTCCTCAAGCTCACAACTCAAGACTATATGTGTTTCTTGTAGGGGTGGTTGTTTTTGTTGAACATGTAACTTGGAACGTTCATCAATGGCGGTTGTTGCTTATGGACGCCCTATGTTCACTCGTTTTAGGAGAGCTATGATATTGTTGGTTCCCTTTGGGAACATTAAGGTTTCCCTCAAGGATCATCGAGTTTCTCCATGGTATTATCAACAACAAGTGTTCCGGGGGTATTCATCCAAGAATTGCTTTCGACTACTTTGTATGTTTCTTTTTTCTTTCCACCTTGAGGATGTATCCAAAGCCAGAGTTGGTTGAGGGGCACATTATAAATAGGGGTGAGTTAGTTTTTAGCCATCTCTGGAATTTGTGTAATCTCTTGATTGAGTAGAGTTTTAAGACTCATCTCTCGGGGTTACTTTTGTGTTCTTGTAGCAATTTTAAATCAATCGACCTATATCGATTCTATCATAAACCTTATAATAAACTCATATCTTTAATAAGGAAATTTCTAATTATCCTATGTTGTCATTCTTTTGATAGTTGGACCCACACAAATTTTTTTTTTTTTTTTTTTTTTTTGAGGAAAGGACCCACACAAATATTATATGATCATATCATTACTCCCCTCATGGGCTTTGAGCTTGTCCTCAAGCTCAATTCAGAATAGGCCCTACTAGGTTAAGGATCATCGAGAATATTATCAACGCCGCCGTCTTCGACTACCAGAATATGTATCCAAAATAGACGTTTACGCTTGTGTCTCTTTGAGTAGGACTCATCGTAGTTGTAGCACAAGCCTTTAGATTTCCGTTTGACCATTTTTGCTTGGGTGAGGCGCTTCACAAAACGGGTTGAGGAGCTTCTTTTATCATTATCCGCAACGTTGTTGGATGGTTGTGCTCCACCTTTAGACAGAGAAATCATTTTGAAGGACAAGGATGTATCACCATAAGTTGTTTTAGGAGTCGACGCGCTATCTATGGCAAACGATAAATGGGTACCGTTTGGAATCTTTTGCTTGTGTTCAAGTGCTCGAGCTATGTTTATTGCTACTCCTAGATTTCCTGGTTGTTGCAACTTGATGTCTATCCGGAGATCCTCAGTCAAGCCTGCAGTAAAAAGATTCACTTGTTGTTGAGGCTTCAAATCGGATGTCCGGGCCAACAATGACTGGAACTGACATTGATAATCTTCGACGGATCCAATTAGCTTCAAATTTGTTAAATCCTTTGATCTCTTGTTGTCTCCTCCACAACCGCTATGGTGTCTCTCAATATCGCCACTGGTGGGTTTATTTGATATCCCTTGAACTGCAATGGAGAGATCAACCATCTGTTTCTCCAATGCTTGTTGTCGGCTTATCATGTGCTCCATGAAAGCCTCAAGCTTCTTTGTCAAAGTCTCCATGTCGCCCAACAAGATCGTTAGCTCTAATACCAGATGTTAAGAACTTTGGAATAGGTTCTTCAAATAAGACTAGTCCGTGACTAAGTCTTGTAGAGAAGAGTCCGTGACTACTTCTCCTTAAACTAATTTTTTCACAAAGTAATAGCTTGCTTTATTATTTCATAATGATGGTCTTTTATAGACTTTTCATACAATATGAATGATTTGCAAAAATAGAAACTACTAACATTGAGTCCAACTAGGAAGGTAAACATTCTAATAAAAAAATAATTAATCTATCTAATTAGTAATGTTCTAATAAGTAAACCTTCTAATAAACTAATATCTTTAATAAGGAAATTTCTAATTATGCTATGTTGTCATTTTTTTGGTAGTTGAGCCCACACAAATATTATATGATCATATCAATTTCATTTAGTCTATTTTTAGCACGAACTTTTGATGATTGGCATAGAATTCATTAGTAATGATTTTTGTTAAGCATTTAAGCATATACTTCAAAAAATTACATCCCATGCACTAATAACAAATTCTGGCTTTCACCATTGTTAACACTAAAAACAAGTCTACCGTTATTTTGGAGGTAGTAGTTTAATTTTCTCCAAAAGGTTATCATATCATCACAAAAATGAGAAAGCTGTTTCCCAAGAGTAGTTGTTTGTAAACAACGAAGCCAAAGTGGAGCTCTCAAAAGCTCAAACCGAAAACCAAATATAAACTGTTCTTCCATGTTACAATTTAATAACAGTCAACAACAACAACAACAACAACAACAACATAGCCTCAGTCCCAACTTAATTGGGGTCGGCTACATGGATCAAACTTTTCCATTGTGCTCGATTAAGTGCAATTGATGGTGAGCTTTCCAGACCATTCAAATCCCTCTTAATTAATGCATCACATGTTAATTTTGGTCTACCCCTACCTCGTCGAATTTCTACGCTTTCTATTAAGTCAAGTTTTCTAGTGGGGACATTTGTAGGCCGTCTTTGCAGTGACCAAACCACCGCAACCGCCTTCTTCTAATCTTTGTATCAATTGGTGCTACTCCTACTTGTCTTTGAATTTCTATATTTCTTATTCTATCTTTACGAGTTTTACCACACATCCACCTAAGCATCCCCATTTCTGCTACGTTCATTTTATGTAATTGTTGTTGCTTTACCGCCCAACATTCACTTCCATAGAGCATAGCTGGCCTAATTGCGGTCCTATAAAATTTTCCTTTTAACTTAGTAGGAACATTTCTATCACAAATAACTCCTGTTGCACTCCGTCATTTCTTCCATCCAGCTTGAATTCTATGTGTGACATCATTCTTAATATTACCATCATTTTGTATGATTGATCCTAGGTATCTAAAGTGATTCACCTTAGGAACTTCTACTTCCCCTAATTTGTGAACTTTACAATAAACGGTCAACACAGTTAAACAGTTTAATAACAGTTAAATTTCGCGAAATTTACAATAAACGGTCAATTCTAGTTTGGGACTTCCTTTGAACTTTACTTTTTAAAATTGTATGCCTAAAAGGATGAGAATCTAGATTTCTAATCCAATTCACTCAATGCATCCTCAACTCAGTTCTTACTTGAACTCAGTTCTTACTTGACGCCTATCAGTTTTCAGTTCACCAAGGGGTGTATATACTTGCCTCATGCATTTCACATAAACTTTTAAATCTCATCATTTTATATGATACGTTGCCATTATTACAGAGTATCAAACTTACTTCCTTCTTGTTAACTTCTTCAAAGCTACCATTTCTGCATGTATGACTTACCATTGTCTAGCCAGTGAACAAAAACCTATGGCAAAAATGAGCCATTCAATTTATCTTCCTTCATTATTTGATCAAAATTACCTCCATGAAGAAGAATAAAAATGGTTATTTGTTTGTTACAATCCTTAGTACTTTACGGATTGTTATTTGAAAAAACAAAAATGATAAAAATGTGCGTCCAAGCCTTTGGCTGAACCGATCCCACAGAGTCGGCGGGGCAGCCTAATCCATAACTCAGGAGACTACAAACTATATAGAGTTGATAGGATAATTTGATAGCATGACAAGACCTATTGGTCGTGAAGCACATTTCAACAACTTTACCATCATACCAATTCAATCGGGGGCCCTAGTGAACTATTGTTCAGTCTTTGGGATTCTACGAATAAAGAGACTATGTAAAATCCTAGTAGCACCACTCATAGGTGCCTAGCTAGCTACTCTAATTATGTTGCATGGGATCTCTTTCATTAGAAATATTTATTAAAATATTATTCCAAATTAGTTGGGATCAACCATGGATCAAACGCTTCGACTCATCTTGAGTCCTCGATTATATGCAGTTTTTGATGTGTCTTCACAATCCTTTAAGTCCATCATAACTAATGCATCCTAAGTTATCTTAGGTCTATCCACAACACCGCCAAATTCTTTCAATTTCTACAGGGTCGAGTTTTCTAACAGGGGCATTTGCAAGCTATATTTGGATGTTTCCAGACCACAGCAACTGTCATTCCCCTAATTTCTTGCATCTATTGGTGCTACCTCCTAGAGTCCTACTTTTTCTTCGAGTCTGTATTTCTTATTCTTTCTTTACGAGTACAACCACAATCCACCTTAGCTATACATTCGCTACTCATTTTATGTATGCGTTGTTTCTCGAAAATGCAATTTCGAGATATGGAAAATGACCCTGTCATAGAATGGACCACCAACTAATGAAGCAATAAACTGTGCATTAGAATCCTACATTCTGTTTCAATATCTGACCTCTCTTTCCGGGGTCTCACCGTTGAAGAAATCCAAAGAAGCTCCTAGTAAAGTGATAGCAGCTACTGCCCCAACAAGACCAACCCCAGCCCATAAAAGCCACCCATTCTGAAGGTTCAAGGGCTCCTTCAAGTCTGAAACATTTTAATCATTTACAAATCAACAACTTTAGTTTAGCAAATTAATGGTGATGAAAAGATTTATCAAGAGCAACCATTTAAGAATTACAGCATTATTAACAACAGTAGCAGCAATAGCATTCTGATGCGCCTAAATATTTCAACTAACCTTTCAAACAACTACAAAACACAGAGATAGGCAGGGATGATAAAATTTGAAACCATGGCATTTTGTTCCCAAAATAAATGCACAGACAAGCTGCACTACATCCTATCCACTAGGTCCGCAATGTCATTTTAGAGAATCCCCATCTTGATTTAAAACATTATTATTTCCTCCAATTATATACATAATACATTAATATTCTCATTTTTTTCCTTGTAACATGTAGCATATGCATAAAACATGAATCTGAATGCATGTACGAATTAAGATATATGAGGAAGAGGTTACAAGTCCTAAAATTCACCATTGCAATCTTGAGTATGCATGTGCAAGTGTTGGAGGGTAAATGCAGATCATGTAAGCAACGCGCCCAAATAAAACAAGTAAAATACAAGTTTCCCATACCATAGCCGAAAACATCATCTGGAAGAGGTTGAAAAGTGCTGGTGAGACTGTATACAACTCCAAGCACAACTACAGTTACAATGCTGCAAACAATGATTGAACATGATAAATTTTGATGTTGTTCACAATGTAGGTTTCCTTAGTCAAACTGAGACAGGATTTTGATGAGACACAATAAGATCAAGGTGAGAAACTTGACTAAACAACCAATTCAAACACCCAAAAGCATTGATAACTATTGACAAAAGGGCATCCGCAACCGTTACAGTCAAAATGGGTGTAGTGGAGTGCCACCTCACTAATCCACTAAACTCTCCTCTACTACTTTTCTCTCCCAATATAACTACACACTATTACGGGACCCACAATCACATCACACCATTCCTTTTAAAAAAACAATACATTATTACACAAGTCACATCACATATTCTACAATTATTTCATAGCAATTATATTAGCAGGATAAACTAGCTCGTCCGCAAAATAGTCTTCGAAAAGTCGTTCATGTCCACCTTTACGATCCCGATTCAAGAATCCTTCTAGGAGGATTGGAAGTTTCACCAAGTAAAGTTGTTGTAGTTTATTGCATTAACATGAACGCTTGTAGATCGTAGTCATCCATCAACTCCATCGTTATAAATTTTTCCGTCGCTTCTAAATTCTTGGCGGGGCCCATTTTTGAAGGATGCAAATGGTGTAGGTTGCAAGGAAAAAAGAGTGTTGGATAGGCGGAATAGTGTGAACTTGGGTGAGGTTTGCATAATATCTTACTAAATATATAGAATTATTTTAAAGGTTACTTTCCAACGGCTAGTTTTTAACGACTAGTTTCTAGATTGCACACTGAAGATTAATAAAATCTAAAGGAAATACATAAAGAAAATGTTTAGGACACATACTTTTGAATTTTGATACATAAATGATTGATTAGAAGGATCGCTCCAAGACAACATTATGAAAATAACAACTACTACTACACTGAGGAAACAACAACAACTAAAACAAACTCCTACAACAACAACTACATTGCAGAAAACAACAATAATGATAAAAGCTACTTATACTTTGCTTTATGATTTCGCAAAATTCATGATGATGTTGAAGCTATTCCTCATTCATGCTACTAGTATCCATAGTAAATATTTTGTAATCCACACCCACACTAAAAGTCATCTAGAAATCTCTCATTGCAACCATTCTTTCCTCTTGTTGAGTGTTGAATCTCTCCCATTGATCGCGCAATGTAGAAGCCACTTCACTCTCCTCGACTTGGCTTTCCTTTTTCCCTTCGGTTTCGATGGAAGTTTGTCGATAAGGAAAATGGGGTAATGAAGCTATAGAGCAGTGTAAAATCAGCAATATTTTGCTTGAAACTTCGATAAGTTTCGCTAAACTTTGCCAGACTTCGCCGGACTTCGCTAGAAACCATTGTAAAAGAGTCCAAAAATGCAAGAATTCGACGAAATCGAAGAAGTTTTTGGGGAAGTTACTGAAGTTTCATTAATCTTACTGAAATCACATTAAATACACCCAACATGTAAGGAAAAGATGAATCGTATAAATTAGGGTTCTAATCTATCCAGATTTGCAGTGACCATGTACGGTGAGGACATGGATGAAGTTGAGCTTGAGAGTCCCTTGAAAGAGAAGACTTGGAAAAGAATTCACCTTCATAGGCTCTGAGGAGTGAGATCGAATTAATTTCGTGTTGAGAGAGAAGCAAGAAAGGATACGGGAGGAGTGAGTTTGCAATGATAAGAATGAGTTTGCAGTGATGAGAGAGGAGACACGAGGAGCAAGAAAGGAAAAGACATTGATTAACATTCCTTTAATGATAAGTCTCCACTTGGTGACATACTTTTTTGACATGTTTGTTACATACACTTTACATTTCTTCAAATTGTGCTTGGTGATTTGTGATTGATTATCACTAGTAATTATGTAAAAAAAAAACGCCACATTTACAACTTTTGTTTTTAGTTATTTTTTAGTAAAAGCAACCTTTTAGTTTTACGTTTTTTTGACAAATAGCATTTTATAGTTAGCAAAGCTAATGTGGATTATTTGTTTGTCGAAGTGTGCATGCAAGTCACATTTTTTTGTCTATAACATAATATAAGTGTATATTTTTCAAAAAAGAAAATATAGGTGTATAGATCAAAAAATAAAAAAATAAAGGTGTAACTATAATGCATTGTATGGAAGTTAATGAAAATATGAATTAAATGTTACGTATGCCAGGAATTGCATGTTAAATTACAAAATAACCATATTAAAATATTATATTGTGATTATTAAGTATTATAATTGTATAATTATATGTATATTCAATATATTTTTTCGAGAATTTTGAGTTATTTAACATTTAAAATGAAATTCCATAAACTTCCTTACATGATCGAATTTTTGTAAAACTTTCCCTCATCGAAGTTAGCTTCCCCGAATTACTTCCGAATTTTGAATGGGCAAAGTCGAAGTTTCGAACCTTGTTTCTAGCCAATTGGTCAATTGTCGAACTTACTACCACATGTATCTTGACTAGATGAGGGTGTATAGTTCCCAGGTACATTAATCTTTGTTCTTTTCAAACAATGAGGAAGGAGAATAGTTGCTTTCTATTTAGGGTTGTCCTTCAACATTATCCATTCATTATCATACTGGAAATGCTTGTTTTGGCTCTAATAAAATAACGTGCGAGAACGATCCTTCAATATTTCGGCTTTCCAACCACTGTGATTTTCACCTGATAATTTGTTGAAATGTCGATTGAACTCATTAACTAACTGATGCATCCAAAACCAATGCCCCTTTTACAATAGTGTGTCACCTCTTTGTGGACGACTCAGCTGTCTATGTTCATTGTAGTAGGCAGTGACTCCTTTCTATAATGTTTTTTTTTGTTGGTCATTGTCGACGATGCTATAATTCGAAATTATTAGTCAGGCATTAGCAAGCAACTTGTTATCGTCAATAGTTCACGGTACACGTTTTCTACAACTGCTTTAGTTTGCTCCTCTTCAGCTAATAGTTGCGTGGAATATGGAGGAATTTGACAATCAGATAACGAACCCGTTTTCATTGTGTTATCTTGATCATTTCGTGAAGTATTATCTGTATTTTGCGAAATATTTTGGACATTTGTCAGGAAAAAAAGAAATGAAAAATTATGGATGTTTGAGAAAGTAGTGGTGTTGGAGAAATTACGAGTGTTTAAAAAATTAAACATGTTTAGCGTTATGAAAGGACATGGAAGATTATGAGCATTTGAAAAATATCGAAAATTTTGAAGAAATTGAATTTATTGAGATTTGAGAATTTTGGAAATTCAGTGGGAAAAATGAGCTTGTAAAAATTTTGAGAATTTTAAAAAATGGATTATTATTATCATCCATATTGCAAAAATTAAATTTTATTGAGGCAAAAGAAAATTTATAACATAGTTAGCGAAAATTGGTAAGTTGAAATGTATTGAGTGAGTAGTGAAGAAAATGAGAATGTGTATGGGGTTATTTACGTATTTATAGAGATTTAAAGGAAATGGAATTTTAAAAATGTAAAAAAAAAACTAGCTCAACGGATTAATTTCGAACCGTTGTGCACATTCTTTGATCAACGACACATTTTGTCTCGTTATATCACTTTTTAGCATTTTTTTAAAAAAAATCACAATGGTCACTTTATTGTAGAAAAAGAGACTTAGAAATAAAAATATTCGGTCACTTGATATTGTAGGTTGCGGTGGTTTGGTCACCTGCAAAGAACAAATGAGAAAACTTAGAAATAAAAATATTTAACATGGGATGCAAATTAGGAGGGATTTGAATGGTTTGAAAAGCTCACCATCAATTGCACTTATTGTTGTTTTGTTGGACCCCATGAACGTAGGCCCTGCCTATTTCACAGCTCAATCGCAAAATACTCTGCAATTGAGAGGTGAATGCATTGTACGCCCCATACGAGAAGTGGAGTGCATAGGCATGTAGTGCCCCAGGCACTACACAAAATGCAATAACAATATTAGATGATCTTAACCATAATATAAGGGCAACTGCGATGTTGTGTAGTATGTGGGCACTACACGCCCATGTATGGGTGTGCAGTGCATTCACCGCTCAATCGCAGAGCATTCCCCGATTAAACGATACAATAGGCGAGCCCCAACGCGCATGAGGCCCACAAAAAAACTGTTTTTCATTATTATTATTTTTTTACAAAAAAAGTAACCATTGAGTTTTTTTTTTTTTTTTTTACAAAAATGCTAAAAAAGTGATACAATGACACATTTTTGTATCATTGATCAAAAAATGTGCACAGTGATTCGAAATTGATCTGTTGACCAAGAGTGCGCACGGGTTGAATTCGGGCCCGCCCGACCATAAAAAAATTGCCCCGTTCGAATTTCGGGCTCCCACATTGCCAACCAATTGGAAGCCCGATATTGGGTTTCATCACCCTTTGCCCGCCCTTGTCCGATAGTCGGGCGTACCAGGCAGCCTAAGCCCCACATTCGAAAACGAGACCTTACAGAGTTGACAAATTAGGCAGCGTTGAAAAGGGGAGGAGAAGGAAAGATAGGACCTTTGCTCCAGTCGATGGAAAAACAAAGCTTGAATTGGAGACTCTATTGGGGGCTTCCACAAAAAAGTTTTATTTGAGACTCGAATTGAAGACATCGTGTTTCAAAAAAAAAATTGAAGACACAATGGATCCTGATATCGAATCATTGATCATCAACGTATAGCAATTGAATGAAGAGATTGATCACACAAATGCATAAATAATAGAGACACACATGGATCTATTGGAATCTTGATGTAATGGTGATCTGGCAAAGCTGGGTAAGAGGAAGAGCTTGCAAGCATGAGGTGTAGTGTTGCGAGAAGAGAGAGGAAACCAGGTAGGTGAGATGTCGTGGGCAGGGTGGTCGAATGTGCAGACTCACAGCAAGGCAGCAGGCGACGCAAGAGTAGTAAACGACGGAGAGGGAGGGAGAAGAGAATTGAGAAGTCGAAAACTGAAGAGTCGTCGTTTTGGTAGAGTTATTAGGGTTTTTTTTTGTTTTGTAAGGATAGGCGGTTAGTTCGGGCGCTCAACGCTATTTAATGAATTACCCATTAAAGACTCGTCAATTGCACTTAATCGAGCACAATGGAAAAGTTTGATCTATTTAATGAATTACCCATTAAAGACTCGCTTGGGGATATGGCTATCAAGCTCAGGCCCGACTCTTTCCCGCATGATGTTTGGGCCTGGCGCAAAATACTGTCAAGCTTGGCCGACTGGGCGGGCTCATCGGGCTGTCGGTAAAATGCACAAGCCTACCGTTGACCCTTTTTTTACATTTTTAAAATTTTATTTCCCTTAAATCTATATAAATCCATCATATACATTTACATTTTATGCACTACTCACTCAACATATTTCAACTTACCAATCTTTTCTACCATACAACAATTTTCTTTTGCCTCCATAAAATTTAGTTTTGTAATGTGGCTTCTCGAAATTCTCGAAATTTCTCAAACCCATTTTTCCACCAAAATTTCCAAAATTCTCAATATATCCAATTTCTTCAAAATTTTAAATATTTTCCAAATGCTCTTAATCTTCCATATCCTTTAATAACGCCAAACATGCTTACTTTTTCAAACACCCATAATTTCTCCAACACCCTTACTTTCTCAAGCACTCATAATTTCTCATTTCCCTTTCTCCAAAAATGTCCAAAATATTTTGCAAAATACGGATAATACTTCACAAAATGATCAAGATAACGCAACGAAAATGGGTTTGTTATCTGACAGTCAAATTCCTTCATATTCCACACAACCATTAGCTAAATAGGATAACTAAAGCAATTACAGAAAAACATCCCTACTTTCTCATGCACCCTTAATTTCCATTATTTTTTTTCGATAAATGTCCAAAAACATCCCTACTTTCTCATGCACCCCCTTAATTTCCATTATTTTTTTTGATGGAGTAGTAACGAGTATAAAGACGATAAATGTCCAAAATATTATAGGACCGCAATTAGGCCAGCTATGCTCTATGGAAGTGAATGTTGGGCGGTAAAGCAACAACAATTACATAAAATGAACGTAGTAGAAATGATGATGATTAGGTGGATGTGTGGTAAAAATCGTAAAGATAGAATAAGAAATATAGAAATTCAAATACAAGTAGGAGTAGCACCAATTGATACAAATATTAGGGAAGGGCGGTTGCGGTGGTTTGGTCACCTCCAAAGACGGCCTACAAATGCCCCAACTAGAAAACTTGACTCAATAGAAAGCGCTGTAGAAATTCGACGAGGTAGGGGCGGACCAAAGTTAATATGGGATGCATTAATTATGAGGGATTTGAATGATTTGAAAAGCTCACCATCAATTGCACTTAATCGAGCATAATGGAAAAGTCGATCCATATAGCCGACCCCGGTTAATTTGGGACCGAGGCTATGTTGTTGTTGTAAATGTCCAAAATATTTTGCAAAATATATATAATACTTCCTGAAATAATCAAGATAGCGCACCGAAAACGGATTCATTATCTAACTGCCGAATTCACCCAACTTCATACTACTCCGCCTATCCAACATTGTTTTTCCTTGCAACCTACACCATTTGCACCCTACAAAAATGGACCTCGATGAAATTTTAGAAGCAATGGAAAATATATAACAAGAGTTGATGGATGACTCAAATCTACAAGCGTTCACGTTATTGCAACAAACTACAACAACGTTACTTGGAGAAACCTCCAGTCCTCCTACAAGGACTCGAAGATTCTTGAATCGAGATCGTGAAGGTGGGGGCATGAACGACTTTACAAAGACTATTTTGTGGATGAGCAGTTTATCCTGCTAATATAATTGTTATGAAATAATTGTAGAATATGTAATGTGATTTATGTAGTAAATGTATTGTTTTCTTTAAAAAAAAATAATAATGAAGTGATGTAATTGCTGGTCCCATAATAGTTTGCAGTGAAGTGTTTAATTATAGTGGTAGAGAAGTGTAGTAGATGAGAGTTTAGTAAATGGAGTGGCACTCCACTACGCCTATTTTGTGAGTAATAATTGCATATGCCATAAGGCATGATATTGACCAACTCGGATGAAGCGGTCATCTTACCATCAATTTGCGGACAAAGAAATATCATGGATTATGGTACATAAAGAAGGAAAGAAAATGTCAAAAACTAAAATTAGCTGCCATGTCCATTGTCTTTCATGTGCAACAGAACAGTTACTATTCCTTGACAGTCTACCTAAATTACTCCCTGATTTTAACAAAAATGGCTAAACTGGGACAATGGACCAGTGTGACATTTTCCAAAGCAACCTACATAACATGCTAACCAGAACAACTATCAAAGTGGTAGTTAACTGTTTTTTTAAATGAAGATCTTTTCCACTGTGACTTTTTTTTTTTCTATAGTATTGTCTTCATAATCGAGAATATTCAGAGCTGCTCAAATTACCTAGCATAATGCAATATGATATCAGCCCTATCATCATACAATGAGAAACTCAAAGGGAAAGCACCTCAACCGGGGTAGGTGTTTTGACCTCAAGACACCAGCTTTCTAAGGCAAGTACATAGTCAGTGGTCAATAATCTAATTTTCAGGTTCTCTGCATAAGGTTGTGCTGTTAAGAAAAATATATGAATGATAAAACCAAAGTTTCCATACATACGCTTGGTCTACAAACAGTATTTCTGCTTTCTCATCTAAGCTTAAAGCTTGCAGCCCAAGTCCTAGATACTGCACTGCTGCTGCCTCCACCAATCCTGTCAAAACAAAACTGCCTGAACAAGTATTATACCATGCACCATCAGAACAAATGGAAAATGATAATTACAGAAGAATTTCTTTAGCTTTAAGAAAACAAAAAAAGGAGACTATGAAATTCTTTGTATCTAGAAAGCTTCATTGTGTAATTTAGACCACATATCTATCAGATCACACTGTAAGTGTGCACCGATCATTAGACTTATATGAGTTCCTGCACAAGAAGCTCCAATTTAAAATGAAAGAGGATAATCCGATCAAAAAATGAAAAGAAGAGAATAAAGTAAGCACCTCAATCCACAGGCAAGCATGGTGAGGATAACCGTCTGCCATTTCCATGGTACATTCCAGCGTTTTAGTATAGGCCAGTCTAGTCCAGTTTCCTGAAAAGCAAGCAGGGATATTGAAATAACTTAAGTTTCACTCAATTGAAAGACCGAACTCCTACATCTAGAATTACCCAATTATATTTGATAGTCTAATTATAATGTACTTTCACAACCAAACAGGCATTGTTATGATAAACATTAGTAGCGTTTTCACATTTTTAGTTAGGATCACATAGGATAAATAAAGGGATAATGACTCCTAATTAGTATGAACTGTTATTTGAGTCAAATAAGTAATTTGAATTTGCTTAAGAATCAGTCAATAAAAGTAGAAATAGTGGGCATCAGTCATATGTTGCGTTTCTTATTGTTGTAAACACGTTTAGTAGTCTTTTACGTATTTAAGATTGTAGAGTCATTTTATGGGCAGAGAAGGATTAATGAAAGTTGAAAGGCTCATTCTCACGTAAGCGAATAATTTATATCTTCCTTATTAGCTTTGATTGGGACCACCTATCACATTGCAAATTCACAACATTATATCCGTCATTGTAATGAAGGCGTAACACATGATGTCAAGTTGTCAACTACAATGATCAGAGAAAATCACTGGATTTCATCACATTCCCACTTGAGCTCAATGGAAATGGTAACAGAATAATACCACAACACAACACCAGGCTCGAGTGGCAAGAAAGCTTGGTTGCAAATATGAAAATAAAGAGAGGTTCCGCGTAACCAAGCACTTTTAATAGGTTTATTGCACTGTAATCAGTTGGCGCAATGCACTGGCAATAGATTATAAGTTTAATGGCCTGGTCCCTCTTGAGACCATTACCAATCGGGCGGAGCCAGCAGCGCGAAGGGGCTCGCAGCGAAGCTCCAGCAGCAGCGGACGAACGGCGCGACACCGGCGAAGGCCGCGGACGCACGGCAGCGCGGTGGCGACGTCTCAAGATCGGCGACGCGGAGGTTGCGTGGGGTGGTGCGGCTGTGGACTGGTCGGCGCGGGAACAACACCAGCGACTCCGGCGGCGGCGGCTGAGAGGAGAGAGGAGCCGGCGGGGAGAGAGGAGACGGCGGGGAGAGGAGAGAGGAGCCGGGAGTGACGGGAGTGAGGAGCGGGAGTGAGAGGAGGAGTGACGGGAGGAGGAGAGAGGTGAGGGAGTGAGGAGCGGGAGTGAGAGGAGAGGAGAGAGGTGAGGGAGTGGATTTTTTTTTTTGGTTAGCTTTTTAGGGTTTTTGGTTTATATTTACCAAAATGTCATCGGTTTGGTTAAACCGCGGTTTTTTCAAAATGAAAACCGCGACCAAACCATGCGATTATGCGGTTTTTACGTTTTTCATTTTAAAAACCAAACCGAACCGTGCGGTTTGGTCGGTTTGGCGGTTTTTCGAAAACCGCCGCCCACCCCTAATTACCAAATAGCATGGATGTCTTAGCAGTATCAATCAATCAGAAATTCTACTTCATAATCAGATCGCGTGATGTCCGTAATCATCGTTTCATCGCAATAAAGCTTACAATTCATCATTCTTTCTTTCCTTCCATAGTTCACAATTTTCTCAGTCATTTGTACAAGCAATGTGAACAGTAACCAAAACATACGAATTTTTAACCTAAATTCAACCAGGCATTCACAATCCACGGGATCCATCCCAATCAAACAATCAAGACAAGATCAAAACCAAAAGCAATGAAAACCTAACCTTTCCCTCAGAATTGCGCCGAGGATCGTCATTTGCGCCGCCGAAGCACACAGGGAACGAACTTCTCTTAGAAACCATAAGCCTAGAAACACTCGGAAACCTAACGAGTGGGTTGAATTGAGGGATCGAGCATTGAAGAGAGGACGAGCTGAGGTTTCGCTGGAGAAGTGAATTGCGACTTCGTTGAGAGAGTTGTAGTTTCGAAGAAGACGAAGAGCGAAGAAGAAGAACAGAAAAACATTGCAGAGGACACGAAGAAGTCGCCATTTTCGAACTCCGCTTCTACGCAGTACAGTACAGACTCACTCTCTCGAGCTTTCGTTGGAACTGAAAGGATAAGCGCTAGAAAACCCGACCCGTACCCAACGGATCCGAGTCGGGTCGACATCCGTTCTCTCGCTTGTAACCCCTCTGTAAATTACAAATGAAAATACTAAGAGGACTATTTTTGAGACACCCGGGATGGATACCTGGTGATGATATTCATTCATTTTCGCGTCGATGTGTGTGCTTACAAATCTCGATGCACGAATAAATAAACATTATCATCGAATGTCCATCCCAAAATCACTCTAGCATCTTCCAATTACAAATGTCAAATATTGTCAGATTTTGGTGGAAGAATATAGAATCAACATTGAGAGTGATGATGAAAAGTGCCTTGAATTTTTAAAGGGCATTTGTGTTGTCGATTCTTCATTTGAGTAAGTTCGATTATGATATTGAGGATTGTATATGGTCGATGTGCTTTATGAGCTTATCCAGTTTTGTCGCAAGTGTTTCTGTTAAAAGTTGTCATACTATAACTTGCACTAGATAAGAGATGTAAGTCGAACTTAATGGCGTAGAGTTTCACTATAAATAGTATATAATCTCTGACGCATCGATGATCTTTCAAATAATGTTCGAAATCCACGAACAAACAATTTAGGACAAGAACTTAAATCAAAGTTCAAATTTCTTTAATTAATCAAAAATCAACAAATTACAACCAAAAAGAGTGTTTTATATAGCAAACCCTAATTTTTGCCAAATATAGTGAAAGTCTAAAAAACCTTAAACCATGTACTAGAAAAAATAAGAAACCCAACGCCACAAACGCCATAAAAAACGAAAACTCCTACTAAAAATTATAACCGAACTAAAATTTCTCAAAAATAGTAAATCCGCAATTTCGGAGGCTTAAATTAAAGAATTTGGCTAAAAAACTCCGTTTTCACGGTTTTCTGCGAATATTGATCATCACATTGTTTCCAATAAATTAATGTACTCGAAAGCCTAAAACTCTTTAATTGTTCATTCCAAGAATTTCTATTTAACTATACTTCTAAATAAAACATATCTTAATTAAAATCAACTTTACGAAATTAATCTTCATTGCTTTGCATCAATCTCAACTTATCTGAGATGGAGACTTTGTTGTTGTTGTTGTGATTTTTTAGAAAAAACAATTATCGGAACGAAGACAACACCCGACCCGTACCAGAGGAAGATGGACCGTCCAGTCGGGTCAGGATCCACAAGTAGCCCATTTTTTTATTGTTGAAATGGATCCCAATAAGACATGATTAAGGACTTTGGTCACTAAACTTACATTTGTCCCAAATATATCACTCAACTTTACAAAACGTTTCAACGAAGTCACTTCGACCACTCTCCGGTCAAAAACCCACCGACGCTGCTGACGTGGCGCCACGTGGGATTTCATGGGAGGTCACTTAACTTGTTAAGTGATGACATGGCATGCCAAACACACACCCACCCACCCCACCCTTAGTTCACCCCACACCCATTACACAAATTTCTTTTCTTCCTCTCCAACCCCCTGAAACTTTGTGAATCGTCTTCTTCGCCCGTGAATCGTTGAATCGTCGTCTTCTTCGTCGTGCTTTCTCTCTCTCGCGATTCCTCTCTCGCGGTCGTGCTATCCCCCGCCCTCCCCCCACCGGTTCGTCTTCTTCGTCGTGCTCTCTCTCTTTGTCGCGGTACCTCTCTCGCGGTCGTGCTCTCCAACCCCCCACTGGTTCGTCTTCTTCGCCGTGCTCTCTCGCTCGCGGTTCCTCTGTCGCGGTCGTGCAGTCGTGCTCTCCAACCCCCCTGGATCGTCTTCTTCGCAGTGCTTTCTCTCTCTCTCTCTCTCGGTACCTCTGTGACGGTCGTGCTCTCCAACCCCTTGGATCGTCTTCTTCGCCGTGCTCTCTCTCTGTCGCGGTACCTCGCGTCGCTCGCGGAGCTTCGATCCCGCGCATCGGCCTCGACAGCACGGGGCAAGGTCGCTGTCTCGCGGAGCTTCGATCCTGCACAACTAATCGGCCTCGACTTCACGGGGCAAGGTTTCAATGTAAGAGATTTATTGTTCATGTAAATGTTAATAATTGCACTAGTTTTTTTGGACTGGTGATAGATCAAACAGGGAGTTTAATAGGCAAATTTTGTTTTGTTGGGTAGATATGCAGTGATTGAAGGATTAACTGATTCGGGCATGCTTAGATTCCTGGTTTGTTATTGTTTTTGAATGATTTAACTGATTCTGCAGTGATTGATGGATTGGATGATGATACGTGTATGTAAGTAACTGATAACAATCGATGTTGCTATATTCCACTATACGTATGTAATAAACTTCATGAATCTCCAGTACTGTATAATTCCTCATCAATGTTGTACACTTTTTGTTATCGAAGTTGTTCCATTTTAGTTTGCTGACTAATCTTTACTCTATTAATTATTGCTTTGTTAACAAGTTGACATTGGTGTTTCTGTGGTCAATTTCAATTAAGTGCAAGACATAGTAGTTACAACATTATTGGATCAGGTAAAACCTGAACTAACCATTGTTCTTTCTATTTGTGTTTGTGTTTGATTTCTCGTTGAAGAAACCGTTGTTGCGTTCCCGCTTTGAATCTAATCATATATTGTGAAGGGAAGTTAAAAGACTTTCGTTGTTAATTAGTGCTCTACTTTACTTCTATATGTTCTTTTGAATATATTTAACTGTTTGGTTTTATGGTTTTGTACATCTCAAGGGACATTTTTAACATCCTTATCATTGCAGGAATCATTTTCACAATGGAGATGATGGTCAAAAAGAAGTGGAGCCTGTCTTAGAACAAAGATATTTTGGGTCCCCAGATATTAGAGAGCAAGAATTAATGGACTTAGAGGTTAGTCAGCAAGAAGAAGCGGAACCTCCAGAAGAACAAGACAATGGAACAATTCAACATGAAGAAATAGAAGCGGATGAAGGCCATGATTTTTTCGAGAGTGACAATGATGTTGAGGACGATGATGACTATCAAGAAGTTGTTGACGAACAACTGCACAGTAGAAAAAGAGGAAGGCCTAAGGTTATTACTCCACCTCGTAGTAGTGCACTTGCGATTGTTGAAGTGCATGACCAAGACTCAGACTATGCAGCATCAGATGAGCTCCACACAGATGATGATTCCGATGGATCTGAGAAGATGAGGTATGTAGAGTTCGATGAGTTCAAAGACATGGCAAACCCACAGCTCGAATTAGGCATGAAATTCTCTTCTATCAAGACATTTAAGCTGGCATGCAGGAATTGGGGTATTCGAAATAAGCGACAAATACGTTTTACTACGAATGATAGGAAACGGTGCATATGTAAATGTTAGCGCTTCAAGTTTAGCAATTGTGAGTTTCGAATTTTTGCTTCTCACGTGGGTAAAGATGACTCGACGGTTCAAATCAAGTCAATCAACTTGACCCACTCATGTACCAAAGTGAACAAGAATTATCACGTGACTTCTGACTGGCTTGCAGAAAAGTATATTGAACAATTTCGAGTGGACCCAAACTGGTCAGTATCGGGTATTATACAAAGAGTGAAGGATGACTTAAAGTTCGAAATAAGTCGAATGAAAGCTTGGAGAGCAAAGAAGAAAGCAATGGAGATGATGAATGGAGACGAGGAGAGCCAATACCTGAAACTTCATTCGTATGCACTTGAGCTGCTAAAAACAAATCCGGGCACAACAGTCAAAATGACGCAGCATCTAGGGGTATTTCAAGGCATATATATATATATATATGTCTTGCTCCATTGAAAAATGCTTTCAACTCAGGATGTAGGCCTTTAATTTCTCTTGATGGTTGTTGGTTAAAGGGTTAATATAAGGGACAATTACTTGCTGCAGTAGGGATAGACCCAAATGATTGTATATTTCCCATTGCTTATGCAGTGGTTCAAGTTGAGAGTAAAGGCACATGTCAATGGTTTTTAGAATTACTTAAGGATGACTTTTGAATTCAACACATAGTTTAATTTTTCATTCATAAGCTACAAAACCACAATACATGGTTTGGCATAAGTTTTACACAAAATGACACTACAACTTTTCCCTTCGATTCCAACCGAAGATGACTACTTCGTTTCTCCTCCAACCGTTGTGTTTACTTGTATACAATGAAACCAAACAAATAATACAATGACCACCAAGCATAACCAACATGCAATTTGCAGACAACCGTTGAGTTTCCTACGCCCATTAAACTCGTCTTGCAACCTCTTCTCGCTTTCCATTCGGTCTAACTTCCTCAACAACCCATTTATAACAATCGTTGCCCGGTCAGTCATTTCAGGATCAAGCCAGTTAAAGTATTCGCATTCGCATCTATGCTGCAGAACAACGAAGATTTTCATTTAATTTCCTTCATATGAATAAAATTTAACAATTTCATAGAATATACACATTTCAGTACAAACCGTGTATATCCTGCATCTATAAAATCGTCGTCTGGGATTTGTAGCCGTCCACGAGGTGAACACCACTGCTGGCACGCCGCAATAACAATACTCGTGTCCTTTGACGAACTCCATGATTTCTGGCCAAGATACACTTCAATGGGATAGGAAGTTCTGTCATATATGGTGGAGTTCTAGATTTTTAGGAAGTATTCATGAGAATTAGCTTTGTGTAGCCGTCCCTAAAACTTTATGTTGTCTTACGAGTGTCAATCAAAATTTGGGGTCAGTGTCTCTCTTGTGAACCATTTCATAACCTTTTAAAACAAATTCTGATCACACTTGAACCATTTCGACAACAGAATACCATAAAACCTTCTCCAATGCACAATGTAAATCATGTTACTGCTAATTTATACATCAGTGTTAGCTTTCAACATCAAGAGCAACTGCCACTGTCACCTCTTCTAATTAACAGCATTGTTTCATCTGCTTAGTCAGGTATTAATAAATGAAACCAAACAACCCTCCTTCCCAATACCCACAATTCAAATTAATTAATGGTCCAAACAAGCATCAAAGAACAGTTTTTTTTTTCTCAGTTGCCTTCATATTTTTTCCCTATATGGTCTAATTGCAGAAAATATATATGAGACCCTTCCAGTAATCACTGCAAAATTTTGGTCTAATTGCAGAAAATATATCTGAGGAAGAGGACGAACCAGTGGGGGGGGAGATGTGCGAGATCGAAGGACCTCGAGCGACAGATGTACCGCGAAAGAGAGAGAGCACGGCGAAGAAGACGAACCAGTGGGGGTTGTAGAGCACGACCGCACGACACGATCATGAGAGAGAGTACCGCGACGAGAGAGAGCACGGCGAAGAAGACGAACCAGTGGGGGAGGGGAGGGGAGAGCACGACCGCGAGAGAGGAATCGCGAGAGAGAGAGAGAGCACGTCGAAGAAGACGACGATTCAACGATTCACGGGCGAAGAAGACGATTCACAAAGTTTCAGGGGGTTGGAGAGGAAGAAATGAAATTTGTGTAATGAGTGTGGGGTGAACTAAGGGTGGGGTGGGTGGGTGTGTGTGTGGCATGCCAATGATGCCATGTCATCACTTAACAAGTTAAGTTAGGGCTGGCAAAAATACGGGAACGGACAAAAACGGGACTGGACACCTATTTTGAAAATGACTAAATTTGGTGCCCAGTCCCGGTCCCGTTTCCAAAACGGGCACTGTTTTTTTGTCCAGTCCCGTATGTTTGTAAAACATACGGGACCGGTTTTGCCCGTTTTTTTTTAAATATGATTAAATATTTTATTTATCAATTATCTTAAAAAAAACCCCTCTGTTGTGAAGTGTGGATGACCATGCATGTACACCAACATATTGTGTAGTTATGGACTTCCATTGGTCTTTGTATTGTCATGTTCTTTGTAACTATTTCAATGTACATGAGGTGTATGTTTTAGTCCCACATTGCTAAGGCACATTTGTAATCATACCAAATGGCCTATATAAATGATACTAACTTCATTGTAAGGGCACACCAAGTTGAATGAAAACTTCTCATTCCAACTATCTTATTTCTTCCCTTCTCTTTTGTAGTAGTATAAGTTCTTAGTCTTCTAATTTCCTTCTCTAGTTCTTAGCAAGTTCCAACTTAGTTTACAACACGTTATCAGCACGAGCTTGCTCTAGCATTAAGGAGATCTTGAAGTTCAAGAAGGCTTGTTAAGGAGAGAAAGCTAAGAAGGTATAATTTTTGTTATTTAAATAAGTTCAATTTACTTCTATATTATCATGGTTGCTTCCTTTTATCTATGCATACTTTATTCATATATTATGCATTATAGCGTCACCGATTGCGAAAGTATGCTCTATAGTTGCGTCTTGTACGATCTTCTACATCAGAAATCAAAAGTCAATATGTGACATAACTAGTTTTCTCTTAAAACTACAAATGATTAGTTATTGTTCTATTCTTGATTTTATAATACAAATCATGCTATAAGTTTGAGTTGATAGTGGGTAAGCCTTGTCCCCAGGTAAAGCTAAACATTGAAAGGGAGACGGGTTATCCCGTTCGAGGAGGCATGACATTAAGCAGACTTTGTCTCGCCACCCAACCTGGAGGTTGTCCCACCAACTCATACGAATAGTACATTTGATTATTAATAAATCAAGTTGTGAACATATACTTAATCATATGTTATGTTTTTTTTTTTACATAAAAGAAAAGAGAAAATTATTTTATATTATATTTACTTTCAAAATATTAATCAACCATAGTTGAATTTGTTATCTTATTATAATTCTTGTCATGATAATTAGATATTACAAATTATGAATAAAGCTTGTATCCATGCGAGGTTGTATGTTGTACACAATCATTCACAAATTTCTCTTTAGAGATTTGAAAAGTGAATATTTCACTTTATATATATTTTCACCTTATGGAGTTATATATATACATACCAAAAGGGTAATGCTCCAAAAAGCTCAAAATGAGCGACTGGGTCTCATGCTACAAAATTTAATCACTCAAATATTAATTATAATTCCACAATTTTAATTACCTCTATGTTGAGGCTATGTGGAAATATGACTGATGAGACAATAAAAGGGTCACGTGGCCCGCCTCGATTTATTGCTGCAACAAATATCGAGTGCGCACGTCAATCCAATAAATATTAAGGATTGATTTCTTGTCTCATGGTAGCTGAGTAAAATAATGAGATATTATAAATATAATATCGTTCCCGTCCAATTAGTTCAGCTTCAAATTAAGAAGCATATGTTGCATATAATGATCATGATCGTAATAATAAATTTATGGACGTGGAAAAGGTGAAAATATCAGGTAAATGTCGTATTGACAATTCCACCAAAAATTGGAATAAAAGTGGTGCACCACTACAAAGGGCAAATAATTATTGACAATGAGCGCTCATAATTGTGACATTTTTTTTAGTCATATATGAAAGGCTATTTTGCCTAAATATCGTCATATATATGCCCGAATATTTTTGTGACCTTTACCATGCCTTCAAAATCAAAGGCAAAATATTATGAATTTTATCATTGAAATATGACTTTTTTTCTCGATTTGCCAAACATTATTTGTCCGATGGATCAACAAATCATGTGTTCAAGTCATGAATCAAATAAGAGCGATATATGCCTTGGTTGATTGTGCTACAACGCATACAATCCTTAAAAACAGAGAATATTTCTCCAATTTGAACTTAGCCGAGGCTAATGTTCAAACAATATCTCGCATCTCCAATTTGATTAATGGCTCTGAAGAGCAAATATTATGTTGCCTGGGGAACAACAATTCATGTTGACAATGCCTTATACTCTCAAAAATCTAGAAGAAATTTACGAGCTTTAAAGATATTCGACAAAATGGATATCACATTGAAACCGTGAACGAAAATAATAGAGAATTTCACTATGTCACATTGGTTTCAAATGGAAAAAAAGAAGTGTTAGAAAAATTCCCAACTTTATCATCTGGATTATATTTTACTCATATAAGGCATGTCGAAACGAATGTCGTCTTGAATAAGAAAATTAATGATCCAAAGACATTCATTTTATGGCATGACCGGCTTGGTCATCCAGGATCATCAATGATGCGAAGAATAATTAATAATTCGCATGGACATCCTTTAAGGAGTCACAAAATATTTTCAGCTGATGTATAATTGTGCTAGTTGTTCTCAAGGTAAATTGATAGTTAAACCATTCCCAAGTAAAATTGTTGTGGAATCCCCAGTTTTCTTAGAACGCATTCAGGGAGACATATGTGGACCTATTCATCCTCACTGTGGACCATTTAGATATTTCATGGTTTTGATAGATGCATCAACTAGGTGGTCACATGTTTGTTTGCTTTCGACCCGCAATGTTGCATTTGCTAGACTTTTAGCACAAATCATTAAGTTAAGAGCACAATTCCCTGACAACCCAATCAAGACCATCCGTCATGATAATGTCGGGGAATTTCAATATCAAGCATTTAAAAATTATTGCATTTCTATAGGAATTACCATTGAACATTATGTTCCACACGTGCATACCTAGAATGGCTTGGCAGAATCTCTGATCAAACGCATTCAACTAATTGTCAGACCTTTAATCATGAGAACTAAGTTATCAACTTCATTTGGGGACATGCAAATCCTTCATGCAAAGATCTATCATTCGTTATAGGCCTACCGCATACCATGAACATTCCCCCATGCAACTCATTTTAGGTCAACAACCAAATATTTCACACTTGAGAATTTTTGGTTGTGCAAAGTATGTTCCTATACCACCTCCAAATAGAACTAAGATGGGTCCACAACGAAAACTTGGGATTTATGTTGGATTTAACTCATCGTCCATTATAAGATACCTTGAGCCCTTAACAGGGGATTTATTTACTTGCACGTTTTGCTTGATTGTCACTTTGATGAAGCAATTTTCCCACCATTAGGGGAGATAAGAAGCCATTCAAAAGGAATGGCGTGAAATTGCTTGGAATGCATCAACTTTATCACATTATGATCCACGCACAAATCGGTGTGAACTTGAAGTTCAAAAGATCATTCATTTGCAACAAATCGCAAATCAATTACCTCGATGCATTTAATGATGCAAAACAAGTGACAAAATCATATATTCCAAATTGTCAATGCTCCCGCAAGAATTGATGTCTCTCAGTGCAACAAAATGCACAAGAACCAACTAAACGCTTAAAGCGTGGAAGACCAGCTTGGTTCAAAGGATACAATTCCTCGAAAGAGGAAAACGGGAGTAAAAATAAATGCAAACCAAAATACTCATGAGAAAGCACAAGAATCCTTTGATAAGGATTTGTCAGAACGAATTGATTCTGATGAGGAACAACTGCCTCTAGAAAAGGAGGAAAAAGATGAAAATAATGAGATCTCAATAAGTTATTTAAACTCGGTAAGATTTGGGATCGAAATAAAATTGTTCCTGATGATATATTTGCTTTCAATGTGTCTTTTGAAATATGTGAAAATGATGATGATCCAGAACCACGATCAGTGGACGAATGTCGAAAAAGACCTGATTGGCAAAAATGGCAAGATGCTATCCAAGCGAGCTAAACTCGTTAAGGAAACGAGAGGTTTTTGGACCAATTTTCCAAACGCCGATGTCGTAAAACCTCGTTGGATATAAATGAGTATTTGTACGAAAGAGAAACGAAAAAAAATGAAGTTATAAGGTACAAAGCAAGACTTGTAGCTCAAGGTTTCTCACAAAGACCTGACATCGATTATGAGGAAACATATTCTCCTCGTTATAGATGCAATCACATTTCGATTCTTGATAAGCCTTGCAGCTTCAAGAAGGGCTTGATATGCATTTAATGGATGTCGTTACGAAGATATCCGTACGGATCCCTGACAAATGAGATATATATGAAAATCCCTCAAGGATTTATAATATCCGAAGAAATAAAATCAAAACCTCATAACATGCATTCTATAAAATTACAAAGGTCTTTGTACGGATTGAAACAATCCGGACGAATGTGGTACAAACGCCTTAGTGATTATTTACCAAAGAAGGATATGTAAATAATCCGCTTTGCCCATGTGTCTTCATTAAAAGATCATCAACATGATTTGTGATTATTGCTGTATATGTTGATGATTTAAATATAGTGGGAAACCACGACGACATCGTTAGAACATCCGAATACTTGAAAAATGAATTCGAGATGAAAGAACTTGGAAAAACAAGACTTTGTCTTGGTTTGCAAATTGAACATTTTTCAAGTGGAGTACTTGTCCATCAATCAAATTATATTGAAAAAATATTAAAAAGATTTTATATGGACAAGGCGCATCCATTGAGCTCTCTAATGGTTGTCAGATCACTTGAAGTGGATAAGGATCCATTTCGACCTCATGAAAGTGATGAAGAGCTACTTGGTCCGGAGGTACCATATTTAAGTGCAATTGGTGCACTTATGTATCTTGCAAATTGTACAAGACCTGACATTGCTTTTGTTGTCAATCTACTTGCAAGATACAACTTTCATCACCAACTCAAGACATTGGAATGGTGTTAAACATATTTTCCGATATCTTCGAGGAACAAGTGACATGGGTTTATTCTACTCGAGAGGGTAAAATTGAATCTCCAAGGTTATGCTGATGCTGGATTTTTATCTGATCCCCACAAGGCCCGTTCTCAAACGGGATATGTATTCACATGTGGTAATATCACAGATCATGGAAGTCAAGAAACAAACTATGGTTGCTACTTCTTCCAACCATTCTCAAGTACTTGCAATTCATGAAGCAAGTCGTGAATGTGTATGGTTGAGAAATATGATTGAACATATTCAAGAATCATGTGGATTGCCTTCAATAAAAGATTCTCCAACCATATTATATGAAGATAACGCAAAGATGTATTGCACAATTAAGTGAAGGATTCATAAAAGGGACAGAACAAAACATATTTCACCAAAATTCTTTTATGCGCATGAGCTTCGAAGAATGGTGAAATTGATGTCAAGCAAATCCGATCGAGTGATAATCTTGCTGATCTATTCACAAAAGCCTTACCAACTACGACATTTAAAAGGCTTACATATGGTATTGGCTTGCGTAAACTTAAAGACATTGCAAGCAAAGAAACTGAACAAGTTTCACCTATGTTCACATGAGGGGAGTTATTGATTAGTGTATTGCACTCTTTTTCCCTTAGCTATGGTTTTATCCCATTGGGTTTTCCTAGCAAGGTTTTTAATGAGACAATCTTAACAATATTATACCCGTCTTAATATTTATGAGAATAGTGTACTCTTTTTCTTTTACTATATTTTTCCCACAGGGTTTTTCTTAGTAGAAGTTTTAACGAGGCACAATCTCTAAGCAAGTGTCATCCAAGGGGGAGTGTTGTGAAGTGTGGATGACCATGCATGTACACCAACATATTGTGTAGTTATGGACTTCCATTGGTCTTTGTATTGTCATGTTCTTTGTAACCATTTCAATGTACATGGGGTGTATGTTTTAGTCCCACATTGCTAAGGCACATTTGTAATCATACCAAATGGCCTATATAAATGATACTAACTTCATTGTAAGGGCACACCAAGTTGAATGAAAACTTCTCATTCCAACTATCTTTTTTCTTCCCTTCTCTTTTGTAGTAGTATAAGTTCTTAGTCTTCTAATTTCCTTCTCTAGTTCTTAGCAAGTTCCAACTTAGTTTACAACACCCTCAACTACAACTAGAAGTCTACAACTACAAGTCACCAATTACCAAAAAATAAATACATAATATCACAATTTTTTAATTTCCAATATAAACATCACAAAAGTTTAAAAAAAAAGATATATCACCTCAAATTCTCAATAATCCAAATTATCAAAGTATATCTTCACCTCATGCATCAACAACAACTACATAAAAAAGTTCATGACACAAACACTTAATAAAAAATTAAGTGTAGTTCTTCAACTCATCCCACACAATTCCACATCCTTCAACTCTCCGTGACTCCGTCTCTAACCCCTCAACCTCAAGTCATTCATCTCGAAAGACATTAAAAAAAATGTTTTCATTAATTGTAAAAGCTCGATCATTTAAACATAAAAATAAATAAAGCAACAATACCTAAACTTTCAACTTCATCATCTTCGTCACCCACATCTTCAAACTCCACATCATTTGAAGCTTGCCCAGAAGTTGTGGGATTGAGATCTATTTTCGCTTCAACATTTCGCATTGATATCATCAAACTCTTTCTTTCGAACATCTACATAAAAAAAAATAAAAATAAAATCAAGCATAACAAATCTATTTAGACTTATAGTTTACCAATCAAATAACTAATTATATAATGCTCACCAGATTTGTTCTTCAACTTTGCTCCATTCACCCAATCACGACAACATATCAATGCTTCAACATTTTCAGTAAAAGAAATTTCTATACTTGTCAAGTGTTCTACCTCTTGTACTAAAAGTCGACTTTTAAGCAACAAATAGTTAAAGGAATTGCTAAAATATCACGTGCCATCATACTCAACTTTGGATATCGATATTGAACAGATTTCCAAAAATCTATGATGTCTAAATTCTTCTTTCCATCAAGCAATGGCTCATGCAAGTAAATATCCAATTCCGATTGTTGTTCATTAGAAGCATCATCACCTTGGAAAAAGTCATAACCCTAACACACAATTATAAACAATAAGATAATCATAAAGTAAGAACCACAACTAAATCAAACACTAAAAAAAAATCATAATTGTAGAACATACCATAACATATAGATCATCTTCTCTTATATCATTTGCTTCAACAAATTGTGGCGTTTGGTTGCTAGTGGATGAAACATCTCCACTTGAATGATTAAATTCATGAGAATATGTCTCGAACAACAATTGAAGTTTATCGCGAATTATAGCAACCTTGAACTTGCCTTCATCACCATAAATCTTTGAAAAAGCAAAGTCGACCACTTTTGTTTTGTACCGAGGATCTAAAATGACACCAATTGCCAATATTTCATTACAATCATTCCAATACTTATCAAATTTTAATTGCATTTTTGAAGCCATAGATCGAATGAAATGATTCGGGTTATTCAATTCATCCTTCAACTGAGCTTGGATTTTCCACATTCCATGAAAGAAAAGATTTATTGTCGGATACTTTGCACTTAAAATATATTAGTTAGATCATAAAATATTTTCAAGAACTTAAAAACATATTCCACTTGATTCCACTCTTCCAACTCGGGACAAAATACATAATTTGTGTCATTCAAAGCAAGATGAGCAAAAGCATTACGATAATATAACGCAGATTCAATCATGAGGTATGTAGAATTCCATCTTGTAACCACATCTTGCACCAATCCTTTTTGCAATCGAATGCCAATTGTGTAGCACAATCAAAAAACTTTTTCCTTCGAGACTGTGATCCTTTTACAAACTTGATACTATCACGAACTTTGTCAAGGATCTTTTCAATTTCTTTAAGACCATCTTGGACCATAAGATTTAAAATATGTACACAACATCGCATATGAAATAATTCACCACCAACTAGCAATGCATCCTTAATTCTCAAAGTATTTTTAAAAATTCCAACAAATGTGTCATTTGCGCTTGCATTGTCTAAAGTAATGGAAAACAACTTCTTATCTAAGTTCCAAGACCCTAACAAAGCAAGAAATTTTCTCGCAATTGCTACACCACTATGTGGAGGTGGCATAAAACAAAAATTCAAAATCCTTTTCTCGCAACACCCAATCCTCATCAATATAATGAGCAGTCAAAGTAATATAACCATCAGATGTAATGGAAGTCCACGTATCAGAAGTCAAACACACTCTCCCTGGAAGAGATTGCAACAAAGTAAAAAGTTTTATCTTCTCCCTTTTGTAGATTTTTAATATATCTGCCTTGACTGTGTTTCTCGAAACACACTTAATTTCAGGAACAAGAGAGGTATAAGAGTACTTAACATATTCATAGTCCACAAAGGTGAAAGGTAATTCATGCATGATATTTATAATTGCCATATTTTTACGATGAACTCCTGAATCATAATTTATAGACCTCAATCCCATACTCCCCGTAACTGACGATTCTAATATCATTTGTCCCACATCACGATTACCAAACGATTATAATTAGGACAACCGGATAAGTGTCGTTTCATGCCATTTGTACCATTATTACCGTCAGCCAAAACAACACTCATACAATGTTTGCATTTCCCTCTCTTCCTATTATCCTGGATACTCGAAGTGCCAGGCGGAGAATTACAAGAAATCATCCCACACTTTAGATCGATTTTTCCTCTTCTTTTGAGGAGGATTAGATGCAATGCTATGCATATTATCACCCATGACGCCGCAATAATATAAAATGAAAATCATATCTAAATCTAGTGGATTAATCTCATTAACAAAATATGAAAAATGCACAGTTGCACACAAAGTAATAAAATCGCATTACATCCTTTTTTTTCCTAATCAAATAAAGGCAATTACGTGAACAAAAAAGAAATAATGTCTAGTTAATAATTAGTCGAGGCCATAATATATATAGATAATTAAATATAAATTAAATCAAATGATACATGTTATTTGCTTAAAGGGAAGGTGAAGGTATGTGGTACCAGAGAGGAGAGACCGTGAGAGTCGGGATTCGGGAGAGACCGAGAGACCGCGAGTCGTGAGAGTCGGTGGGAATTGGGGTCACATCCTCTGAAATGAATGAACACAATGTCAGTTACTAGTTACTGTTAACAATATGGGTGAAACACTTTTCCATTCGAGACATTCAACAATCAACACTTAATGGATCGCCAGAGAGAGTGAGAGGCGGACCGCGGACGGAGGCAGAGAGTGAGACTCGAGAGTCGGAGTGCAGAGACGACGGTCGGCAGAGAGAGTGAGAGGCGGACGGAGGCAGAGAGAGTGAGACTCGGGAGTGCAGAGACGACGGTCGGCAGAGAGAGTGAGAGAGAGAGAGAGAGTGAGAGGCGGACGGAGGCAGAGAGAGTGAGACTCGGGAGTGCAGAGACGACGATCGCGAGAGAGTGAGAGGCGGACGGAGGCAGAGAGACTGAGAGAGTGAGACTCGGGAGTGCAGAGACGACGAGGCAGAGACGACGGTCGACGGAGCCGTGCGTGAGGAAGAGAGAGTGAGAGGCGGACGGAGGCGCGCCGTGCGTGGCCGTGAAACGCGAGGCGATGAGAGACGACCGTCAGGCGGTGAGAGACGACCGTGAGGCGGTGAGAGATGGTGAGAGGCGGAGTGAGGCGGAGGCGTTAGGGTTTGTTTCAAACAAACTCGCTCGTTGAAGGAGATGAGATGACGACCGACAACGATCAGAGACAAAGACAATCGACGATGAGATAAAAATAAAATGAAATGATAAATCATAAATCTCATAAAAGTTAAAAACTTTAAATACATGGTGAAATTACTTATATGCCCTTCAAATTAATCACAAACGGCACCGTTTTTTGAAATTTCTGCAGAACCCGGCTCCGTATTTTTAAACGGACAAAAAAAATTGTCCAAATCCGTATGTTTGTCAAAAAAAAATGTCCGGTCCCGTTTAAAACGGGACCGGACAAAGCGGGCCAAACGGGACCGGGCACATTTTGCCAGCCCTAAGTTAAGTGACCTCCCATGAAATCCCACGTGGCGCCACGTCAGCAGCGCCGGTGGGTTTTTGACCGGAGTATGGTCGGAGTGACTTTGTTGAAACGTTTTGTAAAGTTGGGTGATGTATTTGGTATAAATGTAAGTTTAGTGACCAAAGTGTTACAAACTGCAAACTTGAGTGACATATGTGAAATAGACTCCGATTAAGGATGTTGATGTGAGAGTTGGTGGGGGTCTGTTTGGGGGGAGAGAAGAGAAGATGAGTAGCGGCGGGAGCGGAACGGGGGAGTGGCTGGAGAAAGCGCTGTCAGAGTTGTGCGGGAGAGTGGAGAGTGGGTTGTATTTGGACGCCGAGGTCATATCTGGCCTCGTCTCCTACTGTGAGTTGGCTCCCCCAGAAGATGCCCAAGAGTATCTCAACGTACGTTCTTAATTTCTAGGGTTTCAGATTCTTCATTTATAAACCCACTCTGTTAATTATGATTGCAATCACACATATCTTGACACTTAGATTGGGGATTGAATGATTTTGTTAGGCTATATTCACATGCACTTTTTGTTGGAAACCTTGTTTTACCTTTTAAGGATCTTGATTCATATACTTGTCAATGATTCAGAATATAGCGGGTCCAGCTGGTCAAAGTGTGATCGAAGAATATTTACGCAGGAGGGGTTATAGGAATTCAAGCAACCACGCTGCAAATGCGTCAAGTTCCAAGTTACAAGCCTATGTGAAGCCACCCACGGAAGAAGGATTTACTAGTGGAACCAAAAAACAAACTAGAGTTCCTAGCTAGAGAGGCAACTTCCTCTAGTAATTCAGAAAAAAAGCCTCCGACTGCAAGCACAGCGTCTACAAGCAATCCTAAAGGAAACTTGGGCAATTCTAAAAAGAAGAAATCTGGGAAAGTTGTTTCACTTGCAGAAGCTGCAAAAGGGACAGTGGTATTCCAGCAGGGGAAACCTTGCTCTTGTCAAGCTCGTCGACACAGATTGGTAAGTAATTGTTGATCTTGTGGGAAAATAGTGTGTGAACAGGAAGGTGAGGGGCCTTGCAGTTTCTGTGGGGCACTTGTGCTGAAGGAAGGAAGCTCTTATGCGGGTCTTGATGAAGCCGTCGTTCCCCTATCTGATGCTGAGGCAGCAGCCGAGGCTTTTGCTAAAAGGCTTGTAGATTATGATCGAAATTCAGCTGCTCGTACTACTGTCATTGATGACCAAAGTGACTACTATGAAATTGAAGGGAATAAATGGCTATCAACAGAAGTAAGTGTCATTGAATGATAATTTCTGTAAGACTCTTAACTTTTATTTTATTTTATTGGATAAGATTTACAGTTGTATATGTGACATACAACCAATTCTATGTGTTAAGTCCTTGCTTAACTAATATTACTTGCTCTAAATTAGAAGGGAGAAAGCCATTTCATCTTACAGATCATCATCCGGGCCTTGTCATATCTATTTAGAATCTTAGATTCTAGAAAAAAAAAAAAAAAAAAAATTGGTGTGTGCACGCACGCATTTAATTTCAAGTACCATTTATTATTTACACTTATTAATATCTATTTAGAGCCCGAAACATCAAATAGTTTAGTAGCTGTGTTATTTTAAAGGCTTATTTCTTTTCTTTTCTTTTCTTTTTTATATTTCTTTTTTTTTTTTTATCTGAAGGCTTATTTCTTTTCTGGCATTCTTTTAGTTCCCTGTTATGGAGTATTGAATAACCTATGAATTCTACACTGACCGTCATCTGTGCCTTATTACTAGAGTCTTGGAACTGGATAAAATGCATCGAAAGTTTGATGAAATTATTAAGGATCATCACTTGGTGCATATCAAAATGATTTTCTTGCTCAACACTGCTTAACCTTTTAATCAAACATTATTTATAATTTATATTTTTAAAATTATTTTTCCTTAGTTTGAACTTTGAAGGGGTGATTTGGTTACATTTTATTGCTAATATATTAGGAAAAGGAACTCCTCATCAAGAAACGAGAACAGGTGGAAGAAGATGAACGAGTTAGGCGAAACAAAGTGGTTGTGACATTTGACTTAGTTGGCCGTAAGGTTGGTTTTTGTTATGCGTGCTTTGTTTTTTATAAATTGTGTCTCCACTAATATGTTTGGTTTCTTCTCATCCCTTTTTTTTCACTTGTGCTTTATTGGTAAGATAATAACAGTCATTCATTCTTGTAATAATTATCTTCCCTCTCACCCTGACAAATGAAATTACCTGAAAATAAATTAATAACTCTATCTTAAATAGCTTTTTAGTCTAAAAAAGAAAACACTAAGTATGCTATGTCTTTGAATATTTTGCGAGATTAAATTCTTGAAGTATTTTTTTTGTCTCTGCAGCAGTTCTTCTAGAATATTACTAATGTTTACTGGTGTGTAAAACCGTATCGAATGTACATCCTTTATTTTTCAACTAGTCGGCATCCCGCACTTCGCGCACGGGCAAAAATAAGTATCTATATATTGGATAAAATAATTTTGATGAGGAAAAAAAGTGGAAAAAAAAACTTACGTGTTGTAATGAATAAAAGAAAAAAAACTTGTGATACTTGTACTACAATTATTTTTTTTGTCAAATACTTGTGTTACAATTAGAAACTCTCCAAAAAAGACAGAAAAAAAAATGAAAATTATTAGAGAAACCGAAATCGAAAATATAAACTCCCAAAAAAAAGATTGAAAAAAAACTCTCCAAAAAAATACCAAAAAAAGGAAAATTATTAAAAAATGAAAAAAATTAGATTTTACAATCCTACCCCTCACTTAAGTGTGAGAAATATCAATGGCTTGTGTTTTTTTTCGATAAAATATCAATTATGACATAATAATGTCACACATCACGTTGTGAGAGCTTCTCATATTCCACGTGTTGCGTTGTGAGAGCTTCTCACATAAACAGTTCCTTTATATATATATATTTATAGATTAGGGAAAAAACACGAGACTTTGCTTTTTCCCCATCTAAGTTCTTTCGTGGACATAATTTAGAATCCCGTATAGTGTTGCTCTGGTTGTTTAACTCTTTATCTTGGATTTTAGAATCTCACAATATTATGACCCAAGACCCCCCTATTTGATCCCCAATCTTGAGTGGAGAATCTCGTTTTTTTAAGTATTTTTCTAAAGAAAATCTAGTTAGAATCCCGATTAAGAAATATCATTAGGGATGCAACCCCTTATTTTTTTCTTATTTGATTACTTTTGCTTTCCAAACCATTCAAATCCCTCCTAATTAATGCATCCCATGGTAGACCAAAGTTAACATGAAATTTATTAATTAGGAGGGATTTGAATGGTTTGGAAAGCTCACCATCAATTGCACTTAATCGAACACAATGAAAAAGTTTGATCCATGTAGCCGACCCCAATTAATTTGGGACTGAGGCTATGTTGTTGTTGTTGTTGTTGTTGTACTTAAGTAAAAATTATTATTGTTTATAGTTATTGTAAAAACTTATGGGCAATTAAAGAGCGTACACAAAATGGTTTTATCCCTTTTACTTTTCCTTTTACTATCAGAATTTGTGTCATTGTTTTTGAATACGTATTTATCTTTTAAGTCCTCTTCATTGGAAGAAACGGTGTTATTCAAGTTGTATACATTTTTACATTGCAATTTCAGCTTTATAAAGAATTATACGATTCTCGTCCAATTCACAAAACCTCCTCACTAGACAAGGTGTCCTGACAATTATGGTTTTGCTTTGCTCAGGAATCAATTATATACAAAAAAAAGGAGCGACTATTAGCCCCCTTCTTATTTGAAAAGTTTTTAGACTAAGTGCCCCCACTTAAAATTACATCCAAGGGCTTGTTATTCAAATAATTCCATTCCATCTCCTTCTCTTTTACTTCCCACTCTCTACAACCCATCCCATCTCCATCTCCCTGCACTCACTAGTCTCAACTAAGATGATTTGAGGGCAAAAAACATGACAATGGAAGGAGAGAAGAAGTTGAGGTGTGGATGACATTGATGCGAAGAAGATGATGACATAGGAGGGGTGATGATTAAGTGTGGGAAGGCTAATGTGGGTTTTTTGGGGGAGAAGATGTTAATGTGGAGGTGGCTGGAAGTAGATCGATATGATGGTGGGGAAGATGAAGATGGGTGTGGCAAAGCAACAGGGGCAATAAAGAGTGGGTTTAATTGGTTTGGGAGCTAGTGTGGGGGGCAAATGTATGGTAGGGTTATTTTGGGAAGTTCATTAACAATTTAGGGGGTAGTAAGACTATGCAGTAACCTTATTGGGGGCTACAATTAATAGGGGGCTGATACAGGGTAGAAAGGGGCTAATAGTCGCTCCCTAAAAAAAAATACTTGTGTGCTCTCATGTTGCAGGCTTACACTTAATTTTAAATTGCATATTTTTCGCGCAATAGGCAATTGCCTAATTTATTGATTAATTTAACAGGCTAACAAATTTTTGCTCTCTCCAGGTTGTGGTGAACAAGGATGAAGCTTCTGAAGAGCATGGACTACTAAGACCACTCGATGAAAAAGAAACTAACCGGATTAAACCAAATCCTAGCGTCAAAGTACAACCCGTATTCGTTGCTCCCGCCGATAGTAAGGGATCCACCAAAGGGAGATCACAAAGTAAAAAGTTTAGCACTAGCACTAGCACTGGTCTGTGCTTGGAGATCACTGGAAGAGTGCAGCATGGCAGTAATGATATAGGCCTCTCTATCTCAGCAGGCACAGCTTAATTTGAATATGTAATTCTTGGGATGAGCCAGCAATCAAGGTACAATGCAAAAATGTTAAAAGTTTTCGATACATTACAAGTAGGATACAAAATTCATTTAATTGATTAGTTCTTTTGATCTTGCTGTTTCTGATGCTTCACTGCTTATGATGTTTATTAGAGCATTTGCAGTAATTCAGTCTCTGCGCATTCTGAACATTGTTAAAACGTGAATGTACTTCTCTGCTTTTTTAGGAACTTATGTAAAACTACCATTTGTTGATTTGATTATGAAATATAAGAGTTTCTCTTTAGACATATTTATTTTGTGAAGAAAGTTTAGAAGTGTTGTAAACTAAGTTGAGACTTGCTAGAAATTAGAGAAGGAAAATATAAGTCTAAAAACTTATACTACTACAAAGGAGAAGAGAAGAAATGAGAGAATTGAAATGAGAAATTCTTCATTCAATTTGGTGTGTTTCTACATTGAAGTTGACACCCTTTATATAGGCCATTTGGTGATGATGATAAATGTACTTAGACAATATTTACAAGTAACGCATACATCACATGTCATACAACATATTACAAGTAATTTGACAATGCATGGAAGAGTTGGTGTACATTGGAGAGGAGTACAAGTTACATGAAGTGTGAGAGTCATGCTTGATGTTACAATTCAATGTGAGAGCCATGCTTGACAATGTGATCATCTATATGCACAAGTGTCCATCCATTTCATAACACTCTCCCTTGGATGATACTTGTTGAGAGAATGTGTCTCGTTAAAACCTCTACTACAAAAACCCTGTGGGAAAAAAATCTAGTATAGGAAAAAGAGTACAATGTTCTCGTCAATCTTGCTTTGTAGTATAATATTGTTGTTTGCCTCATTAAAAACCTTGTTAGGAAAACCCAGTGATATAAATTATAGTTAAAGGAAAAAAGAGTACAACACATTGATATATTTTGAGAGAATATATATGCTTCGTTAAAATTTCTACTAGGAAAAACCATGCGGGAAAAAAAATTCTAGTGAAAGAAAAAGAGTACGCCGTTCTTATAAATCTTAAGATAAGTATAATATTGTTAGGATTGTCTCATTAAAAACCTTACTAGGAAAACTTGGTGGGATAAAATCAAAGCAAAGGGAAAAAGAGTGCAATACACTAATCAATTTTGATACGGAGTTTTAATATTGTTAGGATTGCCTCATTAAAACCTTACAAGGAAAACTCAGTGGAACAAAACCTTAGCTAAGGGAAAAAGATTGCAATGCACTAATCAATAACTCATTTTGATTCTCCTCCTCATGTTCACATGGGTGAGACATCTTACATTACATTGTAACAAATCATTGCAAGTTAAAAATGCAATATCTGGTCTTTTACACCTTAAACATTTTGTTGGTTCTTGTACATTTGTTGCACATGTACATCATTTTCTTTATGAACCTTTAATGCTGAAACATATGATTTTGCCACTATTTTACATATAATACTTGCATCAAGTAATTAATTCATAACTTCTTGTAATATACGATCATTTTAACTTCAAGTTCATATTAATTTATATATAAACAAATTTGATGTGTTTCAAGCAATTTAATGTCATTCCTTTCGAATCGGCTTATATATATATATATATCCCCCTAAAAGTGGCCGGGACAATTGCTTCATCAAAAGTGACAATTAGCAAAACTTGCTATAGATAAATTTCATATTAGGGACTCAAGACATCTTTTAATTTGATTAATGGAGAGTTAAATCAATGTAAGTCTCATATTGATTTTCTTTGAGATAATCACCAGCTGATAAAAAAATGCGATTCCATAAAGATATCCATGCGAATTTACAATATTTTCGCATTATTGATGATTCTAGACGATCAAAAAGATCATTGCACGTTATGAATGTCATTAGATCATTTGATTTATGATGACATTCGTTTAAATGTGCCTTGTATATTTCGAAGTTAAAGCCGATAATTTTATTCTCAGATTAAATCATAATGCTATAGAGAAATTCTCTATTATTTTGATAAACTTCTTATGAACAAAGCATATAATATAATTGTTATACCATATATTGCCTGAATGTTAGCCTCCGCTAAGTTCAAATTCGAAAAATATTCCCTTTTATATCATAATGTACATGAATATAGTACGATACACAAGACATAAATTCATCGCCTATATTTGACTCATGATTAAAACACATATCAATGTGTCAATTTTATAGAGCCATTTTCAATGATAAAATTCATAATTTTGCCTTTGATTTTGAAGGCACGATAAATGTCACAAAATATTCGGATATATATATGACAATATTTTGGCAAAATGGTCTTTCATATGTGACCGAAAAATATTACAATTATGAGGCTCATTGTCAATAATTATTTTCCTTTTTTGGTGGTGCGCCACTTTTGTTCCAACTTTTGGTGGAATTGTCAATACAACCATTACCTGATTTTTTCACCATTTCCATGTTCATAAATTTGTTATTGCGACATGGTCATCATACGCAACATACGCTTCTTTATTTGAAGTTGAACCAATTGGATGAGAGCGATATTATATTTATTCATTATTTTACACAGCTACTATGAGATAAGAAATTAATCCATAATATTTATTTGATTGACGTGCGCGCTCGATATTTATTGCAGTAATAAATCGAAGCGGGCCACGTGACTTTATTATTGTCTCATCAGTCATATTTTCACATAGCCTCAACATAGAGGTAATTAAAATTGTGGAATTATAATTAATATTTGACTGATTAAATTTTCTAGCTTGAGACCTAACCGCTTATTTTAAGCTTTTTGGAGCATTACTATTTTTGGTATATATATATATATCTCCAAGGTGAAATGATATCATAAAGTGAATTGTCCACTTCTCAAATCTCTATTGAGAAATTGGCGAATGAATTGTGTTTAACACACATCCTTGCATGTATGTTTTATTCATTAATTGTAGCATCTAATTGCTATGACAAATGATTCTTGTCAGTAATATAGTAAGATAACAAATTCAACTATAATTGACTAATACTTTGAAAAATCGAGATGAAGTAATTAGTTTTTTCATTTTACATAAAATAAATAATATACGATTAAGTATATATTCACAACTTGATTAGTTATATAAAAAAATATAATATTTGTATGAGTTGGTGGGACAACCTCCAGGTTGGGGAGCGAGATAAAGTCTACTTAATAACCACGCCTCATCGAAAGGGATAACTCGTATCCCTTTCAATGTTTAGCTTTACCGGGGACAAAGCTTACCCACCATCAACTCGAACTTATAACATTATCTGTATTATAAAATTCAGAATAGAACGATAACTAATCGTTTGTAGTTTTAAGAGAATAACTAGATGTTACACACTGACTTTGATTTTTGATGTAGAAGATCGTACAAGATGCAACTACATAGCATAATTTCGCAATCGGTGACGTTATATATAAAACATAGTGTATGGATAAAATACATATACATAAATAATGCATGTAACAAAAAATAGCCATGATAACATGGAAATAAGTTGAACTTATCTAAATTAACAAAAACTATATCTTCTTAGCTTTGTCTCCTTAAAAAGCTTTTTGATATTCAAGACCTCATCTTGTAGAGCAACTTCGTGCTGATAACGTATTGTAAACTAAGTTGAGACTTGCTAGAAATTAGAGAAGGAAAATATAAGACTAAAAACTTCTACTACTACAAATTACTACTAAGGAGAAGAGAAGAAATGAGAGAGTTAGAATGAGAAATTCTTCATTCAACTTGGTGTGTTTCTACAATGAGGTTGTCACCCTTTATATAAGTCATTTGGTGATGATGATAAATGTACTTAGACGATATTTACAAAACATCACATGTCATACAATATGTTACAAGTAATTTGACAATGCATGGAAAGGTTGGTGTACATTGGAGAGGAGTACAAGTTACATGAAGTGTGTGAGCCATACTTGATGTTATAATTCAATGTGAGAGCCATGCTTGATAATGTAATAATCTATATGCACAAGTGTCCATCCATTTCATTACAAGAAGGACTGAAACTTGTAAAGCGTGTTTGGGTGACCTTGTTTGTGCTTGACAATGTGATCATCTAATGCACAAATGTCTTGTAAAAGAAGGACCGAAACTTGTGTGTTGGGTGACCTTGTTTGGTTCATTTTGCCAAATTTTCAGGGGAAGGCAAAAATGAACAAAACGTAGTTTTTTCCATCCATGAGACTTAAAATGTAACGGCCTGAAATTAATTCACCATTATTAATGACGTGGTTGTAAATGTGGCTGACACCTCAAACGCTCGTGGGACCCGCAGCTAGGCTTGTGCGCGCCTGGAACTAGGTAAATAATTATTTTTGTGCACTGATTTGTTTAATTTGTGATGTCTATATTGAAATAGAGTAAATGACATCGCAATGTGTGTGATTAATACTACATTTGACGTGCGAGACCGTATGTTAAGTATTCGCCTCGATATGTGTCGACGCGGGGACCGGGTAAGACTTAATACTAGGTCGAGGAAATAATACACACGTAAAATGTATAAAATGGGTTAAATAATTAATTTGTAATATATATTTGGTGCTTAGGGACATGATAGTACGCGTATGTCGCAGTTTGGGACGAGAAATCGGGCGTTGGAACACCCGAAATGCCACTTTTTGGGTTAAATACAAGGGTGAGTGTGCCATCAGTGTCACAATTGGAGTCATGAGAGGTGGGAAATGGAGCAAATGGAATGCATTGGATTGCCTTGAGATGTGCAAGTGAGGAGAGATTCAAATTCAACTATAAAAAATCAATTGACTTTCAAACCACCACCTTTTCTCTCTCCTTATCTCATAATCCCGAGAATTGAAGTAAAGAAACAAGGGTTTGAGTGATTCAACTTGGTGATTAGAGGAGCTTGGAGTGGTGAAATCATCAAAAGCAATGTGAGAATCACAAACACCTCAACTTTCTCTATATTTTGATCTCAATTATGGAGGTGTTGGTGTGAATCCAATAGGGATTGTTTAGTGGTTGTTGAGTAGTTGTTTTGGTGGGTTTGAAGTGCTATGAAGTTGAGTTGTTGGTGTTAGTGGGGTTGTTTAAAACCCAGAATTTTCAGCAAACTTGCTGTCCAGAACGCGAGTAGCGCGCTAATGACGTTATTTAGTGTGCTAGATGACAGTTAGTGCGCTAGGAAAGAAAATGACGCGCTAATGTTCTTCATGACGAAGAACGTATAACTGCTTGGGAATCTAGCGCGCTAATTCTCAGACTCAGGGCGCTAGATCCTGCAGTTTTGACATTATTTTTGCTGAGGGACTTAAAACACATCCAATTGACTAAAAATCAACTATAATTGAAAATATGTCATTTCGGGCGGTAATTTGGGATATCTGGGGCTAGGCGGAGCTGGACCGGGGGTTATCGACGGGGCACGGAGTGTCGTTCGAGGTGTGTAGTATCTCAACTGAAATTTCTTGAGCAATACTTTATTTTGCTTTTGAATTCATATTCTGTCTTTCATTACTCTATTCTCGGTGTGTTATAATGGACAGACGTTGAGGCTCTCACTCCGTGCCATTTCTGTGTGTACGTCCACTAGGCCATAGCACGTGTGCCATCTCGGTGAATAGGTCGACCCGAGAGTCGTGTTGGGAACGTGTGAGTGCGTCGTAGGTTCCACGCCGACCTCCTAGCGGATCCAAATATTGGCCTTGCTTGAATGCTACTCACCGGCAGTAGTCTGTTGGGAGTCCGAAGTATGACGCTAGTCTGACCATAGGCTCTAAGAACACACTTTGAGCTTTCGTTATTACTTATGCATGCGATGAGCACTGTTGTCTGTATTTATTTTCGCATGTTTATTTAATAGTTTTGTTTAAATTCTAGTATTTACTTTCCGTATTGCCCACTTAATTTCCTTGAGAATACTTACTCTGGACTCGTCATCTGCCTTTTTGTAATGGCTTGAGTGAGTGCATATCCTAATACAAGTCGAGGCAAAGGCAAACTTCCAGAATACTTGTGATTCAGAGACAGTGAGCTAGGCTTGTACGTTTGTAGTATACATATTTTGTTTTATTTTGGGATTTGGGCTTGTGAGATACCTCAGGACTCTATATTTTTGATATTTTGATACATTGAGGTACAATATTGGTCTCTGATGATATATAGGTTTTCCACATTAGGTATCAGAGTTAACTACATGACTATAATGTTTTCATATTTTAGATTGTCATGATGAAATACTTCTGCTGTGGTTTATTTGGGATTAAAATGATATTTGTAGATGACTAGAGTTCAATAATAATTTAGACAGTAAATCTATTGAGGATAATAATGATTAAATGGTGGATGAGATGACATGTGGGACACAGCTGGTGCCGGTAGGTCAGGTTGTGGGCCCGCATTGGCCCCCGTGGCGGTCCATTTGGAAAATAGGCCGTTACATAAACTTTCAGGCCCATATGGGGGCAGCCCTCCCAACTTAGTTTTTTCATCAACGAGACATTGCTTAAGAGGAACGAAGTCCCTTGCCACTAGACCAACTGGTTATTGGTTTTCTTAAACAACTTTTAACTAGAGATGTAAATCTTATGCATTAGAAAAAGTGTAATTTTTTCAATTAAAGTATGGAAATCTATAAATGGGACTAGGATTTTTTATTTACCAATTAAATCATTTTCTTTAATGGGATGTATGCTTATCTAATATATATTCAATAATTGTCTATATGAAAAGTTACTATTGTTCTTTAAATTTAACAAAAGGACCAAAAGTGAATTGGTGAAAGTTTGATGATCAAATCAATAAAAGCTTGAAAATTTAGGAACCAAATGATACTTTATGCCTATATTTAATAATTGTCGATATGAAAAGAATTATTCCAAAAATATGATTTATATGGTAAGCTAATCTCATAGCCTTCTTCCTTTATGACTTATATCCTCTCGATATAGAGAATCTTCTTTATTAAAGGAAAATATATTACGACAACATCAAACAAAGTTAGGGCACTTGACTGATTTTGGTTGGAATAATAGGAAATAAAATAAAATAAAAACCCCAATTATATAAAAAAGAAACCTATGTTATTTGTACATCCAATGAAGTGAATGGATGGAAAATAATTACATGTAAATTCATGTCACTGATCACTTCTAATCTTAATTATGAAGCAGTTACCAACCAATTAGGTGGCTCAATGGTTTGGTATGGGGTTTGAGAGTAAGAATTATGGGTTTAAATCCTAGTGGAGGCAAGTTGTTTCCTTCTTATCAAAAAGACAATTATGAAGCAGTTCAATTTTCACTATAACTTGCATTAAGTTCATACAATCCCTCCCTCTAAATTATCAAACTTTATTTTTTTTTTTATAGGAAAGAAACAACTTTTACACTCACTATGGTTTGAACTCATTACCTTTTACTTTCAAATCTCATATCAAATCATTGGACCACCCAATTAGTCGGTAAATTATGACTTCATTGTGTTAGTCATTGTGGTCGTCGTCGTGATCACGCCTCCCTCTTATATGCAAATTCAAGTAAACAATGAGAACTCTACAAATCCCAAAAAGAGGTTGCAGAACAAGCATGAATTGAAACATGTTCATTTTTACGCGGAAATTAAACATAAGAAAATAATGATGCAAGTTCATCTACAGGCACATAAATTTACCATATTCATGATCTTTCTTGGAGGAGGGATGTTCTGCCCTATGGTCGTCCCAACTTTATTTAGGACTCCAAGAACATCCCCTCCCCGTTCCATTATCCATTCAGTATTTTCGATTGCGGATTCAGGGTGCGATATCAATGGTTTCATGTAACTTTCATAGATTAATCTGGAGCGATTGAAGTAAGGGACAACGAGGATGCAATTGACAATAACCTTCAACAATGGCCAGAAGAACAAACTGCATATGTCAACAATAAAAAAACTAAGTTGTAATATATATGTATATGTTTCATGGTAAAAAAATTTAGGAGAACGCTATCGTGCCTCAGATGGTGACACGCACCTGCTCAGCAGTCCTCCACGTAACTTAAAGATGAGGACTGTTGACCGAGTCCAAAACACACTCCAACAATGTGATAATGCCGTACATAATCCAGTACACCAAAATCTTTGGATAGTCATCAGCAGAGTTACTCTCAATTGCTTTGATGGAAGCAAATCTGTTTAGAAAATGATAATGAAATATATTTCAAGGCTGTAAAAAGATCGGACACTTACTATTACCAAAAAAAAGACAATAGTGTTAAATTCAAGAATAATTTTGCAGCACAGATAATTTACTTTTTAATTAGTACTGTTTGATTGATGAGAAAAAAAAAATTACTTACACTGGATAGACAACAGAAATCAAAGGCCTGTATTGAGAATAAAAATAAGAATCAAATTAAGAGAAAAGACAGTAGAAAGAAAAGATCAAAAACTGCATTGAAAGAATTGTATATAGACAAAGTAGAAAGACAAACCCGGAAAGAACATCCAACGCCACTACTAATATACTTTCTTTGCCCATCTTAAGTTCAAGCAAAAATGTAGTCTAGAGTTCTTCAAAAAAAAAAAAAAAAATGTAGTCCAGAGGAGACAAGGTATACAATGAAATTTAGAATGCGTGTAGACCATTTATATGAGAGATTTTTTGCGAGACAATTTTGGAAACAAAAATAAAATCTTACTTCAAGAGTGGAAATGTTACTAATCCAAGATTAACACAATATTTTAGCAAAATTAAGGCCATTTATTTTGTTTGGAATTTTTTTTGGACACCTCAAGTGACACCCCTATGACGTGGAGCATTGGCCTCATGTAAAAATAAGTGTCTGCAAAATAACACGTGTGATGTGTATCTCGAAGCGCGCACGACGGCTCACATGGATGTGGATCCTCACTCCAAGTCACAGGGTGTCACTCGGAGTATCATTTGGGTGTCATTTTAGATTTTCCATTTTTTTATGCCCTTATGTTTGGATTTGAAATCAATATATAGTCGGCATATATAATGGAATAAGTAAAGGTTTCTTTTTTACGATAATCAAATATGTAAAGTTGACAGTATATATTATGTAGGATCACGCTATGTGCGCCCCAGTTTTCAATACGGGCAAGCTAGTGATTTAAGCAAGTCTGCAAGGGCCACCCCCTCAATGAAAATAACTTTTATCATTTATGCCCCTCTGCCAAATTATGTGCACCCCTGACCCATTCCTCTCCTTTCGTACACCCCACCTTCATCCTCTCCCAAGACTACATCACGTGATTTGTAGGATATTGTTGATTTAACCTCTTTTTTTGGTTTTTTGAGATTAAATGGCAGAGGATTACACAATGGAGAAGTTTTTGCAAGATATATTTTAATTTTATAGTTTTTTAATGGTTTTTTGAAGTGTAGGTGTGGGAACCCTATTTTTTTTTCGAGTGGTTGACCTTGTAAGTCTAAACCTATAATTGAAATGTTGGTCGAAGCCAATTGAACCTTTAGTTGTAGAGTCGATCGGAGTCCATTGAACCTTTGGTCAGACGATTGTGCCCATACAATTGTTAATTTAAGTTCAACAAAGAGATTCATTAGGTTAATATCTAACCTCAAACATATAAGTCTCGACCTTGCGACACTGAACTTCACGAACTTTGCAAAATCAAATCCAAATCCCGAGACATAAAACTGGATTGCACATGGCGTCACCCACTTATTTTTTTATATATATATATATTTTTTATAGCCATAGTGGTATGAACCTTCTAAAAAAATACAATTATAGCAAACAGTGCGTTTAGCTAGACCTCGATCAAGACTTGGATCATCAACCGTGGAACTTTAGACTTTGCAAAATTAGTTTGTACAATTTTTGTAATATGATGTCCAATCAAGGTAAAAAGAGTGCGGTGACTAGTTTATGTATAGGCTCCTATAAAAATAAAAAAATAAAAAAAACCAGTTTATGCATAGGCTTAAGTGTGAAAATGAGTTTTACTCCAAAATGTGAAGGCAAGATGAGTGTCCACTCCATACTTACAAGCGTTATTTTTTCTTTATAACTAGTCAATGTGGGATTATTTTCTTAATATATATCCAACACTCCTTCCTCAAGTTCGACTAGGACTTGACTGCAGTCCATAAAAAATATAGCTTTATCTTTTAACTAGCTCATCTTAACCTCATGTTAAACCTTCGTGAAAAGAGTGTGGTGATTAATTTATGTATAAGTTTAGTGTAAAAATATGGTTCACTCTAAAATATCAAAGCAAGATGAAGTGTTCACTCTATACTTATAAACCTAACTATTTTTTCCTAATTAATCGAATATGTGGGATTATTCAAACATCTCTAATATTGTTAAAAGCTGATAATATAATTAAAAATCAAAGTGGCTTATTTAGGCTCAATTCTCAATTAAACGGTGTGTAGTTTGGTGGTTTTTCCTCTCCACGATGGCGATCCAGCTGTGAGCTCTTTATTAGGTCGGTTGATGAGCCATTGCTTTCGAAGTGACGTTTATGAAATCAACGGCTGAATATGCGACACCCAATTTCAATGTTCACATGCATAAAGCCCTAAATCGTTTTTGTTCCAATTGTCACCAAGGAAAACAATTAATGCCACATCATTCCATCATGATGATGTTTACATTTCGTTTAAGGTTTTTTTGGTCGGGTACATCTAATATTTATATCAAAATATCATCGTCCTACCGCACTAAACCTATGTGGGGAACCCTACATATATATAAACCTATATATCTAGTGACCAAGTGCGAAAAGTAAACAAAATAATATTGCAACTGACCTAAATTTCTAATAGCGAATTTGTCCGTAATTAAGGGTCATCGACCCGTGATGCCCCCACGATGGGTACACAGTCCAACACTCGGCACGAAGACTGAGAAATATATTACTTTTGAGTGATGGATGCCTAGTGTAATGTATGTGTGTATACTATACCTGGATGTTTTATTTACTTTGGTTAGTTTGTCAATTCGGCGCGCTGAACGGAGACACTCCTTGGGATGCGTGTGAGTATGAGATCGGGTAGAGAGTGATATGATTAGTCTCTAATTTGACATTAAGTATTAATGTGGTCAAGTAACTTATTTACTTTGCCTATAGTTGAAATCAAATCAATTACAAGGCTTAAAGTTTAAATAAAATATTACACACATGCATATGCCTCGAGATGCGTACCGAAGAGTGGGGCGCCAGAAATTGAGTAATCGTGAATGGGTTAATGCTAGATTTAGTTGATGAGCGTCACATTAGAGTTATAATTTAGTGTATGGATAACTTAAATAAGACTTTAGATTGTCCTCGAGATACGCATATCATGGATGAGGAGCCAACTATATAAGCAAGGAGATAGTGGGTTTTTCCATCACTTTCACTCACTTCAACATGCAAATTTAGAGAAATTCAGAGCTGGAGAGGGATTAGAGAGCTGGAATTAAGTGATTGGAGATCAACTTAAGAGATCATCAAGCTAGATAATGGTCTCATTATCATCTTCTACAATTCATAAAAAATGAGCTAAATAAATTAATGGGGTTTTCATGCAAAAATGAATTTTATAAGTAGCTCACTGATTTTTGCAAAAAATAACTTGCGTTGACATTGAATTTTGATAACAAATGAATTTTCAAGCTAAATTAATGGTTTGACCTATGGTTGCAATGCATGGATGAATCCATATAAATTGATGATGATTTTGATGAATTATTGCATAAATCTTGTAAGTTGCGGTTATTTTGTTGTTCTGAAACCCCGTTGAACCTATTTTGATGGGATTTAAAATTGTAAAATCAAACAACTATGGGATTTTGCGTTAAATTTTTAAGAAAAACCTAAAAATCGGACCCCTCCCGTGCCTGAGCCCGTGGGTGGCGTCGTGCCTGACGCCAAATTCCCTTAAACGACGTCGTTTTGGAGGCCCAACAGCGTGGGCGCCGTCCTTGTATATGGCACGGCGCCAGAAATGAACCAATGACGCCGATTTTTCTTTTTCACGACACCACTTTTTGCACACTCAAGTGACTTTCGTGAAACGGCCATAACGTTCTCGTTTTAACTCCGATTTCGACATTCAACCCATTATCAGAAAAGATAAGAGAGAGATCTCACACATGAGACCTTTAAATCACAAAGAATAAGCTATTTGATGAATAAAAAATAGGCCTGAAGTTAAAAGTTAAGCGTAGGAATTATTCTTTTTACAAGTTTTGGGACTTAAACCTTGTTTACGAGTTTTAAAACCTAACTTAATGACTCAACACACCTAATGCTACTGAAATTTACACCAGGGATGTAGTTGGATTATTATCGAGTGTCAAGTATGGATTCCAGGCGTGAGATGCTTGTTTCGGGAAGGATAATGGTTGACTTTGCTAGGATATTGTGTGGTTTGAAGTAAGTAAACTGATTTGAGATATTTCTCTCCATTTCATTCTTATAATTATATTGAATCACAGTCCTTATGACTGATTATGCCATCATTTCTGCAATGCCATGAATTGTTTGTTATCTTTTTGATTTATGAGATTTCTATCAATGACATTATCTCCTTGGTTTAATTCGTCGCTTCTAATTCTTAAATTATGTCGTTCTTGTGGTAATGTGATTAATATGATTGTTGGGAATAGCATGCTATTAGTGTAGTTCTATATTGGGATGAATTATGGCATTGTATTCATTGTTTGTGTGCATTTTATTGCACTTAATCTTGCCTTGAATTCCGAGTCTGAATCTTTCCTTGACATATGCAAGTAGTTCTTGTATCTAGGATCTTCTATTATATGAGATGCGCGACTCACGGGGTTAGATTCCGTAGGGATATGTCTGTAACGACCCTAAAAATCTAACTCGTGCCACGTGGCATTTCAGGGTCGTACGTGGGACCCACTTGTCGTGATACACATGTCCAAATCTCGGGAGTCGACACCGAGGTATGCTATTTTTGTTTGATGCTTGTATTATTTATTAGACCAAAGATTGAGCAAGTTAAATTAATTAAATTTGGTAATGTGCGGGGCATATCGATGTCGAGACGAGCGGAGGTGTACCTCGAGTCGCGTGTCGACGTGAGGCTGAAGTAGCGGCATATGGGGTAAGCTAAATTATTTTGGACTAATGTTGAATTTATGTTGGTTTAATAATTGGCTAATGTGGTCACATTAAATATAAACATTAATGGGACTATAGTTAGTGAAAAATTAAAATGGCCACATGATGTGTCTCGAGACGCGCATTGAGCAATAGGTCAATGAAGTTAACTTGTGAGTCATTTGTGCATGACTTGGTTAATAATTCAGTGAAGGTGGTCCCTTAGACATGCCTCGAGATACGTGTGCACAAAGGGATGTGTGGCCATGGTTCAATCTTTATCCAATACATAAACCTCTCACTCACTCACTCACTCACTCACTCACTCACTCACTCACTCACTCACTCACGTTTAGCAAGGAAGGAGGAGAGAAAGAAGAGAGATTGCTGGGGTGTTGGAGCAAATAGAAGAGCAACCAATGAGGGTGGAGAAGTAGTGGTGATCACACTTGCATGAACATCAAGTTATCTGGGTTTGTGGATATCTCATAGTTGCAAGGGTTAGGGCTAGTAGATTGTGTCTCGTCTTGAACCCGAGTCTGCTGGGCTTTTGCCGCAACTCGACGACTTCTTGGTCAGGACGCCTTGCCATTCGATTTTCGTATTCTGGACCCTCACTTATCGATTGAATTATTTACTGTCTTTTATATTCATGCGTTCCCTGTTCTTTTCTTTCTATCTGCATGAATTAGACTGATTTATTTATTTTGAAATGCTGTAAATATGTCCTGCTTGGCGTTACTTACCTGGGCTCGTCATTCTTGTGTTTAACGGAGTGCAGATCCACAGTCCAGAAGGGGAAGGCTCCACAGGTAGGAGATATCATTTGAGGATACTGGAGCAGTTCTTACCACTTGTATGACATAGTTGATTCTTTTGTATTATTAGATATACTTGTTTTAAAACACTGGGAGTTGGGTTTTTGAGAGATTTTGGGCATGTATATCTTGTATTTACTCTCATCTGAATGTTCATTGATGATGATATACATATTCGGGGTTTCAACACTCTAGGTTGTCTTAACTGGCGTCTTTGAGGTTTTTCAGTTAGTTTGAGGTTTAATCGCTTCCGCTATAACTATGATAACTCACTAATTGATTAACTCAACTTTAATTGCTTGATAAATGATAAATGATAAAGGAAGGCTGACTAGGCTTGCGTGACTTAGCGAGACGAGCTCGAGGATCCACGTAAGTCTAGGCCGGGCGGGGCCCAATTTAGGATTGTGGAACTGGGGCCGTCACATCGCACTCAACACAGCCGATATATTTCTATCTTATGAGTAGCGCGGCTCATATGGTTAGATTTCTTGTGGATGTCGGCATTCCACACACTTGAAGGTTCGACATAGGGGGTACGGGACCCGGGAATATCGGCTAACCTAGATTTGCGTGACTTTTCAATTTGTTATCTTTTGCAGTAGTTTGGTAACTGTTTGCATACCTTTCTTTCAACTTATCTTTCTTCATAGCTTTTGTTGCTTTCAGCTATCGTTCTTTATATTTATTGGAAATGTGGATGAATAGTCTTCAAGATTTACTTTATACTTTACTGTACTCACTGTCCTTTTATGATAGTGGGTGTAGATCTATTGAGTAGCAGATTGACAACTACTTATGAGCCTTCGGGAAATGGTTTTTGATACTTTTGTAGGTGATCATTTTGTGTATTTATTATTTACATTTTTACATACTTTTAGGTTGTATATTGAGTTGAGAGACTTGACTCCCTGACTGATGCATTTATTTCTCTGTTTGGTTTCATGTGATCGTCTATTTACCTAATTTTTCATTGTAGGTGTTTTTATAACGCTTTCGCAAAATTTATTAAGCGTGGTGATCCCGCACCCTGAGGTCGCCGGGTGAGCTGCTTCACGGGTCTCGCAGCCCTGCTGACATCCGTGCCACGTCATCATTCTAGAAGTGTGTGTGCTAACTTTTCTTATTTTGTTATGAAATTTACAGTCTTTTAGTTCGAATTAACCATTTACAAAGTGTTGCTTGTGTTTTACAGAGTTGCAAGTAGATAACCAGTAATTTACAGTGAAAGTCTTTAAGTGAGAATAAACATGGATTTTTATTAAGTCTCAAGTCATATAGAGCATCATTCCTACTGTGGAAAACCCTGAATAGAGTACACTGTATATAAGGAGACAAAAGTAAATATATACAAGTACATGTGTTTTATAAGTCTCCCATAAACCCAAAATATATAACAAAATATGTAAATAACACGTACTAGTAGGTCTCAAACTGTAGGCAATCAGAGATATTCGCCTAGAATCTCTTTGCCCTTACTGTTACTATGATCTGCACTCAGTCATCATAACAAAACAGATGACGAGTCAAATGAGTAAGATCCGAAAAGAAAACCACCGAACATTGAATAATAAAGAAGCCAAGAATAATGTTAAATAAACATGCGGAAATAAACAAACAACTGTAAGATAATCGCACGTGTAACTAATCTTAATGAAACCAAATAGTTGTATCACACGCTGGCTCACATCCGGACTACTAGCGGAGGATCGATCTGTATCACAACCTGCCAAACACATGCGTCGATGAGGTCAGCAGCTCGGGTTGCCATTCACCGAGGGCGCGAGTGATACGTGCAACATTATAGCGTACTAGAGTCTGTACAACACAACATCCGAATAAACCCCAGCGGCGAATAAAACTACTGACCGTTATACCAAACCAAAGCAGTGACAAAATATGGAAAGTGAATTAGTAAAGAATACTAAATATCACAATTGAAACAATTAAATACTCAAGATGTGTTTCTAAAGGGATTTACGCACCTCAAACACACTCTCCAATCCCCGAAATCACCCAAATCCGCCCAAAAGATCTAAAATAATACCAGAACCTCAAAACTCAATCATTAATCATCAACCATTGTAGATGTAATCTATTTGAGTTGATTTAAATAAAAAATTTGCATAGATTGACATAATCAACATGCAATCATTATGAAACCTTAAGAACGCAAAAATCAATAAAAATCAATTTTGAAGCTATAATACATAGGTAAACTAGAACTCATATTCACAAATCCTTAATGAGACGATAATATCAGCCTCAAAACACTACAATTATCATCCTAGAGTAGTGAAAACAATGTGTTATTAGCAAATTCGAATTTTAATTACAAACCCAAATTTTAAAAACCATGTTGAAGAATTGTGGAAGATGAAGTTATTTTACCTAATATTGAACCTTCAATTTAATCTTCAACCCTCAAATATCTTTGAAATCCAGTACTCCAACTTCAATTTGCATGAACTTTGTGGTTGTTTGAACTAAAAATCCACTAAGTGTTGGTTTATATATTAGCCTTACATCAAATGTGAACACGTATCCTAATGATGATATATGGTATCTATTTACACTGTCCAAACGAGAATTAATGACTCAGTTTGAGACACTAGACAATTCATAAGTCCAATTAAATCCCCGATTATTCGATTAGTCGACATCCCCGCACCTCAGCATGCATCTCGAGGCGCGTTATAGCCTATTATTCCTACTAAATTGATTTGGCCTATGTTTATAATTTCCATTTGTTACTCTAATTAGTCGAGTTTTCGTGAGTCAGTCATGTTTTATAGTGTAGTCGTAGTTCGCCTATTCGATACCCGCGTCGACATGCTTTCGAGACGAATGTCCGTCTCACATCCTTACACTATATGTCATTATAACTTACATATGCGATGCCAAACTGAATAAAACAATAATTAACACATAATTATGCAACCAATATACAAAAATAACGTCTTATACCCAGTCAGACGTGTCCTAGCCTATCCGAGGCGTCCACGTGAGTCTGAGGCGGCATCCGAGTCTGAAATAAACTCAACGTCAATAAATATTAGGCCGCAACATTAAGTCTTTTGTTGATAATAGTAAAATGATAAAAAGTCTTAATTAACGCTGAAAATCACAACTAACGAGAAATGAATAATACTTATTTTAAGTACGTATAACGGGATGAATGAGACAAAATGCTGACTAATACATTGTTAAGTCCTATGTGGCATAGATTAGGGCTTGATGAAAGGATTAGGCCGGGCAGTGCCCCGTTTGAGGAGAAGGACCGTCATAGATATACAAGTTATAAATGTCTCTTAGTACCCATAATGTATCCCAAGTGTACAAAATATCAAGTATATAAGTAAATACAATACGAAAAGAATTCTATAAAATGGCAAAGAGGAGGGCCGCTCTGATGTCTCAGAGTAAGTCATCAATCATCGACACCTTGCCCTTGCTCGCCTGCGCATCTGCAATTATCTCAAAAGGAGACAATTCCAATGACTCAGGGTGTGGCTCCGATTGCGAGTCGGCCACCACACTTGTGAGTCACCTTTTAACTCACTTGGCCCTCGGACGCTCGAGTAAAGAATGGACATCCAATGGTTAGGCTAAATAGTAATAAGGATGAATAGTAAACATGTGAACTAATGTGTATTTCCTTACTAGTTTACTTCCCTCGGATTGACGCAAAAAATACTCGCTCGCGGCTTCGACACATCTCCCAACCAATCCCTGATACACGAATCTAGTGCGCTAGGTCCTTGGTATCCATTTACGTTGATTTTAGGTATGTTAGAACCATTAAAATCTACTTTAGATTCTTTTAGTTCAAAATAATCCCAAATTGATTTACTTTATATATTTGATGCTAGAAAATCACCATGGATGGTGACTTGTATTTTGAACCATTGGATTTGATCCAAGGGTTGACATGTTTTGTCAAGTTGAGGAAAATTAAATGATTGTTCACTTGTGATAGCAGGTCATCCGGGGAAAACAAAAACACAATTTGAGAGAAACAGTAGCTTAGACCACCACCACCACCACTACCACTCTCTCCTCCTCTCTGCCTCATCCCCCTCTTTGACGACCCCAGTTTCCTATAAAACTGGGCCCCGCCCGGCCTAAACCTACGTGGACCCCCGAGTCAATCCTCGCAAAGTCAACGCAGGCCTAGTCGGCCTCAAATAATCACATTCTCATTCAATTTGTATTTTTCTAGTGAAATTAAACTTATGACAAGATTAAATAACGCATATGTCATAAGAGTGTAACAAGCTACATTGTGGAAACCCTGAAAACCATCATATATCACTCGGTCCCATTATGTCCCTAGTGTATTTCAAAAACAATAATATACAATAAATACAACAAAAATGGAAAAAACATACAGTCGTGCAAGGAAGACACCGCTCCACAAAGTCCTCAAAGAAAATCACCGATCACTGGTCCTTTCCCCTTGCCCGTAAATGTCCGCACTGCACCCACCGTCACAAACTAAACGGTGAGTATAGTAAAGTAGAAAGTAATAACTAGAAGGATATAAACAATAATTCATGAAACATGTAAAAATAGTCCAAATATCATGCGGGTATTTAAAGATAGGTAAAAAATGCATGATAAACAGACTGACAGATATACACAACGAAATATGAATGTCTAGGAATCAAAAGGGGCAACTAAGTGGTCTTAAATCCACAACAATCCACAACAAACCACAACAATCCAGTACTTGGGAAAAACTCACGTTTGGTTGGGTAGCTGCACCCCCGCAGGTAGTGTTCACGTTAGCCCAACTAGCTATAATCCCAGGAGTACCTTCCCGACACACTTAGGCCATAGACACTCGTCAAAGGAATAAAGAATGGACTTCCAAACAAAGGCATTGCTCAATTAAGACAATAAATACGAAATACGACTTACTATGCATTTCCTTAACTGATTTACTTACATACCTCGGACTCACGTTAATCCGCCCTCGAGGTTCGGACACGCTCCCAAAGTGAATACTCGAACTCCCGAGACCGTCCCTTAGGCTCGTGAGGTCCTAAAACATGTTTTTAGACCCAATTATAGTGTTTTGGAGATTTTGGAAAATTTCAATTTTGGAACTGCCAGGAGAATTAGCGCGCTAATTCTGATATTAGCGTGCTAATTCCTACATTAGCGCGCTACCGTGTACATCTAGCGCACTAATCCAAATTAGCGCGCTAGTTTTTGACATTAGCGGCTAATTTACATATTAGCGCGCTAATTCTGATATCTAGCGTGCTAATATATATTAACGCGCTAGATTTCTCATCTAGCGCGCTATGTGCAGTAGAACCCAGAATTCTGCAGTTCGAATCCAGGTTTTGCATGACACATAGGCCTTGTTTTTTTGTTTGGGAACCCTCATACACATTAGTAGGGGTCCCCAACATCAATCAAAACACAAAAACAACAACAACAACTCCAAATACATGAATTGAATGGATTGACCAAGCTATGTAAATGGAGTACCTAGCTTGATCTTCTTCCTCACTTCAAGTTTTCATGAGCTTTCTTCCACCTCTTGAGCACTCCAGCACCTTCTCTTCTTCTCTTCCTCCTTGGCCAAATCGTTGGAGAGGAAAATGATGATTGATAAGTTTGGTTGACTAATTGGTTATATGTGTATGAAGGTGATTAAACATGTGCCACACATCTATGTACACTCTCACATCTCAAGGCTCATCTTGTGTCCCATCCTCTCCCACTTGTCCCTCAAGTCACTAGTGAGTAACTCAACATGTAGACACTTGCCCTCTTGATGGGTTAATGCGTGTCTCGATGCACATCAAATGATCATTGTTTTAATTTACTAACTTAGGCTTGCTAATTGCATTTTCAATGTGACCACATTAAAGCTATATGCACCACTATAATAATTCAACTTACACTTACCCCGTACGTCGCTACGTCGGTCCCACTTTGATACGCAACTCGAGGTACGTCCCCGTTCATCTCTCGACTCGCCGAATGTCCCGCGTATACCTTACCAGCAAAGTCGGAACATCAATTAAACATACACTTGGACATTAGTAAGACACATTTGTTATAAATAAATAATACATCTACCACAGAAAAATAAAATTTACCTCGGTGTCAACTCTAGAAGTTTCGACAAGTACGGTAAGTCACAACGGTCTAGTCACCGGTCCTGAAACATGACACGTGGCACATATAATTTAAGGGTCATTACAGTCTCCCCACCTTATGAGAATCTCGTCCTCGAAATTGAGACAAAAAGGAAACTTTACAAGTAAATCTTATTGGAATCAAAATAGATAGGGAAAGTGCTCGCGTATATACGACTCAAACTCTCAGGTCAGTTCCTCGTCTCCGTGATGTTGCGATTTGACGAGAACTAAAGGTAATTCCTTGCCCCTCAATACCTTCACCTTTCGATCAAAGATCTGAATCGATTGCTCCTCATATGTAATATCATCTCTCAAGTCAATCTGCTCAAGCCTACCGTCGGTTGCCGTCCTTCATTCGACTTGTCAAGTTGAAACATTGAGATGTGAAACACTGGATGAATACCGGCGAGCTGAGGCGGTAAATCTAACTCATAAGCAACCTTACTGATTCTTCGTATAACTCTAAATGGACCAATAAACCTAGGCGCAAGCTTTCTTTTGATTCCGAAACTTTTGTGACCCTTTAGTGGCGAAACTCTCAAATATACATAGTCTCCCTCAGCGTATTGTAACTCGTCGTGGTACTTGTCGTAATACTTTTTCTGTCTGTCTTGTGCACTTTTCAGCCTTTGACGAATCTGCCGTATCTTCTCAGTGTGATCCACAACAATATCCGCCCCAACAGTCACCGCATCCTTAGGTTCTGCCCAACACAATGGCGATCTACATGACTTACCATATAACGCTTCAAATGGTGCCATTCCGATACTGGCCTGGAAACTGTTGTTATAAGCAAATTCACATAAATGAAGATACTCTTCCCAAGATCCTCCGTACTCCAAAACACGCATTTTGAGCATGTCCTCTAACATCTGAATCAGCCTTTCGGATTGTCCGTCTGTCTGTGGATGGTACGCTGTACTCATGTCAAGCTTAGTACCAAATTGTGCATGCATGCTCTGCCACAACATTGACGTAAAATGTGGCCCTCTATCTAATACTATAGACAATGGTACGCCGTGTAATATGACAATCTCTCTCTCGTAGAGACTGCTCAATCTATCAACTCTGTGTGTCGTGGAAACTAGTATAAAATGTGCAGATTTCGTCAATTTGTCCATAATCACCCATATATTATCATGTCCACGAGGAGATCGAGGTTAACCACTGACAAAATCTATAGCAATGTGCTCCCATTTCGACTGCGGAATGGGAAGTGGCTACAATAACCCTCTAGTTTTCTATACTCAGCCTTAACACGCTGGCATATCTCACATGCTCGAATAAACTTCGACACATAGGCTTTCATCCCTGGCCACCAAAAGAGACGTCGCATGTCTGCGTACATTTTGGTCCGACTCGGATGAACATAAAATCGTGAACGGTGAGCTTCCTGAAGTATTTCAGTGCACATCTCAGCCACTGATGGAATCCACAGTCATCATCAAAACCTGAAACATGAATCTGTCGAACGACTCCAATCTGGATGATCTGAACTTTCAACCATATCACCGAATCGCTGATACAACTCGTCAGCCTGTTGTCTATCACGCACAGCCTGAATCGAAACTGTCTGCATCCTCATCCGACCACAAATCTATATCCTAGCAGTAGCCGGTATATCATTTGAACTCATCAACTCAACTGCCTTGAGTAACGCATACTCGTGCGTCATATGGCACACTACTACGTCAACATTTGACCCTTTCATGCTCAAAGCATCAACAACGACATTGGCCTTCCTTGGATGATACTCAAGGGCAAAGTCATAATCCTTCAGGAACTCCAACCAACGTCTCTATCTCAGATTCAATTCTTTCTGAGAGAAAATGTACTTCAAGCTCTTGTGATCAGTGAATAAAGCGAACCACACGCCATACAGGTAATGTCGCCAAATCTTCAATGCAAACACCATAGCGGCCAACTCTAAATCATGCGTCAGATAGTTCTTTTCACGAATCTTGAGCTGTCAAGACGCATTTGCAATTTCTTTGCCCTGCGCGCATCAAGACACAACCCATGCCCACCTTCGAAGCATCCGTATATACAATAAAGTCTTTCCCTGACTCAGGCAACGCCAAAACTGGTGCAGTCGTCAGCTTCTCTTTCAAAGTAGAAAATGCCTGTTTGCAACTCTCATCCTAGTCCAATTTCACGTTCTTCTGAGTCAATCTCGTCATTGGTGCAGCAATTCGGGAAAAGTTCTGCAAAAAAATGACGATAATAACCAGCCAATCCCAGAAAACTACGTATCTCGGTTACTGTAGTCGGTGTAGGCCAATCGATCACTGCTCTAATCTTAGCGGGATCCACATATATTCCACTAGCTCCAATCACATGCCCAAAAAATCTAACTTCTTGAAGCCAAAACCCGCATTTACTGAACTCTGCATATAACCGACGTTTCCTCAAAGTCTGCAGAACTGCCTGCGGAGATGTTCCTCGTGATCCTCACGAGTCCTGGAATAGATGAGAATATCATCTATGAATACAATCACAAATCTATCCAGATAAGCCTTCAATACTCAATGCACGAGATCTATAAACATAGCTGGTGCGTTAGACAAACCAAACGACATGACTGTAAACTGATAATGGTTGTATCTCATATTGAACACAATCTTCTCCCTATCTTCAGCTCTAATCCTGAGTGATGATAGCCTTATCGCAGGTCAATTTTGGAAAACCACTGAGCTCCCGTCAGCTGACAGAATAAATCATCAATGCGAGGAAGCGGATACTTGTTCTTCACAGTCATCGGTTTCAGTTGCCTACACTTGATGCACAACCTCAGGCTGTCGTTTTTCTTCTTCACAAATAAGACCGGTGCACCCCATGGTGACATGCTCGGGTGAATGAACCCTAACTCTAACAACTTGTCTAACCGAGTCCTCAATTCCTCCAACTCTCGAGGAGCCATTCTATACGGCGGTATAGAAATATGTTTAACCCCTGGGACCAAGTCGATGATGAAGTCAATCTCTCGCGGCGGTGGTAATCCCGGTAGATCCTCCAAAAATATATAAAACTCTTCTGCGGTGCTAAACAAGCACGATTAACTATCGAAATACATTCGAAAACTCATATGTTTAATCTCAAATGAAAGCAAGTCCTAGATTCTCGAACATGGTTGAAAACACGCATCCTCATGCCTTGCTTATAGCATCGAATTCTCTAGTCGTACTTCTAAACATATGTCTGAGTATATATGACCATATGTTCATGTTGTTCTTGAAATGTTTCATCGCATACATAACTTCAAGTGAGATTAATAGTGTGCGCCGAATCAAACCTGTTTGGATACTTAAATCCTGATGATATGAATCCGAGTCGACAACTACGCCTCTACCAAGTGTTCGTCGCCGACTCCAACTTATGCATCGAATAAAAACAGAACTGTGTTATTCTCTGAGCGCATGCATACAGCTAGGTAGTAAAAATTTCTTAACAATTCTGCGACTACGTCCGTCATGAGTAACATACTATCATGTATTATTCACATATTGTCTGATAATGCCTTTATGCTGCGTAAACTTAACTAGGTCGCACCTCGCGTGTAACAGACCTAACGAGTGTAACTACTCATGTGATAAGGTTGACCCTTGCTTCCCTTGATTCTCTGAAGAATCATGCATGTATAGATTCTAGATCTATAGATTACATACCTCTTACATTTCCTTTCAGAATGTCAGACCTAATACTTATAGCAAAATTCATCCTGCTAACTCCAATTTTGTCTCTTAACGGGTTTTCTGGACCATATGAGTTAAAACCTTACTCTCCATCCTTAACGTGTATCTAGAGTCTTCAAATTATCGATGGAATGATTAAATCTTATTTTTAACCATGATATTTTTTTCTTGGAGTTAAGTTTTGCATTATTCTTATGGTGTAGGCATCCCTTTATCCGATTGGACTTAACGAAGTCCAACTCTTTCTGAGTTGGCTCAGTAGATTTTGCTCAGATCTTTCAAGCTTCACCTGTGGTCTAGTCTGAATAACATGACCGACTGAAAACCTAAAGAGTCATTTGTTGTCGTGGCGAGTCTAAACTAACTGTTTAAAACCTAATTATAATACATACCCTATAACCTTTTATGCTATGCCATACGACTTAAACCTTTTGACCCTCGGAACTAGTGACTCGCACGCGCTTAGTTCGACCTTAGTCTATGATTTTGTAAGGCTTTCCACATCCTTTTGAAACATTGTCTCAAACTTTTCGCGAGTTATCGTTTGGATCGAACTGATCTCAAGTGCGAAATTTCTTTCGATTGAGTCATTTATAAATTCGTAAGAAATTCGGAACAACTTGTTCCTTAGGTTTGCTTGAGGTGGTTTTCGATCTCAAATATATTCGCAAACTCTATCTCGGCTCAGACTCCTAATTCTTTCTCTGTCCAAGAGGTGGCAGTAGGGCTCTTACCGACCTCACGGATCACAAATAAATCGTGCCACAATAGTGGAGCTACTCGGGCTACTATTCATGCAAGACTACTCAAGTGCTTTGATCGGAGCTAAAGGAGTCCGTACTTGTTTTCTTGCAGTTTCGAGTCATCTCAACACTTTCAGTTTCCGTAGAGTCCACCGAAGACCAGTTTGTCTACGTCCTATACATGTTTTTGATTGTCAACTTAACGATCTTTCAAATCTACAGTGTTGCCTAAGTTAGGTTTTTTTTTTCTTTTCTACTATCATGTATGACTTTCTTGTAAGCTATACCTTACTCACAAATGTCAACTGTTGTACTACACACCCTGTACGTGTTAGCTCAGTCAAAGGTTATTCATGTCTTGCATATGTCCTTTCCGCAATGGCGTTCAAGCCAATAGAATTTCTCGAATCACAACCCGCGGTATGCATGGAATAATCGTTATACATCCTAGTCTTAACAAGATCTTGAGGTGTGATAGTCCCTAATTTCATGTATATTTTTGAACTTTTTTTAAGACTACCCTTCATTACTCTTTGCAATAACCAACTTGGTGGCTCATCGAGCTCTGAAGTCCAACTTACGAAAACCTTCTTGACAATTATCATATGCCAACCTAAAATAAGCATTCCACACAAATTTAATTAGGGTAACACCTAACGTTCGGCTGTCATGCCGAGAATAAGGTATGTGTTTACTTTAAATTTGGTCGATTCATAACTCACTTATCACGCAACTAGGTATAAAACGATATAATGTCACCATCTCTAAACATGTAGAAACCGAATTAGTAGTAAAATGTTGCCCTTAGTGTACTATTAAGACGTTTCCCGAACTGAGGGCTTTAGCCTATAATACACTACAAAAATGTACCAGAATAGCGACGGGATATCCCGTTGTTATTTCATTTGGTGACGGGTGTCAACAAATAGCGACGAGTGCCCGTCGCTAAACTCTCGCCAATACTCGTCGCTATTTGGGCACGTGGATTTGGTCAGAAGACAATTTTTGCCACGTCACCAACTTTAGCGATGGGAGCCCGTCGCTACCCTTGTAGCCAAAACTTACACGCAGCATAAGAGAAAGCCACGTCAGAGGCACTTAGCGACGGGTAGCCGTCGCTATTCCCTTCGCTATTTTGGTGAATTTTTTTTAGAAAAATTATTTTGTTATTTATTTTAGGATTTTTTAATGTAAATAAATATTTATTAAATTATTAAAGTATTAAATAATTTAAATAATTATTAAGGTAATAATATTAAATTATTATTTATTTGTAATTTTAATAATTATTAAAGTATTAAATATTTAATAAAAATCATTTAAATATTACTTGTAATAATTTAATAATTATTGAATGTAATAATTATTTAATTTAATTAATATTTAATTTAATTAGTATGAAATTTAATAATTATTTAATTTAATAAAAATGAAATTGGTTTTATTTATTTGAAAAACATTGTGGGACAATTTTAAGTATTTTTATTATTAAAATTAATACCAAAATAATTTATTTATTTTAAAACATTATCAAAAATTGTAAATAAATATAAAAGTGTTGTAAATGTCATGAGAAAGTGGATGACACTTCATATCCCCACCTTTTACACCCATTTACTTGTAACTTATTATTGTAAGTGTAACTTGTGTCTTTTGGTCTTCATCTCATTATGACCAAAAGGGCTATAATATATAAAGGGGTCATCTCAATGTAATTGGTGCACCAAGTTGAATGAAAGATTTCTCATTTCTCTCATCTACTATCTTGTTCAAGTTTTAGTTCATTGCTTATACTTTCCTTGCCTTAGCCTTAGGTTAGTTTTAAAACAAGTTATCAGCACGAATTTGCTTGGGTCGAAGGAGTCTTAGAAAATCGAGAAGATTTTCAAAGAACATAAAGCTTGGAAGGTATAATTTTTTTTACCTTAAATCTCATTTTGGTATTATAGTTTTCTTATATGATTTTTAGGATGCATATATATATATATATATATGATGTCAATCTCATGAACGCATCGTTCATCATACATTCGTAGCCTACAAAATACACTAGCCCATATATATAACTTTTATGAATATGATTTTTTTTACTTATATCATTTGAATTACATATATATGTATTATTCGCACTAGGCACATGAAAAAAAATATTTTATTATAACAAACATAAATTTTGTGCGGGTTAATTTATACGATTTGAATAGTTTATATCTTTTCAAATCATTGTTTAGTTAAGAAATTAAGTAAGAAGTTGATTATTTTCATTGTTATTTAAGCAATGTTGCCATGTTGTTACACCATGTTAATATTATTTGTGCAATGTTCATATATTTTAAAAATATATATATCTTCGGTAAATAGCAAGATAAAATTTAGCTCTTACATATGGTTCAATTAGATGAATACATGACATACACAATGTTCTTTTACATAGTTCATTTTTTTTTTAAATAATGTCTATAATTTCCTTACATGCGATAGTGAAACTATAAATTTGAACCGTTGCAAATATAGTAAAAAATCATTACATTCTATTTTGCACCACCTATAATTTGCCTTAATTAAATGTTTTTTTATAAAATTCCATGAACTTCTATGTGTAAATTGTGCTTGTAAAGTTGTGATTAACAATTTGATAATGAGTAATCCAACTTTCCTGATATCTACTACTACAAAAAAGTTTTCTTTTAATTAAAACCATGAAATAAGAATGGTCTCTCCGTCATTTTCTTTAGACGTTTACATTAATATTAAATTATAATGAATTTTAGAAATTTAATTACTAATTTGTTTTACTAATTAATTGTCTTGCATGCATATTCAAATTAAACTTAATTCATTTACATTTTATTGTATACACCATCCCCATATGCAAACATTGTTTTTTTTTTTAAAAAAAAAAAAAAAACATAACAATATATAGATTGCAAACTAAAAAAATGGGGCTATTGGCTCTAAGTTGTCTATAAACAAGTTCATCTGGTAGTATCAACGCTGCATATTATTAAAATACTTTTTTGTATATCATATACACTGGCTGCGATAATATGCTCTGTAGTTGCGTCTTGTACGATCTTCTACATCAGAAATCAAAAGTCAATGTGATGTATATAGGTTTCTCATTATGAAACAAGCGATTGATTGTGTTCTATTCTTGATTTCTTATAATGCAAAATATTACTGTGAGTTTGGGTTGATAGTGGGTAAGCTATGTCCCTGGTAAAGCTAAACATTGAAAGGGAGACGGCTATCCCGTTCGAGGAGGCATGGTTGTTAAGTAGACTTTTGTCTCGTCACTCAACCTGGAGGTTGTCCCACCAACTCGTACAAATAGTATGTTTTTGTATGTACATAATCAAGTTGTGAACATATATAATCGTGTAATAACTATTTTATATAAAATGATAAACTATTTACGTGATTTATAATTTATCGTATATTTTCAGATTATGGCAAATCTACAAAAACTTGAATTTGTTGCCCTCAATATCACTGGAAAAAGTACTTATCATGGCAACTAGAAGCCGAGATACATCTCCAAGCGAAAGACTTGGGAGAGATTATCGAATAAGGAAATAAAGCATCAATTCAAGATCGTGTGAAAGCACTGATATTCCTTCGTCATCATCTCCATGAAGATCTGAATAGTGAATACATCACTATAAAAGATCCTATCACCATGTGGAAAAGCTTGAAAGAGGGCTATGATCACTAGAAAATGGTGATACTCCCAAAAGCTTAAAACGACTGGCTGAATCTTAGGCTATAAGATTTCAAAATAGTCAGTGACTATAACTCAGCTATGTTTAATATTACCTCTCGTTTGAGGTTATGCGGAGAAAATGTAACTAATGAGGCAATGTTGGAAAAAACATTCAATACTTTTCACGCTTCGAATCTGTTGTTGCAACAACAATATTGAGCGCGTCAATTCAAAAAGTATTCTGAATTGATTTCTTGCCTTATGGTGGCTGAGCAAAACAATGAGCTTTTGTTGCAAAATCATAATTCTCGTCCAACTGGGTCCGCTTCAATTCATGAAGCAAATGTTGCATCATATGACCACAAAAATGGTTATGGTAAGAAGAATTATGAACGCGGAAAGGGAAAATGATTCAATAAAGATCATGGCAAGCAACACCCTAAGTCTCGTGGTGATAAGTTCCTGAATAAATGGAACAGAAATGACACCACTGAGAAAAAGGGAAAAGGTGTTGAAAAAGGGTTTACTCGCAATCGCGACCAACCATGTCATAGTTGCGGGCTAAAAGGGCATTAGGCCCTTGTGTGCCGTACACCCAAACATTTTGTGGATCTTTATCAAGCCTCCTTGAAAGGGAATGGCAAAGATGTTGAGATGAATTTTACCAGTGGAGATGAATCGCCAAACATTAAATATATGGATGCCCCCGATTTTCCTATTGATCCAAATGTCGATCTTGATTTTTTATTGATTAAATGTAATGATTTCAATTCCTAAGTACTAGTTTTATTCTATATTTTACTATTTCTATATACTAGTTTTCGACTATGAATGAAATATGTTTTTTTCCTTAATTCATTAAAATTATTTGTCTAGATGGATCAACAAGTGGTGTGTTCAAAGCCATATACGAGTGATATTTGTCTTATTAACTGTGCTACAACGCACACGATTCTTACAAAAAAAGAATATTTCTCTAACTTGACTTTAGTTGACGCTAATGTTCAAACGATATCTGGCATTACTAACTTGATTAAAGGCTCTGGATGAGCAAATATTATGTTGCCTGGGGGTACAATGATTCATGTTGTTAATGCATTATACTCAGAAAAATCCAGATGAAATTTACTTAGTTTCAAAGATATTCGACAAAATGGATATCATATCGAAACTATGAATGAGAATAATAGAGAATTTTTCTACATTACATAGGTTTTGAATGGGAAAAAGAAGTTTCTGGAAAAATTTCCAACTTCACATTCTGGATTATATTTTACACATATAAGACACATTGAAACGAATGTCGTCATGAATATAAATATCAATGATCAAAAGACATTTCTTTTATGGCATGATCGACTTGGTCATCCAGGATCATCAATGATGTGAAGAATTATTAATAACTCGCATGGACACCCTTTGAGTCATAAAATATTTTTAGCTGGTGATTATAGCTGTGTTAGATGTTCTCAAGGAAAACTAATAGTTAAACCATCACCAAGTAAAGTCGTTGAGGAATCTCCAGTTTTCTTAGAACGCATTTAGGGAGACATTTATGGACCTATTCATCCTCATTGTGGACCATTCATATCTTTCATGGTTTTGATAGATGCATCAACTAGGTGGTCACATGTTTGTTTACTTTCGAGTAGAAATGTTATATTTGCTAGACTCTTAGCTCAAGTTATAAAGTTAAGAGCTCAATTTCTTGATAACCCAATTAAAACTTTTCGCCTTGATAATGCCAGCGAATTTCAATCCCAAACATTCACATATTATTGCATGTCTATAGGAATTACCCTCGAGTATTATGTTCCTCATGTGCATACCCAAAATGGTTTGGCAGAATCTCTGATCAAACATATTCAATTGATTGCTAGCCTTTAATTATGAGAGCTAGGCTGCCAACTTCAATTTGGGGACATGCAGTTCTTCATGCAGCATCTATCATTCGTTTTAGACCTATACCATACCATAAACATTCCCCAATACAACTCATTTTAGGTCAACAACCAAATATCTCACACTTGAAATTTTTGGTTGTGCAGTGTATGTTCCCATACCACCTCCAAATAGAACTAAAATGGGTCTACAATGAAAACTTGGTATTTATATTGGTTTTAATTCATCATCAATTATCAGATACCTTGAGCCCCTAATAGGGGATTTATTTACAGCACGTTTTGCAAATTGTTACTTTGACGAAACAATTTTCCCACCATTAGGGGAGATAAGAAGCCAATTCAAAATGAATGGCGTGAAATTGCTTGGAATGCATCGAGTTTATTACATTATGATCCATGCACAAATCAGTATGAACTTGAAGTTCAAAGGATCATCCATTTGCAACAAATTGCAAATCAATTACCAGATGCATTTACTGATATAAAACGAGTGACAAAATATTTTATTCCAGCAGCAAATGCTCCAACAAGAATTGATGTCAGTGTGCAACAAAGTTTATAAGAACCAACAAAACGCTTAAAGCGTGGAAGACCTGTTGGTTCAAAAGATACAGTTTCTCGAAAGAGGAAAACATGAGTAAAAATAAATGAAAATCATAATACTCCAGATAAAGCTCAAGAATCCTTTAATAAGGATTTGTCAGAACAAGTTGAATCTGACGAGGAGCAATTACTTATTGAAAATGAGGAGAATAATGAGATATCAATGAATTATTTGAATTCTAGTAAGATTTGGGATTGAAATAAAGTTGTTCTAGATGATATATTTGCTTTCAATGTATCTTTTGAGATTTTTGAAATGATGATATAGAACCACGAATTGTGGATGAATGTCGAAAAAGACTAGATTGGCCAAAGTGGGAAGAGGCTATCCAAACAGAGTTACACTCGTTAAGAAAACGAGAAGTTTTTGGACCAATTGTCCAAACGCCTGATGGCGTTAAGCCTGTTGGATATAAATGAGTATTTGTACAAAAGAGAAATGAAAAGAATGAAATTACAAGATATAAAGCAAGACTTGTAGCTCAAGTTTTTTCACAAAGACCTCACATTGATTATGAGGAAACATATTCTCCTGTTATAGATGCAATTGCATTTCAATTTTTAATAAGTCTTGCGGTTTCTGAAGGGCTTGATATGCATCTTATGGATGTTGTTACAACATATCTATACGGATCCTTAAACAATGAGATATATATATGAAAATTCCTAAGGGGTTTGAAGTGCCCGAATCAAAACCTCATAATATGTAATCTATAAAATTGCAAAGGTCTTTGTACGGATTAAAATAATCTGGCCAAATGTGGTACAAACGCCTTAGTGATTATTTACTTAAAGAATGATATGTCAAAAATCTACTTTGTCCATGTGTCTTTATTAAAAAATCATCATCGAGATTTACAATTATGCTGTATATGTTGATGGTTTGAATATTGTGGGAAATCATGACGACATAGTGAGAACATCTGAATACTTGAAAAATGAATTCGAGATGAAATAACTTGGAAAAACAAAATTTTGTCTCGATCTACAAATCGAGCATTTTTCAAGTGGAATACTTGTCCATCAATCGAATTATATTGATAAAATCTTGAAAAGATTTTACATGGACAAAGCACATCCATTAAGCTCCCCAATGGTTGTTAGATCACTTGAAGTGGATAAGGATCCATTTCGACCTCGTGAAAGTGATGAAGAGCTACTTGGTCTAGAGGTACTTTATTTAAGTGCAATTGGTGCACTTATGTATCTTGCAAATTGTACAAGACCAGATATTGCCTTCTCTATTAATTTACTTGCAAGATATAACTCTTCACTATTCGAAGACATTGGAATAGTGTCAAACACATTTTTCGTTATCTTCAGGGAACAAGTGACATGTGTTTGTTTTACTCAAGAGGAGAAAAAATGAATTTGCAAGGATATGCTGATCCTGGCTATTTATCTGATCCTCATAGGGCTCGCTCTCAAATGAGTTATGTATTCACTTGTGGTGATACTGCTATATCATGAAAGTGAGTGAAGCAAACTATGGTTGCTACTTCTTCTAATCATTAAAAAATACTTGCAATTCATGAAGCAAGTCGTGAATGTATATGGTTGAGAAACATGATTCAATATATTCAAGAATCAGCCGGATTATCTTCAATTAAAGATTCTCCAACTATATTATATGAAGATAATTCAACATGTATCACACAATTAAGTAAAGAATATATAAAGGGGACATAACAAAACATATTTCACCAAAATTCTTTTATACATATAAGCTTCAAAAAAGTAGTGAAATCGATACAAGCAAATTCGGCTGTGTGATAATCTTGCTGATTTATTCACAAAAGCTTTGCCAACTACAATATTTAAAAGACTTACATATGGTATTATCTTGCGTCGACTCAAGGATATTGCAAGCAATGAAACATGATAAATACCACCTATATCAACATGAGGGGGAGTTATTGTGACGGCCCCAATTCTACAACCTAAACTGAGCCCCGCCCGGCCTAGATTTACGTGGACCCCGAGTCAATCCTCGCGGCATCAACGCAAGCCTAGTCAGCCTTCCTAGCCATTTTTTATTACAAGACAACATAATTTAGCATTTATAATGAGTTATTCAAATTTGTAAGTTATCAAAGTTTATGCGGAAGCGAATTCAACTTAAACAAATCTAAACAACTTTACACAAATCAGTTAAGACAACCTATAGTGTGGAAACCCCGCATATAATCCAAGTTCTAAAATATATCACAACACTCATATACCCCATATGACAAAAACAATATACATAAATAATACAAAACCTACAAAAATGTGAGAGGGAAGGTCGCTCCAAAGTCCTCACAATAGATCTCAAAGCACTGGCCCCTTTCCTTTACTCGATTGCGGATCTGCGCTCAGTTAAACACGAGAATAACGAGCCCAGGTAAGTAACGCCAGTATGATACCAAATAACATTTTAAAATAAATAAATCAGTCTATATTTATGCAGATAGAAAGAAAGGTATAAGGACGCATGAATAAATAAAAGAATGTAAGTAAATCAAAAGTAATCGATACATGAGTGTCCAGGAACACAAACATAGAGGCTCAAGTAGTCCCGACCAATAGGTCGTTGAGTCTTGGCAAAACATCAAGACTCGGGTTCTAGGATTTGGTACACTCACAAGCCCTAAACCCTTGAGATAGTGAGACTTCCTGGAACAACCACGCTAAAAACTCACACCCCGTCAAAATCAGTATCCAGTGCAGTGCATCCCGAGGTCATAACTCTGGTATGTTACCTCAGCCAGCCAGTCCTTCCAAGGATCACCGTCGACTCACTTGCCCTCAGACAACTCAATTAGAATGAGATTCCAAGGATAGATAACAAGCAATGAACAACAATATTCAATAGCTTAAAATGAAATACTGTGCATTTTCTAGCTGCTTTACTTACCTCGATCCACTCACCTTGACTCACTTGCCCTCAGACAACTCAATTAGAATGAGATTCCAAGGATAGATAACAAGCAATGAACAACAATATTCAATAGCTTAAAATGAAATACTGTGCATTTTCTAGCTGCTTTACTTACCTCGATCCACACGCATATTCCTAGCCTATCCAATCTCCCGACACTCCAAAAATGCATTCCCGACCCCCCGAGAAATTCTTAGGTTCCTGATATCATATTATAGGTTTTTTAATATGTTAGGACCTTTTCTTAGGGTATTACACATGTTTAAAGTGTTTAAGGAACTTTTAAAAATTGCAGATTTTTGTACTGCCTAGGCAATTAGCGCGCTAATTCTAATATTAGCGTGCTAATTCCTCACTTTAGCGCGCTACCTTAAATCTCTAGCGTGCTGATTAGCACACTAATCTCAACATTAGCGCGTTACTTCTGATATCTAGCGCGCTAGATTATCTACCTAGCGCGCTATGTGCAGCAGAACCTAGAATTCTGCATTTTGAATTTTGGGTTTTTGCTACACATAGGCCTTGTTAACGCCTTAGGGACCCTCATACACACTATAAGAGGTCCCTAACATCAACCCCAACATAAAACAACAACAACAACATCGAATTCTATGAATTCATCAACTTAATGGAGTGGAGAAGTTACCTAGCTTGAAGAACTTCTTCTTCTTCACTAAAGCTTCAATGATTTGCACACTTCTCCTCCACCAAGATTGCTCCAACGCAATCTCTCTTTTCTCTCTTCTTTTCTTGCCTACCAATTTGATGAGCATGAATGATAAATTGTATTGACTTAGGTGTTTTATTTGACTTGGATATGTTTGAACCATAGCCATTGATCATGTGTGCACAGATATCTCAAGGCTTGTCTAGTGGTCCACCTTCATTCAATAATTTCCTAAGTCATGGTTAAATGACATCACAAGTTGACTCTATTGACCTCTTGATTGGTTGATACGTATCGCGAGACACATCATGTGCTTACTAATTTCTTTCACTAACTTAGGCACCTTATAATTAAATCAAATATGACCACACTAAGCTAGTATAAAACCATAATTAGCTCACATAAACCTTACCCCATAAGCCACTACCTCGGTTCCGCGTCAACACGCAACTCAAGGTACGTCTCCGCTCGTCTCGACACCGATATGCCCCGCGTGTACCTTACCCGCACATTTCCGAAATTAATTAGTTTAAATTGTTCGATCTTTCATATCCTATATAATACAAGAATCAAACAAAAATAGCATACCTCGGTGTCGACTCCTGAGGTTTGGACATACGTATCACGGCAAGTGGGTCCCACGTACGACCCTGAAATGACACGTGGCACAAATTAGATTTTAGGGTCGTTACAATTATTAATTAGTGTATTGCACTCTTTTTCCCTTAGCTATGGTTTTATCCCACTGGTTTTCATAGCAAGGTTTTTAATGAGGCAATCATATCAATATCATACTCTATATAAAGATTGATGAGAATGATGTACTCTTTTTCCTTTGCTAGATTTTTTTCCACTGGGTTTTTTTTTCTAGTAGAGGTTTTAACGAGACATATTCTCTCAACAAGTGTCATCCAAGGGGGAGTGTTGTAAATGTCATGAGAAAGTGGATGACCCTTCCTATCCCCACCTTTTACACCCATTTACTTGTAACTTATTATTGTAAATGTAACTTGTATTTTTTGGTCTTCATCTCATTATGACCAAAAGGGCCATATAAAGGGGTCATCTCAATGTAATTGGTGCACCAAGTTGAATGAAAGATTTCTCATTTCTCTCATCTACTATCATGTTCAAGTTTTAGTTCATTGCTTATACTTTCCTTGCCTTAGCCTTAGTTAGTTTTACAACAAGAAGTATTTTCTTTGGTGAAAAAACAATTTTTTTTAAGGTTCGTCTCATAAGTAAATATAAAAAAATCAAATTAAATAATTAAAATGAATAAAAAACAAAATGAAATATATAACAAAAGAAGTACAAGTATATGTAAAATGTACAGTGAGATAAAAACACTACAAAATATGAAAAAAGGTATAAAATTTAAAGTCTAAAAAAGTCTATACATCAAACTCAATCGTCGATATCGTGGTCGGTCTTTGAGTCATCAGCATCAGCATTTTCTGGAGGCGTGAATGAAATCCCTAGTATGTCCATTAGAGCCTGCTCCATACGGCCTAACCGTCCCTGCACCTCTCGCAACTCCTCACAGCCTAAGGTGTTATCTCGGATATGAGACAACCCCAACCGCCCAAGGGTGACGTGTCTCCGTGTACTCCTTGCCGGCTGGCCCAACTACACGTGTCTGGCACCTACCCATCCTCTTTATGTCTCGGGAATCGTGTCCACCAGTGTATTATTTGATAACTTAGTATATTATCCTTATAGCCTTTATCCGTTCCCGATGGGAAATCTAACAGTCTCAATTGTTACCTAGTTAGCAATTTATTGAGATCCTAACCATACTAATGGGTTGTATTTTATAGGTTAACATATTCAGCGGAAGTCTAACTTAATACCATTTAAACAAGATAATTTAGCATGATAAACATTATTTAAAGGCAAAACCTACTGTGGAAAATCCGGGAAAGTACTCTGTATATAAGCGACATCACCACAATAGGTATATATACATGTATTGTGTTATTCTCAAGTCTCCCAATACCCAAAATATACAAAATATCACAAATAAACACATACAAGTAGGTCCTCGACAATGGGAAATCAGATGTAGTCGCCTAGGATCCCCTTGCCCCTACTGGTACTAGGATCTGCACTCAATCATCACAAAAAGACAGATGACGAGTACAATAAGTAAAATCCCAAGGAACTCCTCTGAGCATTCATATAATAAAAATAAAGGAAATACAAGAAATGTTGTCAAGTAAACATGCGGAATATAAAACAGACAACTGTAAATGGCTCATCGCATGAATAAACAACAGACAAGCTAACAAATGTGTGTGCTCGCTCTAGAGGGACTGATTTACTTCGGGTTACCAAGTTCCCACCAATGGTCGCGTCCAACTGGCCCAACACTTGGTCCCTCGCGACGTTGGCCAAATCCGCTGAGTCACCAACACGTGCACCAAGGCAAGCCCAGGTCGCCATTCACTAAGGGTCGGGTCACACGTGCTACAGTCCAGTGCCTCATGAATACACAACAAGGAAGTCCGGGGGAGTAACCTCAACCCACGTCCAAATATCCGAATAAAATGATGAACAACAAGGAATAATAGAAACAACATGTAAACAAAATAAATACTCAGAGTTTTTCAGTTGGGTTTTACAAACCTCACATCGCTCTCCGACCTCCCCGGACTCCCATACCCGACCCGTCAAGCTCCCCGACTCTGAGCTTCGGTCCACTAAGTCCCTGAAGTCCATTTTACCAGTTTAGTTTGTTTACAAAGGTATAGATATGTATTAGGTGAAAAATCTCCGAAATAGTCCTAAACTTCATAGTTCATCCGTCATTAGGGCGCTAATTTGTCTACATAGCGCGCTAGTTTTGAGTTAGCGCGCTAGAAATTTTAACTAGTGCGCTATTGTTCTTCGTTGCGAAGAACAGCGACACACTTAGGACAGTGAGCGCGCTAATATTTCCAATTAGCGCGCTAATTGACTTCTGGGACAAAATTCTCAATTCGAGAATTCTGTCCTAGCCCTCTCAATTAGCTATTCTAACTGGTCTATTACCCTCTCCTCATCAAAAAAAATACATAAATCAGAACACTCTAGATACCTCAATGTACATAAATTTCCACAAATTCATGCATTCATCACACTCTCCAATTTCATCAAAACTAGAAATTCTAGTTAGACCAGTGATTAATCCTCTAATCATACGATCTAACAACATGAAATTGGTCAACTTTTCATCATAACTCATAGCATACATCAGAAAATTTGAAATTCCACCAAGGCATATGAAAATGGGTTCAATTTAAAGTATAGGAGATGTGAAATGTTATTACCTAAGTTAGATTACTTGATTTGATGCCTAGGTTGTTGAATTCCCAGCTCCAAATCCTCTATTCTTCCTCTGATCTACTGGTTTTGCATGAAATGTATGTGAGTGTTGTGAATCAAACTTTCCACTAACTTGGTTTATATATATGTTGGGTTGGAATCCAGTGTGCGTACGTATCCTGAGGCATATCTTGTGGTTCACAAGTATGATGTCCTATACCTCCTGGTGACTCCAATAGCACACTCATCATCTGGTAACACTCACAATGCTAATCTAGATGTCCATCTCATGGCCTCTTTTATTTAATGTAAACTATAGGCTTCCATTTATTTTATTTGTGTCACATTACATTAAGCCTTATCCAACCATATGACTAGTGTTTTATTTATCAAATTAAACCAGCTCATGGTCACACTAACCCTCGGCTACTCGTACCCGGTGCCCCGCGTCTCGACACGCATTTCGAGGTGCGCCATAGTCTATTGTTTGAGTTAATTTAATAAGCCTATAGTTACATCAATCATCTCAATTTGATAACCTATGGTTACATTTATTATGCCAACTTAATAACCTTGACATGTTTATGTAAGTTTATTGAGTTTTCTCTAGTGTACCCGTATCTCACCTCTCGATACCCGTGTTAGCATGCATTTCGAGGCAGCTACCCGTCACACAACCTCGCACGCTCTCGTGATTCAACATACACACATGTGATGTATTTAACCAATAATTGAATAAAGTGCACTGCAATTAAGCCATCCAACACACAATTAAACCAGTGTACCTAGGTCAACGTGTGTCCTAGCCTACCCGCAGCGTCCACGCGGATGTGAGTTGGCGTCAACGACATTAACAAAATAGGCCGTTACAGCTTTTCCCAACTAAATAAAAATTTCGTCTCGAAATTTAACCGTAACTTAAATCTCATACCAGAAAATAGCTGAGGGTATCGCTCTCTCATCGTAGACTCGAGTTCCCAAGTGAGTCCCTCTGTCCTATGATGCTGCCAACGAACTAAGACCTTAGAGAGTTCCTTGTTCATGAGAATCTATACTCTGCGGTCAACGATCTTTATCGGCCTCTCCTCGTAAGTCATGTCAGGCTGAACCTCAATCTGTCCCAACTCAATAGTCGGTCTCGGTCATGCCCTAGCTAGTCTCGGCATCGAAATGTAAAATGTAGGATGAACCCCAGCTAACTCAGCAGGTAGCTCTAATCGATACGTAACACTGCCCACTCGCTGTGCAATCCTGTATGGCCCAATGAACCTTGGCGCCAGTTTCCCCTTAATACGAAACCTCTGTTGACCCTTCCAAGGGGAAACCTTCAAATACACCATGTCGCCCTCCTCATAGCTCATTCCCTCGTGATAATGATCTGCGTATTTCTTCTGTCTATCCTTTGCGGCTCGTAACCTTGTCGAATCTTTCTGATCTTCTCTGTGTGATCAACAACTATCTCAGGCCCAACTGTCACTGTATCCTCCGGCTCCGCCCAACAGGCAAATGATCTATAAGGCCTCCCATACAGTGCCTCAAACGGTGGCATGTCAATGCTCGCCTGATAGCTGTTATTATATGCAAACTCACACAAAGGCAGATAGTCCTCCCACGAACCCCCAAACTGCAGTATACAAGCCCTGAGCATATCCTCGAAGATCTGTATCAATCGCTTTGACTGTCCGTCGGTCTGAGGATGATAAGACGTACTAAACTGCAACCTGGTGCCAAACTACTCCTGCATAGCTTCCCAAAGCTTCGATGTAATCCTAGGATCTCTATCCGATACGATGGGAATCGGCACTCCATGCAATCTAATAATTTCCTACTCAAACAATATGCTCAGCTGAGGAAACGTGTATCTCATAGAAATCGGAATGAAACGAGCCGATTTTTTTCAATCTATTAATCACTACCCATACTGTATCGTGACGCCTCGATGTATGCGGTAGTCCACTAACGAAATCCATGGTGATATGCTCCAATTTCCACTATGGAATGGGCAATGGCTTTAACAATCCACCGGGTCTCCTGCGCTAGGCCTTCGCCTGCTGGCAAATGTGACAACTCCTGACGTATACGCCTACGTTAGCCTTCATATCTGGCCACCATAATAATCGTCTCAAATCATGGTACATCTTGGTCCAACCAGGATGAACTGTGTAGCGAGACCGGAGTGCATCTTCCAGAATCTCGTTCCGTATCTCCTGATCCGCAGGTATCCACAATGTTCCTCGGTGTCTCAAACACCGATCTGTGGTGTCTGCCCAATCAATGCACTCAAAATCCTGAGCCAGAACACTGAACCACTCATAGAGCCCATCAGCCCTCTATCACTCGACAACCTTCTCAATCGATACAGTCGGAACCCTCATTTGACCACAAATGTGCTGCTCAGCTGTAGTGGATACCTCTGTCATGCACATAATTGATGCCGCTTGTAACAGACCATGTTCGTGTGTCATAGCTCGCAAACCAGTCTGACTGTCAATCCCACTCTGACTCAATGCGTCCGCTACGACGTTCACCTTTCCAAGGTGATACTCAATAGCAAAGTCGTAGTCCTTCAGCAACTCCAGCCATCTCCGCTGGCGCATGTTTAGATCCCTTTAAGTAAAAATATAACGTAAACTCTGATGATCTGTATACAAGATGTACTTCTCCCCGTAGAGATAGTGCCTCCAAGCCTTCAGTGCAAAGATGACTACTGCAAGCTCCAGGTCATTCACGGGGTAATTTCCCTTATGGGGTCTCAATCGTCTGGAAACATAGGCAACTGGTCTACCATCCTGCATCAACACGCATCCAAGAACAATGCCCGACGCATCTCGTATAAATCGTCAAAGTTTGCCCGATTCCGAATATCAATACTAGTGCAGAGGTCAACCTCTTCTTCTGCTCACAGAAGGCTTGCTCACACTCCTCTGACCAATTAAACCTAACATTTTTCTTGGTCAGTCTCGTCATCGGCGCTGCAATCAAAGAAAAATTATGTACAAATCACCGGTAATATCCTACCAGTCCGAGAAAATCCGTATATCGGCAACAAACTCAGGCGTTCTCTAGTCAATAATAACTCGAATATTCTTTGAGTCCACCGAGATACCCTGATCACTGATGACATGTCCAAAAAATCTCACCGTACTCAGCCAGAAGTCACACTTACTGAACGTTGGCGTACAATCTGTGCTCTTTCAGTGTCGTCAAAACTGCCCTGAGATGTCCCTCGTGATTCTCATGAGTCCTACTATAGATCAAGATGTCGTCGATGAACACTATGACAAATCCGTATATATATGGTCTCAAGACCTTGTGCATCAAATCCATGAAAATTGCTGGGGCGTTAGTCGGCCTAAACGACATGACTGTAAACTCAAATAGCCCGTATCTCATACTGAAAGCAGTCTTCTGGATATTCACCTCTCGAATCCTCAACTGATGATAACCCGAGCGAAGGTCAATCTTCAAGAATAATCTGGCACCCGCCAACTGATCGAACATATCATCTTTCCTAGGAAGTAGACGGTTCCTAACTGTCACCTGATTCAACTTCCCATAGTCTATGCACATCCTCATCAACCCATCATTTTTCTTCACAAACAATACTGGAGCTCCCCAATATGACATACTAGGGTGAATAAAACCCTTCTCCTGCAATTCATCCGGCTATTGTCTAACCTCCCCCTGCTCCGATGGTGACATCTTATATGGTCTACTGGCAATAGGTTGCGTCCCTGGTATCAATTTGATGATAAACTCAACAGCTCGTGGCGGTGGAAATCCCGTAGGTCATCCGAAATACATCAACAAAATCTCTCACCATCGGTACATCCTCAATCCTGTCCTCCTCCTAATCTCCGCTCAACTATCGCTGCAAATGCCTCCATCTCCTGCGCTATAGCTAGTCGGCCTCTAGTGATAGGTAAGTCAGTCGCAGATCAAACCAGTGCAAACTCTGGTATCCCCGAAATACGAAACTCTATTCTCTTACCATAACAATCAATCCGTGCATGACAGGATGACAGCTAATCCATCTCGAGAAGCGCGCCAAACTCTAGGCACTCCAATAATCAAAGATCGGCTAGTAACTGATGTCCTTCGACCTCTATCATCACGTCTGTACATATCCGGTTAGGATATATCTTGTCTCCAACGGTCGTACTGAGGACAAGGTGTGTGTCTAGTGTCTGTGTATCTAACCCTAACACTCCAACAACACGTCCAACGCAATAAATGATAAAGTACCACCAGAATCAAACATAGCATGCATAGGTCGTCCAAAAATATGCAACGTACCCTCGATGAGCTGTCTGTCGCTCCAGCATTAGGCTGTGCTACCGCATGAGCTATCTCTCAGGCCTGCTTTGGCTCTCGACGTGGTGACAGTGGCGTCCTGCAGTTGGCCCTCAAATGTCCTCTTTGACCACACATGTGGCATCTGCGGTTATCCTGCCTTCCAATCTGTCCATCTCCAGATCTCAGACCCTGACCCCGGTCTCTCTGACCCCTGTCATGTCCCCCCTAATCTCGGTCCTGATGGTGCATCTGCGGTTGTGGCATATGCTGATCTACTAGGTCCTGATGTGATGGCATGAACCGGTTGTCTCTCTTGATACTAGAACTGACTGCCCTGGTGATCATCCCTTCGGCCTCTATCCTGACGATCCATTTATCTCTTCGACCTCCGATTCGACCGAGAACTCTGCCCTGTTTGTACCTCCCTACCAGTCACACGTATGCCATATCTCTGCATCAGATATGTCTCATGTGCTAATGTTGTCAAAAATGTCATGCATAGTAGATGCCCTAGATGATACAACTACTGAAGTGATCCTGTCATCAACCCCTCTGGTGAAATAGCAGATCTGTAGGCGCTCTGTCCCGGCGACATCCATCGAAAATTGAATTAAATGTCGGAACCTCTCCATGTACTACATCAAGGTCCCAACCCCCCCGTCTCGGGGTCAAGAACTCCTCCTCGCCTCGCCTAACCTCCATAGGTATGTACTGGTCGTAGAATAGCTCTCTAAACTCGGCCCATGTCGTCGGCTCTGGATGCGTATCCTGATACGTAGTCCACCATACTACGGCGTGACCTCTCAAGCATGCTCCCGACAGTCGTACCTGGACATTCTCATCATTCCTCATCAGCTTATGGAATTACTGATGAGATACAATCCACTTTCCCGCGGCCTCGGGGTCACCACCTCCGTAAAAGAAGCCTGGCTGAAACTTCAGAAATTCCCTCAACAGTTTCGCCTCTGAAGCTAAAACGAATCCCGATGTAATAGCAGTAGTAGTGGTAGTATTCGTCTGACCCGTAGCCGTAGGTGGAGGCGTAAGAGTTAACGTCTCCAAGGGAACGACAACGGGTGTGGCTCTCTCCGTTTGTGCACCCTCTACTACTCTCTCAATTGGTTTCTAAGGTGTAACTGGGACGACAACTATCCCCATAAGTGTCGTAAATGCTACTGGTTCTCTAGGTGTGGCAACTGCTGTAGCCAATGCTGTCAATGCAACAGTTTGATCCTGTAGCAAACGAAACACCTCGGCCATCTGCCTCTCCTGAGCCGAGAGTCGGTACTCCATACTAGGTGTAACTGGGGAATCTCTAGCTGTACCACTAGGCTGATCAATATCCTGAGGCGTCGTCGACTGTCCGTCCATGATCAGCATCGAGAAGCGTGCTCCGTATCGGTCTTGGTATATATACGTATATCATATATATAATGGAAATATAACACATATATAACCTCTAACTCTACCCGCCTCACATCACTTTCCAACTAAAGTTCTAAGGCAATAACATAAGGTTTCCACAACTAAGGTTTATTTATTTAAATTTTATTCACTTCCATTAAACTTATCCCAAGGCTCCCGCAAAACCTCGGCTTTGATACCAACTGTGGTGACTCAGCTACCCCGGGGTAACGTGTCTTTGTGTACTCCTTGCCGACTGGCCCAACTACACGTGTCCCGCACCTGCCCGTCCTCTTTATGTCTCGTGAATCGTGTCCACCAGTGTATTATCCGATAACTTAGTATATTATCCTTATATGTTTTGTCCATTTTCGGTGGGAAATCTAACTGTTTCAATTGTTACCTAGTTAGCAATTTTTTGAGATCCTAACCATACTAATGGGTTGTATTTTATAGGTTAACATATTCAACGGAAGTCTTACTTAATACCATTTAAACAAGATAATTTAGCATGATAAACATTATTCAAAGTCCAAACCTACTGTGGAAAACCCTGAAAAGTACTATGTATATAGGCGACATCACCACAACAGGTATATATACATGTATTGTGTTATCTCAAGTCTCCCAATACCTAAAATATACAAAATATCTCAAATAAACACGTACAAGTAGGTCCTCGACAGTGGGCATCAGATATGGTCGCCTAGGATCCCCTTGCCCCTACTGGTACTAGGATATGCAGTCAATCATCATAAAAAATAGATGACGAGTACAGTAAGTAAAATCCCAAGGAACTCCTCTGAGCACTCGTATAATAAAATAAAGGAAATACAAGGAATGTTGTCAAGTAAACATGCATAATATAAAACAGATAACTGTAAATGGCTCATCGCATGAATAAACAACAGACAAGCTAACAAATGTGTGTGCTCGCTCCAAAGGGACTAGACTGTACTTCGCGTCACCAAGTTCCCACCAGTGGTCGCGTCCAACTGGTCTAACATTTGGTCCCTCGCGGCGCGGCCAAATCCGCTGAGTCACCGACATGTGCACCAAGGCAAGCCCAGGTCGCCATTCATTGAGGGTCGGGTCACACGTGCTACAGTCTAGTGCCTCTTGAACACACAACAAGGAAGTCCGGGAGTAACCTCAATCCACGTCTAAATATCCGAATAAAATGATGAACAACAAGGAATAATAGAAACAACATGTTAAAAAATAAATACTCAGAGTTTTTCAGTTGGGTTTTACAAACCTCACAACGCTCTCCGACCTCCCCGGACTCCCGTACCCGACCCGTCAAGCTCCTCGACAGTGAGCTTCGGTCTACTAAGTCCCTGAAGTCCATTTCTACCAGTTTAGTTTCTTTACAAAGGTGTAGATATGTATTAGGTGAAAAATCTCTAAAACGGTCCTAAACTTCATAGTTCATCCGTCATTAGCGCGCTAATTTGTCTACCTAGCATGCTAGTTTTGAGTTAGCGCGCTAAGGGGATGTACCTAGCGCAATAGATGGAATTAGCGCGCTAGAAATTTTAACTAGCGCGCTACTGTTTTTCGTTGCAAAGAACAGCGACACTCTTAGGAGAGTTAGCGTGCTAATATTTCTAATTAGCGCGCTGATTGCCTTTTGGGACAAAATTCTCAATTCGAGAATTCTGTCCCAACCCTCTCAATAAGCTATTCTAACTGGTCTATTACCCTTTCCTCATCAAAATAACCTCAATACATAAATTTCGACAAATTCATGCATTCATCACACTCTCCAATTTCATCAAAACTAGAAATTCTAGTTAGACCAGTGATCAATCCTCTAATAATACGATCTAACAACATGAAATTGATCAACTTTTCATCACAATTCAGAGCATACATCAGAAAATTCGAAATTTCACCAAGGCATATGAAAATGGGTTAAATTTAAAGTGTAGGAGATGAGGAATATGATTACCTAAGTTAGATTACTTGGTTTGATGCCTAGGTTGTTGAATTCCCAGCTCCAAATCCTCTCTTCTTCCTTTGATCTACTGGTTTTGCATGAAATGTATGCGAGTGTTGTGAATCAAACTTTCCACTAACTTGGTTTATATATATGTTGGGTTGGAATCCAGTGTGCGTACGTATCCTGAGGCATATCTTGTGGTTCACAAGTATGATGTCCTATACCTCCTGGTGACTCCAATAGCACACTCATCATATGGTAACACTCACAATGCTAATCTAGATGTCCATCTCATGGCCTCTTTTATTTAATGTAAACTATAGGCTTCCATTTATTTTATTTGTGCCACATTACATTAAGCCTTATCCAACCATATGACTAGTGTTTTATTTATCAAATTAAACCAGCTCATGGTCACACTAACCCTCGGCTACTCGTACCCGGTGCCCCGCGTCTCGGCACGCATTTTGAGGTGCGCCATAGTCTATTGTTTGAGTTAATTTAATAAGCCTATAGTTACATTAATCATCTCAATTTGATAACCTATGGTTACATTTATTATGCCAACTTAATAACCTTGACATGTTTATGTAAGTTTATTGAGTTTTCTCTAGTGTACCCGTATCTCGCCTCTCGATACCCGCGTTAGCACGTACTTCGAGGCAGCTACCCTTCGCACAACCTCACACGCTCTCATGATTCAACATACACACATGCGATGCATTTAACCAATAATTGAATAAAGTACACCGCAATTAAGCCATCCAATGCACAATTAAACCAGTGTACCTAGGTCGACGTGTGTCCTAGCCTACCCGCGGCGTCCACATGGATGTGAGCTGGCGTCCATGTCTGAAATTTCAAGATAATTAACAACATTAACAAAATGGGCAGTTACAGGATAACACGTAGAAGATTTGTCTGCATCTCCTAAATGTCTCTCCTCAGCAGCTCAATGGGCTCATCTTGAGCAGAAATAGGTCAAGAAGATCCAGCTTTAGCTCCAGCTCTTGCTCTTACTCTATCATGTCGACGCCTCAGCCCCGATGGTGTCCACCCTAATCCATATGTCCGTTCTTTGGCGTCACGCTCCACGACGGATAAATATAACTCTGTCTCATCTGTTGGCGTGTCAAGCTGCGAATATGTGAGCTCAATGCGTCGGTCGCGTATCGCTGTTTAAAATAATAATTTAAACATTCACAAATAATATATATAGGTCATTGATACCTATTATAATTAACCAAACAATTACTACAAAACTATTTTCTTACGACAATGTTCTCTACTCTCTCATCCAGGAAAATGATGTCGTCATGATCTTTAATGTGAAAGTATAGGCATAACTCCAAAGCAGTCGGGGGTCAACCTAATTTCTCCTCCTACAAAACATATGTTTAATTAGGATTAATTAATATTATATTTATATATGAACTTATTATAGTATAACTCACTAGCCTCTCTGCGTACTGATAGATGGATATGGAACCATCTGTATGCACAACAATACCCGTAACGGGTCCCCTATCTTTGTTATCCTATTCTTGCTTGTTTGCTTAGTTATCTTTTTAAAGTCAGGGGTTGACCGCATCTTCTTGTAATGGTCGAAGATCTCGGTAAATACATGACCCGACTTCTTATCCTTTGAATAAATCTTGCTAATAAAGTTGGAGTAACAAGTGGCAATCTGCCGCTCGTACGCCTCTTGAATAGCCGTGTCATCCGATAGATCCTAGTCAAAAGAAAGCTATGTACAAAAATATTGTAATTTAGTTTATATATTCTAATTAGTAAACGAAACAACTTTGAGTAAAGGTTTGTTACCTTCCACTGATTCCAATATACATCTCGCATGTGCTAGGGAACATGCTCCCATGAGTAGCCATCCTTATGTAAAGAGTATTTGTATGCCTTCATCGTCTCTCGTGCAACTCTATCTGACGGGTGCAACTTTCGTCCACTAAATTGAAAATTTACTTTAGATCTTATTTTGATCAATTAATGAAACGCATTTGAGTTATAACTAAATTACATATACTTATTATCTATCATCCTTGAAAACCAAGAATACTCGCCCCTGATTGCGTAGAAGTGTTGCATCTAGGTGCTCTAGCGGCCTGAGCGCCTCGTCGCCGTCCCCGTGAGGTTGTGCCAATGGACGGGTCGCTAGAAGGGAGTGGTGTAGAACTTGGCGATTTTAAGGCATGTAAATCAGATGCGACTGCCTGTGCGGTTGTTTGCTGGTCGGGCTGATGCGATGGAGATGCTGACCCCCCCCCCCGATGAAAAAGTAGGCCCATAGTTTGGTCGCGTAATAACGTGACTTGCGACGGGAGGTGTCACTAGCAAAGATAGGAGTGTAGAGTACATCTGCATGGAGGCGGATCATCAGCAAATACAGATGGCAAAGGCATGCGGTACGCTGAAGAGGGAGGTGGTGGATGTAAATAAGATGGGGTGTCTGATAGAAGAAGGAGGCTTGCTGATAAGGTGGGAATGGCTACGGATGATATAAGGGGGCCTGCGGAGGGTGATGCTGCTGAAGATGTTGATGCTGGGGATGCTGCCCCTTACTAGAATCTGGAGCAACATCGTCAGGAAATCGGAAGTCTGACGATCTGAATGGCGAAACCCGGTATCTCTGCTGCCACTGGAACATCCACCGAAACGTCTACCAGATATCTTATCGTGTGATGGACTATATCGTCTGCTTGACATGAATTTATTAAAAAAATAAGAGTAAGTTAGAAACAACTATGTATAAATGTTCTATATTTTATCTAGAACATCGTCGGGGCGTTAGTCAGCCAAAAGGCATGACTGTAAACTGATAATGCTCGTATCGAATGCCAAAAGCAGTTTTCTCCTTGTCATCTGCTCTAATCCTCAACTGATGGTACCCAGATCTCAAATCAATCTTTGAAAACCACTGTGCTCCTGTCAGCTTGTCGAACAAGTCGTCAATGCGAGGAAGTGGATACTTGTTTTTCACTGTCACCCTGTTGAGCTCTCTGTAATCAATGCATAATCTCAAACCGCCGTCTTTCTTCTTAACAAACAAGACTAGCGCGCCCCAAGGTGACATGTTTGGGTGTATGAACCCTAACTCCAACAACTTATCAAGCTGTCTTCTCGGTTTCTCTAACTCCTTCGGAGCCATCCTGTACGGCGGAATAGATATAGGTTTAGTTCTCGGGACCAAATCAATGATGAAGTCAATATCCCTAGGCGGTGGTAATCCTGGTAACTCTGCAGGAAAAACATCTGGGAACTCGCACACAACAGGTACCTCTTCCAACCTAGTCTCGACCCTCACCGTCGTACTCAAAATATTAGTGAATGTCTCAACCTCTACGCTAGAAGCTACTCAGCCTCTAGTAATAGGCAAACTAGTCGAAGTCCCTTGAAACTGAACTCGGGACACCCGAGAATCTGAAACGTAACTCTCTTGCTGAAACAATGGATCTGTGCATGATGAGCACTCAACCAATCCATGCCCAACAATGCATCAAACTCTAGAAACTCCAATACTCTCAGGTCTGCTAGCAAAACATAACCCTATATCTCTACCGAACAATCAACACACAACAAGTTCGGGTAAATCTTGTCCCCGATAGTTGTGCTAAGGATCAAGGGTCTCTCTAGTCTAATGGGTTTTAAACCCAACTCATCTGCCACGCAACCTGAAATAAAAGATACCGTAGAACCAGAATCTAACACAGTGTACATAAGACGACTACAAATATAAAGCATACCCTCAATCAGATTACGGTAGCAGCCGGATCTGGTGCGACAACAATATGAACCTGCTCCTGGCTCTGATGTGGCTCCCCTATGCTCAATCGTGGACACGAACTAACGAAATGACATGGCTGTCCACAGTCCCAACACGTATGCTGAAATCCTTATCTATATGGCACACTCTTGTCCCCGACCATACCGCCCCTGACCACTACTTCTGCCCCTACCACTACTACTGCCCTCATCCCTCTGATACAGTTGTTGCTGAGGACCTGACTATGTAGACCGCTGTGGTGTGTTGGTATGACTCCGTACTAGAGCATATGGTATTGGCGCAGTACGCGTCGTAATATGTGAAGATGCAACAGATCCCACACTCTGAGCTCGATCTCTCGACCTCCACTGTCCAGGTCTCTTCCTCCTCTTGTCACTTCCCGGTTTGACATCTGACTGTGCTGGTGGTGGAGCTGCGACGACTGTACCAATGCGCATTCTCAAAAAGGTCTCATTAGCCATATTCCTCTCGTAAGCCTCCTGTAAGGTTCCTGGAGCTGTGGTCACCACCATAGACCCGATCTCACTCAACAAGCCATTTATGAAGTAGTAGGCCTGATCAGCGTCTGTATCAGCTATGCCCCGGCATAGTCATCAACTGCAAGTATCGGCCCATATACTGCATCACTGTCTCGTCAGTAGCCTGTCGAATGTTCTGAAACTCGGTCCTCTTCATGTTCCTGACCAAAAGAGGGAAATACTTCTGATTGAATCTCTCCTTGAATTCAGCCTAGTCTTTGGGCTTCCTTGTCATAGCCACCATGCTACGCCACCAAACATCAGCCTCTCCGAACAACAAACTGATGAAATGCTCAGCCTCATATGCTCTGGTGTAGCCAAGACATCATGGATCTTCTCGTGACTCCTCCAAAATTTTTCAGCTGCTCCGAGATCCGTACCCCCCTGAAACTTCTCTGGGTGATGTCTTTGAAACTCTCGAGACTGTCTCACCTCAGCTATCGCTTGAGTACTCACATCAGTGGGCGTGCTCGACGTATCATCCGCCGGTGTCTCAGGAGTAGATGGTACTCTCTCAACCTGAACCAGTACCCCCTCGCCATCACGTGTCCGGTCGGACCTTTGTAGAGTCGTAACGACGACCAGATCGTTCGCGCACTCCCACCCTGAGTGGCTGGTGGTGCAACTGCAGATGTAGAAGGTGATGTTGTAGCTTGTGCCCTCAATAGCCGAGAATCTCCCGAAGTTGTTGGCCATGTGAGGTGACCAGTTGGGACATCTCATCCAACCCTCATGAACGTCACTAAGACCGGTATCGCTAATCTCGGGATGATCGACCATCGCAATCTGCGAAGAATGCGATTTATTGATCATGATATAGCTATTGATAGTAATAATATACAACACATCAAATAGCTCATATAGTCAAATTTTAATTTCTCCAACTCTCCTCACTTCCCAACTAAGACTTAAGTCAGGATCACAGGGTTCCAATCTAAGTTCCAACCTTATCCTAACTCTATTATTGATTTGTCTCTTATGTTGGTTGTGGGTTATTCTTGAGTTAGGCGTAAAAAATTAGGCTCTGATACCAACTGTGACGGCCCCAGTTCCATAACTTAAACTGGGCCCCGCCCGACCTAGACTTACGTGGACCCCAAGTCAATCCTCGCGAAGTCAATGCAAGCCTAGTCAGCCTTCCTAACCATTTATCATTACAAGGCAGCAAAATTTTACATTTTGAGTGAGTTATTCATATTTGTAGTTATCAAAGTTTATGCGGAAGCTATTTCAACTTAAACAACTCTACACAAATCAGTCAGGACAACCTAGAGTGTGGAAACCTCGCATAAATCAGTCATCATGTCTAATATACATATGAGAGAAAAATAATATCATCTACATGCCCTAAGGTATCTCAAAAAACCCATATACCCCATGTGATAAAAACAATATACATAAGTAATATAAAACCTACAAAAAATGTGAAAGGGAAAATTGCTCCAAAGTCTTCACAGTAGATCTCCTGGTACTGGCATTTTTCCCCTTACTCGATTGCGGATCTGCACTTAGTTAAACACGAGTATAATGAGCACAGGTAAGTAACGCCACTAGGATACTAAACAACATTTCAAAATAAATAAATCAGTCTATATTCATGCAGATAGAAAGAAATGTATAAAGAACGCATGAATAAATAAAAGACTGTAAATAAATTAACAACAATCGATACATGAGTGTCCAGTAACGCAAACAGAGAGGCACAAGTAGTCCCGACCAATAGTTCGTTGAGTCTTGGCAAAACATCAAGACTCCGGTTCTAGGACTTGGTACACTTACAAGCCCCAAACCTACGAGATAGTGAGACTTCCTGGAACAACCACGCAAAGAACTGACACCCTGTCAAAATCAGTATTCAGTGCAGTGTATCCCGAGGTCATGACTCTGGTATGTTACCTCAGGCAGCCACTCCTTCCAAGGATTACCGTTGACTCACTTTCCCTCAGACAACTCAATTAGAATGGAATTCCAAGAATAGATAACAAAGCAATGAACAACAATATTCAATAGCTTAAAATGAAATACTGTGCATTTCCTAGCTGGTTTACTTACCTCAAATCCACTAACTTATTCATAGTCTATCCGGCCTCCCGACACTCCTAAACGCTCTTTTGAATCCCTGTAGCTCTTCCTTAAGTTCCCGATATCATATTATAGGTTTTTTGAGTGTGTTGGAACATTTACTTAGGGTATTACACTAGTTTAGAGTGTTTAATGAACTTTTGAAAATTGCGGATTTTTGTACTGCCAGGGTAATTAGCGCGCTAATTCTGATATTAGCGTGCTAATTCCAACTTTAGCGCGCTACCTCTAATATCTAGCGCGCTATGTGCAGTTGAACCCGAATTCTGCATTTTGAATTCTGGGTTTCCTTTACACATAAGCCTTGTTGATGCGTTGGGGCCCTCATACATAATACTCGAGGTTCCTAACATCAACCCCAACATAAAAACAACAACAACACCACCAAATTTAAGAATATGACCAAGCTAAGTTAAAAGAATTATCTAGCTTGATGACTTGATCTTCTTCTTCAATATACCATCAATGAATTGCTCACTTCTACTTCACCAAGATCACTCCAGCAACTCTTCTCTTTCTCTCCTTCCTTGCCAATGATTTTGATGATGAAATGAGGATCAAAATGTTGATTGATATGGTTATTTGACTATTTGGATATGTTTAAACTATGGCCATTGATCATTTGTGCACACGTATCTCAAGGCTTGTCTAGTGGTCCACCTTCATTCAATAATTTCCTAAGTCATGGTTAAATGACACCAATCTTTCACTCCCTTGGCCTTTATGTGACTATTGATTTATTTCTATAACTTAGGCACTTTAATTTCACATTAAACTTGGCCACATTAAAGCATCTCTGCAACTATGGTTTGCTCAAATTAAACTTACCCCATAAGTCATTACCTCGGTCCCATGTCGACACGCAACTCAAGGTACGTCTACACTCGTCTCGACACCTATACGCCCGCATGTACCTTACCCGTACATTTCCAAAATTAATTAGTTTCAATTGTTCAATGTTTCACTCCTTGGTATAATACATAATATAAGCATCGAACAAAAATAGCATACCTCAGTGTCGACTCTCGAGATTTGGACATACGTATCACGACAAGTGGGTCCCACATACGACCCTAAAATGACATGTGGCATAAGTTAGATTCGCGAGTCGTTACAATCTAATTCACTAGTTGATCAGGGGTGTGAGAAAGAATTGGTGAGGAATCGCTTGCTAATATGTGTTCTGCTGTAGGAATCCCTCCTAGTCCCACCTCCGCTTCTGCATGAATTTGTGCCCCTAGGGGTTGTATAATAAGGTTTGTGTAGGAATTCGAAAGTGGGAGCGTATCTCTGATCGCCAAGAAAGGTAAATTGGTAGGTGTCGGGATCTGCTCGACTTGGGGTTCCTTCGCTCGATCCGCTAGATTCCTGCCAACATTAGTGGTCATAGGCCCAACTGATAAGGGGGAATTTTTATGATTCTTTGATTACCTAAGAAGTCGAGTTATTAGTGTTCGTGACTGTCGGTGCCTGCGAAGTGGGATCGCATTGGAGCCAATCTTCATTTTTTTTCTCCATATCTGCCTCGCCGTCTCCGTTCATTCCCCCAATTGATGTGGACGAGGAATCGTCTTCTTCCCCTTGTGTTTCTAGGATGGAGATCACATCATCCTCGTCGCTAGTTTCGTCTCCTAGAGACTCCTCTTGAAACGACCATTCCGCGACTTAGGGTCGATCGCCCAGCCCAGACCGCCACTTAGGTCCAATACCTGAACCAGGCCCAAATAACGGTTTGGCATGCCTAAATAACCTGTGGAATAACATATAGACAATATGGCAAGATAATGTGAAGCTTGAATTTAAATAAATACCATATGTCATCATCAACCGAACTATCAGATATCTCAAATTCACTTAACCAACTCAAAACAATATGAAATCTCTAAAAACTTCAAAGGCTTATAAATGTGTCAAACTAACTGAAGGAAAGTTGAACTATCCAACAGACTTGCCTAGGTTAAAACCCTTATTAATAGATTTCAAAACAAATAGTAAATATATCTTGTAATGCTCACGCCACAATGAGACTTCAAGCAATGGCATTCCCCTTGCCGCGATCTATCGCACTCGTAGATAAACTTGTATTGTAAGTGGGGTGAGCTAAAGAACCAACGGAGCCCAATAAGAGAAGAATTATGCTCAAATATTAAACATGCAAGTAATACCTATAAAACAAAATAAAGCTAGCATGCATTTAAGATCAGAGTAACACTGAGATATGTAGCATGGCATCAATTTCCATAAAGAATAAGCATATTATATTCATAATACATTTTAAGCAGATATATGGAGTTTCAAAGGTTGTAAACCATAAGAAAATCAACTTTTGCATGCAAAGTGGTTCCAAAAGATATACATAGAATGTAATAGATATAAATGCAAGTCCGTTGTCTCATTTGTTAAAATCATGAATTCTAGATATGCTAGTAGCAAACCACATTTAATAGATGAGTGGAGCTCCCCACTTACCTCAACTCGTCGAGTTCGACTCTCTCGACCGACCTCACACGCATGGGGCTCGATGTGAACCTCTTTGCAGCTCTATACAATTTAAAAACCAGTTACATTATTCGACGATTCAAAATAGAAAATTAATTGTTATTCAATTACTTCAGGGTGGGGCCCACTATGGCGATCCCGCGGGTCCCCCGTCGCCCGTGAGATGGTCGAGTGTGGGGGGCCCACCTTAACCCATTTGAAAACATAATATAATCATAATTATTTTTATTTTTGTATTAACTGATCAACTGTCAGTTGACCAGTCAAAACAGTTGATCGGTTCCCACATAATTGACCGAACCAGGAGCAATGCTCCTGGTTCGTCAACTACATGGGAGGGGGAAGCAACTGCTCCCCCCCAGCCGCTGTTGGCGACGATCCTCGTAGCCGACGCCAAGGCGTCCGCCATGAGGGGTGGCTTTGGGTGCCACCCCTTTTTTATAATTAATCAAATCAAAACTAAAAACTAAATGGGGAATACCTCGTTTGTGGAGTCTTTTGCCTTGATCTCCCTCTTCTCTTTTCTTTCTCCCCCTCATTTTCCTTGATCTAGGGTTTGTAAACTAAATATGGTGGCTAGGGTATAAGATTTGGTTTATTTTATATTAGGGTTAATTTAGTTAGGGTTTGGGGGTAAATTACTAGGTTGCCCCTATAGTGGGTCAACTTAATTTATTGGGTCGTCACAACATCCCCAATTTTAAAGAACTTTCGTCCTCGAAAGTAAAATAAAGTCGTACCTTATGGTTCAAAGAGAAATGAAAAGTTCTTCATCATATAGTCCTCCTATTCCTAAGTCAACTCCTGTTTTCCATGGAATTGCCATCGAACTTGCACCAACGGAATTTCCTTTACGACCCATTTTTTTAACTGATGTGAATCTGCTCCCGTGAAACTTGATTGTACCCTCGTAAAATAAAATCTTACTCTTGAATCTAACTTTTCAATAGTATTATTTTTGTCCCACAAGCCAAAACTTACAAAATCGGTCTCATATGAGTCCCAATAGAATCATTATATCTTAGCTACATGCCAAGTCCTTGTATCATCATGCATTTCTGGGTATTCCTTTGTAATCTTCACTGAAGTCGCAACGTGCACCCAAGTCGTTCAACCAGCAATTAGAAAGAACCATACTGAGATGTGATCTGGTGTCTATCTGTGTCGTAAAAAACCTCTGCCATCTGGCAACAAATACACACCACCAACTGATAGTAGGAACAAGGATAGCTATCTGCTATGATATGAACACTAGCACACCATATCTATCACCATCTCGATTACACATATCCATGAACGACTTATCATGTCGTTGCGACTTATCTGTGAAGGCTACAGATGTGCATACATGATATTCTTTTATTGAATTATACCTTAACATCATTTTCATTACACTTTTATCAATATTAATTTATGTGGGTTCATAATTCAAGTCAACTCTTGACCAACGATCCACCTAGTAACTTTTCCGTCACATTTAACTGTGTACTTACACATCAAGCTTCCGCCCTTGGTAAGCTGTAAAATCAGCATCATCATCATCATCATCATCATCATCATCATCATCGCTATCCCTAAGCGGCTTTCGATACTCATTTGCATGCATTTTATTACATCATAATTTTTTTGTTTCATACCAAAGCCTCCTATCGTCATTACTCGAATTTATGGAGACTTGTCGTATCGCATCCTCTTACTAATCAACTCTAATGTTCCTAGGTGACCGTTTTAAATTCTTTTCGCGTTGTCGAGGTTCACATTTATTACACAATCGTCTCTTATCATTCCATCGAGCCGACTCTTAGTTCTTATAGTTCATTTAGAACTTCTCTCACTGAGAAATCAATGATGGTTTAACTTCCATGTCGTTTCTTGAAACTATATAACCCATACCTTGGGTTTTGTCATTAAGGACTCATAATCTCACTATGATCCAATTATTTTAAGTTCATAATCCACCCTCAACATTTCAATTTGTTGCTTGTGTGCGTTATTACTGTCGCACTTTTATTAAATTTTTTTTTAGGTACTTCGTAAGTAAAGTGCACGACTGTGTACTTAGTACTTAGGTAAGCGTACTTGCACGTCATGCCATTTAAAGTTTTGGTTCAATGGTATCCAAACTCACATTTATACATGCTTCCATAATTTTCTTGCAACGCTAAGCTGGTGATGTCCACTTTCAAGATCGCATTAAGCTCTCAAGCTTCCGAGTGTAAACGACACATGTCTGTTTAAAAATTCTTAACGATGTCAAATTTAGAAGATCTCATCTCCACCTAGAGTTACATGTTTCATAACTAGCTTAATATGTTTTTTCATCTTTCCTAGTTATCGTATTGTTTGTGTTACACAATATGAGCTTCGTTGGGATTCGATCATAGCTTAAGATCCCCAACTTTAAATTGTCAACCTATCATTGGTTCGTGCCTTTATCTTTTCCAAAATTGTATAGTTTGGTAGTCCAGGTTCTTACAATAACGTTTACTCTTATCGAGAAATTTCGGGTTACTTTTCACACGTAATTATTATTATTTCTCATGACGTCACCATTTCAATTAAGAATTTAAAGTTTTGAGACACAATACACCCACTTGAAAGTCCAACGGCTACAAAAGCTATCGTAGTAAGTGTCTTCCCTATTGGGATCACAATTATTCATACCACCAATTTATTATATTTTTTATATGAGTGATCCTATCTTAGGATCCCCAATTTTAAAGATTCAATCATCATTGACTTCGGTTAGATGACATTAGTTACCTTATTTATCTTTCGCCATTATTTTCATTTAACTACCCTTACGATCATGTTAGGTTCCCTTTACCTCAATAGTCGTTAGTTCACATGTCCATTACCAAATAATCATACCAACGATATTTTTTTAGGAGTGTATCCCCAATTTTAATGATTCACCTATCATCGGGTTTATTACAACAACATTAACATTGATCTACACCCTTCAAATCGTACAAATTCCAAGTCATATAAAGCATTTAATTTTGAGGCATTCCTTAATTTCTCAATTAAGGTATAGTCACTGCGTACCTCACATTCATTTGGAAAATGATTTATATATCAATTTTTTGGTATCCCCAAATTTTATGATTCAACTCACTTCTAGTTATATTAGAATGATTTATCTTTGTGTCGGTTGCCTTTAATTTATATCATCTTACTCTCGAATCCGAAGTCCTTACAACATCTACAAATCCTACTTGGTAAATCAATCTTCAACGCGGCAATTCACCGAAAATAGTCCTTGATTGGGATCTCTAATTTTAGTAACTCGCTTATCTTCGAGTGTACCAGTTTGACATTTTGTATTCATTGAATTTCTTCATTGAGTTGTTTTTAGGTACTCTTTAACTTCTCATTTACTGATCATTGCGACTTATTTTTATATTTTGCATTAATCCTCATTTTAGGATTTCTTAATTTCGATATTCAACCCATTGAATGTTGGTTTAGATTTAACTTTCTCTACATAAGGTCAATCAAAACTTGAGGAAGGTGATTCAATTTCCTTTATGTCAAATCCAATTTGAAACTTCTTCAAAGTCTTGAGTTTTCATCAAAAATCATAATCCCAAAACAGAGTCATTTTGACGAAAAATATAAAACTATCCTCGCGTTTCGGGCGACTGTAAACACCATTTTAAATCAATTTGGTCTATGCCAAATTAAAAAGAATAGATCATAACACCACGCAAAGTTTTTTTTATATCTGTTCATGGGATGATGGTTTAGATACAAACCATTACTTTGCATTTCATTAAGTCAAACTTCAAATTCAAAAAAAAAAAATTGTATAACCAAATTAGGTTCGAACTGTCTTAAATTCAATCATCCAGGAAATCTCAACCACGTTTGCAAAACTCATTTCAAGATACTTCATTTTATTTAAATAGCCTTTCGGCTTCTCACGACGAATTGTAAACTCATAAATCGAGTTCACCCCATTTCAATGATACAAATCACTTAGTGTAGATTTCGAGCAAATTTAAGCAAAATTACGACGAATTGAAAACTCATAAATCGAGTTCACCCAATTTATTCACTCTATTTTAATTTTTTTAACACTAAGGAAAATGAATCATTTTCTTTCATACTTGCTTACGCTTTCAAAACTTGTAAAACAAGTAGAGTTCTTCCTTAAAACTTCATGAAAGTGTGATAAACATTAACTCAGATCGACGCAAGAATCATGATCTAATATAGTCATTTTTTTCTTAAGGAAAATAGATTACATAAAATAACAAAAGTCGATTGTAGTATTGACCGTCGAACTTAGACTGATGATTCGCATCTTTAATCAAGAATTAGACGTTTAAGAGTACACGTGTTCTCCACATCTCGAATTAAGTTTTCAAGTTTAACTTCATAGCCAAAATATCTTAACTTGATTTATTTTTGTCCAAGACTCATTTGTATCCTTGCTAGAATCATTAACTTCTTTTAAACATGTATTATGAATTTTAACCGTGTTATTAGAATTTCAAGAGTCAAAATTGCTTCTATGTGGTGCGACCACGTCACTACTCCCTTTTGTATATATAGCGTGGCATCTCACTGCCCTTTTAAGGCTCATGATTCTTGTCTCACTATTTTATTTACTACTCTACTATTTTGTATAGGTGTACGTCCATGTAAGTATAAACCGAGGCTTATTCATTCTCGCAATAGTCAGTTCTTTTTTTAGCCGTAGTTGTTGCAAACATCACTTGAAGCGCGTGTGAACTCTCCCAAAGAGTTTGCCTCAATTTTGTTACGTCGTCCATTGCCCTTCCCTTCGCGTGGAACTCACATTCCTAGTCTTAAGATAAGACAATTATCTATATATCTAGCGATATATTTATATATATACATGGTAGCAAATAATCATCATAATAAATCTTTTTTTATCAAATTTCTTATCTCCCATCCCATCCTAGAATTTTGTCATTTATGTATGTTAAGTCGAATTTGAACCAATGTCCCATACCATTGATTCGTCTAATTTAAACTTGACCTTTAAATCTTTAAGGCTATAAAAACTTAGGTTCCACTAACCTAACGTTTCCCTAGGTTCTAATCCCTACGCTCTAATACCCACTGAAACGACCCTTCCCCGACTTAGAGTCGGGTCGCCCGGCCTAGACCCCCACTTAAGCCTAATACCTGAACCAGGCCCAAATAACGGTTTGGCACGCCTAAACAACCTGCGGAATAACATATAGACAATATGGCAAGATAATGCGAAATTTGAATTTAAATAAATACCATAAGTCATCATCAACCGAACTATCAGATATCTCAAATTCACTTAACCAACTCAAAACAATATGAAATCTCCAAAAACTTTAAAGGCTTATAAATGTGTCAAACTGTAACGACCCGTAAAGTAAACGTGCCACGTGTCATGTTTCAGGACCGTGGACTGGATCGTCGTGACTTGACGTACTTGTCGAAACCTCTGGAACTGACACCGAGGTAAATATTATATTTTCGTGGTGTATGTATTATGTATTTATACCCAAAAATGTGAATTTTCTAACGACCAAATGTATGTTTATTTTGTTGTGCCGACATTGCGAGTAAGGTATACGCGGGGCATTCGGTGAGTCGAGACATTGAGCGGGGACGTACCTCGAGTCGCGTGTCGACGTGAGACCGAGGTGGTGGCTTATAGTGTAAGTGTACGTTGAATTATTTATAATGGTTTATAGGGCTTTAGTGTGGTCACATTAACTAAACAAATAGAGGCCTAAAGTTAGTGAATTAAAACAAATGCTTTAGAATGTGCATCGAGACACGTATTGCACCATCTAGAGACCAAGTGAGTCCATAATTTGAGTCACTCAAACATGACTTGAGGGACAAGTGGGAGATGATGGACCACAAAATAAGTCTTGAGATGTGACAGAGTAGATAGATGTGCGGCTTATGTTCAAATCAACTTCACTCATATATATACACATTTAGTCAACCAACCTTATCATTTGGTTGCTCTCAACGATTTGGAGAAGAATGAGAGGTTGTTGAACTGCTGGAGTGATCAAGGGGTGGAGGAGAAGCTCATGAAAGCATTGAAGTGAGGAAAAAGATCAAGTTAGGTACTCCATTAACATAGCTTGGTTTTCTCATTCAATTCACGAATTTGATGTTGTTGTTGCTGTTTTTATGTTTTGGTTGATGTTGGGGACCCCTAGTAATGTGTATGAGGGTTCCCAAACAAGAAACAAGGCCTATGTGTCATGCAAACTCGGAATTCGCACTGCAGAATTTTGGGTTCTGATGTACATAGCGCGCTAATGTCAAAAACTAGTGCGCTAATCTGGATTAGCGCGCTAGACGTACACGGTAGCACGCTAATGAAGGAATTAGCACGCTAATATCAGAATTAGCGCGCTAATTCTCCTTGCCAGTACCAAAAATTGAAATTTTCCAAAATCTCTGAAACACTATAATTGGGTCTAAAAACATGTTTTAGGACCTCACAAACATAAGGGACGGTCTCGGGAGTTCGGGTATTCACTCTGGGAGCGTGTCCGAACCGTGAGGGCGGATTAACGTGAGTTCGAGGTATGTAAGTAAACCAATTAAGGAAATGCATAGTAAGTCGTATTTCGTATTTATTGTCTTAATTGAGCAATGCCTTTGTTTGGAAGTCCATTCTTTATTCCTTGGATGAGTGTCTATGGCCTAAGTGTGTCGGGAAGGTACTCCTGGGATTATAGCTAGTTGGGCTAACGTGAACACTACCTCCAGGGGTGCAGCTACCCAAACAAACGTAAGTTTTCCCCGAGTTTGGGATTGTTGTGGTTTGTTGTGGATTGTTGTGGATTTAAGACCACTTAGTTGCCTCTTTTGATTCCTAGACATTCATATTTCGTTGTATCATCTGTTAGTCTGTTTATCATGCATTTTCTTTCTTTTTCTCTGTCTTTAAATACTCGCATGATATTTTTACTGTTTATATCCTTCTGGTTATTACTTTCTATTTTATTGACTCACCGTTTAGTTTGTGACGGTGGGTGCAGAGCGACATAGACGGGCAAGGGGAAAGGACCAGTGATCGATGACTTTCTTTGAAGACTTAGTGGAGCGGTTCCTTCCTTGCACGACTATATGTGGTTGTTATTTTGTTGTATTTAGTGTATATTCTTGATTTTAAAAACACTAGGTGTGAGGACCCCAACTTTCCACAAATTGAGCCCCGCCCGGCCTAAGTCCACGTGGACCCCCGGGCCAGTCTCGCAAGGTCAATGCAGACCTAGTCAACCTTCAACTCCATCATTATAAGTAAATTCATACTGTTAAGTTGAGTTATTAGTATTTTTTTCAAATTTTACAAATTAGCGGAAGCAATTAATACATTAAATAACTCAACAACAATTGTAAAAGAGTTGGACAACCTAGTTGTGAAACCCTGCATAAATATATCACCTAGTTATGGAGCCTTCCCCTTGCTGGACCGCGGATCTGCACTCAGTCAACCACAAGAATGACGAGCCCATGTAAGTAACGCCGGTAGGACATATATACAGCATTTCGAAATAACTAAAGCAGTCAAATTCATGCAAATAGAAAGAAAGGAACAGGGAACGCATGAATATAAAAGACTGTAAACAAATCAATCGATAAGTGAGGGTCCTGAATACAAAAACAAACCAATTAACAAGGAGTCCCAACCAAAAGGTCGTTAAGTCGCGGCTAAAGCCCAGCAAACTCGGGTTCAGGACGAGACACCTGCCTCCCAGCCCTAACCCTTGCGACTATGAGATATCCCCAGACCCGGATAAGTGCCCCCAACGTACACCAATTGTGACATATCGACGGCGTCCAGATAAGAGCTCATATTACAGATAAACAATATCATGACTCACTTGCCAATGGAGTAGCGCATGCATATAAAAGACTGTAAACAAATCAATCGATAAGTGAGGCCAAATAGCAAGGAGTCCCGACCAAAAGGTCGTTGAGTCGAGGCAAAAGCCCAGCAGACTCGAGTTCAGGACGAGACTCCTGCCTCCCAGCCCTAACCCTTGCGACTATGAGATATCCACAGACTCAGATAAGTGCCCCCAACATACACTCAATTGGGAGATATCGACGGCGTCCAGATAAGAGCTCATATTACAGATAAACAGTAACCATGACTCGCTTGCCAATGGACCACTCAACCAACAGCAATTTCAAAGATAGCTATCAAAGCAATGAACGACAATATTCCATAGAGTAAAATGAAATTACTGTACAATTTCCTAGATGGTTTACTTACCTCGAGAAATCCCAAATCGTCCTTAAGACGTCCCGCTCACACCTCGATATGCGCACCGACACCCGACTATAACCTCCTAAGTCCCTGGTGTTCATTTATACCTTTTAGAGCTAAGTTACTAAGTCATACAAATCACAACCAAATTAATTGAACTAAACCTCACCATGGCCTTCAATGGAGGTCTCCAATCCAAAATACATTTGAATCCATCGCGTCATCGAGCTTCGTTGAAGTCATGATGCCTTGTCCACTGTTGTTGTCTCGTCGAGGAACGATCGGCCGGCAACGCGCCACCGCGCCGTTGCTCCACGTCGTTCACCGCTCCACTGCCGGCGTCGCTGCCGCGCCACCACCGCTACCGCTGTCGCGCCACCACCGTTGCCACGCAGCCGCGCGCGCCGCGATTGCGCGCGCGCGCCGCCGCTGAGACACCGTTTCTCCTCGTCGGCGTCCCTTCCCTGCTCCTCGCCGGCGTCTTCCTTGACAGGCGCGCCACCTCTCGGCGCTTTGGAATCGCCGTCCGCACCTCCGCGTGCCCGCGAGCCACCGTCCGCGGCCACTGGTCCGCTGCTGCTGGGCGCGCTGTCATCGTTGTACCAGCGGCCGCGTCACCTCCCGGCCTCCGCCGCTGCTGCTGGCCGTCCACGGCTTTCTCCGCGCGCGCGATCGCTCGCTTTGCTGAGCCGATTTCGATCCCGCTGCTGCTGTTGGTCGTTTGCGCCTCATTCCGCTGCTGTCCGCCGCCGCACCGGAACCTCCACCTCGCCACTCTCCGCCATCTCTCTTTCTCTTCCTCTCTCTCTCCACCACGTCTCTCTCTCTCCCTCTCCGTCGTGTCTCTCTCTCTTTCCCTCTCCGCCGTGTCTCTATCTCTTTCTCTCTCTCTCTCTCTCCTTTTTCTCTCTTTTTTTCTCTCTCTCTCTCTCTCCCTCTTATCCGATCTTTTTCTCTCTCTCTCTTTGTTTCTCCCTCAAGAAGAAACCAAATGTGTCCTCGAGATTCGTGAGGAGCGGAACTCGAGGCACATCAAAAACATATTTATTCAATGCTTTCCTTAAAAATTGGGCAACGCGCATCTCAAGACACCACAAATATTCACACCATTACCGCCTCATTTCACAATCTCGGCATTTGCACCACACGCATCACGAGACGCATCCAATGTATATTTTTTAATGTGACCACATTAAAACCACTATAGCCACTATAGCCACATTAAGCCGCTACCTCGGTCCTACGTCGGCACGCGCCTCGAGGCGCGTCCCCCTTCGTGTTTCGGCTCACCAAATTCCTCGCGTATACCAACTCGTAAAACAGCTCAACAATTAGCATTATAATCTTAAATTGGATAGATACACACATCACAGAAAAATATCATATCTCGGTGTCTCCACCCGAGATTCGGACATACGTATCTCGACGAGTGGATCCCACATACGACCCTGACCTGGCACGTGGCACAAGTCAAATTTTCGGGCCGTTACACTATGATAGAATGGGACCAAGTGATATAGGGTAAACATGTTTATATGATGGTTTTCAGGGTGTCCACACTGTAGGTTTTTTCATTTTTAATGAAATCTGCGTTATTTACTCTTGTCATAAGTTTAATTTTACGGGAAAATACAAATTTAATGAGAATGTAATTATTTGAGGCTGACTAGGCCTGCGTTGACTTTGCGAGGATTGACTCGTAGTCCGCGTAGGTTTAGGCCGGGCAGGCCCAATTTCGTGGGGAACTGGGGTCGTCACACAAACTAATTGAAGGAAGGTTGAACTACCAAATAGACTTGTCTAGGTTACAACCCTTATTAATAGTTTTCAAAACAAATAGTAAATATCTTGTAATGCTCACGCTGCAAGGAGACTTCAAGCAATGGCATTCCCCTTGCCGCGATCTATCGCACTCGTAGATAAACCTGTATTGTAAGTGGGGTAAGCTAAATAACCAACGGAGCCCAATAAGAGAAGAACTACGCTCAAATATTAAACATGCAAGTAATACCTATAAAACAAAATAAAGCTAGCATGCATTTAAAATCAGAGTAACATTGAAATATGTAGCATGACATCAATTTTCATAAAGAATAAGCATAAATATTTATAAAACATTTTAAGCAGATATATGGAGTTTCAAAGGTTGTAAAACATAAGAAAATCAACTTTTGCATGCAAAGGGGTTCCAAGAGAGATACATAGAATGTAATAGCTATAAATGTAAGTCTCTTGTCTCATTTATCATTACCTCCCCTTGTTGACCAATTATAATATAATAAATATGTGTGGGTAACTTAATTCCACCGTGTGTCCATGACTCCTCAAGAGGCCCGGGTGACTTGGTTCCATCGTGCACCCACGACTCCCCAAGATGCCCTTGCAGAAATGGGTGACTTGGTTCCACCGTATTGCTACGGCTTCCCTAGATGCCCTTAAGCATGTAAGGTGACTTGGTTCCACCATATGAGCATGACTCACCAAGAGGTCTTACATGAAGTCAACCAAGGTAGGTAATGACCCCATCCCAAGTCATTTGTTAAAATCATGAATTCTAGATATACTAGCAGCAAGCCACATTTAATAGATGAGCGGAGCTCCCCACTTACCTCGACTCACCGAGTTAGACTCTTGGCCGACCTCGCACGCACGAGGCTCGATGTGAACCTCTTTGTGGATCTATACAATTTAAACAACAGTCGCATTATTCGACGATTCGAAATCCAAAATTAATTGTTATTCAATTACTTTGGGATGGGGCCCACTACGGCGATCCCGCGGGTCCCCCGTCGCCCGTGAGAGGGTCGAGTGTGGGTGGCGCACCCCAACCCATGTGAAAACATAATATTATAATGTTTATTTATAATATATATTTATATATAATATTTTATTATATTTCATCTTTATTTTTATTTATTATTATTTATGATTATTATATTATTTTTATTTTTATTTTCGTGTTGACCGGTCAAAAACAGTTGACCGTTTCCCACATGGTTGACCGAACCAGGAGCAATGCTCCCTGCGAGACGCCGCAACTGGCCGGGGGCACGAGAGCGCTCTGGCTAGTCGCGACCCAGCAGCCGCCGCGGGAGGGATGGCTTTGGGTGCCACCCTTTTTTATAATTAATCAAATCAAGATTAAAGATCAAATGGGGAATACCTCGTTTGTGGAGTCTTTTGCCTTGATCTCCCTCTTCTCTTGTTCTTTCTCTACCTCATTTTCCTTGATCTAGGGTTTGTAAACTAAATGTGGTGGCTAAAGTATAAGATTTGGCTTATTTTATATTGATGCGTGGGTAGATGTGCTGGCAATAACGTGATGATATGGGGATGGGTGACGTGGCAACGTCTCATTGGCTGGGGCACTCTTCTCCTTTCGATGGCTATTGTTCATTCCAATCTTCGGAGACGACGCCAGAGAAACAGAGATATGGACTTCCTTGCCCTCTTTGACCAAGACCAGGTGGCGAGGGCAAAAACGACGGTCATCGCCTCTGACTCTAATCGAGATGGAGTGGTAGTCCTCTTCGTCTGTACTTTGCTTTGTCTCAATGTGCCCACCGTAGTAGGAGCCAATGAAGGAGAAGGTTTGATAGTCACACATGTTGAAAGGGACTCCTTCAAGATTAAGCCATCCTTCTCGGCAATGGAATTTGCCGAATTTCCAGTGGGCGTCTTGGTACAATGGGGATAATAGGAAGCTTTGTTCTCTAGAGAAGAACTTTGTTTTTTGGAGCATGTATTCTTTTTCGGCTGTGTCTTCTCATATTATGTTGGACATTTTCAAAAGAAATGTTTAGTCCACATTGGTTAGAAACTTCAAGTTTAAAGAGTATATATATACTCTTGCACTACAGTGTGTGTAAAAGAAAAATAAAAGTGCTATGCAAAGTGAGCCACACGCGAGCGGCGCGGCGCATATGGCACATTTTAGGCGCACTTAGCACGAGGCACGTGCGCGTGTGTATATGTGTGCGAGCTAACCATGGGTAAACCTTTTTACCATTATTTTTTACCATTTTCGAAATTACAATGTGGGTAGTTATTTGATTGACCCACTCAAGCATTGAATGGATAGTTAATAAACTCATTCAATGTTTGACTGAATGGATGTAGTTGAAACTGCTCCACTACCCCCCTTTTCTTCTCTAACTGGTTTTGACCAGTGCTCTATAAGAGAAGAGGTTTGGGGAAGAAGAAAGATCATCTCGAAATTAAACAGCATTTGCTCTTGTTTCTGCTTTCACTACTGCAAAGTGAAAGCTGAGTTTGCTTCATCGTATCCTTTAAGATTTTTACTGACACTTGCAGTGTAGAGAGCAAAATTCCCTTTAGGAAAATGGCAGTGTTACACACTTTGAAATCGTTGCAAATTCCTCTAGTCTAACATATTAAAAGTGTATTTTCGTCACCGAGTATTTATCATTGTACTGGCCTTTTGAACTAGTTTGTAATAATTTTCTTAGTATCTCTCCAAGTGGAAGCAGGGGATGTTTTGGTACAGATTATTTCCTTTTCCAAGTCATTGGATGAGTTGTTTCTCTTGGTTGCAAGTGGCAAAACTTTGTTGTCCCTTGGAGGTGGTGCAAGTGGGGATTTGGTGGTTTCTGACAAGCCTTTAAGAAATTATGCCCCAATCCGAGCCCCTAGTCCCCTCTGGAACGTATATCGCATGGTTTTTATTGTCGGTCCCTCTCCATAGTTTTACCACACTGCCATTTGAGTTTGTGAATTTGTTTAAGAAAATCGAGGTTCCATCGCCCCGAAATGATCTTTGCGAGTCAGCTCCATTGTGTTTGAGAAATTCTTCGAAAACCTGAACCAGCCACGCCGATTTTCTGGAGTTGAACCTCATAGCAAAAGTTGTTTTTTTTTGTCTTCTCCGTGATCCTAGTACCACCTCGATCACTGCGGAATGAGAATAACTTCCTGTCGACCACTCGATCCCTGGGGGGAGGGCCATGGGTATTTGGTTGCGTTGGTTTGGGGTTGCTGGTGGTATGTTTTGTGATGTCTGCCCAACTTCTAAACGGTTCGTGGACGACCGGGGTGATATCCGGAAGCCCCCTTGAGTATAAAGAACTCGCGCATCCCGCACTACTAGCCCCCTGGTGCCAGTGCATATTAGGAAGGGTTGTTGGAAGATTAGGGGACATCCGGGAAAAAAAAATTAAGCTCGAGGTTGCAAGGCGGTTGGGTGAGGTTTTTCTGGGGTTGGAAAGATGAGGTTGATTTTGGATGTTTGTCATTGGTGCCATATGTGGAGACGGAGTTATGGTGGTGGAAGGTCAGTGAATGTCGGTTGTATGTGATGGGATATGGAACTGTGTAGGGATATGGTCTAGGGGGTGGTGGGTTGTTTAACGGGATGGACTATGTGTTACGTTCATGATTGTTTTCAGTTTGGTGTGGGGGGCATAAGGTTGGAGATTGAGTTGCGTGGATGGGTAGTTGGTCTGGTTTGACTGATGTGGGAAAATGGATGAGGATGAGGATGAGGATGAGGATGAGGGGAGGGAGGTAGGGGACGGACGGTATCGCCATCGGGGAGGGGGGGTGTATAATAACCCATTCCTTGGTATAATAATATGATTGAATACCAATTGGACTGACAATTCACATGTTCAACGCAGTAGACTTTGTGACAACAATAATGTCACATTCCCATCTTTTCTCCATTCTGCATTTACACATATAATAACAAATAAGATTGGGATGGCATACGTTCTGTATCAATTGGTTGTAAGACATTGGAGCCTCTAAATTACTCATCGAGATGTGTCAGCGAACATCTCAACATGCAGATTCTAACTAATTAAAGGACTCCAAAAACGTGGAGAGCAAATGTACGTACCCATCATCACTAGAGACATGCAAGCCTTTAAAGGAAAGAAGATCAGCTCAACCGTCTCTCGCCTTGGCCGAGACATAAGCTAATATTTTTGGGAAGTCGCAGCCTCTCGCCACGAAGACCGGAAGAGTTAATCGCGTATCGGTTGTCCACTTCCTATAGGGTCTCGAGGCTCGGTCGTCATAGGACGAGAGTCGCGAATTGAAATGGTCAATCCATCTCGGTGGTGTACAACCGAGAAATTGAAATAGGACTCGGTTATACAAGAACGATATATTTGGTATACTTGTCGGTTATGGTGACCGAAAATATGGGTTGTTTCACGAACTCCGCTGACCAAGCGATATCGGGAATGGATGAATTTGAACATTACAGTTTCAAAAAATCTCCGTAGTCGTCAAACTAACAATGCAAGATTGAAAATCCAAAGACGACAATTTGCACCGAACCTTAATTAATTATAAATCTCCGTAACATTCAAACCGACTCTAAAAAGAGTCCATCCATAAGTAAACAACAATTAAAACACAACACAACATTTGCATATACATAGAACATTCTGACGAATTGGCAAAATTTCTAAATGTTTAGCCGTCTAGTACAAGCTTTAACCTACGGTGTATCTAAATCTACAACGTGTATGGTGGCTTCATGATCGGCTTGCAATGGGCGCGATGTCTCGAAAAACGAATCCATCTAGCCAACCTTTGGCGCAATCCTCAACGTACCGATCCCACGATGGATATAAGGATGGCAATGGTGCATTCACACGCAACCGCACCACAAAATGAACAGAGAACATAGAAGATATTGTCACAAACCCGATTAAGGGGGAAACAAACCAATTCACAAAAATCATAGAACTTACCCTAACCCAATGGATATTCCTTTCATTCGCCATTGCAATGATAAGTCTGTTGTGCAATGACGACGTTGGAGTGCTACGTAGAGGTAGGAATGTGGAGGCACTCCCATGCGAGAGGTTGACGAGAATGACATTGAACGCGGTGGATACTAACAATCCCATGTCCGGAAGTGTCAACCATTCTTTGAAAGATGCCCCCTCTCGCTTCTCTGCAGGCAATGCACCGCATTCTTGACAGTGCTCGAAACTCGAGCCAAGCACTTCCCGCCATAGGTATTCATACCCGATAATCTCATCGTACATCCGTCTACGCACAATCCTCCACCCGTCTACGTCGGCAAGTCCAAGCCCGGAGAGGCTATACACCTATATCCACAATTCCCATCGAAACCACATCGATAATGGCATCAACATGTGGCAACCAATCCGGCTTCTAAGCAATGACTATAAGCCATGTTAGATCCACTTTGCGTGCGTCGACCGGCACGACGCATTTGTGGAACCTTGCATTTCTTCTCGCCTAGAAGCTTTTGTGGAGTGGGAGGACTCAAATCCGATTGGAGATTGGGGTGCCTCCGACACCGGGGTGCCTCCGGTTGGAGACCCCGTGTCCTCACACCCGCATCCTCAACTTCCTCGCTCGCACTCCACAAAAGACGAAGGTGGACTAATCTCCCCGAGAAATTTCGCTCACTTTCGAGTCCTCCCCCGCATCCTCAACTTCCTCCTCCCCCTTATCCAATCTTCATGCGGTGTCGTGATTGTGCCTCCCACAAATCACAAGGACATACCATAAGGAGTCGCATTCTCCTTGACGTTAATTTGGAAAGGGCATCCACATTTCTTCGTACTAGTGTGAGTCCTCGCCTTTTCATCATTCCTTGATTTCTTTAAAAATTTTGCCGCTTTCCCTTCCCAACTCTCTCGAGCCGGTCCCACTATATGTCCCGGACACATGCACACAGTAATTTTCACCCTTCCCCTTCGCTTAATGCCCCGCATCCGAGCGCTTCGTTACTAACACAACCGGTTCTCGCCACCAATCGGTTGAAGCCATGAAATTGCCGCTTCTCGAGAAGGGAATGGCTTAGAAGGTGTAAAAGTGTCCTTGTAGTCCGGAAAATTACAAGATAACGGCATTACTCCGCAATACAAACAAGTGTAACATTATAATCAACCAAAATGAAAAGAAATATCTTTGATTTGATGTACCCACATGACAGCAATATTTTTTTCTCATTTCTCGCCGACATTAATTTCTCAAAATGAAAGAAATAAAAATCTAAAATAGAAAAGAAAGTAGACATGCACATACATCCCTTCTATTTTTTGATAGGAGTATAGGACATACATCTCTTCTATAATATTAGGCCCACAATAATAAAACATATTCTCCACGAATTAGAAAGGGCCCTAAATTCATGATTTTAAGGATGGACCATTGTTCATCGATCCGATCAATAATTGATGATATTAATTCATGGCTTGTGAGCTTTCAATATCAAAAGTACTTTTTTTTACCTATATATATATATACACATATATTTATATATAATAATTTATGTTGTCAACTAACCTCCAAGGCACCAAAGAATCTTTAATCAAATGGACAACTTGTCAAAATTAATGCAAAACTTAAGGAGGTCATAAGTTCTACTCTCGTCAAATGTCAAAACAACTAAGCTATAATAGTGAAAAAAATATGCTTCCCAACTCTATGATGGGATCGATGGATTGATATATTGATAATTCCTACAAAAAATTATGCTTATTATAAATCTTGATATGTATTTTTTTATCATTAAATCTTGATATGTGTAATATAAGTTGGGACAGGTGCAATTATTGTGATCTATTAAACTCATATAAACTTATAATTATAGACTATATTGCTATACGAACCTCGAAGTCTAGTCCACTGCACTTTAATAAAATTAATTTTTTGTTACTAATATGCTTGTAATTGAAAAAAAAATACACATTAAAGAGGACAACATTACTAAGATTTTCATATAAATAAACATAAAAAACTTGTATATATAAATAAACAAACCGTAGTCTCATAAATTTCCTTAGAAAAGGAAAATATGAAAAAGAGATCACTAGATCACAGCACAGCCTAGAGGATTTCGTTATCAGGTGTGGCTTAAAGTTGGATAGCTAAAGCACTAGCAGTGGGACCGTGTAAAGAAGGTAACGTGGCTATCTCAGGTAACCAGTAGCCGGGTAACGTTAGACGCGAGAAGCATGGGATCAAAGGTTGTTTACTGTTCAGTGTTGAGAGAGAACGCGTCTCTTTATTCTCTATTGATTTCGTTGGAGATAGATAGACAAAAATACAATCATATATATTTAGTTGGAGACATCTCTCCCAATCTAATAATTCTCCTCTCTCTCTCTCTCTCTCTCGCTCTCTGTAAGTCAGCTTTCATCGCACACTCTCTCTCTATCTCTCTGAGAAAGAAATTCAGGGCTCTTCGGAACCTTTCTGGTTGTTCTCTCCCTGTCCGTCCGCGCGGAATGCGTGGGTTGCGACTCGATTGGGCCTAGAATCTGTGTGGTCTCGTCGGATTCTGAGATCGGTAAGAGATCTGATCCGATGACCTTCTCTTTCTTTCTTTCTATTTTGTATTCGTTTGTTTTGTTACTATTTCTTATGCCAAGATCTATACACCAAATTAGAAATCTTGCATCTTGGAAACAAGGTTTGCCCCTTTTTTGTCTTGTCAATTCAATGTTTGAAGCTCAAGGTTTTATTTGGTGTAATCGGTCGGCGGAACTGAAAGTTTGATCAATTTCTTGATTCGGGAACAGTATCGTTATAGGTATCAGTGTGATTGCTGTCTCACGCTATGTAATTCGTTCACTTTCATTCTAAGCGACATTTTTTTTTTTTCTATGGAAGTTAGTGTTCACTTGGTTTTTAGGGATTTGAGGGTTTTTTTTTTTGGGGGGTGTGATTGGATCTGATAGTGCAGAGCTCACATCTCTATATTTGGGGTGATTGTTACAGCTGACTGTCGGGTTTAATCGCATTGCGTTTCCCTTTAGGATCAGGTGCACCATGGCTAATAAAATGAATGCTGGGAACAGCCGGACTCGGAGCTCAATTTCTATATTTATCGTAGTTGGCTTGTGTTGCTTCTTCTACCTTTTGGGTGCTTGGCAGAAGAGTGGATTTGGAAAGGGTGATAGCATAGCGGTGGAGATCACCAAGCAGACAGATTGTGGTGTTGTGCCAAATCTGAATTTTGAAACTCATCACAGTGGTGAAGCTGGTGCAACCATCGATGAGTCTGATAACACCGAGACCAAGGTTTTTGAGCCTTGTGATGTGAAGTACACAGATTATACTCCTTGTCAAGACCAAAGGCGGGCAATGACTTTCCCTCGAGAAAGCATGAATTACAGAGAACGGCACTGCGCTCCAGAGGAGGAAAAGCTGCATTGTCTCATCCCCGCTCCTAAGGGTTATGTCACTCCATTTCCGTGGCCTAAAAGTCGTGATTTTGTGCCCTATGCAAATGCTCCTTACAAGAGCTTGACAGTTGAGAAGGCTGTACAGAATTGGATTCAGTATGAGGGCAATGTCTTCAGATTCCCTGGGGGAGGAACACAGTTTCCTCAGGGAGCGGATAAATATATTGATCAGCTTGCTTCGGTTATTCCAATTGACAATGGAACTGTTAGAACTGCTCTTGACACTGGTTGTGGGGTATGTTTTAAGCATTCCGCCTAACTGTTTTAAATACTGTACATATTGTATAAACTATGATTTACTTATGTCTTATTATGTAACCATTTTTTGGATTTTTGAGCTGATAAACTAAACTAGGAAAGTTTGTTAGGTTGCAAGTTGGGGAGCGTACCTTCTGAAACGAAATGTAATAGCCATGTCATTTGCACCAAGGGACTCACATGAAGCGCAAGTGCAATTTGCTTTAGAAAGAGGTGTGCCTGCAGTTATTGGTGTGCTTGGGACGATAAAACTTCCTTACCCATCAAGAGCATTTGACATGGCTCATTGTTCCCGATGCTTAATTCCATGGGGCGCAAATGGTACGTTTAAGTTATTGAACTTTGAAGATTCTCATGATTATTTCCTTCTGATCATAATTTATGAGGTGGTGTCAATGTGTCCGAAACATTTCTTGAAACGCGCCTTTTTCTTTTTACCAGATGGTATGTACATGATGGAGGTGGATCGAGTTCTCAGACCTGGTGGCTATTGGGTGCTTTCTGGCCCTCCGATCAATTGGAAGAATAACTATATTTCGTGGCAGCGTCCTAAGGAGGAACTTCAAGAAGAACAGAGGAAGATTGAAGAAATTGCTAAGCAACTTTGCTGGGAAAAGAAATCTGAAAAGGGTGAGATTGCAATCTGGAGAAAGAGAATGGACACTGATTCATGTCCTGGCAGAGATGAATCTACTGCCAATATGTGTGAAGGCTCAAACCCTGATGACGTTTGGTGAGTTATTTTGGTTGGTATTTTTACCCCTATCATGGATTTGGCCGTGTTCATAAATCATAACTGCTTTTGTACGACAAGATCTTGATCTAATTTATGGATATTTTCTACATTGCTTTTCTTTTTTTTTTCTTGGAGCAAAGATAATTGTATTAACGATTGTCTTTTATTTTAGGCTTTCAATTGCACACATCCAGTAAATAAATATCTTTTCAATTGTACATATCATTTCTTTGTTTGCTGACAACTTATCTCATGGTTTAAAAATTTATGCTGTTGATTCACTATCATATTTTCCTTCATTATAATGACTATTTTTGAAAGACTGGATAGTTTGTTTGTCACTATCTTTGCACTTATAGCATTTATCTTGGGAAATCTCTTAGGTACAAGAAGATGGAAGCATGTGTAACTCCATATCCTGAGGTTGCTGTAAAGGAGCTGAAGCCATTCCCAGAGAGGCTCAATTCAGTTCCTCCCTTAGTGGCCAGTGGATCTGTTTCTGGAATATCTGTGGAAGCATATCTTGAGGACAACAAATTGTGGAGAAAGCATGTTAAAGCATACAAGAAGATAAACAAGCTAATTGACTCTGGAAGGTATCGTAACATCATGGATATGAATGCTGGACTTGGAAGCTTTGCAGCAGCAATAGATTCTCCCAAATTATGGGTTATGAATGTGGTTCCAACCATTGCTGAGAAGAATACTTTGGGCGTAATATATGAGCGAGGGTTGATAGGAATATATCACGACTGGTAAGACTTTCCCAACGGCCTTTTTAAGTGAAGCATACTAGTTTTTGGAACTTTTACTATTGATAATTTTCCGTTTGTTCATTTTTTACGGTTTTGCTAACATGGGTAGGATAAGTATTTGGTTGCCTGAAATTTTTATCTAACGTTAATTTTTCTTGTCTATGTTTACTTTTGAATTTTCTAGAGTGCCATAATTATGTCTTTAAAGGCCTTCATTATAATAGTTTATTTAGAGATGCTAGTGTAGTCAATCTTCATCCTTTAGTTACCTCTAGGCATGTTTCTCTTCTTCTTTTTTTAATGGAAGGGACTTTATTTTGTGGAGTGAACAAGGTAAATTGAAGCCTCACAAAGCTCTAGGACATGTTTTGATATATCTTGAACTGCTACTATATTATGTTATTGAATCAATTTGCTGCTGTGATTTCTTTAAGAAACTAATGTGGTCATTTTCCATCCTCTTGTACTTGATTTGGTTCCGCCACAGACATATGAGAACTACTTTCTAAGGTGTTGTAAGCTTCTTCTTGTTGTTATTTCATGTTTGTTGAAAACAATAAAAACAAGCAAATCCCTGCAAATTATCTTCCATGCAGTGTTTCTCTTAGTAACACCCAATGTAAGCCTATTCCTTGCTTATGAATGAATACTACATGAACAATCTTAGAAAGCTGTTGACCTAGTATTAAGCTAAATATGTAGATTTGCTGTTATATTCACTAGGGATCTACTCCAAATCTCCAATTCTTCTCTGTTCTCAGATGATTTAAAAGGAGGGAGTTGAGGTTATATAAATGTAGACTGTCACCTGGGGCTCATGTTTTGAGGTTTTGCTCTTGATCTTGCATCTAATGACTACATTGCTTGGGAATTTATGCTGTTGTTGTCTTCACAAATGTGGAAACCTAGAATTTTGAAATTCGGTATAGAAAGTAAGTTGTGTTTTTGAAACTTCAAGAAAGTGGGGGTGCTTGGATCTTGGAATTTGGAATCATTATCATTTCATTTTACTTCCATAAACACGGTCTCTTGGTCCTTTCCATTGTGAAATACGACAGTTTCTTGCCATAGGTCTACCATTCTGTCATGGTAGTTGTTGTCTTATTGTTTCCTCCGTTTATTGCAGTATTTCCATTTGGTGTATCGTGTATTGTGCTATTACTGATGAGCTAAAATTTCTTTAAATTTCACCATTTTTTTTCTTCTTCTCGTCATTTTCCTTCTTACAACACTAGCAATTTCCTTGTTTCATTACAGGTGTGAAGCCTTCTCCACGTACCCGAGGACCTACGACCTGATTCATGCTAATGGTCTTTTTTCCTTGTACAAGAATAAGTATGCTTTCCTTCAATTCTTTTTGCCTTCCCTTTTTCGTTTGCGCTAACCATTCATAAAAAACTATGATAAGTCCTAGTTGTCTACCAATTAAGAGACTAGGGAGTGGAGTTGTTTTATGGCTTTTATCCTGAGGATCGGTCTTCTCCATGCTTCAAAACCTCCAGATTTGCTCTATTTGCATTGTCTTTTTTTTTTCGGATTTTTTTTTCTTTGTCATACAAAATGATCAATCGTACAAAATGATGGTAATATTGAAAATGATATCACACATAGAATTCAAGTTGGATGGAACAAATGGCGGGGGTGCAACAAGGGTGATTTGTAATCGAAATGTTCCTACTAAGTTAAAAGGAAAATTTCATATGATCGCAATTAGGTCAGCTATGCTCTATGGAAGTGAATGTTGGGCGGTAAAGCAACAACAAATACATAAAATGAAGTAGCAGAAATGAGGATGCTTAGGTGGATGTGTGATAAAACTCGTAAAGATAGAATAAGAAATATAAAAATTTAAAGACAACTAGGAGTAGCATCAATTGACACAAAGATTTGGGAAGGACGGTTGCGGTGGTTTGGTCACCCACAAAGACGGCCTACAAATACCCCCTCTAAAAAACTCAATAGAAATTGAAAAAATTCGACGAGGTAGGAGCATACCAAAGTTAACTTGGGACGCATTAATTAGGAGAGATTTGAATGGTTCGGAAAGCTCACCATCAATTGCACTTAATCGAGCACAAATGAAGAGTTTGATCCATGCAGCCGACCCCAATTAATTTGGGATTGAGGCTGTGTAAGATGATGTCTTTATATGTATTTATCATTTGGCACCTTCATGTCTAACCCAAGATACTAAGACATGCATGTCATAACTTTCGAGTGAAGTGATGATCTACATATTGTACAGCTGTAGAGTGTTAAGTTTCAGGTTCAAGAATCATTATTAACATTTGCATGTCTTGCATTCTTTTCGTTCTCAATTGTGACCCTCAATGTGCACAATGGGATTGCATGTGAAATGCTGTTATACTACCAAAACGCTAAGATTTCTAACTTCTCAAAAGAAAAAGAAAAAAGATTTCTGACTACTTTGTTGTAGACTATTTGATATGCATTAGGTAGTGTAGCATCCACGATGAGATTTGTGTTATGCTAGTTTCTCTTTCAAATAGCTTGATACTCTTGTCAAATCACTACTTGTTTCCTAATTAGGTTAAGTGGATATCTTCTTTGTAGAACCATTTGGGGTTCGCATGCCTAGGTTTTTACCAAGAAGCTTGGTTGACAACTTAATAATGTGTGCAGCTTTCACGTGCAAAACTTCTCTTATGCTAATTTTGAAACTTAAAACAGATGTGATATTGAAGATATTCTTTTGGAGATGGATCGTATTTTGCGTCCAGAAGGGGCTGTCATACTCCGTGATGAAGTGGATGTGCTTGTCAAGGTGAAGAAACTAGCGAATGGAATGAGATGGACTGCAAAGATGGTTGATCATGAGGATGGCCCTCTAGTCCCTGAGAAAATACTGGTTGCTGTCAAACAGTACTGGGTTGGTAATAGCACATCGTCTGCAGAGTAAATGCGTGGAAGACAATTGGAATCCTGTCCAAGTAACAGCAGGCGATGCATTGGACCTGATGGTGGGTCATGAAAGGTGTGTTCAAATTGTTAAACCACTTTCGCCATTGAGCATTTTTTTCCCCAGCAGTGAAGGTTGAACAGATGAGGCGCCTTAAGGTATTCTGCTAATTTATAATTGGTTCAGGCTTCTTTTTTTTTTTTTTCCAATCGTAGCACGCTTTCTTGTCTCAATACTCTTATCATAACTTATGACATTGTTTCTGTCAAACAAGAATTTAATGAAATTTAGTCCCAGTTTTGTTAAGAAAGATTGAATAGCTAGGGTTTAACTTCACTCATGATATTTAAGGTTCTTTCATCTTGAAATGGTTATAGATCTGTTTTTAATTTAACCACTTCTTCATCAATGCAAGGAGCAGTATGTTCTCGGTTTTTTTTTTTTTTTTTTTTTTAGGGTTGCAAACTTGCAATCTCCAATTTGGGATTCTTGTCGGCTTTTATGTTACTAAAAAGTGTTATGAGGATTTATTCAAAGGGTTTGTATATCAAAGGATTTATGAACGGGTTAATGTGTCAAAGGTCAACAATTAATGTACTATATTTTTCTTCTCTAGAATTTATTCTATATGATCATTGGCTCCTCAAATGCCCAAATTGTGATCATCCATCGCACCGTCTAAAACCCGCCTTGCTCTCCTAATTATAGATGTGGAAAACCTGAAAATAGAGCTTACCAGAAATGGAGATCTTGCATTTGCTTCGTCTTTCATGTGCCTTCAGTGTTTGCCCTATATTGAAGATAAAGAGAGGATCAAATGCTTATATACATCTATCAAATAAATAATGACTATGCAACTAGTTTCTACACTATAAGCTATTAGTTTTTCAACTGTGACCACTGACCATGGATAGCGGTTTGTAGTTTTGACTTTTGGACAAATATCCACGGAAAATTCTAGACGTACATCGTCGAAGATGAGTTTTCCAATCACCAGCTTAGAATATGGGTGATTGTAGCATTAATATATGCATGTATGAAAATTAAATACATTGGGTGCATACATTGGATACATAATAGTGGGGATGTTATTGGGATAAGTGTCGCATGAATCCCAATAAAATCTACACTATTGTATATCCAATGTATGTACCCAATGTATGTCAAAAAATCATTTTCCTTAATATATGCATGTACAAAAATTACCTCATCCAAGATAATGGATTCCTTCGTTGAACCTAAACAACTCAATCCTTCTCTACGGTTGCGGGATATTGGCCAAAGTTTATTTGCTCTTTATTCCCCTCTGTATACAAACAAAAAAAAAAAAAAAAAAAAAAAAAAAAAAAGAATGTCTTGGTCAGTGCAAATCAATAATCAAACATTTCTTCAAATGTGTCAACTATACATGTACTCACCTTTCTTATTTTGTAGAATTAGCCTAGGGGTGGGAAGTCTAATTGGTTGTTCAGATTAATGTTGGGTTGCTGATTGGCGACGACGGGCTGCTGCTCATTGTTGAGCTGGCTACCCTCGCCCTCACCCTCGCCGTCGCCCATGGGTTGCTGCTGATTGTTGGGTTGCTGCTCATTGTCAGGTTGTTCATTGTTGAGCTTGTTCCCCCACACATGAAACCCGTGCCTTTCCATCACTCTATTACAGTATACACACTTGATATCCGAGCGTTTGCAACCGCCACGCAGGGCTTCACGTATCTGTGTGTCGACCCATTTTCTGCAAGGCTCGCACCATAGCTTGTGGTTGCAGGGATAGCTGTACCACAGCATTCTGTTGATATTGCACCTGAAGCACCTCTGCTTCTCCAATCGCTTCCTATAACGCTAACATCAACAAAAAAGTAACGCAAATTATAATCGTTAAGTTAGTTTTGACAATAAGCATTGTGAAATGAATCGTATCTCCTACTGACCTCGTGAAAATCGTATTGGCAATGGAAGTATGAGAAGTCCTTGGACTCATTGCTTAATGCCTCCAGGACTACATGTCTATTTGTGTCCTCGCCACCGCTACCACCTGACCCAGAGCTCCCCCCGGGCCAGGGTGGCCATTGTCCATCTTCAGTGGGTCTAATAGCCTCAAGAAACCTCTGAAAGCCTGCACCTTGATCTCCTTGCATATTAGTTCCCTCTTTTTTGACTCCCTCATGTCCTGAGCTTCCTGAGGTTCCCTGATAATAATGTTGTATAGTGGCACATCTGGAATTGACATCTAACATAAGATCTTCTATCAACCTTGTATCATCATCATCATCATCATCATCATCACTATCGTTCTCAGCGAGTAAAGCGAGATTACTGTTATTACTAGAGTAGTCTGTGCTTGTGATTGGCGTGAGCTGGTGACGACGATTATGATGTGGACTAGAGGGAAGGTTTGGGAGTAGAACCATGTGGGTGGCTGCTCCATGTCTGCCAACTGGGACGACCTTCATGCGACAGATACCAGGGAAGGACCTTACGAAGTCGCTGAGCTTTACATAGCCAAGAGAGGCATGGTCTAGTTCTAGTCCACAAGTGGCCCTGAAGTCCCCTTTGAGAGATGAGAGAGGGTACAACTCTCCTTCCTTAAGGCGCTTCGAAACTTCTTGTAAGAACCCGGGAAGCCATTTCCTGAATGTGTTCACCCATTGAGGCAGCAGATTCTGAATGCCGTCGCTTGAGGTGGAGTCGAATGAGTTCTCAATTTTGAAGTCTTGAGTAGTGCTGCAGAGCAATGTGTCCAACCAGGTCAAGGGTTCAAGTTTTCCAGATCTCTGTCTGGGGCCACTGGGACTAAGAACATGGTATTCTAGTTGTCTTGATTTGGGTTGTGCAGGTTCAGATGGTGATTTGGGCTTTGGGATCGCGCCTTTGATCTCAACTTTCTTGCCCGAGATCATAACGTAGTGTGCATTTACAGCAGCTATGACTGATTCCTGGCTCTTGAAGGTGACGAAGCCAAAGCCTCGAGAGACTACATGTTTGCCTGATTGGTTGCCAATGACTGTGGCCTCTTCTACTGATCCGAATTGATGCTCAAACAGCTCTTTCAAGGTGCCTGCCATGGAAAGTAGAAATAGAAACAGACATGTTTTTCTCAAGTGATCATAATACTATGCATTTTAGTTATTGGTTAATATATAACTATGTTACTTTGGCAATGCCTCCACAATGTCAAGATACCTGAATCAACGGAGGGAGGTAGGCCACCAATGAAAATTTTCCTTTTGAGCTCCTCTGTGTTTGGAGAATGAAATGTTGGCGTTCCCTGTTTCATCATATGTTCGTAACCAAGCTGGTGCTTATCATTTCCCGATGAGGGTGAGGAGAATAAGAGCTCTTCCTCTCCATGCGCATAATAACACGTAGTTCCTCTGCTGCAGCCACCTAGAGACTCGAAGAATCTACAAAGCTGTCTCTTGGAACCTGTATTACTAAATCTACAATAGCAGCAGGAACAATTCATTATTACCTCCCCTCGACATGGAATCATAAAATTAATGTTGAAGTACCTTTCGCTAGCTGATGAATCTAACTGTGCATTGGCAAAGATGTCCAACATTTGCCCATCAGAATCAGATTGGTCATCATTCGACGAGTAGCTGGGACTGATTTCCTGTGTAATTGGTTCTGCTCCACTCCCTAGACATAAGAAGTTGTTTATACCTCTTTGGATCCTTGGCAGTAAATACACTAGTGCATATTGGAGTGAGATAATATATACACATTTTTTGTCAACGTACAAAAGCGTATCGACATTTGGCTGAGCAAGAAACGCATGTCCTGAGACTTTGCCAAATCAATAGGCCTTTGTTTACTGTATATAGAAGATTCATAATGAGACTGGAAAACGCTGATAGTTAACTGGCTGAGCAGGAGGGAAGGATTGAGTGAAATGTTTGAATTAAAAGAGAAATAGGACAGGCTGCATACCGTAGATTGAAGAGCTGGGTACTGGCTCCATGGCGCAAAAGAAGGTTGACGCAATTCATAAAGTCGTTTTTCACGGCAAAGAACAAGGGGGTTTCCCCCATTTCTGAGACAGCATCAATGCATTCTGGATCCTTAAGGAGCAGAATCTGAAAACAAAGAGGCTATATTAACATTAACATCAAACACATACAAGCATATATTTAGATATGTATTATGGTTTGATTCTAGTTTTAACCATTCAAGATATACTCGAACCTGCTCTGCCGTTAAATGTTAAATATACCTGCAATGCCTGGTAATGCCCTTGGGCAGCAGCAACATGGAGAGGCGTCAATCCTAATCTATTTCGTTGTCTAACAGCACCTCCATGTTTTAAGAGAAGATATAGGATTCTATTCACATATACCAAATATAGTTAGCAAGAAAGAGAATGTATGCGAGAAGTTAAAGATAATCTTTTTAGGTTCAGTTGCAAACCTTGGTTTCTTACAGTTGGAAGACGTCCTAAGGTACCAATGGAGCGCCGAATTTCCCTCTCCATCAGTCTCATTTACCTCAATGTTTGTCTTCAGAAGAAGCTCAACTACTTCCTCATCGCCTACCTGCAAACAAATAGGACTGGTATAGTTTCAATCATTTCATATCATTTACAATTTTTTTTATTATACTACCTGCATCGCCTTTATTAGGTACGAAGCAGCCCTCCGTTCGGTACCAGTGCAAACTCTTTCCTGAACAGTTGCATCGAAGAGCTGGAGCAATTCAATCTCACAAAGTAATAGTTTCCGTTTCTCACTGTTGCTCAGTGTGAGGCGTGTTCCTCCTCTCCCGGATGGATCCTTCTGACCAAGAGACAAGGCCTCTCTGATCACACATTCATAGACGGTCGTTGCCTCTTTGCAAGATGATGAGGAACCTTCTGGTCGGAGCACTGTGATTGAAGCAGTAACCTTTTCTGGAACTATAGAGAGCAGCACAGCCAGTGCTACTACTCGCCCTTCCATGGCGTTAGCGTACGCTACCTCTGCGACGTCATTCGTCTTCTCTACTAGCATTCTCACTGCACTCAATTCCTGAAACGCTGAGCTATTTAGTATTTGTGGGCTAAACCAATTTGAATGCATTCTAAATAAATGGAGATGCTCAACAACTTGTACCGTTTCACTTATCGAGACGAGCAAATCTTCAACAGTGTCTTCAGCTGTCCATCTGATATTCATTCTGAAACCAAAAAACTTAACAACTTAGGTATGAATTGACAACAATTTCTCCTTCCTAGAAATCTTCTAACTTTCCGCAAGCGCTTGAACAAACTGAAGGTTTGCCTCGACATACTTCTGGCTGTAAAGCGCGCTCTCCAGAGGAAGCTGTGAGTTTCCATCAGAAGATCTAACATCAGTTCGAGCTTGCTTGCTGAGAAGCAGCGCGATACATCTCTCGGCGTGCACCTCTGCGGCGCTGTGCAAGACGGTCCGTCCAGACTCATCGATTTCGTTCACATTAAGACCTCTTCCGACTTCTCCTTCAAGCAAAGACTTAGCACATTTTACAGAATCATACTTGCAACAGAGATGCAGTGCTCTTAGAGACACATTAGGATGTCTTGATCTAGATATGTTCGGTTCTTTGTTTTCCTTGTCATCTACATTTCGAAAGAGAATGTTCGATTGGCGAACAAGCTGTTCTTTATCGTCTATTTCAACCAGATCGAACACCCACATTTCTTCTGTTCTTCGAATGGCATCTTCAACATTGAAATCCTGAACTTTATTGCTGAATGATTGAAAATTCTTGACTTCGCCACGGAGGAACTCAGGAAGTAAGCCAAGGAGTTCGTCCAGATCATAGTTAACCGTTTCGGAATGCTGAGGAAGTTCAGAGAAATCAAATCAGAAATCAACTGAAATCGGTGAAAAACAGAGACTGATAGAGCAGTAGTCCTCATAACCTCGATCATGAAGAAACGTACTTATTTGACGAAGAAGAAATTGAAGCAGATTAGGTTCAGAAACACATTTCTAGAAATCAAACTAGGAAGTTGAACACAGAAAGAGAAAATCACCAGAAAACAAAACAACTTCTGAAACATCGAAGACACAGAGCAATGTCGACGAAGAAACACATCGCTAAACAAAGAAACTCGAATTCCAAACCAATTGCAGAGAACGAGTTCCTCCTAAACTCCGCAAATTTGACGAAGAAGCTCAGTTTTCAAGAAAACCTCGAATCGAACACCAAAACAACGAAATCGCCTCAACAGAAAACATCAGATACGCAACAATTTGAACAAAAGTATCAGATTTTAGAGTCAGACGAAGCGCAACACACAAATTGATCTCCGAAACAAGGACGTCGCATTCAAATTGATGATCGCCATTGGAGAATACCTCAACATCCATCTCTGGCGTTCAACCAGAGCTGGTTGAGGAAGATCGCGAGACTGTAAAGGCAACGCAATTCCTGATCATCTCCAACACATTGTCGAACTCGCAAAATGGAGGGAAATTCTCACATATGAACTCGTATTTATAGGCGCGAAGGTCCAGGTCCAGGTCCAGGTCCAGGCCCGGCCCACATAGCAAGAAAATTATTGGACAAAAATGCCCTCACAGTCAGAAATTATGCTTGCCTTTGCATTACAGCCTTTACAGGCCTTATTGATGAACAATCAATCACATTGTACAGGATAGCAAAAAATCTCAAGACATTTCTTTGTTTTGTCTTCCGCATGAGGAACTGCAATGGTACAAAAAAACTGATGGCCTAATAAGTTATAAGAAGACCTTATTGATATGAATGCGCGTCGCACTGAACTCCCTTCGTGCAATGGGATTAGAAACAGATTGCTCTGTCGATGGCAACGCTTTGTAATAAATAGTGTTTGTGAATGTTTTGGTGAGCACCAAAATTCTCTGCAACTGATAATTTGAAGAAGAATTCATTGAAGGTTTAGAGGAAGTCAGGTTGGCCAGTGGATGTCATGCAACGGTGCCACATTCTACTGTTAGGATCTACGCTCCTCGCCGAACTAATGACCTCCGGAATGGGTAGATAGACATAATGGGTGTTGCAAATTCCGACTGTAATTCCACTGAAGCCGGCGAATGCACCATGGACCTACAGCAACATTGAGTAGACCAATATTAATAAGTACAAATTCAAAATAGTACGCCAAATAATAGGAAAAGAGAGTTCTTACAGCATTCTGGCCGAGAACAGTGCAGAGAATTGCATCCGAGGCATTTGCCCTAACTGCTCGGATCATGTAAGTTGGATCGATGTACTTAACGTCGGCATGAACATTTATCTCCTTGAAATGTTTTTTTATCTGTTCATAAAATTAGAGGCATATTAGTTTCTGCAAAGAACTTTGGTCGATAACAAAAAAGGGATTATCACCCTTTGCTAGTAATGAATAAAATCACTTCAACGGGCAAAACAATTCGGGTATTTGTGAAATCGATAGTGGAATCGGAGTCATCGGAAACAAAAAAAAAAAAGACGTGGAGGAGAAACCTAACCTTCTGTTGTATATGAACCCCAATATCTCCAAACACGACATTTCCAGATAAATCTCTTGCATTTGACTTCTCTAGCAAATCCTAGGCTCAAAAATATACAATATTAGGTAAAACCAATTCATTCAAGATTTAATGTCTCATCAAGAACTCATTAAAATTAACTCACTTGTCCCGCTCCTTCAGCCACACAAACTACAGCCGATCCTTTGTTCTCTATGAGATGTTCTAAGTGCTTCAGCAACCCATATGGACCATCCAATTTGAAAGGAACCTGCACTTATCCAGCAATCATACTCTTAATTAAGTGATAAATAAATAGAAATAGACAGATTTAAGATATAATACAAACCTCAGGGATCAAACAAACATCAATCTGCCCACTGGAAAGTGTTGCATGCATGGCTATAAAACCACTGTTTCTTCCCATTAATTTGACCAAGCCAATGCCATGATAAGCACTGTGTGCCTGAATAGATTAGGGGAGAAAAAATCAATCAAATACATTTCATGCTACACTAAAGATGCATAAACATCATGATGACAATGGAGTATCTAGTCAATAATTTTTCCATTTATGTGGAACTGAAAAAAGAGGATGGCCCATGGTGCTGATTCTCAAGGGTGTACAGCCTGGTTCACCCATCAGAAAGAGAAGCTTTTTGAGACAAAATACTGGGGCTAAGGATTCTATGCAAAGAGAAGTGGCGCACGAGGGGAGATCCCAGAGAGAGAGAGCAATGTGCAGGGGAAAAGAAATAGTAGAACCATGAGAAGGCACGTGAGAAACTTCAATTAGTTGATCAAGGACCTTGGTTTGAAGATCCATGACAAAGAGTTGCTAAGTTGACTTACTCCAACTTAATTGATCCGTACTTGTCTCTTCTGGCATCTAGGATGGAAGGAGATGATTCCAACCCTGAGAATGAGGCTGTAGCGCTAATTGTCTCAGAGTTCTAGAGATGCCATGGCAAGTAGCCTTGACGACGACGATTTAGACATTTTGGAAGCAAGGAGAAAAACCATCTTCAAGATCACGAAGAACGAGAGGGCTTATACCAAATTAGAGTTGCTGCGAGATTGAAGTGTCATAATGCAATCATATCATAGGTAGCCAATTGTTTGGGTTTCGAGTAGTGAGGGCTTTATTTATCATTTTGTGGGGACTCCAAGTGCTTTTTGTTTCTCTTGGAAGGCCAGAGTTGATGCGGTTTTTAGACTAAATGGATCTTACGTCCCTTTTGTAATTATAATATTATAACATAAAGCCTATTTGGTTACTTCTTCGTGTCTGGAAAAAAAAAAAAAAAAAAAAAAAAAAAAAAGCAACGGAAACAGAAACTCTTGATGGCTTACCTCAATATATGCGGAATTGATAGCACGTTGTGCTTCTTCAACAGCAGTGTCAAATCCAAATGTCTTGTCCATTAAAAGTATATCATTATCAATTGTTTTGGGGACACCAACAACACATATCTTTAGTTTCCTCTTGCGACACTGCAGACAAGAAGAATTACGGGTCATGCAACGCAATAATAACCAAAATGATCACCATAAAATGTGTTTTCAAGTTGTCAACACAATCATGACTAAGCTTCAGAAGAAGGGGAATCATGTTGTTCATGTTGGAAAATAGTGACACCTTTCGCATTAAAGAGAAGCAAAAGTCCAATCCAGCAGAAAAGAATATTATGCTATTAGTACAATCACAATTTAGAGTGAAGATATGAAAATTATCAACAGTTTTAGCCTTTTAGGTGAGTTTTTTTCCCTGTTCACTAAGATGGAAGTTCTCATCTTGAAAGCAACATGAAATCACAAGCACGGGTCTAATGAAGCATACACTTCACATCTAAAAAAAAACAATTACTTCATATTAAAGAGCGTCTGAAGAGACAGTTTTTACCTCCTCATGTATTGCATTTGCTCCTGCATGAGTTCCATTCCCACCAAGTATGAAAAGCATATCAATCCTCCTAGCCTGAAAATTACATGAGGTTATTTAAAAATTTTGCACATAACAATAAGAGTAAATATTCATGGTAGCTCACAGGCATATGTGCTAGACCTGTATGCTATCCACAATATCACTGACTTCCCCATTCCCACGAGAAACTCCCAACAAGCTTCCACCAGAAAGATTGATGTTTTGAACCACTTGACGAGAAAGCTGAAAATCAAATTTATCGCAACTGATATTAATTATAAGAAAGCTATGAGTTATAAAACCACATGCAGTTACATAAGCATTAGTTCTCACCGGTACTTCATGCAAGCCCTTATCAAAGAATCCTCTGTAACCATATGGAATTCCAACAATATTCTTAACACCATATATTTCAAGCGTAAGAACAATCTGCATGAAAAGTCACAAGGTAAGAGAGCGCAAAATATTATCAGGAACACCTAGTTGTTAAGAAACAACTATCGATAGAGCGCTTCCTATTAAAAAAAAAAAAAAAAAAAAAAAAAAAAAAAAAAAAAAAAAAAACTATTGATAGAGCCCTTCCTTATTTCATTGCAGTGGACTGAAGGAAAATTTATCAACCCAAAGAAAGAACCCACCTTTCAAATATAAAACTTAGACTTTAACTAGTTCGAAATGAGATTCCAGAAATAGAAACCATTTGCTAATTACAGAATCGAAGCAGATATGCTTCCGTAAGCCTATCCAAGTTTGAGATGAAAAACAAGATTTGCAAAATAGCTTACTGGATGATATTTATTTTTCCTTTAAATTTGCAATTTTCCATTTGTAAACACCCGATTACAAGCATGATTTCCATGTTCCAACCAATGACCCCTGTCGTTACCCATCGGTCATGAAAAAATGACCTAACCAGAAGCATTCCTTCATTTTCGCCCAAAGACATCCATCATATGCAACCAAGTTTCGAAACTTCGGCTTCACCTATGACTTCGCTCACTTAAAATTCGGAATTAATTCGAGGAAGTTAACTTCGACGATGGAAGTTTGACAAAAATTCTCCGGTGTACGGAAGTTTACGGAATTTCACTTTAAATGCTAGAAAACTCAAGTTTCTTCATAGAGATGCTAGAACTATACTTAATCATACAACAATAATGCATAAAACTCATGTTACCGGAGGATATCCCGAATTTTAAGTATATTTCTAACATAGGCGAAGTTTTAGTTGAAGTTTCAATCGAAGTTTTAGTTGAAGTTTGCTCAACTTTCACGAAATATAACAATTTTACTTCATGTTTTATTAACTTTGATCGATGTTTTCGAAGTTCGGTCGAAGTTAGCCGAAGTTGAGTCGAATTTTTGCAATTTTTCTACTGCCTCTGAACTTCGCTTTGCTCACCTCAAAATCGACAAACTTCGCCGGAACTTCAGCGAAGTTTATCGATTTTTTAGACCTTGTATGCAACTGAATGCAAAAGAATATAGTATATACATCACAACTTGAAAAGACATGTAAATTTCTCTAAGTCCCACTAACCTGCCTGATGACATCATTTAGTCCAGGACAAAGCCCTCCGCAAGTTAAGATCCCAGCTTTTACTTTCCCAGGTTCAAAGTATATTTGCTGACGGGGCCCAGCACGATGTACCCTTTTGTCACATGAAGAGAGTCCAGTCAATAACAATGAGAACTAAGAAATGTGCAGTCATTAAAGTGAACATGGTACATGGTTCATGCCAAATCAACAGGAACAAAAATGACAGAATGCACTAAATAGTTAACAAAATCAAGTTTATTTTAAGGTGGAGAATAGAAGATAATGATTACCACTAAATTAAGGTTTTGTAATTATGGATATGAATTCTAAGTTTTATATTCACAATTGAGATATCAACTGTAGAATATGGTGCTAAGGAAACTGCCAGAAAGTACAAAGAGAGAACAAGAGACTATCAGTGTGTAATTTTCGGACCTTTTTTTTTTGGAAGAGACTATCGGAGAGTAACTGATAAAGTAATACATTATAGCATACTTAATCATATAGATAATTAATCATGTTAGGTTTACCCCTGTACATTAAAATTCCCTCACTTTCAAGCAGCTGCCATGGTTATCTTGACATGCATTAATTACAATGTGCTTCACGGTGCTGAAACTTGAAAGGGTACTCTTTAAAATTTTGTAAATAGAGAAGTCAGCTTTAAAGATATCCTCCACTAAAAAAATATAAAATTATGGTTTTGATCAATCATCAAAGTATATGAAGAGGACAAAGTCAAAATACAGGTTACAGTGTTTATAAACCTTTAAGTTTTTAATAATGATCAATCAAAATAACTACTTACGAACTGCTTCACATTTTAAAATTTGCTAGTAGATCCTGACATTCTTAGAGAATTGCCTAGGGAAATAAAAGTGAAAAGATTTGATGATATCCCAGCAGCTGCCTAACCAATGACTTGAAATCATGAGATGAAGTACCTCTAAAATACACTATAGCCATCATCAGACAAAGCATGTTCAATGGACATGCACAAACAGTAGAAAAACCATGAACCAATATGTTAGGCAAAGTTCAAAGAAAAATGTGAATGAAAATAGACTTACGGCATAACACCAGCATATAGGATTTGAAATGTACACATTAGCAATATGTTGGGAAGAGCTTGATAGGAGATATAAATGAAGAGATTAATCGAAATGGTTTAGACAATAAAGTGACGACATGTCATAATGTGATTAAAGAGAATGAACTGCAAAATGTGTTGGTAAGTAATAGAGACCTATAAACCGTTAATGGCAGAGATGAAGGAAGACAGAGATTATGAATAGTGTACAGATATTGATAATTCTACAAAACAACAAAACTTAGGCTAAAGACTCAATTTATTTGGGAAAAAACAAAAAAAAAAATCCAAAAGAGCTAAATGTACTCTGAAGAATTTGATTAAAATTCATTCCTCCCAGATCGAAAATAATCGCTTGTGTTCACGTGTCTAGAACTACTTTTGCATATGCATATACAAGCCATTTAAGTTCTTTCCAACCTTACGGGCAAAACACTTTTTAGAATTCATTTAGGGAGCGGCTAAACGGACCCCTATTATTGCTTAGAGGAACCCATTTTAATTTTTTTTTATGAGTTCCAATTCTACCCATAGAGGAAATGACCGAGTTACTCTTCATATAAGAAGGTCTTTTCTTCCCCAAACCCCATCCTCTCTTTTCCTTCACTGACTCGTCACATTTGAAACCCCAAAACCGACTCCACACTCTCTTCTTCGGTCGACCAAAAACGCGTGAATCCACACGGAATCGACTTGGTAAGTCCGTTCTCTCCTTGTTTCCCCTTGTATGGTAGGTTTTTTCAAGTTTTTTTGGTCATCATTTTCACTGTTATTGATGTTGGTTGTTGTTTGGTTTTTAAGGCTTTTGATTTGTTGTTGATTTCCCCATTTTTGGTCGAATGTCGAATGAGTCGTCAAAACGAAGCCACCTTGACCCCGACAAGGCATTTTTTATGAATTTTTATTAGGTTTTTTCATCGAGGAAGAAACTTCATTTTTGGTTGTTATCCTCGTGTTGTGCGGAGTAATAGGGCCGAGACATGTATACACGTTTCGACAAAGAGACGTCGATACCTATGGGTAAGTGTCGGCTTACTTGAACCGACATTGTTGCTATGGTTTCGGCGCCTATCAGCCGAAACACATAGTTACATATCGACTTTGTTTAGCCGACATATTGTACATACCCCACGTAGTTGCTACTTGGACCCCACCCGATTGGATATTTGAATTTTTAACTTAAGTGTCGGGCACAGTTGTCTACGATATTACCAGCATTATCGTCTACTACAGACCGTAAGGCCTGTAAAAGTTTCGGTTAGTATACACTGTAATCATACCTATACCCCACCAATTTACTCCGCGGACCCCACCCGATTTATATTGAAATTTTAGCTAGCTGTCGGAGTTACAAGTCTGCGATATTACTGGCAACATCGGTTAACAAAGATCGTTAGGCCTGTAGAGGTTCCGATTTTTCTAGACCGCAATGTTACTTATACCCCACCAAATTACTACACAAACCCCACCAAACTATATTTTCAAATTTTATTACACTAACAACAGATCCGCCAGAGTTTGACTCAAATGGACCTTTCCAAGACCTCAGTGATTGTGAAGACGAAGGAGGGTTTTTTTTTTTTTTTTTTTTTTTTTTTTTTTTTTTTTTTTGGGTTTTGTAAAAGTTTCGATTTGGGGTATGAATGTTGGATGGGGTCCTCTAAGCAAAAGCTAAGGTCCATTTAGCCGCTTCCCTTCATTTATATAGATATTTTTCCCTCAAATGCTGATACTCTTCCTCTCCATTTATGTATCTTCATAGTTGTTCTCCCAATCTCATTGAATGCTTAGAGAGCCTATGGAATTATAAAAGAGATTCAGACAGTAATATGCATGAGTGAACGTTTCCAGTATAGCTCACGACTAAACAACATCATTATTATATAGCCTAAGTAATTTATTGTGAACCCAATGTATCACAATTTTAAGAACGCCAATGACCAGAACTCAATTCTAAAAAAAAATGAGAATGATATATAATTTTAAAACTTCAACCTAGCTAGCTGTCTTTAAATATTCCAGAATGAACTGTAAAAAAGGGAAACAAAATCGATAGAAGATCAAACCATTGCTCCACCCAACTGCAATTAGGATCAATGCACTCCGCTCCAGCAGATGTAGGGGAAGAAAATTTGATGACCTGATAAGGATAAGAAACTCAAACAAGGTCAGGGAAGGATTTTGCATTTATTCTTGTGCATGCACACTTTGAAGAATTTAGAGGATGTGCAAAAAATCTTGAGAAAAGTGGAAGAATATAAAGCTCTATAATAATTTGTTACGATCCCTGGGAGGCCACCTATATCTAAGTTCTACCAAAGGAAGTCACACGGGAGCACTGGACCAAAGAACCCAGTAGTGTAGTTGAGGAGTTTGTTGGGACACGCAAAGCACGTCAGTTCTGGCAAGGGGTCTAATAGTAGGTAGGTACGTGCATGAGGGAAACGTGTAAGGTGTATAAAGAGTCTGGTCAGTAGGTAGTGTGGGTATTGAGTATTGATTGGTTTCGGTGACCCACGTGGTCTGGTGAGCGTGAGTCTCTGGTGCGACTGAGTATATATACATTATACACATACTATGATATAAAGGACATTATACTACCATGCTGAGTTTAGAGAAAAGAAAATTGAACAAATACACGAGCTTTATAGTCCTCTTGAGTTCCCTGTAATTATACATTATAAAATATGAAACCCTGGTAAGATAAATACCACTCTAAGTCTCTAACCAACAAGATCGCTAGTGAGAAGACGGAAAGCTCAATAACAAAATGGCAAGCAGAAAGGCTTTTAAGTATATGCTGCCTAAACCTGCATCTCTTCAAACAATTATATTTCTTGTTACAACTTTGTGCAAATTCAGTATAGAAATTTGGACAGAACCACATGTGCCTTACGATACTCATTTATTCAAAAGTTTCAAGTACAAGTATCAGAAATTTAAAACCAATTTCCTTGTTTGTGACTTGACAAAATTTTAGTTCTCCCACATGAACCGCAGCCAACATCTGAACCTGATATATCCTTTCATCATTTGAAATTACATGCAATAAAGGGAAAGAAGGATTTTGACAAGATCTGATACATAGAATAAAACTTCATTAACAAGAAAAATCCAACTTCTTGTTAAATATTGTGTTACTTTTGGTTTTTCTGATAAAAATGGTCAGATATTTTGGTTCTCAAATTTAGTGACATTCTACAGCGCTTATTTATCACTAAAATTAAATGTAAATGACGGATTATGGTTTTTCTAAAGCAGCACTACTAGCTTTCTACGAGGTTCCATTGAAAATTCGAAAATGTGAAACCTTTGACTTTAACTTTATATTATGGAACTTCCTGCTCACTTCATAGTTCATAAGTTTTTAGTTTCAAGCATAGGATTGAATTAGACAAAACAGTGATGTTCATTGTTTCACGTTTGATTAGACATGTAAAAATATGCATTTCTGTAGCACGCCAACTACAAAAACTGAAATAGGAAGATGCCTCTGTCTATTTATTGCTATTGTCACAATATGATAACCGAAAATCGGAATACATTCCTCTCTTTGGAGAAAATGCAGCTCATAAAATAACCAAAAGATTGCACAAGACAAGAATTGCCTTCGTTAAGCCCATATAATTCTGTAATCTGGTCTGGATTAACAGATAAGAGCTCCTTCTGTTACCCACTACAACCAAAAAAGATTACAATAAAAAAGACAACTCTGATTTCGATTTGTGAATACACTCAACTTACCCTTAGAAGAGCCCGATCATCATCATTTACATAACCATATTTCTTCTCTTCAGTGCTGCTCGCATCCTCCACTACTTGCGAACCTCTACAACAGTAAACATGAGCAAGGAAATCATCAGCGAGAGTAAAGGAAACAACGCCGAATGACATAACACACTATTGAAAGAAAATGGATCACCTATTCTTAAGAAAGAATGTAGTCGGAATTGGAGTTAAGTCAAAAACATCTCTCAAGTGCGGCAAACTGAAACGTTTTTCAAATTCCTCCTGATAACGCTGTTTCCAATCCGGATCACTAAAATCAATATCTGAGTTTGGCGCAACAGCTCTAACGACAATAGACGACGAGGGTCTATCCCTCGTCAGTCTCTTTTTGGATGTACCGAACCTTAAGCATTTGACATTGAAACACTCATTCAATTCCTTATGCAAATGACTCTGCCCTAAGTTTATCAAACCTACTCCATTTGGTAATGAAGCAAATGCCATCTCATTAAGGTCCCAATCTCAAATTTATCGAATCACTGCGACAAAAGAAACCAAAGCAAATGAAATAAAAATCAACCACCCCCTCACACAGAATTACAAAACAAATTGACAGAACAAACAACTCTAATTATCCTTCCAATTATCGCACAAAAAGAGACCTCAAAATCTTAGTTGAAAATCAATCAAAACACTTAGAGCACAAGCAACAAAACCAACTATGAAAACTCAAATTTCAACAACAAAGGCTCAATCCCAAATTAGTTGGAGTCTACTACATGGATCAAACTCTTCCATTACGCTAGATTTAGAGCAATTGATGGTATTCTTTCCAAATCCTTTAAATCACTCCTAATCAATGCGTCCCAAGTTAGCTTCACTCTTCCCCTAAATTGTCAAATTTCTTCAGTTTCTACTGAGTCGAGTTTCTTCAGGTTCAATTGAGTTTGAATTTCATGTATTTCTCACTCAAATCTCAACAACAAGACAGAAATAATTGAATGCTGAAACTCACACGAACAATTAAACGACCTGAACAATCAACATACGATGATGCAATTCAATCCCAGATCTCATACAGAGCGATCTGTTGAGAGTTGATTGAAAAAGTGAACCCTCGCAAGCAGCACGGCATTTCCTTCCAGAAATTCAAAAAAGAAGGCTCGAGCGAAGCGCCGAAAACGAAAGGGGAGATTGAAGTTTGATTCCACGGTTTCCGCGTACCTCGAAAAGAAAAATCAACGGAGATGAAGCGAATAAGAAGAGAAGTCGAAGAGTTCACTTTGATTTCTCCGTTGTTTTGGGAATTTTTTTAACACGAGACGTACAATAGTGAGAACAACAAGAACAATGAATCAATGGAAAAAGTTTGACTTGAAAGAGAGAGAGGTCCGAATCTGGCTCTCCTGGTCAAACGTCCATTCTTCCTACTGGAAAGGGAATTTTTTTACGGAAACTACTATTGTGGTTCAGAAATGAAACGTACCTGCTGAGGTCCCTTCTATGTGCAGCGAGATGCGTGATTGCACACATGTTGGTGAAGATCGAGGGACGACAGAAAGTGCGTGCGTGCGTGCGTTTTATGCGTATCTTTTATGGATTACAAAGCATTTTTTTTTGGTGCGTATCACGAGAAACGGGTGTAGGATCGGAGCCGTTGGCTGTGTACCAAACTTTAGAAAATCTGAAGTTTCTTTTCTCAAAATAAGAAATAGATCTGATTAATGTTTGCCAGTAAAAAGTTTTTTTTTTTTTTTTTTTTTTGAAGAAAAATAGAAGTTTATTAATCATTAATGGCTCGATACAGGACTAGACATAAAATCAAAAAGTATATTGATTCGCTAATCCTATTTGTTCAAAAGAACTATCATTAACTTGGTTGTGAATGTGATTTTGAAATTAAAACAGTTTGACAATTAAGAATTGCTGTTCTCTGCTGCGTTAAAACACATTACAATACACAAACACCACCAGAAACAACATAACGAATAACAAAACTTCCCAACAAGGAGAAGAAATCTTAAAACTTCCCAACAAGGAGAAGACAAATCAAGAACTTCCGACTAGGGAAGGCAAACTAACTATGAAATGAAAAACAAAAGAAGAGACCAATCCAGCCACCGCACAAAAGCTACGCACAACCGTTGATGTAGATGTACTGCAACAAGGATAAACAAATCTTCACAAATCTGACAAGATCTACAGATTATTGGATGAATAAAATGTAAACAGATGTGATTTGAACCACCGCCGATCGAAATGGAGGATCGACGGTGGTTCAAGATCAAAAATCATAAAAAAAAATCAATACAAAAATTTTAGGGTTTTGAAGGGAGAGGCGGCTTTGCCATTAAAAAGTTAAAAATGAATAAATAGGAATTTACGTACCAACCATTGTCTTGGTGTAGAGGTTGGTACTTACTAGATGTTTACTCAGGTCTTTAAGAGGTCTCGAGTTTGAGTCTTCTAACTTTTTCAAGGCATATCTTTTGTAAAGTGGGGTGTGTCTTCTATATATGGATGCAAGCAGGGTGGGGAATCTCCGCGGGGGACGAGGATTCTCCGCAACGGGGATGAGGATGGAGAATTCAAATGGGGATGGAGGTGGGGATGGAGATAAAATATCATGCCCACGCAAGTATGGGTACGGGGATGGAGAAAAAATATATTCCCCTGTGGCTATCCCCATTGGGGATCCCCGAGAGATCCCCGTATATATCAAATAATATATATAATTTTATATAATATTACAAGGCTTTCACCTAAAACATTAGTGATAAACAAACTCTAATGTGATTTATAATTTTAATTTGTTTGGTTAATTATATGTTTTGTTTTGAATTGTTTGCAACTATATTTATATGTTATACTTTATTTGGTTGGAATTTTCAACAAATGTGATCCTATGTATTTGTACCATACTTTTTATAAATCTTTTTAAAAAAATTAGTAGGAAAAAATATTTTCCCGCGGTGATTCTTCGCAAAATCCCCGTAAGAATCCCCGCAGAGATCTCTAATGGAGAATAAAATGAGGAAAGATTTTTTTTCCATGGAGATTTTCCATCCCCGCGGGAATAGGCGGGGATAGGATGAGAATGAAAGTTCATCCTCGCATGGTGTTGGGTATGGAGATAGAAAGATGAATTCTTAAACGGGGATGAGGATGGAGATGGGGTCCCCATCCCTTACCCTCCCCATTTGCATCCCTACTTCTATACAACAGTCATGAGTAATCCTAAACATGATAATATCAAGAAATAAGAAAGCACAATTCACTATACTTCCTAAACACAATAGTTTCAAAAATAAGAAATCATTGCTGGGCTAGTATGGATATGGTAAAATATGCTAGGTAAAACAGGGTGTGAAAATCATTATTTTTTTGTCTAAGGACCATTTTCCCATTAGAGTATTCAACATCATGCCTTTTAGTTTCTATATCTTCATGAAAAAAAAATTCTACAATTAAAGTCAATGATTTTTTTAGTATTCAATTATATAACTAATTAACAGTTGTTTTCAAAAAAAAGAAGAAGAAGAAATCAACAGTTTTTATTTTATTTTTTATACGGTGGTATCTAAAATACTATTCCACTCCATATCACCCTGTCCAATAAAGGATATGAAAATTAAAAAAAACCAAACCTTTCTTTTCAGCATATAACTTTTTTATGTGTGGTTTCTACAAAAAGAAAAAAGAAAGAAACCTTTTTTGTGTTTTAAACGATTAATTTGCAAGGCATGCATGCTAAACCACCAAAAAGATTATAGGGAAGGGAGCACATGCTCTTTTGTCAATTATGGACCTAATTACATTTTAAATTTTGGTGAATAGTCATTACGGGCTTGTGGTTAGGTGTGTTTGATGGTAGTCATGCCAACTTAAAAAAAAAAAAAAAAAGGAAAATGCAAAAGTAACCCTCAAAACTTTTAAAAAAAAAAAAAAAAAAAAAAAAAAAAAAAAAACCTCGGGCACAAACCTTCCACCGCCGTTCATCCTCCTCACTCTCCGTCTCAATCAGATGTCATGTATTTTCGCCTTAAGATGCACATGCACACATTCGACGTGTATTGCACGACATCCGACGGATCGATGCTCAAAATCGGTGTCCAAAATGAGTTACTCTAGTAGTTCCCATATAAAAATTTCAAAAGCAATGGGGGAATCCACAAAACAAGAGCCTTAGGCCTTGTTTGGTTAGAGGTGGAGTTATCTCCCGGAAGATAACTTACAGGGAGTTGAGAACTAATTTTGTTTGGTTGCCCAACTTGCTGCAAGTTATCTCCCAACTTACACCTTAAGGTGTGAGAAATCTCCCACCACCCCCATAGGGAGTTATCTCCCGGAGTTGTAGACACAAGTACCCTCATTAATGACTTATTTATTACACATCTCTCTCTTGTTTGGAGGCTATTTATATCAATTCATATTTTTTATTGTTTAAAATTTTGAAACTTCCCTACAAGTTTAAAGTTGAACCAAACATGAAAATATTAAGTCCAAGGAGTTAACTCTCAAGGAAATAACTCCAAACTAACACTGTAAGTTAGCAAAAACAAACCAAACGAGGCCTTAATTCCCTTGCTAGGTGTTGGATGTGTGGGCCCAACACACATTAAATTAAATCCAGCCCATACTTTCTAATTTCATCAAATTAGAAAGTGATAAACATAGAAGCAATGAAATAAGAGTGTGGGTATCGAATTCGACTAGGAGAGAAAAACCGAAAGAGAGAAGTTGTCCTTGCGGAGTTCGACTTGGTGATTTTCTTTGCGTGTGCATTCGTTTTGTGTGCAATCTCTCTAGTTTTCGTCTCTCTACATTGAAGTCATATCAAGATCTTTGAATCCGAAGAATCGCGGAGTGGCTTTGATGATTTCTTGGTGTTCAAGAAAAGAGGTGCAAGGGTTTGATACAATTGGGGTAGTGTTCTTCGTTCTTAGTGTGATCATCGAAGTTCATGGAAGATGTATTTTTGTACTACTATATTGTTAGTAAATCTCAAGTAATTGAGATATCTTGTACTCTTTATTCACATAGCGGATTGTTTGGAGTTTGGCCCGTAGTTTTTACCTCTGATTTGGAGGGTTTTCCACGTCAAATCTTGCGTGTTTTGTGTTGTGTTTATTTTCGTGCATTGATCATGGTTTGGTGAAATTCGTTATTTATCCATTTCATTGTTCAAAGGGGTTGAGTAAACCTGTAACGGCCCAATTTTAATTATGTCGTTACTATTGACTATTTTCAGACTCAGACGCCACTCAGATCCGCGTGGATGCCACAAGATAGGTCAGGGCACGCCTGACTAGGTAAATAGTGATTTTTGCGTGATGTTTGCTTATTTGCGATGTCGTATGTTAAATTATTTTACCTAGCATCGCAAGTGTGTATTTATATCGTTGAACCAAGAGCGAGATAGTGTAACAAGTATTCGCTTTGAAAAACGTGTCAATACGGGTATTGAGCGAGCGAAATGTGGGTACACTAGGTCGGAAAATAATTTGGTTAATCAAATTAATTAAATGTGACAAAATATTAATGATAAACCCATAGTCTAGCCCAATTGATCGAATTGGCAACTACGGCGCGCCTCGTTATGCGTGCCACACCGGATAACCGGAGATAATTGAACAAGACTAAAAATTTTGTGTCTAATGAGGAGCAAATAAGAACATGCCACCTACGCATCTAATACCCTTAAAATGAGGTTTACCACTCATTCCTCACTCTCACTCCACGTTTCCCTTCTTCTTTACCTCTTTTCATTATATAAAGAGAGTATGTAGCTATGTGAAGAGTAAAAATTCTTGGAGGAGTTGATTGATTGAGAGTGGAGATTTTATGAGATCCTTGGAGTCTTTGAAAGTGATTTGATCAAGCAAACAAGTGATCAAGGTGAGCATCTCTACTTTCTTTCAATTTTTCATTAAAATGAAGCTTAAATGAGGTTTTAATGGTAATAGTTGATTGTGGTTAAACGTTGGATAAATGATGTATTAATGGTGTTGGGTTGCTATTGATTATGTTATATTGTTGTTGTTGTTTTAGTTGTTGAAGAAAAGTTTAAAAGAAAAAAAAAAAAAAAAGAGCAATAGAGACTTCTTTGTTGAAGAAGATGAATTGGGGAGGGGAGGGACGCACGCACGCGTATGCGTGCGTGCGATCCCTGGACCGGCCGAGCCGAGACCGAGCACGACCCGGTCCAGGGACCCACCCCTATTAATTTAATAATATAATTTTTTAAAAAAAATTAAATTTTGAAAAATACCCAAAAATTGGAAAAAACCCCCAACGCGCTCCGGAACTCACGGACGCCGCGTATACACTCCACTTGTCCTTATTTCGCGTTGAAATAGTGTATAATACATCAAATAGGCACACAACATACAAAAATAATATTAAATCTTATGATATCCGACATGTAACACGTAGGTCCCACCTTGAATACCTAAATCTCAAATTAAATCCGAAAATACTTAATTAGCCGCCTAATCAAGTTTATAAAATTATCGATGTCACAGAATGATGTTTTGGAGTCCCTATTGAATGAAGAATGAGTTTACAAGGTTACGTTCGCTAATTGGGATGTTGGGGACATAATTCTCGAATTGAGAATTATGTCACCCAGTACAGATAGTGCGCTAACCAGACTGGCTAGCCTGTTATCCAGTCTGGATGCTCAACTGTTCTTCGAAATGAAGAACAATAGCACGCTAGACAGACTCCTTAAAGCGCTAATCACACTTAGCACGCTAGGCAGATCCTCTAGCGCGCTAATGACATATGAAAACTAAAGTTAAGGGCTATTTTGATTATTTCTAACTAAATACATATTCAAACACTTGTAACCAACTTAAACTTATAAAATTGGACTTCAGGGACTTAGGGAACCGTAGCTCGGTATCGGGGAGCTAGTCAAGTCGGATTCGGGAGTCCGGGGAGGTCAGAGAGCGTTTTGAGGTTTGTAAAACCCAATTGAAAAACTCTGAGTATTTGATTATGTTTTGACTTCCATATTTAGCGTTCATGCTTGTTTCCATCACTCTATTTGGTTAATTGGACGTGGGTTGAGCTTACTCCCTCAAATTTCCTCGTTGTGTGTTCATGATGCGTTAGATTGTAGCACGTGTGACCCGACCCTCGGTGAATGGCAACCCAATCTTGCATTTAGTGCACGTGTTAGTGACTCAATGAATTTGGCCAGCACCGCGAGGGACCAGGTGAAAAAGTATTGGGGGCACCCAACGAAGGGATCCTAAGACCCAAAGTACAGTCTAGTCCATCTGGAACAAGCACACACACTTTGTTTAGCTTACGTGTTACTTATTCATGCAATGAGCCCATTATAGTTGCCTGTCTTTTACATTATGCATGTCTATTTAACAATATTTATTGAATTTTCCTTTACTTTATCATGCGAATGCTCAGAGGCGTTCCTTGGGATTTTACTCACTGGACTCGTCATCTATCTTTTGTGATTTCGAGTGCAGACCAGTACCAGTAAGGGCAAGGGGATCCTAGGCGACTACATCTGATTGCCCGCTTGTCAATGACCTACTAGTACGTGTTTATTTTGATATTTTGTTCCATTTTGGATATAGGGAGACTGGAGTGACACTGTACATGTACATATATATTGTCTTATGGTATTGTCGCCTATATACGAGTATTTTCCAGGTTTTCCATAGTAGGACATGCTCATATCGATGATGTTATATTATGATGAACTTTATACTTTACTTGCTCAAATTAAAACTTCCGCTGATTTATTATTAACTTGTAAGACACAAACCACTAGCACGGCTAGGATTTGAATAAGCTACAGACAGTTGAATCTAAGGAATGTAAAGACTTAAGGAAATAACTAAAGAAAAATATGAACAACCAATTAACTAAACTAATAACACACACGTGGACATGAATAACAAGACATAAGATGGATGGGCAGGTGCCGGACATGTGTAGCTAGGCCCGCCAGGCGAGGAGCGCACGACACGACGACACCCCGAGGCGGCCTCGAGGCCCGGGGCTGCCACACGGAGAGCTTCCGAAAGTTCAGATTCTCGCTGACAAGAATCTAGTTGATATGTTCATGAAGGTAGTGACTCGTGATAAGCATCAGTCATGCACCAAGCTGGTAGAACTAAGTTGTATATATGTTGGATATCTCCCCATGGCCTGGAAGGGGAGATTGTTGGATGTGCGGGCCCAACACACATTAAATTAAATCCAGCCCATGCTTTATAATTTCATCAAATTAGAAAGTGATAAACATAGAAGCAATGAAATAGGAGTGTGGGTATCGAATTTGACTTGGAGAGAAAAACCAAAAGACAAAGTTGACCTTGAGGAGTTCTACTTGGTGGTTCTCTTTGCGTGTGCATTCGTTTTTTGTGCAAACTCTCTAGTTTTCGTCTCTCTACATTAAAGACATATCAAGATCTTTGAATCCGAAGACCCTTGGAGAGGCTTTGGTGATTTCTTGGTGTTCAAAAAAGAGGTGCAAGGGTTTGATACAATTGGGGTAGTGTTCTTCGTTCTTAGTGTGATCATCTAAGTTCTTTGAAGATGTATTTTTGTATTACTCCATTGTTAGTGAATCTCAAGCAATTGAGATATCTTGTACTCTTTATTCACATAGTGGATTGTTTGGAGTTTGGCTTATGGTTTTTACTTCTGATTTGGAGGGTTTTCCACGTCAAATCTTGCGTGTTTTGTGGTGTGTTTATTTTCATGCATTGATTGTGATTTGGTGGAATTTGTTATTCATCCGTTTCATTGTTCAAAGGGATCGAGTAACCCCAACACTAGGGACCATACAACTAATGGATCCTACACTGTCATTTGTGTCGACTTGCTATATATAGTCTCTATAAGACTTGTACTTAATAAAATAAAACCAATAATAGTCAAAAGTATGATTAATGTACTAATGTGAACTTTTATGGGTAACGTCCGATCCAAGTCATATATAAGAGACGAGTGTGGCAAGAGACTAGTCGTTAAAATGTCGATTAGCTAAGCTAGAGATCTCAGCTGTAAGTTTATAAGTCTTAAATATTTGTCTTTTATCTCAACTAGCCAACCTACGTGAGATTATAATCTATTTCGATTTTATTATTATTTTTATCTCTAACAACAAATTAATAAAAAACCAAATTAACGAAGTCACAAAGTACACAATATTCTCTTCACCACACACAACAAACGAAACAATTTATCATTCCCTTTTTTTGGTGGGTAGTATTATTATTCCTTAATTAATGCGACTTATAGAGATCATTAGCAATATATGCATATATACAATTTCATATACAACCACAGCAAACCACAGTTACAACACAAACTTCCAACATCACACGAGGTGCAACTCTCACAATCTTTCAAACGTACGGAGCAAATGATCTGAGCATCACATCATCATCCACTCTCTACACAACAAACTCTCATCAGTTCCTGCTCAAGCAGACATGAAAGACTGTAGACTATCACGAGGGTCTAGCAGACCACAAACCAAAACTTGTGATGTCTTCTTGGCACCATAACCCTCCAAAACAAACTTCCCATGTCAAGTCCCTACTTGAACCCTTAACAGAAACTAAGTTGCTTTGATGAATTCAATTTTTTTGCCAACAAATCTAAGTATTGGCTGATGTTCATTAATTGGCTTAGTTTAATGAGATTTCACGGCTATGTGATGGAAATCCAGCTTGATCATGGGCCCCGTTTGGTGGGTCTGTAGGATTTATCATTTGTTTTTCTTTTTTGACTTTCAAAGAACTTGTCACATGGGCTTAATTATTTGTTTGCGGTGATTGATTTATTATTATGGTTGTGAATAAGAGCTATATATGCTATATGGATTATGGACCACTTTTTTGTGCCAAAATGTCCCAAGTGCATCTATACAACATTACTTTCTTGGAAAATTAACAATATATATAAAGTAGACAATAAAGAAAGTATATGTGGAGTTTTTAAGAAAAAGGAAAATTTGGGTCTCTAATTAAAATAGAAAAATATACATGATTGTCTATCATATGAGTGTCTATCATATGAAATTTGGATATGAGAAAGATCATTTGTTTATGCATGTGGGTCTTTGTCGTAGGGTAAGATATTAAAAATTGAGTTTTTATGAAGCTGTATTAAAAATAATAGAAATTAATTATGTATAGAGTTTTCTTTTTTCTTTTTTAGATTTGTATTTTAATTAGAGAAGATTTAAAAAGATTAAAAAAACACACCATCAATTGCATTGAACAAAACAAAATAAAATAGATATTCTAATTTGGAGTTTTTTCAGCATTGATATAGGATTCTTGGTTGTGTGTACTATCAAAAATAAAACTTGATTGGGTTAATAATGGTTTTAAGTAACGACACCAAACGCTACCTAATTAATGGGAAGCTTCCAAGCTAGAATTTGTCACACGTGAGAAAAGTTTATTGGATACATAACCTATATACACATCCATGCATGATCAAAGCCTTATCTAGACATTACATTAACTCAGTCATTTTCATTTGCCAAGGAAATGAATGTAAGGCGTTGATCAATAATATGTTTTGCATTCATGCCATCCGTCATGCCCCTGAAAATCAATTAAGAGCCACAGTTCTGATCACCTATAAAATGTTCACATTCACAAATTACGGCTACAAGTGCGACATGAACCCATTGTGTAACAAAATTAAACACTTCTACACAAAGTTTTCACCATTTTTATTTTTATTTTTTTTGTCAATAAGTTTTCACCAAAATTTACTTTATCTTACAACAATAGTCTTAATTCCAAATTAATTGGGATCGACTACATGGATCAAACTCTTCTATCGTGCTCGATTTAGTGCAATTGATGTCGAGCTTTCAAAACCATTCATTACCTGATCTAGCATATTCTACACAAATATGTAGCTTTTTTCTTTTTTTTTTTCTTTTTTTTTTCCAGATAGGGTACATTGTTTGATATTACGCTACTTTGTACTTTGTAGCTCCTGAAACCATACTGGTATAGCAAGTATATACCATCAAGTGTAGCTTGACATCTTCCACCGTCGAAATCTCTTCTTGGAAACACCCTCCACATACCTGCACCTACAAGCGACATCAAAGCAAATAGTAGTGCGGCAACCTCGTAAGAACTTGGAAGGCGCCTCTAGCTATCTTTGTAATAAACAAAGTGAGATGAAAAACAACTTTAAAAAAAAATAAAATTGGAATTAAAGAAAGAAAATAAAATATCAATTTGAATCCCCAACATGTAGGTCCACCTCCATGGTGTCTTGAATTCCAAAGCAGGCCTACATATAGAACAGCTTCTCTCAAAGAATTTAAGAAGCAAACTGACAAGTCCCCCTATCATCACTTTGAACTTCCTGCTTGCCCATTCATCCTCTCTTTCAGATCTCTCCAACTTTCTTATCACTCTCCAAACCTGCTTGACACTCAAAAACACAATTCCTCTCTCATTGACTGACCTTGATTTCTCATCCATTGTTCCTTCTAGTCTCAATTCTATCTCAACTTTTTGTTAGATTCTTAGTTATTTCTATATCAATGGTCTTTTGAAGTAAAGGTTTGTTGAAGAGCTCCTCTTTGATCTCATATGATTTTTTTTGCAGTGAATCTTCTTGTCTCTATTAGGAACAAGTCAGGTTTTCCAATTGAGATCAGTGAGAACTGGGTAGTGAGTTTTTCCTTCTTGGTTCACTGTTTCATCTGCTCCTCTAAATCTATACTAAATAGTTTTCCTCATCAAGAATTATCGTTTCAGTGCTGCCAAATCATGTACCTAACAATTTTCCTCTTTTAGTCTATTTTAAGGATCTCTCCAACTCAAATTCTACCGATTGGACGGCCTTGTTTTTCCATCTTGTCCAGCTTTAGCCGCCACAAAAACTTCGCCTAATGACGATGATTACATCAGCTCCAATGTCCAATACAAACCTCCCCAGCATCTCAATCCATGAAAAGAACAGCATTCCCCACCTAGATAGTAATGCCTCATTTTCTTCCTATCTTCACAAAAAGGAGACATTTGCATCAAAGGACCCTCAAGGCCAATTGGGCATAGGAAGTGAGAAGATCAACAAAGGTGAAATTAGCATCTTTGCCGCAGAGAAGTACTACAATGGCGGATCGGATGATGGGAAGAAAGCTGAAACTGCAAAGAACCATTTGAGAAAGCACCAGCTGCACCACTCTAAGCAATTAGAAGGGAAGGCGTACATACAAAATGCGAAGCCGAAAATTGGACCAGGAACACCAAGTACTGTGAGTTCAGCATCTAGTTGGAAGAGCCACAAGACATTATTGCCAAATCCATCAAAAGAGAAGCCAAGGAGCATCGGAAATGCGTTGAATTGTAAGAGATTGCTCGCCATGTTCAGTTGCAAGTGCTCATGTTCCGACGAAAAATCTGTTGAAGTAGATGAAACAGTCACGAACAAAACAACATTGAGCAATTGCGAAAGAAATGTCGGTCATGGTGGGAATTTCAATTTCACTAGCACAGAAACCACAGAAGCACAAGCATTTGCATCACCACAGAATCAAGTCAGTGCAATTGGAACAAAGCAAACAGAGATACAATCTGAAAAGCATGACACACAAGCTTTTGAATTACCAAAAGAAGACTGTTTTACATTCCCTGTTGTTAGTTCTGGCATTGATAGCCTGACCATTGAAAAGCCAGTACTTCAAGAGGAAGAAGGGAAAGACCGAAAATCTTTAGAGGTTTTCGGGTCCCCTCTATCTGACGACGATGGAGCCAGAGCTTTAAGCCTGGAGAGGAGGGTAGCAATGTTAACACTGAGTTTCACTAAGTCTATGAAAGGCATTGCAGCAACTTCAGTCAACAATGGCATATCTGACGATGAAGAAGATGACCTCGAAAGTGATACTAGTTCAGACTTATTCGAAATCGAAAACTTCAACAATGATACATACCCATGTTACAATCCTCAGCAAGAAGAGAACACATCAACTAGTGTGACACGCGCTCCTTACCATCAACCAAGAGAAGCAAGCATTGCAACTGAAAACATTTCAAGAGATTCATATTATACCGAACATAACTCAAGCAAGAAGGCAAAGGAATTGGCTGTCGCTCCCAAAAGCGTAGTAGTAAAGAAGGTGCACAAACGCCATTTAAATGCTTTACTAAGTTGTAGCGGTAACAAAGCAGTTAATGTGGCAGAAGTGTACAAAGTGTCTCAGAATGCCAACTCCAATCACATTAGGGGATGTGCACCACCCCAAAGAACCAATGCATCAAGTTATGGTTGATTTGTAATGTAATTGGAATTTAGTTAAACTACACCTTCTAGTTTGAAATGTAATTGGATATTTGTTTCCCACCCGTTGCTGTACTTTTGTTCATAAGAATATGAATAAAAAACCAAAAGGATTGGCTTTGAGTCATTGATGTCATTGTTAGATGACCGTGCATGAAGAATCTACTGACCATAAAAGTTCTTCCTTTTATGGATGAGCTCATTGAGCTGACGTCGGTTAAACAAAAGAACAGATGCTTAGCTTAGAAAATCTCAAAAACTAATTGCCTTGGACTTGGTTGAAATCTCGACATAAAGTTGAATCATAGGATGCCATGTATAAACCCTTAAAGAGGAGCCTCATAGCACTCTGTTCCAGTTTTTCCTTTTCTCCAACTCAGGAAATCCGATTTCAATAGACTTGAAAAGATTATAACAAGAGTTCTTGGTACACAGATAATGTTTCTGAATAAATTATTAAGATCAAATTGATCTATGAAAATTATTTGAGGGTTTAGTCAGAGAGTTACTGGATTAGAAAGAATACAGAGTTAGAAATCAGGACAAAATTGTTTAATTTTAACTTTGCCATTACTTTGGCCACCATGCAGATGCCCAAGTTGTATATTTCTTCGAAAGTTATTGTTTAATATGTATGGCACCCCCGGCTGCTTCTAAATCGAGTTGGGTGGAAGAGTTTGGTCCATGTAGCCGACCCCAACTAGTTTTGTTGTCTTCATTGTTGTTATGTATGGCATCCCCATCCATCTTTTATTTCCTATAATATCTAAACATAACTCTTGTCAGCATCGCTTGATTGGTACCATATTATAGATATTGTACAGGCTACTGCACATGTGCTATGTCTTTTGGGGGAAAATTATACTTTTTCATACATGAGTAGAGCAAATAGTTTTGGTATCTTCAACTTTTTCCGTGGGATTAATTCAACTCTACAGGTGATAACACTAATTAGATAAAAAAGGAGTACAGAAAAGAAAAAGAAAGAAAAAACGCCTAGCATAACTTAGATATGAATAAGGCAAATCAAATCATCATAAACATTTTTAGAAGATTCGTAACAATACCAGTGTGGTGAAAAAGGCATATAAAACTTTTGGAGGGAAATTAAACAATGCACGATATTAAACAATTATATGAACGTGAAAGTATTAACCTTCAAGGTGCTTGTGTTCAATGTCGAATTTATCGTGTTTAGAGAGAAAAAAAAAATCAGATTATATCAGCATTAATGTTTTTTTTTTTTCAAGTTTTTTTCTTCACCTTCTTTTGTGTTCTATTTCTGATCAGTGCATGTGGGTCCTTTCTTCTCTATCCTTCAGCTGTCAAGTAGGCCAGGCTGCTCCACACTCTTAACAGGAGTTGAGACTGAACACAACAAAAGCTGCATTTAGAATTGCTCTTCAAAAGCAATACATACTTTCTGGGAAAATCCAAGGAGATGTTGACCTTATAAACTATTTGATCATGCAAGACATATATAGCTTTGAACAGTCATATACCAAGTGTAGCCAATTTTAGGACAATAATAAATCCATTCTAAGAGCATTTTGTCAATGATAAAAATAAAATAAAAGAAAAGAAAATTGGCCAGATAGACAACTGTGGAGACTATATAAGAACACTCCTATAAATAAAAGATAAATATATTCATGAATAGTATTGTAAAATAACCATAGTTCTGCCACATTCTGAAGTTGTTAACTCAAGACCAAAAGAAAAGCTAGATATGGCTTGTTGGGTTACAACAACAACAACAACAACAACATAGCCTCAGTCCCAAATTAACTGGGGTCGGCTACATGGATCAAACTTTTCCATTGTGCTCGTGGGTTAAGGAACTAAAATTACTATAGAGGAAAAACATGGACAGAAATGTGATAAGAAGTAAATCTTATGCTATGGCATCGATGGATGGAAAAAATACGAATATTACAAAGAAAATTAGAAATCCAGCAATTTAGGTGAGCCAGCGGAAGAATAAGGATCATGTCTATCATGTCATTTAAAAGAGAAACAGCAAATGAAAGTAGAGGATAATACCAGTGTATCAGTTGAAATAAAGACATCTGGGCCTTGTACTCTTTCAAATCAGTGGCTATCCATAATCGACTCTACCTGTTAACATTAAAATAAGCAGAACTTTTTGCTAATATCTAAGATGTCATACAAAAGAGGAACAAACAAAACCATTAGCAGAGTAAAGCAGAAAGTTAATTCAACTTTCAAGACAACTAAACCTATATATGAGACCATAATTGCCCGCTCTATCTTCACGAGGGCTACTTGTCATAAACATACAATGGAAAACTGCTATAATATCTTGGGAGTTCCATGTTCTTGCGTTTTCGAGAGTAGTCTATTAATGATATTAAACTATTTTCTCTGATAGTGGCAAAACAACCATCTAGGCTTTGGATGGTCGATTTTGCATATGCTTGCTTTGGAAATTAAAAGACACATGACATGAATTAATAAGATTGCTCTCCTGTAATATCATCACATCACAATGATGTCTCACCACTCACCAGCAGGCAGCAACATATGAAAGAGAGCCTTTTTTTTTCTCACATATGAAACATAAGTATGATTAACTTTTTAACGATTACGAGTCACAAAAAAAAATAAAAAAGATACACATATCTTATTTACTTTTTTTTTTTTTTTACTTTGCAAGATGGTAAATATGAGTTTGAGTATAGGTCTACTGTGTTGGACACAACAAAAAAAATACAGAAAAAGAAAATTAAAATCAATCTTGAAGCCAAACAATATAACTACTCCCTCAGGATTACACCATTGTTTGAACTCTTCACAGGAAGAACTCCCCAACACAAGGAAAAATGCGGAACATTCCAACACAGGTTCTCTTGTGGGATCAAGTGTTAGCAGGAACCAATTAACAGACCTACATTTTTGTCCGATGATCAGAACTATAGAGAGGGAATATCAATTAGAGTGAGAAGTCAAGTCAAGAGAATCTCAATCTATAGCAAGTGGGGATGGCTCCATCCATTCCTATAAGGCTATAACAATCTTGCAGTTGAGGTGGATCCCATGTCTTCCTCTCTTTTCATTCACAGTAGTCTCACTTGGGATCCCAGCAGACAATAACCACAAGAGCCAAGTCTTCTCAAACAAAAGAGTAATAGAAGCTATTGGGTTCTAGATTCTCTAATACAGAATAAGACCTTACATGCACTGTCTTTTCTGAGACCATAATAATTGGACCATTAGTGCTATCCAAGATCTAAAGAGAGATTTCTGTCAGCTTGTTTTTAACTTTAGGGGGATCTACAACTCACAAGGTTCAGATGGCTGATGGACTTCATACATCTTTTGTATGGTGACAAGAAAAGCTACTTTTTTATTTGATACGTCATAATCTCAAAATAGGATAACAACATTCTCAACAGAAGTCACTCAGAGATGGTAATTAATTCTGTTTGAATGTAAATCCGAAAATTATAAACAACTCACAATTATTGAGTGACCCCTAAACCTGATAATTTACCTCTCTTCTATTGACGTAGTAATGACAGACGACAGTAATCGGAAAACATAATAGATGTAATATAACAACGACAAAGTCTCAATCTCAAATTAATTAGGATTGGCTACATAGATCAAACACTTTCACTCGGCTCGATTTGATGCAATTGATGATGTGCTTTGATAATATTTTAATCCTTTATAATTAAATCACACCAGCCTACTTTAAGTTTACCCTTATAACTTCAAATTCCTTCAATTTCTTTTGTGTATAGTTCTCTAACAAGGGCATTAGCAGGTTGTTTCTGGATGTATCCATACCACCGGATCCACCCTCCCAATTTTTTGCATTTACTGGTGCTACTCCTGCAGTCCTACTTTTATTTAGATCTCCATATTTCACATTCTATCTTTATGTGTTTACTACAGATCCACTTTAGCATCCCATATCTGCTATGCTCACTTTATTTATGTGCTAATTCTTTACCACCAAACATTCCTCTCATAAAGCATAAGCCCTGCCTGATTTTGGTTTTATAAAAAAAATTTACACTTCAACAGGGATAACAACATAATAAGTGGATGATCTTTTAAAAACAAACTTCAGTAGATATTGCATTGATTGCCTTTGTCTGCATAACTATACATGTGTATTTTCATTATTCACATTCCAATTATTAATACTATGCAAATGGTAGCAAGCTTCCAAAGCTGTTACTTTCTGTATTTATCATTTATTTGAACTACATAAGATGCAATTGTTAGTGGACAAGTATCAGCATTTTCGGTTTTCGGTTTTCTAGATTTGTCATTTGATTCATTTGGAGCACAAATTTAAAGAGTTTGACAAGGAAAAATGTCTCTTAACCAAATGTCTCAAGTTCAATCCCTCGGTATGAAGGAAACCTTAACCAAATGTCCCTTAACTGCATGTATGACCTACACACTAGGTTTTGACACCGCAGTTAGCTTTTGACACCAGGCAGAGAGAACTAAAAAAAATTAAAAAAAAAATAAAATCTTCAATTCTTTTAGGGAATGAGTCCCTGAGTTGAAGACAGTCAGTGTTTCTCACAAGTGATTGGCAAAGACTCACTAAGTAATAAAACAAACCATGATTTTCTACCAAAGAGAACTCTCGAATTTTCATTAATCAAAACTAACTAAAAAAATTATCAAAAAAATTACTAAAAATAACTGCCAAAACTATCAGACATGATAAAACTTTTATAGGCTACTTATATCTAATGTAATCCAACAACAACCATGATACATCCGACTCCGAAGGTTAATGAACTCGCCTTCAAAAAAAAAAAAAACTAATGAACTCCAACATCTCATATCACTTAAAGGAGAACACCAAAATTTATAAAACTCCAATTCACACATAATTTAGATCACCTACTTCTAAAATCACGCACACAGCTTTTTACTTGAATAAATAAAATGAAATAAAAACACAAAACCTACTCGCACTAAGACACTCAATCCATGTGTCCTGCATCAGAAAGCAGTGCTCTAATGCAGCTATTTATAGAAATTCATAAGCAAATCAAACAGTTAAAGTCAATTTAAATCAAAGGGCAATATTAACGCTTAACAATTGTATAACACTCATACATTCATAATTCACAATGATTCTTCCAAGAATAACTAGATCTTGCACTTCTCTTTCGGTAAAGGAATTTCCTTTAATGTTAGTGATTTGTTGTTTTTGCCAAACAATTGAAATATTCGAGCCACAAGAACAGTGAAAATCCGCGGGCTGAACATAGAGAGACTCTCAATTCTTTGTTAACCAAGTCAATTCAAGTTAACAAGCCAAAAATAAGAGGATGAAAGCTAACCACTGAGAAGTACAAATTGCTTTGGTAGGTTAAAACCATTTTGACCTAACCTAAATACTAAGAGAAGAAAATACTTAAGCAGGTACTCTCTTTAAAATTGCATTTGCAATTGAGACCAAGCTTGCTTGGTAACTGTCTGTTGAGTTCCTGATTAAGAACAGCATTTCTGAAGAAAGTCTAGTCGCAACTACGAATCCGATCAATGCGTTGAGCCCTTCATAACTTACCCAAGAAGTGGATAGCTACAGAAATATGACTCGATGCCAAAAGTGTGACTTTATCTCATCCAAATAAATTCTCACAATAGAATAGGAAAATAAATGCACAGCAGAATTTATCCAGCTCTAAAGAACAGAGAACAAGAATTAAAGAAAAGTCATGTTACTTCCTTTATCAATATTTTTAGATAATACAATTATTCAAACATATGGCATATATATACTCCTTACAATGATCAGATGATCTTGTAACTCTCACACACTACACCTACACCTACTACGTAATTCATATAACTGCCTACCAGAAGCCTAACTGTAGGTAGTTTGAGTAGGCTCAACTAACTTCTTACCAAACAGAATTATAACAAATCTAATAGAGACAGTTTGATAAAGCACCACTCTTCTGATATTCAGTCATAGGAAGTTCGTATATAGGCAGCTCAACATCTAATCATAGATGATCAACTACTAAGATGCAATCGGCATTGCTAACTGACGTGACTGCTGCCAACAACATTCAGCAGAAATGCATCAACCACTAGAGCTTCTTGGCCAGTTGACCGTCTTCAGCCCACAACCATTTAATCAATGTAAGGTGTATATCGTAGGAACTTTTCCTACCAAAGAAAAGGTGAAGTCGATCTTGACATTGTGCAATTAATTATTTCACCAAACAAGCAAAAACTAAACCCTTAACGATTACGTCATGGTGGATGTGAGCTTCAATAATAAACAAGTCCATTTCGCCATTAAAATAGTAATCTACACATGATTTGTACTATAAATGTATGGATATGTTATATGTACATTCAATAAATAAATAAATAAACAAATAATTGATGGAAATTGACTTATGAGGGAAAGAACCAGCGGTATACAAAAGCAGTAAAAAGTTAGCATACATCAATCTTAGTCGTCGATCTTTATCAATTAGTCTCACAACATCAACTCGAATCGCCCGCCACAGTAAAAAAACCCATAGTTAACTCATCAATGCCACGATCGATTGTTTATGAAAAACCCAAACCAAGTCCGACCGTTCTCGTTGGCTACTCTCGTGATGAGTCTCTGTCCGACGAAAAGGACGTGGTGGACGGGACGTCTAAGTGCTCCCACCCGCCGGTTTGTGTTTGTGTTTTCTTCTTCTTCACTCTCTATTTGATTAATCTGATCATTTTCTTCATCTTCTTCTTCATTCTCCTCATCTATGATGCGTTCGACATAAATTCCACTATTCCATAGAGTAGACCTTTGCCTTTCATATTCATCTAAAATTTTGATGTCATCATCAAGCGCAACAAGACCTTGCTCGTACTCATCCTCAATGATGAACACTTTGCCTCATCGACGCAGAGTTACACCGATATAAAAAGCAGGAGGTTAGTACACACAATTTAAGATGTAAATCGTGAGGAAAGAAAAATAATAGTTTAAAGGTTACCGAATAGTCACGTAAAACCCCGTCGTGTCCAATGAATCTTCTAGTGACTAATCGATACCACGTCATGTAGTCTTGTTGATCGTGTCCTTCTTCTTGTTCCGCTGCAACTATGCTATCATCACGATTTTCCCACATCTGTATATATTTTGCGTTAAAAACCACCCAATTTTCTTGAGCGCGCCTCGCATCTCGATGCGATGCAGTCGGGTGTCATAATCACAGTTTGGTGGCATGGCCTGTATCATTCTGAATTGTCTCAAAACTCTTTTCTGGTCGATGCCACTCGACTATGTGGAAAAAAATTAGGGGACACGTCGATAACCAACTACCGTGACCATCGGTACAGTATTCGGGAAGAGATCCGATGACTTCAGCATAAGGTTGTTGCACCACGTCATCCTCGTCTATTACAGTGCATCACGGTGAAGCGATAAAACGTGTGTCGCTTCTTCCGAGTAACTTAGAAAATGCATCGATCCATCTGTATAGAAAAACATAAATTAGTAAAATGAAAATGTAGTTAATATTATAGAAATTACGATATAACATTTGTATTACTTGTGTCCCAAAGGGACGTCACTAAGCATCTCTTCTCCATCCATTGTTCGAGGTTGAACTCTAGGAACACCCAGCCTCCTTGGTGCTATGAATGGAAATTTATCTCATGCCCACAGTTGTACAAGAATTGACACCCCTGCAACCTCGTGTGCACCCGCGTGATCCGCGCACAACTCCCTGTACAAAAAAGCCAAACAGCACTCCCCCCAACTATGTTGCCCGGTATGTCAAAATCCTCGAGCAATAGGTAGAAACATCAAATGTACATATCGATTTGACTTATAGGCGAATAGACAACCAGATTAGTTGGACAATGTACGATCGAACATCCGTCGCTCCTAAATCGTCGTGCGTCGTCGTGTATAGGCTGTACGTTACGTTCAAGCCATTTGATTTTGAGTTTATTTCCATGAAGGTCATCTCAACGAGAATTCGACCAAGTAGCCTCTCTCACACCCTCGACATAGTCTATATCGGTGGTTCAGTCACGGAGCATACGCCGATAGGTAAGCAAAAATGTACCGTCTTCAAAAATAATGAAGTCGATCTTGACATTGTGCAATTAATTATTTCACCAAACAAGCAAAAACTAAACCCTTAACGATTACGTCATGGTGGATGTGAGCTTCAATAATAAACAAGTCCATTTCGCCATTAAAATAGTAATCTACACATGATTTGTACTATAAATGTATGGATATGTTATATGTACATTCAATAAATAAATAAATAAACAAATAATTGATGGAAATTGACTTATGAGGGAAAGAACCAGCGGTATACAAAAGCAGTAAAAAGTTAGCATACATCAATCTTAGTCGTCGATCTTTATCAATTAGTCTCACAACATCAACTCGAATCGCCCGCCACAGTAAAAAAACCTAGTTAACTCATCAATGCCACGATCGATTGTTTATGAAAAACCCAAACCAAGTCCGACCGTTCTCGTTGCCTTACACGTGTACTTCGATTGTTTATAGATGGATAGCTGTCTGCCGATGTACATAGAGATACACATCTTGACGCGGAGTCCACTGGCTTCAATCGAAGTAGAGTTGCTGCCGTGCTATTCAACTGACCATGCCTCCAACGTCGAGATGGGTGGGCACGCATCTCGATGTCGTCACTTCCCAATACCAACCAAATAAATGTAAACAGTTTTTGTTGCTCAAAATAAAGAGTAGAGACCTCAGAAAAAAAAATAAGGGAGAAGAACAAATCCTAAACAAAAAAAAAGTACAGAGGAGAAAATGAACATCCATTTGAATAAATAATAAAAACCATTTCTAACAATGAATAAGAATTATCATTACATAGAAATATGGCCAAGAAGTATGTACATTGAATTATATATTTTTCTTTTTTTTGTTTGTTTGTTAAATCAAGCAATCAAAGTCATTTAAGTTAATCTTTTGCAGAGGCTTCTCCAGTGACTTTCTTGAATTCAAGTCGAGCTTGCTTCTTTATCTTGCTTGGAGCTGGAAAGAAACAACAAATTCAATGTTAGCATAATAGCATGGACATGGCTAGAAAATCAAAGCGTCGTCGAAATTAGTAAGATAATGAAACCAAACTAACCAGTCTTGGTTTGTTTATTTGACGCAATCACAGAGGACTTCCAGTTTTCATAACCAACTTTTTCCATGCGCTTCTGCCTCTTGTAGCTTGGAAGCTGCAAAGGCACCACCCAAAGTAACTCTAATTGAAACACTATCGAAGAATTGGCAGAAATTCAACATACTCAAGAGGTACAGATTTTTCCAGCTGAGTAACTGTGTTGCGACATGGAGGCACCAATTCACAAATAAGTAATGCAAGAAACAGATAAGAAAACTATTCATCATGTGAGGCATTATGCCCAGCAAAGATGTATAAACTACAATATAGAGGACGACAAGAAGACGCAATAGATCATAAGAGAAATTAAGAAGTCCCCAACTTTGCAGTTCCTACTCGTTTCTTCTCTCTTAAAACATTTTTTCTTCGCGCATATGTAATTAAACTATAGATGAGAAACGTGCAGCAAATATATATATTTGAAGAAGATGAACTTAAAATAAGGCGAAAAACAAGAAAGATCGTAAAAAAAAAAAAAAAAAAAAGGCTTGTGTCTTGAGGCATTTTCCTTGGGCACCTCACAGCATGCACCCTGAACATTTTTTTACAACCAGGCACATGAAAGATCAAAGGGGATTACAAGGTTCAATAATTAACCCTCGCTGTACAATGCAAAGTTTTGCAAACCCGTAAAGCAAATTGATTTTTTTTTTTTTTTGGGCAAAGTACCCCTCATAAGAACTTAGCATAACATCTAAATACTAAGCATAAACCGTTTCTTGAGGGAGCAGAGTTAAAGAGCAAGCGATAGCACACATGGTTGAAAGAGAATTGAGATAAAGTGATGTCTATCATACATTACGCTACACGTGAAAGAGATGAGAAAACAATCATTAGTATTCGAATTCAAAGTTAGCAAGTAAAAACCTCGAGAGCATCATCATCATCATCATCATTTGCTGAAGAGTTGTCATCAGATACATCATCAACTTCCTCTTGTTTACGTTTCCCAGGTAATACATCTAACAGCTCTGCCAGCAAATGAGAAAGTTTAAGAAAATTGCGCAAAAGCGTAGAAAGAGTTCAATTCTCGCGTGTTACAAAACAACGATTAAGTCAAAAAAGGGTTAAGTAGCAATAAACCAAAAGAATACGAGTGATCAAAGACAATTTCGAATTGCTCAAATATCAAGGGCAATGAATCATACCCCGATGTCCCTTAATAGCTTTCGGATCTTTCTTCTCTTTTGAGATCCCAAACACATCAAAACACAGGTCCTTCATTGATGTTGATACCTGCATTAGCAGCATACACCAAACGACACCAGTAAAAACAAGGAAATGAAGAAGTTGGACAACAAAAACACATGAAATGACAAAATAGCATTCTATAAATGTAGAGCAAGAAGATGTGCCTTACACTAGTAAACTCAGATTCTGATGTGCCGCAAAGCTCAATCAACTTCAGCTTGTCCACTTTAAGCTGTGTTAGAATAACGCATATGGTAAGTGGATAAGATCAGTTTTCCCAGAACAGATAAAAAATAATGATATCACTGATGCACAAGATAAGAAAGGAAAACAACGCTAGCGCCTACCTTGTGCTTCTTAGCACACAAGTAGAATGCAACAGCTGTAAACACAGGCCTCGTGAAGTCTGCACTTAACCGACGAGAAGGTGGAAGAGAAGCAACAAACCGATCCTTGTAGCTGAAAATCAACAAGTGAAATTGCTCAGCCAAATGTACAAAAAAATAAAATTATGGTCTTAGAGTTCAAATAACCATTGATATATAACATATAAATAGAAAAATACATATACATAACATATGAATCACCAAGAGTGGCTTATCGGGTATGGGGTTCAAACTCCACATTCAGATTTCTGACTGACACACTAACTCCAAACCGACTCTTCATTTTCTAGTTCTTAGCTAAGTGACTGATGGCAAAAGCTTCCATTGATTTGAGCGAATATGTATACAAAGCCGACAATGCCTTAGTGATCACCATTTCAATACATTCATCAATTTGGGTTTAAAAAAAAAAAAAAAAAAAGAACACTTCCCATCAATAACATGATGTTTCGCGTGCATTTCATCAAACAAGTAGTGTGAATTATATATCTTGCATCAGCTTAAATAGAAGCTAACTAGCAGGAAAGCTGTTAATGATTCTCTCCATGGCCCGATCACATTCCACTTTATCAAAACTCAATCCGCCGGAAAATGAACCGAAATTCTATTAACATTGAATATTGAAATCAGATCCAAAACACTATAAGAAATAAAGAAATAACACTTCCATGCATTGGGTTCTATCAAAAGAGTGCTATGTCTTACAGAGATAGTCCTTTCTGCACAAAAGGGATGAGCCGGACGCAACCGAATTGGATCCCCAATTGTCTAACATCCAGATTCGCCCTACAAAATCAATGAGTTTCCAAACATCAATCCAAGCCAAACAAAGGATCAAACACATCAAACACAAACAAATATCAGTAAAGAAACTCACTTGACGCCGATGCCATTCTGCATCGCATTAAATGACCTAATGTACCCTTTCTCTGACATCCCGCTCAACTTAATCGCGCTCTGTCGATCAAACATAACCTGCAACCTGCAATCCACATCCACAATTCACCCACAAAACCAATCCAAAATCCACTCAGTCACTTCACAAATCAACCTAACCTAGTCGCCGCTATTTCCAAGCAAATCACAGCTTTACACACTTCTCCCTGAAATTCACAACAATCGATCAGAACATTTAACATAAACAAACCAGATAAAATCGTTAGCTAGGGCAGTCTAGGGCTTACGACTCCGATGACCGATGAATCGAATTGGAGATCGCTGAGGCGCCGAAGCTCCTCGGCTTTACGGATCACGAGCTTGGAATCTGAAAGCCCTAGCTTTCTCGCGATGTCCGAAAGATCCATTCCTATGAGAGATGAACTGAGAGAGGCGGTCTCGTTCGATCTGATGAGAGCTGCGAATGGCGGGAGAGATGTGAGAAATGGTGAAAACTGAAAAGGATGGGGAGTGAGTGCGTGGTGTTTTGGCGGGAAATACGTGGTTTTGAACTGGTTTTCGTCGATGGCGCCATAACTACGTGATTTTCGTTCTCTCAATATATTCATTTTTGGCGCCAATTGGAGCGCCAGAGCTTTAAACTGTAAACGTTACTTGTTCGGGTCTCGGGGAACGTACACCGTGACGGGATCGTGTTGGACTCTCGATTTGGCCGTTGGATCCTCGTTAGGTCAAGCTGTGATTGAAACCTCTTGCGGTATTTCCGATGCATTGCATCAAATTTGTGTTTTCTTTAAATGATGTTACTTTTACATTATTTTGATGTGAAATGTGTCACTAACACTATTTTCATATTCAATCTACTGTCTTCTTTTATACGAGGTTGAGATATCTCTAAGAAGACAACTTACATGAAATTGAAAACTAATTTTGTTTGATTGTTCAATTGAATGTGAATTATCTTCCAACTTACAGGGAAATGTGTGAAATATCTCTCTATCATTCCCCACAAGGAGATAACTCATGAGAGTAATATGGACATAATTATCCCTCACAAATTTATATTCACCAAAGTCTCTACCCTCTCAAATGCTTGTTATTAATCCATAATAAAAGATTAAATAAATAATTCATTCATTAAAAAAAATATTTTTCAAGTGAGAAATATTTTTAAGAATTATCATTAGTTGTATCTTATAGTATTTATTATTAATATTTATTTCAAATAAATATAAAAAATACTTATAATTATTTAATGTTGTTTAATATTTTTGTAAATAATATTTTATGTTTTTTATTTAATTCAAGTTTTTTATACTGAATAAATAAATAGTAGTTCATGTGGTGAAATAATAATGCTTTCTTTTTTATCTTAAAAATATGTTTGAAATGGTATTTATGTCAACTCCTATATTTTACAGTTTTTAAAAATTTGCAATTTCTCAGCAAGTTCAAAGTCCAACCAAACGTGAACTATGAACTTACATTGTGAGTTAACTCCAATGAGTTATATTCGCTCACACTGTACGTAACTGTTTGGTTCGAGTGTTAGCTTACGTAAGCCTAAGATTAGTTGTAAGGTTGACATTTGGTTCGAGTGTTAGATAATACATGGTCTTACCAAATACCTTAAATCCAAGCTTACCTATAGACAAGGGGACCCTGTCTTTAGATAAGCCTGATGTATCTTGTTGGTGAAAAGTCTATCTACCCCTCATTAAATGTAACATTTCCCATCTAACGAGGCCTAACTATACTATCTTTTACACTAAAGATTAATAATTTCACATCAAACATTACTTTTTATTATTACTTAACATGTGATTTTATCTATTCCAAATAAATTCGTCGAGCCCTTCATAACTTACCCAAGAAGTAGATAGCTACAAAAATATGACTCGATGCCAAAAATGTGACTTTATCTAATCCAAATAAATTCTCACAATAAAATTAGAAAATAAATGCACAGAAGAATTTATCCAACTCTAAAGAACAGAGAACAAGAAATAAAGAAAAGTCATGTTACTGTTGTAAATGTAAATGACAACTTATTGTATTCTTGTAACTCTCATTTTATTACTAGCCATTATTATATTAATGATTGTAATAATACAAATGTAACCTATGCACTATTTACACCATCCTCTCATATCTATAAAAGGAGGCGTACGGTGATGTGTTTTTTGTACCTTGAATAAGATTTCTATCTTTCCTCTTCACTTTCTCTTGTTCACTTTATTTGTGTTTACTTTCTTAGCTTGTCCTTACTCGTTTTATAACACGTTATCGGCACGATTGTACTCTACACAAAAGAGACTTCAAAGACCAAGATAGGTTTTATAAGAAGATGAAGCTTGGAAGGTATAATATTTTTGTTTATGAATTTCATTTTGTGATGTTTGACAATTAAGGTATTGCTTTGGGTCATTTCTACATTATTTTAAAAAAAAAATCCTCAAAGCGTACATAATTATCATACCCGATTATTACACTAGTCGATTTTCCTGCGCTATACGCAGGAGTGATTAAAACTTTATGATAAAGTTAATAAATTAATTTACATGAATATATTGTAATATTTTTTATAATTAAAATTACAATTCACAATAATCAACCCATATTTCTTAGAAAACATATACAATAGAAGGTTAAAAAAATATTTACTTATAAATCATTGAAGTAACCATTCATTAACAAAAAAAGAATTCAAATGAACTTAATTGTTATTTTAGTGCCCTAAACAGTATATATAAATAATGTTGCGGTTACCAAATTGATGGTGTAAGATTCGAAACAAAGACTTAATGCATTGACGAATAAATCATTAATTAGACCGTTGTTTAGTTGTTCAAAGTTGGATTTTTCGTTTTTCAAAAATATGGGGTGATGAATATATCTTAAAACAATCACAAATATATAAATATCTATTTCTCGTTTTTCAAAAATATGGGGGGTGAATATATCTTAAAATAATAAATAACACAAATATATAAATATCTTAAAATAAAACAAATATATAAATGGGAAGAAAAGCTTCAAGGGAAATGATGTGCATACACATTTATGGTCACGCACTTTTTTGGTAGCCGTGTGATGCGTCTCGAGATTTGATGAACGGGCTTCGAAGTGCATCTCATGGTTGGGAAATGAGTTGCAGAGATTCATAATAAGGAGAGAAGAAGCGCGAGAGCAAATTAGGAGCTTATAACTCTTTCTCAATTTGTCGTGAGGGGATTCTTGAGTGGTTGAGAAGCCGTGGGTAAAGCATGAGGATTGCATTGATTGCAGGCGAATGTGTTATATGTTTTTAATGAATGCTTTTGTCACATGAGTCCGACTGCAGATCAAGCTAACTCAGAGAATATGCCAACCATGAAGAACCTAATTTAATTATCAATTTCAATTATAAACATTCTTATCTCGTAATCAAATTATATTTTTAAAATGAAAAGGTTAAGTTTTTTTAAAAGAATTTCATTTGTTATCAAACAATACAAATTTTTTTTGAAAAATTTTCTCACGTACTATCAAACAACAATGAGAAATTAATTTTTTTAAGAAAATTCTCGGAAGAAGATTTGCTTAAGAAAATAATTTTTTCATTCTCATTGAAAATCTTCTTTGCTATCGAACACACCCTTAGTCCCATTGTTGACACATTAGTGGTCCCACTAACTCTCAATTACCCAATACTATGTGTCTGCGCCTACGCGGGCATCTCGAGGTAAACACCCGTCACACATACTAACTCGATAACAACGTTGTAATGGCCCAAAATCGCTAACCATGTTTATGTCTTTAAACAGGCTCAACGACCCGTACTGTGGGACCCACACCGTGATATGTCCGATTACCGAGGCAAGGGCCGATGTACATTTTATATTTGTTGTGATGTATGCCTAGTGTATTGTATATGTGTAGACTATTAAGTTAATTTTCTACGGGTGTGTAGGTATCGAGACGAGCGAGGACGTACCTCGAGTCACGTGTCGACGTGGGACCGAGGTAGTGGCATATTGGGGTAAGTTTAATTTGTGTGAATAAAATGTGAATTTATTGGGTCATAAGTGGCTTTAATGTGGCCACATTTAGCTAAGTCCTAAAGTTTGGAAAATAAAACAATAGGGCATTGGATGTGCATCAAAACACGCGTTAACACATCATGAGGCAAGGTGTCACTTTGTTGAGTCACTTACAAGTGACTTGGGGGACAAGTGGGACAATGTGCTCCATGTGATGAGCCTCGGGATACGTGTGCACACCAAGATCTAAGGCTATGGTTTAAAAAGACCACTATATACATAGTCAACATTTTATCTCCTTATCCTCACAAAATAAACTAAAAATCGGGAGAGAAGAAGAATCGTTGGTGGAGGTGGAGGAGAATGAGAAGGAGAGAACCCGAGATGAATCAAGGTAAGTGTGGTGTTGTTCAATTGATGGGGTGTTGTGGAGTGGTGTTGGTGTGATGTTAGCGAGGGAGCTCGGGAGCTTGGGAGCTCCCGTGCTCCCGGGGAAGGAGACGACTCGGGAAAGTCATCACCCCTCCCTACACGAGCTGGGGTGGATCGCCAACCCGGCTCGTAAACAAAAACAACAAAAAAAAAATTCTTAACTCCCCAACGAACTAGAGAGTCCCTGGTTCGTTGGGGAAGAAGAGGGGCACACGCACGTGCCGTACGTGTGCACCCCTTCACCCAAGCGGCCGGCCCGGCGCACTTAGGGTCGAGTCGACCCGACCCAAAACAAAAAAAAAAGAAAAAAAGGGAAAAAAAAAGAAAAAAAATGGAAAAAAATCCAGAAATTTTGGGAAAAATTCTAAAAAGTTATATTTCGACAAAATAAATAGAACGTAATGAATTTCTAGGAAAAATTAAATATTTGAGATTTTGGACGAGCATTTTACGGGGGTTTTACCTCGAAAAGCACGAAATGGGAAGATTGACCTAAAATAAAATAAAAAATTTAGAAATTTGTCTCGACTTCGATTTGGCCTAAATTGAGACATTATTGAATGTTATGGCACTAAGGGGAAAACTCGGGCGTTTGGACACACATTTCGAATTGTCGAGGGATCGGATAAACTAGGACGCACGTGTGAATTGTAAGTACAACTGTGAGAATTTTATATTTCATTTCATTCATCTTTGTTGATTTATTGGTCTCTTGGTAGACATTACTACTTGAACTCGCACATCATGTTGTTCTTGTATCTATTCATGGGTGAATATTGTGACATGATGCCTTGTAAATTGATTAATTGACTCTGATTCCTACACTTGATGACATTCTTGAAAAGATTGATGAAAAGCATGCTAATGGAATAATTTGGATGCAATTGGACTTAAATTTGATTTCCTTTGGGCATTGTAGCCTAACTTGTTTTGGACTCCTAGAATTTTGGAATTATTTGTCTTTGAAATTAAAGTAGGGATTATCTAGTGTCCATTGCACGAGAGATGCGCGGTTCACGGGGACATGGGTCTCAGGGGTTCCAAAGCACTCACCACTACACTGCGGCGCGGCGCACGAGTTATGGGACTCGGGGTGGTCGAAGCATGCATGAGATTGATGTTGTAAAGCGTAGAGCGCAGCTTCCGCTATTTGTGTGAGATATGTTGAGCGCAACTCCATATAGTAGTGGGAAAGGTTAGGTGATAGTTCTCACCGTCGACCGGACGTAGATCATCTCGACGTAGCCTATGTCCGTCTCTACATCTTTAACTATGGTATTTACTTGCATTTCTTGTTTCAACAATTTGTTTCGCTATTTTATGCTTCTAAATATCATTCATTTATTTTGGAAATGTGGCATAAAATTCTCCAGTTAGTACTTAAATATCACTATACTCACCGTCTAGTTTGTGACGGTGGGTGTAGGTCCGTCGAGCAGCAGCAGACCAGGGAAGGAGAAGATCATCGACTTCCTCTGAGCAGTTCGGCGACTCTCCTCACTCATTTTGTATGTCTCGACTTTTGTTGTATTATTATTGTTATGTCATTTTGGGTTGTACATTGGGTTGAGTGAACAGTGTCATATATATACGTACATATGATGTTGTTTTTCTTGGTTTTCCACACTTAGGAATTTTGACTCATAATAGCTTCCACATGATCTCCATGAACATGATAATATAGATCAATACATGGATTCAGAGAAATATAGGGACGAAAGGCTGACTAATACGTAATTAAGTCTTATGTGCTTTGGATTAAGGCTTGATTACAGGGTTAGACCGGGCGGTGCCCTGTTTAGTAGTTGGGGCCGTCACAGTTGGAATCATAGCGTAGGTTGAAAGACCAAAATGCATAAAATATAAACCTTAGTTGTGGAAACCAGATACTAATTGCCTAGAAACCATTAGTTAGGAAGTGAGTGACAGTGAGATGGGCGATTTCTTATATGTACTCGTTAATTTATGTATGTATAAATAGACTTATGCGCTATGTCACGTAGAAGCTGATTCGTGTTTGCTATCCATTGCAGACCTCGACGACTGATACACGCAGGGGAGGAGACGCGGATCCTAGTGGTTGTCAGCCTCCTACTTTTGCGGAGGATCTACAACGACTGTCTGAGCGAGTCACAGCTCGGGGACAATAGTTGACTGATTTTATCGCTATGATGACTGCTCGTTTTGCTCCACCGGCATCGACATCAACTCCTACAATTGCTACACCGACTGTACAGGCACCACCACTTCCTCTTTGCGCGTTAGCGCTTAGGCCGATAGCCGTGATCGCACCGATGATGGAGACAATGAGGCGATCTGTCTCCCACGCTCGCATCTTCCAGCACTTTAGTGGAAGTTCAGCTGGTGAAGGACTTCATCAGACTCAAACTAGTTTATTTCGATGGAGTCAGGGATTTTTAGAAGATTGAGAAATGGATCCTGTCTCAGGAGAAACTTCATCGGGTACTCAGGATTGATGATAGACTTCGGGCAGAGATCTCATCTTATACTCTCGAGAGAGACGCCACGTGTGGTGGCGTATGACACTGGCCACTCACGGAAAGTTCGAGACTTGGGATGCTTTCAAGCAGAAGTTCTATCAGCAGTATTTTCCGCCTTCAATCATGAAACGATTGGGGAGAGAGTTTATGGATTTGAGACAGGGACCAGAGGAGCTTGTGATGCAGTACATGGATCGATACGATTATTTGCGCCAGTTTGCTGGAGATTTGGTGAGAGATGAGTCCGAGGATGTATATCACTTCGGTGATGGACTCGGACCTCATATTGGGTATTACGTTGTTAGTTCAGGCGCGAGGACACTCACCGAGATCTATGAGCGAGCCCTATCGCATGAGACATATTATTTGGGTAGAGTTGTTGATGGTAGAGCACCGGGTCCAGTTTTGTCTAAAGAGCAGGCCTTAGAGTATGAGAGGAGGAGAAACGGGGTAAGGGAGCAAGATGATGGAACCGAGGATCTCAGGGTTCGGGGACAGCTACGCACCCACTGGCTGTGCCTCTTGTATCATCCATTGCTCTCTCACGAAACACAGTGGGCAGATCTCCTTTGCCACCTCCCATCAGACCAGCCTTACATGTCCTATTGTTCTGCACTTCCCGCCCCACGAGACTTCACGGTAGCGGCACCGCGCAGGGCGGCGAGGTCGAGCGAGAGCGAGAGGCGAGATACGAGACGAGAGGCCGGAACAGTGCGGAGACATGGTCGATATCGAGCACGGGGCCGATCTCGGACTCGGGGTTAGCGCGAGACGGTTGACATGCTACAAATGTGGATAGGTCGGACACATCGTGAGAAGTGCCGCATCTGCCGCAGCGGTGTACGCACGAGCATGCCCGAGATGAGGTTCACATGGTAGCCCGGTCGAGGCGCACGCCGACGCTACACGAGGTCTTATTAAGAGTACAATTTCTATTTGCGATCGAGAGTTATATGTTTTATTTGATTTTGGCTCTACCGTATCTTTTATTGTTGGTCGCATGATGTACATCCTAGGGTTGAAACCTCTTCGGCTTAGCGTACATTTGATCTTGAGTCTTTAACCGGGGATAAAGTTTACCCTAATAGTATTGTTGAGAAATGTCTTGATGAGATACATGGAGTAGAGCTACCTACTGATTTTAGAGTCCTCGAATGTTTGGAGTTCGACGCGATTTTAGGGATGGACTGGTTAGCTGCATACCATGCTCATATCGATTGTTTCAACAATACGACGGATATTTGAGATCCCGGGGCATCCGCCATTCACTTATAAAGGTAGTGCGGCGATGTATTTGTAGGAACGAGAGGTCGACTGCGACTAGTGAGGAGATGGAAGCGTTGATTTCGCTGTACACTTATACTGTAGAGTTCATGGACATATGTTGGAAGATATATCGATTGTTAGAGAGTTTCTGATATTTTCCAAAGGATTTACCCGGTTTTCGCACGCTTTGCGAGAGATCGATTTTATTATCGAGTTGGTGTCGGGTATGAAATAATTTCCATACCACCATACCGAATGGCACCACGAGAGCTAGAAGAGTTGAAGACTCAGCTTTAGAATTTACAGAAGGGATTCATCACACATTCTATGTCGCCATGGGGAGCACCCGTCCTTTTTGTGAAGAAAAAAGATGGTACGTTGAGACTTTGTATCGACTATCACAGTTGAACAAAGTCACAATTAGGAACAAATATCCACTCCCGATGATAGATGATTTATTTGATTAGCTGAGAGAAGCACAATTTTTCTCCAAGATAGACCTGCGCTCAGGGTATCATCAACTTAGGATCAGGGACGAGGATAGGTCCATTACAGCTTTCACCACCAGATATGGACATTTTCAGTTTACAGCAATGACGTTTGGGCTGACCAATGCTCCAGCAGTGTTTATGGATCTGATGCATCGTGTTTTCAGACCGTTTCTTGACCGTTTCGTGATAGTCTTCATCGATGATATACTGGTATACTCGAAGACGAGGGAGGATCACGAACAACACCTCAGAGAGATGTTGCAGACTTTGAGGGAGCATAGACTATACGCCAAATTCAGTAAATGTGAATTATGGCTATCAGATGTCAAATTTCTGGGGCATGTTGTCGGAGCAGCATAGATATCAGTGGATCCAGCCAAAATTCAGGCGATTATAGATTGGCGGCAAAGACCGACTTCGATCGAGATCGAAGTTTTATGGGTTTGGCGGGGTATTATCGCCGATTCATGAATGATTTTTCAAAAATTGCTTCACCGATCAATAAATTGACTTAGAAAGATGTGATATTTCATTGGTCTGAGGAATGTGAGGAGGCATTCGCTCAGTTGAAGAGGTTATTGATGGGGCATGTGCCCTAGGTCAATCCATTAACTGTCTTTATGAATACTTTTAGTTAATAAAATAGAGGATTTCATTTGTTGTTTATTATAATTAATTTGCATGTTTACATTATAATAAGATCCATGGGTATTTACATAAATATCATAAATGTCCATAGTCGATCATTATACTAGGAACTATAATGAATTAAGACTAGTGTGAGTATTGATTGATGATCATATGATGATTATACGTATAGGGATACGAATCAAGATCACGAGTACTTGTTAGGGAACAAAGTACTGGACCGACCCGCTATGAGAACATCACATGGATTAAGTCATAGTTGTTTCTCATGATAGGTATATTTTTCAGTCCTCTGACTTGAGATTGCCAGAGACTTCAACATTAGGAACACGGATAATTTGACACAATCAAACGTTGTCTTTAACCTGGACGATTATAAAGGTTGTGATTGGTTACTTGTGTGAGCAATGTGATGAAGTTGTGTAATCGAGATAGAATTTGTCCCTCTCATATAAAGAGAGATATCTAGTGGATCCTCGATGTGTTAGATCATTAAAAGGCCTAGTCTAAGTGAATTGATATTGATCAATGTCACTTGGATGTTTTCGATCTACCTAGAGATCGAGACTAGTACGATTGAACATGTTGGATGACAATTCCATGCCTTATATTTGATCAAAAGGATATCGTGTGACAAAAAGATTTTATATACATTATTGATTAGGTTGTATCGATTTGATTTTCGTACAACTTGGGTAGTCATAATGTCTTGCTAGAGGCCGCTTATGACTTGTATACCAAAATATGTTTTGGTACACTGCCAACGTTGTATGAGCCTATTGGGTCGCATACTAAGAATGGTTTTGCGAGATTTTAAGATGATTCAGAAAAACAAATTTTATGTGATAAAATTCATGACAAAAACGTCCTTGTGGTGTATTACACTTATACTTCTTTAAGTAAGGGTATATGTGTAATTTACTTAACCGTCTATATACAAGGGTTGTATAAATAGACGCTTTAAGTTAGAACACACGAAGGAAAGAAAAAGGGCCGAAACTCTATTTTTGAATTAGAAACGACTTAGGGTTTTTGGTATGCTCTAGATCGTTTTGGAGAGAAAAACAAAAGGTTTGGTATTCTCTCGAAGCTAGCACTTCAAATCTCGGTCGCGTTCGTGTGTGATCGCTTGATAGAGGGCGTTCGTCGTTGGCAACGCCTTAGAGATCGATCAACCTTCAGAAAGGTATATTGCGATTGAGGTATGATTAAGTTTTCATGGTTTAAACGTTTTTAATGGAATTAGATTCGGATCCCGTTGGGGTTTTTGTCAAAACTATTTTGTAATCTCCCGTGCGTATGAACCCCAAAACCAATAGGTTATTGACTACTGCCGCGTATTAGTGTTACCGAGAGGTTGGACGGGGATTCTACTTCTATACTGATGCTTCTCATAGAGGTATGGGATGTTGATGCAGGGTACTGGTACAGTAGCATATGCATCCAGACAATTGAAGGTACATGAAAAGAATTATCCGACGCATGACTTAGAGCTGGAAGCATTAGTGTTTGCATTGAAGATATGGAGACATTATCTGTATGGAGAGACGTTTACACTCTTTCCTGATCATAAGAGTTTGAAGTGTCTCTTCACACAGAAGCATCTGAATATGCGACAACACAGATGGTTAGAGTTTTTGATAGATTACGACTTTTCCTTGGAATATCATCCGGGAAAAGCGAATGTAGTCGCGGATGCGCTGAGTAGGATACTTGTTGGAGATGTGGAGGTTTCTACTGAAACTCGAGTTGAGATTTGCGCGCAGATTAGGGTACACACCGTATCTACACAAATAGTGGCAGAGGGTCAGAGGATCGACAGGTTGTACTCCAGGTTTAGTGAGTTAGCGCAGAGTGCAGATTGTGTTGATTGGACGGAGACGTCTGACCAGTGTTTGCGCTTCAGGGGCAGACCGTGGATACCATCATTACCAGAGCTGAGAGAGGAGATTCTTCAGGAGTCACACCGTTCTCGATTCACTATTCATCCAGGTAGGACCAAGATGTACCACAACATGAAGAGGCATTTTTGGAGGCCTGGGATGAAAGCGGATGTGTCAACGTTTATTAGGAACTGTGGGATCTGTCAGTAAGTGAAGGCTGAACATCGCAGACCTGGAGGATTGATACAGCCTATTCCCATCCTACGGTGGAAGTGGGAGGACGTTACTATGGATTTTGTGAGAGGATTGCCGAGAACGGCCCGGAAACATGATTCCATCTGGGTTATTGTTGATAGACTGGCAAAGTCTGCTCATTTTCTCCAGTGGCCGCACATTATACATTTGATTAGTTGAGTATATTGTTTGAGCGAGAGATTATTAGACTGCATGGGGTACCAGTGACTATTACGTCAGACATAGATGTTATGTATACGTTCAGGATGTAGCGGAGTATGCAGGAGCAGTATGGTATACGCCTACAGTTTAGTACGGCTTTTCATCCTCGGGCGACGAAGACGGGAGATTGATACAGGTTTTTGAGGATACGTTACAGGCGTGCGTCTTGGAGTTTGGCGGATCATGGGAGGACTACCTACCGTTATGTGAGTTTGCATATAACAACAGATTATCGAGCCGATATGAGATGCGCCTTTTGAGGCTTTGTATGGTAGACCGTGTCGCTCACCATCGTGTTGGGCTGAGCCAGAGGACCGGGAGATTGTGGGGCCTGAGATTGTTGTCGATCACACGGAGAAGGTACGACTGATTCGTCAGAGACTCAAGGGAGCCCAGGATCGACAGAAGAAGTATGCTGACAGATATCGCGGTGATCTCACATACACCGAGGAAACCTATGTCTATTTAAAGGTTTCCCCTCGGAAGGGTCTTCAGAGGTTTGGAGTGAAAAGTAAACTTATACCGAGATTTATCAGACATTTCAGAATTAAGAAACGGGTCGAAAAGGTTGCATATGAGCTTAAGCTACCTCTAGAGATGTCAGGAATTCATCCAGTTTTTCATATATCCATGCTTCAATTGGCTGAGTCGAGATCATGTGATTGTCCGACTGTAGATTTGAGCTAGATAGACTTGACTGGGGGTATGTCATACGAGGAGCAGCCTGTTCAGATCCTAGATCGAAGGGTAGTTGAGGAACAAGTATATCCCAAAAGTACTTGTCAAGTGGCAGTTTCACGATGATACAGAACTCATTTGGGAAATGGAAGACTACATGCGAGATAGGTTTCCGTACCTATTCGAGTAAAGTATACATGTTGGTTCGACTTTTAAATTTTGAGGACAAAATTTTCATTAGTTGGGAAGAATTGTAATGACCCAAAATCGCTAACCATGTTTATGTCTTTAAACAAGCTCAACGACCCGTACTGTGGGATAACACCGTGATATGTCCGATTACCGAGGCAAGGGCCGATGTACATTTTATATTTGTTGTGATGTATGCCTAGTGTATTGTATTTGTCTAGACTATTAAGTTAATTTTCTACGGGTGTATTGTATATGTGCTTAATCGAGCACAATGGAAAAGTTTAGTTAATTTGGGACTGAGGCTATGTTGTCGTTGTGTAGGTATCGAGACGAGCGGGGACGTACCTCGAGTCACGTGTCGACGTGGGACCGAGGTAGCGGCATATTGGGGTAAGTTTAATTTATGTGAATAAAATGTGAATTTATTGGGTCATAAGTGGCTTTAATGTAGCCACATTTAGCTAAGTCCTAAAGTTTGGAAAATAAAACAATAGGCATTGGATGTGCATCGAAACACGAGTTAACCAATCATGAGGCAAGGTGTCACTTTGTTGAGTCACTCACAAGTGACTTGAGAGACAAGTGAGACAATGTGCTCCATGCGATGAGCCTCGGGATACGTGTACGCACCAAGATATGAGGCTATGGTTTAAAATGACCACTATATACATAGTCAACATTTTATCTCTTTATCCTCACAAAACAAACTAAAAATCGGGAGAGAAGAAGAATCGTTGGTGGAGGTGGAGGAGAAGGAGAAGGAGAAGGAGAGAACCCGAGACGAATCAAGGTAAGTGTGGTGTTATTCAATTGATGGGGTGTTGTGGAGTGGTGTTGGTGTGGTGTAGGTGTGGGAGCTCACGAGCTCCCGTGCTCCCGGGTAAGGGAGAGTCGTCTCCCTCCTACTCGAGAGGGTGGATCGCCAACCCCACTCCAAAAACAAACAAAAAAAAAATTTAACTCCCAACGAACCGGGGAGTCCATGGATCGTTGGGGAAGAAGGGGGCACACGCACGTGCGTGCGTGTGCGCCCTTCTCCCAAGCGGGCCGGCCCAGGCGCCTTGGCCGAGGTCGGGTCGACCCGACCCAAAAAAAAAAAAAAAAAAAAAAAGAGAAAATAAGAAAAAAAGAAGAAAAAAATGGAAAAAAATCCATAATATTTGGGAAAAATTCTGAAAAATTATATTTCGACTAAATAAATAGAACGTAATGAATTTCTAGAAAAAATAAAATATTCGAAATTTCGGACGAGCATTTTACGAGAGTTTTACCTCGAAAAGCGCGAAATGGGCGGATTGGCCTAAATTTTTTTTTTGAAATTTGTCTCGACTTCGATTTGGCCTAAATCGAGACATTATTGAATGTTAGGGCACTAAGGGGAGAACTCAGGCGTTTGGGCACACATTTCAAATTGTCGAGGGATCGGATAAACTAGGACACACGTGTGAATTGTAAGTACAACTGTGAAAATTTTATATTTCATTTCATTCATCTTTGTTGATTTATTGGTCTCTTGGTAGACATTACTACTTGAACTCGCACATCATGTTGTTCTTGTATCTATTCATGAGTGAATATTGTGACATGATGCCTTGTGAATTGTTTCGTTGACTCTGATTCCTACACTTGATGTCATTCTTGAAAAGATTGATGAAAAGCATGCTAATGGAATAATTTGGATGTAATTGGAATTGAATTCGATTTCCTTTGGGCTTTGTAGCCTAACTTGTTTTGGACTTATAGAATTTTGAAATTATTTGTCTTTGAAATTAAATTTAGGATTATCTAGTGTCCATTGCACGAGAGATGCGCGGTTCACGGGGACATGGGTCTACCGGGGTTCCGGCACTCACCACTTCACTTGCGCAACACAAGAGTTTTGGGACTCGGGGTGGTCGGCAAGCATGAGATTGATGTTGTAAAGCGTAGAGCGCAGCTCCGTTATTTGTGTGAGATATGTTGAGCGCAACTCCATATAGTAGTGGAAAATGTTAGGTGATAGTTCTCACCGCCGACCGCACGTAGATCATCTCGACTTAGCCTATGTCTGTCTCTACATCTTTAACTATGGTATTTACTTGTATTTCTTGTTTCAACAATTTGTTTCGCTATTTTATGTTTTTAAATACCATTCATTTATTTTGGAAATGTGGCATAGAATTCTCCAGTTAGTACTTAAATATCACTATACTCACCGTCTAGTTTGTGACGGTGGGTGTAGGTCCGTCGAGTAGCAGCAGACCAGGGAAGGAGAAGATCGGCGACTTCCTATGAGCGGCTCGGGGACTCTCCTCACTCATTTTGTATGTCTCGACTTTTGTTGTATTATTATTGTTATGTCATTTTGGGTTGTACATTGGGTTGAGTGAATAATGTCCTATATATACGTTCATATGATGCCGTTGTTTCTTAGTTTTCCACACTTAGGAATTTTGACTCATAATAGCTTCCACATGATCTCCATGAACATGATAATATAGATCAATACATGGATTCAGAGAAATATAGGGACGAAAGGCTGACTAATACATAATTAAGTCTTATGTGCTTTGAATTAATACTTGATTACGGGATTAGGCCGGGCGGTGCCCTGTTTAGTAGTTGGGGTCGTCACAAACGTAAACACATGCGATGCAATATAATAATATAATGATTTTAAATACCGCACATAAACAACTATCATCTACAAATAACATATCCCTTCAGTTTTCGTGTCCGAGTTAACCGAGTTGTCCACGTAATGCTTAAATTACGACCTTTAATCCTTAAGATTAACGTTAATCCTAGTTTAATTAATTCGGGTCGTTACAAAGATTGCTTGTATAGGGATGACTGTGAGATTTGAATAACGACATGTCTTATCCACTTAGGTAAATCTTCATTGTGTTAGCTTAAGAGATATCTACAAATCGAGAATGGATGTATAATCGTGTTGAGAATGGTTATACTTGGCGTGAGTATACTAGCAAGGTGAATGAGTTCATATCTAGCATTCGCTAAGATCCTGTAACAATCCTAAAAAAAAATCTACCTCGTGCCACGTGTCATTTCAGGGTCGTACGTGGGACCCACTTGTCGTGATACACATTGATTAACTCAACTTTAATTGCTTGATAAATGGTAAATGATAAAAAGGTGACTAGACTTGCGTGACTCGACTCAAGACGGGCTCGGGGTCCACGTAAGTCTAGGGCGGGCGAGGCCCGATTTAGGATTGTGGCCAGGGCAAATGACAGATCCAGATCGATGATTTTTGGATTGATAAAAGACTCGATGTCCGTGTGCCAAAAACAAATGTCGTAAGATGGCCTTCCACGACAAGGAAACTGTTGAATTCCACCTAATGAAGTTTGAGTTTGTCGATGGATATTACCAGTGGTAATTACACGGGGAGGAAAGACAATCACACGAATGACTTTCAAGAGACGATGACGGAGCTAGGGAATGATGTTGACGCAATTGAGATGCCTACGCACCATTAGAAAATGGGGTCTTTAATTTGTGTCGGACTTTAGTGACGGTCAAACAACACATCACACAATAGGTCTTATTGTGAAGAAAAAGTGCTCCTCATAAAAAGTGAATTCAACAATATTTTTCGTCACGGTATACAAATTCCGTCGCACTAATTTTTGGTGGTGAGTAAAGAAGACCCAAAAAAAACCCGCCCGCTATATTTTTGGGTGAAATTTCAGCCTAGTTTGGTATGAGATGAAGATATCTCAAAGGAAATAACTCACAAAGAGTTGGGAACTAATCTTATTTGGTTGCCCAACTTGTCTACAAGTTATCTTCCAACTTACACCTTAAGATGTGAGATATTTTCCTACCACCCTCTAGGGAGTTATCTCTCCAAGAGTTGTGGATAAAATTATCCCCTAATTAATGACAATTTTATTACTCATCTCTCTTTTATTTGAAGGTTATTTTTGTCAATTCATATTTTTATTGTTTAAAAACTTAAAACTTCCTTACAAGTTTAAAATTGAACCAAACATGAAAAATTAACTCAAATGAGTTAAGTTCAAAAAGATAACTCTCAACTAACACAGTAAGTTTTATCAAAAATAAACTGAACGACAGCTCCATTTCGCACTTAGTACTCACGGTATATAGTGACGAAAAAGTCCTCCATGGGCGTTCCTCCTTGCGCAGCGGCCTTCCTGCTTGCACTTCTGCCCTCTTCTTCCTTGCTCGCTCTCTCTCTCTCTCTCTCTCTGAAGCCCTAATCCTAAAAGAGCAATAATCGATTGAGTGAGGTATGAACTAGGGTTGAATCATCTATTGATTCAACCACTACTATGTTTTGTTTTTGGGGCTTTGGTTCTGCGATGCTTTCTCCCTTATTAAATGTGCGATTCAGAATGTTTGGATTTAGGTGGCTTGTGTGATTGTCTATTGATAATTTGAGGAACGAATGTGTCTTGTTTAGATTAGAAGCGATTGAGGTTTGGTTGTGAAAACTGTAACCAAGGTTAATCATTTACCTTGTCCTAAGCACATTTTCTTTTTTCTTTGATATGCTCTGTGCAAGTTTACTTTGTCATTATTAAACTGGTTTTCCTTAGTATTTTTATTATTTAAGTATGCTAGTAATAACTATAAAGGCCCCCCATTAATTATTTACCTTGTCCTAAGCACCAGAGGTGTCTAAACCGGCCATGCCTCCAAAATTTAGAGCTTGAACTTTAAAACACGAGACTTGCGACTTGCTCAATCATAACCTAAATGATTTTCTCGAATGTATGAATCCGTGAGTGTTGCAACCTTTCTTCCATAGTGTTTTTGTTGCTTTGAATTCTTCCATTTGTATAGTTCATGATGTTCCGTTGGATTTTGCATGCAACAAGGATTGAATATGTGTGATCTAGTGCTTGAATTTTGAGGTACGATTAGTCTTTTTTCTTATTTATTTAAAGTTCGAATCATGACTCTTTTTTGTAGCCTTGATTTTTCGTAGTGGTTTTGCCTCAATTAAGTATGAATTGGTTCCTATCTTTGTTCATGTAGAGTTAGAAATAGGAGCCCTAGGGTTTTTTAATTTCGTGGATACCGTGGGAAGAAGAACCAAAGACAATTTATCATCTTTGAGTGATTTTGATAGTTGTCAAGTTAAAATTATTTTTCAACATTGACTTAAGTCTCCCATTTAAATTGGTTTCAGAATTAAGATTGAGCTTTTGTTGTAGTGGCTTTGCGTACTCGTGCCTTGAGTTCCATTTTTTTGAGAGGGGCAAGGTGTAGGGGGGAGACGTGCTTCAATGGGTCATTGGAGAGATTTTATTTTGAGGAACATTGAGGAAGTATGGGCAGTGATATTGGTCTATGTTCAATGTGGTAGTGTAGATTGCTCAGCTAATTTGCTAGTTTCCTTGGGTATTTCCACTCACCCTAATCTTTAGGTTTTTTTTTTTTTAGAACTCAACATGATTTTTGTTGGAGATGTATGTCATAGCTAGCAAAACATATCTAAAGCACAAAAAAGAAAAGAAGGAATACCTTTGTAGTGTTTGGGACAATCTTGAGGAGACTATTCTTCACTATAACTAAACATCCAATTCATTTATCATAAAAAAAAAGGAAAAGCATGCTAGAGATATGGGTCAAACTCAACAATAAGGTTAGGCATATTTTGGTTTTCATTTTCACTTGACTCTGAATATCAAAAGAGTGGTGCTTTATCAAACTGTCACTATTAGATTTGTTATAATTCTGTTAGTTAAAAAGTGAGTTTAGCCTACTCAAACTACCTACAGTTAGGCTTCTGAGTAGGCAGTTATATGAGGTGTAGCATGCCAGTACAAGTGAAGATCATCTGATCATTGTAAAGAGTATATATATGCCATATGTTTGGATAATTTTATTATCTAAAAATATTGATAAAGGAAGTAACATGACTTTTCTTTATTTCTTGTTCTCTGTTCTTTAGAGCTGGATAAATTCTTCTGTGCATTTATTTTCCGATTCTATTGTGAGAATTTATTTGGATTAGATAAGGTCACACTTTTGGCATTGAGTCTTATTTCTGTAGCTATCACTTCTTGGGTAAGTTATGAAGGGCTCAACGAATTGATTGGATTCGTAGTTGCGACTAGACTTTCTTCAGAAATGCTTTTCTTAATCAGGAACTCAACAGACAGTTACCAAGCAAGCTTGGTCTCAATTGCAAATGCAATTTTAAAGAGAGTACCTGCTTAAGTATTTTCTTCTCTTGGTAATTTAGGTTAGGTCAAAATGGTTTTAACCTACCAAAACAATTTGTAATTCTCAGTGGTTAGCTTTCATCCTCTTATTTTTGGCTTGTTAACATGAATTGACTTGGTTAACAAACAATTGTGAGCGTCTCTATGTTCAGCCTGCGGATTTTCACTATTCTTGTGGTTCGAATATTTCAATTGTTTGGCAAAAAGAACAAATCACTAACATTAAAGGAAATTCCTTTACCAAAAGAGAAGTGCAAGATCTAGTTATTCTTGGAAAAATCACTGTGAATTATGAATGTATGAGTGGTATAAAATTGTTAAGCGTTAATATTGCCCTTTGATTTAAATCGACTTCAACTGTTTGATTTGCTTATGAATTTCTATAAATAGCTGCATAAGAGCACCGCTTTCTGATGCAGGACACATGGATTGAGTGTCTTAGTGTGAGTAGGTTTTGTGTTTTTATTTCATTTTATTTGTTCAAGTAGAAAGCCGTGTGCATGATTTTAGGAGTAGGTGATCTAACTTGTGTGAGAATTGGAGTTTTATAAATTTTGGTGTTCTCCTTTAAGTGATATGAGATGTTGGAGTTCATTAGTTTTTTTTTTTTGAAGATGAGTTCATTAACCTTTGGAGTTGGACGTATCATGGTTGTTGTTGGATTACATTATGTATAAGTAGCCTATAAAAGGTTTATCATGTCTGATAGTTTTGGCAGTTATTTTTAGTAATTTTTTTGATAATTTTTTAGTGAGTTTTGATTAATGAAAATTCGAGAGTACTCTTTGGTAGAAAATCCTGTTTTGTTTTATTACTTAGTGAGTCTTTGCCAATCACTTGTGAGAAACAATGTCTGTCTTCAACTCAGGGATTCATTCACTAAAAGAATTGAAGATTTTATTTTATTTTTTTTAGTCCTCTCTGCCTGGTGTCGAAAGCTAACTGCGGTGTCAAAACCTAGTGTGTAGCTCATACATGCAGTTAAGGGACATTTGGTTAAGGTTTCCTTCATAACGAGGGATTGAACTTGAGACATTTGGTTAAGAGACATTGACTCTTATCCACTGAACCTGAGTACCCAACCATGTTGGTCAAGTGTATTCATTTCATCCAATCTCAGTTGAAGCATTTTCACTTGAGAGAGTCCCACTATTATTTCTAATCTTCTTTTTCCTTGTCAAACTTTTTAAATTTGTGCTCCAAATGAATCAAATGACAAATCTAGAAAACTGAAAACCGAAAATGCTGATACTTGTCCACTAACAATTGCATCTTATGTAGTTCAAATAAATGATGAATACAGAAAGTAACAGCTTTGGAAGCTTGCCACCATTTGCATAGTATTAATAATTGCAATGTGAATAATGAATATACACATGCATAGTTATGCAGACAAAGGCAATCAATGCAATATCTACTGAAGTTTTGTTTTTAAAAGATCATCCACTGATTATGTTGTTATCCATGTTGAAGTGTAAGAAAATTTTATAAAACCAAAATTAGTCAAGGCTTATGCTTTATGAGAGGAATGTTTGGTGGTAAAGAATTAACACAAATAAAGTGAGCATATCATATATGGGATGCTATAGTGGAGCTGTAGTAAATACGGAGATATAAATAAAAATAGGACTGTAGGAGTAGCACCAGTAAATGCAAAAAATTGGGAGGGTGGATCCGGTGGTATGGATGCATCCAGAAACAACCTGCAAATGCCCTTGTTAGAGAACTAGACACAAGAAATTGAAGGAATTTGAAATTATAAGGGTAAACTTAAAGTAGGTTGGTATGATTTAATTATAAAGGATTAAAATATTAACAAAGCACATCATCAACTGCATCAAATCGAGCCAAGTGAAAGTGTTTGATCTATGTAACCAACCCTAAGTAATTTGATATTGAGACTTTGTTGTTGTTATATTGTATTTATTATGTTTTCCTGTTACTGTCGTCTGTCATTACTACGTCAATAGAAGAGAGGTAAATTGTCAGGTTTAGAGGTCACTCAATAATTCTGGGCTGTTTATAATTTTCTGAATTTACATTCAAACAGAAAGAACAGTCTCTCAGTTCATCTCTCACTGGAATGGATCTTTTGGACATCGCGAGAAAGCTAGGGCTTTCAGATTCCAAGCTTGTGATCTGTAAAGCCGAGGAGCTTCGGTGCCTCAGCGATCTCCAATTCGATTCATCGGTCATCGGAGTCGTAAGCCCTAGACTGCCCTAGCTAACGATTTTATTTGGTTTGTTTATGTTAATGTTCTGATTGATCGTTGTGAATTTCAGGGAGAAGTGTGTAAAGCTGTGATTTGCTTGGAAATCGCGGCGACTAGGTTTGGTTTTGGGGTTCGGTTGGTTTTTGAAGTGTCCGAGTGGATTTTGGATTGGTTATGTGGGTGAATTGTGGATGTGGATTGCAGGTTGCAGGTTATGTTTGATCGAGAGAGTGCGATTAAGTTGAACGGAATGTCGGAGAAAGGGTACATTAGGTCGTTTAATGCGATGCAAAATGGCATCGGTGTCAAGTGAGTTTCTTTACTGATATTTGTTTGTGTTTGATGTGTTTGGTCATTTGTTTGGCTTGGATTGATGTTTGGAAACTCATTGATTTTGTAGGGCAAATCTGGATGTTAGACAATTGGGGATCCAATTCGGTTGCGTCCGGCTCATCCCTTTTGTGCAGAAAGGACTATCTCTGTGAGGCATGACACTCTTTTGATAGAACCCAATGTATGGAAGTGTTATTTCTTCATTTCTTACAGTGTTTTGGATCTGATCTCAATATTCAATGATAATAATTTCGGTTGATTTTCCGGCAGATTGTGTTTCGATAAAATGGAATGTGATCGGGCCATGGAGAGAATCATTAAAAGCTTTCCTGCTAGTTAGCTTCTATTTAAGCTGATGCAAGATATATTATTCACAGCACTTGTTTGATGAAATGCATGTGAAAATCGTGTAATTGATAGGAAGTGTTTTTTTTTTTTTTGTAAATCAAAATTGATGAATGTATTGAAATGGTGATCGCTACGGCATTGTCTGCTTTGTATACCTATTCGCTCAAATCAATGGAAGCTTTTGTCATCACTAAGCTAAGAACTAGAAAATGAAGAGTCAATTTGGAGCTAGTTTGTCCGTCAGAAATCCGAATGTGGAGTTTGAACCCCGTACCCAATAAGCCACACTTGGTGATTCCTATAGTGTGGTCTGTGTGGAGGCGGGGAGTCTCTCTCGCATACTTGTTAAGGGACTAATCAAGAGTCTTTGATAAGAGAGTGAAATGGACTTGATATGTATCAATGGTTATTTGAACTCTAAGACATAATGTTATTTGTTTGTTCATTTTGGTGAGCAATTCTATTTGTTGGTTTTCAGCTACAAGGATCGGTTTGTTGCTTCTCTACCAGCTTCTCGTTGGTCAAGTGCAGACTTCACGAGGCCTGTATTTACAGCTGTTGCATTCTACTTGTGTGCTAAGAAGCACAAGGTAGGTGTTAGTGTTGTTTTCCTTTCTTATCTTGTGAATCAGTGATATCACTATTTTTTATCTGTTCCGTGAAAACTGATCTTACCACTTACCCTATGCCTTATTCTAACACAGCTTAAAGTGGACAAACTGAAATTGATTGAGCTTTGCGGCGCATCAGAGTCTGAGTTTACTAGTGTAAGGCACATCTTCTCTTTCTACATTTATAGAATGTTATTTTGTCATTTCATGTGGTTTTGTTGTCCAACTTTCTCATTCCTTGTTTTCGCTGGTGCCTTTTGGTGTATGCTGCTAATGCAGGTATCAACATCAATGAAGGACCTTTGTTTTGATGTGTTTGGGATCTCAAAAGAGAAGAAAGATCCAAAAGCTATTAAAGGACATCGGGGTATGATTCATTGCCCTTGATATTTGAGCAATTCGAAATTGTCTTTGATCACTTATTTTTGACTTAACACAACTCTTTCTATGCTTTTGGGCAATTTTCTTAAACTTTCTCATCTGCTGGCAGAACTGTTAAATGTATTATTACCTGGGAAACATAAACAAGAGGAAGTTGATGATGATGCATCTGATGATAACTCTTCAGAAAATGATGATGATGATGATGCTCTTGAGGTTTTTACTTGCTAACTTTGAATTCAAATAATAATGTTTGTTTTCTCATCTCTTGCACTTGTAGCTTAATGCATAGTAGACATCACTTTATCTTACTTCTCTTTCAACCATGTGTCTTATTGCTTGCTTTTAACTCTGCTGCCTCAAGAAATGGTTTATGCGTAGTATTAAGATGTTATGCTAAGTTCTTATGAGGGGTACTTTGCCCAAAAAAATCAATTTTCTTTACGGGTTTACAAAATTTTGCTTTGTACAGCGAGGGTGTGAAAAAATTAGTTATATTCTGAAGTAAATGACTTGCAATGACCAGGGAAAATGCCTCAAGGCACAAGCCTTTTTCTTTTACCATTTCTCTTGTTTTTCACCTTATTTTAAGTTCATCTTCTTCAAATATATATATGCGCGAAGAAAAAATGTTTTAAGAGAGAAGAAACGAGTAGGAACTGCAAAGTTGGGGACGTCTTAATTTCTCTTATGATCTATTGCGTCTTCTTGTCGTCCTCTATATTGTAGTTTATACATCCTTGCTGGGCATAATGCCTCACATGATGAATAGTTTTCTTATCTGTTTCTTGCATTACTTATTTGTGAATTGGTGCCTCCATGTCGCAACACAGTTACTCAGATGGAAAAATCTGTACCTCTTGAGTATGTTGAATTTCCGCCAATTCTTCGGTAGTGTTTCAATTAGACTTACTTTGGGTGGTGCCTTTGCAGCTTCCAAGCTACAAGAGGCAGAAGCGCATGGAAAAAGTTGGTTATGAAAACTGGAAGTCCTCTGTTATTGCGTCAAATAAACAAACCAAGACTGGTTAGTTTGGTTTCATTATCTTACTAATTTCGACGACGCTTTGATTTTGTAGCCATGTCCATGCTATCATGCTAAAATTGAATTTGTTGTTTCTTTCCAGCTCCAAGCAAGATAACGAAGCAAGCTCAAGCCTCTGCAAAAGCTTAACTTAGATGGCTTTGATTATTTGATTTAACCAAAAAAGAAGAAGAAAAAATAGATAAATTCACTGTACATACTTCTTGGCCATATTTCTATGTAATGATAATTCTATTCATTGTTATAAATGGTTTTTATCATTTATTCAAATGGATGTTCATGTTTTCTTGTTTGTACATTTTTTTATAAGGATTTGTCCCCCCCCCCCCCCCCCCCCCCCCCCCACCATTTTTTTTTTTTTTGAGGCTTCTACTCTTTATTTTAGGCAACAAAAACTGTTTATATATGTCATTAGTTTGCATAATTATATTTTCTAAAAATATTGATAATGGAAGTAACTGCTATAAAATGACTAAAGACAAAGCTAAGAAAGTAAACAAAAATAAAGTGAACAAGAGAAAGTGGGAGGAGAAAGATATAAATCTTATTCAAGGTACAAGAAGTTATTTTATAGATATGAGAGGATGGTGTAAATAGTGTATGGGTTACATTTGTATTATTACAATCATTAATATAATAATGGCTAGTAATAAAATGAGAGTTACAAGAATACAATAAGTTGTCATTTACATTTACAACACTCCCCCTGAATGATAACTTGTTAAAAGAATATGCCTCGTTAAAAAACTCTACTAGGAAAAACTCTGTGGGAAAAAATCCAGCAAAGGAAAAGAGTACATCATTCTTGTTCATCAAAATATGGAATATAATATTGTTATGATTGCCTCATTAAAAATCTTGTTTTGAAAACTCAATGAGATAAAACTATAGCTAAGGGGAAAAAGAGTACAATACATCAATCAATAATGAAATGGAGTATAATATTGTCAGTATTGCCTCATTAAAAATCTTGCTAGGAAAACCCAATGAGATAAAACCATAGCGAAGTGAAAAAGAGTGCAATGTAACTCCTTTTGAATCTCCCCCCGATGTTGACATGGGTAATACATATTGCATCATATTTATATAATGTGGTTGGAGAATATTTTGTCACATGATTCTTGAATATGTTAAATCATATTTCTCAACCATACACATTTACGACTTGCTCCAATAATCGCAAGTATTTTTGAATGATTGAAAGAAGTAACAACCATAATTACTTTACGAATTTCCATTATATAGTAGTATGATGATCATAATTGATTATATAACTCATTTGAGAATGAGCTTTATGAGGATCAAATAAGAATCCGTCATTGATATATCTTTGCAAATAAGTTAATAAATAATGCAATATCTGATTTGTACAAGGATCATATTGCAACAAAGCCGATCATTCTAAGCAATTTCATACTATCCCTTTTTAATTGGCTTATATCTCCCCCTAATAGTGGGAAAATTGCTTCACGAGAGTAACAATCATCAAAAATATATTATAAATAAATCTCATATTAAGGGCTCAAGGCATCTTATATTATAGTTGATCACAATTGTAATCACCAGTTGATAAAATTTTTGTTATTAAAGAATGTCATTATGAATTATTGTTGGCATAATTGATAATCATAGATGATCAAAATGATCATTCCGCCTTATGAATGTAATGTATGACAACATTTATTTTAATACGCCTTCTATATATCCAGAAGTTGAAGCTAGAATTTTTATTCTCATATGAAACCACAAGCAGATAGAGAAATTACTATATTATTCTGAGAAAATTTCTTCTAGATAAGGCATTGATAATAAACATGACATATATTCATCGCTTTTATTTGACTCGTGATTAGAACACATTGTTAAGGAAACTGGTCAGTTAAGGAAACTACCAGTTATGACAACTCAATAATATATTCATCAGTTAAGGAAATTAGTATCTCGTGTAATTAATAGTTTCCATTTGTGATTGCACATTCCTTTTGTATTCTACGCCTTGTACGTGTACATATAAATTACCTTGTAAACAAGATTAGTACACAATAAACTTATTCCATTCAGAAACTAACACACATCTTTATGTGTCATTTGTAATGAGTCATTTGTAGTAATAAAATTCATAATTGTGCCTTTAATTTTGAAGGCATGGTTAAAGGTCACTTAAAAAAATATTTGGGCACATATATGACAATATTTAGACCTAATGGTCTTTTCTATGTGACAAAAATGGCGACAATTATGAGCACTCATTGTCAATAATAATTTGCCTTTATAAAATTCATGTGGTGCACCATTTTTATTCCATTATCATGAAGTGGGGTGTATTCAATTGAGATTTTAATAAACTTTTGATTACTTTTATAAGTGGATGACTTTTATGAAGTTTATAGATTTTCGTAGACTTTTAAAGTCTTTGATAAACTTTTATGTGAACTTCATTTTGATGACTTTCATTAACATTTAAAATTTTTAGTGACTTTTGTGAACTTCTTAAACATGATTTTGATGATCGGTCAAGACATAATTATATTTCTTTTTCTTAATAACTATTACTAATTTTTTTGAAAGTATTTTTATATTTTAATAAAAAAATCATATATACATATTAATGAGTTACTATCAAAATAGTAACATAACAAATAAGTAAATAAATATCAACAAAACAAATAGGTAAATGAATAATCTTTTAGTGGCAAAAAAGAACAAGTAAGATCATTGTGTAAAAATGTTGCATTTTTTTTACTTAAGTAAAAAAACTAATATTTTTTCCTTAAGAATGATTGTTTAAATTTTGTAAAACGCACTTCTTGCATTTGAAAAAAAAAATATGATTATTTTCTTCAAAAATAATAATATTACACTTTTTGAGATTATAAAATGCACTTAATAAACGAAACTTCTTTGTAAAAAAATCCTATAAAAATGTACTATGATGCAAGAATGACATCTTATATATTAATAACAACATCATTTTTATAAACATAGACATTAGAGTGTAATGAGTGAGCAATGAAATCCATGAGTTGTAGAGTGGTTGGAGAAGTTAATAAAACAATTGATAAGAAAATACCTTGTAAACAATTAAGTCTTAATTGAATAAGAGAACTAATAAAAATTAGAAGTCTCTAAAAGTTTATGGGTTAAGGTGAAGAGAAATTGAAGATTTCTTTATGCGTATTTTTATACAAAAAGTTTATAAAAGTATAGATTTGTAACCAAACCACAAAAGTCATCAAAAAAATTAAATACACCTTACTTTTATAAACTCTCTAAAAGTTTAAATTGAATACCTCAAAATTTTTATAGACTTTTAAAAAGTCTATAAAAGTTCACATTGAATACACCTTACTTTTATAAACTCTCTAAAAGTTTTAATTGAATACACAAACTTTTTTAGTAATTTAAAGTAACCAAAAGTCCATTAAAATCTCAATTGAATACACCCCTGAAAATTACTTATATGACCTTTCCCAAATCCTCTCTCCTTTCCACACCCATAATTTTATTATTGTGACCATGGTCATTTTATAATGCAACAAATGCTTCATGAAGCGAAACCAATTGAATAAGAGTGATATTATATATAATATCTTATTATTCCACTCATCTATTATTAGGCAAAAAGCCAATTTATCATAATATTCATATTAAATTAATGATGTACATGCTCGATATTTTGTTGCAATAATATATCGAGGCGTACCACATAAATTTTTCTATCATCGCCTTAGTCTCGATTCCGTATATAACCTCAACCAAGAGGTAAAAAAATTTACTTAATTATTACTCAAAGTTGATTGATTTATTTTTATAGCTTGAGACCCAACCGCTCATTAGGAGCTTTGCGGAGCTTTACCATTTTTGGGTATTCATATATATAGTTCCATATATAAAGTGAAAGGATATAAAGTGAAATATTCACTTATAAATCTCTTATAGAGATATTAGCGAACAAATATAAGGATTACATGTGTATGGCGCATAGCCTTGTACAGATGCTTTATAAATAAAATTTAGCATCTAACTGTCATGACAAGTTATCCTTGTTAATTATAATATTAATTAGGCAGCTACTTATATTATGATTGAAAAATAGCGATCATGTAAATAGTTTTCTCATTTTTATAAAATATACGATTAAATATATGTTCACAACTTGATTATTTCATACACAAAATATACCACTTGTATGAGTTGGTGGGACAAACTCTAGGTTGGGTGGCGAGATGAATTCTACTTAACAACCAGGCTCCTAGAATGGGATAACCCATTTCATTTTCAATGTTTAGCTTTACCAGGGACAAGGCTTACCCACTACCAACTTAAACTTATAGTATTATTTGTATTATAAAAATCAAGATTAGAACAAAATTAATCTTTAATAATTTTGAGAAAAAACTATGTCACATATATATAGGTATATATAAAGTATATAATGAATATATAATATATATACTCATATTTTATTAACTATTTAACAATATGTGGCGTTGTTACACCAAATGAACTTGTCTAAGGACAATTTAGAACTAGTAGCCCCGCATCTTTTAGTTTCCAGCTCATATATTGTTATTATTTTTATTTTTTATTTATTTCTTTTAAAAAAATTGTGTATACATATATATATATATATATATCAATGATACAAATAATGAAAAATGCCACCCATAGTAAAATGGAATAATAAAATGAAAATGACTTTAACCAATCATAGCCAAAGCGTGTAAGATATAATTGACTAGAGATAAATTCAAGCAATATTGTGGTTAAAATATATAAGAGATTTATGAATGGTAATTAAAATGGCCAAAGCACAGATGATTTCATTGTCAATAAGTAGTCTTTTCACTAATCAAGGAATCATCGATCAATTAATATATAGGTCAATAATAAAATGTAACTGAAAAAGGTTATGAAATGGATTCCAAAGGTCATTATTGATCAAATGAAATAAAATACCAACTTAAATGACATAACCAACTTGAAATGGGCAGCAAAAATAATTTTTAACCGATCAATTTATTTTTCTTAATGGCACATAATCATATTTGAGGGGTTGAATGGACTGAATTAATAATCGACCGTTATCAACCGTTATCAACTTCAAGAACAACCAACAATTAAAAATCACATTATCACAAAGGTAATCAATAGCTAGCTTAACCTTCCGAAAATTAGACTTAATCACATTTGACCATATGTGTCAATCACATTTTAATACCATATTGTGTAACCGAAACAATTTTTTTTTAACAATATAAAATGTATTTAATAAATTAAAGGAGGCATATATTGCTTTTACAAAATGCTAGCTATATAGATAAAACTTTATAGCATTTGTATATAATACAAAATAAAGATGAAATGATTAATATATATGTCTCAGCAATTGAAAATGCTGTATATAATTAATAGTAACTTAAAAAAAATGCAATTCATAGAAATAGTATGACATGCACACATTCATTAGCCCATTCCGTTTTTTTTTTTTTTTTTTTTTTTTTTTATAAAGAATATAGGCTAAACAAGGAGGACCTCAAGTCTAAGCTCTTCAATAGATAACTTATTAGTTGAAAATATGCATGCACCAACGACAGGATAAGAAAGGCATGAATTCATGAACTAATCTCATGAATTAACAATACCGAGTTTTTATCTTAAAAAAATTTAAGGAAAAGAAAAAACTTTTATAATGTACAAGTATATGTAAACATCAACCATGTAATAACCATGAGCTTCACCACTGAACCCAAATATTAAATTGATGTGGTAAATGTAAAGAAGGTAATGACAAGAACAAAAATGTTGTTAGCCTAGCAGCAGCAGCCAATACCCACGTTGTAGCAGTAGTAGCCAAAACCTACGTTACAACAAGGTATATATATATATATATATATATATATATATATATATATATATATATATATATATATATATATATATTTGAAGGAGAGAGAAAGTTTCGAATGTTCTCTCCTTCCACCATTTCATTTTTAGGATTTTCTCAATTTTTTAATTTTTAATTTTAAGATATTTATATATTTGTGTTATTTATTATTTTAAGATATATTCATCCCCCATATTTTTGAAAAGCGAAAAATAAATATTTATATATTTGTGTTATTTATTGTTTTAAGATATATTTATCCCCCCATAATTTTGAAAAACGAAAAAATTTAAACAATGGTCTAATTAATTATTTATTCATTAATTCATTAAGTCTTTGTTTCGAATCCACCATCAATTTGGTTACCACAACATTATTTATATATATTTTTTAGGCACTAAAATAACAATTAAGTTCATTTGAATTCTTTTTTTTTTTGGTTAATGAATGGTTACTTCAATGATTTATAAGTAAACATTTTTTTACCCATCTATTGTATATTTTTTTCTAAGAAATATGGGTTAATTATTGTGAATTGTAATTTTAATTGTAAAAAATATTACATTATATTCATGTAAATTAATTTATTAACTTTATTCATTTTTAGGATTTTCTCAATTTTTTAATTTTTAATTTTAAGATATTTATATATTTGTGTTATTTATTATTTTAAGATATATTCACCCCCCATATTTTTGAAAAACGAAAAATAGATATTTATATATTTGTGATTGTTTTAAAATATATTCATCCCTCCATTTTTTGAAAAACGAAAAATCCAACTTAGAACAACTAAACAACGGTCAAATTAATGATTTATTCATCAATGCATTAAGTCTTTGTTTCAAATCTTACACCATCAATTTGGTTACCACAACATTATTTATATATACTGTTTAAGGCACTAAAATAAAAATTAAGTTTATTTGAATTCTTTTTTTGTTAATGAATGGTTACTTCAATGATTTATAAGTAAATATTTCCTTAACCCTTTATTGTATATTTTTTTCTAAGAAATATTGGTTGATTATTGTGAATTGTAATTTTAATTGTAAAAAATATTACAATATATTCATGTAAATTAATTTATTAACTTTATTATAAAGTTTTAATCACTCCTGCGCAGAGCGTAGGAAATCGACTAGTGTAATAATCAGGTATGATAATTACATATGCTTTACAACAACAACAACATAGCCTCAGTCCCAAATTAACTGGGGTCGGCTACATGGATCAAACTTTTCCATTGTGCTCGATTAAGTGCAATTGATGGTGAGCTTTTCAAACAATTCAAATCCTTCCTAATTAATGCATCCCATGTTAACTTTGGTATGCCCCTACCTCGTCGAATTTCTACAGTTTCTATTGAGTCAAGTTTTCTAGTTGGGGCATTTGTAGGCCGTCTTTGCAGGTGACCAAACCACCGCAACCGCCATTCCCTAATCTTTGTATCAATTGGTGCTACTCCTACTTGTCTTTGAATTTCTATATTTCTTATTCTATCTTTACGAGTTTTACCACACATCCACCTAAGCATCCTCATTTCTGCTACGTTCATTTTATGTAATTGTTGTTGCTTTACCTCCCAACATTCACTTCCATAGAGCATAGCTGGCTAATTGCGGTCCTATAAAATTTTCCTTTTAACTTAGTAGGAACATTTCGATCACAAATCACCCCTGTTGCACTCCGCCATTTCTTCCATCCAGCTTGAATTCTATGTGTGACATCATTCTCAATGTTACCATCATTTTGTATGATTGATCATAGGTATCTAAAGTGGGTTACCTTAGAAACTTCTACTTCCCCTAATTTTACCACTCCGTCATCTCGATGTCTAGTGTTTCTAAACTCACAGTGCATGTATTCGGTTTTCGTCCTACTCAACTTAAAGCCTTTAGATTCTAATGTATTCCTCCAGAGTATTAATTTCCTATTCACTCTATCTTTAGTTTCATCCACTAAGACAATATCATCTGAAAATAGCATACACCATGATATATCATCTTGAATATGTCTAGTTAGTTCATCCATAACTAAAGTAAATAGATATGAGCTTAAAGCCGATCCTTGATGTAGTCCTATCGTAATGAGAAATTCTTTCGTAGCTCCTCCAAATGTCTTTATACTCGTTACTACTCCATCATACATATCCTTAATAGTGTCTATGTATCTAGCATGCACTCTTTTTCTTTGTAGAACCCACCAAAGAACATTTCTAGGGACCCTATCATATGCTTTTTCTAAATCTACGAATACCATATGAAGATCTTTTTTATTTTCTCTATATTTTTCTAACAATCGTCTTACAAGAAAAATCGCCTCCATAGTTGACCTTCCGGGCATGAAATCAAATTGGTTCTCTGATATTGTTGTTTCTCTCCTTAGCCTATTGTCAATTATTATCTCCCAAAGTTTCATAGTGTGACTCATAAGTTTAATTCCCCGGTAGTTTGAGCAACTTTGAATGTCTCATTTGTTTTTGAAGATTGGCACAAACATGCTTATTCTCCAATCCATTGGCATCCGTTTTGATTTTAAAATTTTATTGAAAAGTCTCATTAACCAAGTCAATCCAATTTCTCCTAAGCATTTCCAAACCTCTATGTGTATTTCATCTGGGCCACATGCTTTCCCTATTTTCATTCTTTTCAATGCCTCTTTAACTTCTACAATTCTAATATTGCGTGTATAGTTTACATTTCTTTCTTGGTGTGGGTTTTCATCTATTATAGTATCAACTTGGCCATCATTAAATAAACTATCGAAGTAACTTCTCCATCTCTTCTTAATATCCTCCTAGCGCGTTAAAACATTTTGATTTTCGTCCTTAATACATCTTACATGACTTAGGTCTTGTTTATTTTTATCTCTTAATTTGGCTAACCTATATATATATATATTTTTTCGCCATCTCTATCACCTAACCTTGTATATAGATCTTCCATGAAATTTGTTTTAGCTTGACTAACTACTTTTTTAGCTTGTTTTCTAGCTTCTCTATATTGATTGTACACATCTTCATTTTGACACTTAGGTATTTTCCTATACATCTCTCTTTTAGTCTTAATTGCATAATTACATATGCATTGAGGATTTTTTTAAATAATGGAGAAATGACCCAAAGCAATACCTTAATTGTCAATAGCATGACATGATTGAAGATAAAGTAATCCCCACTTAGCTCGAAGCACTGTTATCCTATCCCAATCCTAACTTGAAAGTTCCTATCCGATTCTCCTCGTGTACACATTGGTATAGGTTCATGTATGTATTATTAACATGTTTTGTTTGAGGTAAGTTTACTCAATGTCACGCCTTTGCTGCGGCAACGTCACAACGACAAAGGTTTTAGGGGTTAGTTACCACTACCCCGATCCTTGTCTCGACATTATATCTCGATAAAACTCTGTAATTTTGGAAAACATCGACATCCAATTTAATTCTGGAAGACGTCTAGCGCCTTTCCAATGCCGTGGGTTTATCCACAGGGCGCTGGGTAAAATCGTTGGACTTTAAATTGACAACCCAAAAATAGGTTCAGTGACCTGTCAACGCCATACGTTATATGAAATGGTGTTGGGGATTGCTGGATCAAATCTCATAATTCTCAAGTAGCATCATGGCCAGCATCGTACCGCCTATAAGTGATGCATTGACATGGTGCTAAGCACGAACCGAGAATTCCAGATCCGAATTTAATTTCAAATTCTCCAATAACTCACGTTAACCCCGAAGGGTCCAGATCCAATCAAAATAGTAATGAACAACTCGTTTGAAACCACAAGATCATTCCCATTCTACCAAAGAATGTATCCGAACTACAAATCCACCATTAAAATAAAGGTTTTGTAAATCCATTTGAACAAACCAAAGAAGATGAGATAAATATGACCCAAATCACAAATCAAGGTATAAGAGTTCATCTTCTATCTTAAAAATCCAAGAGAAACCATGATTTCATTCCAAAATCAAATATGCGAAAATAGAGAAAATAAGAGAAGATGAAACAAGTTATTACCTTGCTTTGTGAGATCTTGATGAGAGTTCTCTCCCCTCCACTAATCCACCAAGCAAGTGTTTTAGGGTTCCATCCCCAAATTCTCTTTGTAGTTAATTCAAACAAAAGTGGCTTGAAGCCCTAATTGTAGTTTAAATACTTAGTTAATGAGATTAGAGTTTGGTTGACTAAATCACAACCTCGCATCTCATCTTAGTCTCGTTAGGATGATCATAGAGTCCACATTAAGTCCATCATTTCTTGTATTTTGCACAAATACCCTTATATGCATTTATTTACCAATTTTCCATTATTTTCTGTTTAATTTATTTAACTTTTTACCTAAATCTATTTCCTTAACTTAGGCTTAATTTCACACCTAAGTCAACTAAATAGTATTGTAACGACCCGCTCTAATTAATCATAATTGATTTATTAATTACAGATTAGGACCCGTAGCTCAGACCCACTTGGACATTATCGACAAGTCTAGGGCACGCCAACCAAGGTATAAATAGTTGTTTTTGTGTGATGCGTGTTTGTTGTATTATTACTCAATAACTCGAGCCGTACTAATTAAGATTTTCATTGGTCCCGTTGTGCGCATGTAGTGACGAGAGTGTAGGACGTCGTGGGTTACGCGTAACACGGGTGTATGGGGTAGTCAGAGGTTTAGAGGTCACATTACTCATCACGCCACATCACCCATCAAATCACTTATACCCACCCCTCACTTTTCTCTCTTATCTCTAAACAAAACCCATGAACCCCTTTCATTCTCCAACGATCTTCTTCCTCATCACACCCTCTCTCATTTTTATCCCTCATCAAGCTCTCCCACGCCCTCACTTTCAAAAATTTCGATCGTCTCTCTCGCGAAATCCTTCCCTTTTGGCAGCTCCCGCCGCGACTTACAAGACTGAGGTAAGTGATGAATTTTTGGAGATAATTTGGGTGCTTAAATGGTAGCGATGTTGATCTTGTTGGTTGTTGTTGTTATTGTTTTTAAAATAACAAAAAATAATTTTTTCTTTTAAAAAAATTTGTTTCAATTCTTTTGTGGATTTCCAGAGACAAATTGAAAGGGGAAGGGGTAGTCAGGCGGGTCGGGCCTGGATACCCCAGGTGAGCCGGGTCGGACCAACCCGGGTCCGGGTGGACTGGGTCGGGCCGACCCTGTTCCATGTGGTTGGGCCAAATCTGGCTTGGTTCAGGCCCAACCCATTAAATAATTAAAAAGGGTGAAGCTTTGTGCACCCCACAAATCCTTATGTGCAAGCCACCAAAAAGTTTTGAAACCCTTTCCAAATTTGCCCTCAGTCCCAATGATGTATTTACCCCCATAAACTCACAAAATGACTTCCAAGTCTTTCTTTTCTGTCACAATTGGGCACCCCACAACATTCCACGTTTGTCTCCGACGATCCCGTCCGACCACTGGTGACTACGAATGACGAGAAGTTGCATTTCGGCGCACAATACCATTGTAAGAATCGATCTATTCATGCATTTTCATGAAAGTTGATGGTTTGAAAGTGTTGATTTGGTTTAATGGATTTGTACAAAATTTTGTGTTGTAGTGCATTGTTCATTGCTATTGTTTGGTGTCTATTGAGCTCCGAAAATGGAGGATGAACGTCAAGGGGGTGCGAATGCGCAAGATACAGAGGTATCTCTTCTTATTTTCTTTGTTTCTAAAGTTCATTGTATTTTTTAGTGTTGTTGCCCGCCAATTTGTTCGGTCGCACAAGACTGTGTGAACGCGATCTATTCGGTAGATCCCACCGTGCAATTAACTGTAACTCGTGTGTGTATAACCAAACAGTTGATGTATGTTCGATTAGATCTAACCGAACTACTTAAATTGTGTCGTTTTTTGCGAGTATTGATTGAAGGGCCTTCGTGATGTTGTTAGTTACTATTTTGCATGGATTGTTGTCTTCTTCTGATTTTGTGGACTACATAAATGACTTCATACCCAACGGGCCATTTCTAAGTAGGGATGAGTCGGTAAAATGGGTACAAAGTCGGGGATCAAGTAAAAATTTCGTTATTGTCACGAAGAATTCTAATGCAGGAGGTGATTGCCGTTGTCGGGGAAGGGTTAACATGGTGTGCGAGAGGTATGGTAGTTATAGGGGTGATGCCCAAAGACTTGGGAAAATGAAAGCTAGTTAAGGAAAAGTTATTGTTAAGGAAAAAACTGTGATAGATGACGAATGGGAGGTTTTAAAAGGGACATCAAGGAGAAGAACTGGCACAAAAAAATGTGGATGTCCATTTGCTATAAACATAAAGGAACATGAAGATCGTTTATGGCATGTGACAGTGGTGTGCGGGCGACATAATCACAAAGTTGGTTGTTATAAGGAGGGTCACTCATACGCTGGTCCGTTAGTTCCGGAATAACGTGTTGTGGTTGTACATATGATGCAAGGAAACATTAAGCCCCGAGAGATATTGAACACCTTAAAGAAAAGGGATGTAGATAACACATCAACCTTGCACACAATATACAACGCAAGGCAAAAACAAAGGCTAGCCGGATGTGGGGGGAGATCACAAATGCAACAACTCATGCATTTATTGGACACACATAGTTATCTTTCGTGGCATAGGAAAGACGCGGAAACCGACATTGTGACATAGTTGCTTTGGTCTCATCCTTACTCCATAAATTTACTCCGATGTCTTCCTTTTGTTTTGATTATGGATTTGTGACGGCCCCAACTACGAAACAGGGCACCGCCCAGCCTAATCCCGTAATCAAGCCTTAATCCAAAGCACATAAGACTTAATTACGTATTAGTCAGCCTTACGTCCCTATATTTCTCTGAATTCATGTCTTGATCTATATTATCATGTTCATGTAGTTTAAAGATCATGTGGAAGCTATTATGAGTCAAAATTCCTAAGTGTGGAAAACCAAGAAAAGACAGCATCATATGCATGTATATATAGGACACTATTCACTCAACCCAATGTACAACCCAAAATGACATAACAATAATAATACAACAATAGTCGAGACATACAAAATGAGTTAGGAGAGTCGCCGAACTACTCAGAGGAAGTCGTCGATCTTCTCATTCCCTGGTCTGCTGCTGCTCGACGGACCTACACCCACCGTCACAAACTAGACGGTGAGTATAATGATATTTAAGTACTAACTGGAGAATTCTATGCCACATTTCCAAAATAAACGAATGGTATTTAAAAGCACAAAGTAGCGAAATAAATTGCTGAAACAAGTAATGCAAGTAAATACCACAGTTAAAGATGTAGAAACAAACACATGCTAAGTCGAGATGATCTACGTCCGGTCGGCGGTGATAACTATCACCTAACCTTTCCCACTACTATATGGAGCTGCGCTCAACATATCTCACACAAATAGCGGAGCTGCGCTCTACGCTTTACAACATCAATCTCATGCTTGCTGATCACCTCGAGTCCTATAACTCGTGTGCCGCGCAATTGTAGTTGTGAGCGCCGGAACCCCGGTAGACCTATGTCTCCGTGAACCGCGCATCTCTCGTGCAATGGACACTAGATAATCCCTACTTTAATTTCAATGACAAAAAAATTCCAAAATTCTAGGATACCAAGATAAGTTAGGCTACAAAGCCCAAAGAAAATCGAATACAAGTCTACTTAAATCCACATTATTCCATTAGCATGTTTTTTATCAATTTTGTTCAAGAATGACATCAAGGGTAGGAATCAGAGGCAACGAAACAATTCACAAGGCATCATGTCACAATATTCATCCATGAATATATACAAGAACAACATGATGTGCGAGTTCAAGTAGTACTGTCTACCAATAGACCAATAAATCAATAAAGATGAATGAAATGAAATATAAAGCTCTCACAGTTGTACTTACAATTCACACGTGTGTCCTAGTCTATCCGATCCCTCGACAATTCGAAATGTGTGCCCAAACGCCTGAGTTCTCCCCTTAGTTCCCTAACATTTAATAATGTAGCACTTTAAGCTAAATCGAAGTCGAAACAAATTTCTAAAATTTTTATTTATTTATTTTCGGCCAATCAGCCCATTTCGTGCTTTTCGAGGTAAAACCCCCGTAAAATGCTCGTCCGAAATTCCAAATATTTTATTTTTCATCAAAATTCATTATTTTCTCTTTATTTTGTCTTAATATAATTTTTCGGAATTTTTACCTATTTTCTGGATTTTTTTCCTATTTTTTCCTATTTTTGTATTTTTTTTGTCTTTTGTCTTTTTTTTTTCTTTTTGTTCTGGGTCGAGTCGACCCGACCCTGGCCAAGGCGCTGGGCCTGGCTCGGCCCATGGGCGAAGCCTAGCCCAAGCTCTTAGCCCGGCCCGTTTGGCTTCATCTTCCCCAACGAACTCCCTGGTTCGTTGGGGAGATAACAATTTTTTTTTTTGGTTTGTTTGGTCACGAGCTGGGGTTGGCGATCCACCCCAGCTTGTGTAGGGAGGGGAGACGACTCTCCCGAGCTCCCGACACACACCCCACCAACACCACTTCACCCCATCAATGGAAACAACACACTCACCTTGATTCGGCTCGGGTTCTCTCATTCTCCTTCTCCTCCACCTCCACAACGAATTTTCCTTCTCTTCTCCTTTCCCGATTGTCTCTGTTTTCTTTCTCTTTTTTTTGTTTTGGAGGATAAGAAGATAAACCTTAAGTATTTATATATATGAATTTAAACTTTAGCCTTAGATCTTGATGTGCACACGTATCCCGATGCTCATCACATGGATCACATTGCCCTACTTGTCCCCCAAGTCACTTGTGAGTGACTCAAAAATGTGACACCTTGCCTCATGATGGGTTAACGCGTGTCTCGATGCACATCCTATGCCTCATAATTTATTTTTCCAACTATAGGCCCATTTATTCATTAAAGTTTCATGTGGCAACACTGCAACCACACATTACCAAATAAAGTCACATTTAATTTAAATAAATTAAACTTACCCCTAATATGCCGCTACCTCAGTCCCGCGTCGACACGCGACTCGAGGTACGTCCCCGCTCGTCTCGATACCTACACTCCCGTAGAAAATTAACTTAATAGTCTACACAAATACAATACACTAGGTATACATCACCACAAACATAAAATGTACCTCGGCCCTTGCCTCGGTAAACGGACACATCACGGTGTAGGTCCCACAGTACGGGTCGTTGAGCTTGTGTAAAAACATAAACACAATTAGAAATCTTGGGCCGTTACAGGATTGCACCTACAAGACCAATTGATATCGCATGCCATTGTTTGAGATCATCGGTGTGACGTCAACTGAGCTCACGTTCGCCGTCGGGTTTGCATTTATGTCAAGTGAGACGAAAGAGAACTACATTTGGGTGTTTGAGAATGTTAATAACCTCATGGATGGGTGGGGTAAACCAAGGGTGATTGTAATTGATAGGGAGTTGGGATTGATGAAAGCAATTGAGTTGGTTTTTCCCACGTCCACTCACATTCTTTGCACTTGGCACATTAATCGAGGTGTGGCAGCGAACACGAAGAAATTTTTCGCACGGACTGAAGACTTCAACCTTTTTCAAAGTAGGTAGAATGCTTTGATAAGTGCAACTTTTGAAGTTATGTTCAACACAAGGATGTCAAGTATAGCCGTTGAATATGCTTGTGTCCATGGATTGATTGATTATTTGATGGATACATGGATTATGGATTACAAGGAACGGTTTGTCAAAGCATGGACCGACCAATCATTGCATTTTGGATAGACTATGATCGGCAGAGTAGAAAATGCACATAATACCCTAAAAAAACATCTTGGACATTCGCAAGGAACGTTTGTGGATTTGTGGAGGGTAATTGATAGTATGGTTGTTGGCCAACATAATAAGATCAAGGTGTCTTTTGAGACAAGTTTGAATGTAGTGAAACACGGATTTGGTGACACCTTGTACCGTGTCTTGCGAGGTTTTGTTTCACAAGCGGCGTTGGGTAGAATCCGAAAAGAGTTGGAAATGGCCGAAAATGTTGGGACCGATCCAAGTAGATGTCATTGTGTTTTGCACAAAACATTTGGACTTCCTTGTGCCCACGAACTTGCAAGTCACCAATTGGCAGCTTCACCAATACCACTTGATGATATCTATATATAATGACAAAAGTTAAACATGAATCCCGAGCAAGCAGTAAATCGGACAGAGTATAATTTCAAAGTGGAAATCCAGGGGGTGATTGAGAGGTTTAAAACTGTCGAAACCGAGGATATGCGCACGAGGATTGTGCAACAACTTCGAGAGATTAGTTATCCCTCGTCCGTGTCCTTGATTGTCCCAAGGGAGAAAGTGAAGACAAGGGAAAAGCCATCACAACCCGACAAAGGAAAAAAGAGGAAGGCAAGTAAGGCCGAGCTTGATGTCGAGAATGATGACATATCCACAAAGAGAAATCCATCTCACTTTGAGCATGTACTTCACCCAGATATGATACCAAAGAAGATTACTCATCTAGTACCACACAAGGTTCACAAAACGCGTACCTTAATGCATGTTGTGTCTAGGGATGGTTATTCCGGTGTCGCACTGGAAAAATGGCGTCATCACTTTGAGAGGGTTGATGATGTCAAAGGAGATGGTAATTGTGGATACCGTGTCATTGCAGCTGGTCTGGGCATCACAAATATGACGCATGGAAACAAATCCGAAATGATATGTATTGGGAACTTCAATCTTTGGTGGGGATCATTTTGAGACGGTCCTACTCTCCGTGCAACATTACCACGAAAGCAATGATGCTCCACCTGACAAGTGGATGTGTATGCTCGATTTGGGCCTTGTAATTGCTATGTCATTCTTGTGTCTCTATCACCCTTGGGTAGTACGACATTCCTTCCACTTAGAGGTGCAACACCAGTTGCGATGAGTGATCGAGTTGTAATTGGGATGACCCATGTTAATAACAACCATTTTATGCGGGTAAAGTCATATAAATGTATACCTCTTTAGTTGTCTTTAATTATTGCATTTGGATCACAGGTTAATATTTGTTTCTACAGGTGTTGTTCAAGGTGGATGCTCATTTTCCTCCATTGTATCCAAGGTGAGGCAATAACATACAACCAAAGGCCTTACCATGGTGTGCAAACTTGAATTGAAAACTCCCAGCGACACCTTCTAATTCCCAACACGGTTCTCCTACTATCGTTTACTTTGACACACCATGATTGTAAAAAGGTTTGCATAGCAAGTGTGTAAAATCCATTTTTGTAACTAATCAATCCTTTTTTGTACATCCAATACACGACAATTGTCGTATTGTCGTTGTAACGGTTTTTTTGTACACCCGTTACATTGCACATAGTTGGATGATATTTTTGTACACTGCAAACACCTTACTTGTAAACTTCATATATAGAAAGTGAATTACTTGGTGAAACGTTGAAACGTTTGTGTTATCTGTCCCATGTATTTCATTTTTCATGAAGAATATATGTCATAATTATGGTCGGTCGCACACAACCGTTGAAACGTTGTATGTTCGGTCAGGCTTGACCGAACGTCATTATATTAATCGGTGGGCTCTCACCAAACGAATTCATTATATCCAAAAATATAAAGTTCGGTCTTATGTGACCGAACATATCATATCCGCTCGGTCAAGCTTAACCGAACTATGTTAAATTATTCGGTTGGTTGTCACCGAATGAAATTATTATCTATTATTGTAACGACCTGAATTAATTAAACTGGAGTTACACTCTAATTAGAGATTAGCAACACGTAATTCAGGTTGACGTGTTACGGTCGCTCAACACCTCGAACTCGAAAACTGAAGTAACTTGTTGTAGATGGCATGATACATGTACATTACATGTAAATATTTAAATATATGTATTGCGTGATTGTTCAAGACTTATGTTAAGGAAATTGTGTGAGTTCTAGTGGGCGAAAGTTCTAACTCAAGGCGCGCGTTCACGCGGGGTATCGGGTAGTCGAGGATAGTAAATATTATATAGCTTAGTTGTATTAAATAAGTTGAGAAAATAAACTTATCATAAGCTATGTAAGTGAGATTAACTAACTTAGACTAGTGAAATTAATAAGTAAGCTAAAGTTATGTAGTTAAATGAGTTTTTAATTTAGTCACACACACTTGTGACACATATGTGTGTGTTATGTGTGCTAGATGAGTGAGTGGTGGAGAGTGAATGAGGGGTGTAAGGTGAGAGAGATGAGTATATTTTGATGTTGTGAATAGTTGTTTGTTGTTGGGAGTTGTTTTTGGAGAAAGTGATATCTCTTCTTAGTTGAGTGTGGCAAGCGAGTGGAAAAATTTGGAGAGAAAAGTGAGGAGATTATGAAGATTTGGAGATAATTCTTGAGGGCTTTTCATATACATTGATAGATAGGCACATGGGGAGCGCAAATCCACTAATTTGAAGCAAGATTGGTGGAGGATTCTAGCTTCAAGAGAGCTTTAGGTGAGAATCCAAACTCACGTTTCCAATATCTTGATTTAATGGGTTTTTCTTAAATATTTTAAGGTTTTGGAACAATTTTAAGTTAGTATATTAATAGTTGGTTGATTTTAGTTTGATATAGTTTTTTTTTTTAAAGTTTGAATTCAAAAAATATATATATATATATAAGTTGCCAAGGTTGACAACATATGTTGCTGCCATTAATGGCAGCGCAGCAGCATATGTTGCCAACTGAGGCAGCAACGTTGCTGCTCATTTAGGCAGCTCGTTGCTGCCTAGTTTGGCAGCAGCGTGTGTGTGCTGCGCGCGTGATTTGAGGCGTGTGAGTCATGTGCGACGCACTCATATGGTTAGCGGCGACGTGCACTCAATTGATTTACGACATGCGTCGGTGTTGAGTCTCGACGCATATCCGTGTCGGATCACGATGCGCACCCGCATTTAAGTCAAATATTTACTAATATATATTATGTAATATAAAAGTATAATATATATCTATACATACATATGTTACATTATATATTTTGTATATGTATAATGTGTATGTATACATATATATAATCAATAATTTAAGTAGTTGATTCGAAAACGTGAGAACATATATCAAATTCAAGAAAATTATTAGGATTTTGCGTAGTTTTTTTTGTTATTTATCGGGGTTTTCACGCACCGAATTACGCGCAAAATTTCATGAAATAATTTGAGATTAAAAATAGGGTCAAAGGAACTAATCGAGGGACTTTGGATGACGAAACTTGACGTGAGCGACGATGAGGACATATTTCGAGGACTTTGATGAGGCTTTTCATCGACAATCAACATAGTGGAGTTGTAAGTAAAACCAATAGGAAACCATGCATGAATTCATGATTTATTTTTATTTAAATTCCAGTACTGCATACTCTATTTCGTAAATGAATGTCGTGGGCTAAGCTCGTCGAGTTCTTCTCGGTGGTGAATCGGAAACGACGAAAGCCTACCCCACCGAGCGGAACTGCCCTACTCATTACGAGTCGGAAACGACCCGAGGACAAGCAAGTGAGGTGCGAAAGCTCTCATGTTGAGTCAGAAACGTCCAAGGATCTACCCAGTGAGTAGTGTGGGACCGGCAAGTAGGACCGGTTGGCGGCTACCAACTCGACATTGTTGCTGACCCTTGGCCTTGCGAAAAGGACGGACTTAGTGGCAATTCTTTTTTTGTTATTCTGGCATTCATTATTTATCTTCGTTTCCAGTCTTAACTTATTTCCATACAATTGATGTTTTCATTTCTTATTTATTTCCCGTATGGACTTAAGTTATTATTGTTGATTTCTTATGAATACATCACGGGCTCCTCTTGATTTTACTCACTGGAATTTGTTACTGTTTGGTAACAAGTTGCAGATCCTACGACGAGTCGCGGCCAGGAGATACTAGGCGACTACCTTTAGGACTGTCTTCGACCACTTTCTCTCGTAGGTGTTTGGTATATATCATATTTATTTTTGTAGATTTTGGGAAATTTGAGGAATACACCTAATATATGAATCACTTTTGTATATATCACATTTGATGCATGATACCTATGTATATTTTGTCGGGTTTCCACCCCTTAGGATATACTTTTGATTTATGGAAACACACTATATTTACTTTTATTGTCAATTCTTTTAAGGCTTCCACATTTATAATTGACTAATTTTATTAAACTACTCAACTCAATGATGATTGTTAAGTCAGTGCTAATGAGACTAACATTTTCTATAAAAGGTTGAATAATTGACTAAGCATTAAAAATGTGTAAGTTAAGAAATGGGGATTCGGGCCGTTATCGAGATGCGTGCAGTGACGTGACGATCTTGATGACGTGTCCGGGCAAAGTGGTGGTTCCCGATTTGCATTGGGATTCGAGGCTATCACAGTTGCTATCAGAGCCTAGGTTTGAGAGAACCTAGAGTTGGGGAAATCAAGATAAATTTTAACGAACAAACTCTAGAATGGAAACTCGAAGATCCTGACTTAGAACCTTAGTTTGGAAGTGTAACGACCCATTTTATTAATGTCTCTTAAATTTACAGACGTGGACGCCAGCTCGGATCTACGTGGACGCTGTGGTAGGCTAGGACACACGGGGACTTAGGTATGCTAGTTATTGTGTGTTGGATGCTTATTTGCGGTGAAATTTATTGAAATACATCGCATGTGTGTATGTTGCAACATAATTCGTGTGAGGGTGTGTGAACTATATTCGCCTTGATATGCGTGTCGACGCGGGTACCGGGTAGTTGACAAGACCGAATATTAGGTCAGGGAAACGAAAACACACAAATTAAATAAAAATTTGCCAAGTAAATAATATGGAATATATATTGGGTGACTAGCGACGCGGCGGTACGCGTATATCACGATTTGGGCGTGAAACCGGGCGTCGAAAACCCCGAAAACACGAGCGAGTGTCTTAGCCGTGTCACATTTAGGTGTCAAGACACCTAACACAACAACAATTGTCCAAACTCAAACAACACTTGTCCAATTCACTAACAGGTGTCCACCCACCTCACCCACACCTACACCTCACACACACCCCATGCACACACACACACACACAGCCGAGAGACCGAGAGAAGAAGGAAGAAAAGAAGAGGAGGAGGAGAAGAAGGGGAATGAGAGAAGGGAATGTGGAGACGTCACGATCAAGGTGAGTCTTCGTGGTATTTGGTTGTGGGTTTCGGTGGTTGGCGGTGGGGTGGCCGAGAGTGGGGTTACCGGGCCAAGGTGGAGATGGCAGGGGTGTCTCCCCTGCCATCGATTCCACCGGGGTTGGGGTGGAGAGCAACCCCAACCCATCACCGAAGAAGACAATTTTTTTTTTTTTTGATCGAACTAGTAGCTGGTTCGATCGGGAGGAAGAAGAATGTGCAGACGTGCGCGCGCGTGTGTACCCCCTGTTGGGTCGGGTTCGACCCAGTTGGGTCGACCCGACCCAAACAAAAATTTTTTTTTTAAAAAAAAGAGAAAAAGAGAAGAAAAATTTGGAAAAAAATTATATTTCGATAAAATAAATAGAAATTGATAAAGTTCTATGAAAAGAACATATGTGGGAATGTCGGACGCGACTTTTTGCGGGGTTTTGCCTCGAAAAGCGCGAAATGGGTAATTTGGCCTAAAATTTTTAAAAATTTGTTGTAAATTGTCATACTAAATTAAATTATTGATAAATGGACATAGGTTGACACGGGTGATCAATTGGCGACCAAGGACTCGGTGGACTTGGACCCGAGGATTGATTACGGGGTAGTGAAGCGCGTTGCGAGGTTTGTAAAACCCAATGGAAAAACTTTTGAGTATTTATTTTGCTTTGTAATTCCATTCAATTCCAGTATTTCCTTGTGGTCGTTCTTATATCTATATCTTGTCGTTGTTTGCACGGTTGGTTGAGTTACTCCCACCGGATTTTCCGTTGTGTGTCTATGCATTCTAGACCATAGCATGTGTATCAAGAGTTCTCGGTGGATAACGACCCGAGCTAATGAACTGCTACATGTGTCGGTGCGTCGTAGGTCTACGCCAGCCACCGAGAGGGATCAGGTGATAACTAGATGGGTGCGCCCATTAGTGGGATCCTGGAAGGAAATCCCGAAGTATGGTTTAGTCTGACTGGAACAGACACACACATTTGCATTTTATTGTTATTTATGCATGCGATGCCCTACTTACAGTTGCCTGTTTACATTCCGCATGTTTATTTAACAATATTTATTGAATTCCACTTATTTATTTGAATGCTCGGAGGAGTTCCTTGAGATTTTACTGACTGGACTCGTCATCCATTTTCTTCTGTGATGATTGAGTGCAGACACGAGTACAAGTAAAGGCAAGGGGATCTTAGGTGACTACCTCTGACTGCCTATCGTTGAGGATTACTTGTACATGTGTTTTGTTTTGATATTTTGATTCTTTTGGGAACTGTGGAGTGTTATGACCTTGTACATGCCTATACCTTATATGGTACAGTTGTATACAGAGTACTTTTCAGGGTTTTTCCACAGGGATTTGTTAAATTGATTAATATTTCTTGCATTTAAGTACAACTTTCGCTGCATATGTCATTTATACGATTTACATACAAGTGGATGCGAATTTCGAGACAAGAAAAGGACGGGCAGGTGCCGTACACTTGTAGTAGGGTCGGCTGGCAAGGAGTACACGGAGACACGTCACCTCGGGGCGGCGAGGGCCGCCATAGGAAGCGAATATAAAGCGGGTAGAACCAGAGGTTATACGTGATGTATTTTGATTGTAATAGTATATATACGTATTACGAGGTTGATCCGCAAATACATTTGCAATTGCATGGATGGACTACCCGCGACTGATTGGGATCAAACGAGAGACGCGACGTGCATTGTCGAAATGGATCAAAGTATAGGGGATAGATTCGCGGCACATGATCGACAGTTCGAGCAGATGACGACATTGATTCGTGCTCAGTCCGCATCCATTGCGACATTGATAGCCGCTTTTACCTCGAGTACCCCTGAGACGACCATTACCCCAGCTGTCCAGGGTACACCAGTGACTGCAGTGATGGCACACACTACACCTCCAACCTCAGTTACAGAGACTACTCATGTCGCGACACTGGCACAGATGCCTGTCCGGGCGCTCACTTTTGAGACTTCCTTTTCAGCCGAGGCTAAGTTAACCAAGGAATTTATACATTTCCAACCTGGTTACTTTTGTGGAGGAGACCCAAAGACGGCTGCAAAGTGGTTGTTAGCACACGAGAAACTTCATAAGCTATTGAGGATCCATGAGAGTATTCAAGCTAAGTTGTCTGGGTTCATGCTTAGAGGAAAGGCCTATAACGACCTCAAATTTACACGTGCCACGTGTCATGTTTCATGACCGTTGATTGGACCGTCGTGACTTGACGTACTTGTCGAAGCCTCTTAAGTTGACACCGAGGTACATTTTATTTTTCTATGGTGTATGTATTATTTATTTATACCCAAATGAGAATTTCTAATGTCCAAGTGTATGTTTATTTTGTTGTGTCGAATTTGCGAGTAAGGTATACGCGGGGCATTCGATGAGTCGAGACATGAGCGGGGACGTACCTTAAGTTGCATGTCGACGTGGGACCGAGGTGGCGGCTTATGGGGTGAGTGAAATTGGAACCAACTATAGTTGTGTATATAGCTTTAATGTGACCATGTTAAAAATTCAAATAGGAAGCCTAAGTTAGTGAAATAAAACAAAGGCCTTACGATGTGCATCGAGACACGTAATAATCTATCTAAAGACCAAGTGAGTATAGATTTGGAGTCACTTAAGCATGAATTGTGGGACAAGTGTGTAAAGGTGGTCCGCAAGATAAGCCTCGGGATACGTAAGTGCAAAGAGATGTGTGGCTATATCAACTTCAATCATATATAAAACTTTGATCAACCAAAATTATCACTTACCACTTTTGATCTCAACCAAAATCTCCAAAACACTATAATTCAATCTAAAACATGTTTTAGGTCATCACGAACCTAAGGGGAGGTCTCGAGAGTGCAGTTGATCGTTTTGGGGAACGTGTTTGAGCCGCGAGAGCGGAATAACGCGGGTCTGATGTAAGTAAGTAAGCCATTTAAGAGAATGCATAGTAATTAATATTCCGTATTTATTGTCTTTATTGATAAATGCCTTTTTTGTTGGAATTCTATTCTTTATTCCTTGGTTGAGTGTCTATTGCCTAAGTGTGTCGGGAAGGTACTCCTGGGATTATAGTTAGTTGGGCAAACATGAACACTACCTGCGGGGGTGCAACTACCGAACCAAACGTGAGTTTTCCCCGATTACTTAGTATGCCTCTTTTGATTCCTAGGCACTCGGCTTTCGTTGTGCATATCTGTCAGTCAGTTTATCATGCATTTTCTATCTTTTTGTCTATCTTTATATACCCGCATGATATTTGGACTATTTTTTTAAAATGATTCATTAATTACTGTTTATATCATTCTGGTTATTAATTACTTTGTACTTTATTGTACTCACCGTCTAGTTTGTGACGGTGGGTGTAGATCGACAGAGACGAGCAAGGGGAAAGAACCTGTGATTGGTGACTTCCTTTGAGGACTTTTAGAGCGGTTCCTTCCTTTACACGATAATACGTTTTGCCATTTTTGTTGTAATTATTGTATATTACTATTTTTTATTACACTGGGACATATTGGGATCGAATGAGATGGGATATCATATGCATGTTTATCCGTTGATTTCAGGGTTCCACACTGTAGGTTGTTCCACCTTTATTTACATATGAGTTATTTAATCTTGTCTTAATAACTTAATAACTCAACGTTAAAATACAAATTTAATGAGAAAGTAACTATTGGAGGCTGACTAGACATGCGTTGACTTTGCGAAGAACGACTCGGGGGTCTACGTGGGTTTAGGCGGGGCGGGGCCCTGTTTTATAGGAAATTGAGGTCGTCACAGTTGGTATCAGAGCAGGTTAAATATATCCAGCACAAGACACAATTGGAACCTAGAGTGGAACTCTATGATACTGACTTAGAATCTTCGTTGGGAAGTGTGGAGAGTTGGGAAAAAGTAAAACTTGATCTTATATGTTATTTTTGTTGTGTGTAATATACTATATCTGTAATTATCCACTGATTCAGGGATTCGCTTTCTATTGCAGATTGCGATGACGGATCAAATCAGACCTAATGATGATTGTGGGGTTGCGGGTCATTTATTTGCGAGTGCTAAGGAGGTTCTTACTTTGTCAGAGAGAGTTGCATCCCAGGGTCTGTGATTAGAGGAGATTTTGAGGATATTTAGGGCACCGACTACGACTACACTGTCACCACCAGATTCATTGACATTGCCTGTTATTCACGAGACGGATACACCGATTATAGCGACTACTGCTGCGGCTACTACGGTTATCGCAGTCGTACGAGACTACAATTGTACCTCATGTACAGACTGAGATAGTGCCTGCTACATCAATAGAGAAGGGCACTAAGGCGACTACGGAGGCTAGGCAATTGCGAGAGTTTAAGAGGCATAATCCTATGAAGTTTTACGGTGGTACATATTTGGAGGCTGCTGAGAAATTCTTGAAGAGCCATGAGAAGGTGCACAATATCATTGCTACTGAGGAACACATGAAAGCCTCTATTTGTTCATCGATGCTTCTGGGAGAGGCATACGACTGGTGGACAACGATGGTTGCTACCAGAGGAGTACCCAATGATTGGGCAGACTTCTAGAGGCAGTTCAACTTGAAGTATTTTCCTCCAACTGTATTGAAGGAGAAGAGGAATCAGTTCACCTCATTGAGACAGTATGCTGATGATTATGTCATGGGCTACATGAGACGTTACCTACAGCTCCTTCCGTATGCCGGAGGGTGGCAAGTTTCGACGCCGACCAGGTGTACTACTTCATTGAGGGATTGCTACCCGAGACTGGAGGTGTCATTGTCTCCACTGAGCCAAATACATTGCAGAGGGCTTATGAGAGGAGTTTAGCCAGGGAGGTTTACTCACGTACACATCCTGAGGAGGCTAGACCTACCCGACCGGAGACATAGTCAGATCGCAGATCTGATAGAGATAGGAAGAGGAAGAAGAACAATCAGGGCTTTAGAGATAGTAGATCCCAGTGTTGGATCCCTTACAGCACCATCACGACCTGCTTAGACCACTCACGTTTCACCTGTACCAGTGCGAGTTTTGCTAGCCGATCACCACAGGCTACCCGATCCGTACAACACCCACAAAGGCTACATTCAGAGAGTAAGGATGTGGGTAGAGGTAGTGGACAGACATAGAGGTCTGGACAGGCACAGATACAGAGTCAGAGACCTACACAAGGACGTGGACAGGGTCAGACACATAAGATGTCTTCTGGATCGAATGAGCAACGTACATGCTTCAAATATGGTCAGATAGATCATCTTCAGAGTCAATGTCCACAGCTAGGTCGAGTGCAGACGCAACATCATCATCAGCAGAGAGAAAGAGTTCATGTTGCTGTTGAGCCACATCAGGGAGCTTCCCGAAATCTCACTGAGGGTATGATTTTGATTTGTGGTACTTTGATGCATACCATGTTTGATTTTGGTTCGACTGTTTCATTTATCTCTGGGCGCATGGTAGATGCATTAGGGTTGAGACCCACTTGGCTTAGTAAACCCTTGATCCTTAACACAACTGCTGGGGACAAGATGTACTCGAACTTGTTGTGTGTTGATTGCTCGGTAGAGATAAAGTGTCATAATTTACCTGCAGATTTGAGAGTTTTAGAGTTTCTTTAGTTTGATGCTTTGCTTGGTATGGATTGGTTGGGTGCGTATCATGCTCCTATTGATTACTATGACAAGTCAGTTACGATTCCATTGTCAGATGGGACGAATATCAGTTTTCAGGGGATAGCTGCTTTACTTCCGATCACCAGAGGAAGGATAGCTACTAGTAGTGAGATAGAGACGCTTGCGAGTGTCATGAGTACCGCTGAGAGATTGGAGATCTGTGTTGGAGACGTGCCGGTAGTGCGCGAGTTCATTAACGTATTTTCGGAGGATCTACTGGGATTACGACCGCCGCGAGAGATTGACTTCATCATCGACTTAGTATCTAGAGTTAAACCTATTTCTATACCGCCATATATGATGGATCCTCGAGAGTTGGAGGAATTGAGGACTCAATTGGAGAAGTTGTTGTAGTTAGGGTTCATTCACCCGAGCATATCACCAAAGGGCGTGCCAGTCTTATTCGTGAAGAAGAAAGACGTCGGCCGAAGATTGTGCATCAACTATAGGCAGCTGAATCAGGTGACTATAAAGAACTAGTATCCGCTTCCTCGTATTGATGATTTGTTTGATCAGCTGATGAGCTTAGTGGTTCTCCAAGATTGATTTGCAATTAGGCTATCATCAACTTAGAATTAGAGCAGAAGACAGGGAGAAGACTGCGTTTACTACGAGATTCGACCATTATCAGTTTACAGTCATGTCGTTTGGTTTGCCTAACGCCCCAGCTATATTTATGGATCTCATGCATAGAGTACGGAAGGCTTATCTGTATAGATTTGTGATTGTATTCATTGATGATATTCTCATATATTCCAGGACTCGTGAGGATCACGATGAACATCTTCGGGCAGTTTTGCAGACTTTGAGGGAACACCAGTTATATGCCAAGTTCAGTAAATGCAAGTTTTGGCTTCAAGAAGTCAGATTTTTGGGACATGTAGTTGGAGCCAGAGGAGTATCTGTAGATCATGCTAAGATTAAAGTAGTGATCGATTAGCCTACACTGACTACAGTGACCGAGATATGCAGTTTTCTAAGATTGGCTGGTTATTATCGTCGTTTTGTGCAGGATTTTTCTCGAATTGCTGCACCATTGACGCGATTGACTCAGAAGAACGTGAATTTTGACTGGGATGAGAGTTGTGAATATACATTTTCTACTTTGAAAGAGAAGCTGATGATTGCACCAATTTTGGAGTTGCCTCGAGTCAGGGAAGGTTTTGGTTGTGTATACAGATGCTTCGAAGGTTGGTTTGGGTTGTGTATTGATACATGAGGGCAAAGTGATTGCATATGCATCTCGACAACTCAAGATTCATGAAAAGAATTATCCGACGCATGATTTAGAGTTAGCCGCTGCGGTGTTTACATTAAAGGTGTTTACATTAAAGATTTGGCGACATTAGCTATATGGTGTGCGGTTCGCTTTATTCACTAATCACAAGAGTTTGAAGTACCTGTTCTCTTAGAAAGAATTGAACTTGAGACAAAGACGTTGGTTGGAGTTCTGAAGGATTATGACTTTGCACTTAAGTATCATCTAGGTAAGCCAACGTCGTTGCTGATGCTTTGAGCAGGAAAAGAGTCTAATGCTGACGTAGTAGTGTGCCATATGACTCACGAGTATGCGTTACTCGAGGCTGTCGAGGTGATGAGTTCAGATGATATACCGACTACTACTAGAACATAGATTTGTGGTCATATGAGGATGCATCTTGTTTCGATTCAGGTTGTACATGACGAACAACAGGTTGACGAGTTGTACCAACGATATAGCTGAGAGTTCAGATCATCTAGACTGGAGTCTATTGACAGATTCATGTTTGAGGTTTCGAGGATGACTGTTGATTCCATCAGTTGCTGAGATGCGCACTGAGATACTTCAGGAGGCTCACCGTTCGTGGTTTTCTGTTCATCCGGGCCGGACAAGATGTACGCAAACATGCGACGTCTCTTTTGGTGGCCGAGGATGAAAGCCGATGTTTCAGAGTTTATTCGAGCGTGTGAGATATGCTAGCGTGTTAAAGCTGAGCATAGGAAACCTTGAGGTTTGTTGCAGCCATTTCCCATTCCAAAGTGGAAATAGGAGCATATTGCTATAGATTTTGTCAGTGGTTGACCTCGATCTCCTCACGGACATGACAATATATAGGTGATTGTGGAAAGGTTGATGAAATATGCAAATTTTATACCGGTTTCCACTACACACAGAGTTGATAGATTGAGCAATCTCTACAAGCGAGAGATAATCAGATTACATGGAGTACCGTTGTCTATAGTGTCAGACAGAGGACCACAGTTTACTTCACTGTTGTGGTAGAGCATGCAAGCACAGTTTGACACTAAGCTTGACATGAGTACGTCGTACCATCCACAGACGGACGGGCAGTCCGAGAGGCTGATTCAGGTGTTAGAGGACATACTCATAATGTGTGTTTTGGAGTACAGAGGATCTTAGGAAGAATATCTTCATTTGTGTGAATTTGCTTATAACAACAGTTTTCAGGCAAGTATCAGAATGACACCATTTGAGGCGTTATATGGTAGGCCATGAAGATCGCCATTGTGTTGGGTAGAGCCTGAGGATGCGGTGACTGTTGGGCCGGAGATTGTTATGGATCACACTGAGAAGATACGAGAGATTCGTCAGCGGATGAAGAGTGCACAAGATAGGCAGAAGAAGTATTACGACAAGTACCACGACGAGTTATAGCACGCCGGGGAGACTATGTATATTTGAAAATTTCACCTCTGAAGGGCCACAAATGGTTCGGAATCAAAGAAAAGCTTGCGCTTAGGTTTATTGGTCCATTTAGAGTTACGCGAAGAGTCGGTAAGGTTGCTTATGAGTTGGAATTACCGTCTCAACTCGCCGAAATTCATCCAGTGTTTCACATCTCTATATTTCGACTTGACAAGTCGAAGGAAGGATGGCGACCGATAGTAGACTTGAGTCAAATCTACTTGAGAGATGATATTACATATGAGGAGCAGTCGATTAAGATTTTAAACCGAAAGGTGAAGGTATTGAGGGGTAAGGAAATACCTTCGGTTTCATCAAATGCAAAATCACGGGAACGAGGAACTGACTTGGGAGTTGGAGTCGTATATGCGCGAGCACTTTCCCTACCTATTTTGATTTCGATACGGTTTACTATTGGAGTTTAATTTTAGTTTGAATTTCGAGGACGAAATTCTAATAAGGAGGGAAGGCTGTAACGACCCTCAAATTTACACGTGCTACGTGTCACGTTTCGGACCGTTGACTAGACCGTCGTGACTTGACGTACTTGTCGAAACCTCTGGAGTTGACACCGAGGTACATTTTATTTTTCTATGGTGTATGTATTATTTATTTATACCCAAATGAGAATCTCTAATGTCCAAATGTATGTTTATTTTGTTATGCCGAATTTGCGAATAAGGTATACACGGGGCATTCGATGAGTCGAGGCATGAGCAGGGATATACCTTGAGTTGCGTGTCGAAGTGGGACCGAGGTGGCGGCTTATGGGGTGAGTGATATTGGAACCAACTAGAGTTGTGTATATAGCTTTAATGTGACCATGTTAAAAATCCAAATATGAAGTCTAAGTTAGTGAAATAAAACAAAGGCCTTACGATGTGCATCGAGACACGTAATGATCTATCTAGAGACCAAGTGAATATAGATTTGGAGTCACTTAAACATGACTTGTGGGACAAGTGTGTGAAGGTGGTCCACAAGATTAGCCTCAGGATACGTAAGTGCAAAGAGATGTGTGGCTAATGTTTAATTAAATTCAATCATATATAAACTTTGATCAACCAAACTTATCACTTACCACTTTTGATCTCAACAATTTGGAGAAGAAGAGAGGCTGCTGGAGTGACCAGAGAGAAGGGAAGACTCAAGAATAAAGTGAAGTGGTGAAGAAGATCAAGTTCATCAAGCTAGGTACTCCATTAACATAGCTTGGTCAATTTAATGAATTCATGTATTTGATGTTGTAGGGTGTTGTTTTGTATTGTGGTTGATGTTAGGGACCTCTAGTAACGTGTATAAGGGTCCCCAAGGCATCACCATGGCCTATGTGTGGAGGAAACCCATAATTCGAAATGCAGAATTCTGGGTTCTGCTGCACATAGCCCGCTAGGTGAGAAATCTAGCGCGCTAATGTCAAAAATTAGCACACTATTATTGATTAGCGCACTAGGTGTACGAGGTAGCGTGCTAATTACCCGGTCGCACATAAAGTTGAAATTTTTCAAAATCTCCAAAACACTATAATTTGGTCTAAAACATGTTTTAGGTCCTCACGAACCTAAGGGGAGGTCTCGAGAGTGCGGGGTGATTGTTTTGGGGAACGTGTTCGAGCCGCGAGAGCGGGAGAACGCGAGTCCGATGTAAGTAAGTAAGCCAGTTAAAAGAATACATAGTAATTCATATTCCGTATTTATTGTCTTTATTGATAAATGCCTTTTTTTTTGTCGGAATTCTATTCTTTATTCCTTGGTTGAGTGTCTATCGCCTAAGTGTGTCGGGAAGGTACTCCTGGGATTATAGCTAGTTGGGCAAACTTGAATACCACCTGCGAGGGTGCAGCTACCCAACCAAACTTGAGTTTTCCCTGAGTACTGGATTGTTGTAGATTTAAGACCACTTAGTATGCCTCTTGTGATTCCTAGGCACTCAATTTTCGTCGTGCATATCTGTCAGTCTGTTTATCGTGCACTTTCTATCTTTTTATCTGTCTTTATATACCCGCATGATATTTGGCTATTTTTTTTAAATGATTCATGAATTACTGTTTATATCCTTCTGGTTATTACTTTCTACTTTACTGTACTCACCGTCTAGTTTGTGACGGTGGGTGCAGATCGGACAGAGACGAGCAAAGGGAAAGAACTTGTGATTGGTGACTTCATTTGAGGACTTTTAGAGTGGTTCCTTCGTTTGCACGATAATACATTTTACCATTTTTGTTGTAATTATTATATATTACTATTTTTGATTACACTGGGACATATTGTGATCGAGTGAGATGGGATATCATATGCATGTTTATCTGTTGATTTCAAGGGTTCCACATTGTAGGTTGTTCCACCTTTATTTACATCTGAGTTATTTAATCTTGTCTTAAGTTTAATTCCGTTGCAAACTATTCTGTAAAAGACATAACTTAATAACTCAACGTTAAAATACAAATTTAATGAGAAAGTAATTATTGGAGGTAGACTTACTAAGTGACTAGGCTTTTGGTAAGTCTTATTTAATACTAATATGAAATAAGGAATTACTTATAAGCCTATGGTTGTGTTTGTTAATGTAAATCAAATGTTGACTTTGTGAAGAACGACTTGAGGTTGAGATAGTGGGAGTTAGTGGGATATATGACAAAAGTGGAATATTCCTAGGGATACATAAATCCATGAAGATTAAGGGCTAGGAAGGAACATCACCTTAATATATATTATTAGTGATCAATCACTCATTCATTTTACTGGAGAAGAAGAAGGAATTGCTGGAGAGGAGTTTTGAGGAATCCATGGGTTGGTGAGAAATTCTCAAGCTAGGGTGCTACATCAACTAGGTAAACATCTTTATAGTTGAAATTAGAACAAGTTCTGGTTTTATGCTAATTTCAGATAGTAGATAATTGAGTATTTGCAATTAATTTATATATTTGGATTCCTCATTTCAAGCTGATAATCCAGACATATTGAAGTTCTTAATTTGGTTTTGAAATCATAAAGATATGAATTTTTGAAGTTGCAACACCAAAACTAGAATTCTGCATGTTGTATTAGGAATCAACTTGGGTGATTTGGTCATAATCTACCCATTGTAAATACAAATTGATCCAAACCAGCGGCATTTGAAAGCTTATTTAAAGGGGAATAACTTTGCTCAAATGAAGGTATTTTGATTCAAATGTTTTTATGTCCAAATATGCTCTACAAATAGGTGCTGGAATTAAAAAGGAAAGTTTTGAAACTAAACTTATTAAGGGCATAACTCCCTAACCACTTATTTAAATGAGCTGATCTTTTAGTATGTTGTAATTGGATATATTTTCTGCCTTGTGACCAAAAATTACATTTTTAGGAACTATAGATTAGGAGAAATAGATTTTCTAAATCCGCTGGTCGGATTAAATTCCAATTAGACCTATGTTTAGTAAAATCAGGATATCTCTTTCATTTTAAATCAGAATTTTGCAAACTAACCCTTTCTGGAAAGCTAAGAGAGAGACCAACAAGAATTGTATTGATGGGTGATTTCTTATAAATGTTTAAGAGGACTTGTATTCCTTATTTGTTTAGGTGTGTAGATGTGCCTAAGCCTTGACAATCCATACTTGATATTTCTTGAAATTTAAAAAGTAGTTTTCGACACTCACGAGGTTAGAGTCCCTGGGGATGTCCCGGTCCCCGCAGTCCCTGGACAGTCGGAGTGACACGTTTCACCGCTAGACCGGGACCTAAATCACCACTACTTAGAGTGTCGAGTTTCGAGAACTATTATATGAGCTTGTCAAGGAGATACATTTTATTCGAGAGAGGTCTAGCAAAGAGAAGATCGAGACTTAGACATGAGTTTTTAAGTTTGAGTCGGAGTCTCTTTTGTTTGTTTCAGCATTTTGAGGACTTTATATATGTGATGTCATGATACAATACATGGAGTGATATCGTTACCTTGCTTAAATTAATTAATTTAATAAAAAGTTTTAATTAACTCTAAATTTTATAAACGGAGACTTGGCACGCATCGAAAGAGACCTGGTGCACTATTTTGGGATCGGACTAACAGATGAGATCGTCGGATCTGTTGTATCGACTGGGGCCCAGACTCTTCAACATATATTTGAGAGGGCTTAAGCAAACGAGACGTACTTACTGTCTCGAGCCGCGACACCCACTTTCTTGACCAGTTCGGTGCCAGCTGAGCCGAGTACACGATCAAATGGTAGTGGGAAGAAGAGGAAGGTAATCAATAGAGAACATATGAGGCATAGGTCGGGCAGCAGGACTGCATGAGTTTAGCGCTCATGCTCTGTGGTGCTCGCTTCATCAGTACCCAGCTTAGCGAGTCGACCATCAGCTCAGCCAACACAGACTAGATAGACATATGATTAGATGGGTAAAGGTAGAGGCCATCGGGGTCAGGGTCAGAGCTCGACACCTAGTCAGGCACCATCGACAGGATCGAGCGGACCATTGATCTGTTATAAGTGTGGTCAAGAGGGGCACATTCAAAGAAAATGCCCCCAAAATAGCACATCGTTGATGACATCTGCTCCGGACAGACTAGAGATTACATTCTCACAGTAGTAGAGCTAGCCCGCGGGGCGACCAGACAGCCTAATGCGGGTATGATTTACTTTTTGATGGGCAATTCTTGCAAGTTAAGGAATTTAAAATATATGATTATGTCATACCTATATGCATGACTAGGAGAGTTAAAACTTTTTCGCTAGTTAAAGGTAGCAAATACCTACATCTCAATACAACATTGTGCATCTTGACCAATAGACACTCGAAGTACAGTTGTTGGTGGTTATGTTAGGGCATCTATGACAGGGTTTCAATAGTTTAAGAAAAGATTGATGTCATTGTGTGAGTACTTGCAACCAAACTTACCAATTGAAATAGGTTAGATGTTATTAGAGGCCTTGTAAAGGAGATCGAGTATCGTGTCTCCTATGATATTGGACGATACCGAGAGTTGGAATGTCTCTCTCATGATGTGTCGAAAATGGTTTAGAGCTTACCAAGTGAGCGCGTTTCTCCACTTTGTATATGTCGGGATAGAGCCTCATAACATGCAATGTCATACGGGGAGTTCAAGTAGGTTTGTCAGTGTTTTCCCAACTACTAGAGTAGGTGATAAGGAAAGCCTAGATATGCACCAAGTAGAACCAAGTGATAGAGTTTTAAAGACATTTGTACGGAATAATCTCACGTAATTAGAGCCAAAGGGTTTAACTTTTAAGGAAACTCACAAAGCGAGACCTAATCAATTATTAGGTCAAGTTAGGGGTGCTCTGAATGTAAGAAAATTTCTCATGTCGATAATGGATCAGGCTATTCCCTTAAAATCAAATTTCGGGACGAAATTCCTTTTAGTTGGGAAGATTGTAACGACCCGAATTAATTAAACTGGAGTTGCACTCTAATTAGAGATTAGCAACACGTAATTCAGGTTGACGTGTTAAGCTCGGTCAACACCTTGAACTCGAAAACTGAAGTAACTTGTTGTTGATGGCATGATACATGTACATTACATGTAAATATTTAAATATATGTATTGCGCGATTGTTCAAGACTTATGATAAGGAAATTGAGAAGTTCTAGTGGGCGAAAGTGTTAACTCAAGGCGCGCGTTCACGCGGGGCATCGGGTAGTCGAGATTAGTAAATATTATGTAGCATAGTGGTATTAAATAAGTTGAGAAAATAAACTTATCATAAACTATGTAAGTGAGATTAACTAACTTAGACTAGTGAAATTAATAAATAAGCTAAAGTTATGTAGTTAAATGGGTTTTTAATTTAGTCACACACACTTGTGACACATATGTGTGTGTTATATGTGTTAGATGAGTGAGTGGTGGAGAGTGAATGAGGGGTGTTAGGTGAGAGAGATGAGTATATTTTGATGTTGTGAATAGTTGTTTGTTGTTGGGAGTTGTTTTTGGAGAAAGAGATATCTCATGTTCTTAGTTGAGTGTGGCAAGTGAATGGAAAAATTTGGAGAGAAAAGTGAGGAGATTATGAAGATTTGGAGAGAATTCTGGAGGGCTTTTCATATACATTGATAGATCAGCACATGAGGAGCGCAAATCCACTAATTTGAAGCAAGATTGGTGGAGGATTCTAGCTTCAAGAGAGCTTTAGGTGAAAATCCAAACTCACATTTTCAATATCTTGATTTAATGGGTTTTTCTTAAACATTTTAAGGTTTTAGAACAATTTTAAGTTAGTATATTAATAAGTGGTTGATTTTAGTTTGATATAGTTTTTGAAAAAAAAAGTTTGAATTCAAAAAATATATATATAGATATTTATATATGTCGTGGGCTAAGCCCGTCGAGTTATTCTTGGTGGTGAGTCGGAAACGGCGAAAGCCTACCCCACCGAGCAGAACTACCCTACTCATTACGAGTCGAACATGACCCGAGGACTACCAAATGAGTTGCGAAAGCTCTCATGAAGAGTCGAAACGTCCAATGATCTACCTAGTGAGTAGCGTGGGGCCCGCAAGTAGGACCGGTTGGCGACCTCCAACTGGACACTGTTGCTGACCCTTGGCCTTGCGAAAGAGACGGACTTAGTGGCCATTCTTTTTGTTATTCAAGCATTCATTATTTATCTTCGTTTCTAGTCTTAACTTATTTCCATACAGTTGATGTTTTCATTTCTTATTTATTTCCCGTATGGACTTAAGTTATTATTGTTGATTTCTTATGAATACATCACGGGCTCCTCTGGATTTTACTCACTGGAATTTATTACTGTTTGGTAACAAGTTGCAGATCCTACGACGAGTCGCGACCATGAGATGCTAGGCGACTACCTTTAGGACTGTCTTCGACCACTTTCTTTCGTAGGTGTTTGGTATATATTATATTAATTTTTGTAGATTTTGGGAGACTTGAGGGGTACACTTAATATATGCATCACTTTTGTATCTATCACATTTGATGCATGATATCTATGTATATTTTGCCTGGTTTCCACCCCTTAGGATATACTTTTGATTTATGGAAACACACTATATTTGCTTTTATTGTCAATTCTTTTAAGGCTTCCGCGCTTATAATTGACTAATTTTATTGAACTACTGAACTCAATGATGATTGTTAAGTCGGTACTAACAAGACTAACATTTTCTCTAAAAATGTTGAATAATTGACTAAGCATTAAAAATGTGTAAGTTAAGAAATTGGGATTTAGGACGTTATCAAGATGCGTGCAGTGACGTGACGGTCTTGATGACGTGTCCGGGCAAAGTGGTGGTGCCCGATTTGCATTGAGATTCGGGGCCGTCACAATTATAACATATAGTTTTGTCGTACCTTAGCGAATATTTCATATCCGCTCGGTCGAGCCTAACCGATCTATGTTATTTTCTTCAGTGGTGTCCTACCGAGCAAAACCAATATCTATGATATAATGTAGTTCAATCTTAACTTAGACTGAACATACGATTTTGAAACGGACCTGTATGACCGAACGACGCAGAAATCCCAAAAATTACGTTCAATTGATGCACATTATCACGTTAAACCATTCTACAGTCACAACAAGTTCAAAACCTATATCAAGAACATAAACCATTCAAGTAAGGTTTCAATTGTTGCCAAAATTTAACAATTAACCAAAAAGTTGTAAACTATAACAATAAGTTCAACACACATTCAATTAAACAAAAATATAATGGTTCAACAAGGGTTCAACTCTTGAACTTCTTGGGCGGCAGTTGGGATGTTTGTTAGCTCTTTTCTTTTGCGCCTAGACGAAACACCGTCTCCCGGATTGCTCGGATGTTGGGGCTGGGTGGCACCGGATGTGGGGTTGCCAGACGTACTAGAATGTGACGGCCCCAGTTCCCCATAAAACTGGGCCCGACCAGCCTAAACCCGCGTGGACCCCTGAGTCAATCCTTGCAAAGTCAACGTAGGCCTAGTCAGCCTCAAATAGTTACATTCTCATTAAATTTGTATTTTTCACATTGAGTTATTAAGTTATGTCTTTTATAGAGTAATTTGCAGCGGAATTCAACTCATGACAAAATTAAATAACCCATATTTCATTAAAAGTGAAACAACCTACAGTGAGGAAACCCTGAAAACCATCATATAAACACACTTATCCTATATCACTCGGTCCCATTATGTCCTAGTGTATTTCAAAAATAATAATATACAATAAATACAACAAAAATGGCAAAACATACAGTCGTGCGAGGAAGTAACCGCTACACAAAGTCCTGAAAGAAAATCACCGATCACTGCTTCTTTCCCCTTGCCCGTCTCTGTCCGCTCTGCACCCACCGTCACAAACTAGACGGTGAGTACACTAAAGTAGAAAGTAATAACCAGAAGGATATAAACAATAATTCATGAATCATGTGAAAATAGTCCAAATATTATGCGGGCATTTAAAAACAGATAAAAATAAAGAAAGTGCATGATAAACATACTGACATATATTCATGATGAAATATGGTGCCTAGGAATCAAAAGAGGCAACTAAGTGGTCTTAAATCCACAACAATCCACTATAAACCACAACAATCCAGTACTCGAGGAAAACTCACGTTTGGTTGGGTAGCTGCACCCCCGCAGGTAGTGTTCACGTTAGCCCAACTAGCTATAATCCCAGGAGTACCTTCCCGACACACTTAGGCCATAGACACTCAACCAAGGAATAATGAATAGAATCCCAACAAGAAGATTTTCATCAACAAAGACAATAAATATGGAAAATGAATTACTACGCATTTCCTTAATTGGTTTACTTACATACCTCGGACATGCGCTATTCCGCCCTCGCGGCTTGGACACGCTCCCAAAGCGAATACCCGAACTTCCGAGACCTTCCCTTAGGTTCGTTAGGTCCTAAAACATGTTTTTAAACCAAATTATAGTGTTTTGAAAATTTTGGAAAATTTCAAATTTTATGTATTGCCAGAGGAATTAGCGCGCTATTTTTGACCCTTAACGCGCTAATCCATATTAGCGTGCTAATTCTTGACATTAGCGCGATAATTCGCAATTAGCGTGCTACCTCACAGATCTAGCGCGCTAGGTGAGAAATCTAGCGCGCTATGTGCAGCAGAACCCATAATTCTGCAGTTTGAATTCTGAGTTTGCATTACACATAGGCCTTGCTTATTGTTTGGGAACCCTCATAGACATTAGTAGGGGTCCCCAATATCAATCAAAACATAAAAACAACAACATCTCCAAATACAAGAATTGAATGAATTGACCAAGCTATGTAAATGGAGTACCTAGCTTGATCTTATTCCTCCCTTCAATGATTTCATGAGCTTTCTTCCACCTCTTGAGCACTCCAACACTCCATTTTCTTCTCTTCTTGCTTGCAAATCGATGGGAAGGAAATGAAATGATAAGTTTGATTTACCAAAGTGATATATATGGTTGAATTTGATTAAACCTTAGCCACTCATCTATTCACACTTACACATCTCAATGCTTATCTCATGGACCAACCTCTCACACTTGTCCCACAAATCATGCTTGAGTGACTTCAAACTTTGACTCACTTGGTCTCTAGATGGTTCAATACGTGTCTCGATGCACATCCTAAAGCCTTTGTTTTATTTCCACTACCTTAGGCTTGCTAATTGAATTTTTTAATGTGACCACATTAAAGCTATATGCACCACTATATCAATTCAACTTACACTTACCCCAAAAGCCACCACCTCGGTCTCACGTCGACACACAACTCGAGGTACATCCTCGCTCAACGTCTCGGCAAACAGAATGCCCCGCGTATACCTTACTCGCAAATTCGGCACCATAAAATAAACATACACTTGAACATTAAAAATTCACGTTTTGGGTATAAATACATACACCACGGAAAAATAAAATTTACCTCGTGTCAATTCCAGAGGTTTCGACAAGTACGTCAAGTCACGACGGTCCGGTCCACGGTCCTGAAATATGACACGTGGCACATATAAATTTGAGGGTTGTTACACAAAAGCACCAATGAATGTGAGGTGCTTTAACACCTCATCAGCCATCTTCAATGCGGATGCCCTGTCTCCTTCACTCGGGGGCAACGCCTTCCAGGCTTCCACGACATCCACGGCCCATTTTCTCGCTACGGAAACAACATAACACGAAACAACCGAATGAATTTATGACAATGTTATATTTTAACTTGACAAAGGAAAACAAAAAGAGCGAGAACTTACATCATAGATTTCGTCCTCACGATCATGATCAACATTTGTTTGCGCGGGATTTGTAATGATCGGGTGTGAAATCTCATTGAACCACCCGATGTAATCCTTAGTCGCCTCCCATGACACACTAGCACGCGGTCCTCATGATCTAGCCGACAAAACGTAATCTTTCCACCTCTTCCAGATCTCGACTTGAAAATTGTACTTCACGACGTAACTAGCTGCCACCTTTCCTTGTTGTGCTCGTGTAAGGTTGTATGGAGCCGAATAGATGCGCTGCACGTGCCCGAGTTGTCGCAAAAATCTATCGGAGTGATATGGCTCAACAATCCCCATGTACTTGATGGTCCCATTGTAGAAAGCGAGCCTAATACATTCAAGATTGCAAACCCACCTTGTTGGATTGAGCATTGTCAAGTGTTCTGCCAAGCCTCGGGAAGTTGTCAACATTAAGCCCTTGTTCTTTCTTAACAACCCACCTACTGACACGTGGGAGGGTGTCAACGTACCCCGTGTTTCGTGGGTTTCATGAAGATCGAAGTGGTCGTACACCCATCCCTGCAAAGGAATAACACAAATAAGTCATTACATATTACCAAATACAACAAATACGACATTAAAAAGGGTAAATAACATAAATACCTAAAGCAACGTCAGATATCTTGCAATCTAACAAACATCTACCCGAGTTGCCGCCCCAAGCTGTCGGTACAGGTAGGCAAGAGCTGCAACACCCCAGCATACGTCCTAATCTGGTCCAAGTCCTCTAGCAACTTTAGAAGCTGTACCGACACCTTGGTCCTCGACTTGTCAACAAAAAGAGTGCACCCGTGCATGTACAACAAGTAGGCTCGAACGTTGCCTTTCTTTGACGGCTTTGGGTTTCACACCCCATCGCCCTTCAGCATGATTTGTTCACTTTGAAATCTCTATTGACTTGCTTCTCGCTTCGGCCTCCGATACACCAAGGGCCCGACACACCAACTCAATTGCCTCGCCGCTAGACATGGCGTCATACTTAACCACCTTTCCCATTACAGGAATCTGCAACATCCTGCTGACATCCTCCAATGTAATCGACATTTCACCAAAGGGGAGGTGAAATGTGTTGGTTTCCAGCTGCCATCTCTCCACGAAGGCATATGTGAACGTCTTGTGTACCTTCCTGTATGAGCATTGGCTCAATGAACTAAGCTCAGACGCCCAAATGATCCTATCTAGCCCAGCTGCATCTCGGTGACACTTACTCAAATCCTAACTTGCCAACTGGGCACTTTGATTGATGCATCTAAGCAAGGGACATTCCTAAAAGATAAAAAATTAAATGTTTAAACTAATTTAATTATTGAAACTACGAATAGCCAAATTAATTTGGATTATGAATTGAAAAAAATTACCTTGTTGTTCCAAATGGCTGCGGCGACGTGATACTTATAACTCTTCAACGCACTCCTATTTGATGGCCCACCGGGAAAAATGTATTGAAGGGTCATCACCTGCTGCCATTTGGACAGACTTGTTCCCTGATGTGGAACCCTTGGCCTTACTACCAAGGCCCTTCTCACGGTCCTTTTTTTGACCTCATGCTCGCGTACATCTACCTCTTCGCTCTCCCCTTCATCTTCTTCATTTTCTTCTTCTTCCTCTTCACTCTCCCTTTCCTCATCTATATCACTTTGATCATCTCCATCTTTTGATCCAGACTCTTCTTCACTTTCTTTTTCAGTGGAATCTCCTTCCTGAACACCCTGTTCCCTATTTTCTTCGCTTGAGTTCGATAAAGAAGATTCTGGCTGAGATATGGGGGTGTTGTGAACTGACAGTTCCCTCCCTTGTACATCCGAGGCCTGTGCTCCGTAACCCTCATCAACGTCCTTAGCTTTTCATCCCAACTCCTTAGATTTCCTATAAGAAGCCGTTTGAGCTCTCCAGCTAAGACGCTCGCTGTTCGGGGCACTAGTCTCTCCACTGCTAGTGGTCTTAGTACGAGCGATACTTATAAGAAGGTAAAGAAAATTTAACCCCAAATCAATACACAATCATTCATATATAAATATATATTCACATAAAAATTGTTACCTATAAAATGGGTATGTTCGGTGAATACTAACCGAACAAACTCCAACTGTTCGATATGTACTAACCGTGCAAATTAATTTAGCTCAGTGGTACATGCCCGAGCTAAATTGGTTTAATCGGTTGGTACATACCGAACAAAACCAATACTTAAAAATCAGGTAAATACCCAATTTGCTCGGTGGGATAAGACCGAACGAGAATTACTTTGTTCGGTCACACTCAACCGAATATGCAATAGCAATACAATCTACCATATTTCCTACACAAAATACCCAATTTGTACACTCAAATTTGACCACAATCAACAACAAAGTCATATAAAACAACCAAAACAAATTAAGTGATGTCTATCATGGTCCTACCCTAAAACCAAACACGTTGCCTATGTTCGGTCACTTTCGACTGAATGACGGTCATCTGTTCGGTCCTGTGTGACCGAACCAGAGACTAGCTCAAAATTTGAACAAAACTCCTCAACACTTTAACCCATTTTCATAAAAAGAGGTATACAAACAACAAACTTCAACAATAACATAAAAAAACACCAAAAATCTCACTTTATGAACACAAAAGTGATGAAAACCCAAATCGGAAACACCACAGCCGCACACAGAACCTACGTGCTCGTCCTCTCGTCTACGAAACCAACTTCCAGGGCTCGTGCTCGTCTCACCGTGCTACGCTGCCCACTCCCGTCCACGATCATCCGCACGAAGTATTGGCTAAGGCTTCTTCTTCACCTTTTCCCTCGATTCGGTTTTTTGAAGTTTGCCTATAGAGTGCCCTTCCAAACAAACAAGGGCATTTCAAGGGAAAAAATTGTTTGCTTAGTGCCCTTAACAATCCATGGGGTGCACTAATCATGTGGCTTGCCCATAAGGATTTGTGGGGTGCACATAGCTCGACCCTAATTAAGATCTAATTAAAAATTAAATAAAAAATAATTTTAAATAAAAATAAATTACAAAAAATAGATAAAATAGATAGATATTATGGAAAGATTCCAGAAAAATCAGAGAAAATATGAAAAACTAGAAAAAAAAACTAGGAAAATGAGTTTCGAGGTTTTTTCGGGCGTTTGGCACTTTGGTATAACCCGAAAAGTGTGCCAAAACTAAACTTTAGAATAAGATTTTAAATTTTTGGTCTCACATTATAAACTCATTTAATGTGACTCTAAAATAATTGGACTTATGAGACTATAGTCGAGTGTCGGGTACGCATCTCGATGCTTGAGTAGGACATTTTGAGAGGCGATTTGCGATTGCTTGAGGTAAGTAAACCCATAAGAAAATTTGTTAGAATTCATTTATAGCACTTGATTTATTTTAAATTTTAGTTATTCTAGCGTGCTATTCATTGCTACTCACTTATTGCTCATCCACTCTCACGTGTGTATGTGTGTTTCTTGACGAGGCCAGTCATAACACGACTCATACCTTGGGGTTAGCTACCTTTTACTGTTAGAGTAATTGCCCATGTTAGGGCTACGCGGTGACTATTTCTCGCGAGACCTGCTTGGTTGAGAGATGTTTGATGGGGAGCTAAGTCTCCGTCATGGGTTCCTCTCTCGAGATGTTTGGACGAGGTTTTATTCGTTCATGGGTTTTCTCTCATTCGACCGTGAGACATTTGGCGAGATGATTGTCATGGGTTTTCTCTCGGTTTAGCTAAGTCAATTCCTGGATGTCGACCAGAGTTTCTATCACGCGGTACTCGTGTCCAGTCTCGACTTCTCTGCGGCTTATTTCCATGTGATTACCTTATTTTCTGTTCCTAATTTAAATTGCATGAATTGTAGCCGTTTTATTGAATTTCGTGAATATTAGCTAATTTTCTTTGGGATTTACTCACTATAATTTCGTGAATCGCAGATCCTACGACGAGCCGAGCCAATGGGGTCGTAGGCGACTACCTCTGAGCTAAGAGAGCCCCATCAGCTTTTTGTGTAGGTGTTTGTATATACTTATTAACTATTTTTATGGGATATTTAGGAAGACTTGTATACTTGATACATGTATATGACCATCTTTTGTACTTTTTTCGCTTTTGATATACATGGCATCTCATGCCGGGTTTCCACACTATAGGGTTGTTTATTAATGCAAACTTTTGATTCTTAAAATACTTGTACGCTTTAAAGACTTCCGCTTAAATATTCAACTTCTAATGATTTCATAAGTTGTAAACAACTTAACTTAGTTACCATATTGTAAATATTCATATATACATGACAAATACTAAGTTAACGTGAATAAGATACAAACAAAGGTTTAGGTCGTTGCTATTAAGGACATGCAAGTATGCGATGATGTGACATGCTTGGTGGTATGTCCGGCGACGTGCGATACCCAATTTGCCTTAGAGTTTGGGACCGTGACAAGTATATAGTATACACATTCTTCACACCATCACACGCATACTATGTATATCTACCAAATTAACCTTGATAAAAGGTAACTTATCCAAATAGAGATTTGGGGCATTACAAATAGAGTATAATGCACCAATTAAGTACGCGACACAAAAAAATATTTTAACTTATGATCTCCAGTGTGTAACACGTGGGTCCCACCTCGGATTCCTAAATCCCAAAATAAATCCGAAAATACTTAAATAATCGCCTAATCAAGTTTATGAAATTCTCGGATTTCACGGCTACAAAGCCTACAATGATGTTACAATGTGATTGTGTTTTTCTTGTTTAGTTATGTTTGGTTCTCGCATGTGTGTGGATGTTGTAGCTCTGATGATAGTTTATTTGTAAACTTTCTCCTTAGAGCATGTTTTTTAGTGGTTGTAAGTAGTTTTTCTCTTGGAGGGTCATTGTCCCTTTTGTCATGTTTTTGTTTTTTTTTGTTAAACTTGCATTTGTCCCCATCGATTGTATATGATAGACCTACAATGGTAGTTTGATGAGGCTTCATTTTGCTTTGTTATTCTCATGGAGACCGAGCTTCATTACTATATCAAAGTTGTAAGGGTTTGTATTATCAATGAACTTCATTATGCCTTGACAAAAAAAAAAAGAAAAAAGGATGGCAATGTCATTGGATACCTTAGATGTTGGCACCCAATTAGAGCCTCTTCAATGGTAAAATGTGGATTATAGGCGTGGATTACTGCCGCGTCAACAACATGGAGATGATGTAACTTGAATAGACATTGAAGTTTAAAAGTAGTCTCCAATGGTGAATGTGGATTGCACTTCCTAATTTCAAAATTTGTTGGTTTTCTATATATTTCGGAGATAATTACTGACGTGGCTATGGATTGCACCATCTAGAAGTAGACATTCAAAATAGACAAATATATATTCCTTGCATGCCACGTCAGCTCGACATTCAAAATGCACATCCCTATTGGAGATTTTTTTCACCCTAATGTTCATTTAGTTTTAAGTGGCACACATTGACATCTGATCCACATTGCCACGACAACAATTCTCTTCAGAATATACAGAAAAATAACAAATTTTTAACAATAGAAAATACAATCCACATTGACCATTAGAGACCACTTTTGAACTTCAATGTTTATTCAAACTACTTAGGATGACATCATTTCCACGTTGCTGGCGTGACATCAATTCACGGCTACAATCCATATTTACAATTGAAGATGCTCTAAGGGGATAGGGCAATTCTTTTTAAAGAAAAACTTCACCATCCTACTTTAAATTGGGTTAGGCCTCCGATTACTCTAACCAAATTAAAGAGGGCCAAAAAAATATTGGGACACATGGTTATAGAAAAAATTGGTCGAGGACCGTCTTATGAAACCCAAAACGATGTTGGTGGGATTTTGATCATATCATATCATATGAAATAATGTGCACTTTGCATGTTAGCTTACCATTTGAACTATATCACTTTCAAACACGACAATTGTATATAAAATAAATATTTTTGTAAACTAAGTTGAGACTTGCTAGAAACTAAAGAAAAAAGTAGAAGACTAAGAACTACTACTACTACTAGTACTACAAAGAACTACTACAAAGATGAAGAGAATAAATGAAAGAGTTGGAGTGAAAAGTTATCCATTCAACTTGGTGTGTTCTTTACAAGCGAAGGAACCCCCTTATATATAGCCCTTAGTCATAATGAGAATGAGTACTTGCAGTGTGCAAGTTATACTAAAGTCTTATGTCATATAAGATTATAAGTTACATGACAATGCATGGATAAGTGAATGTACATCAGAGAAGAATACACGTTACATTAGATGAGGGAGCCATGTTTGAAAATGTGATCATCTACAAGTTTGATTGAATGGTCATCCATATCACAATAATAATAATAATACAAAAGATGTTGAAAAAGAATGTAAAATAAATATTATGAAATAAATATATATAAATAGTTTCTTATTATTTTTAATTAAAAAAAAAAAACAAAAGTTGGCATGTTGAGTCGAGCTTCAATTTAATATTTTTTAATATTTTGAGATTTGAACCTATGTATAAGCCTGCATATAAGTGATAGATTGGGCCCGATCCGTGAATAAGTCTGGTTGCATCCCTACGTCCAAGTTATCCAACCCTAGCCTTTACCAAACAAACATAACCAGTTTACTCACCTTTTCATCACGTGTTTGATGTTTCCATGCATACACCTGATTAGGGTTTGCTAAATTCTACTATCTCCTAAAAATGGGGTTTTTCAAGAAATAAGGTGGGTTTACTTTTTTATTCATCAAATAGGGGGTTACTTTAAAATTACAAAAGTAATGTATAACTCATTTTCAAAAGGAGCTATTGATGATGAGGTGGATGTATGGCGTGGTATGGTTGATGATGTGGAAGGAACTTGTATGAATAGCTCATTTTGAAAATGAGCTATCTATACAAAATACCAAAGTGTATGAATGACTCATTCTCAAAAGGAGTTATTTGTTCAACTCAAATATCACACGCATGTATCGAGGTGGAAAACCCATGCAAACGACACGTGCGTATCGAGATGGACAACGTGCGTCTCGAGATGGACAACCCGCGTCACGCACGTATCTCGAGGTAGATAACCCGTGTAAACGACACGCACGTATATCGACGTGGACAACCCATGCAAACGTCATGCACGTGTCTCGAGGTGGACAACCCATGCAAACGTCACACACGTATCTCGAGGTTGACAACTCATAGAAACACTATGCACGTATGTCGAGGTGGGCGACCCATGCAACCTCGTGCAAACCATTTAAACGTCAGATACATATCTCGAGGTGGACAACCCACGCAAACGTCATGCGCGCTTCGAGATACGTACCATGCATGTTATGCAACCCACGCAAACGTCGTGCGCGCGCTTCGACCAAATGTTATGCCTATTTTATTTTGCACATTCATTTTTACGTTGGTCCTGCATGCCATTGCATAGGGCCAGGTGTCACTCGGAGTGACATTCTAATTATAGCGCATTTTTAAATAATGCGCTTTTATTAATATATGTAAACCCAATTTCGGTCAACGTGGGTGTCCACGTGGATTAATCGATTTACATGAATAACGCATTTTTCAAATGCGCTATCATGTAAACATATCCATAAGATTTACATAGATAACGCCTTTTGAAAAGGCGTTATTCGTGTGTCCACGTAGCCATCAAATTTGTCTCTCATTGATAGCGCATTTTCAAAATGCGACATATATTAGATCACGAATAAAAAAAAATCCACACTTATTTAACTCATTTAAACTGTTTTTTTTTTTTTTTTTTTTTTTTTTTTTGCAGTACTTCTGTAATTTTTTCCCTAAAAATTCTTACTTATACATAACGCGGGGGCCCACCTTCATCGCAACAAATATTATTAAATGCCCAAAAAGACCCATCGCTCGTGGTACTTTTTTTTTTTTTTTTTTTTTTTTGCGTTTCAGGGTTTATACTCGCTGATGTACTGCAAATGCTTATTCCACCATAACTCTCTCTCTCTCTCTGAAGATAAAATTAGGGTTTTAGGGGATTTAGGGTTTTAGCTAGCGAGCGAGCGAGCGAGGATGGGCGCGGATAAGGGCAAGAAATCGAAAGTCGGCGAAGAAGAGGACTCCGATCACATTGACGGAGAGCTCGTCCTCTCCATCGAGAAGTTGCAGGAGATTCAAGACGAGTTGGAGAAGGTCTCATTTTACTCTTGCAATGCGTTTCATTGTCTTTACCCGTCAAATGTCTCATTGTTTTTAAAGAATACGCGAATCTTCTCCAAGATTTCGGCTGATTACTTCATGTCAATTCTCTTGTTCGGAATTTGTTCAGTTTTTTTTTGCTTTTTTTTTTTTTTTTTTTTTTGTGCCAATCTTTTCTCGAAAGCGTTGATGTTTGTGCTAAATCAGTGTTTGAAGGAAGGGGTTTGAACTTTGAACCTCTTTCGCAATTTACGGCGAAGTTGGATTGTTTATGAAATGAGATGAGAATGCGGCAAGGTTTTAGAAAAAGAAAAAGGGAGACTTTTGGGGATTTAGGCCACGAAGTTTGCTAATTGATTTTATAGCGTGTCGAGAACAATGGAGTCTATACTCTAGAGCATGGATGAGAGACGCATTGAGATGCATTTTTTATGTAGTTAATATATGCTTCCAATGAATGAATAGATAAACGAGGAAGCCAGCGACAAAGTCTTGGAAGTGGAGCAGCAGTATAATGAGATTAGAAGGCCTGTGTACTTTAAAAGGAACGACATCATCAAATCCATCCCTGATTTCTGGTTAACAGCTGTGAGTGTTTTACGCTCTTTCACTGGATTTTTCTTGACTATTTGTTTCATATCTTACGCTGATGCTGTAGTTTAAGTAGTTTTGATTATTTCTTTTTGATGCCGCTTATGTTTATGTTTGCAGTTCTTGAGTCATCCTGCACTAGGTGATCTTTTGAATGATGAAGACCAAAAGGTTTGACTCTTGTTGCTAAGAATGCATGAAATGGGTAGAACATAGTTCCCTCGATGCATGAAATCTTACTCTTACTGTTCAATGAAATGGGAAAGTATGATTTTGTCTGATAATATGGATTTCTTCTATTTGCTAATTCTTTTATTTGCTGCCGTATCTTCTTCTTGACATAGATTTTCAAGTTCTTAAGTTCCCTTGAAGTAGAGGATTTCAAAGATGTGAAATCAGGGTACTCAATAACATTTGTGAGTTTCTTTCCTTCTGCTTTCCTTATGTTTGATTTTGAATTGTAATTGGTTGTACCTCCTGCCTCTTCGCTGTAGCCTTTTTGGCCCGAGTTTGAAAGGGGTTTCTGCTCTTTGTTAGTGAGAAGAAGGGGAGGAAGAGTTGTGTATTTTTACTTCTTCTACTGATTTCCGTGCCTTTGATGTTCAGAACTTCAATCCCAATCCTTTCTTTGAAGATACAAAGCTTACAAAGACATTTTTATTCTCTGACGAGGGAACAACAAAGATAACAGGCACAACAATCAAGTGGAAGGAGGGAAAGGTTGGATACCTATGTTGTTTACATTTCTAGGCTTGATTTCTTTGTTCTCTAATTTAAATTTCTTGTTTGTCTTGTTCATATTAAGGATCTTGCTAATGGAGTCAATCATGAGAAAAAGGGGAGCAAACGGCCATTTTCCGATGAGAGGTGGATTGTTTATTTTATTTTATTTTATTTTTCATCATTTTTTTCTCTTGCTTTGTATTTCATTATTCACAATATTCACAATCACGTATAGTGTCAGTGAAATTAAAACTAACGTTTTTTCAATAAATGCACAAATTTGGACTGTGTTTTTGATTGCTTAATTTTTTTAGGACGGTATCACCTTTTCATCCTCCAGAGTGCGATTGTTATAGGATAATTGGGTGTTCATACTCAATACTTCCATTTCGACCATTTTAGACCTTTCATTTCATATTAATGTTCACCTGTAGCTTGTCTTCTTCCGCTGGTGCAGCTTCTTGAGCTGGTTCAGTGAGACTCAGCAGAAAGATCTTGCGGAAGGGTTTCACGATGAGGTAGCTTCTTATACTGCTATTTCTCTTTCAATCCTTTTTTTTTTTTTTGTTGAAATGCAATGATGCAACTATTATTTTTGTTGGATGATTCATGGCATCGACAATTACATTTGATGTAGCTGCTGCACGGTTTGCTACTGTTGTGTTTGAAACATAATTTCTACTAGTCTCTCCACTAAGGATTCATTCTAATCATGGTTCTTTAGGAATTGTAATGAATTCTTTCAGCTCTTTACATGAACTCTTTCAATTTCTATTGCTGAATTTTGTTGTCTTCTGTTCGTGAAATTACAGGTGGCAGAGATAATCAAGGAAGATTTATGGCCAAATCCTCTCAAATATTTTAACAACGTAAGTCTTTTTTTTTTGTTTTCTCTTGGAAACTATATTCACCTTATTTGAGCCGGGATGTGGTATTTGTTCCTTTATCAGTTCCTTTTCTTTTCTCTGAGTGTTATTCTCCATTTGATTGGTGCAGGAGGCTGATGAAGAGAATATGGATGGCGATGAAGATGATGAAGAGGTAAATGAATCATGCATTTATTATTTCCTTTTCTTGTTCCTAGGAGAAATTTGATGAGTATAGTAATGACTAATGAGCTTCCCAAAAGATGCGGAAAATTGTTTGTGACCTGTGCCTCACGCAGTTGGTGATATAATTATAATATTCTTACTCTTTTTTTTTCTTTGACACAGTGGTTTTTGAAAAATGCTGGTTATACCTGAAATTTTTAGCAGTTCTTGTCAGTTGTCACACTTGTTTTCTGCAGTGAAGGAAAATGATATTTTTCTTCTGTCACTATGGTCATTTCGTTTTTAACTTTCAAATTAACTGTAGAATGCACGCGACACAACTGAACACAGCTCAACATAGCTTTTGCACAACTCCATCGGCTACAAGCATCCTCCACTCTCTCTGGAAATCATGAATCTATAGTTGTATCGAGAAGAAACACTCTCCAAAATGAAACTAGCTTCTTGCAATTGACAACTATTTCTCCTCCAAGTAAACTATTCTTAAAAGTGGACACATATTCCCTTGCTGTTGAAAAGTAGCATTGAATTCTAGAACATTATGTGATTTGTGTTGCTTAATGAAAATTTAATTGTATCAAACATTTTTATAAATCTTGAGGTTCTCATGTAAAAGTTTCCCTTAGCAAAGGTCTTAATGTGTCAAATGTAATTGGCTAGCCACTCAGAAGCTTCTACTTAACGAATAGGAAATACTCGACCCGAACCTCCAGGAAGGCTAAAAATCTTTGTCCAGGCTTCCCAAGCGTGGCCCAGTTTCGATTCCTCCTCTTTGGAAGGCAAGCATATAATAGTTTTGGATGTGGGATCTCATGCTGTGTTGCCAATGCAATCGCACACTTTGTCTATTAACTCTCAATCCCGGAGTTAAAAAGAAAGAAAGAAAAGCTACTAGTATTGCGTCCAGAGAATTATACTCTTACGCTCCAATTTAATTATAATTTGTTGTGGTTAACTGCTGAGTTATAGATGATATGTTAACTATTTGATCTGGCTGACTGATTCACCAACATTACAGATGATTTAATACTTATTGGTTGGTTGTTCTTTTAGGTTTTCCTGAACCATAGAACTGTTTAGTGTAGCTTAGCAAGTGCTGTTGCTCTAGGAAGCTGATGATGCTGCACATTATGATATTTATTTATTTTGCATAATGATGGGTAGCAACAGCACTAAATTGTGCTAGTTAATTTAGGCACTAAGTGAATACTTTCACACACTTCAACACACTGATAACAAGTTGATTGCTTGGTCATTGGATCTTAATATTATATGTCAATTGTCAAATCATTTATCATTTGAAATATTTTTGCATCAAATCGAAATCCATTTCTATTTTGAGTTTTTGTTGTTTTTCAAACCATTAGTTCACCGCTGGGCATGTTTGCTCTACCATATTATAATGGGTGAGAAGATGTCAATGGCATTTGAAGCTTGTATGTGAACCAATTCTCCAATGTCTTTTTTTTTTTTTTTTTTTTTACCAATACAATTTAAGGCAATTAGGTGAACAGATTCTGCAACTTTATTTTGTTACGCCTTAGTCATGTATCTGTGCTTTTGCTTGTGCAAACACACGCCAACACGCCAATTTCCCATGTATTTATTGTTTTGTGTATACTCAGAAATGTCTGTTTTATGGAAGATATTAGCACGTGTTTGTACATGTGTGTCTACAATTTTTAAGAATTGATCCCAGTGATCCGTCAAATCCTCATGGTCTCTAAATTTTTAGTTTTTGACCCCCTAAAATATGTGTCGAGCCAACAATTCCTATGTGATTCTTGACAACACTTACCTAAATTTTAATTTTATTTCAATTATATACTTGATGGCATCAGAATCAGAAGTGGTCAAAATTTTTTGTGGAGCTTGAGAATCATTGGAAAAGGCTGGGAAGTTATTTTGTATCTATGATTTGCTTTTTAACGAGGCTTCCAGTAGAACTTGGAAAGGGGCTTAGATTCATCTTCAATGAGGGAATGACCAATGGGATTCTGAGTCGACTCCTGATATTAACCAACTACTTTTTAATGATTCTGGTTTGGCTTGATGACTCTATTTGAAGATTTTTGCTTGGGAGTCAGAGGACTTGTAAATGATGAGGGGAAGTAGTGGGAGTTGTTGTCTGAGAAGAGTTATGGCATAGGTGTAAGTGGAACAATGGGCTTATTTAGATTTTTATTTTATTAGAGTGTATCACTCCACCTATCACTTAACGTATGTTGTTGATGAAGAATGAAACTCCTTACTCCATATTTCAGAAGGCGGCAAGAACTTTTAGTAACTTCCTTAATCCCTTGCGAATAGTTTTCTTAGAACAGAGCGATCCATGAAAGCCTCCTTACAGTTGGTGTGGGTTGGAAAACAAATTTCTTGATACTTAAATGAGTGGGATGGATTGTACGTAAAATATATGAAAATACATCTGAATTTACCATTCTTGTGATGTCTGCTATTTCACTTGGTCGAGGATTGTATTCTTTAGTCTTTACTCCTAGATGAATGCAATACTTCAAATATTTAGTGTTCTACGCTTTTTTAGGTCCAGAGGAGTAACTTTGCTCTTCTACTTTAATGCATTGGGGTTCTTCTATTGATGGATTTATGATTGAGAGAGACATCTGTATGTTTCTTTTGCTGCTGATTGTTACTGCATCTTTGGTGGAGCAAATTGTATTTGCTAGACTTTATCTCCTTTGATGTACTCATCTTTGGTGAACCATAATATGTTTGAGAATTCTAAAGCTAAACCCGGCTTTTTTTGGATTTAACGAGTAACTCTTGGTTTGGTGTTATGCCTTGCATCTGTGGTTGCTAACGCTTCGTTATGGTGCATCCTTGATGGATAGGTTATGATCTTTCATGTTTTTGGTTTGTGGACACCTGGTCTTCCCTCATAAACCTCATTTTTTCAAAAACAAACTATATTTGTAGTAGCAAGGAAAGCCTGAATTATGCTATATCTTAGACCTTGGCCCATCCTATGGCGATTTTTCGTACGAGTCTCTTGGGCATGAAACTTTCCATGATTATCCATGACGTTTGTATATGAGATAGCAAAACTTCTCTCTCATATTGGTGCATGTTGTGGTCCTCTCTTGTTAATATTAAGGCGAGGCAGTTAAAATGCATTCCATGTTCTGTCATTTCCTTGTCCATGAATATTTTGTAGAAACTTATGCCTAATGAAATATTTTGTTGTGCCTAACGTAATATTGGTGTCATTATGATAGGATTCATGATGAAGTATTGGCATTATTTGCTGACTGAACTATATGAAATTTGCTTGATGTTAGTTAGCTCTATGTTCTGCAACCAATTTAATTGTTTTCCTTTCCGATTTTTCATCATCTCAGGGCAAGGAAGTGGATGGAATCGGGGAAGATGAGGATGATGACGAAGATGATGAAGAGGATGACGATGAAGGTGGCGATGAAGAAGACAGCTGAAGCTTTTGATCTTGAGGGGTCATTCCCGTCGTGGTTTTGTCTAATGTGATTATTCATGTGAGAAGTCTAATGGTTGCAGAAGCGCGGGGTGACAGAACCTGGTAACGCTCTTGTTTATTGTCTAAAGATACTGGCCATCGATTAACTGGCTGACTGCTGTCGCAGACTCCTCATTTTGCTTTTGCATTTGCTCCTCCTTAGAGTCTACTTACTTACGTTGGTTTTTATTTATATATAATGTGAAATTATAATTTTCCTAGCTTTAATGCTCATGTAGGTTAGGTTCCTAATGTTGCCATATGAACCACTTGTATTTGTCTGGCGATAGAGTCATGGTTTTGTTCAATAGCAGTGTTAATCCTCTATTTTCCAGTAAAGCATTGCTTGCCCATGGATGGAGGAAAGTTATTGAAGTATTTTGTGCGTTGTGGGAGTAGATTTATTCTTAAGTTACATGTTCACCGTAAAATCCCTGTGACTAAAGTTTGAGATTACCAAATCTTTTGGTTTGAGTTTGGTGAGAACATTTAAAACAGTGAAAGGAAATATTAAGCTCGCTCATGATATTTCACAAATATCTATCAGTAAAAAAGAGTTGCACTATGTGCAGCTCGGCTTATGATCAAGGCACCCAACATTTGCAAATTAAAAATTAGTTTCATAAGAAAATGTCATATACATTTTCGAATTAAAAATTAGTTTCATAAGAAAATATCATATTTGCCTTCCCGACCCAACCGATTCACTCACAAGCCCCATTTCGTTCACATTCCTGTGCACCTCATTTTCAAACTCTTAATTTTTCTATCAAGTGAAGTCGATTCGTTGTCGGCGGACATCGCGTTCGTTGATCAAAGAGTGCGCATGAACCTTGATTCGTTATATTCGACGAGTTTAAAACGTTTTTAGGGTCTAATGGTTGAAGAAAACGAGTGGGAGGCGGACGTCGAACACGATAAAGTTAGTTTTCATGGTTTTTGTGATTTTTTTGCCATTAGCCGAAAGTGAACCATGGACACGATTTTATTGGTCACATAGGACCAAAATATGTTGTAGTGTCTCAGTTGAAGGTTATAGGGGTAACCAAACTCATGTTTGATCCCTTTGGTATATGTATTAGAAAATGGGTGCCGAGACTTGACGAATGTTGTCGAACGCAGGGTACCGATACGACATGTTTTCATGGTGGGGTGCTCGTGTTTCAAATAAAGAGCATTTTGGGAAACTCTTGGGGCGCCCTGAGAAAATTTTTGGGTGCCCATATCAATGGAGTGCCATGAGCAACAACTGGGGTACACATAGCGCGACTAAAAAAAAACCACAACAACATAGCCTTAATTCCAAATTAGTTGGGGCCAGCTGTATAGATCGAACTCTTCCATTGCGCTCGATTTAGTACAATATTAAGGAAAACTAAAACTAACGAGTTTTTTTGTGACCTGAAGGGGGGTTCTCGTGTGATGACTGGAGTTGCGTCGGTCTTAACTTATACTAGTAGTCTCAAGTTTGACCCTTGAGTATAAAGTCACTTTAAAACTTTTAAGGGCGAGCTTCACTGCCATTTAATGTTCTTACCCGCACTTGCTTAGATCAGTCGATGCCTATTGGGCTTCGTATACGAGGTGGCTTAGAGCAATAAAAAAGCATTGTTTTGTTTTGTTTTGTTTTTGTTTTTTTTTTTTTTTTTTGCTTTTTTGTTTTTTTTTTTTTTTGTTTTTTTTTTTTTTTTTTTGGCATATGCCAAAAATGTGGCCCAGAAATCTTCTCTCTTGAGTAGGCTGTGACTTGAGCATTTTTTTAAGCATAATATTTTTAGATAAATTCTTATATAAGATATTATGTTCAATACTTATTATGTATCTAATGTGACTGAATACATCACATTAATACATTATATGTATCTTTGTTTGAGGTATATTACCGTGTATATATATATATATATATACACGGTAATATATATATATACACGGTAAATTTCATTGATGGTCACAAAACTTTTATGTTTATAAACATGAATTAATGGTCACTTAATGGAAGATGAATGAAATGACCATCACGAAACTTTTAAATAGTTTTAGACCATGGTAAAAAAGGAAGTTTTTATCATGAGTAAAATTAACTCTGCTAGAAAGGTATATCATTTTGAATACAAGATGTATATATATATACACACACACACACAAATTAACACAATCTCTTAAATTAGAGCATCTCCAATTGGGATGTGGATTGGGGGTGGATGTGAGACACGTAAGATAGAATAGATAAATTATATATATATATATTTGTCGTAAATTGAGTTGGAACTTGCTATATGAACTAGAGAAAGAAAATAAAAGATTAATAACTTTTACTACTACAAAGGAGAAGAGAAGAAATGAGAGAGTTGGAATGAGAAATTCTTCATTCAACTTGGTGTTTCTTTACAATGAGGTTTGCACCATTTATATTGGCCCTTTGGTGATGATGATAAATGTACTAAGACAATGTGTACAAGTAACACATACACCACATGTCATACAATACATTACAAGTAATTTGACAATACATGAAAGAGTTAGTGTACAAGTAACATGACAATATATAGACAAGTGAGGGTACCATCAGTAAGGAATACAAGTTACATGACTACAAAACATGCATGGTCATCCATACTTCACAACACTCCCCCTCGGATGACACTTACTTAAAGAATGTGACTCGTTAAAACTTCTATTATGAAAAACCTTGTGGGAAAAGAAAAAGAGTACACTGTTCTCATAAATCTTAAGATGAGTATAATATTGCTAGGATTGCCTAATTAAAAACCTTGCTAGGAAAACTTAGTGAGATAAAACCAAAGCTAAGGAAAAAAGAGTGCAATACACTAATCAATAACTCCCCCTCATGTGAACATGGGTAAAACTTGTTCCGTTTCTTTGCTTGCAATATCCTTAAGTTTACGCAAGCCAATAACATATGTAAGCCTTTTAAATGTTGTAGTTGGTAAGGCTTTTGTGAATAAATTAGCAAGATTATCACTCGATCGGATTTGCTTGACATCTATTTCACCATTCTTCAGAAGCTCATGTGCATAAAAGAATTTTGGCGAAATATGTTTTGTTTTGTCACCTTTTATGAATCATTTACTTAATTTGCAATACATGTTGCATTATCTTCATATAATATGATTGGAGAATTTTTTATTAAAGGCAATTCACATGATTCTTGAATATGTTCAATCATGTTTCTCAACCATACACATTCACAACTTCCTTCATGAATTGCAAGTACTTCAGAATGATTGGAAGAAGTTGCAACCATAGTTTACTTTACTGACTTCCATGATACAACAATATTACCACAGGTGAATATATACCATGTTTAAGAACGAGCCTTGTGGAGATCAGACAAATATTCAGCATCGGCATAACCTTGGAGATTCAATTTTACTCATCTCGAGTAAAACAAACCCATGTCACTTGTTCATCGAAGATATCGAAAAACATATTTAACACGCCATTCCAATGTCTTCGAGTTAGTGAAGAGTTGTATCTTACAAGTGGGTTGACAGCAAAAGCAATGTCACGTCTTGTACAATTTGCAAGATACATAAGTGCACCGAGGTTACACTTAAATATGGTACCTCCGGACCAAGTTGCGCTTCATCATTTTCATGAGGTCAAAGTAGATCCTTATCCACTTCAAGTGATCTGACAACCATTGGAGAGCTTAATGGATGTGTCTTGTCCATGTAAAATCTTTTTAATATTTTTTCAATATAATTTGATTGATGGACAAGTATTCCACTTGAAAAATATTCAATTTGCAAACCAAGACAAAGTTTCGTTTTTCCAAGTTTTTCATCTCGAATTCCTTTTTCAAGTATTCAGATATTCTATTGATGTCGTCGTGGTTTCCTATTATATTCAAATCATCAACATAAACATCAATTATCACAAATCCTATTGATGATTTTTTTAATAAAGACACATGGATAAAGTAGATTATTTACATATATTTCTTTAAGTAAATAATCATTAAGACGTTTATACTACATTCATCCGAATTGTTTCAATCCGTACAAAGACTTTTGTAATTTTATAGAATGCATGTTATGAGGTTTTGATTTTATTTCTTCAGACATTTCAAATCCTTCAGGGATTCTCATATATATCTCATTGTCCAGAGATCCGTACAGATATGTTGTAACGACATCCATTTGATGCATATCAAGCCCTTCATAAACTACAAGGCTTATAAAAAATCGAAATATAATTGCATCTATAATAGGAGAGTATGTTTCTTCTTAATCAATGTCAGGTCTTCGTGAGAAACCTTAAGCTACAAGTCTTGCTTTATACCTTGCAATCTCATTTTCTTTGTTTCTCTTTTGTACAAATACTCATTTATATCCAATCGGCTTTATGCCATCTAGCGTTTGAATAATCGCTCCAAAAACCTCTCGTTTCTTCAACGAGTCTAACTCTGCTTGGATAGCCTCTTGCCATTTTTGCTAATCGGTCTTTTCCACTATTCGTTCGCTGATCGTGGTTTTGGATCATCATCATTTCACATATTTCAAAGGACACGATGAAAGCAAATATATCATCATGAACAATATTATTTCGATTTCAAATCTTATCAGAATTTAAATAATTTATTGAGATCTCATTATTTTCATATTTTCCTTCTTTTTCTAGAGGTAGTTGTTCCTCGTCAGATCAACTTGTTTGGACAAATTCTTATCAAAGGATTCTTGTGCTTTCTCAGGAGTATTTTGATTTAAATTTATTTTTACTCCCGTTTTTCTCTTTCGAGGAACTGTATCCTTTGAACCAACTGGTTTTCCACGCTTTAAGCGTTTCGTTGGTTCTTATGCATTTTGTTGCACAGAGACATCAATTCTTGCAGGAGCATTTACAGCTGGAATATGTGATTTTGTCACTCGTTTTGCATCAGTAAATGCATCAGGTAATTGATTTGCAATTTGTTGCAAATGAATGATCTTTTGAACTTCAAGTTCATACTGATTTATGCGTGGATCATAATGTGATAAAATTGATGCATTCCAAGCAATTTCACGTCATTCCTTTTGAATTGACTTATTATATCCCCCTAATGGCAAGAAAATTACTTCATCAAAGTGACAATCAGTAAAACGTACGGTAAAAAATCCCCAGTTATAGGCTTAAGGTATCTAATAATGGATGATGAGTTAAATCCTACGTAAATCCCAAGTCTTCATTGTGGACCCGTCTTAGTTCTATTAGGAGGTGATATAAGAACATACACTGCACAACCATAAATTCTCAAGTGTGAGATATTTGGTTGTTGACCTAAAACGAATTGCATAGGGGAATGTTCATGGTATGCAGTAGGCCTATAATGAATGATATGTTGCATGGAGAACTGCATGTCCCCAAACTGAAGTTGGTAATTTAGTTATCGTGATTAAAGGTCTAGCAATTAATTGAATGCGTTTGATCAGAGATTCTGTCAAACCATTCTAGGTATGCACATGTGGAACATAATGTTCAATGGTAATTCCTATAGACATGCAATAATCTTTAAATGCTTGAGATTGAAATTCTCCAGCATTATCAAGACAGATGGTCTTGATTGGGTTGTCAGGGAATTATGCTCTTAACTTAATGATTTGTGCTAAAAGTCTAGCAAATGCAACATTACAGGTCGAAAGCAAACAAACATGTGACCACCTAGTTGACACATCTATCGAAATCATGAAATATCTAAATGGTCTACAGTGAGGATGAATAGGTCAACATATGTCTCCTTGAATGCGTTTTAAGAAAACTGGGGATTCCATAACAATTTTACTTGAGGATAGTTTAACTATTGATTTACCTTAAGCTGAAAGTATTTTGTAACTCCTTAAAGGATGTCCATGCGAATTATCAATTATTCTTCGGATCATTGATGATCCTAGATGACCAAGTCGGTCATGCCATAAAATGAATGTCTTTGGATCATTAATTTTCTTATTTATGACGACATTCGTTTCGATATGCCTTATATGAGTAAAATATAATCCAGAGGATAAAACTGGAAATTTCTCTAATACTTCTTTTTTTCCCATTTGAAACCAATGTGACATACAGAAACTCTCTATTATTTTCATTCACCGTTTCAATGTGATATGCATTTTGGCCAATATTTTTAAAGCTAAGTAAATTCCTTCGGATTTTTTAGAGTATAAAGCATTGTCAACTTGAATTGTTGTACCCTAGACAACATAATATTTGCTTTTCCAGAGCCATTAATCAAATTAGAGATGATAGATATTGTTTGAACATTAGCCTCACGACACGGTGTTAAACATGTCGTGGGTTTGGCAAAAGTTCATAAACAGTTAGAGATAAACGAGTCGTTAACGTGTTAACTCTCACATATTATAAATACAACTTTTTATTTCTCTCTACCTTTTCAAAACCCTAACATACTAACACAACCATAACCCATTTCCCTACTCTTCTAGATCTAGATCTTCTTCTTCCACGGTTCTACCCTCCGCCTCTGCTCTTCTTCCGCCATCTCCACCTCTCCGTAGCCATAATCAACAAGACATATATCGCTCTTATTTGGTTCATGATTTGAACGCATGACTTGTTAATCCATCTAGACAAATAATGTTTGAAAAATTAGAAAATTTTATGTTGTTTATATTAATTTTGTCATATTTCATTCATGATAACAAACTAGTACATAAAAACTAGAAAGCAAAACAAAAACTAGTACATAGAATTATTGAAAAAACGCATTACATATGATCATTAAAAACATCAAAACTAGTGTTTGGATCATCATGAAAATTTGGGACATTCATATAATTAATGTCATATTTCATTCATGATAAGAAACTAGTACATAAAAACTAGAAAGCAAAACAAAAACTAGTACATAGAATTATTGAAAAGCATTACATATGATCATTAAAAACATCAAAACTAGTGTTTGGATCATCATGAAAATTTGGGACATTCATATAATTAATGTCCGACGAGCCATTCCAATAGTGAAGTTCATCTCAACTGTTTTGCCTTTCTCTTTCAATGAGGCTTGATAAAGATCGATAAAATGCTTAGGCGTGCTGCATGCATGAGTCCAATGGCCTTTTAGATCACACTTGTGACATAGTTGATCACGATTATGAGCATGCCCATTTTCAGTAGTATTTTTCCTTTTTTTCTGAGTGGCGTCATTTCGGTTCCATTTGTTTTGGAACTTATCACCGTGGAATTTATGATATGGCTTGCCACGATCTTTATCAATTGATCCTTTCCCCTTTCCACGTCCATAGTTTTTCTTTCCTTGACCCTTTTTGTGGCCATTATAGGATGCAACATTTGCTTCATGAATTGAAGCGGAACCAGTTGGACGGGAGTTGTGATTTTTCAACAAAAGTTCATTGTTTTGTTCAACCACCATATGATAAGAAATTAATTTCGAGTACTTTTTAAATTGACGCACTCGATATTGCTTTGTTGTAAAAACAGATTCGATGTATGAAAAGTATTGAATGTTTTTTCTATCATTGCCGCATCGGATATATTTTCTCCACATAGCCTCAAACGAGATGTAATATTAAACATGTTGGAGTTATACTCACTGATTGTTTTGAAATCTTGTAGCCTAAGATTTAGCCAGTCATTTTGAGCTTTTGAAAATATCACCGTCTTTTGGTGATCATATCACTATTTCAAGTTTAACCACAGGGTAAGATGATCTTTTATAGTGAAATACTCATTTTTCAGACCTTCATGGAGATGATGGCGAAGGAATATCAGTGCTTTCGCACGGTCTTGCATTGATGTTTCATTTCCTTCTATAATAGTTTCTTCCAAGTCTTTAGCTTGAAGATGTATCTCAGCATCCAATTGACATGACAAATAATTATTGCAAGTGATATCAGGAGCAACAAATTCAAGTTTTTGAAGGTTTGTCATAGTCTGAAAATATGTCAAGAAATTAGGTAAATAGTTTTTCTCTTTTATATAAAATAAATAATATACGATTAAATATATGTTCACAACTTAATTATTAATACGCAAAATGTACTACTCGTATAAATTGGTGGGACAACCTCCTGGTTGGGTGGTGAGACGAAGTCTACTTAAAACTATGCATCCTCGAACGGGATAACTCGTCTCCCTTTCAATGTTTAGCTTTATCAAGGACAAAGCTTACACACTATCAACCCAAACTCATAGCACTATTTGCAATATAAAAATCAAGAATAGAGCATAAATAATCGTTTGTAGCATAACGAGAAAACTAGTTATGTCACATATTGACTTTTGATTTCTGATGTAGAAGATCGTACAAGACGCAACTACAGATCATACTTTTGCAGTCGATGACGTTATAATGCATAGGGTATAAATAAAGTATGCATATATATAAGTGATACATGTAATAAAAAGAAAGCAACCATGATAATCATTGAAATAAATTGAACTTATTTAAATTAACAAAAGTTATGTCTTCCTAGCTTTGTCTCCTTAACAAGCCTTCTTGAACTTCAAGATCTCATTTATGCTAGAGCAAGCTCGCATTGATAACGTGTTGTCAATTGAGTTAGAACTTGCTAGAAACTAGAGAAGGAAAATAAAAGATTAAGAACTTCTACAACTACAAACTACTACTACAAAGAAGAGAAGAAATGAGAGTTGGAATGAGAAGTTCTTCATTCGCTATCTTTACAATGAGGTTTGCGCCCTTTATATAAGCCATTTGGTGATGATGATAAATGTACTTAGACAATGTGTACAAGTAACACATACACCACTTGTCATACAATATATTACAAGTAATTTGATAATACATGGAAGAGTTGGTGTACAAGTAACATGACAATACATAGACAAGTGAGGGTACCATTAGTGAGAAATACAAGTTACATGACTATACAACATGCATTGTCATCCACAACAATATATATAGACACACAAATTAACACAATTTCTTAAATTAGAGTATCTCCAATGGGGATGTAGATTGGGGTGGATGTGAGACACGTAAGATAGAATAAACATCATAATCAAAAATTTCTCTCCAATGGTATTATGGATTCACATTGTGGAGATAATGTGGCACAAAAAATCGTTCACACTGTGGACCTCACCTTGCGATAGACATTTGGGTTATGCTACATCACTAAAAACTAAGAGCATCTCCAATTGTAATGTGGATTTAGACCATGGATTGGTGTCACATCATGAATGTGGAGAGGATGTATATCCTATGTGGCACTAGATAGACATTCACCTCCCAAAATGATCTCCAATGGACAATGGATTTAAACCATGGATTGATGACTTGTCACTTTTTTATTTTCAACTTTCATAATATTAATAAATGCCTGAAAAAATAACAAATTTAAAAAGAGTTAATTTGTCTTACGTGACTGTCTACCACAATGTCTATTTTTAGACATTGTGCACTTTGATTCCATGTCACATAAGATGAATATTATCAATCCATGGTCTCATTAGAGCATCTCCAATGGTAATGTGAATTTAGATTATGGATTGATGTCACATCATGAATGTGGAGAGAATGTCTATCATATGTGGCACAAGATAGACATTCACCTCTCAAAATGATCTCCAATGGACAATGGATTTAGACCATGGATTGATGAGTTGACATTCTTATTTTCAATTTTTCATAATATTAATAAAGGCCTGGAAAAAATAAAAAACTTAAAAAAATAAAAAAGTCTATTTGTCTGACGTGGCAGTCTACCATAATGTCTAGAAGTAGACACATTGTGGTAGACACCCTCCACTTTGATTATATGTCACATATGATAGACATTATCAATCCATAGTCATATTGAAGAACATTTTTTGAGTTGGATGTGGATTGTATCCTAGGTGGATCCATTTCTACCTCAATCCATGGTCCCATTGGAGATGCTCTTAGAGAGTTATTTTTGGGTTGGATGTAGATTGTATCTTAGGTGGATCCATTTCCATCCCAATCCATGGTCCCATTGGAGATGCTCTAAATAAAAAAGAGAAAAAATAGTCGTAAGCCGAAAGTAGCGAGAGAAAAAGTCTCCATATTGACGTAATATATATAAAGGAATTGTTTTTATGAGAAAGTCTCACGACGTGACACGTGACTTTTGAAAAGCTCTCCTAACATGACATGACATGATGATGTCATAATTAATATTTATAACAAAAAAATAAAAACACAAGCCATTGATCTTTCTTGCATTTAAGTGAAGGGTAGGATGGTAAAACATAAAATAAGATTTTGATTGTGACATGGTGACGATATTAATTAAAGTATAATTTATATTTTCATTTTTTTTCGCTATTTTTAGGTTATGTTTTAAATTGTTATGCAAATATGATTTTTTGGTTTTTAAGTATTTTTTTCGTAATTTTTAATTTTCTTTTTTTTTGCTATTTTTAGGTTATGTTTTTAATTTTTATAAAAGAGGATTTTTGGTTTTAAATTTTTATTTTCTAATTTTCGTTATTTTCTATTTTTTAGGTTATGTTTTTAATTGTTATACAAATATGATTTTTGGTTTTTAAATTTTAATTTTCTAATTTTAATTTTTTTGCTATTTTTAAGTTATGTTTTTAATTGCTATACAAATAAGATTTTTGGTTTTAAAATTTAATTTTCTAATTTTCCTTTTTTTGCCATTTTTTGTTTATGTTTTTAATTGTTATAAAAATAAGATTTTTGGTTTTTAAATTTTTTTCGGAATTTTTTATTTATTAGATACATCATACTACGTACACGATATATTAGATTATTTTTTAAAAATTAAGCTATACATATTTTTTAGATTATGTTTTTAATTGTTATATAAATATGATTTTTGGTTTTTAATTTTTTTTCGCAATTGTTTCTGCGAGAAGCTCTCACAACGCGACATGTGGCGCGTGAGAAGCTCTCAGAACGTGACATGTGGCATGATGATATCATAATTGATCGGGTGACCCAATGATATGGTATTAGATTTAGGAGTAAGTGGTCATGGGTTCAAACCCGGCTATTTCTATGTAATATTGTAAATATTTAATGTTTTGTATAGATTTAAAAATATGCATAGTGTTTGCAAGTATTTTTTTTATTAATTGTTGAGGGACTAAAAATGAGCGACTTTGAGTTCATATAAGAGATTACATAATAATTATTTTTACATTATTTTTACATTTTTTGTTTAATATTTTGATACTTAGTCTTGCCCGCGTGCGAAGCGAGGGATGCCGACTAGTTTCATCCTAATCGAAAAATCTAAGTTTTTTTAGTTATAATATATACTTTTCATTTTTTTTATACATATAATAAGATAATTAGAAATAACTTTTAGTAAAACAAAAGGTGAATTCAAACAATCGATTTTTTTATAAATATAATAATTTTTAGTTAAATAAATATAATACTTTTAGGTATAATCATTTAATAATAACTAGTAGTTGTCCCGCTCTTCGCGCACTGAAGAAACCAAATATTAGTATTAGTTCAAAAATATATCAATGTATAACTCAATGAAAATAACTTTTACGAGAAAAGGAAAGTGAACACAAGATGTAGCCTTAATAATATATATATATATATTAGAGTTGGAGTTGATGATGTGGTGAGAAGGACGCTTGATAAGAAGCCACATGACAACTCAACATGTAGACTTATAAATGTGTCACGTGACAATGCAAGACGTTACTTTATTCCCATAGGGTTGGAGTTGATGATGTGGCGAAAGAGTTGATGGTGTGGCGATGGGGATGCCACGTGTAAAATATAACTTTATTCTCATTAGAGTTGCAGTTGATGACGCGGTGAAAGAGGTAATGATGTGGCGATTTAATTTCTATATTTGGTGATGTTTAATGAGGTATTAAAAAAAGAAGGTAATGAGGTTTTGAATAAGACTACATATTGGGCATGCTACATGGCTAGTCGAGAAGGCTCGAAAATGCCACGTGGCACATCCAAGATACAACTTTAATATATATACTAGTCGGCATCCCGCGCTTCGCGCACGGGCAAGACTGAATATCAATAATGTTAGATAAAAATAAATTTGATAAAAAACCTCTAAATCCAATTTCCTATCTAAAATTGCCTAATTACTTCAATCATCTCCAAAACCATCAAAACCCACAAAAATAACAATTAATAACGCGTGATTAGAACAAAGGTACATTAAAAAGTTTATGAAAACTTAGTATATAACTCGACTCAACAATATACATCGAAAGTAGTTTATCGTTGGAACTCTTAGTTTGATCTTTTAATTTTATTACTCCATCATCATCATGTATCGAATACTAATAAACCTACATTGCATATATTCAATATTAGTGCGATTCAACTTTTTAATGCATTTAAATTCTAATGTGTTAAGTTTGATTATTAAGCTAGCAATTTGTAATTTTTTTTATTGAATTTCAATTACTTAAAAACAACATTTCTTGTAAAATGGAGGGATGCTATTTTATTATTAATATCCTCATATGTATTTTTGGATCGAAAAAATTACGAAAGTACAATAGTTTTTAGTTTAAATGAGGAAAATAAGGGTGGTTTTTTTTAATTCCAAAACTAGGCTATGTCGCCTATCCAAAATGCGCTATTAGTTGGGTGAGTTTTTTCTGCTGACGTGGACACATGAATAGCGCCTTTTCAAAATGCGTTATTCATGTGTCCGGTCCACGTAGGACGGCCTTACACTGATAGCGCATTTCCAAAAGGCGCTATCAGTGTATGGCCGTCCTACGTGGACAGTGTGTACACCAATATCCACGTGGACATGGGCCGAGGGGTACACAGATAGCGCCTTCTCAAAAGGCGCTATCTGTGTACCCTCTTTTCTCCTCCCCGAAACAGGAAGCATGGCTCGCCCACCTCGACATGGGTTGTCCGCCTTGCGATACGTGCGTGACGTTTGCATGAGGTCCATGGTCTGTAGTGGATATGCATGGCTCGCCCACCTCGACATACGTGCGTAGCGTTTCCATGTGTTGTCAATCAGGATATACGTGTGTGACGTTGGCATTGGCTTTACCACCTCGAGACACATGCGTGACGTTTACATGAGTTGCACGAGGTTGCATCGGTCGCCCACCTCGATAGACGTGCCAAGCATTTGCATGAAATCTCCACCTCAGTATATATGGGTGACGTTTGCATGGGTTGTCCGCATCGATATGCGTGCGCGTTGTTTACATTGGTTGTCTACCTCGAGATACGCGAGTGACGCGGGTCGTCCATCTCCATATGCACGTGTCGTTCATGGGGAAAAAAAATTTGTATTGATAGCTCATTCTCAAAAGGAGTCATTCATAGAGTGTATAATTTTGTATAGATAGCTCATTTTCAAAAGGAGCTATCTATACAATTGCCTTCCACCTCACCACCACCTCACCACCATGCATGCCACCCATCATCAATACCTCCTTTTCAAAAGGAGTTATCCCATAGTTTTGGAATTTAAAAGTAAACTTCCATATTTTGGATCTATATGCTATTCCATTAGCACTAATGAATTTGTGCATTTTGAGCTTTAAAAAGAAATTATAAGTATTGGAATGTGTAATTAGAATAAGAAAGCAATACCCTTGTGTTTGAGAGTTGATTGTGTTATAATCCTAAATTCCTTATGCAACACAAATGCATGAGGACTTGGGCAATAGTTGCAATCTTATACAACAAACATGAAATTGCAAATCGACATACTTATATTACAATGACAATTTTAATGTAACACAAATATCACGTTAAATATACAATAATTAATTGATCTAACAGAAGTGATTACAAATATCAAATTATTACAATCATTAAAAAAATTATGATTAGGGTATAACCGAATTCAATTATGAGTATACCACATTAATTAGCTATACAATTCAAATTACAGCAAAAATAAAATGATACAAAGTAACGCATCAAATCGTAAGAAAAGAGAGAGAAAGAGAAACAATTTACCACGTGCGTGTCTGCATCGTTAAGTTTCTCAAAAGACTCATGACAATGATAAATGCTTATAAAATTAGATAGTCAAAGAAAATTTTGAGAGGTGAGTGAGTTCTTGAGATGGTTTGGCTTATATAGTGGATTGAATGATTAGGGCACACCCAAAGGATCAATGCTACGTTACGTAACTATATGGGAGATCAAGAGACTAAAAGCAAATAATTAAGATCCAATAAAAAAACGGTTACATAGACATAGAAAAGGTTTCTTAAGATGCAATCAAAAAATTGGCTACATAGATATAGAAAAACGTCAAGACATTTATAGATGCATAGATAGATTTGAAACGTTTTGTTTTATTAGATCTGAAATGTTTAGTAATTATATTAGAAACGTTTTATATACATTGATTAAGTGTGCATGGCTTAGTTGAGATAGTGTGGTCAATTAGAAACGTTTAGTTTTTATACATTAAGGTCATTAAGTGTGCATTATAGATTTGAAATATGTGACGACCCCAATTTAATTCGCCGCTATTAATGACGTGGTTGCAGACGTGGTGACAGCTCAGACGTTCACGGGACCCGAAGCTAGGCTAGGGCGCGCCTGAAGCTAGATAAATAGTTATTTTGCATGTTGATTTGTCTAATTTGCGATGTTTGCGTTGAAATAGATTAAATGAAATCTTAATGTGTGTATTTATATTACGTTTGACGTGCGAGATTGTGTGTTAAGTATTCGCCTCGATATGAGTGTCGACGCGAGTACCGGGTAGGCTAAAAGACTAAATACTAGGCCGGAGAAATAATACACACATAAAATGAATAAAATAAGTTAAATAATATATGTAATGCATATCTGGTGGTTAGGGTCATGGTAGTACACGTATGTTGCGATTCGGGACGCGAAATCGGGGGTCGGAACACCCGAAAGACGACTTTATAAGTTAAGGACAAGGGCGAGTGTGCCATTGGAGTCACATTAGGAGTCATTAGAGGTTGGAAAATGGAGCAAATAGTGCTCATTGGATGACATAGGGATGCACAAGTGAGGAGAGATCATTTAAGGATATAAAAGTCACATTGACTTTCAAATTCACCATCTTTTCTCTCTCCTTATCAAGAAATCCGAAAATTGAGACCAAGAAACAAGGGTTTTGGAGTTTCAAACTTGATCATTTGAGGAGCTTGGAGTGGTTGATTCATCAAAGCAAGGTGAGATTCACTATCACCTCAACTTTCTTCATCTTTTGGCACAAATTTTGGGGTGGTTGAATGAATCCAATATGGATTGTTAAGTGGTTTTTTGGTGGGTTTTAAGTGCTATGAAGTTAAGTAATATATGTTGTTGTAGTTGTTGTTGTTGGTGGTGATGTTTAAAAAACAAAATTTTCAACCAAACTGATGTCCAGAACCTCATTAGCACGCTAATGAGGTCACCTAGCGCGCTAGATGACGATTAGCACGCTAGGTGAAAAAAATAGCGCGCTAATGTTCTTCCTGTCGAAGAACGTTTAACTGCCCAGAAATCTAGCGCGCTAATCTCTAGACCTAGTGCGCTAGATATTGCAGATTTCAAACTATTTTTGTTAAGTAACATAAAATACATCCAATTGACTAAAAATCAATTATAAATGGAAATATGTCATTTCGGGAGGTAATTTGGATATCGGGGATTCGACGGAGCTGGACCGGGGTTATTTATCGGGACACGGAGTGCGGGTTGAGGTGTGTAGTATCCCAACTGAAATTTCTTGAGCATTACTTACTTTGGCTTTTGAATTCATATTTTGTCTTTCAATACTCTATTCTCGGTTTCGTTTAAATGGACGGATGTTGAGGCTCTCCCTTCGTGCCATTCATGTGTGTATGTCCACTAGGCCATATCACGTGTGTCAGGGATCTCGGTGAATAGTTTGACCCGAGAGTCGCGTCGGGGCATGTGTTGGTGCATCGTAGGTTCTACGCCGACCACCTAGCGGATCCAGATCCTGGCCTTGCTTGAGTGGTACTCGCCGGCAGTATTCTGTGGAGAGTTCAAAATATGGCACTAGTCTGACCTAGGCTCTAGGAACACACTTTGAGCTTGCACTATTACTTATCCATGCGATGATCACAGTTGCCTGTATTTATTTACGCATGTTTATTTAATAGTTTTGTTTAAATTCCAGTATTTACTTTCAGTATTGCTTACTTAACTTCCTTGGGAATACTCACTCTGGACTCGTCATCTGCCTTTTTGTGATGGCTTGAGTGCAGATCCGAGTACGAGTCATGGCAAGGGCAAGCTTGTAAAGTACATGTGATTAAGAGATATTGAGCGAGACTTGTACGTTTGTATTATATATTTTTGTTTTTATTTTGGGAATTTGGGATTGTGAGACACTTGAACCTTATATTTTTGATATTTTGAGACCTTTGATGTGTATTTTTAGTCTATGTTGACATATGAGTTTTTCACACTAAGTATCGAGTTAATTGCATGACTTTGATGTTTTAATTTTTGATTTGTCATGGTAAAAGACTTCCGCTGTGGTTTATTAAGGTTTGGAACGATATTAAAACAGATGACTTGAGTTCATTAATAATTTAAACAGTAAATTGTTGTTCATTGAGGTTAATAATGATTAATTGGTGGTTAATCTTGCATGTGGGACACAGATGGCGCTGGTAGGCCAGGTTGTGGGCTCGCATTGGCCCCATGGCGGTTCATTTGGAAAATGGGCCGCTACAAAAACGTTTTTATATATTAATTAGTTTGCCAATTGCATTGGTTTATAGATATGAAATGGTAAATTAGATTTTTGAAGATATGAAACGTTTACATACATATGACATGGCACATACCATACATAGCTTAACGAAATCTACATCTTGGGCATGCCACATGGTGCTACAAGAAGGTTCGAAACCGACATGTGACACATCCAAGATGTCTTAGGTTTGACACTTGGCGCATTGAAAAGGCTAAAAAATGTCACGTGTCATATACCATATATATGGTATGTGCCATATAATAAGCCTACATCTTGAGTATGTCACGTGACACATACCAGGTTGTCAAAACCTACATGTTGGATACATCTAGGTATGGTATGTGCCTTATAAAAGCCTACATCTTGAGTATGCCACGTGGCACGTCAAAAAAGATCCAAAATGCCACGTGTGACATACCATATATAATTTCACGAAACCTACATCGTAGACATGCCATGTGGTGCCACGAACAGGCTCGAAACCTCTACATGGCACACTCAAGATGTAGACTTATTATATATACAGATAGATATAGATAGATATATAGATATAAATTTATAATTTAACCAAATTAAAAAAAATAAAGTTGAATGTGTATTTATATCGCATAAAACGAACATCTTATCTATATTGATGACATGGCAGAAATTCACATGGACAATCCAATAGGAGATGCTCTAATGCAAGCGGTCTCTCTTTGTCACTGCTCTGGGCTTTTTAAAAAGTGGGGTGGATTTAGTTTATATTTCACAAAATAGTGAGGTTTACTTTTAAATTCCAAAAGTAAGGTATAACTCCTTTTGAAAATGAGCTATTGATGATGAGGTGGCATGTGGTGGTGAGGTGGAAGACATTTATATGGATAGCTCATTTTCAAAAGGAGCTATCTATACAAAATTATACACTCTATGAATGACTCCTTTTGAAAATGAGCTATATATACAAAATTTTTCGCCTATGAACGACACGTGCATATGGAGATGGACGACCGCGTCACTCACTCGCGTATCTCGAGATGGTAAAGCCAATGCAAACGTCACGCACGTGTCTCGAGGTGGTAAAGCCAATGCAAACGTCACACACGTATCTCCTGGTTGACAACACATGGAAACGTCACGCACGTATGTCGAGGTGAGCGAGCCATGCATCTTCGTGTAAACCATTCAAACATCACACACATATCTCGAGGTGTGGACAACTCATGCAACCTCGTGCAATCCATGCAAACCATGCGAATGTGAAGCACATATTTCGATGTAGACAACCCATGCAACCTGGTGCAGTCCATGCAAACCATCCGAACGTCATGCACGTAACTCGAGGTAAGCAACCCATGCAAACGTCATGCACGTATCTCGAGGGGACAACCCATGCATATCCCCTACAGACCATGAACCCCATGCAAACGTCATGCACGTATCTCGATGTGGACAAATCCATGCAAACGTCATGCACGTATCTCGAGGGGACAACTCATGCATATCCACTACAGACCATGGACCTCATGCAAACATCATGCACGTATCTCGAGGTGGACAAATACATGCAAACATCATGCACATATCTCGAGGTGGACAATCCATGCAAACATCATGCACGTATCTCGAGGTGGACAATCCATGCAAACATCATGCACGTATCTCGAGGCGCTATCTGTGTACCCCGAGTATACGTGGCAAGTACACACAAATAGCGCATTCGAAAAGTGCGCTATTTGTGTGTTCTTGCCACATCGACATCCACGTGGGATGACCAGCATTTGAAAAGGCGCTATATGTTTACACAAATAGCGCCTTTTCAAAAGGCGTTATTCGTGCAAACATAGGCCACGTAGGACGGACACATGAATAACGCCTTTTCAAAAGGCTCTATTTATGTATCGATGTCAGCAACAAAAACTTCCTCCAACTAATAGCGCCTTTTCAAAAGGCGATATAGCCTACTTTTTGAATAAAAAAAAATCACACTTATTTTCTTCATTTTGAATAAAAAAAAAGAGAAGGAAATTAGAAGACACACTTATTTTGAGAAGTTTTCATTCAACTTCATTTAACCATAGCTAAGGAAAAAGAGTGCAATACACTAATCAATAACTCCCCTCATGTGAACATGGGTGAAACTTGTTCGGTTTCTTTGCTTGCAATGTCTTTAAGTTTACGCAAGTCAATACCATATGTAAGCCTTTTAAATGTCGTAGTTGGTAAGGCTTTTGTGAATAGATCAGCAAGATTATCACTCGATCGGATTTGCTTGACATCAATTTCACCATTCTTTTGAAGCTCATGTGCATAAAAGAATTTTGGTGAAATATGTTTTGTTCTGTCCCTTTTATGAATCCTTCACTTAATTGTGCAATACATGCTTTGCGTTATCTTCATATAATATGGTTAGAGAATCTTTTATTGAAGGCAATCCACATGATTCTTGAATATGTTCAATCATATTTCTCAACCATACACATTCACGACTTGCTTCATGAATTGCAAGTACTTCAGAATGGTTGGAAGAAGTAGCAACCATAGTTTGCTTTACTGACTTCCATGATACAGCAGTATTACCACATGTGAATACATATCCCGTTTGAGAACGGCCTTGTGAGGATCGATAAAAATCCAGCATCAACATAACCTTGGAGATTCAATTTTACCCCTCTCGAGTAGAATAAACCCATGTCACTTGTTCCTCGAAGATATCGGAAAATATGTTTAACACCATTCCAATGTCTTCGAGTTGGTGATGAGTTGTATCTTGCAAGTAGGTTGACAAAAAAAGCAATGTCAGTCTTGTACAATTTGCAAGATACATAAGTGCACCGATTGCACTTAAATATGGTACCTCCTCCAGGACCAAGTAGCTCTTCATCACTTTCATGAGGTCGAAATGGATCCTTATCCACTTCAAGTGATCGACAACCATTGGAGAACTCAATGGATGCGTCTTGTCCATATAAAATCTTTTTAATATTTTTTCAATATAATTTGATTGATGGACAAATACTCCACTTGAAAAATGTTCAATTTGCAAACCAAGACAAAGTCTTGTTTTTCCAAGTTCTTTCATCTCGAATTCCTTTTTCAAGTATTCAAATGTTCTAACGATGTCGTCGTGGTTTCCCACTATATTTAAATCATCAACATATACAACAATAATCACAAATCCTGTTGATGATCTTTTAATGAAGACACATGGGCAAAACGGATTATTTACATATCCTTCTTTTAGTAAATAATCACCGAGGCGTTTGTACCACATTCGTCCTGATTGTTTCAATCCGTACAAAGACCTTTGTAATTTTATAGAATACATGTTATGAGGTTTTGATTTTATTTCAACGGATATTACAAATCCATCGTGGATTTTCATATATATCTCACTCTTTGTCAGGGATCCGTACGAGATATCTTTAACGACATCCATTAAATGCATATCAAGCCCTTCGAGAGGCTAAGGCTTATCAAGAACCGAAATGTGATTGCATCTATAACAGAGAATATGTTTCCTCATAATTGATGCCAGTCTTTGTGAGAAACCTTGAGCTACAAGTCTTGCTTTGTCTTGTAACTTCATTTTTTTCGTTTCTCTTTCGTACAAATACCCATTTATATCCAACAGTTTTACGCCATCGGCGTTTGGACAATTGGTCCAAAAACCTCTCGTTTCCTTAACGAGTTTAGCTCTGCTTGGATAGCATCTTGCCATTTTTGCCAATCGGGTCTTTTTTGACATTCGTCCACTTTGATCGTGGTTACGGATCATCATCATTTTCACATATTTCAAAGGACACATTGAAAGCAAATATATCATCATGAACAATTTCATTTCGATCCCAAATCTTACCGAGTTTAAATAATTTATTGAGATCTCATTATTTTCATCTTTTTCCTCTTTTTCTAGAGGAAGTTGTTCCTCATCGAATCAACTTGTTCGACAAACCCTTATCAAATGATTCTTGTGCTTTTCTTAGGAGTATTTTGATTTGTATTTATTTTTACTCCCGTTTTCCTCTTTCGAGGAATTGTATCCTTTGAACCAACCGGTCTTCCACGATTTAAGCATTTCGTTGGTTCTTGTGCATTTTGTTGCACAGAGACATCAATTCTTGCAGGAGCATTTACAATTTGGAATATGTGATTTTGTCACTTGTTTTGCATCATTAAATGCATCCGTAATTGATTTGCGATTTGTTGCAAATGAATGATCTTTCGAACTTCAAGTTCACACTGATTTGTTCGGGGTCATAATGTGATAAAGTTGATGCATCCCAAGCAATTTCGCGCCATTCCTTTTGAATCGACTTCTTATCTCCCCTAATGGTGGGAAAATTGCTTCATCAAAGTGACAATCAAAGAAAAACGTGCGAGAAATAAATCCCCTGTTAAGGGCTCAAGGTATCTTATAATAGACGATGAGTTAAATCCAACATAAATTCCAAGTTTTCGTTGTGGACCCATCTTAGTTCTATTGGGAGGTGGTATATGAACATACACTACACAACCAAAAATTCTCAAGTGTGAAATATTTGGTTGTTGACCTAAAATGAGTTGCATGGGGGAATGTTCATGGTATGCGATAGGCCTATAACGAATGATAGATCTTGCATGAAAGATCGCATGTCCCCAAACCGGTTGATAACTTAGTTCTCATGATTAAAGGTCTGGCAATTAATTGAATGCGTTTGATCGAGATTCTCGCTAAACCATTCGGGTATGCACGTGTGGAACGAATGTTCAATGGTAATTCCTATAGACATGCAATAATTTTTAAATGCTTGAGAATGAAATTCCCAAGCATTATCAAGACGGATAGTCTTGATTGGGTTGTCGGGAATTGTGCTCTTAACTTAATGATTTGTGCTAAAAGTCTAGCAAATGCAACATTGCGGGTCGAAAGCAAACAAACATGTGACCACCTAGTTGATGCATCTATCAAAACCATGAAATATCTAAATGGTCCACAAGTGAGGATGAATAGGTCCACATATGTCTTCCCGAATGAATGTTCTAAGAAAGCCGGGGATTCCACAACAATTTTACTTGGGGATGGTTTAACTATCAATTTACCTCGAGAACAACTAGCACAATTATAATCACCAAATTGAAAATATTTTGTGACTCCTTAAAGGATGTCCATGCGAATTATTAATTATTCTTCGCATCATTGATGATCCTGAATGACCAAGTCGGTCATGCCATAAAATGAATGTCTTTGGATCATTAATTTTCTTTTCTAAGACGACATTCGTTTCGACATGCCTTATATGAGTAAAATATAATCCAGAGGATAAAGCTGTGAATTTTTCTAACACTTATTTTTTCCCATTTGAAACCAATGTGACATAGAGAAATTCTCTATTATTTTCGTTAATGGTTTCAATGTGATATCCATTTTGTCGAATATCTTTAAAGCTGAGTAAATTTCTTCTGGATTTTTCAGAGTATAAGGCATTATCAACATGAATTGTTGTTCCCTCATGCAACATAATATTTGCTCTTCCAGAGCCATTAATCAAATTGGAGATGCCAGATATTGTTTGAACATTAGCCTCAGCTAAGTTCAAGTTGGAGAAATATTCTCTGTTTTTAAGGATTGTATGCGTTGTAGCACAATCAAGAAGGCATATATCGCTCTTATTTGATTCATGACTTGAACACAAGATTTGTTGATCCATCTCGACAAATAATGTTTGACAAATCGAGAAAAAAAAAGTCATATTCCAATGATAAAATTCATAATATTTTGCCTTTGATTTTGAAGGCATGGTAAAGGTCACAAAAATATTCGGGCATATATATGACAATATTTAGGCAAAATAGCCTTTCATATATGACTAAAAAATGTCACAATTATGAGCGCTCATTGTCAATAATTATTTGTCATTTGTAGTGGTGCACCACTTTTATTCAAATTTTTGGTGGAATTGTCAATACGACCTTTACCTGATATTTTCACCTTTTCCACGTCCATAAATTTATTATTGCGATCATGATCATTATATGCAACATATGCTTCTTAATTTGAAGTTTTAACTAATTGACGGGAGCGATATTATATTTATAATATCTCATTATTTTACTCAAATACCATGAGACAAGAAATCAATCCTTAATATTTATTGGATTGACGCGCGCACTCGATATTTGTTGCGAATAAATCGAGGCGGGCACGTGACCCTGTTATTATCTCATCACCATATTTCCACATAGCCTCAACATAGAGGTAATTAAAATTGTGGAATTATAATTAATATTTGATCGATTAAATTTTGTAGCATGAGACCCAGTAGCTCATTTTGAGCTTTTTGGAGCATTACCCTTTTGGTATGTATATATATAACTCCATAAGGTGAAAATATATATAAAGTGAAATATTCACTTTTCAAATCTCAAAAGAGAAATTTGTGAATGATTGTGTACAACATACAACCTTGCATGGATACAAGCTTTATTCATAATTTGTAATATCTAATTATCATGACAAGAATTATAATAAGATAACAAATTCAACTATGGTTGATTAATATTTTGAAAGTAAATATAATATAAAATAATTTTCTCTTTTCTTTTATGTAAAAAAAAAACATAACATATGATTAAGTATATGTTCACAACTTGATTTATTAATAATCAAATGTACTATTCGTATGAGTTGGTGGGACAACCTCCAGGTTGGGTGGCGAGACAAAGTCTGCTTAATGCCATGCCTCCTCGAACGGGATAACCCGTCTCCCTTTCAATGTTTAGCTTTACCTGGGACAAGGCTTACCCACTATCAACTCAAATTTATAGCATGATTTGTATTATAAAATCAATAATAGAACAATAACTAATCGTTTGTAGTTTTAAGAGAAAACTAGTTATGTCACATATTGACTTTTGATTTCTGATGTAGAAGATCGTACAAGACGCAACTACAGAGCATACTTTTGCAATCGGTGACATTATAATGTATAGTATATGAATAAAGTATGCATATAGAAGTGATGCATGTAATAAAAGGAAGCAACCATGATAATATATAAATAAATTGAACTTAAATAACAAAAGTTATACCTTCAAACTAAATTATGCAGTACTTTTGTAATTTTCTCCCTATTGATTGATGTTTTTGACCGAACGCACGCGTACAATATTCGTTTCCTTGGGAAACTTTCCCACCTGTTGACGACGTGCTCTCTTTTCTTTCTCGACCACGGCGTATCCTATCAACTCTCCTCTCCTCCTCCTCCTCCTCTTCATCATCATCATCATCTCGAATGCCAAAAGCCGGTGATCTACCAATCAATCCCAAGGACCGATTTCGGTAATCCTCTTTTTCTCAATCCCTAATTTCATTCCTTTAGTTTCTTGCTCATTTGATCATCATTTAGCTACTCGATCCAATCAAATCCCTGATTTCTTGTTCAAATTGAATCTAGGGCATAATAGTATTGTAGCAATCCGTCCTTGTTGAGAAACTTAGGGTTTAAAGGGCCGCCCTTGTGGTCTTATGTTCTTCGAGTCTGGGATTAGTCAGGGTTATGCCTTATAATAAAGAAAAGGGTCTCTTTTGCGCAATTTGTCTAGGGTTAGGTTTCTCAATTTGAATTGTGGTGTTTTCGCGTGTAAATTCGGTTCCTTTGTCGACAATGCTATGTGAAGATTGAGTACTCAATCTAGAGAACAAATTGAATAGATTTGTACATTCTAATTGCATGCTTATGTGATAAATGCCTTTTGTTTTTGTGAAGTTGAGGGACCAAAGGTATTCGGATCGGCGAAATTAATTTCTGTTGGTACTAGCCATTGGGTGCAATCTCCCAGGTTTTTGGAGAGGTATATACAATGTGGGGAAGGAAAATCCCGACTTTGCTTGAGCTGTGTATTCAAACGGCTATAGACAATGTTAGGTATCTTGGAGATGTTGGGGAGACTGATGTAGACCTGCTGAAGGAAATTTTGTCTCATTGTACGGTCGATCAATTGACGCATATTGAAAATTCAACTAAAGTAAGTCTGGATTTTTTTTTTTTTTGAATTGTTTTGATTAGATTTGTGAAGGTATGTATTTATTTTTACGTTTGTGATTCTTGTAGGGGAGAGACTTAAGTCCCATTACCGATAACTTGTGGAAAATGTTTTATGAGCAACAATTTGGTGTTGAAAGTTGTAACTTTGACGTTGAAAAGATGAAGAAAAAGAAGGTTTCAACCAAGTGGAGGCAACGTTATGAGGCATGTAATTATTATTTTTTTTTCAAAGTGTTCTAATGTATTAATTAATCGTCATAAAAATTAAAGTAACAATGATGTGGAAGAGAGGAGCATTTGATGCATGATGGCAATATTTAGATACTGAAGAGTATTCTTAGTTATGGATTTATGGGTCGTGATGCAGACAAAACAAAGAGATTTTGATAAAGCTCAAAAGAGAGCTGTTGATCGATTTAAGCAACGCTTTGGAAAAGAAGTTATTAGTAAGTGAATTCTTCTCTCTCTCTCTCTCTCTCTCTCTCTCTCTCTCTCTCTCTCTCTCTCTCTCTCTCTCTCTTTAATCTGTTGCTTTTTTAATATTATGTTCTATTGCGAATCTTTATTTATTTATTTCTTTCTTTTTTTCATTATCATGCTTAATTCCCATTGCTTTGCCATAATGCCATCAAGTTAAAGGAATTGTATGTAAAACCAGTTGGCTAATATATGAGTTAAGGTAACTTGTAGTCAATGTATTTCCCCTCTTATGTTATGGGTATATCATATATGTAAGAAAATGCGGTGTGTGTACAATGATATGTTGTCATTGCATGTATGTGGTACAAGTCATGGATATGACAATGGATGTGTTGTTCAGGTGTGAATTATTGCAATAAAAAAAAATTGTGTCTGACTAATCTATTTGTGCATCTAAGTTTATTTGTTGTATTTTTTGGGCATTTTAGTGTTAGCCATTCTACTTTTATGTTATGTAGCCAACTTAATTTGAAGATTGCACTTGATTGTGTTTCTTCAATATAAACAAAGTTTTGTTAAGTTTCGTTTGCTTTTGAAATTCTTTGTTACCTTGGGTTGCACCGTTTACCCTTGCCCCTAATGGGTAGGACTATTCTTCCCATCCCTTCAGTTTGTGATCATTCAAAAACAAGGGAGTAGGTTGTGTAGCAACATTTTTAAGTGAGTCAATCGCTTTTCTCAAATCTTCCTCCTCACCTGAATTTTAAAAATCTGCCTTGCTACCATTGATTTCAGGGGTTACGACCAAGGGGCAACACTAAATAATTATCAAAGCACATCATCAATTTTGTTAAATCTAGCTGAATGGAAGCATTTGATTTATGTAGCCACCCTACTTTGGTTTTTTATTGTGTTTCTCTTTTGCGAGTCTTGATGAGAAGACCTGGGCTAAGAATGAAAACTAAGCTGAGAGGCACCAGATTTGGTTTAGTTGATATTATCATATAGGCAAGCGTGGTAGATTTGGTTTTTCACATTTGGAACGTTGCTTCTGTGTGTTTGGGCTAAAAATATATCAAAAGGCAATTCTCTTGTATTGTTTTGGTTGGCGAGTTAATTTTATTGAACGCCCATAATCTGAATCTACTGATTTGCTTCAGTGAATTAATTGTCTTTGACCAAGAGCAAATTTTGAAAATAGTTCGTACAAGTACTTTCAGAGGACTTCTGGACTTGCAAACAGTCACATATAATTAAAAAGAATTGCACATCTGACATATTTGATCTCATGGTGGAGTTTTTGAGTTCATTCTGAAATTTATGTGCTGGTCTATTTCTGTAGGAAAACAAAGTCGGCAAACTCAGCTTTGCACGAAGGTTCCACCTAGCAAAAAACGAAGCTTCTTTGGCGGTAGGACCTCCATTATTTTTTTCTGTTTTATGATTTACTTTATAATTGGGATAAAATTTTCCAGGCTCTGGGCCTTGCCATTATTTTTCCAACTTGAAAGGCAACCTGATGAAGAAGGCCAAAATGGAATATCTCAACAGGTAATTTTGTTTTTTATGAAACGGAATCTATTATAAATAAATATAGTAATAATAAATAAGAAAGGGGAGTATGTTTTCTGCTTTCGATTTTTGGTAGATCATGTCTGATGGTTAATTAATTTGTAGTCCTTTAAGTTTGGACCCAACCAAAATAAGAAAATAAATGAATATGCACACAAATATTGAAATGTACTATTACTTGTTCACCAATCTTTATAAAGGGAATTCCATCCAATGGTACTTCCAATTTGGTTAAATGATCCATGCTATTGCGAGTGAGCGCTTTTCTGGCATTGGTAACCTTGTTGGGACTGCAACATCACACCATGTCTAGGGACTGCCTAGTTGAGTGATTATGTTCATCTATGATGTTTTCATTCTCATAATTGCCTTTTATGTCCTATATTCTTGGGGTATTAAGCTCTCTAAGTAATCACATTTTTAACTTGTCTGGACAGCCATGAGGCCAAAGTTCACGCTGCAATGAGGAAAAAGGACTTGCAAAGGAATCAATGGTATGATCGTAAATTTTTTATGTTTACCATATTCTGTGACTGCATCTCTTTATTTTGCTCGACTGCGTAGATATGCTTATTGTGTAGCTGCTCCATAATAGTTATGTACTAATTGCATCTCCCATTTCAGTGCTCCTCGGACAACAACGACAGCGTTCTTATCAAAAAAAACAAAGCCTCAATCCCAAATTAGTTTGGGGCGGCTACAAGGATTAAACTCTTCCAGTGTTCCTCCTCGGACAGTGACACCAAATAATATCTTTCGAAAAGATTTTGCTTCAAGTTCCAAACCTGCCAAGTCATTACGAAGAGTTTAGATTTCACCTTGTTATCAACATATTGCTCAATGGTGTTGGTAAGTGAGCTTGAGCCTTACCCTATGCGCGAGTTCTCCTTTTGGCGAAAGGGTTTTTCTTGTAATGCTAATGTGGGCTCTTGTCACTTGGTGTAATCATAAGCCATGCTGGAAGTTGCTTATTCTATATGTGCTTCAATTCCTTCTACTATTCCTTTGTATCTTGTCATATTCCAGGTCTGTCAAGCAGACTGACTCAATAGATCCTTTAAACTTTAAAGTAATATCTGGTATATTTGTTTGAGCATTGCATTCAAAAGTTTCTAAGCATTGTGACTTGCCATGTGAATGAGACACTGTCAGACATGCTTTTTCTTCTCTCTCTCTCTCTCTCTCTCTCATCCTCTTCACATATCCTCTTTTGTTCATAATGTTAGCATGTTTCATCAATTGTTTTAGATGAGATGTTCGGCGCATTAACAAAATGGGCATCGTCCCTTTCATACTACATGTTTGATGCAAAATACTTCATATGCTAGTTCACAAGTTGCTTTTTGTGATTTGAGTGCAGAAGACATGCAAACATTACAAGATACCATTAGTTGTTAATCTTCCCACATATTTTGTAGCCAATATATTTAGGAATCTAGAAAGTGCACTGATCCTGGAAAATTGTTCGCCTTCAGTATGTTTGAGGATCCTGATTCCCCTGGATCATGTTGTGTTTCTTGACTTGGCACGGTTCTTGTTATATTTTCACTTCTGTTGTGAAGTGTTTTTGTTAAAGTAAGCTGTGGACAGATGCAGTGAAAAAGTTAGGCTTTGTTTATGAACGAAAGCTTGCGAAAAATATAGTTGTTTTCTGAAAGGATAATGATTTTTATGCTTGCATTTGCTGCAAGTTTGTTAATTGGTTTGTTTCTAGACACGGATGCGCTCGCGGATTTCTTTATGTATATCAACAACCATGCAAATGTATGTCTGATGGCGCATTTTCAGGTTCCAAATGTATCTTATCCACCTTGGTTTTATGATGAATGGTACTGTGATTGCTCATTTAAATTGGCTTATAAAGGAGTGTATGACGTAAAACTAGTCCGACTTTGTTGTGCCAATTCACAAAGAAGATGAATGTACATTTTCGAAGTTGTTTAGACATAAAAAGATTTCTATATCATCTCCAACCAAAGCTATTATACCATTGGTTAAGCTAATGAGGCCACCAAATTAGCGTAATGTTGCTTCAACTTTGTGCTATTTTGATGTGCACTATCTTACATAGATTACGCAGATGAATATTATTAGTGCGACATTATTTACAACACCAAATATTATCTTATTATTAATTTTTATTAATTTTGTATTTATCTTTATTCTTTTTATAATGTTTATTTCATATAAAAATGAGTAAAATAATAATAAAGCAAGATAATGTAAAAGATAGTGTTGGTGGGTTGAATAATATAGTAAAATTAAGTGTTAAAGTTTCACTACAATTGAGCAAAAGTTACACTATTTTAATGTTTGTGGTTGGAGATGCTCTTAAAAAAATAAGAGCTGGTTGAAAATTGTTTTTTACAAGAGTAAATAAAGAGATCAATTCCTGCCAATCCCTGGCACGTGGCAGATTAATACCTGTAGGGACTTTTTCCTTGATTAATACATATGGTGGTAGTATTTATCAACCTAGTACACCCACAGAAATAATTTTCGAAGTAACACATTTATGGCCACGTCACTGCCACATCGCGCGTGATGTGGCGGTTTAGGAAAAAAAACGTGACCCTAGGTCACGTTTTCGGCTTTTTTAAATTTTTTTTCTTTTTAAATAAGTGAAATCGTGACCCGAGGTCACGATTTCCATTTAAATGAAATCATGACCTCGGGTCACGATTTCGGTTTCACTAACCTAACCACACCGTTGCCATTTCCATCCTCCATCACTTCGCATCTTCTTCTCGCTCTCACCGGCGACCGCCTCCGCATCCGTCTCCCCGTCCAACGCAACCAGGGTCTGTCGTTCGTCGACCTTCGTGGCCCGTATCCCGCAGGTAGCAGCAAGTTTGACCCGAGAAAACCTCTTGGTAGTGGCCGATTTCAATCCCGCCGCCGCTGGTCGCATCCCGCCGTCGCTGGGGCGCGCCTGCCGCTGCTGCTGCTGCTCGCCTCTGCCGGTCTTTGCTCGCGTCCGCCGGTCGGCTCCTCGCCTCTCGCCGCCGTGCTGCTCGCCTCCCGCTGGCCAGTCCTCGCCCCTCGCTAGTCGGTCATTGCCTCCCGCCGTCGCTGCTCGCCATCCCACCGGTCTCTTTTGTATTGGTAAAAATTTTCTTCCAATTGTGTTAATTGATGAATTAATTCCCCAATGTGTTTTTTGAGCCACTGCTATTTACTTAAAGCTTGCTTAATCTCATAGCCATAAGAATCAGACGGTGCCACATTTTTCTAATTTAGAAGTAACAGACATATCCAAAGTTAGATGATAAAGTTTGTATATATATTTATATTGTTGTTTACATGTGTGGAGACAAGAAGCATTTAATGAAGAAGAGAAGGCCAGTGTCACTGTCGGTCCAAGCATCCACACAATATAAACAAGTGATGCATGTATAATACTAAAAAGTGATGAACACGGACCTCTCTCTATTGAGCTCCCTACACTTTTTTATATAAAGCTAGTTACTAGTACATAGGCTTCTCTCTATATAAATGTGTGTGTATATATATATTACGGTTTGATTTATATAATTAGGTTGCTATTGAAAGCAGAAGATTATTTTCAAGCTATTAGGGTAGCAAGAGTCATTCATTTCTAAAATTATTAGGTCAGGTCAACAATGGTTGGTTTTGAATTTGTGCATTTCAATCATCTAAGACATAATGTGTTCAAATGCCCTTTTCAATGTCTCTATAGAATAAGAATGATTTGCTTTTCTTCTTCCCTTTTTTCTTCTATTAACTTTGACAAAGGGGTTTGTACTTCCTTACTTCTTTTTATTAATTTGTATGATCATCATGATGTTTGATTTTAACTTGAAATGACGTACAATAAAGAATTGTGCCTTAAAACTGCAAGAATATTAAAAGATGGGTGAGTCCTTCATTTTTGGTACTCTAAAATGTTACCAACTTATTTCGATAATGTCGGTTAAAAAATCATGACTCAAACTAAAGTACACAAGTGTTTTTTTTTCCTACTTAAATAATATTAGTTGAGACTTTTGCGGTCAATTGTGTTATTTGCCGTACCTTCATCCGTATTTATGGAATTGAGTAGTGAGGCAATGCAACCCATCCATGAGAATGCAATGATCCCTTCTAGGTCTTTATGGAATGAGGCATCAGAATTTGAGAAAGGCATGCGGTTCATGTGTAAAGTAGATATCCAGCATGCCGTGAAATTGTATAGCATCAAAGGACACAGACGATTTGTGGTAACTCATTCTACACCTAATGTATGGATTGTCCGTTGTAAGAAATATTTAGATGGATGTACTTGGAGGTTGCGGTGTTCGAGAAGAAAATCTCATGGAATGTTTGAGATCAGTAAATATGCAGGACCACATACATGTATCTATGCTAAACTGTCCAAGGATCATGCTCATTTGGACTCCACCGTTATATGCCGTGAAGTAGAAAGTGTGGTGAGAAGAGATTCGTCCATCTCAGTTCTAGTGCTTCATCAGATTATCAAGGACAAATTCAGTTATGATGTTCATTATAAAAAAGTTTTGTTGGGGAAGAAGAAAACAATTGCTAAAGTCTTTGGAGAATGTGAATAATCGTATAAAATGTTGCCGCGGTGGATGGCCGCTCTTCAAGAAAGCAATTTAGGGACATGTGTGGAATGGAGGCATGGCGAGCCTAATGCAAACAATGAGGTTGTATTCAAATGGGTTTTTTTAGGCATTTGCACCTTCTATTGCAGGCTTTAGACATTGCAGACCAATTATACAAATTGATGGCACATTCTTGTATGAAAAATACAAACAAAAACTCCTAATAGCTACTGTTGTTGATAGTAATAGTCATGTATTTCCTTTAGCATTTGTCATTATTGATGAGGAAAGTCAAGACAGCTGGGGATGGTTTATGGTTTGTTTGCGACATCATGTGACTGATAGGGATGATATATGTGTCATTTCTGATCGACACCCTGGTATATTGTTGGCAATGAACAATCCTCAAAATGGATGGACCCATGAAAGAGCTCAACACAGATTTTGCCTCCGTCACATATGCAGTAATTTCAACATGAGATTCGGGAGCAAAGAATTAAAGGATATTGTGTACTTAGCTTTGCACAACATCAACCAACCGAAATTTAAGGCATCCATGAAAGAACTTCAACAAATGAATGCGGAATGTATTGCGTGGTTTAATGACATTGATCGAGCACAATGGACTAACGCATACGACAAAGGATATCGATACGGATGGATGACTACAAATCTAGCGAATATTCATTGTGTCTATATTTTGTTACTATTATTTATTTAATGTGTTTGATTTATTACATTTAGAAGTTAATACATATATGGATTTTTTTTGTCACAAATGTAGAATGCTTTAACGAGGTCCTTAAAGGCGCGCGATTTTACCCCATCGCCGCTTTAGTGCAACAGACATTTTATCGTGTCATGGCGTACTTTAACAAAAGACGCGACGAAATAGGTGCAGCCCTAGGAAGGGGCGAAATGTACACAAGGTACGCACTGAATAAGTTGTCACATCGGGGAAAGGCGGCTGGAGGGCACAATGTTACATTAGTGAATCGTGAGAATGGTACATTTGAAGTCATCACTGCACCACGTGGCTATCATTTGAGAAAAGAGTCTAACAAGCAAGTGGTGAAATTGGAGGCTCGTAGTTGCACTTGTATGAAGTGGCAGTGTTTTGGCATTCCATGTTACCATGTTCAAGCAGTTTGCGCCAGTGTTGTCATAGATCACTGTCAGTACATTGAGTCATACTACATATTGTCTGTGTACAGTCAATGTTATGCTGCGAATTTTCAACCCATTCCTCACGAAGATTATTGGCCTAACGCTAGAGTTCCACACACGTTGCTGGCTGATCCATCTCGAAAGCGAGTCAAAAAGGTCGTCCTCAAACAAGACGTTTGCGCACTGAGATGGATTGGAGAGGCAATCAGAAACAACCACGTCATATGCAAGCAAGAGAAGGAATGGAGAGAAACCCCAACAACGCTGCGATGTAGTAAGTGTAAGCAGGATGGACACAATAGACGCACTTGCTCTCGTCGTCAGCAAGAACAACCGCCTAATGCTTCATAGTGAAAGGCTCTTTCAAGTCTTATGTTTCGCATCCACTTATATTTTCCTTGTATTTGATCACTTTCTTATGACTTTGTGGTACATGAACTTAGTTTCAATTAAACCATGTTTTCATATTATTCGCACACTTTTGTTTTAACTTTATTGTTTCTTCAATGGAATGTATCGCTACTTGTATTGTTTCTTCATTGGTTTATGGAATTAATGACAACATTGTTAATGATTTGGGGTTCTAGCGCGATATGGATCCTGACCCTATAGATGATTCAGTGTTGACTATGCAAGCTCTACATAGATCTACTCGCGTTTGGAATGGACCGGTAGTACTTCTTTTCGCCTGTTTGCATAATTTTATAGCTTCGTAGCTACATTTTAACTAATGTAACTTAAATCTCGTTTTCCATAGGAGCCTGGTATATTGACTATCAGGCGTAATTCAGCTGCACTACATCGATTGGTCCCACTGGATCAACGAATAGTTGGGCATCTTCAGGAATCTGGGTTTTATGGGACGGCGCGAATATGTTTCATATCAATTGATTAGCATCTCATTATTGCCCTTGTAGAGAGGTGGAGGCCAGAAACTCACACGTTTCATTTTCCAGTTGGCGAGATGACTATTACCCTACAAGATGTACAAATCATCTTAGGGTTACCTGTCGATGGATTACCAATCACTGGTCGTGTAGAGCAAGATTACGATGCCTTATGTATGACACAACTAGGCTTCCCATTCCCTGAAAACAACAGGACTGGAGGTCGGATCCAAATTCGCCAACTATCAAGATGGTTTCCAAACCTTCCAAATAATGCTGATGACGTGGAAGTGCAACGCTATGCAAGAGCGTACATCTTACAACTTCTTGCAGACAAGTCTAATAATCTTGTTCACATCACGTATTTGCAATTTTTGGAGGATTTTGAGGCGGCAGGACAATACAGTTGGGGTAGTGCAACTCTGGCTCACCTATATAGACAATTGTGTCTTGCACCCGACGTTGATGGAGCAGAGATTGCAGGTCCGGTCATATTATTGCAATTATGGGCATGGGATAAGTTGCATTTTCTTGCACCAATAATGAGAGGGCATATTCGAGACGACATCATACCAAACGAAGAATTATTTCCACCTCCTCCATTTGGTCATAGGTAATTAGTATTTTTTAACATAGTAATTTCAATTTGAGTATATTTATCTACATGTACATTCATGCATGCTTTGTGTTGTTTTGTACATTTCTATAGGTGGAGACATGCCTTGGAGACTACAGGAACATCAATGCACGCGCTGACAAAATATAGAGAAATGATTAACATGCAAGCACCCGATGAAGTAAGAAATATACTTAATCATTTTTTCCAAATACCCTATTCTACAATGGTGAAATGCGAATTTTATTCATTTCAAGTTGTTTTTTATAACTTCAGGTAATTTGGGAACCGTATCCTGAGACAATCATAAGGGACCTGCCTGCGTATTGTAGCAGTGGTCGTGCTATTTGGCGAACGAGGGCACCTTTGCTTTTCTTCTGTGTTGTCGAAATGTATAATCCTGATAGAGTCATGCGACAATTCGGTTTGAAACAAAGGATACCACATTTACATAGCACAAGCATGGAGCTACATAAGATTGACTTGAGAGGGAAAACGGATAAGGATTGGAGTGCATAACATAGTGTTTATGTCTGCCTGTGGAACGAACGTGCTTCCAATATTGCAACTGATGAAATATTGGAGGAGCCATTAGAATCTTACGATCCGTATATGCTATGGTATCGTCGCATTACACGACGATTCATGTCTCGTCGTGGAGCTATTGCTGAGGCATTGGTAAGTACAATTTCATTTTTTTCAGTCATGAAGTCTTTCAAATAGTTGTTTTGATTTTACTTTCGCATACAACTTCATAAATTTTTTATATGTAGGCACATTGAATGACATCAATTCATCAGTTGACATTGGGTGATGATGTGTCTATTGCACGTATTAGAGATGTAGCTGCATCGACTTTGACTGCAGTACATGCAGATTATCGAATGCATAATATGCCAACTTCATTTGAAGCTTCTCATCAATCTTCTCATGATGATACACGTTTGAGGCATGACACTCCAGTGTATACTCCATCAGTACCTCTCAACCAGTTCGAGACTCTATATACTCCATCAGTACTCTCAACGAGTTTGAGACTCCACATACTCCATCAGTTCCTCCCAACATGGCATTCGAGGCTACGAAAGGCTTTCCATTTCACAGGGCACCTACATTTTCGCGTCATTTTAATGCAACTCCAATAATGATGAATTTATCTGGGAGTACAAGTACTCATGATGATGGAATGCGTGATATCGATGATATTCAAATAGAAGATGCTCAAAATCCTGCTGATGTGGGCCATTCGAATGTGCCATTAGCTTTAAATCGTAATGTCCGAGTCGTAAAGAGAACACGTTGTGGGACTGGAAGTCATTATTTGGGGTCAGACTATGACTTTTTTTACTTTCACATGACATGTTTTTTGGTTTATATAATGCTTTGTAGTTCTTCCACTTCAATTTCCAAGTTCTTCATTTATATCAAATGAAATTTTTTGCATCACTGACATTACTTTTATGAATTTTGTAAATTACTTGTAACTTCATATTTTATACTAGTTTGTATTAACAAAATAATCAAAACAACGACACATGAATTCCATCAAAAGAAAACATCGGGACTTCAAAAGCACAAGAAAATAAAAACATGAACTTCGAAAAAAACAAGTCACTACTTGCTGTTGGCTTGCTGTTTTCAAGCAAGTCGTGACTGCTCCAACAGCAAGTCGTGACTGCAAGTCACGTTTTCCGCACCTACTCAAAACGTGATCTCAAATCACGTTTTCAGTTCCACAAAAAAAAATTTGGACGTGGCAGTGAGGTGGCATGAAATGTGTTAGATTTGTAAATATTTCTTTGGGTGTGTTAATGTGATATATATTTCCGTCCAATGCGTCAATCAAGCAAAAACTCCATACCTGTAGCCTCTATAAAACCGCATTTGGTTACTGGAAGACTGAAACTCTCTGCTCTGCAATCGTTCTCTCTTTCTTCTTCACCTCTCACCGAGGCCAGGCTGAAAACCCCATCGAATCGAATTCGCCCGCCAAAATCACCTAGAAACTCGAAAATCTCCAATTACTTCGCATTTCAACTCACCTTCTTCGAATCTGTGCGCAGTGGCAATGGCGAAATCCACATCTGGTAGGTTTTCTTTAATGTCTATCACGCACAACCGCTCAATCTCATAGTGAATGAATGAACGAATCAATTGATTAGAGATCTTCCGATCTGATTTCGGATTGTATGTTACTGATTGAACTTTCTGATGATCATTGCGTGTATTTTTTTCTTATCAGGAGATTTCTTGATGCGGCTGAGCAGACTTGAGCTTCCTTCATCGGAAATGTTGTAATGGCTCCTTTCGAATCCAAACTTCGAAACGAAACTGGCTACAGAAGGTTTCGCCGAAGCGTTTCGAGACGTAGGTTTTTGTTTTGGGCGTTTCTGGTGGCGTTCTTCTTTCTGATTTGCTCGTCTTTTTTCGGCGTCAAATTGCCTTTTCTTGGTGAGATTTTGTACAAATTTGGTTCTTGTGATATTGATTGAAAGATTGTTGTGCTGGTTCGTTGGTTTCATGATGTTCTGATTCCTGTTTGTTTGGCGTAGGTAAGTCGGAGAGCGACGCTCCGTACATTAGTATTAGATACCACAATAGATCCTTGGGAGGTCCGGGGAGGCCACCGAAGCATCGAAGGCAACGTAAGCATGGATGTATACTATTTAATGAGTCTATAATGATTTGCATTTTATCATACTGAATTTTATTTCTATGGCTACTCGATACCTGTCTGGCTCTGTGGATTGCCTTTTCATCTTTGACTGATTAGAATTATTCACCTTTTAAAGCATGATGAATTGCGACGTCTTAATGAAGCTCAATATTTTTTTTTCTACAATTGATCCAATTGGTTTTGATGAAAATACTGAAAACTATGAACTACCTGTTGCGATTTAGGCTTAAGGTGTTTTACCAATTAGTTTGTTTATGAACACAAACAACCTCGTTATTTAATTTTTCAAACTCGTGATCATATTCCACTATGAAATTGTTTGGTGAAAAGTTACATACAAATCTTAGATAAATCTTTGACGTGCATCAGGAGTGACTGCATTTGAATTGACGATTTTATATTTATTATTGATAGCTCCATAAATTCTTTGACTTGTGAAACGTCTGGTATTGGAAACTTCTGCCATTTCTTTATTCTTCTATCATTTATGAATTTCAATATTGTCATTTTGAGAAAAAAGAACTCCAATATTGTCGTATAAATACTATCCAATTCTGAAGAATATATCAATTCTATGTTGTCTAAAACATTCATTTGTATTGTTTGATGACCATGAATTGCACTGTTTTTTTTTTTTTTTTTTTTTTTTGTTCTATTTATTGTTGAAACTTTATTCATTTTGCCTCTGTTTCTCTTTGGCATAGCAATTTTTTAATATTACTTCCCTCGAAACAATGATACATCAGTTCATTCTGTTTGCGGAAACGTTTTACTTTGATATCCAGGGTTACTATTTCTCTAGGATTGATGTAATAATCATTGTGATTTTCACAGACCATCCCTGTGAGGTTGGATTTCTTGATTCGGTTGACAACGTTGTTGAACCTGAGGATTCCGTGAATTTTGTACACTTCTCCCTTGAGTATATTGAGAAAGAGGAGAAACCTTATGGGCACAGTACATTCAAACCTAAATTTGGAGGACATCAAACTCTTGAAGAGCGAGAGAATTCTTTTTATGCAAGAAACCAGAGACTTCATTGTGGTTTTGTGAAAGGACCTGAGAGATCTGGAAGCACTGGGTTTGATTTGGATGAAAGGGACAAAGAATACGTGAAAACCTGTCACATTGTTGTGTCTTCTTGCATTTTTGGAAGCTCTGATTTTTTGAGAAGGCCAACAAGCAAAAAGGTACTTGTATCACTTGATAGTGTAAAACGACAGTTTGTTCGCTGATGGCAATTCACTAGTTTATTGTAAAAATTAGTACCTTTGGTTTAGGAAGAATATTACCTCTATAGTTCCTCCTGCCATGGTATAACATTTTATTTCATTCTCCTTTTTGCTGTGTTCTTATGGTTTACCATCCACTAGAGCTTTTAAATATTTAATCTTTTGGGCCCTTTCCATCTGTTGCAATGGAATATGTTTTCAATTCATTAATTATTGACTGCTTGTTCATGGAAATACTAAATAGAACTCTGAATTTATCCAATATGGTCTGAGAATATCTAATGGATGATGAGCAGTATTTGTGAATTCGTTATATTTATGAGGTGGTGAAGATGACATGATGGAATGCATCCAATTAATTTGACTAAAAACCCCTGATATCATAAATGGTAGGGATACTGGATATGTAAATGTATATATTATAGCAAGTTCCTAAATCAGAAAATTGCGTACTTTCTATTGAAAAAAATTATGTTGCTAATTGCTAGAGCAATGATACTAATTCTATCACTTTTATCCTTAGCCCTTAGGCCTTAGGTGTCTTCTATTGTTAAAATCAGCCTTCTTATGCATAGAAAGGCTGAGGAGAGCAAACAAAATGAAGATTTTGTTTGGGCTTTAAAAGCTACTATTTTTTGCTGGTCAAGTCTGTATTCATCTGAGAGTCATTAAGAGCTTTTGTTATACTGTTGGGTTATAGAAAATGAGTCCTATTCAATTTCCATTTTTCTCTCCGTAACGTTCTGCATTCTTCTTCTCTCACTTTAGCAACAACTAGGAAACAATATAATATACAACCATCACCCAAGGATTTGGAAAGCACACCATTAATTGCACTAAATCGAGCAATGGAAGAGTTTGATCCATGTAGTTGACCCCAACTAATTCGGGCTTCAGGCTTTGTTGTAATTAACTTTTGTTTGGGACCTAACCTATACTCATCACTATCTTGATTAACAGTGAACTTAATTCTATTCAATGTATTTCTTCTTTCTTTCTTTTTATGTTATATTCATTTCCTTTCTCAGCCATCAAAATCCATATTCTTTCAGTACTTTCCCTGTTTAATTGGTTTTCACTTCTCCTAGGTTTGCTTGGCCATTTTCTTTTATCCTTTTCATGTTCTCACTGGATCGACTCAACCATAGCCATCTTTAAGACAACTTGTAGACTGTCAATGGATCCAGCTCCTTACATAATGATGATTGATATATATTTCATGCTTTTCAACTGTAGTGGCAGTGGATGAATGTGAATGACTTGAACTGAACATATGATTTCTATTTTTGACTGTCATTTGCAGTGCTGCCAAAGTAAACTTTTTAAGAAAAACTTAGTTCATTATTTTTATTTTGAAACAATTTAAATGTATGTGTCTGTGTATGTATGCATATGCTTGGATGCTCTTTTTTTTAATCTTTGATGGAAATAATTGCGCTTTAGTTTGAATTCTTGCAACAGTTATGCTTGCTGCCTTGCAGCTTGAATGCTTTTCTCTAACTTACATTATCTTTAATAAATTGGCCGCAGGTTAGTGAATTCTCCAAGAGGAGCGTCTGTTTCGTCATGTTTATCGATGAGGAAACAAGGTCAAAGTTGGCATCTGAGGGTCAAGTTATTGATGATACAGGACACATTGGTTTATGGAGAGTTGTTGTTGTGAAGAACTTACCATACAAGGACATGAGGAGGACTGGAAAAGTGCCAAAGTTTTTGTCTCACCGTCTCTTCCCATCAGCTAGGTAATGTGCCCACATTTTTTATTCGATTTACTAAATCAGCTTCACTCAAGCAATGCGCTTAATGCGTGAAACTATTGCTATGCAAATTCTGTTTAAGATGAATGGGATGTATTCATCTCCATTCTTTCTTTTTCGGTGCTAGAATAGTGTCTTTTCTGTTATGCCTGCATGTGAATCTGAGCTTTTTGTCTTCCGCGTTAGGATTGGGATCTGGATAGTGCAATGGTATGATTGTACATCCTAGAAATCTTCATTGATCCAGATCTTAAACATGGTCGTTTCTTTGCATAGAATTGTTGTAGGATTGGGATCCATATTCTGGGATCATGTAACGTAATCCAAAGATCTCCAGTCCAGATAGTATGATGTTTTGATCGTACATCCTAGGACTCTTCATCAATCCAGATCTTAAATATGGTTGTTTCTTTGCATAGAATTGTTATAGGATTGGAATCCATATTGTCGGATCATCTGGGATCATTCAAGTGAAAACTTATATTGCTTTTATAGAGGCAAAACACGAAAAGACTCATAAATGTCTTTATACTTGTTGAACATTATTTGCCTAGGCCTTTGGTATAGCGTTTGTTTGGTCTCAGTTTTTTTTTTTTTTAATTATTTTTTTATTTTTTTAACAAACTAACTTAGTTACAAGTTGCAACCCTTGACCCCAACATGAGTCGAATCCCAACCTTGCTTTTGGAAGTGATGCCTCATCCATCTCACTGGAGATGCTTTGGTTTCATTTGTTCTCAGTTCGCATGTATCTATGCTTGAAATGAAGCATTTAACAGGACCTGTGTCCACGACATTATTTCTGTCTAAGGTCCTATTGCTTCTGGTTTATTCTACCAATGAGCCAGTCAACCTGTTCTGATGCAATATTCTATATTTTGTGTTTTTCTTTTTTAAATTATGGTTTCCTTTTAATTAATCTTGCTTTGTTTTTCTTGTTTCTTCCCACCATTGAGTGTTCCTTTTGAAGTGTGCCTCACAATATTCTCTGATGAACTGTGGCCAATTGTTACTTTTACATAGGATTCTTGAACTGTATATTTGTTTTTGAATGAACAGCATATGATATTATTGATAGTGGGCTGTTTGTCTTGATTTCATTTCTCTGGGTTTTCTTTGGATAATATGTATATCAAGGTTCAAGTTAAATATTTTGTAAATATATTTCAATTGTTTTCAGGTATTCTATTTGGCTTGACAGCAAAATGCGGCTTCAAACAGATCCATTGCTGATCATTGAGTACTTCTTATGGAGGAATGGATCAGAATATGCCATTTCAAACCATTATGACCGACACTGTGTTTGGGAGGAGGTGCTGCAAAACAAGCGTTTGAATAAGTACAACCATACTGCTATAGACGAACAGTTCATGTTTTACCAGTCTGATGGTCTTACCAAGTTTGACCTGAATGACATAAATACTCCTCTTCCTAGCTGTATGCGCTCATAACATCTTAATTTTCACCTTCAGATTTTCTTTTGATTTTTATTTGCTAGTGAAGTTCTCAATTTTTTTAGCATCCTGTTGTGATGACCCATGTCATATATTTGCAGATGTCCCTGAAGGTTCCTTTATTGTGCGGGCTCATACACCCATGTCAAATTTGTTTTCATGCCTTTGGTTCAATGAAGTTGACCGTTTCACATCACGTGATCAACTTAGTTTTGCCTATACTTACTTGAAATTAAGGAGAATGAATCCTGATAAACCATTCTTTCTGAACATGTTTAAGGTAATGTATGCATATTTGATTGTGTTTGAGATTTGGTCTTCTGCTTTCTACTTCATAGTTTCTACTAGAGTTTCTTTCTTTGGAGTGCTTTATTCATTACAGATAATTCAAGCTTTGTTCAAGAATTATTTGTTTTTCTTGTTTTTTCTTATCAGAAGATTTTTCTTGTCTCTTCTATATATGGCTTGACGAATTGTTGTCTAGAATCAGAGCTGGTCTTATGACTCTTATTAATACATTACATATATAATTGTTGTTGTAAATTATATGTGGATTGACAACTCATTGTATTGTGCAAGGAACGAAAATTCGCTAAAATTAGCCGAATTTTAGGCGAAGTTTATCGAGGTTGAAGGGATTGAAACAAAGTTCACGGGTAGTTTAAAAACTACAAAACTTCGCCGAAGTTTATGTTGAAAATCGACAACTTTGATACAAATTGATATGGATTGCTAAAAAAAAAAAAGAAATTGCAAACTTTTTGGTCAAAAAAATCGAGTGTGTAGGAGACGAAAGGGTCGAGGGTTGTAATTGATGGTGGTTTTTGGGGGTTGTTGAGAATTTGAGAGTGACTCACTTGTGTACACACATCTCTACAACGATCATGTGATCCTTTAATTTTGCATTATGATTCAATGTATGCATCGAGATTCACTTTTGCAAACACACATCTCTACAACGCTTTGTACTTTTTTTTTATTGATGTATAATATCAAAAAATGGTTATTTTCTTTTGCTTTAAGTACTGACCTGTAAAAGAAAAGCTTGTTTCATAATTTTAATCTTACTTATGTGAATGTGCAATTAATAAAATGACTAGAGAATCAAATTAAGTGTAATTATTATCACTAAAAAGTGATCTACCATACACATAATGAATGAGTAGTGCCAATAAAATTGACTTAAAACCATTAAATTGTAAATTTTTTAAGTATAAATGCATAATTGTGCTTGTTTGGACATCTCATAAAACGAGTTTTAATTTATTGACCATTTAAATAAATATTTCTTAAACTTCTCTAAGTTAGTGAATTTGTACCAAAATTCTCCACGTCGAATTTATTTTCTTCTAATTAATTCTGGTTATCAAGAGGGCGAATTATAAGGCGAAACCGAAGTTTCGATCCTTGGTATCGTGCAACTCCTAAATTTATTCTATGATGTAATTGCATATTAACCTCTCATTATTGTATACATTTATATATTGTAACCTATAGCCCTTGGTCATAAAGACCAAGGGTCTATATAAAGGGACACATACATGTAATGGGATGTACCAAGTCATTGTCTCTCCTTTCACTCCCAACTTCTCTTGTTCATTTCAAGTTCGAAGTTTATGTTTTCCGTTGTTTTAGTTTTCCATATTATCAACACGATGTTGCTCTATACAAGGGAGGGCTTGACAATTAAGAAAAACTCTTAAGGTGACAAAGCTCAGAAAGCATAAACAAATAACTAGAAAAAGAAGAAAGAAAAGAGAACTCTTATTCACTTGGTACAATCCCATTAATGTGTCCCTTTGTATAGACCCTTGGTCATGAAGACTAAGGGCTATTGGTTACAATATGTAAATTTATGCAATAATGAGAAGTTAATATGCAGCTACATCATAGAATAAATTAAGTTACGAGGATACAATGTTGTCAATCACACATTTACATTTACATTTACAAAAATAGTTCCTCCTTTTCTTTTTCCAAGGTTTTCTCTCTTTTTTTTTTCTTTTTTTTTTTTTTTTCCTCAGAGCTAGAAGGTGGTGTTCTGGACCAATAAAGCATCAGACCTGTGGGAGCCTGAGTGTAGGGTTTCGATTAGTTAATGACATATTTTACTTCATTGATTTTGCAGGATTGTGAACGCAGATCACTAGCGAAGTTGTTCAAGCATAGGGCAACCGAGTCACCTTCAACCCCTGTACAATGATTTGCTGACACTTTTTTGACCCTGCCACAACAAAAAATTTGCGAATCTTGTTTGGTTAGTTGAAGAAAAGGTATATAAGACAATCAAAGCCTTATGACGTCCTGAGCTCACATTGTGCAGCTCAATGTCAATGGGGAAAAGATTAATACCTATCCAATCTTATAAGGGAGCATTTTGTGGGTGCAAATTATCCGCATACGAGGCTTTGTACAGTCTTTTTTTTTTTTTTTTTTTTTTTTTTTTTTTTAAAGTTTTTCTGAAATCTGATGAAGACTGCTGCCCTCAATAATTTTGTATTTTTTAGACTTTACAATTAAGGAATCTGATCATCTTGAAGCTCTCTCATTTATATGCAGTGACATTAAGGAATCGCCTGGCCTTCAAACACCACAGAAATTCTTGCGCTGCAACAACTATGGTCAGTTCATATGTCTACGGTATATGCCAAACCTCCAAGCTTCAATGTCACATTGTCAAAGTGAAGTTGATCGGATCGAACTTTGCCCAGGTCTAAATTCTACATACAATCAATTCACTGATCCGATTACTTGTCGAGTATTCCCCTGAAAGTTTACAGGATTATGACCGTTGCCGTGTTTACTTTCACTTGCAGGGTGTTAATATGATCAATTCTTTGCTTCCACGAGAATGTCAGTGAAAGAAATGTTATCAATCTCTATCTTTTGGGTAGACATTTTGAGATTAGTATAGAGATGAATGTGTTGTTTCTCGTCACCTCTCTTGGAATTCAGATATTTTAACCGCGAGAAGTTCCCCTACTAATCCCATTTGTTCCTTTGAAATGAGATGCAGACAATGTTAATAGTGAAAAAGAGTAAAGAGATTCCAGGGAGCTCTTAAACATTTTTGCATTTTTCTTGGCATCTCATGCTTTATTGAATCAGAGAGGGGGATGATGTCAGGGTAAAAAGTTCAAAAAATGAGGTGGGAGGTGGTGAAACATTAAGTCCGCAGTGGGTCCTTGCCACTGGAGTTATCTCCTATAGACTTATTGACACAATTACCTCATTAGCTTTCTATTATCTTCCTTCTCTTGTTTTGAAGGATATTTATGTCATTTCATATTTTTATTATTTTTAAAATTTATAACTCCCTGGAAGTTCAAAATTGAACTTAGTATGAAAATATGAACTTCATTGAGACTTAACTCATGGGTTACATGCCTTTCGCATATCTATACCTTAAAATATGCATCGGGATGTGCATAGACCCTTCTAATACTTAAAATATGCATCAAGATGTGAACACAACTTCTAATATGTCACATTGTTATAGTATTGCAACGGCTCAAAATTTACTAATAGTAAATTAGTCCCAAATCAGGGTCATCGACTCGTGACGTGGCTCGAGAGCGGGTATGCGGTCCAACACTTGGCACGAAAATTGAGAAATATATTATTTTTATGTGATGGATGTCTAGTGTAATGTATGTGTATACTATACTTGAGTTTTTGTATTTAGTTCGATTGTTTCGTAAGTTTGGCGTGCGAGCGAGGACATGCCTCGAGATGCGTGCGAGCATGGGCGTAATGGTCAAAATTAATTAAACTAGAATTAGTGTTAATTTCGAGGATTAACGGCCGTAATTCGGGCGTTACGTGGACAATTTGGTTGACTCGGAGTCGAGAATCTAAGAAATATGTTATTTATAGATGGTGGTTGTTTATAATGCGGTGTTTAAAAATCATTAATTATTGTATTGCATCGCATGTGTGTACTTTGTTATCGGGCGAGTTGGTGTGACGAGGAGTTACCTTAGGAAGCGTGTCGACGCGGGAATCGGGTAGGAGTGACTCGGGGATGCTTGACTAGGCTAAGAACTAGAGTATGATGTTTAATTAAATCATAGCCTAAGTTTGTTAATTAAATAAAGTGAAACATGACGCACCTCGAGATGCGTGTCGAGGCGCGGGGCATTGGGTTTCGGGTGGTCGGGAATTGGTGGGACCACTAATTTATCAATAAAAGTTTCTAAGAACACCAATCATATGTATTAATATGCCTAAGTGAATTAAATTGATCAAAAATAAATAAAGTCCTACAGTTGGATATGAAATTAATTGAACCCTTGATCAACCTAGTGATGATCTTATAATACATATAACAAGGCAAGATGAGTGGCTTTCATGTGGGACGAGTGGTTTCATTTGGGGACAAGTGGCATTGAGGGAGACACATGTCCTAGTAATTAACTAATAGTAAATCAAAGATTCGGCTAATTAATCCACTTACAAATATAAGTATTTAAGGTCTATACTTAGTGGAAGAGCTCAACATATACATTTAAGCTGAAAAATCAGAGGAATTGAGGAGGATCTTTGCTGAAAAATCAGAGGAGATCAAGGAGAGTTGGAGCTCAAATTAAAGTGTCATCAACTCTAGGTACACATCTTTCTATTTTAAGTTTGAAATCAGTTATAAGTTTTGGTCATTTTCAGAGAGTATATGTTCGAGTATTTGAAATTGGTTTATATATTTGGATTACTCATTTCAAGCAGTTGATAATCCAGCTGTTATGAAGTTCTTAATTTGGTTTTGAAATAAAAAAAAATATGAATTTTTGAAGTTGTATGACCAAAATTGAAATTCTGCATGTTGTATTATGAACCAGTCTGTAATTTGGTCAGAACTTCCTCATTTTAAATCGAAATGGACCCAATCTTATGACATTTGAAAGCTAATTCAAAGGGAAACAACTTTGTCCACTGAAAAATTTTGTAATTCGAATGTTATTATGTCCAAAAGTGCTCTACAAATAGGTGATTAAATGCATTACGAGATTTTTAAAACTAAATTTTTAAAAGTCATAACTCTCCTCATTCTAATTTTGCTTGTCGCATTATGCCTATATTCATGGGAATATGATTTACTGTTGTCAGATGCTATATTCGCATGTCTCATAGTTTACCGATTTTATTTCATGAATATTGTGTGGACTTCTCTTGGGATTTTACTCACTGGACTCGTCACTATATTTGTTGGGTGACCAAGTGTAGATCCTTTGACGGGCAAGGGCAAAGACAAGGGCAAGGGCAAGGAGGTATTGGGCGGCTACCTCTGAGTTAGCGACACTAGCTCGTGTTTGATTACAGTATGTATGTATTTACTTTTCGTTGGGTTTTAGGGACCGTAGAACATTGAATACATTTATATGGATCTTTTGCTGTACTTATTTCGCCTTTGATTTATACATGATATCTTTTTGCCGAGTTTTCCACTACTTAGGATTGTTAAATATTATGTAATTTATTCACTTAAAGACTTATGCAGTAAAATTATATTAATAATTGATAAACTGATTAACCGACTAATATATTTATATGAAGATTAATTAGCTATATAAATTAAAGTTTAATGTAAAACGTGTAAACAACCAGTTAGGTCATGGGGCGTCGTAGATAAGCATGTCACTACGTGGCGAGATTTGTTGACGTGTGATGCGACGTGGCAGGTCCTACGACGGCCTTGGAGTTTAGCCCGCCACAATGAGAACCGAGTAGAGAGTGACATGATGAGTTTTAATTTATTGGAATGAGATCAATATACATATATGTTAGGCCTATGGTTTAATGTGAATCAAATTACAAGCCTAAGTTAAGGAAATAAATCCTACACTATAGATTTACCTCGAGATTTGCATTAGAATGGAATCCTAGGGGATTTAAGTTGGGAATGGTTGTCAACACAATAGAATTAATTAGTGGAGGTAGGAGTTAATGAGATCCATTGATAAATCATCTAGATGAACAAAAACCCATTAAATGTATGGCTAAGATTGGGATAAAAAATAAACTATATAAACAAGACTAGTGCTTAATATTAACATGCAAGAAACATAACTTTGAAATAAAAATTCAGAGCTTAAAAGCTGCTAGAAATTATGGTTGATGATAGCAAATTCATCAAGGTGGAGGAGAATTTATCAACTAAAGTAGGAGATTTAAGTCCTAAGAACAACTACACACACTAGGTAACAAATCTCATCTTCTTTAATTTGAAAGTTTAGCTATATAAGTGTGTTTAAATCCAAAAACCAGTGAAATTTTCGAAATCTCCTTTTCATGCAGATAATCCAGCTATCAAGAAGTTTTCAATTTGGTTTTGAAGTAAAAAAGTTATGAATTTCTAAAGTTCATGAAGTTGTAAAACAAAACTGGAAATTCTGCATGTTGTTGTTATGAACTAGCCTCTATAATTTGGTCATAATTTTCTCATTTTAAATCGAAATGGAATCATTCTGGTGGCATTTGAAAGTTCACTCAAACGGGAACAACTTTTGCTTAGTGAAAGATTTTGAAATTTGAATGTTTTCATGTTTAAAAAGCCTTTGCAACTTTGGTGATGAATCTGAAATTTCTGGGTTCACAATTTTGCTAATGTCTTGCAGTTTTGAACATAACTCCCTCATTTCTTATTGGATTGAGCTCATATTTTAGTATGATGTTTTATGATATATTTGTAGGCTTTAGTAAAAATATCATGAGTTTTGAAGCTACGGTTTATAAGAAATGAATTTTACAATGTTGCTGGTCTAAATATAAAACTGTTTTAAGTCATTGTGGTAAGATTTTCATATCTCCCTCGTTTCTTATCAAAATTGTGCAAACCTTATAGTTATGAAAAGTTAAGACGTAGCTCTAAAAACCTCTCTTGGACTACAATACATAATTTTTACGTTTTGGTAATTGAAATCAACTCACAAGTTGTTACACCAAAACTGTCTTTATTCGATAAAGTAGGTTTCAACATAACCAAAGTATTAAGGGGGCTGATTGTGAAAAATTAGAATTTAAAACCACTTAAACCAACTCTAATAGCTCGGACAAATCCTAAAATACTCTAATTAACTTTAGGAACATAGAGGAGAGTCTCGGGGAGTCATTTGCGAGTTGCGGGGTGTCGGGAAGTCGGATTAGCTTAGGATTTTGCGTGAATTTTGAGTAAATAGATTAAGGCACTTTTCTTCATTTAATTTCCCTCATATATATTGAATTTACAAACCTTTAGACTGATGATGCTTTTGTACTCTTAATGCCATGATTTGCTTTCTATTCTCGCTCTTATTGGGCTATTGTTCTATGTCATTACATTCTTGGCTAAAATCATTGATTCTCATGCCTAAACTATGTCTTTTTTATGGTATAAAGATATGAATGATTGTTAGGAATAGCATGCTATTAGTGTAGTTTTGTTATCGGATAACTTGATGGTAATGTACTCATGTTTTGGTGTGCATTGTGTCGCACTTTACCATGCCTTGAAATCCTTATCTGTGTCTTTCTTGTCTTTATAAAATAGTTCTTGTATTTATGATCCTTTACATGATTGAGATGAGTAGTACACAGGGTCACTGGACTCTGGGGATGTCGACACTCTTCACTAGCTTGCGCGACACTGATCATGGCCGCAAGTATAACAATTCGATTATAGTAATAATGTAATCAACTAATGTTGATTACGGATATCGTCATCGGGGAAAGGTGTGTTGCACATTTAGTCAAATTCACTCTATTGCTAAGAAAATCCTTTTTTAGTTGGTTTTAACTAACTACTATATTCTAGAAAACAATGTAAATAACTTGTACTCTTATATTAAGAAGACTCTTAGTTCACAACTTCATCTAGATAATGAATTACTATGCTTTCACATCTCATTTCCTTCATCTTCATTATGTGTGTGCAATGCTCAATTAGAATAGACAAGTTTCCTTAAGATTCACTTCAACCCACTATCGTAGTGGAAAAGATCTTAATGTGCAAACTAGAACTCCACCTATCAATGTGAATGACGTAAGTTCCACATTGTTTTAAGTTCCAAATTTTTAGATTCATAATCACTTAAGTTTACTATATCTGTCTCACTAATCAATAACTATCTATTGATGTTATATATTTTACGGTTGTATCGTCCATATCCGGCTTAAAAGCTCCAATGGCCATGGTAACTCCTAAAGTCTCTAATCAACAAACACGTGATCAAGATGTTCATAGCATTACGTATATAATCAATACATATTCTAACCATTTCACTTTTTAACTTTATAATCCATTCATACTCTCTTTAGCATTTGCATTCATACCATAAGATCAATTGATCCCTAAAATTAATAAAATACTCACTCATCATTGAAATCAACATACACATCATGAATCAAAGATTAAATTAAATAATTTCAATTAATCAAGAAAACAATACCGAATAACCACAAGTGAGTCTTCAATGTCTTCTCCTTCAAATCTCTCCTTAATACTCAAGAACAATGTAAACTAAGCAATTTTATATTGGTTGCTCAAAAATTATGTTTACCACATTTTAATACCTATTTATACCTATAAGACTCTTTAAAATACAATTAGAAACCCTAATTAACAATTCTAAATGAACTACAACTCTAAACTTTTTTTATGTCTCGCCGCTGTTTGTAAGTGATCCCACGCTGTGTGTGTTAAGCCACGGTGTCGCCACAACTTCAATTTTTTTATGTAAATTTTCCTCACACAGTAGGCTCGGTGCCCTGCATTTTCCATTCTGGCACTGTGTGTACAACTACACCGTGCCGCCACTGCACCAACTCTGCTTTACCACTTTTCTTGTCTTCGCTCCTTCTCTATGCCTTACCATGCTTTGTGCACTTTTCCCATGTCGTTAAGCCTTCATTCCATGACGTCAAGTATGGTTTTGTTCATTTCCTCCTCATTTCATCATGAAATCACTCTTTTGTCTTCTTTATACCTTGAATGCCTGAAAACTAGGGGTGTTAATTTTTTGTCCGGCATGCCGGCTCGGTTTTGTCCAACTCGAAAAAAAAAAGAGTTTGGTCAATAATTTTTTAAATTCGAGCCAGGTCTGTGTAAGGCTTTGATGTCCAAATTAAAATCTGGGTCGGGTCTGGACAAGACCCTCTAAGTCCGGACCCGGCCCGAATTTGAAAAGATACTTATTTTATTTTGAAAATATATTTCCATACATAGTATAATTCACAAAACAACAAAAAATAAAGAAACTTACATAACTTGTATAAAAATGTACTATTTTAGTTTTGAGACTTAGTGAAATTGCTTGAGAGAACATTATGTATTTTGTTTTTCAACAAAACAAAATATTATTATGTCTTGTAATTTAAAATATTAAATACAACTTGAACATTACTTTTTTAAATTATGTTAGAGAATATTACATTCCAAGAAACTTACACTAATTTTAATAATTATAAAAAGCTTTTAAACACAAATTTTTTTAAAAAAAACTTGACAAAATTTAGACATTAGAACAACCCAGATTAAAAGTAAATCGAGTCTAGACAAGGTATATATAATTATCCGAATTTACATTCGTGCCGGGTCTGGACCGTGTAAATGCTCGTTTACATCAAGGGTGGCCCAGACCTGGACCCGTCCGAACCCAAAAAATTGACACCCCTGCTGAAAACACATAAATACCGTCATTTAAAGCTTATTTCGGGATATTTATACCAAATATACTACTAAAAAAGTCATATATGTAAGTCTAATAACTCACTTATCAAACACCCCCAAACTTATAATTTTCCTCGTCCCGAGCAAAAGTGTATTCTACTACTTAAGTCCATACTCATTATACATCGTTCATGAAGTATCCTTTAATTCAAATAAGTCGAAGCTAATAATCCACGAAAGAGTTTTTCTTTCCAAAAACTAACATTTTCAAAAACATGTAGGTTTAACAATACATAAAATTCACTTTCAAAACTTAAAAGTAGTTCACTACCAAAACCATCACTAATCATAAGTTTATTTCATCTCGACACTCAAGTAGCAAGTGTATAATCTCACGATTTCTAATTACGCTCAAGAATTAACAAATAAGCATAAATCATTCTAGTTTAGTAGACTTTAATACTTCAAGAGTCCATAGGACTTCATATAGTTGGAAAGAAAACTTAACTAAACTAAGTTACTTATACTCGAGCTAAATCTTTTCATTTGAAGTGTTTTAATATAACTTCATCTTTTCTTTCATTACATTTATCTCTATTTCTTTTCTTTTCTCTTTTTATTTTCTAGTTGCACGGTCCCTGCTTATTTTCCTATGAATTATGTTTTTTCTCTATTTTTCCAACCATCAAGTTCTCTACTCATTTTCCTGTAGAACTTGTGGGACTCTCTATCTTATTTAAAACTCTTGTTAGCACTTCTCACTTTTACTTTATCAAGCAGGTTTTAACTCTAACTTTTCATTTAACACCATGTATATCTCTTCCCCTATTAGTACTAAGTATTTGTTTATTTTTATACTCAAGTAAAATCCATACGTATTATAGAATTCCTTAGAAATCTAACTTTTGCCATAAGAAGTGTTCTAGTATTATTCTTGCTTTTGTTTCAAGTTCATGGTGTTCCCCAACTTTAAGTTTCTAATCATAAAATTATACCGTTATTTGCTACATTTCTTCTTTTCTTCAAAAATTTGATAATATTTTCTTGAGTTTCATATCAACAATATACTTGTATTCTTACTCATCCTCACTTAAAGACATTAACCTTGTAAATGAATTACTTATTCATTTATATACTATTATATATAACCTAATCTATACTACCTAAACACATTCAAATACTAAGTAAATGAAAAAGAATACACTACCACGCTTTCCTTTTTAACTTCTTCAAAAATAAAATTTTACGATCAAATCTACAGTGTTTATCCTTATTTCATCATTTCTTACCACTTCCCATAGTGTTGATGCCCCCAAACTTAAACCAAACCTTGCTCTTAAGGTTTAAAAATAAGCCTGAAATATAAAAACACTAACACACAAACATCTATAATATAATATAAGAAAACGCATAAACATAGAGTTTAAACAACTAATAAAGTGATAAAATATCCCAAATTTTAAAATAATCAGTATAAATGTATCACTCGTCTCCCTAAGGTTTAGAGAAATCTTAAGACTCTGACTCTAGGATTGTGCATCATCATCAGCTCCAACAAAAGATGGTGACAAATGAGGCTCCATCCTTCTGCTTTGCACCATGTCAGGATCAAACATGTAGTTTAGTGCTGCTGGAAAGCTAATAGACCTATCAGTAAGTCTCAACCGTCTTCTCCTCTCATATCCAGCTTTGTCCCTCTGATGATCTGCAAATAACATAAAATTACGCTGTCCATTCAGTTGATCTTCCTCATATCTCAATAAGGCTTTCACGATACTGAGCCTTTTCCTCTCTGTACTGTCTTCTCATCTCAGCAATCTACAACCTCTGTCGTCGTGGAGTTAAGTCCTCAGGTGGTGGTACTGGTGCCTGTCGTGGTGTAGGGGATGGAAAAACTTCAGGACCATCCAAGTTCTACTCTCCTATTAATGGGTCTACAAACTTGTAGCCCTCAGCAAATCCCTGCTGGTGATCCTCATTCTCCCCGTATCATTCATTTTGCAATTCTTAGGCCAATTCTGCTGCTGATGTTTCTGTTGCGTGATCCTTTTGCTCCTTGGCTAATAACTCGACCTCAAGTTTGTACCTATCGACTCTTTTTCTCTCACATCCTCAGAGTCTTGGTATCTAGTCGATGATCTCGAGGTTAACATAAACTCCTATTCTATTATTGCTTGGGTCTCTATATCAAATTCTTCATCCTGAATCAATTGCACTCCGACCTTCAAGTACATTTGGGTTATTAAAATTGGAAACAACAATTTGTTGTCTCTCTCAATCATGATAGACTCCCTCAAGTTTAGGGTTTAGGGTCTTGTAGATGATCTCACCAATATTGATCCTCCAATTCTTAATAATCTCATATAAACAAACCACATTGGGCTTGTTGATCTCGCCCTGCTAAGTGGTTGGGTATAATGAAGCAACTAGAAAATGTTGTCATATTCGAAAATCTTTCCTCACACTCCCATTCTTTATATGCTTCGACACATTCTTAGCTCTCATTACCCATCCTTGTTGTCCTCGGACAACTAATGCCCTCTCAATGACTCTAAAAGGGTATAAGTTATAGAGTCTCTTAAACAAATCATCCGAGAAGGTCTGTGATTCTCCAATCATGTTCAAATCTTCTAACTCATAGATGTCGTTTATGTATCGCTCATTAAAGGGGACAATTACTCCTCTCACCTTCACTGAGTCACCTTAGTAAACTTTGCATTGGCATAAAATTTGTAATCTATTTCACTCACTCCATTAACCTTGTTCTCTTTATAGTCTTGAGTGAATTGCTCCCAACCTTGTTGCTTAATGAAGTTATTAACTCTTATCATACTTAGCCAGTAGGTTTATTCCTCTCTCACAAATGAACTCCCTATTCTCAATGACCCCATATCTCTCCTTAGTCTCTCTACTAATATAATACTTATATTTAAAAGGCCTCGGACCATCCTCATTTGAATCTCTTGAGGATGATGCCTCATTATCATTTGCCCTAGCCTCACTAACGTGACTCACTTGCTTCCTTGTTCTTGCCATTTTCAAAAATTTACACAACACAACAATTCACAACGGGTCTTCAAATCACCTAAAATCAAAATTTTCATCCACAAAAGGTTATTCAAATGCCAAATAATTTAAAAGACAAACTAATTCACCATAAGCCTCATTGATGCTCTAAATCCACACAACTTAAAATTCATATCCAACAACCTAATTTCCATTATTCGTGCAATTTCATCAATTATATCCAAAAATTCCAAAGCGTAACTAATGAAATTGCAAATTTACTTTAATGCCGGATTGCTTTTTGGTGTAGATTGCTCCTCCAAGCTTATATCAATCAATGTCCTAGCTCTCTTCCTTGTGCTAATCCATAATGTAACTTCTTTTTTCACTTTTGATCACTCGGAACACTATTTTCTCTCTTAAAATTCCTCAAACTAGGGTTCTAGAGGGATGTATGCTTGGTTGGTGGTGTATGAAATAGGTTTCAAGTGTGAAAAATATGAATTGAAAAGGGTTTAAAACCCTATCCTCGACTCAAATGCTATCCCTTATAGGGCACGATGCAGCCATAACGTGGCCACGATATCAAGGTTGTTGTGAGCATTTTTGCTCACAGCTTGGTGCTGTCCTAGCACCGTCCTTATGTGCCCACAACGCCGTGTGTACATACACACGACGTTGACCAGTCTGTCTCCATAAATTTCAAAATTTTCATTAACTCCCTATTGGCGCTCTCCTGGCTCTATGTATTACTACACAAGGCATTGTGACAGCGTGAAACACCCTGTGTATATGAAAATTTCATAAAATTTACCCGTGATTTGTCCATGTACCTGACCTTTACTACCTCAAATCCTTTGCTCTTTTACGTTCTTTGCTGAATTAATTGAGACTTCTCCATTCCGATGAAATGTCACCTAGCAAATAGTCTTTCCTGCACAATTAGCACAAACTTTCAAAAGTTAGAAAATTAGTTAAGTGTTTGGATTGTTATAACTAAACTAAATAAATAACTAACTAAAATTTAAAAATTAAAATTAAAAACCCTTGTGTTGCCTCCTAGTAGCGCTTCGTTTAACGTCACTAGCCCGACGCCTTTTTGCTTATTTAGTCCGAGTCTAAATCGAGATACTCCATTTGTAGGTCGAAGATAACGATATCTCTCTCTCGAATGTGCTTCTTGCCCTTCAATAAAGACAATCTTCTCGTTATCGTCATTTTACTCGACACTCATTGTGATCACTTTCTTCCTCGTGTACAAGACCGCATTGGCAGTGTTCAAGAATGGCCACCCAAGTATCATAGACACACTATCATCATCAACTACTTGCAAATCTATTGTATCGAGACAATTGATCTTCAAATCTGCTTGCAACATGTCCTTTATAGGCATTACATTAACTGAGGCTCCCGTGTCACATAAGATGTTTCTAAACCGGTACTTATCAATGCTCAATGGTAAGCATATATATCTCCAGGATATCTGATCTTGATTGATTGAAGTCTCGGTGCGAACTTGGATTTTGGTTTCAACTTCTTTGGAATAACATTGATGCTATTTTCGTTTGGTGCTTCTTCAGAAGGTCCTACATCTTGTTGCTTAACTCTCCATTGTTTCTTCCCCTTCTTGTTATTCTTCAAGGCATTGATCCTTTGTTGCTTAAATCATTCGAGTTCATCTTATTTTTGTTCCGTTCTCATGCATCACTTCATATTTTCTCATAGTCAAAGTGTTGACTGTTTCTGGCTTGTACATCACTTACTCTTGCATTGGTTCATTCGGTGTCATAGTGCCTATCATGTGAATAACACTAACATTCTTTTTTGGGTTTGTGATTATGTTACTTGGAAACTGCCCTTCCTTCCTTGAATTCAAAGCAATGAATAACTGACCGATCTGTTTCTCCAGGTTTTGATGGATTGTGTTCTTTAATCATCCATCCTTTTTAGAGTTTGCTTCACATTTTTCATCTCTTTCTCATACTTCTCATGGCATTCCCTATTATTGACGTCGGTGGCATACAAGAATTACTCAATTGACTTTAATGAAGTCATTTCTTCACTCTTGCCTAGCTTCCCTGGCTGGACTTGTTGATCAAAATATGGCGGTAGCTTCAATGTATTATTTGGATTTTCATATGAGAAGTTCGAGTTGTTGTATCCTTGATAAAACCTTTGAGGAGCCATTCCTCTCGGCCTGAAGTTGTTTCCATGGTTTTGGTTGTTCATGAAGTTGATATCTTCAGTTAGAGCCCATCTCACTTAGTCTTGACTTGGTCTAATTCCCCTAATGAGACACTTAATCTAGTCAATTAACTTTAACCTCAAAATAATTTTATTTCAATCCTTAATAATGTTCCAAAACTAAATTTATATCCTCAATCAAACTCAATTCATGATTTGTGTAATTGGAGCAAATATCCATATTTTGTAAAAATTTCGGCTGCACCTCCCATAAAAGTGGTCTGCCAAAATTTTTACATAAAATACAGTAGAATAGGGAGAAACCTAGGAGGACTCACAACTCCCAACAGTTCACAATATATATCAATTTAAAACAATTAAACTAACTTAAAGTCTCCGAGTATCTTATTTACAAATTTACAAACCCAAAATAAACTGATACTGAATAAAAAAACTTCTCAACTTACTTTACACTAATTTAGGAGACTCACATGATCTATTTGAAAGTATTTTACGACCTACGCTCACCCCGGAACCCAAAACAATTATTTATAACATGATTGAAACAATTAAACTTTAAAAACTTCAAACATGTCACTAATATCTCCGAGTCTTGTCGACTCTTTATTGTCTTTACCAAGAATCTAACATCATCAAAAACAACTTAAAGATGTCAGGTAAGCAAACTCCTACACTGTTTTGTACTCCTACAAATGTTAGTCTGAATACACGGAGACATGTAATTGCATTTCCGAATAACAACAAATTTATATAACAACGTGGATCCATCATTTATTGTTCTAAGCTCATAACAAGCGGACCCACTCACGATGAACCTAGAACAGTCCTATGAGTTCAATGCATGCTACCCTGGAGTCAACATTACCCGCCTTAGACGCTGCAGTACGTCTAGTCTGGAGTGGAGCGCCTCACACTTGACCGAAGCAAGGAAAACTCTATCCGGATGCCATGTATGCATGACTAAGAATGATGAAAAATGCAATGCAGACTAAACAAAAATGCATGTACAACAGATAAATTCCATTATAGTAAAGACCACTGTAAGGTTTACTTACAACAAACCAACTTAGAGCCTAATTTTCGGGGTTCCCGAGGCATCGAATCACCTTGAAAATGGTTCCGATAGCTTTTTTGCATACCCAATTATATTATGGGTCAAGCTTCAAGTGAAACCAAATCACGAAACCCAATGAAAATTGCGGCTAAAGTATGCTTGAGAACAGTTTCCACAAATATTAATTTATAAAACTTGCTTTCAACTAGCCAACTTGAGGTAACTTTTTAACCTTGAAAACCTCAATATTTGTCATGATGACCTAGCTTGTAGTACTCATGTATACTTTCCATAGACTCCAAGAACACTCAAATCGGATCACCGACGGAGAAGTTTTGAATTTTCTAATATGGCTTATCAACTAGGCAAACTTTATTTATTTTGAACTGAAAAACTTCTCCAAATCAATATTGTCGCAATTAAATCCTCAAATCTCAACAATAAACACCACGAAACCACTCGAGACCAACATCAAAATATTTTCACACCACGTGGAGTCAAATTGGATCAAAATCAATAATCGATTCAACCAAAAACCCAATGTAAATCAATATCAACTATAAAAATATCTCCAAAATAATTATCAACCGAATCACATTAGTTCAATTCATCAAAACTCGTTCACGTCGGTGGGATTTATTCCAAATCGGTGTGCATCAACATAATACATCAATTCACAATTATTTCTACCAATTTCTATCAAAACCTCGCAAAAGAAATAGAAAAATTGCGAGAATTCAAATTAAATTGAGAAAAATACATTGAATTGACAATTTACCAAATTGTGGAAATTACGGGCCTAATACTTCATTTCCATCATAGAAATTTAGCTCGAATTGACTGTTTTGCGATGTTCTACAGTGTTACGAAAAGAAATTGGGTGAAAATTGAACGAAGAGAGACTGTGGAGCAAAAGACCGAATTGAGAGGTTTTGAAACGAATGCTCTTTTTGTTCGTTTCAAATGAATCCAATTTTGATTTGTTTTGTTTTTTTATTTGTATATAAACCCTCAGCTACTTTTCAGTAGCTTAATTTATTTTTATTTAGTAATTCTTGAAATTCCTATTTTGACGTTTTTTGACTTTCGACGCTCGTTTTCGATCTGATTTTTCATAAAATTAAACCAAACTTTCGACAAAATAGTCTATCTTCATAAAACGTCCATAACACTAGTTTTGATCAATCCAAAACCCTAAAATCTTAACTTTGTCCATGACATACTGAACCCTTATGGACCAATTCTCTTGCCACACTAAACAAAACTAACACCAATTTGAACTCAATCTCGACCTCGACCACCACCAATTGATACCAAACTTGAGGCAAGGTCTTAAACTAACTTCATTCTCATTTTACACTGCCACCGATCCCAACTTGCATGTAAACCGAATCAAAATCCTCGCGTAATACTTAACACTTGTTTACTACTTTTTGAGTGACCAATAATGTTTACTGCACTTGTGCCCTTCAGACACACACATACAACCCCAATTATGAAAAATTGAGGATACACCTCAACACAACCCGAATTCGTGACAAAATACCATAAAATACACACACTAGACATTCATCATAGAAAAATAACATTTTACCTTATGATCTCCGGTCCGTAATGCGCTGGTCAAACCTCAAATACCTAAACTTTAATTAAAATTCAAAAATACTTAATTAGTCGTCTTATCAAGTTTATGAAATTCTCGAATTTCATAATTCTTCCCAACTAATAAAAAATCTCGTCTTCGAAATTTAAACTTACAGGTTATTGAACTAAAAGAGATATGAGAATATGACCCTTCATATACAACTCTTTTAATAAAAAAACTTGTAAGAAAATCATTTCTAAGGTCAAACCGTTAAGTGGAACCAATTACTTTCATTGTAATCAATAATTCAGTGGTAGAAATTATAAACATTTCAACTTTTCATTTCCATCTTCTTGGTTTAATGAAAATTCATAGCAACTTGTCAGCCAATCCTGGTATTTTGTGAATTTTTCTTTGACGAGTTAAATGATCAACTTTATGGAATATCCAATAACCTTACTTTTCTTCACTACTCATTTCATGCCTTGAATCTCATTCAATCATCAATATTTAGCAAGATCTAGTTAATCTTGCTTTTTTATAACACAATTCTCATTCTAATATTAAAACTATTCCACAAACCTTGGTACACATCACAGTTTATTTTATTATCACTAATTATCCATTTTTATTTGAGTTATCGGTCGATCAATTCTTAGACTATCATAAGTCTAAAATCTCATAGTGACGAAAATAATACATGAGCTTAACATTAGATAGTAAGTACAGTTGTGTGTCTATTTGATCCATTACCATTCCAGCATTTCTCAATAGAAACCTATAATTACATAAGCCATTGCATGACTATAGATCTCATATTTCATTGGTCATCTCATGGCAAGAGATCTCAAATAACAATCTGATCAAAAAATGAAACTTGACACATCATGCAACTCACTTATTCTCTAAATGTCTACTCACAATATCATTTAGACTCGTGAATTAGAAAGTAATTATTAATTCCAGCCCGTTAGTCAATTCACTTAACGTTCCATTTGATTGGTTAGAAAACTCACGACTTTTCTAACTTTGGCAAACCATTATCTATCCATGAATTCACAATGAACCTTATTTAATTCATTTAACTGCCAAATTTTAGAGATTTCTTATCATCTCGATCATTACTATTCATCAAACTTCTCTCATTACCTGAATAGAGACAGTTATCATTAATTTGAGTAGATATACGTTTCTAAATAGAGATATCGACATATTTCTTGATTATACTATCATAGTATAACTTTTGACTTGTATCTCATACATGCTATAAATATGCTATCTCTTTTTCATCTCTACTCAATACATATTTCTAACTTACAATGGAAGAATATTCGATTCTTCACACATATTAATTCATATATATTATTCTCTATTCGATAATTCAAACCACCAGGGATAACATTGACTAATTGAGCTATAAGTTATGCATATCTTTTTATTTCATTTATATCTTCACCATCCATGTAGGTATTTTGACATCAACTCCAATTTAAAATAAACTCGTGCTTTTAAAACTTCACCGCTGATTGATCACGTGGTGTAGCACTAAATTTGAACCAATATACAACATATTCACTAATATTGATTGTATATTATTTTGGTTCAAAACTTTTAACATTTGGAGTTCGATTTATCGTAAGATCCTTGTGAAGATAAATTAAGTTTCATCAAGCTTTTAGTTTGACATCCTAAGTCTTATCGGGACTCGTTCATCTGACATTTCCATTTTCATGTATAAGTGAGAATTTCTTGACCATTTATTTGCCTATACTTAAGCTTCTAATTGACTCCAACAAAAATTCATAGACTTTTCTATTCCAACTATCATCAATTCATTCGATTATTCAAAGATAGATGGGTACTCCCTTCTACGCTGTGAATGAATCATGATTTTGCAACGAAGTTACTTAGACTTTTTGTCATGCACAACTACTCATTATATATTTTTTACATACAGAGTCGATTACATTCAGTTTTTGTCAACCTTAGCTATTCTTACATTGGTCTCACTTTTTGGTCCCTTTACAATGTTACCACAACTTTCATTCAACACCTAAACCAATTATAGCTCCTTAGTCTTAACTTACAACATAAATTTATATCTCTTCTTTTTTTGAAATACATAACTAGAGATGATGCGACTTCTTATAACCTTTGATAATTTAAAGTCTTCTTTAACTAATCTTTGTTCAAAACAGAGACACTATTTGTGACTCAAACAGTTAAATTGTTTTTTTATAGTCTTAAGTTGTTTCCATTTGCTTCAAATTTTTCAACTTTTCGATATACTATATAAGATATCAAAGTATCATACTGATCATCAATTCACTTTTTTATAATTTCATTTGTTCAATGTTATTCAACTGAAAAGATAGAAGAATTAGAATTTCCAAACTCTTATTGATTAACTTAACGAATAATCAAATTTTTAAAGTATGTTATTTCAATCCTTTCAGTCCCTATAAATGGAAATTATTGCTATATATGAGTTCTTACTGACTTCCTATACAAGTCACTTATGCATATTCCATCAATACATTTTCATTTTCAAGTTAGAAATCCCGTTGATCTTTGTTTCGTAACAACACCTAATCCGGTGTTAACAAAGATTACTTCTAACTTGTATATATATTTCTATTTATTTTTACCATTACTTTATTCAACTGATAGAACCACTATACTCAATGTTGCTTATAAATAAGTAAATTGAGTAATAAACAATAAAAAATCATTCATACTTCTTTTTAGAAGTTGTTGGATTGTTTTAAACCATGGTTCTATTATATATTCCACATTATGTTTTGTTTCGCAAAGGAGACAATACTTTACTATAGAAACCGACTTAGACAATTCAACTGATCCTTTCGCAATCCCATTGTGATTTTTAATTCAAGATTCAATTTGTCTAATCAAATTCTAATTTCAAAATCACGTGTCTCATTTTTCCTTATTGAGACTATTTTCTGGAAGCAACCCTCAATTGGTTATAAATTCAACCAATACTTTGTAAAACAAGTTTTCCCAAGTTACTAATTTAACCGGTACTAACCTCATTCTCAAACCCAAGATATTACATATCTTGTGCTTCCCACAAGTCTCAACTTTTTTTTACGTTTTCCAAACGATTCTCAATCGTTTGAGACTTTAACTTAAGTCTATCTGACAATTTCCCGAGCATTTCAAAGTTGTGATAGTTCGATACTTTCAATTTCCAAGAAATCCGTGTTCAGTACATACGTTCCTGAATCATCTAGACTTCTTGCTTAACCAATTTTCAATTGGTTTTATAACTGACTATTTTCCCTCAGTTATATTAGTACCAAACTAATTACAATACCTGTAACGACCCTAAAAAATCTAACTCGTGCCACGTGCCATGTCAGGGTCGTATGTGGGATCCACTCGTCATGATCCGTATGTCCAAATCTCGGGTGTAGACACCGAGGTATGCTATTTTTGTGTGATGCTTGAATATGTCATGGACGAAGTTAAGATTTTTGGGGGTTTGGCGTGACCAAAACCACTATTTTGGACATTTTATGAAGATTGACTATTTTGTTTAAAGTTTGGTTCAATTTGGTGAAAAACAGGTTCGAAAACGAGCACCTGAAGTCAAAACACGTCAAAATAGGAATTTCAGGAATTAATAAATAAAAAATAAATTAAGCTGCTGACAAGCAGCTGGAGGTTTATATATAAATATAAAAAAAAAAATCAATCGATTTTGCTTTCAACAGAACGTTGAAAGTTTTTTTTTCCTAAACCCCTCGATTTGGATTTTCGCACGCGGAGCTCACGACATCTGATTTTCGTTCGATTTCTTTCTGCAAAATCGTAGAGGATCGCAAGACGGTCAATTCGAGCTAAGTTTCCGCTATATAAATCGAAGTATTCAAATTTTCTATAAATTTGGTAAATTCTTAATGCGAATTAGTTGTTGTTAATTGATATATTGGATTGATTTGCGTTAAATTGGGATAAATTCCACCGACGTGGGCTACGGTTTGATGATTTGAATTAATGCAATTCAGTTGATAATTGTTTTTGAGATGTTTTTATAATTGATATTGATTTATATTGGGTTTCCGGATGAATTAATTATTACTTTTGATACAATTTGACTCCACGAGCCGTGGAAATATTTTGGTGTTGGTATCGAGTGGTTTCAGACATTTATTATTGAGTTTTGAGGATTTAATTGCGAAAATATTGATTTGGAGACATTTTCTAGTTGAAAATAAATAAAGTTTGTCATGTTGACATGCCATATTAGAAAACTCGTAACTTCTCCGTTTGTGATCCAATTTGAGTATTCTTGGAGTTTTTGAAAAGTATGTATTGAGTACTACAAGTTCCTTCTTGGTTGTCATGACAAATTATGAGGTTTTCAGAGTTAAAATCGTAACTTTAGTGGGCTAGTTGATAATACTTTGAAATTATTATAAAGTATTATTTTTAGAAATAGCTCTCGAGCGTACTTTTGTCGCCGTATTTGTATGGTTTAAGAGTTCTAAACCAAGGATATTGGACTTGAATTGATACTATATGTTATCGGAAATCTAAGGAAGAGATACGGAGGTTTGAGAACGCATTTTGGAGTGTTGGGAAGCCGAATAGGTTAGGAATCAGCATGTGGATCGAGGTAAGTAAACAAGTTAGGAAATTGTACAGTAATTTCATTTTAAGCTATTGAATATTATTGTTCATTGCTTTGATATCTATCCTTGAAAATTCCATTCTAATTGTAATTGAGTTGTCCGAGGGCAAGTGAGTCAACGGTGATCCTTGGAAGGAGTGGTTGGCTGAGGTAACATACTAGAGTCATGGCCTCGGGATGCACTGCGCTGGATACTGATTTTGACGGGGTGTGAGTTCTTAGCGTGATTGTTCCAGGAAGTCTCACTATCTCGTGGGTTTAGGACTTGTGAGTGTACCGAGTCCTAGACTCAACAACTTATTAGTCGGGAGTATTTGCGCCTCTCTGTTTGCATCTTTGGACGCTCATGTATCAATTGCTTTAAATTTATTTACAGTCTTTTATGTATTCATGCGTCCTTATATCTTTCTTGGTATCTGCATGAATATGGACTGATTTATTTATTTTGAAATGCTATTAATGCATAACCATTCTTGAACTCAACCCAATCCTCGAGTGTCCCCATCGACGCCACCGTAGTGCGCAACCAGACATCGGCCTCGACAAACAACGAAGCTGATAAGATGTTCGACCTCATATGATCTGGTGTGGCCAAGACGTCATGAACCTTTGCTGCTCCGAGATTCGTACCACCGTGAAACTTTTTCGAGTGATGTCGTTGAAACTCGCGAGACTGCCTCGCCTTAGCCGTCATTCTAATTCTCGTATCAGTTGGCGCGCTCAGCATCTCCTCATGTAAGTACGAGCATGTACTCCTTGCAGTACGTTTCAACAGGTGAAACTTCTCGTATGATTTATACTTAGGTGGCAACTAACTTTTAGAACGATTTGCAGACTCTACCTCAACACGTAATTCATTTACAAGTCCCTAAAGGTGGCGGTCGACTTCACCAACCCTGAGACTATAAATGCTTAGTGTCACTAAAGTGGAGTTACTTGGGCTTCTGATCCAACACTACTACTCCAAAACTTTCGTCAAAGCTAAGGAGTCCGTACATGTTGTAATCGTTAGCTCTCAAGTCATCTCAACACTCTGCTCCCTTAGAGTCTGCTCTTTCGTCCTTTTTCCCTTTTCTTTCTCGCCTCCCAAGTCTCGAACCCGCGTAAATCTTTTTCAACTTACTCATCGTGTCTCACGTGATACACAAGAGTAAATACGGTTATATCGTATATCTATCGATAGTTTCCCCAACTCTTCTCACTTCCCAACGAAGACTTAAGTCGGGATCATAGGGTTCCACTCTAAGTTCAACCATTCCTAACTTCCACTGGTTTTGTGTCTTAATTTCAAGAGTCGAGTATTTACAACTTTGGCTTTGATACCAACTGTGACGGCCCCAATTTCCCATAAAATTGGGCCCCGCCCGGCCTAAACCCACGTGGGCCCCCGAGCCGCCTCGCAAGGTCAACGCAGCCTAGTCGATTCCAATCCATTATTACAAGTAATTTCCCATAAAATTGAATTATTAGTATTTTTCAAGATTTAAAAATTTGGCGGAAGCAACTAATACATTAAATAACTCAACAAAAAATCAGGGAGTTAGGCAACTTAATTGTGGAACCCAGTAAATATCATCAGAGGAGAGTAAAATATAAAATATACAAAAAGTCACCTAGCTATGAAGCCTTCCTCTCTGCTACTCGTTACGCTCGCACTCACCAAACATAAGAATGACGAGCCCAGGTAAGTAAATCCAGTAGGACATATACACAACATTTCACAATATCCAAAGCAGTCGAATTCATGCAAATAGTACGAAAGGAATAAAGAACGCATGAATATACAAGACTATAAACAATCCATCGATGAGTGAGGCCAAATAACAAGGAGTCCCGACCAAAAGGTCGTTGAGTCGCGGCAAAAATCCCAGCAAACTCGGGTTAGGACGAGCCCCATGCCTCCCAACCCTAACCCTTGCGACTATGAGACATCCATAGACCCGGATAGTATCGACGGACGACTATGAACCATCTATGGACCCGGATAGTATCGACGGACGACCATGAAAGACATCGGATTTAGGACGAGGCCCCTGCCTTCCAGCCCTAACCTTCTCATATCGCAGATAAACATTAACCATGACTCACTTGCCAATGGACTCACTCACTCGACAACAATTTCAACGATAGCTATCATCACAAAGCAGTGAACAACAATAAAGCTATCACAAAACAGTAACAACAACAACCAATGGAGAGAAATGAAATACCGTATAAGTCCCTAACTGGTTTACTTACCTCGAGAAATCGCGAACCTGAAAATGTCTCGTTCGCGTCTCGATTTGCGCACCCGACACCCGACTCCTAAGTCCCTCCATCGCGTCGTCGCGCTTTCGTCGAAATCGCGCATCCGACCAGTCGACACCGCGCCACCGCGCTGTCGGCGCTGCTGTCCCGCCGGCGGCGCCGCTGCTCCGTCGCCGGCCGCTGCTGCTCGCCGGCCGCGTCGACCACCACCGCGACCACGCTCGCGCGCCATCGCTGCCGATCCGACCCTTTTACCGCGCCGTCGCTGCCGTCGCCGACCCGCCGACGCCGCTGCCGGCCAGCCCGTCGTCCTCGCCCGCCGGAGCTCCGCCACCTTGCTGCATCTCTCGCCGCTCGTCAGCATCTTCCCCACACGGCCTCCGCGTCACTCGCGAACAGTCGTCAGCCGCTGCTGGTCCGCGGTGCTCGTCGTCGCCGCCGCCGCCATCATCCGCGAGCAGCTGGTGCGTCGTCTCCACAGCCACGCCACCGCACGCGTCGCCGCTGGCCCTACGTCTCACCGTGATGCTCGGCTGGCCGGCTTCGCGTCGCCGTGAGCCACCGTCCGCGGCCTCCATCTGCCCTCGCCGGAGCTCCGCCGCGCCGCCATCTCTCTCTTTCTCTTCTCCCGATCACTCTCTTTTTCTTTCCTTCACTTCTGCTCTTTTTTTTTCCATTCTTATCCGTTTCTTCTTTTTTTTTTATCCCATATATATATATTTATTTATTTATTTCTCTTTATCTTTTAATTTCAAATCAAAAGTGTCTTCGAGATTCGTGCAACGCACATCTCAAGGCAAACTCAACAACCGAGCAACGCACATCTCGAGACACCAACCTGCCTCATTTCAAATTCTCGATACTCGCGCTACACGCAACACGGGGCGTATCCAATGTACACATTAAAACCACATAAATCCACTATAGCCACATTTCGGTCTCACGTCGACACGCGACTCGAGGCGCGTCCCCGTTCGTGTTTCGATTCACCGCATTCCCCGTATATACGTTTCTCACCAATTAGCATCTCCACTCGAGATTCAGGCATACGCATTTCGACAAGTGGATCCCACAAACGACCCTGACCTGATACGTGGCATAAGTCAAATTTTCGGCGTTACAACTGGGGTCGTCACACAGGCCGTCACAAGTATTTGACTATTTTCACATTCGAGGCCGCTTATTTGCATACTAGTTTTGATATACGCACACCCGCAGAAGGCCATTTTGCTTTATGCGCCATAATTTTATGCATACACCTAACACCTAAGTTACATTTAAGAGTAGGAGAAGGGCAATCATGCGTTTTCGCTAAAGGTTAAAATGGGTTAAAAACTTATGTATTTTAAGAAATTTAGAATAGATAAAGGGGCGACTATTTTCACTCATCTATGTGCTTTCAGCTTCGTGAAATGAAAAATAAAGCTTTGGACCAAAAAAACACTTATTTATATTGACATTTTTAACATTTATAATCTACCATCCACCTTAACTCTCTCATTCATGCTTCATTCCTCAAAACTTTTTCGTTTTATCACATAATGGAAACAAAATCGTATTTTGAAGAAATTTTGATGACCTAAAGTTATTTTTCTTCTTCATTTGTTCAAGTACTATTAGGCAACTATATAAAGTTGTATGTGATTTCGGTATTACTATATTCATGACGTAGTTACTTTCTTTATTTGTGCATTGGTAAGCTCTATAAATAAGAGCACCCTATTGTATTCAGTTTGCCCTGATTTAATACAATTTCAATTACAATAACATGGTATCAAAGCCGACGGTTCGGTCGGGACCTGTGATAAAAATTGTTTGAATGAATCTCAGTCCAAAGTGAAGTGTTAAAGGTATGTGAACAGAAAGTTAGTCTCACATTGATTAAATAAAAGCTTTATAAAGAAGTTTATAAGTGATTATTTCCTCCTAACTAGTTAGTACCGAGGTCTTTTGAGTTAAAACTCAACACTATAGAGTTGAAGATGGTTAAGTTGGGGACAATATCGGTACTGGTGGAGATCCACATTTCCGACCTATATGGACTCGATACACATTTCCGGCTACATTAATGAATGGTGATAGAAAACACAACATCATTAATAGTATTCCACTTACGTATCAAGGAGGTTACAAGTAAGTCGTTTAACAGTGTATAAAAAATCTCATCCAACTATATGTAATGTAACGGTGTACAAAAAATGACTATTACAACGAGATTACAACAATTGTCGTGTAATTAATGTACAAAAAAAGGACTGTCTATGACATCCGAGAATTTTGTAAACTTGATTAGGATGCTAATTAAGTATTTTTGGATTTAATTTGAGAATTGAGTATCTGAGGTGAGACTCACGTATTACGAACCAGAGATCTTAAATCTAAATATTTTTTTTGTTGCCGCATGATTAATTGTTGTATTATACTATATTCGACGCAAAATAGGGTTAAGTAGAGGTGTCTGTATATGTTTCAGAGTGACGTAAGAAATTTTCCCAATTTTTGACGAAGTCGAGGTGTTTTTCAAGGTTAATTTGGGCTTCACAATTGAAGATAAATATGAAAAATAGAGCGATAAATATGAAGAAAAAGATAAAAAGGGTGAAATGACCACCAGGGTAGTTGGTTTATATTGTAAAGGATTAAAATGAGAGGGCAAAATGGTAAATCGCCGCCCCCCCCCATCAAAACCTCATTTCATCGAAATCAGACCTTCCCTTTGGTTCATCTTCTTCTTCAACGATAAGGATCCATCTTTGTTGGTGCTCTCCCACTCTCATGGCTCGTTATTAAACACAACTCTCTCCCTCAAGCTCGCCTATCCTCTCACGGTACTCTCTTCCTCTGGCCGTTCCCCTCTCGGCGTTCTCCCTCTTGATGAATCTCTCTCTCTCTCTCTCTCTCACTATCGAATGCTCTCTCTTTCGGTGGTGGAGGGTGAACCAACAACAGTGAGGAGAAACAAGAAATTGAAACATCAATTTGAGGTGAGTTTAAAATCAGTTTTGAATTGATTCATTAAACTTGTTGACAGGATGTGGTTAATCTCGAAATCTTCTTGATCAAGTCTTGTTGTTAAATTTTGATGTTGTTGGCATGCGTATTGTTAAAATCGTTGCTGTCGTTGTTGTTAAATTGAGGAGGGAGAATAAAAAGGAGATTGGTGATGATGATGCAACAAGGGTTGTTGTTTTGAGTATTGTTGTTTGAGTTGGTTTTGGTTGTGTTTTGGATAGTTGAGCAGTATTAGTTTTTGGCCATGTTGGGGTCTGATTTCGATTGATTAAATAAATATTTTTGAACAAAATCTTCAATGGGTTTTCATGTTTATACGTCAATCTTAATCCCCTAGAAACAGCTTGAGGTTTTGAAAAAGTTTCGTGGATTGTTTGAGGTCGAATTGGTAGCCTAAAAAATAGTTTTGTAGAAATTAGTACTACAGTCCAGTTTTTGGGCTACTTTGAGGTAATGATCTGGGCGATTAAACGAAGGTTTTCGATTGAAATTCTTAATGGGTTCTCGTGTTTATATGTCAATCGAGGTCCCCTAAAATCAGATTTGAGATCGGAGTGGTTTTGGTGGGGTTTTCGAAGTCAAGAACATGGGGTAAAACCTTGTTTTTAGACTTGCTGAAAATTTGGCCAAGTATAAAAAAAAAAAAACTGCTTGCACAAGTTGGGTCGATAACTTGTGGCATCAAACGTCATCCAAATAACATGGGGTTAAGCTTATTTTAACCCTTGTCTATTGTATTTACATAATGGAAAGGTATAAATTTAGAATCATTTGTTTTGATAGTGAAAAAGTGGTGCAAAGATAGCCCACAAGCCACTGTCAAAATTGTAAACAATTTTTACAGTTGCAAGTAGCCATCTTTGACGAATGATTCAAAGGTGTTATAGATGTCCAAAATGCTTGCGAATAGGTTCGTTTGAATCTTGGTATATCCTATTTTAATGGTCAATAAGGCTTGTAGTGAAATTCATTGGTTTAGAGGTTGAAATTTAGCGCTGAACATAAGATCTCGCTAATGAAAAATCTGCACTAATAATTTGACGAAGTGTTGTAGGCTTATTTCAGGGTAGTTTTGACTTGGAATTTTATTGAGAGACTCATAGAAACGTTGCATTGCAATGTGTTAGAATATGATTCAAATTCAGATGCATGGGTATTAATATTATGTGTGACAATGTGTGTCATGTAAGCAGTGAGCTCTCAAAAATATGCTCACAATGTTGAAGTTACTGAGTCAATATGTGGTCAGTTATATTAGCTAAAGAGTGGGACATGTGTCATGTTTAGAGTCAAGGTAGTGAGTAGTTACTCAATTATTTATTGTTATTGGTGTGTACCAAGTCAAAAATAAGTTAGTATGTCAAACCGTTGCTTATAAATGTGTACTCCATCATTTGCAATTAACATATGAAAATAAAGAGAACATTATCTCTGTTTTTTGTTTAGCTTACTGTTTTTATTTTTATTTTTTTAAAAAATCAACATGGTATCAGAGCCGATGTTCAATCCTGAGGCATGTTCGATTCGAGAAGTCGAAGCTAGTTCGTAGAGAAGTGTTGCGAAGATAGATCGTGAAAAAATGTTGCTAAGAAAGTGAAGAAAAAGATAATGGTGATATCAAAGAAGCTCCAGCATGAGAGTGTGAGTGCTCCGACGCCATCAATGATGAATTGATTTTTGATCGTGTATGACAAGATGAAGGTGGAAGCTGGTGACCATTGAATAAGATATGTTTTAATATGTGATGAGAAGTGCATCATATGAGTTTTATGGAGAGATGTGCTCCAAGTGGGTTGAAGAGATGTGCTTCAAAATTATGAGTTTGAATTACGCAAAGAGATGTGCTTTGCAAAGTTAAAGTTTTAATTTATGTTTATTGTAATTGTAGGAAATTTGAATCAAGAGGGAATGTTAGAATATTATTCAAATTCAGATGCATGGGTATTAATGTTATGTGTGACAATGTGTGTCATGTAAGCAGTGAGCTCTCAAAAATATGCTCACAATGTTGAAGTTACTGAGTCAATATGTGGTCAGTTATATTAGCTAAAGAGTGGGACATGTGTCATGTTTAGAGTCAAGGTAGCGAGTAGTTACTCAACTATTTATTGTTATTGGTGTGTACCAAGTCAAAAATAAGTTAGTATGTCAAACCGTTGCTTATAAATGTGTACTTCATCATTTGCAATTAACATATGAAAATAAAGAGAACATTATCTATGTTTTTTGTTTAGCTTACTGTTTTTATTTTTATTTTTTAAAAAAAAATCAACACAATGTTTAGATGTTTTGGCGAAGGAAAAGGCTCCAAAAGTTGATGAAATGAGTAAATTGGGATTTGTTGAAGTTCTAAAGTTGAAATTTGGAATTGGTAAGATTAAAATTGTCAATTGAGTTAAAATCTCAATTTAAGATTCATAGTAGATTTGTAAATTGCTTTTGAAGCCAATTAAGTAGTTTATGACTGAAATTGAAGACGTAAATTAAGTTTTGAGACTTAAGATGAAGTTGTTGGAGTTTGAAGTGGTTTGAACTCCATTGTAGCTTGAAAAATGGTTTTGAAGTATTAAAATAGAGTTGTAAATCTAACACCTGAATTTTATGATTTAAATAAGACTTGTTGAAGTAGGTGAAAGCCAGGGAACGTTGTGTGAGGCTTCGTAATTTTGAGTTGGTTCGGTGGTAAGTAAACCTTATAATGATCTTTACTATTGATTGAATATTTTTGTACTTATAATTATATCATAGTCTGCATTGCATTTTACCATTTTTGGTCATGCATACATAGAGTGACTGAGGGGGATAAGCTTGTTTCGGAGTCTGGTTTGATTGAAACTATGTTTCAGTCTTGCCTCTACAGCGTCTAGTGAGACTAGCAGAGTCTTAACGCCGTCAAATTATCTCTGCATTTCATGATATCTTAATACTGTCTCTGTACTATTTTTGGAAGTCGATGTCTAATTATAGTTAGGAGACAGCGACAGAGTAGATTGCATGTCATGTTGACACATATATCTTATTGATTATTTGGAAACGCAATTACATGTCTCCATGTTCATTCGTATCCCTATACGCATGATCATTACAGGACTATCAATCAAGATTCACACTAGTCTTAATTCATTATAGTTCACAGTATAATGACCGACTAGGGACATTTAGAATATTTCAACAAATACCCATAGATCTTACTATAAGGTAAACATGCAATCACTTGTAATAAAACAACGAATGAAAACCTCAATTTTATTAACTAAAATTATAAGATAAACAATGTTTGTAGATTGACCTATGCACATGCCCCAACACATGTATTAGACTAACAATTGCAGGAGTACAAATCAATGTAGAAATTTACTTACCTGACATTTTGGAGTTGTTTTCTATGATGTCAGATTTTCTATGAAGTCAAGGAAGAACGGACAAGACTCGAAGATCTTGGTGAATGTTTTCAGTTTTAAAAGATCAATTCTCGTTGTAATCTTGTTATATATTATTGTGTTGGGATACGGGGTGAGTGAGATACTCTTGAATGGATTATGAGAGTTTCCTCAATTAGTTTAAAGTAAGTTACGAGGTTTCAATTCCAGTTTTAGTTTATTTGAGATCGTAAAGTTGTAACTAAAGTATTCGAAAGCTTTAAATTAGTTTTCAAAGTTAAACTTGATATATATTGTGAATTGCGGGGAGTTGTGAGTCCTTCTAGGTCTCTCCCCAATTCTGTTGTCTATTAGGTGTAAGTTTTCTCGTCACTTTTAGGGGAGGTGTTGCCGAAATTTTACAAAATACGGAGAATAATCCTTATGATTTTTTAATTTGCTCCAATTGAACGAATCATGAATTGAGTTCGTTGAGGATATATATTTAGTTTTGGAGCCTTATAAATGATTGAAATGATTATTACTTTGAGATTAAAGTTGAAAGAACGGATTAGGCTGACTAGATCATCAGAGGATTAAGATAATTTAGGTCGTTTAGTCGTCTTAATGACGAGGGGCTGACACTGTGTACTTACAAAATGGATCTTCACACACTTGTATTAAATATATATATGTACAATCAAAGTGTGTCCAAGTCAACGGTAATAGGAGTCCCGTCTTAAAAAATAATAGGTGCCGCTCGAACTTTTCAATTCAAGTTCTCACACCATGATAACGTCTCTGGTTGTATATTTTTTCGCCACCCTGGATACAGTTGAGGAAAAGGGCATCCGCCTTGAATAATACCTATAAAAGATATATGAACTGGTGAACCAAGTAAACAAGTATATTTGGAAATCAAATAATTGATCACTTTACCCCTCATAAAAATTGTTGTTATTAACTTGCGTCATCTCAATTACAACCCTGTCACTCAGCAAATCTGGTGGTGCGTCCCTAAGTGGAAGGAATGACATACTACACGAGGATGATATAGACATAAGAATGAAACGGTGACATGTAGCAATTACGAGAATCAATTCAGGCATACACGTCCATTGTCAAATGAAACATCCTTATTATCGTTGTAGTGCTACACGTGATAGTAGAATGGTCAAATAGTGATCCCCCGCCGAGGATTGTGCGCCAAAGATTTTGGTGGGCATGAAGTTCCCAATACATATCATTTCGGATTTGTTCTCATGCATCATCTTCGTTATGTCCAAGAACGGCTGCAACGGCACGGTATCTGCGATTATCATCTCCTCGACATCATCAACCCTTTCAATGTGATAAAGCCAGTCTTTAGGTGCTACACCGTAATAACCATCCCTACACATATCATGCATTAATGTATGTGTTCTATAAACCTTGTGTGGTACTTGATGAGTAACCTTCTTTTGTATCATTTGTGGATGAAGGACATACTCAAAATGAGATGGAGTTCTCTCTGTGGATGTCTCATCCTTTTCAGCCTTTTTCTCGGACTTATTTGTCTTCCTCTTCTTTTCCTTCCTTGATTGTGATGGCTTTTCCTTTGTCTTAAATTTCTCCCTCGGGACAACCAAGGACGCGGATAAGGGACAACTAATCTCTCAAATTTGTTGCACAATCCTCACGAGCATATCCTCAGTTTCGACCCTTAGAAACCTCTCAATCACCCTTTGATTTCCGCTTTAAAATTGTACTCTGTCCGATTCACTGCTTGCTCAGGATTCATGCTCAACTTTTATCATTTGATGTGGATATCGTCAAGTGGTATTGGTAAACCCGCCAATTGATGAGTTGCAAGTTCGTGGGCACATGAAAGTCCAAATGTCTTGCGCAAAACACAACGACATCTCGTTGGATCGGTGTCAATATTTTCTGCAATTTCCAACTCTTTCCGGATTCTATCCAAAGCCGCTTGTGAAACAAAACCTCACAACGAACAATACAAGGTATCACCAAATCCGTGCTGCACTACATTCAAACTCTTCTCAAAAGACGCATTGCTATTTGTATGTTGGCCAACAATCATACTATGAATTACCCGCCACAAATCCTCGAACGTTCATTGCGAATGTCCAATATGCTTTTTCAGGGCACCGTGCGCACTTTCAACTTTGTCGATCGTAGTCTGTCCAAGATGTAATGATTGGTCTATCCATGCTCTAATAACGGGTTTTTTGTAATTCCTAACCCATGTATCCATCAAATAATTAAGCAATCTATGTAGAAAAGCATAATCGGTGGTCAAACTCGACATCCTTGTGTTGAACACACCTTTAGAAGTGACACTTATCAAAGCATTCCACCTACTTTGGAAAAGTTGAAGTCTTCGTTTTATGCAAAAAAAAAATTCTTGTTCATTGTCACACCTCGATTAATGTGCCAAGTGCAAAGTAGGTGAGTATACGTGGGGAAGACCGACTCAATTGCTTTCATCAATCCCAACTCCCTATCAGTTATAATCACATTTAGTTTAGCCTACCCATCCATGCGGTTATTAAGATTCTCCAACGCCTAAATGTAGTTGTCTTTTGTTTCTCTTAACATTAATGCAAACCTAACAGCAAACTTGAGCTTAGTTGACGTCACACCGATGATTTCAAACAATGGTATGCGATACCTATTGATCTCATATGTGAAATCTATAATCAAAACCAAATGGAAACATTGTAATAAATTGATGGAGTCGGGATGACCCAAAACAAGTATGTCACAAACGTCGGTTTCCGCGTGTTTTCTATGCCACGAGAGATAATCATGTGTGTCCAAAAAATGCATGAGTTGTTGCATTTGTAATCTCCCTCCAGCCTCAGCCAACCTTTGTTTTTGCCTTACGTTGTATATCATTTGCAAGGTTGACAAATTATCTTCATCTTCTTTCTTTAACGTGTCCAAAATCTCTCGGGGCTTGATGTTTCCTTGCATCATTTGTAAGACCACAACGTGCTCTTCCGAAACTAATCGAATGGCGTATGCATGTCCCTCCTTATGATAACCAATTTCATGGTTACGCCGCCCACTAACTACTGTTACGTGCCATAAACGATCTTCACGTTTCTTTATGTTTATTGCAAATGGAAAATCACATTTTTTTTGTGCTAGATTTTCTCATTGATGTCCCCTTTTAAAACCACTCATTTGTTATCAATCACAATTTTTTCCTTAAAAATTATCTATTTTTTACTGGCTTTCATTTTTCCAACTCTTTGGGCGTCACCCTATAAGTACTAAACCTCTCGCACGCCATGTTGACCCTCCCCCGACGACGACCCATCACCCGCTGCATCGAAATTCTTCGCGACAATAACAAAATTTTTACTGGATCCTCGACTTTGAGCCCATTTGACCGACTCATCCCTACTTAAAAATGGGGTGTTGGGGATGAAGTCATTAGTGTAGTCTACAAAGTCAGAAAAAGACAACATTCCCAGCAAAATGGCAAATCACATCATCACAATCGACCTTCAATCAATAACCACCAAAAACAAGGAAATTGTGTGGTTCAGTTAGATATAACCGAACAAAACCAAAATGTTCGGTCATATGTCATCGAGTGACACCCATCTGTTCGATCGGTCGAGGCCAAACAATAGGCGTTTGCTCGGTCCCGTGTGACAAAGCCATGTGGCGGGCAACATGAAAAACAAAATATACGAAAATTGACTAAAAAGAAGGAAAAATGAAGAAATACCTCTCTGTCTTGCACGTTCGAACCTCCTTGACGTTCATAATACATTTTGTAAGGTCAAGAAACACCAAACAACAACAATGAATAATGCACTACAACACAAAAAAATGTGCACAAACCCCCATTTAAACACACCAACAACACTTTCAAACCATCAACTTCCATCGAAAATCATGGAGAAATCAACTCTTATGATGGTAGTGGTCTCTGAAATGCAAGTTCACGTCGTCGGTAGTCGAAGGGAATTGTTGGAGACGAAGGTTGGTTCTTGTGGGGTGTACAAACGTGAAAGAGGTAAAGGGCATATGAGTCATTTTATGAGTTGAGAGAGGTAAATATGTCATTTCAATTGGGGTAAATCTGGAATGAGCGTGCAAAATTTAGAGGTCCGCTAAGGGCACCCCACCATTTCATGAAGGCACCCAATTTTTTTGTAAAAATTTCAACGAAAATGGAAAAGACCATTTTGCCCCTGTATATATATTGATTCAAACCCTACAAACCATTTTGACAAAAAACGGGCACCCCACCACCAAGCTTGAACCTAAAACGACATTGCGTTTTGCCGACCGTTTATCGATTCTTGCAGATTGACATCATCCGACAACGATGATGTAACAATGTTTGATAACCATATGATGGTTTGAAGGAACTGTTTTTGTCAACGTAGGGTTTCTCAAATTTTCGATGTTTTTTTCACGACGCGATTGATTCGGCCTCGCAGAACCGAGAGTTATGCACACGTCTCGGTCACCTTCCACCGAGAACTGAATAACGCTCGGTAATGGACAACCAAGAGTTATTCTACATTCTCGGTTGGACATCACCGACAGACATAAACTATACACTCGACTTACTCGGTGAAGTGGTGACCGAGACGACAATAAAAATCTCGGTTATGGACAACCGAGAGCTATTTTACATTCTCGGTCATGCTTGGCGAGGCTGTAAACAAAATCTCGGCTCGTGTGGCCGAGAACCACGAACGCCCAATAAATGAACCATTGAATGCACCGCCACACAAACATAACAACTACTCTATCAAATGCAACTTAATTAGACTACCAACGCACATTCAAATGATCGATTTCAACACTATCGATGCGTGAACGAAAAACTTGAACCGAGCCATAATTTGGATATGAAATCGACCAAAACTCGAGTCTTCAAACTCGAAAAACGTCCTACAACAGAGAGAGAGAGACATAGAGGAATGAATACAACTTAGATTCGGGATTGCTAGGTGGTTCGTTGACGAGAAATGGAGAAAGTCAAGTAAGAGGACGGTGGTGGGGTGCCTCTGTTTTTGCAGAGGGGGTTTTTTGGTGCCCCAGGTAAATTGGTTAGAGGGGTATTTTGGGTATTTCAGGTCTAATTTTTTGGTGCCCCAGGTAAATTGGTTAGTGCCCACATTAACTGGGTGCCTTCATGAAACGGTGGGGTGCCCTTAGCGGCCCTCAAAATTTATAGTGGCTTGCCCTAATGAACGAAGTGGGTGTTAATATTCTCACGTTAAATAAATAATTATGGAACTCTTATCAACAAATCAGAGTGGCGCAGCGGAAGCGTGGTGGGCCCATAACCCACAGGTCCCAGGATCGAAACCTGGCTCTGATAGCAAGAGTAAAGGCTTCCTCCGCAACCATTTTTTTTTTCTTTCACTTACGCAATTTCTCTACGGATTGCCCGCTTAAAACTTACGCCATTGCTTAAAATTTACGCTATTCGTTCACTTATTTAACTGCATTGCATGCATCATCTTCCACAGTCTCTATCGATCGCCGCGAAAATTTTAGGTTTTCTTTTAAGGATCACTTGAGAATTTTGGTATGTTTGCTGGTTGGATATGTCGAGAGAGCAATGCCTCGAACGACCTCTGTTTGGGGGCGCTATTTCCTCTTCGTTTCCTCTTCGATTCCAGGTTTTCTTTCTCAAATTTGTGCTTACAAAAACCTATACAACTGAAACTAGGTTTCCGAAACTCTAAATCTTCCTTCAAATTGCAGGATCTAAGCAATATCCGCCAAGTTCCTGATCATCAGGTAGGCAGGACTCATGTTTGCTCTTGTTGTAGTAATTTAATTGATTGATTGATTGATCGATCGATCGATTGATTGATTAATGTTTTGTTGGTTACAGGAGGGGTTTGCCGATCCTACGCGCGACGAAAGCCTGATTTTTGAGCTGTTGGAATTGAAGACTGATGTTGAGGATGGTGGAAGTGCTGCTTGGTTTCTTCAAGACCTTGCAGGTGAACAGAACGCCGAAGCCGGTGAGGTCGGTAACTTCAACACTATGTTTTTGTTTATGAAAAAAACAAAGCTTGTGATCAAGTGTTGTGAATTATGTGTTTATGACAAGCCATTAGATTTTGCTCTTGGACCTTTTTTAGGGTTTAGGGTTTAGGGTTTCGGGTTTAGAAGAATGTAGCCTACTAAAGCCCCCCACTAGAAAACTCGACTCAATATAAACTGAAGAAATTCGACGAGGTAGGGGTTGACCGAAGCTAACTTGGAACTCATTAATTAGGAGGGATTTAAATGATTTGGAAAGCACTCCATCAATTGCACTGATTCGAGCACAATAGAAGAGTTTGATTTATGTTGCCGACCCCAACTAATTTGGAATTGAGGCTATATGGAAGAATGTTCTGTATGTTGTTATTTAGTTTAGTGTTGTTTAGGGGGACTTTCACTAATTTGTATGGGCAAGATTATGTCTCTTGTTGTGAACCAACTTGGGTTGGTATGATGGCTAATAAGTTGCAACTACGGATTGGGAGTACCGAGATTATTATGTCTCTCGTTGTGCTGCTCTTTTATTAATGTTCTTTCTAGCGGCACGGAAGTATGTTTGAATTCTAACTTCATCTTTTTCATTCTATAGATGTTGGAACAATCAGGGGTTTTTGAGGTAGAAGGATTACGCTACAGAAATAACCCAGCAATAATTACAACAGCAACTGGTCAGATGGTAAGTTTTTTGGTTTTTTTTTTTTTTTTACTTTTGATTTGCTTTTTTTAAACTAGCGCATGCAATTTGAATAACATTGTTGGAGATTGTATTGGTTTTTCATACTAATAATACTAATGGATTGTTTATTGGAAGTCAAATAGTATGATTTACGTAGCTGCATAAAATTATTTGGGTTTATTTCCTGGCAAATAATATATTGCTTTGATCCTCAAGGCACACCTAGAAAACGGTGTCATAATTAAGTGCTTGACAGTTTTCTCAATGTGATCATTTTTGCCTACATTTTATGGATTTTAAACAATCTCGCCACTATTTTATATAGTAGAAATTGATGGTAAGGGCGGGCAAACATTGTCTTGGTGCAGTGGTTGGAACCTACTAGTGGTTACTTGTATCTCTTTGATGTCACAGCTTCAGATTTTCTAAATTTCCGAGGCACATCTATCGTGGGGTGCAGTGTCCCATTACGAACTTAATCAAAGGTAGTCCTGGTCACCAAAATAAATAAATAAATAAAGATACCCTTTCGACTTGACCAGTTTGAGGAGATTTGAATGCTTAAGTTTTGTTAAAAGTGCAAACGAGAATGTCTACTGTTTTCGCAAAAAAAAAAAAAAAAAAAAAAAAAAAAAAAAAAAAAAAAAAAAAAAGTAAAAGTGGTTATGGGTCTCAACTTACACCAAGACATGATGTTTGAAGTGAAATTCTTACATTTTCTAGTTGCAGGCAGCTTGATAGATCAAGCTAATAGCAAAAGAATAAATGATATTAATATCGATGAATTGCATAGAAGCAATATGCATAGACTTATAACTGAAAAAAGGGTAAGATGACCTCCATATTGAAGTTGACTCACTTTCTTTTTCCCTAATGGATGGAATGCTTGAATATGGTGAAAGAGGAGGGCATGTGGAAGGGTAGCCCCTCTTTTCTATTAAGTGAGAGTTCCCCTTTCCTCATTGTAAATCCTTGTAGGTAGGAATTACCGAATTAGGATAGAGGTGAGGGATTTTTGTTGTGGTGGAGACTGGAGACTCCTAAAAAATCTTGATTCTTGAATATTAAAACATATAACTTGTTTCTCCTCCCAAGACAAAATGTGAGATAGTTCATTTTTATTTTTTTTTCCTCTGGTTGTATTTTTTTTTACTACCATTATTTCTTCCGGATCCATACTGTTGACTCCAACTAATTTGAGGCTTGTGAGAAACACTTCATACTGTGTTAATGCTCATATAGCATGTTAATGCTCGTATAGAAGCTTCAACTTTTTTATAGGTAGGAGATATAACTATGATGATATGTTTATCAGTTTATGTACAATTATTTTAAATCAGAATGTTACTACAAATCTCTATTTGCTAGTTAGTGTACCATTTTGCGTCCAATTTGGCTTGGAGGCCTAGATAACCATGAATACACATTCTTACATAGCCTGATGTGAAGTTTCTTTTACAATAACGCTCGCTTGAATTTCGTTATAGAGCCTTGTAGATCAATCTTTGACAATATCCCTCGTCAGCCATCATTCATTTTATGCACAATTTTTACGATATATTGATGGTTTGTTCAGTTCCTTGATTTGAAAATAAGTAATATTTTAATTTATAAACACTTTTTTCATTTGATTTAATGGAGCAAAACTGGTCACTGTTTTGGAGGCTAAAGTGATTATGAATAGGGCATCACCTCAAATGGTATAGTGTATTGTGTACCTCTGGGCAGGCCATAGGATTCTTTTTAACTAAAGATTATATTCTAAACACTTCCAATGATTTATAAAAATCTTGAAAAGAGCTATTAATAATTATTAAAAAGAGTGACATAAATTATTAATGCTAATGGTTGAAGAAGAGGGGCTTCTAACTCAAACGTAGGGTTTTTGCACCTAGAAAAGATGTGGCCACCTTTTATAGTGGAAAATTTGTCTTCTGAAAGACAGAATGGAGTTAGCAAATCCATGCATTCATGCAGTTCACTGCATCTGGTTGAAATGATAGTTAAGTAAGTCTATGTGTTGCCCTGTCACTTTGTCAGTACTAATAAATTGCCCTATCGATCCACCTGAATGATGTTGCTAGCAAAGATGTCAATACATTGAAGTTGTCTAAGATAACAAGTTGTGCATACACAGCAAAATCAATAAACCCTAGTTATTGAGAATTGGTGTTCTTTCCTGAATTTGAAGGGATTTACTGAACTTATAAATATCCCCATCTGTTCTTGTGTCATTTTGGTGGGCCTGAAATGATAGGGAATGTGCGTGGTGAAATGATTTCGTGGATGAAATCTACGCATCAAGTTCTTTTCCCACTTTTGTGTGGCATAATTTCCAAAGATGTCCTACAAATCCCCCCACTGGAAAACTCAAAACTGAAGAAATTTGACGAGCTAGGGGTAGACCAAAGCTAACTTGGGAGACATTGATAAGGAGGGATTTAAATAATTTGGAAAGCACACCATCAATTGCACTAAATTGAGCATAATAGAAGAGTTTGATCAATGTAGCTGACCGCAACTAATTTGGGATCAAGTCTCTGTTGTTGTGTGGCATAATTTGCTAATTCTAATTGAAAAGAGCTCGATTGTCTACCAACTGTTCTGAATCCCCTTATCTTCAAAATAAACACAATGGTTCATGCCCAAATCAATACTAGCTTAAGCTTGTTTGTTGCTCTCTTATTCCCTTCGTTTTAAGTCCTTTTGAAAACTCTGGTTTGGTAAATTGGCTCAGTTAGTGTTTGTCTTTTGCATTGAACTTCGTCTGATACTTGATTTTCCTAAAGAAACTAACTGCCAACCAGGTGCTAGCGCCTGAGAAAATAATTTAGTAATATGTCGTATATCGAGCCAACTGAATTTTTGATAATCTTGAAATGTGATTTGAGATTCAATAAATGTCTTGTGCTTGAAAGTCCAGAATTGCATTTTTTTTTTATTGAATTAGTCAATGTCATTATATTTACTGGATGTTTATTTGATTCTGTGTAAACCTACTTGCCCGTCTTCGTGGTTTCTCTGTGCACAAACATGCAAGTGCATCATGAATTATGACAACTCATTCATTTGCAGGCCATTTCTAAAGGGAGGCAAGGAAGAGAGGCACAAAATATAGTGAAGGCAAGTCGCAAGTTATCTTACAGCTTGAAGTGAAACAGATTAGCAAATATGCAACTGACTTTGCTTGTTCCTCCGCAGGTCTACTTGGCCAATATTCGCCTCAAGGAAATTGGCACTGATGTGTTAGTCACTGCATATGAGCCAGTTCTAATAAAGTGAGTGTCACTAGTTGCTTGAACTTTACCTGCTTGCGTAATTTGCAAAATGCAAACAATAATGTGTAGAGTGCAGCGGAAGCTTTTTGTTTTAGTATCATTTTACTTTCTAATCATGACTCGTTTTATTATGAAGTTCCTTGAATCATCTGTGTCCTTTTGGTCATTATAATCTAATGCTCATTTCTACTTGGAACTGCAGTCGAAACCTGCCCTAATAAGTGCACTGTCATATTATGATTTATGTCTGTGATTTCAGCCCTTTCAGCGAAAGTGCAAGCACGGTAGGAGCTGGTTTGACTGTTCCTGCGACCCAATCTGGACTTCTTCCCATGGCTGAGGTATTCAAAATTGCTGTAACTAGTTTCAAGGTCCATGATTGGAGCCTTTTTGGTGCTGGATCTTGAGGGTGCGCATTGAGTACGGTTTTCACATTCAAATAACATTCTCAATAGCTGTCGTCAAACTTGAGTACTTGTACATTTTGAACATTTCACTTAGCTTTGATTATGCTATTTAGTTTGGCCACTTGGCCCTGCTTGTGTCCATAGTGCAAGTACAATTCATTATGTGAACGACTCTGCCAGATTTTGCTGGAAAAATTTAAGTTAAAAGGAATTTTATTTTGGTAGTTCTCAAAGGTTGTTTCATTAGTGTGGAGAGAAAATACGGCGGGGAAAATCATTTTTATAGCTTTCCCCGAATGCATTTACGTGGTCCTGGCATCTTGAAGGTTTTCTTTCCCCCATTATGTCCTCGATTATTATCTTCGCAATCTCTTCCTCATTCTTCAATAAAATGAGTTCCCAAGGCTGACATGGGGACTACAGAGATAGCAGCAAGTGAAGTTTATTTGTGAACAGCAGAAACTGCTTGTTTTTCCGATTACTGCATTTTACAAAAACGTGTTGTCTGCCATTTTGTGCCAGTAGGATAAACTGGTAATCTGATCAATCTGGATTCCTCAAAGCCTTAACAGAATTATCAGAGGAATCAATAAAAACAAATGGTAAAAGAAAAGTGGGAAGAATGAACGAGGACCCACATATCAAATGGTGAAGATTTGTCTGGCTCTTGTGCTTATATGTACTGACATATTTGGTTGCATAGGTTCTCATGAACAAGGGAAACCTCCTTGTGTGCCTCTCTGATATTAGACTACTGACTTGTCCTTAAAGATTCCAATGACTCTTGACTCATTAGAATGCTATTTGCCCATGTTTGTTAGTATACTGTACTAGTATTTTTCATCACTAGGTATCTATCTAATGTGCTTTTGTTGCGGACTTGGAGAGAGTATATGAATGAGCATTGCAGTAAAGGATGATGATAAGGGTCTGTATGACAGAACCTTTAAATTTTATGAAGAGCACTGAGAGCAGCGTACGTGTAAAAGCAGCCCTGATTTCAAACCAAATCTTAGCACTAAAAGGTACAGTATAAAGTATAGATTTTATCATTCCCATTAGGATGCCATATAAAGGTGAGAAAGTACTTTGTCCCACTTTGCCCACCACCCATTACTTTATCTATGATTTGAGGAAACCATACTTTATTTGCTGATCTTTTACTGAAAGGAAGGAAAGATTTTTTTGTTGACCTCATTTAATCTACATTATCACTTTCAAGCCATTACCTTTGATGTTCAATTGTGTTATATATATATACAACAACAACAACAACATAGCCTCAATCCCAAATTAACTGGGATCGGCTACATGGATCAAACTTTTCCATTGTGCTCGATTAAGTGCAATTGATGGTGAGCTTTACAAATCATTCAAATCCTTCCTAATTAATGCATCCCATGTTAACTTTGGTATGCCCCTACCTCGTCGAATTTCTACAGTTTCTATTGAGTCAAGTTTTCTAGTTGGGGCATTTGTAGGCCGTCTTTGCAGGTGACCAAACCATCGCAACCGCCCTTCCCTAATCTTTGTATCAATTGGTGCTACTCCTACTTGTCTTTGAATTTCTATATTTCTTATTCTATCTTTACGAGTTTTACTACACATCCACCTAAGCATCCTCATTTCTGCTACGTTCACTTTATGTAATTGTTGTTGCTTTACCGCCCAACATTCACTTCCATAGAGCATAGCTGGCCTAATTGTGGTCTTATAAAATTTTCCTTTTAACTTAGTAGGAACATTTCGATCACAAATCACTCCCGTTGCACTCCGCAATTTCTTCCATCCAGCTTGAATTCTATGTGTGACATCATTCTCAATATTACCATCATTTTGTATGATTGATCCTAGGTATCTAAAGTGGTTTACCTTAGGAACTTCTATTTCCCCTAATTTTACCACATTGTCATCTCGATGTCTAGTGTTTCCAAACTCACAGTGCATGTATTCGGTTTTCGTCCTACTTAACTTAAAACCTTTAGATTCTAATGTATTCCTCCAGAGTTCTAGTTTCATATTCACTCCATCTTTAGTTTCATCCACTAAGACAATATCATCTGCAAATAACATACACCATGGTATATCCTCTTGAATATGTCTAGTTAGTTCATCCATAACTAAAGTAAATAGATATGGGCTTAAAGCCGATCCTCGATGTAGTCCTATCGTAATGGAAAATTCTTTTGTAGCTCCTCCAAATGTCTTTATACTCGTTACTACTCCATCATACATATCCTTAATAGTGTATATGTATCTAACATGCACTTTTTTTCTTTCTAGAACTCACCAAAGAACATCTCTAGGGACCCTATCATATGCTTTTTCTAAATCTACGAATACCATATGAAGATCTTTTTTCTTTTCTCTATATTTTTCTAACAATCGTCTTACAAGGAAAATCGTCTCCATAGTTGACCTCCCAAGCATGAAACCAAATTGGTTATCTGATATTGTTGTTTCTCTCCTTAGCCTATTGTCAATTATCCTCTCCCAAAGTTTCATAGTGTGACTCATAAGTTTAATTCTCCGGTAGTTTGAGCAACTTTGAATGTCTCATTTGTTTTTGAAGATTGGCACAAGCGTGCTTCTTCTCCAATCCATTAGCATCCGTTTTGATTTTAAAATTTTATTGAAAAAGTTTTGTTAACCAAGTCAATCCAATTTCTCCTAAGCATTTCCAAACCTCTATGGGTATTTCATCTGGGCCACATGCTTTCCCTTTTTTCATTCTTTTCAATGTCTCTTTAACTTCTACAATTCTAATATTGCGTGTATAGTTTACATTTCTTTCTTGGTGTGGGTTTTCATCTATTATAGTATCAACTTGGCTATAATTAAATAAACTATCGAAGTAACTTCTCCATCTCTCCTTAATATCATCCTCGCGTGTTAAAACATTTTGATTTTCGTTCTTAATACATCTTACATGACTTAGGTCTTGTTTATTTTTATCTCTTAATTTGGCTAGCCTATATATATATTTTTCGTCATCTCTATTACCTAACCTTGTATATAGATCTTCCATGAAATTTGTTTTAGCTTGACTAACTACTTTTTTAGCTTGTTTTCTAGCTTCTCTATATTGATTGTACACATCTTCATCTTGACACTTAGGTATTTTCCTATACATCTCTCTTTTAGTCTTAATTGCTCGTTGGAGATCCTCGTTCCACCACCATGTTTCCTTCTTTGGAGGTCTCAAGCCCTTAGATATACCTAATACGTTTGATCTCACTCTCCTTATGCAACTACTCATTTCTAGCCACATTGTATTAGCATCTAAGTCAAGATTCCAAACATTTTCCTTTAGTAGTTTTTCTCTAAACTCTACTTGTTTACTATGTTTTAGGTTCCACCACTTTATTCTAGGGTCGCTAACTCTTTTATTCATATTATGTCGTCGTGTTAGCTTAATATCAAGTACTACTAACTTATGTTGGGTAGTAAGTGCTTCACCAGGTATTACTTTGCAGTCTCTACATATTTTTCTATATATTTTTCTTGTTAAAAGAAAATCTATTTGACTCTTGTTATGACCACTACTAAAAGTAATTATACGCGACTTCCTCTTCCTAAAACTAGTATTCGCTAAGACAAGATCGTATGCTGAAACAAATTCTAAGATTGATTATCCTTCTTCATTTCTATTACAGTAACCAAAACCTCCATGAACTTTCTCAAATCCATCGTTACTTGCCCCGACATGCCCATTTAAATCTCCTCCAATAAAAACATTTTCATCTAATTGTATACTTTGCATAAATCCATCCATATCGTCCCAAAACTTGCGTTTGATGCTTTCGCTTAATCCTACTTGTGGTGCATAGACGCTAAGTATGTTAATTTTTTCGTCTCCAATAATTAATTTAACTATAATCAATCTATCCCCCATTCTTTTAACATCTACGACCTTATTCTTATAATCATTATCCACCACAATTCCTACTCCATTGCATTTTCTATCTATACCAGTGTACCACAATTTAAACCCTGTGCTTCATATTTATCTACTCTTTTCTCCTACCCATTTTGTCTCCTGGAGGCAAACAATATTGACTCTCCTTCTAATCATGGTATCTACTAGTTCTATTGACTTCCCCGTAAGTGTTTATATGTTCCATGTTCCTAAACGAATTTTTTCTCCCCTTTGTATTTGTTTTCCTTTTCTATTTCTATTTTGTCTAAAAGATCTAGTGTCCGTATCTATGATTTTGTTTTTGTTTTCGTGTTTGTTTTGAACTAGCTTCTTTACCCACACCCGTCCTTTGTATGGGAACCCTTGCTCATTTTTCTTCACATCCGGCGACGATGTGAAGGGATCTGCTTTACCCACACACGTCCTATGTGTGGGAACCTTTGCTCATTTTTCTTCACACCTGTGCGGCGATGTGAAACACACCCTTGCTCATTTCTCACTACACCCGGCTCCGATGCAGCGCGTCGCTAGGTGGGAACGCCCCAACGTTTATATATGTTTGATCCATTTCATGAAAAGTGACAAAAGTTTTACGCTGGCTGTCAACCTATCGCAACCCTCCTCCATTTTTCAAGAATGGAAAATGAGCTTCGGGCCTCCCTCCCCCACTTTTCGGGTATGAAAAGTGAGTTTGGGACCTCCCTTACCCATTTTTCGGTATGAAAAAATGGGCGTCAGAGTCCTCCTATTTTATCCGGACTTGGGACCGGCTATGTAGCGCACATAGTGTACAACATAGGTGGAGTTATATATATATATATAGCCTTGTTAATTGAGACAAACTTGATTTGCAGTTAATTAGCTCTCTTGTTTATCTAATTATTGATATTGATCTTTTGGGGGAGAATAGGGTCAGTATATGTGAAGTCCTTTTCAGGTTCAAACATTTACTTTCCTCAGCGAATATGACATGAGCCTAGGAGTTAGAAGAGCCACATGAATTCATCAGAAGTGCTTGAATGGTGGATCAGAAAATATGTTTTATGTGGACCATAGTGTTTGTTTTGTGGTACTCCTTTTTTGCTGTTCTCTAAGCCACATATATCATGATTTCATGAATGAGGAGCTCTTGCTTTACATACACAAATAAGAAAAGAAATTCTCTTTGGTGGGCCTTGTGTGATTGTGCCGTTTCACCACCATTTCACCATTGTTTGCTCTGAAATAAGGGTTCACAAAAACTAGATCAAACTTATATAGAGAGGATCTTTTCTATAGCAATGTTGTCCTTTGCATTGATGTGCAAGTTGGGCTATTGTGGTAACGTTTTTTAATGTAATCAAAGATGAGGAAACAATAACAATCAATTGGGTGTTTGACCATCAACTTGAATTGACATTTGAACAATGTCGTGAATCATGATATATGTATATATATTGATCTATCAAGGGGCTGTAAAACTTGGTCCACTTGACACTGAACACTTGCCCCATAAGAGATCCCTGTCATGAAAAGTGGGTGCTCCACTTGTGGCTCTTGTTGGGTTGAAATCTGTGTTTTAGATGTTGACTAATCCTCATATTTGGCTAGGCAACTTTATTATTTCCCATTTCAATGCCTTTCATAACCTTGATGTAAAGAAATAAAGATCATTGTTCTCTTTCAGTCTGTGACAAAGGAAAATGAGAATTGAAGAATCTTATTATGCTTCATCTCTATATGCATGTATTCCCTCATTTTCGTATGCTTTTTTTAAGCATAATCCAAATTATATAATGGCTTTCAAGTGAATAGTTAAGTTGGTAGGATGGATCGATCATGGATGATTATATTTTTTTCCTTCTTACCAGTTAAGCACGCCATCAAGATCACTGAATATAATGGATTATAATCGTTTGATCCATATAGTTGATTTTAATAACTGATTTGGGATTATTGATCGATGAGGCTTTGTTGTGGTTCTCTCGATTACTGAGATCATTTACTTTTTTTTTTTTTTATTTGGTCAAACTGATCATTTACTTAGGTACTGGGCTTGAAGTCTGTCCAAGCCAAATCTTGAGATTTTGGACGAAAAAGATTTCGAAACCCTAAACCTTAGGGTTTTGGATCCTTTAGCCACTACACATATATAGGCAAGGGCAACTTGCCAATTATTAAGAGTCGCGCTTTAGGCAACAACATTGATTGAGGGCACCCAATTTTTTGAATTAGTATATGTTCCCAATGAAAACGACATATTTGCCCATCTCAAACAATGGGGTGCTTTTATGCAAGGCTGGGGGTGCTTATAGTGCGACATTACATTTCAGACATAGGCTGTTGTGTCAGTTATCATCGATCGACACTGTTTCAAATCTCAGTGGGAAATGACCAAACTTAGGTCACGAACACACAAGACTGAGATATAGGCTATTTTGTTGGTTGGTATCAATCGAGATATACACATATGTCTCGCCACAAGGCCATCGAGAGGTGGTCACCTATCGAGTTAGGTGTCCGACCACTTTATTTAAGTGTCAGTTGGTATATATTGATACTTTTATACAAGTCTCAACAAGACATGAGCGATACCACTTCACAACCCTCGGCACTGTAACTGAACAACACAGGAATCACAAAAAAAAAAAACATCCTGTGATGACTACATGCATTTCAATGAACAGGGATATGAGAGGAATTAATGCTTGCTATGCGAGAGAGAAGTATGACACAAAAGAGGAGAACGAGGATTTTGAGTTTGATTTTATGTGTTTTAGGTGGTGGGATGCGTTGGTTGACATTATAAGCATTTTGGTAAAATGTTGGGTACCCTTACAAAATCGATGGGTGCCCAAATAAATGGGCTGACCTCAATTCAAGCTAGGGTGCATATGCACGATTCATTATTAATTATCCTCCATACATTGGATCATGCGTGGATCCAGGCATGCATGTATATACTTGATCCAAAGAATTGGTAGGATTGATGAATTCGTTAAACATGTCTCTTAACAAGCCCCTCAATCAGTGATCTTTATATCTGTATATATACTCTTTTGAGGCTGTGACAGTACATCATTACAAGGACTAACTTTTGCTTTGTTGCTTTATATTTGAAGTGATGCATATAATATATTTGAGCACGTTCACTTTGCAGACGATGGACCTAAACAAATGGGGCCTTAAATATATACATATATAGGCCTTAAATATATATATATATATATCATGAGGATTTGACATGACACTTAATTGATCAAACAAAGCAAAATATAAAGGTAGTTAAGCAAGTAAGAAAAGACGTATATATGGACTTATGGAGGAAGGGAGCGTGTACAAAATTAAAGAAACCCTAAAGCGAGCACACGCGCACACACACGCTCACAAACACATGTATGCATAGAGGGCCATGTAATTGCAAGGGAGGGTCAAATGTTGATTGAGGTGGTGATGTCATGGGGACCAAAAGATAGCTGTTTAGTGTTGCATCTTTTGCAATGTTTGCAGGAATTGGCACAGTTGAGAGTCTTCTTAGGTGGTGGACTAGAGGTTGTCACCAACCCACCAGCCTAGCTAGTAGCTACAGCCCCCTCTTTTGCTCCTTTAACATGTAAAAGAAGTACTGAAACAGATTGTACATGTCAGAGACAGTCCCCCACCCATCCCAGTTTTTTATTGATATGATTTTTTTTTAGTACGCCAACGTGCACCTCGACAACTTCTCAGAGCACCCTGATTATCAGGGCACCCAAACAATGCCACAGGGCACCTCGTGACATTTCCCAAATTGCCCCTAGGTTGAGAAACGAGCACCCCACCCCAAAAATCTAATCCCAAATTCGATTGTGTTGCCCCAAGCCCTTATTTCTTCTACATAGACAACAATCCATGCATTCCCTGTGATTTGAAGGTCGAAGCTGTTGTTTGGTGAGTTCCTCGCGTTGGTGTAGTCAATTCCAGCCGAGGACGACGGTTCGTTGTGTGAAGGTCGTGGAAGAAGGCACTAGAGGCGGTGTTGCTGTTTCGGGGATCAAAAGAAGGTTAGTGTGTATTTTTCATGAATTTGGATTCTATTTGGTTGTTTTGCAAAGACATTCACCTTGTTGTATGAATGTAGGGATTCTTTTGGAAACTCGTATAAGTGTCGGTCACACAGGTCAATGACCTCTTGTATGGTCTCGGTTAATCCATGCCGAGACAGTAGTGAATGTCTTGTTGAAACCCAAAGGATACTGTGAAGTTAAGGACCCCGAATTCAGTCGGTATGGTACAACCGAGATAAGACATTTAGTCTCGGACTAGGGAACCGCAATAGAACATGGTGTTTCGTTATTACCCCACCAAGTGTAGGGGTTTGGTTTGTATGGCTTGTCTCGGTTGTTAGAGATCGAGACATGTTGAAACATCTCGGTGGGCAACAACCGAGACAAGTCACATGGTCATAGTTGCAAGACACCGAGACGTTGGGTGAGGTTTCTGTCCTGTTGGACCGAAACAGTGTTTAAGGTCATTTTTATTGTGGTTCTAACATGATTTTAATACACTATTTATTTCATTGGTTCACAGATATGGCCTGGAGTAAGACTGGTGTTTCTATGGAACGAGTTTACAGGAAGTTTAAGAGAACGGAACAAGCGGCGAGTACTTCGAATACTCATGGTAGGAGAAAGCCACAAACAACCTCATATAGGAAAGAGAAACATCAGGCTACAAAGAAGGAAGTTGCACATGCAGGTGATCCTAGGGGAGATGCTGTACAGGATGAGGCATCACAGGTCCACGAGCGGGACCTACATATTTGTGATGATGAGAGTGAGGGGGCCACATCTGAATCATCTAAGTCTAGGGAGAAGTGCCCAACTGATGAAGAAAATAGGAGTATAACAGCCGAATGGCCCATTCCCAAGAGTATTAGTGGTGCAACTGGTGGGAATGTAGAGGAGATGGAAGATGACCCATCCGCTCATTTACCCGGTGGTCCCATCGACCGGTCATTACTGATGTTGGGGCATGTGCCCTAGGTCAATCCATTAACTGTCTTTATGAATATTTTTAGTTAATAAAATAGAGGATTTCATTTGTTGTTCATTATAATTAATTTGCATGTTTACATTATAATAAGATCCATGGGTATTTACAGAAATATCATAAATGTCCCTAGTCGATCATTATACTGGGAACTATAATGAATTAAGACTAGTGTGAGTCTTGATTGATGATCATATGATGATTATACGTATAGGGATACGAATCAAGATCACGAGTACTTGTTAGGGAACAAAGTACTGGACCGACCCGCTATGAGAACATCACATGGATTAAGTCATAGTTGTTTCTCATGATAGGTATATTTTTTCAGTCATCTGACTTGAGATTACCAGAGACTTCAACATTAGGAACACAAGATTTGACACAATCAAACGTTGTCTTTAACCTATTTATAAAGGTTGTGATTGGTTATTGTGTGAGCAATGTGATGAAGTTGTGTAATCAAGATAAAACTTGTCCCTCTCATATAAAGAGAGATATCCAGTGGATCCCTCGATGTGTTAGACTGTTAAAAGACCTAGTCTAAGTGAATTGATATTGATCAATGTCACTTGGATGTTTTCAATCTACCTAGATATCGAGACTAGTACGATTGAACATGTTGGATGACAATTCCATGCTTTATGTTTGATCAAAAGGATATCGTGTGACAAAAGGATGTTATATACATTATTGATTAGGTTGTATCGATTTGATATTCATACAACTTGGGTAGTCATAATGTCTTGCTAGAGGCCGCTTATGACTTGTATACCAAAATGTGTTTTGGTACACTGCCAACGTTGTATGAGCCTTTATTGGTCGCACACTAATAATGGTTTTGCGAGATTTTAAGATGGTTCGAAAAAACGAATTTTATATGATAAAATTCATGACAGAAACGTCCTTGTGGTGTATTACACTTATACTTCTTTAAGTAGGGTTATATGTGTAATTTACTTAACCGTCTATATACAAGGGTTGTATAAATAGACGTTTTAAGTTAGAACACACGTAGAAAAGATTAAGGGCTGAAACTCTATTTTCGTTTCAGAAATGAATTAGGGTTTTCTGGTACGCTCTGGATCGTTTTGGAGAGAAACAAAAAGGTTTTGTATTCTCTCGAAGCTAGCACTTTGAATCTCGGCCGCCGTTCGTGTGTGGACTGCTGGTAGAGGGCGTTCGTCGTTGGCAGTGCCTTAGAGATGGATCAACCTTCAGAAAGGTATATTGCGACCGAGGTATGATTAAGTTTTCATGGTTTAAACGTTTTTAATGGAATTAGATTCAGATCATGTCGGGGTTTTGTCAAAATTGTTTTGTAATTTCCGCTGCGTATGAACCCCAAAACCCAACAGTGGTATCGGAGCCATCGAGTTCGATTCCATTAAATTCATTGCATGTTTTCTTCTTGATATATACATGATATATGATTGAAAGCATGTTAATAGTTGATGTATATGTGATATACATAAGTTTTCTCTGAGATTTATTATCATGTTTTGTGTATATGATACATATATTCGTGATTTAATTAAAATCGATTTCGTACATGCTAGTAACCATGTTAGGTTAATTCGAATAATTTTAATGAATTGAATTTCGTGTTCTTTGATCCATAACACCATTAGGTATAATCTTTATTTTTTGTGTATTGATGCATGGATGAAATCTCTGTAATTCAATATGCATATTTAGGTTACATTGTTTTAAGTTTCTTAAATTGTATAAGTCTGAATATTAATTCGAAAGTAATATGATTAGGTTCGATTGGGATAGTACTTCATGATTCAATTACACAATTGAAGATGAGGCTAACTATTGTACCATTACTAGTATTGCAAGAGCCAGGCAAGGGATCGACAATTCATACTGATGTTTGCGGCACAAGGCTAGGTTATGTACTGATGCAGGGAGACAGCGTTATCGCCTATCTATCCTGACAGTTGAGGACCCATGAGAGGAATTATCCAATGCACAACTTAGAGCTTGCAGTAGTCGTATTTGCACTGAAGGTATGAAGACATTACCTCTACGGTGAAAGGTTCACATTGTTTACAGATCATAAGAGTTTGAAATATGTATTCACTCATAAAGATCTGAACATGATACAATGACGTTGGCTAGATTTGTTGAAGGACTACGACTTCTCCATCGAATATCAGTTTAAGAAGGCAAATGTCGTAGTAGATGCATTGAGTAGGAGAGGACCAAATTTTGAGACAGTTGTATGTCATATGATGCACGAGTATGGTTTACTTTAGGCGGCGACAACACTGAGTTTGACAAAGTTTCCTGCTACAGCGGACGCACATATTTGTGGACAGATTGGGGTACCGTCTATTTCTATTCTGCGAGTGTTGGAGTGTCAGATGGCTGACAAGATGTACTCGAGATTCAGTAAGATGGCACGCAGTCTCGATCATCCATATTAGAGCGAGTATGTGGATCAGTGTTTAAGGCTCCGAGGGAGGTTATGGATTCCAGCAGTGGCAGGGATACGCGATGGGATACTCCAAGAGGCTCACAGGTCTCGGTATATAGTGCATCCTGGCAGGACCAAAATGTATCACGATATGCGACGATTATTTTGGTAGCCAGGGATGAAGGCGGATGTCAGCGCCTATGTTAGGGATTGTGAGGTGTGCCAACAGGTTAAGGCTGAACAGAGGAGGCCTGGAGGGCTATTGCAGCCGCTGCCCATCCCTCAGTGGAAATGGGAACACATCACGATGAATCTCGTTTGTGTATTACCGCTGAATTTACGGAAACACGATGCGATATGGGTGATCGTGGACAGGTTAATGAAATCAGCTCATTTCCTACCAGTTTCTATGAAATATAACTTCACACAGTTGAGCACATTCTTCGAGAGAGAGATTGTACGAAGTACCAATTTCGATTGTTTCAGACCGAGACAGACGTCTTACGTCATCATTGTGGCAGGCTATGCAGGAGCAGTTTGGTACTAGATTACAGTTTAGCAATGCATTCCATCCTCAGACGGACAGACAGTCAGAGAGAAATATACAGATACTTAAGGATATGCTCAGGGCCTGTGTGTTGCAATTTGGTGGGTCTTGGGAGGAGTACTTGCCGCTCTGTGAATTTTCTTACAGCAACAGCTATCAGGACAGTATTGGGATGCCACCTTTTGAGTCGTTGTACGGTAGACCATGTAGATCACCGGCTTATTGGACAAAGCCCTAGGATACAACAGCCGTGGAGCCTGAGATTGTTGTGGACCATAAAGAAAAGGTGAGACTGATTCGTCAACGGTTGTCGGCAGCCCAACACAGACAAAAGAAATATGTGGATAAGCACCAAGATTTATTGGGTCGTTTCAAATTGAGAAACGAATTGGGGTGGTCGCTTATCAATTGAGATTATCGAGTCAATTAGCAGGGGTTCATAATGTTTTCCATATTTCGATGTTACCGCTGGCTAGATCAAGACTGAGACCGATGGTTGATATGACTAGGATCGAGGTTCGACCAGATGTGACGTACGAAGAACACCCCGTTCAGATAGTGGATCGTAGGGTACAGATTCTCATGAGGAAGGAAATACCACTAGTACTCGTTCGATGACAGTATCACAAGAACGAATGACTTACTTGGGAGCAAGAGTCTATCATGAGGGAACGATACCCTAATTGTTTCAAGGTAAAATTTTTACTTAAGTTTGAATTTCGGGATGAAATTCCTTTTAGTTGGGAATATTGTAACGGCCCGCATTATTTAATCTTAATTAAGTTATTAATTACAGATTAGGACCTGTAGCTCGAACCCACGTGGACACCGCCAATAAATTTAGGGCACGCCAACCAAGGTATAAATAGTTATTTTTGTGTGATGCATGTTAAATTGTTATATTATTAATTAATTCGCGTCACACTAGTTGATATTTTATTGGTCGCGTTATGTGCGGGTAGTGACAAGAGCGTGCGACGTCGCTGGTGCGCGTAACGCGGACGTATGGGATAGTTAGGGGTTTAATGGGTCACGTCACCTATCAAATCAAATCACATATCAAATCACCCCATACCTACCCCTTACTTTTCTCTCTCCTACTTTTCTCTTTCATCTCCTAACAAAACCCACACTTCTCTCTCTCTCCCCAACTGATCTTCATCATCTTCACCTCACCCCTCCCATATTTCCTCCATTACCAAGCTTCCATCACCAAGCTCTCCTCCCACCTCCACGGTCTCGTCGCCTCTCTTGCGTAGTTTTCCCTTGGGCGCTCTCGTCGGCGACTTTTAAAAATCAAGGTGAGTGGTGATTTTTGTTGTTGATTTGTTGGAGAGATTTAGATCTTTAATGGTGAGATAAAGATGGTAGATGTTAGTGTTGAAGTTGTTAACCGGGTCCGGTTGACCGGGTCGGGCTGACCCGGGTCCATACGGTTGGGCCGAACCGGCCCAACCCATATAAAAAAACAAATTATTTAAAAGTAAATAAAAACAGATTTTTAAATAAAATAAATCCCAAAAAATAAATAAAAATAAATAAAAATTATAGAAAATTCCAAAAAAATATAAAAATTTAGAAAAAAAAGCTAGGAAAAGAAGTTTCGAGGTTTTTTCGGGCGTTTGGCACCCTAATATAATTCGAAAAGTGTGCCAAAAATCATACTTTTTGGAATAGAAAAATTATAAATTTTGGTCCCACATTATAAATTCAGTTAATGTGACTCTAAAATAATTAAAATGGTATAATTGGACACCAGGAACTTATGATACCATAGTCGGGTATCGGGTGCGCATCTCGAAGCGTGTGCGAGACGTTTTGAGAGCGATTTGCGATTGTTTGAGGTAATTAAACCTACGAGAAAATTAGCTGAAATTCATTTATAACACTTTTTTTGTTTTAAATTTCAATTTTTCTATTGTACTATTAATTGCTATCCATTTTTTGTTCATTCATTCCCACGTGTGTATGTGTGTTTGTCGATAGGATCGGGCATGGCACGGACTCACACCTCGGGGCTAGCTACCACGCTCTGTTCGAGTAATTGGCCATGTTAGGGCTATGCGATGATTACTTTCCGCGAGACCCGTAGGTTGAGAGATGTTTGACGAAGACTAAGTCTTCGTCATGGGTTCCTCTCGAGAGATGTTTGGACAGGGTTCTACCGTTCAAGGGTTCCTCTCATTCGACCGTGAGATGTTTGGCGAGGTAATCGTCATGGGTTCCTCTCGGTTTAGCTAAGTCGATTCCCGTATGTCGAGCAGGGTTTTGATTTCTCTGCGACTTATTTTCATTCGCTTACTTTATTTTCTGTTTCTTATTTAAAATTGCATGAATTGTAGTCGTTTTATTGGATTTCGTGAATATTAACTAACGTTCTCTAGGATTTAATCACTGGGATTTGTCATTGTTTTTTGTGACAAATTACAAATCCTACGACGAGTCGGGGCAAGGGGTGTTAGGCGACTACCTCTGAGCTAGGAGTGCCCCATCAGCTTTTTGTATAAGTGTTTGTATGTATTTATTTACTGCTTTCATGGAATTTTGGGAGGACTTGTATACTTGATACATGTATATGATCATATTTTGTACTTTTATCATTTTTTGATATACATGGTATCTAATGTCGTGTTTCCTGTGATGGCCCCAACTTCTAAACAGGGCATCGCCCGGCCTAATCCCGTAATCAAGCCTTAATCCTAACCACATAAGACTTAATTACGTATTAGTCAGCCTTTCATCCCTATATTCCTCCAAATCCATGTACTGATATATTATTCAATTTAAAGTTAATTCAAATTCCATTATCATGTTAAGCGGAAGCTTTCATTCTCCAAAATTCCTAAATGTGGAAAACCAGGAAAATACAGCATCACATGCACGTATATATATATGAAACGATATATATAGAACTAGTCACTCATCCCAATGTACAACCCAAAATGACATAAACAATAATAACACAACAGAAGTCGAGACATACAAAATGAGTGAGGAGAGTCGCCGAACTGCTCAGAGGAAGTCGCCGATCTTCTCCTTCCCTGGTCTGCTGCTGCTCGACGGACCTACACCCACCGTCACACGTCGACACGTCGACACGCGACTCGAGGTACTTCCCCGCTCGTCTCGATACCTACACACCCGTAGGAAATTAACTTAATAGTCTACACATATACAATACATTAGGCATACATCACAACAAATATAAAATATGCCTCGGCCCTGGCCTTGGTCAATGTACATATCATGGTGTGGGTCCCACGGTACGGGTCTTTGAGCCTGTGTAAGGACATAAACACGGTTAGAAATTCCAGGCCGTTACATTTCCACACTATAGGATTGTTTATAACATGCAAACTTTTCATTTTTTACAATATATGCATGCTTAAGACTTCCGTTTATAAATATTCAACTTATATTAATTTAATAAATCGCGAACAACTTAACTTAGTTAACTTAATGTAAATATTCATAAAAACATCCATAAATACTAAGTTAAGGCGAATAAGATATGTACAAAGGTTTAGGATGCGGGCAGTCAAAGATAAGTGTCTTGTCACGTGGCATGTTTGGTGACGTGTCTGGTGGCGTGACGGTACCCTGTTTGCCTCGGAGTTTGGGGCCGTCACATATATATAATGGCCGTCACATATATATAATTAAAACTACAAGTTTGGCTTAAATTATCTGGATCGTTGGATTGCCTTGAGATGAGCGTAAGTGTTGATGATGTTAAGATGTGTATCACTTTAGGATGTGTGACATTAACATATCATTCACTTTATCAGCATCAAGATAGTGCGATGCGTATCTCGAGAAAAATCCATATACATAAATTAAAAGCTTCACTTAAAAAGTGTCACATTAACACATTATTCACTTGATCAGCCACGAGATAGCATGATACATATCTCGAGAAAAATCCATATACATAAATCAAAAGCTTCAAACTTATCTTCGCTGATCAATTGAGATTGAGAGAGAAACCTAGCAGCTGAGGGTTTAATCTTAAGGAATCGATCTATGAGGAAATTCAGTGGGTTTGAAGTGATTAAAACACCACCAATCCAGAGATCATCATTGTGGTAAGTTAGTTTTAGTGTTTTGAAGATCAATTTGATAGTAGATTATGATTTCTCTGTGAGTTGTTGTTGTTGATGATTAGAAAGTGGTTTATACCTCACTAGAGATCCTCCCTGATGTGTTAGGAGAGTGGTTAATGTTGTTTTGGTGATTTGGTAATGGAATAGTAATTGTTGCACTGTTCACTATCGAGACAATGCAGGGTGGAGCGAGCTCCATGTATCAGAGGAGCGAGCTCTCTTCATAAGTTGAAACGAACCCAGTGAGTGGAGCGCGCCCCACCAAGTGAGGAAGTGTGCTCCCACCTTAAAAACAACACTGTGTTGTGTTTTGCTTAGAATTTCTTGAGGTCTTAGGGTCTGACTTAGGGATTCTAAATATAGGGTAGTAGACCTATATTAACTACAAATGGTTTGTGATAGGTTTTGGAACACCGGGAAAGCTTGAATGACTCGAAAAGTTAGAGAATTTGGAAACGAAACCTAAACCGAGGTAAGTATGGATTTGCTTATTTATTAATGTTGTATGGATATGTTAGTATATGTAGTTCGCATAGTTTATGGACTGAATGGGGGACTATGTACACTGTGATGTGTTTATTAAATAGAAAATGGTGTTTAATGCTGCGAGAGTAAATCCTAAAATTGAGAATATGTTATATAGGATATGGGTTTGATTCCTAACCTATATGGTAAATCCTACTTAGCTAAATAGAATGTGTAGATTATATATTCACTAGAGGTTTGGGATAGAACCATTGAACATTAATGGATTGGCTAAACAGCACATTAACCAATGGGTTGGTCTAGCAGTAGCATTAATGGTTTCAATGGATAATCGACCTTAGATTTACAAATGAAATGAGAATCACAGTGTAATAGTCATTGACAATTTGACTTGCATCTGTTATTTATTGGATTATATGTTTTTCATAATCTTGTTAGTCATCTTTTGTGACGACCCCAACTATTAAACAGGGCGCCGCCCGGCCTAATCCCGTAATCAAGCCTTAATCCAAAGCACATAAGACTTAATTACGTATTAGTCATCCTTTTATCCCTATATTTCTCTGAATCCATGTATTGATCTATATTATCATGTTCATGAAGATCATGTGGAAGCTATTATGAGTCAAAATTCCTAAGTGTGGAAAACCAAGAAAAGACAGTATCATATGCACGTATATATATGACACTATTCACTCAACCCAATGTACAACCCAAAATGATATAACAATAATAATACAACAAAAGTCGAGACATACAAAATGAGTGTGGAGAGTCGCCGAACTATTCAGAGGAAGTCGCCGATCTTCTCCTTCCCCGGTCTGCTACTGCTCGATGGACCTACACCCACCGTCACAAACTAGACGGTGAGTATAGTGATATTTAAGTACTAACTGGAGAATTCTATGTCACATTTCCAAAATAAACGAATGATATTTAAAAGCATAAAGTAGCGAAATAAATTACTGAAACAAGAAATGCAAGTAAATATCATAGTTAAAGATGTATAGACAGACACAAGCTAAGTCGAGATGATATACGTCCGGTCGGCGGTGAGAACTATCACCTAACCTTTCCCACTACTATACGGAGTTGCGCTCAACATATCTCATACAATATAGCGGAGCTACGCTCTACGCTTTACAACATCAATCTCATGCTTGCCGACCACCCCGAGTCTCATAACTCGTGTGTCGCGCAAGTGTACTGGTGAGTGCCGGAACCCCGGTGACCCATGTCCCCGTGAACCGCGCATCTCTCGTGCGATGGACACTAGATAATCCCTACTTTAATTTCAAAGACAAATAATTCCAAAATTCTAGGATACCAAGATAAGTTAGGCTACAAAGCCCAAAGAAAATCGAATACAAGTCTACTTAAATCCACATTATTCTATTAGCATGTTTTTTATCAATTTTGTTCAAGAATGACATCAAGTGTAGGAATCAGAGGCAACGAAACAATTCACATGGCATCATGTCACAATATTCATCCATGAATAGATACAAGAACAACATGATGTGCGAGTTCAAGTAGGACTGTCTACCAATAGACCAATAAATGAATAAAGATGAATGAAATGAAATATAAAATTCTCACAGTTGTACTTAAAATTCACACGCTTGTCCTAGTCTATCCGATCCCTCGACAAGTCGAAATGCGCGCCCAAACGCCTTAGTTCTCCCCTTAGTTCCTTAACATTTAATCACGTAGCACTTTAGGCTAAATCGAAGTCGAGGTAAAATTGTTTATTTATTTTCGGCCAAATCGGCCCATTTCGCGCTTTTCGAGGTAAAACCCCCGTAAAATGCTCGTCTGAAATTCCAAATATTTTATTTTTCATAGAAATTCATTATTTTCTATTTCTTTTGTCGAAATATAATTTTTCAGAATTTTTCCCTATTTTCTGGAATTTTTTCCAATTTTTCTTCTTTTTTTTTTTTCTTTTCCTTTTTTTTTTTTCTTCTTTTCCCTATTTTCAGAATTTTCCCCTTAGTTCCCCAGACCCGGCTCGTTTGGGGTCCATCTTCCCCAACGAACCAAAGACTCCCTGGTTTGTCGGAGAGTGAAGATTTTTTTTTCCTGTGTTTTGTTCATGATCTGGGGTTGGCGATCCACCCCAGCTCGTGTAGGGAGGGGAGACGACTCTCCCGAGTCGTCTCCTTCCTCGGGCGCACGGGAGCTCCCGAGCTCCCTTCTTACACCCTCACTCCACCCCATAACTGAAACAACACACTCCTCCTCCAACGAGTTTTCTTTTTCCTCTATTCTCTCCCGAATTATAGTGTGTTTGGTGGTGGTGGTGAGGATAAGAATCCCGATTGGGGTGTACATTATATACAAAATGTGGTTTAAATGCTAGCCTTTGATCTTGGTGTGCACACGTATCCCGAGGCTCATCACATGGAGCACATTGCCCCACTTGTCCCCCAAGTCACTTGTGAGTGACTCAAAAATGTGACACCTTGCCTCATGATGGGTTAACGCGTGTCTCGATGCACATCCTATGCTTCATACTTTATTTTCCTAACTATAGGCCCATTTATTCATTAAATGTTCATGTGGCCACATTGCAACCACACATTACCAAATAAAGTCACATTTAATTCAAATAAATTAAACGTACCCCAATATGCCGCAACCTCGGTCCCACGTTAACACGCGACTCGAGGTACGTCCCCGCTCATCTCAATACCTACACACCCGTAGAAAATTAACTTAATAGTCTACACAAATACAATACACTAGGCATACATCACTACAAATATAAAATGTATCTCGACCCTTGCCTCGGTAAACGGACACATCACGGTGTGGGTCCCATAGTACGGGTCGTCGAGCCTGTGTAAAGACATAAACACAGTTAGAAATTTTGGGCCATTACATCTTTGGTGCATATTGTTATTGCATATTACTTTTGATTATTATATGGAATATTGATGGCTTAGTGAATCCTTACTTACTGAGCAAGTTGGAGCACTCATCCCAAATTTAAGATTTCAGTTATCAGCCCAGCGCTTCAGCGAAGGGAAAAGAGAAGATTTATTAGTATTACTATATTCTTTGCGATGTAATGAGCCTTCCTATATATATTCACTATTTGAGATACTTTGTTGTAAATGAACAGGGTTGGAAGGTTTTATAATCGAGTTTTGGGTTTTGATAAACTTTGTATTTATGTATATCGTTTTAATTATCAAAAAAAAAATTAATTTTCCATTGTGTATATTTTGAATTCTTAATTTGATATCGATATACAGGTTGATTTTATCAAGTACAAAATGAGAGGCCACCGGCTCTAGCTAAGTTTGACTGGGTTACTAGGGCTTAATTAGGGTTTCAGGCCGAGTATCACCTTAATCAGGATAGGGGATGTTACACTTCTTAATGTTGTAGGGAGGTATTGGATGTTCTTGTTAAGGTTGGTGATTGAACAGGGGTTGTTGCCCCGTTCTCTGTTGGAACATTCAATGATGGAGCGTGCTTCCTGTAGTAGAGAAGCACTCTCCCATCATGAGCTGTAAGGAACCCAATTGGTGGAGCGCGCCACACCAAATGAGGGAGCGCATTCCCACCTCAGAAAACCATGATTATGTTGTTTAATTCAAAGGATTTTTTAAGGACTGGTTTAAGGGTTATAAATATAGGTTACTAAACCTATATTGACCTTAAATGGTTCGTGATAGGTTCTCGAATACGGAAAAAGGTCGAGAGTCCCAAAAAGTTAGAAAACTGTAACGAAACCTAATCGAGGAAAGTGAGATTCATATTCTTATCAATTATACTTCGTAAATTAGTATAGTTAGTTTGTATAGTATTATAGATTGTGTTTGGGGCAACGTACTGTGATTTAACTGTTTTATATGTGAAAAATCCCAGAGATGGTCGATAAGGAGGATGCGACTGATGATTAAAAAGGTATGCTGGGAAATAGATTCCGCCTTTTGTCCTAATGAATGGAATGGTTTGCCTGAAAATGGATTTCACCCTTTTACCCTTAGTTAGCTAGAGATTCACCTTAGTCGTCATTGTTCAGTTGGAGTTAATAGCTCAGTCAGTCTGGAATAAACCAACAGAATCCCTTGTCGGCGAACATGTGGATTATGTGGTTGTATTCTCGAGTGACTGGAGAGTACGTCTCTGTAATTAAATTCAATTTATGAATCAGGAGTACGGTTGCATGTTACCCATCTGAATTGCATTCAGTTATTTATTGTTTATATCAATTTTATTGCATGAATAGATATGTTTTGGATTCATATTGTTATTCATTGATATTAGTTGATAATTGATGTATTTACAAGCAACACTTACTGAGCAAATTAGAGCACTCACTCCCATTAATATTTCAGGTTCACACGCCAGTGCTTCAGCTAAGGGCAAGAAAAAGGCTTATGACTTTATTTGTTTTATTACCGATGTAATGAACCTTCTTTGTAGATATATATACTATATGAATTACATTGTTGTAATATTACAAGGTCATAAGTTTTTGTAAATGAGTTCTGATTTTGATAAACTCTGGATTTATGCATATCGTTTATATTACCGAAAAAGTTTAATTTACTGTTGGGTATATTTTGATTTTAATTTGATATCGATATACATGTTGAATTTATCAGGTATGGAAAGAGTGGTTGTTGACTCTAGTTAAGTCAGGCTAGTGTACAGATGCTTAATTAGGGTTTCAAGACGGGTATCGTCCTAATCGGAGATAAGGAATGTTACATCGACCCATTGAGATCGTCCAGTTCGAAGCCCTAAAACACCACCGCAAACAACAACAAAAACAACAACAACAATAATGCCACCATCGCCGCCACCAACAATAATACAAAATTGAGTGAAACAACCGCAAAAGCCCAAAAAATCTAAAAAAATGAACATAAAATATGTGAGCGTGGACTTACGATATAAGAATTGATCGATGTGGTTTCATTAGGTTTTTGCCATAATGGTCTGAAGTGAGGTTCGGGTTTGAGGGGGTGGAAGGAGGTATTTGATTGTGCATTTCGTTCGTGGGGCCGGTATGGTGAGCAAAAGCCATTTTATATGTAGGGCACCTAAGTTATTTCGTGTAGGGGTAAAACTGTAATGCCAGTAAAATATTTTACTGGGGTAGGTTCAGCAAAAAGTAGGGTCATTTAATACTGCCAACTAATATTACGTATATGTCTAGCTATGAAGGGTACATGTAGGGTTGCAAGTGGGGCGGGGAATCCCCATCCCCGCGGTGCCTCACCCCACTGAATTCCCGCTTTTTGCTCCCCGTGGGGCAGAGCACGGGGTAAGGCGAGGACGATAATTGTTCTCGCCCCGCGGGATCCCCCCCTAGGTACATGTATGTAAACCCAAGGTAGCTAACATCTAATTAAGGTCATAATTACAAAGGTGGGAATTAAAGGAACATAATTATACATAATAAGAAATTAAGGTTAATTTGATGCATCATCAACCCACATTCGATCAATGCATATATGAAATGGAATAAAAAAAACATGTGTTATAATTAGCTATGATATTAATTAAATTAATTTTGTTTTATACTGTATGAAGTGTTTAATAATAATAATAATAAAAGAGATAAAAAGCATATTTGTTTTTTGTTTTATAATTGGGTGGTTAAGTGGACTGACCAGCCAAGAAGATTCCAACTGTCTGATGGTAGGAACGTAAGGGCTGTCAGCCACCCACCACTCTCACTGTGTGCAGTCCACAACAGAACACAATACACAACACTCAGAGAGATATATGGAGAGAATTCAAGGACATTCTCTCTCTCTCTAACTCTTTCTCTCTCTAGGAGCTGATGACCTTGTGGGCCCTTCTCTTATCTGCACCACTGTCCCCCAATTAAATAGAGAGAGCTCCACCCTCTTTTTAAAGCTTTTCTAAGTTTTAGATTTTTTTTTTCTTCCAAGTAAATTAAGTTTCAATATTTTAAAAAAAAATATCTGTTTTTGGGATGTATGAAATTCTGTTCAATAGCTCTACTGCGATCGATATTAATTGTTCTCTGATTCCACTTTTACTTTTTCACTGTGTTTTGCTGATTTACATGCATGCATGTGTACGTGTACCCAAACAATTACTCAGGCAGTACATTACATATATACTGGGTTGCTGCTAATGCTAGCAATTTCTGCATTTTTTCAGCTTTAATTGTTCCCCAACACGCAGTACTTAATTTATATATCTCTGTTAATTAGTCGGTCATCTAAGTTAAATTTTTTGTGATCCAAGTTTAAATTTGGGGTAATGCTACACTAATTAATGCCAGTGAAAGTCGCACACGTTGTGTCACACACTTATATATTGAAACCAATTAATACACATCAAAATATCCGAACAAAAGTTTTGTATTATATCGTACGGTGTTTGAATATTACTGTGTCAAAATATATTTTTCTTTAATTTTTCACCAAGCGTGTAATTAGTCTTCAATACCGATCTAATCCACTTAACTATTATTATTGTCTTATTAATCAACCAAGTAAGTAATAGCTCAATACTCCCTAGCTCCATTCAAAAATATAAGTCGTATATTAAGAGTAACTTTAATTACAGACTTAAATTACATTTCTATTCATTGACATAAAAGACAAGCGGTTAATTATACAAAAAAGTGCAAATACTTGATTAAGGAAAGGATAAATAAGGTATAAAAGGTATAATTGATCTTTCGAATTCATAAAACCACTTGTATTTTTGAAAGTGAACGTAAGGTAAAATGACTTATATTTTTAAATGGAGGTAGCAGTTTCAAATATCTCTATGTGCAAATTTGGAGTTGAGGGCACACAATAAGGTTTTTTATCAAAAGAAATATTAGTCTTATTAAACCCTCATGAAATATTAAAACAAAAAAAAAACTGCTTTGTGAAATATTTCTCTCTAGACATGGAGTTTTAGAAAGTTACGGCATTATAAATCAAAATTTATGATTTGTACATAACTAGGGCCAATTTGGGTCGTGAAACGATTAACACGACACTACACGACACGTAATAAACATGTCGTGGGTTTGACTTAAGTGGGTCTGGGTTATAAACATGTTAACACGTTTATACACGGTTAATAAACGAGTCATTAACATGTCAACCTGCTTAATCGTTTATGACTCGCTTAACACGACTAAATAATAATGTATAAATAATAAATATGGTATAATAAATAAATTGGTACAAAATTCACCCATTTAAATGCATGTTAATAGTGATTTATTTATTTTATTTATAGACATCTTTTATCATATTTTATTTTATATTTGAGAGAAAATATTCATTTTACTTTTAATATATTATTTATGTTTTAAATTTTATTAATAATTATTTATTAAGAAAAAATAAAACTTTCACCAAAGTAAAATTTAGATATTTTTTTAGATGATTCTTATAATTTTGTTTATGTTATTATTACGAGTCATTTTTGCTTTATTATTAAGAGTAATAAAGACTTGAATTAAAAAGTAAAGTAAAACTAACGACTATATACAACCACATTATATTTTATTGGCTATTTTAATATGTTTGTTCGAATTTAATCATTTAGATATATTTTAAAAAGTAGTAACCAAATTATAAAAGTTTAAATAAAATAAGATTTTTAAATACAATATTTAATAAATGGGTGACACGAATACACGACATGTTTAACACGACCCACTTAGACACGAAAACGATTAACACGATTAATAAATATGTCATGTAATGGGTTTGCATTATATGAGTCATGACCTGTTTATGACACGACACGTTTACGACTCACCGACACGAATTGCCACCCCTATACATAACCCTTAATTAAACAGAATTTCCAAATTATATAAATTGGCATTTTTTGAAGAAAATTATAAATTGACTTAATTGTTTGAGATGTGCAAGAAAAATAACAATCTCAATTAGCAAGGACAATTTCAAGATGAAGTATACAAATGTGACTTTTTCTTCATTTATATAACAAACCACTTAATTAGACTACTATATGCATGTTTATTTTTTTTTTTATTATTATTATTTTTTTTTTTTTGGAGGCTAGACTCCTTTAATATAGATATATAAAATTACAAAAAACAGTGTGTCGAAAAGTGGGGTAAACAAAATGTGGCAACATAGTGCTTCATTGCCCTATCCCTGTAAACCTATGAACCAAAAGCCCACCAACACTAGAAATATTTCATTTACAATCAAAATAAACTACAGAGTAACTCGACTATATTGTCACCCTTACCAAAGACCAAAAAATATATCCATGTTATTTTATTTTATTATTTGGTACATATGCATGGTATAAGTAATTTAGTGAGCGTCAAAGCATCTTTAATAAGATGAATATGAGGTGTCACTTACATTGAAGTCGTGTGTCTATATATATATATATATATATATTAATTTAGTGAGCGAGATGGTATTAATTCATGATATATAGTTGTGAAGATCGATCCACAGTTTCCGTGGATGTGGGTGTGGCAGTATTTTCTTGAAAGAGCCTCAATGATTAATGGGGGCTACAATTCTTATGAGATTTTATTAAGTTGAGTGTTAGTCCCATCAACTACAGTAAATTCACTTTCATCACATGTGATTCCTAATTACCAATTAAGGGCGTAGTTGATCACCTCATGGTACGAATTAAGAATCCAACCTATAAACATATAAATTGACCTATACCATATTTCCCTTTCTTTTCTTTTTCTGATTACAGTACTTTCTCCACGGTTTTATGCACTTCATGTCCCCTATACAACTAGCTAGGCACTAGGTCTCTAATATTCGCATTAAATTACTGCATTATATGTAGACATTTACGTCGGATAATCTACTAGCAGGTTTTTTTTTTTTTTTTGCATCAAGGCTTAATGAATGAATTTATAATTTTGTAAAATTCTTACAACATCAGTATTACATTGAAGATCCGTCTCTTTGAGAGAAATATACAAAGTGAAGGTTCATCACAAACCACCATTAAAGGTCTCTCATGTGCAATAGATAAAGAAGAACATAGGTTAGACATCGAGGAGATAGCCTGACAAAGGAGAAAACAGTTCTACAAGGGACAACAATCCTAAAACAACTACAACATTAACAAAACACATACGCATAATTAAATCCTAATTACTCAATGCTTGTAAGAAATTAAAGTTTAACAAAAAGAAGAGAGATCACCTAATTAAAAAGCCATTAGGAGAATTTAGAGCACATCCATCATGTCTTCCTTGGCGCGTACTCACTTCTACATAAAAAGGGGTGCATCTCTGATAAATTCATGAGATCCAGTACTTAAATGATCAATTAAAGTACTAGATCTCATGAATATATCTAAGGTGCACCTCTTCGTAAGTATGGAGTACGTATATACATCCATATATACGTACAATTAGTGAAAATATTTAACGATCGAAAACATCAAATAGGAAGCCCTAAATATTATTTTTGTATTTTCGTTTGTGAACAATTAATATAATATTGAAGTTAAATTATTATCATGACAATACACACACACACACATATATATATATATATAAATCACTATTCATAATAAATCAAGTTGTAACAAATGTAGAATTAAGTAATTAATTTGTCTCAAATCAGAATGTCTTGTTCAGTGTATTAATTTAGCAACAAAAACTATCGAGACTCACATATCATTACTAAATCAATAAATCTTCGCTATGAAAATGAGAGTTATTAATTTTGTTCCTAAATATAATAACAGCAAAGAAATTAAGTATACTACCTATATATATATCCTTGACAAAAGAAAAAGGTAAATATATAGGTTTCAGAAAAATAAAAAATAAAAGAAAAGGAAAATATGTGTTGAATCCTGTCATGGGAAGTGCTCTTAACTAATTATTGATTGATAAATTGAAAATTAAAATATCACCATTAACAATTAAGCGAATGACTCAATGTTTTTGTATGCGGTTGGTTAGGTAAGAGGTCTGAAGTTGGAGCCTCATATGTTGTGGTTTATTTCTTAAGAAAAAAAAAAAAACATCACCATTAATATTTTAATTTTTTTATTATATTAAATCTTCATCTAGTATATTATAATCTTCAGCAAGCTAGAAATTAGGCTAGAATCGTCTTTTAACATATCGGTGTGATGAGAGTATTTATGTAGATATTCCTCAAGAAATCTTGCATGCATTGTCATTTAGTGAGGGTATATTACTACATATTCTTTGATTATTATTTTAATTAATGGGTTGATTTGTCGTTAACGGTTGACAGTTTGGCTTTCTAGATTAATAATTAAGAAATTGCGCCTGTTCTTTAACAACTAACAGCCAAACATTCAGGCAAAAAATATTTAAGTTAATTGATACATATATATATATAGCTCTAGATTTATCCCATATCTAGCTATATATATATATATCATATATATGTATGTGTGTGTATAATTATTAATTATGTATAATAAAGACACATGAATATATGAGAAATATGGATGGTAAGCTATTTCAGTCAGCAGTATATGCAGCATGTTTGTGGTTTCATAAGAGGTCGGACATGATATTAATGGGTCCAGCTCTTTTTGAAGGTGGTGCTTAATGTGTGTGCCGTGGATCAAAGCAACACCGGGGCTGACTTAGTTGGTAGCACCACGTGACAATGTTCAAACTTGATGAGATGCGACCTTATTAACTACGTACATATGTATAACTCATATGCGCGCGCTTATAAGCCCTTATATATGAATTAATACTAGCTAACTCTCGTTGTTATTTTCTTACATAATTTTGACATCTATTTAGATGATCGCTAATTATCCAATACATATATTCATGTGTTACAGTACTATGCCAATCGCGAGATGAAAACATTTTTTTCTTTGATAACTGTCTGAATCTTTTTTCAGCTCCTCTACCTTTACTTTGTTTTTATTATTCTCATGAGAGTTAGTCAGATGCCCTAACCCTATCTATAACTCGGAATAAAAAAATTAAGGAAATATAATGTAGCAACCAAGAATTGAACTAATCAGAGTTTTGGTGCAAAAATTAATATTGATGCACGAAATCTAATAGAGTGAAAATGGTAGTTTAATTAATGCCCTCATGAGGTATGATGTAGTGGTTTCAAAGAAGACCTTAGTTGTCTGACTAAGTTAGAGGTGATGGATTTGATTTATAGCAATTGAATTATTTCTCCAATTCGACATTTGGGTTAGTGGTAGGGGCGCCCTATCCCCATGAGATTAGTCAAATTAACTTTAGTCAGAAGGGGCTAAGCATTTCAAACACTCACGGTAATAAAAAAAAAAAAAAAAAATGTTGATTTATTTATAATTTTCATAAAATATTGCCAAAAAGCTTCATGCACAATCCCATATTTTTAATTAATTATAAGTAGCTCATGATACGATCATTAGATAAATATATATTTGTCGTGATTTGAAATCAAGTGCTATTTATTTGTGGTAGTATATATGATTTCTTATTTTTTATACTTTTTACACAAAAGTTTTAAATACATATGTTCTCTCCATATGGCACCATGCATTGACATTATTAATTGTCCAGTTCATCGATCTAGCTAGCTAGAGTTTCCAATAGACAGTGATTATGTCGTTGGCTTGAACAAATTAATAAAGGGAGGAAGTAGTCCTGTCGATTGCCTTGAAATGCATAAGCTCGGAATTATTGTGTGGTTTCTGAGTTCCTTACCAACCAAGAAGAAAATGAAAGAAATGTCTCTTTGCAAATGCATATAATAGGTCCAAGAGACGTACTGATGGCACATAATAAAACTAACAAACCAACACAATTCCCATTTAGTTAATTAATTAAGGACTAATCATCAATAATTTAGCTAGGCAACAAGGATTTTTTTCCCTTTATAGGATTGTTTAATTTGTCTTATAAGAAAGGGCACTAAGTACTGATTTAGCGTTATTATTTCAATTATAGTCCCTTGTTAGTTTGCTAATAATAGCGAGAGAGATATATATATATATAGAGTAGTTCTGCTGTCAACGTCATTATCCAAATGAAGAGGCAAAGCTCCAAGAGCATCTATCAGTGTCACAATAACAAAAGGGCTTAAAAAGGGCCACAAAACCCTAACCCTAACCAAAATGCAAATTTAACTTTTTCAGCTTGAAAATGCAAACTAATTTAATACGAGTATGCATGGGACCTAACCATGGTTAAGAGGAGAGGAAAGAAAACCAAAGGCAAAATGCAATGATTATTTGAATGTGATGGGACCCATTTGGTTATCTTTTCTTTCCAATCCCTAATTTTTTGACTTGGGATTGGGTCCCACCCTGGCCATCACTGTCTTTATGGATTGAATGATAAAGAGCACCGCACGTGGAGTCTGAACCAAGGGACTGTCCAACCACAATAAAAAGGAGCTATATATATATACATACCAAGTAATTTTAATATGATAAAATTATTTTAATATTAAAAAATATTATAAATGCCAACAAAGACCCACAACGCCTTATGACGACACCTCAAGATCGATATGAATCGTGACTCGAGGTAAATTCAACGATTTTTATAAATCATTACGTATTTTGTAGTCTGTTGCTGTAGTTATTATAGACCAATTATTTTCTTTCTTCTTTCTATCTTAAGTTGAAAAAAAAATGTGAATACAAACTAAAGTTAGCTTTGTCAAAGCAAAATTTTTCACAAAATTAAACACACAGATTGCTTTTGAAGCCCACCCATATAATTCCCACTACTCATTATATTTGTTGCTTAAAGCTTGCTTGCCCTCTCTCCTCCCCCCATATCTATCTCACAATTCCCCTCCTTCGAGGGAGAGCAACCAAAGCAAGCTAGCAAGCTATATATCATCCCCACTTGAGTGAGTCTTAGAGAAAGAGAGAGAGAGAGAGAGACCCACCATCCAGCCAAAACAAGAATCATCCTAGCAAGCAAGCTCTCTCTCTCACACAAACACACACACACTCACTCACTCACACACTGTTGTTTCATCAGTTGTAGAGAGAGAGAGAGAGAGAAAATGAGAGAAAGAGAGAGAGAGAGATAGACCTACAAGTGGTGGCTAGCTACTGATCAGTAAACATAGGTAGTGTGTCACACAGTCATATATTCGATTCCAACTGCTTTGATCAATATGGAAGGAGAGAATGGAATGATGCGTAGCAACAGCAGTAGTAGTAGTAGGGCCATTAATTTCCCATTACAATTGCTAGAGAAGAGAGAAGAGCTAGAATACCCCAATTCATGTTCTTCTAATCCTACCTCTCCTTCATCATCTTATCCTTCCCTCTCAATCTCTTCCCATGAAAACCCCTCCTCCATTCTCCAAACCACCACCCCAACCGACCCTCCCTCCTCCTCCTCATCCCTAACTAAGAAGCCTACTCCAAAGAGGACTTCTACTAAGGATAGGCACACGAAGGTGGACGGTCGCGGCCGCCGCATCCGCATGCCCGCCACTTGCGCCGCCCGAGTCTTCCAATTGACTCGGGAGCTCGGCCATAAGTCCGATGGCGAGACTATCGAGTGGCTCCTCCAGCAAGCTGAGCCTGCCGTCATTGCGGCAACTGGCACCGGGACTATTCCCGCTAACTTCACCTCTCTCAACATCTCTCTTCGTAGCTCTGGCTCCACCATGTCGGCTCCTTTGAGGACTGCTTCCTATTTCAATCCAAACTTCCCAAATCCACAGCAATTCAGGATGAGGAACGAGTGGGATTTTCGAAGTGGTCTCGAAGAATCGCAACGCCGAATTATGTCGTTTTCGGAGAACAATAACTCTTCTTCATCTTCTACTTTGCTCAATTTTCAATCTAGTAACCCTATTTTACATGCCAAGCAAGAGCTTAGGGATCCCTGTATTGAGATGGCGGATCACGATGATCATCGGTCCGCGAAGAGGTCATCGGACGGTCAAGGGGAGCCGGCCCCGGCGCAACAAATACAGCATCAAATGGGGAACTATTTGCTGCAGTCCACGTCAGCGACCGGCGCGATCAATGCCGGAACAGCGTTTTGGATGAGTGGGGGATCAGGTGGTGGGCCGGGAGGAGGAGGAGGAGGAGGAGGAGGAGGAGGGGAGGCTCCTATATGGACTTTTAGTCCCTCAGTTGGGAACACTGCAGCTAGTGGTGCTATGTTTAGAGGGTCTGTGTCAAGTGGTTTGCATTTTATGAATTTTCCGACGCCTTTGGCGCTGTTGCCTACGCAGTCGTTGGGGCCTACTATGGGCGGTGGCGCAGCCGAGCACTTGGGGATGTTCGCGGCGGTTAATGCTTTCGGAAGGCCGGTGGGAGGGAGTGGTAGTGTTGGTGGTGGTTCGGAGCATGACCATCATCATCAGTCCCATATGCATCATCATCATCATCATCATCATGGAGGGAATGAAAGAGAGGACACACATGATCGATCGAGAATTAAGCGCCATTTCTTTATTAGAGGATTGATCATCAATATCATCATGAACACAAGTATGCATGGTTGATGATTTTTTTTTTCAAATTTCCTTTTGGGGTTTTGTTTAGTTTTCATGAGTAGTATATATATGTGCAATTGAGAATGTCACATGAAGCCCTATATGCTTTTCTTTTGATTGCTTGATTTGCTATACATTTGATGATGAGTTTTCGAATATTAATTAATCACATCCATATTTTTGTTTTTGGCTAAATATCCATATTTTTGCTAATTGTGCATGCGTAAGCATATACATTTTGCTTAATTTTAGGGTTTGAGAAGACAAATTAAACCAAGTAATTATTTGGGTACAATTGAAGTAACTGATATTGATTTTATGCCAAGGTTCTTCAATTTGTTATATCATGGTGATCGACATGCATTTCCAAACATCTTACATTTTTAATGGATTTTGAATTTCTGTTGATGAAGAATCTGCCTTTGAGAATCTCGAGGTCATGCATGATTAGCATTGTCATAGTGACTCACAATGCATGCAAATTCAAGGTTTATTATTTAACACACAAACGTGCAAAATAGGGCTATGTTAATTAATTAGAGAAAGCTACAATGTTGTAACTTAAATTAAAGCAATCAAAAGAAAAACATATACTGTAGTAACTAACAATACATGCAAATTCAAGGTTTATTATTTAACACACGGTCATGACACTGTCACACAAAAGTATTAATTGAAGGCCGTGAGGAGTCTAACGTTCTATAGTGGGGTGAATTTAATTTGGTGCTATAAATGAAATAGTGTATATCAATCAATTAATTCATGGTGCTGTAAAATGGTATATATATATATATATATACATATATATGGAATACTGCTTTCAACATTGTTTTTATTTTTCTCATGCACCATATAAGTATATGTGTTGGTGCAGTGGCCACACCTTGATCTTAGTTGGGTCAGACCAATATTAGTATAGGTTAGTGGGAACCACAGAGCCCAAACTTTATCAGTTTCAGGTGATGCCCAGTTGGTAGTTTCAGCTCCTAGTTATTGTCTAAAACAATGTACATACATGTATGAGTTTGAGCCCCACCCTGCCCTTTTGACACGTGTACATGATCTGTACATATATAGTAAGGTGCCATGCCAGGTTTGAGCTGCAGATTCGTACCAAGTTGTGCAACAACTCTCACTGTCTCTTCGCTGGTTGGTCTGAACCTTCAACTGTCTTGATTTGTCTGCCTAGATTATGTACTTAAGAACTAATTTCATAATTAGAGATGATACACATTTGTTAGGTATGATAGTTTATGAATAGAATATGTTTATTGTGTATTGATCTTATGTACATGGTAATCTATACATACACGCACAAGTCTTAGAATACAAAAGGAAAGTGCAATCACAAAGGGAAACTACTAATTACACGAGATGCTAATTTCCTTAATTGTCGAATATAATATTGAGTTTTCTTAACTGGTAGTTTCCTTAACACCCTCCCTCAAACTCAAGATGGATTCGTAGAAATCAACTTGAGTTTGTCAACCAAGGCATGAAAGCGACCCTGAAGATGAGCTTTAGTGAAGATATCAGACGTCTGATTGGAGGAAGAAACAGAAGAAAGCTGAAGAGTGCCCCGAACCAAATGCTGACGGACGAAGTGACAATCATTCTCAATATGTTTTGTTCTCTCATGAAAAACATCATTGTGCGCAATTTGGATCGCACTTTGATTGTCACAATGCATGATGGTAGCAGAAGCATGTGTAACCCCCATATCTTCAAGTAACTATCGAAGCCAAAGTAAGTCAGAGGTAGCATCAGCAAGAGCCCGATACTCAGATTATGTGCTAGAGTGAGATGTTACTGTTTGTTTCTTGCTTCGCCAGGATATTAACGAGTTGCCCAAGAAGAAACAATAACCAATAGTAGAACGACGGTCGGTAGGATCACTTGCCCAATCTGCATCGGAGTAACCCGATAATACCAATGGAGAGTTGTCAGAGAAGTGGAGGCCATGAAATAGAGTACCTTTCACGTATCGAAGGATGCGGAGAACAACAGTGAAGTGAGCAATACGGGGGGCTGACATGAACTGACTGACAACATGAACCGCGTAAGCAATGTCCGGGACGACTAACAGTTAGATAAACCAAACTCCCCACAAGCCGACGATATACGGTAGGATCTGAAAGCAGTGTACCATCTGATGGAGTCAGCTTGACATTCGTGTCTAATGGAGTGGATGCAATATTAGTATTAGTGATCACATAGCGAGAGGTCAAATCAGATGCATATTTCGCTTGTGAAAGATAATATCCATTAGAAGTAGAAGTAACTTCAAGACCAAGAAAGTAGCTCAAGTTACCCAAGTCATTCATCTCAAAGTGACTTTTGAGGTATTGTTGTAAATCAGAAATCCCAGTTGAGTTGTCCCCGGTGATGATCATGTCATCAACATAAAGTAGGATAAGAACCATGCCATTGTCAGTTCGTCGAGTAAACAAGGCAGAATCGTGAGGACTCGACTGAAAGCCAAACTATTGAATAGTGGAACTGAACTTGGCAAACCAGGCACGGGGAGCCTGTTTAAGCTCATATAATGCACGACGGAGAAGGCAAACTTGTTTTGGAGAATGAGAATAGCCAGGAGGTGGACACATATAAACTTCTTCTGCAAGATCACCATTCAGAAATGCAGTTTTAACATCCATTTGAAACAAAGGCCAATGTCTAACAGCTGCTACAGCAAGCAAACTTCGAATAGAGGTTAAGCGGGCTACAGGGGCAAACGTTTCTTCATAGTCAATGTCATATTCCTATGTGTAGCCTTTAGCAACCAGACAAGCCTTATACCGCTCAATAAAGCCATCAGAGCGAGTTTTTATCTTGTAAATCCACTTGCATCCAATCGGAGTCTTGCTAGAGGGTAGTTCCACTAAGTCCTAAGTATAAGTCTTTTCTAATGCACACAGTTCTTCTAAAATTGCTTGCTGCCACAAGGGGTCAGAACTAGCTTCTCGGTAGGAGGAGGGCCCATGTAAAGAAGAAATAACAGAGAAACAATGATAATCTTTGAGGTAAGGGGGAGGTTCAGTTACCCGTTCAGACCGACGAGGTAGGACAGGAGCAGGAACAGGACTATCAGAGGGGACAGATTCGTCGACGACGGGTGCTGGAACGAGATCATGATCATTGAGCTCATCTGGTGTACCTGTAACAGGAGATGGGAAAAGCTCGATAGAGGAGTTAGTGAAAAATGGTTGAGGATTGGATAGAGAACTGTCGAACTTGGATATGGTAGAAAACATGATATTTTCCCAAAAAGTGAGATGTGTGTAGATGCGTAATCTCTTAGAAATAGGATCCCAACACCTATAGCCCTTATGTTCAATTCCATACCCGAGGAAACAACACAGACGAGCACGGGGTTCAAGTTTGGTATGTTCAAGGGGGTTAAAAAGAACGAAACATGCACAACCAAATACCCGAATATGAGAATAGTCTGGTGGTGTACCATCTAATCGTTCAAAATGAGAGATGTTCTTTAACACTGGTGTAGGAAGTCGATTAATGGTAAAGACACAATTTAAAGCAGCTTCACCCCAAAACTTTTCAGGACAGGATGCAGATAGAAGTTGGGCTCGTACAGAATCTAGGATATGTCGATGTTTCCTTTCAACTCGACCATTTTGTTGGGAGGTATACGGGCATAAACGTTGAACAACGGTACCTTGCAATTTAAGAAACTGAAGAAGCACAGAATCACGGTATTCTAAGGCATTGTCAGTACGAAGAATTTTGATTGTACGTGCAAATTGAGTTTTAATCATGTTAGCAAAATCAATATATGTTTGAGATATTTCAGATCGATGTTTTAGAAAATATATCCAAGTGAATCTGGAATAATCATCAATGAACAATACAAAATATCGATAACCATTCACAGTAGACATAGGTGCAGTACCCCAAACATCAGAATGAACTAACCCAAACGGTGTATTATTGATGGACTCGCTAAGACTGAAGGAAGAAGCAGGTTGTTTTGCTAACTGACAATGCACACAATCAAAAGACTCAAATTTAGAAATACCCAATGACCCACTGGAAACAAGAGTACGGAGTTTGCAACACCCAGAATCAAAGAACCAATGGTTACCTGAGGTTACAGATATGGTAGTGGGTTGGGTAGGTATCACCTGTTTGATGATTGCTTCCAAATCACTCATAGAAAACATCGGAGAGGAAGGTGACCCATCAGATACAGCAGCAGCAACAGAAGAACCAGTGTTAGAGACAGATGCAGACTTAGTTGTGCCTTTGGGACGAGATCGTTTATTTGGCCAGTTCTGCACTATGTGACCACGTTCATGACAGTATCAGCACTCAATTGTATGACAATTAACAAACGAATGGCCCATTTTTCTGCAGTTCTTACAAGGGTGGGGAACGGATTTAGGCCATGGCTGAGTAGTTGTGAGGGCCACTTCTGACGAAGGGCCGGAGTTGACCAAGCCAAACCGAGTTTCTTCAAACAAAATTTCTTTTACAGCTGCGTCAAGAGAAGGTAGTGGATCGCGATGCAGGAGGGCCGCACGGACTGATTCATATTCAGGGCGAAGAGCCATGAGAACTTGGATGAGATGAATGTGGTATGTGCTAATTTTGGCCTGTTGTAACTGGTTCCAAATTGGTTGAATGAGTGCTAAGAATTCATTGATGGACTGACCAGCTTCTTGTTTCAAACTGTTCAAAGTGGTGAACAATTGATAATACTGTGCCAAACCAGATGTTTTGTATCTAACAGCCAAAAAATCCCAAATTTCTTTAGCCGTCCCAAAATCAACAAACTGAATATGAATAGAGGGAGTAGATGTGTTACAGAACTAGATGATGATCTGATGACTCTTACTGTCCCAGTCGTCAAGTCGGTCCAGAACTTTGACTTGTGTCTCCGTGTCATCCTTTTCTGGTTTGGGGTTGTCTCCCGTAACGATTCGCCAAAGTTTTCGACCAATTAAAAAACTTTTAATCCTTTGGGACCAAAGTGAGTAATTTGTACCATCAAGAATCATGGAGATAGGCTTTGAGACTTCACTTTTCTCCATTGAATAGGGAACTTGTCAGATTGTCGGATGACTGATTTAGTGCGCGGGCGACTAGTGAGCAGGCAAGTGGCAGGTGTACAGAGCGGCGGTGGCGTGTAGCAAGCGGGTATGGTGTCCAATGGCGCATATGCGGCGATCCGTATGTAGCGGCGCAAGAATTCGTAGATCTCGTGTGTGCAATGGCGGCGCGACGAGTCGCCGTTGTGCGGTGGTGGAGCGATTTGCAATGCAAATGAAGCGAGTGTGCAACAAAGAATGAGAGCGAGTTTGCTCAGGACGCGGTGGAGCAGTGTGCAAAGAATGGCGCGAAGCTGGAGCGGATGTGTAGCGGCGACGTCGGAGCGAGTGTGTGTGCGCGCGCGAGAAGAACAAGTGCTCAGGCGGCGGCGGCGACGCGAGAGCGGGCGAGTGGCGAGCGGCGGCGGCGGCAGATCTACAGACGGCGGCGACGGAGCAGGTGCGCAAGCGATTGGCGGAGCAGGTGTGCGGGCAGCGACATATGTGCAGCGGTGGCGGCGGATGCGTCAGACGGACATAGATGCAGGTGTAGTACAGGTGCCTACCGAGGCGGCGCAATGAGACAAAAAAACAAAGAGGAAAGACTCACGATTAGGGCTCTGATACCATGATAGTTTATGAATAGAATATGTTTATCGTGTATTGATCTTGTGTACATGGTAATCTATATATACACGCACAAGTCTTAGAATACAAAAGGAAAGTGCAATCACAACGAGAAACTACTAATTACACGAGATACTAATTTCCTTAACAGCTGAATATAATATTGAGTTTCCTTAACTAGTAGTTTCCTTAACAACGTATATATAGATTCAAACAAAAATTAATATAATTCTATAAATTAAATTTCATGCATGCTTATCTTCCTAGATTAATTTGTTGGGGATCGAGTACTACAATGCTGAAGAAAATTAATTAAGGGATATTGTATCGAACAGTTGCACTTTTCTCCTTTCAAGATAAGTTTTGTAATAGTAGTAATTTTATACGATATACATGAATTGAGTGTATATTACTAATGTGCTTAATTTTATGTGTCTTCATGTGCACTGGAATAGTAATAAGTCATGAAATCTCATTTTGAGTGATGCACATTAAAAGGAATTGATCAATCAATTGTGTTTATAGTGTGCCATGCATTAATTTTTATTAAGATTCGTCAAATAAATGGACGTGGCACATATACAATATATTATTGTGCATTGCAGAGGACTCTTAAATTGGATCAATTGATTAATTAACTAGGGACAGTGAGTACTGCTAGCAGTCTCTCTCGCCCTCTTTCCTAATTTGGAGTACTTGTCAGTGTACGTGTATGTATATATGTGTGCATGCATGCATGTATGTTTTAATAAGATGTCTCAATGTGATGACAAAAAATTGATTAGCTTGATTTAGTACCAATTTAATTTTGGGCTGGTTTACACTGAACCAACCTCGACTTCTGTAAGAGTCAAACTCATAACTTCCCTAAATTTTACCTTTTGGTAAGCACACACATCCAATCTTTTCATTCCACTAGCTAGATTTGTAAGGTATTTGTATGTATATCTCCAATTCAGTAATTAGTTAAGCTGAGATAAAGTGGCTCATATATATATAAACTAAATGTTGCTTAATTTGGCGATGATGTCGATGATGGTGATAGTGTATGTGTATGTAATCATCTGTTAATATCGGAGTACTAGTGTTGCTCCCATCACCTTGGAGATATGGTACATAGCCTAGCTATATATCAAGCCAATTAATTAATCGAAAACGACGTTGATGATTTGAACTATAGTACTCGAGACTACTCCCACACATTATATATCTATTCACGTATTTGTGATCTCTTGGACACCGGCCATGCATTTAGTACCATATTCCATATATATAATTATGAATTACTATATATATATATATATATATATATATACATTCTTATGAAAAAAAAATGGAATCTATATAATGATCGCTTCATAATCCATCAATTATCAAAAAAAATATATATATATATATATATAGAAATATTTTTTTTTGACATTCTTTTGTTACATACATTTACTACACAATGATGTAGATTCCCTTAAAATTTATGAGGTTCACACATCTCAATCAAATCTACACCATTGTGTAGCAAATGTATGTCTTCTAGAATATTAGATTATCATCTTTCATATATATATACTGCTAGCTAGCTAGGACCATGTATATATAAAGTGAGGATCGGCAAATGTTGTTCACATGCATGTATATGTATAGGTATTATAGGTAGGTAGGTAAAAGTTGATCGATGTTTGAATAGTATTGTAAGAGAAATGGTCCTATATATGCAAGGGGTACTACTACGTGAGGGACTGTAATTTGTAGGTGGTGGTGGTGGTGGTACACAGTAGCTAGAGAGGTCGCAGTTTGCTTGGGTGGAGGGGACTACTGGAGTCTGGACGTGGTGGGGACGTGACAGCAATGCCCCTTAATTCTGCTATGTTCTGGGGGATCTTCGTCTCGCAATGGGTCCACTGTTCAGTCGACACAAATGAATGAGCATGTGCACCCCATGTTAGGGCGTTAGTACCATTATATGTAGGCACATATATCACCAGTACAACGTCCCATCATTCCCCCTCTATCCTTGTTTTTCTCCACAGCCTACTCAATAACAATAATAATAACTTTTTTTTTCAAAAATATAAAATAACAATAATAATAATCCCTTACTTTTTTTGGCCACACAATTGTGACATCCGAGAATTTTATAAACTTAATTAAGCGGCTAATTAAGTATTTTTGAACTTAATGTGGGATTTAGGTATCCGAAGTGAGACCCACGCACACTAGAACATTTTTTATATTTAATAGAGGTTTTACAACCCATATTAAATAGAATGTTATTAAATGACATGTGAGAATGTGTTATGTTTTAATTTTTAATACATGTATTACATAGAGTTTTTTTTTTAAAACCCTATCAATTAGGTGTTTTTTAATAACACCCCCTTTAACAAGGATTTTAAAACCTCTATTAAAGACCGAAATTGTTCTAGTGGCATTACGAATCAGATATCATAAATTTAATATTATATTCGTGTCTCGTGTGCCTATTTGATGTATTATACACTATTTCGACGCGAAATAGGGGCAAGTGGAGTGTATATGCGGTGTCCGTAAGTTTCGAAGCGCGGTGGGAATCACTACAAGAATATGGAGGAATAGCATCAAAAAATTGTGACAGACAAAATCATTGCTAAACAACAACAAATCAAGAATAGCTTCGCATCGACAAATTGATCAGTTTGACTCGGTTGACCCAAAAGCAACAATTCGATGACAGATTGATTTGTGACAAAATTGTGAAAAATTGTATGTTGTCACGAGATCTTGTTGCTTGATTTCTCCCGCCATACATTTCCTTGCCAAGGTTGTGACGGATTCAGCTGCGATCGGCGACGAGATCAAGTCTCGTCATCGATCTGTAGCAAAGTTAAAAAAAAAGTTGTGAAAGATCTTCTACGGATCAACGACAGACTTGATTATGTCGTTGATCCGTAGCGATCGGCGACGAGAACAAAATCACATCGCGATCTCGACGACAGATCAACAACAACAACATAACATTTTATTTTACTATCTCTCCCATCCTCTCACGTGCTCTCTCTCTCCCTCTTCTCTCACGTGCTCTCTCTCTCTCCCCTCTCAAACCAATCTCACTATCTTATTCTCTCTCTGCCCGAAACAACTCCTCCATCTCTCTTTTTCTTTTCTCTCCTCCGCCACTCACAACTCTCATCACTCACCCCTCTCGGCCTCCTTGCGGCTCCAGGCGGCCACCGTCCGATGACACCCTCCACCACTCTCGACTTCTCTCTCGGCGCGCTGGTTACCACCCCCACTCGGGCGTTGGTGGAGCGCTTTTAGGCGGCGCGAGGAGGGGGGACTCGTATTCGACGACGTCGGTGGTGTTGTCGAAGAGGGGCGCCGCGAGGCCGTGGCGGAGCGATTTTTGGCGGCGGCGAAGGTGGGGGACCGGTATTCTTCGGGCGTTGTTGACCGTGGTGTTGTCGAAGGGGGCGTTTGGCGGTGGCGGCGGTGTTATTGAAGGGGCGTTGGCATTGGCGAGGCGTTGGCGTAGTTGCGGGGGCGATGTAGTACGGGAGGGAGGCTCATCGGTGACGAGGAGGTTGTGGGTTTGGTCGGGAGTCACGGGGACTCGGTGGTGTAGGGTTTTGTGTAGGAGGTGTCGATTTCATTGTTTAGTCGGCGACCCGCTCGCTTGTCGCGCCCCATCGGCCAGGGAGGAGAGCTTCGGGCTTGTGAGCGGCGGCGACCCGCTCGCTTCGCGATGATAATTCGACCGGCGCCCAACTTGGTGGATGAGATCGGGCGCGTGGAGGCCGAGGGGGGACTCGTAGGATCAAATTCGATTCCAATGCGAATAATCCATCTAGAAATGTGAGTCCTTTTTGGTTCAATTCACCCGAATTGGGAATTTCAATTGCTCGATTTCTTAGTTTTATTGTTTGAATTGCGAATACTTGATTTTGATTCCGATAATTTTGTGATTCGACTTTGGGAATTCAATGCTAGTTCGACTTTATAATATGCAATACTTTTAGGTTATAATGGAATTCCCTCTTTTAAGACAATGTGGAAGATTGCGAAATTAGGTCAGCTGTAGTGACAATTCATTACATTTGAATGCTAGATAAATAGATAGTTCTAACTCGAAAGACTGGAACGCCACTTGGTCATCCCAATTGCTTCATAGTGGATTAGCTAATTTAGATAGCAACTCAATTGTTTGTTCTCTAGCTCGGTGTATATCATCTGGGGAGTATCTTTTTTGTGATAGAGTGAAGTACCATAAATTCTTGTTCTTTTCAAGTTTATCTGCCTATGATAAATCATCGTTAGTGTATTGACTTGAATTATAGAGAAAAACCCAACTTAGGCAACAACAAAATTTATTTTTATCGTCTTTTGGCGCTACATTAATATGTTTCCTCCTGTTGCATGCCATCATCATTATATAACTCATGATGATAGCCCTGAAACTTTATCGTCGGTGTTGGTGTTACTTATTAGTCTACTTTTATAAGAACTCGGTTGTTGCCATTAGTTTTGTTTTTAGCCATCATTTCAATTTCATTATTTAAAGTTTTAATTTTTTTCCACTGAATGTTTTTCTTTTACTCATATTCGAAATTATTTATAAATGTAGGTTGTTTGCATCTTATGATTTGTTTTATGCTTCATCTAAGGATTTCAAACTTAAGTATTATTTATCCAAATTAAACTCTTCAGGTTAGTGAAACCCAAGGTAGCAGGTTGAGAGACAGATTCCAACTTATTCACCTTGGCCTCATTGTACTAGGTGAGCTCAAGATACATACATTATTTTATTGTGTTCATCTTATTATTTGTTTTATGCTTCATCTAAGGATTTCAAACTTAAGTATTATTGATCCCTTCACTCTATTTGCTTCCAATCCTACACCCAACTCCACCACCAATCTTGCATTCATTAGCTGATCAATGTGCATAGACATAGCTATAATGGGCACTCCAAACAAGGTTCCTCATGTGTGTATCTACATCTTTAACCAACCTCTTTTCAAGTATATTTGTATATTTTTTATGTTTTATTTCAATGTGTTGTGTTTCATTCAATAATTAATGTCATGAGAAGGACTTGGTCCATTTGTAATAGCCTATGTTCTTTCATTTACCTACCTTTCAATGTCTTATATTCATGATTTTTCATGCAGTGGTAATTTTTGTGTGTGTGTGTGTATTGTCTAAGGGCTTGACATTAACATTCTTTCTTCTAATTGTTCCTTTTTATTGATGTTATGTAGGACTTATGAACAAGGCTCCTCAGGTGTGTCTCTATTTCTCTTACCAATCTCTTTTCAACTATGTACATTTGTATATTTTTTTTATTATTATTGCGTGCATAATGTTGCTCATTGAGTTAGTCACTTTAGTTATCTATGACAACGCCTATCTGACCTCCATATCACTTCACCGTAGTTGTGGTACAAACATGTTAGAATTATTTTTCTTGGATTTGTTAAAAATAGTTTTATATTCTATTTCAATGTGTTGGGTTTCATTATACTTAAATGTCTTACTCATTAGATCAGGATTTGAGCATTACATTCTATTTTTTTCTTGGATTTGTTAAAAATAGAAGGTATGTGAACGGATTTTTTTTATTTGTGCGCGAAGTTTTTTCTTTGGTTTTGGATGAGCAAAATCCTATGTACATCATGGGTTTTTATCTCTATTTCTAATTCTAGAATTATATATATATATATATATGTGTGTGTGTGTTTTGTTGGTGACAGATGCTTGGTCTTGTTTTATAATTACTCTTAGTAAATTATTCGGCGGCATCGCGCCATGCTACCACTTATTATATACTTCTATTAACCTATAATTTCTAGCTTGACTAGCTACCCGATGAAATGGCACACTGCGAACCTAATATATCCTGAGATCGATCCATGGTCTTTTATTTAGTATGTCATTAGCTTAGCAATTTCTTCAAGTCAATGTTTGCTGATTTTTTATTGATTTTAGTCTTGTATCGAGATAGTGTGCTCTCTTGCTACTTGCTAATATATGAATTTTGCAGGCCACGGAGGGTGAAAAAAGTGATGCGGATCAAATTGGGGCGGTTGATTTTAGTCTTGTATCGATATAGTAACTCACACCATTAAGTTGGAACCTAATTTTATCTATATGATGCAAATCGAATTTCGAATTCATTAGTCAAGTTTGTATATGTTACCCTTCATCCAAATAATGGCTTTCAGCCTTATTGTTTTTATAAAATAAATATTTGTATCTTTTAAATTGTTTTTGCAAATTTTGCTGCAGGACATTTCTTATTTTTACTTTTTACTGTTTTCAGAATTAATTAATTTAAAAATTACTTTTTACCTTGGATCCCGATCAATAAACAACAACATATTTGTGACAAATACAACAAGATCTTGTTGAGGCACAATCAATGACAGACAGTACACGTCTGTCATTGAACAACAACGAGTTGCGACAAAACGCGTCTTTCTTGACTAAGTAAATCGGCGACAGATATGTCTGTTGCTAAATAGCAACAGATTTGCAACAGACATGTCTTTGCTGACTGGACTTCTATAAGCAACATACTAATTTATTCTTGTTCAACGACAGACGTTTGTCACAAATCGTCGTTGAACAAAGAATCGAACCCCAAATCTGTCATTGAAGTGAATCAAGAACAAAAAGTTTAAGCAACACTACTATATCTATCATTGATCTGTTGCGGTAGTCGCTTAGCAACAAAACCGTACCAATTCAAAGATCGATTAGTTTGTTGTTGTTTAAGTTTTTTTGTAGTGAATATTTTCTCCAATTTTGATGAAATTGGGGTATTTTTAAAATTTAATTTAGACATAAATTGAAGAGATAACCACGAAATTAAATAAATTAATTAATAAATTGGTGGGCGTCTAGTGACACGCGAGGTCGAGGGTGACACGCGTGGGATGTACAATATTGTGCACGCCCGAGGTTGGTCGTTAGTGCGTGTAGCGAATTTATAGCCGCAAAAATACGTAGTTGTATATATATTTATATATAAATATATAAATCAATCCTATATAGTTTGAGTTAAATAAAAGTATACATTGGATTTACCTCGAGAAACGCGTAGGTGATCATCGATGAGTTGAAATGGTTGGACGATTCGGAGGTTGTTAGTGTGGTGTATACACGCCTCGAAATGCATGACATCCAATCTCAAGGAAAATCAAAGGTAAGGTGGTATTAAACCATAAGATCTACCTCGAGATACGCGTTACATATCCCGAAGATATCAAAATAATTAATCACAAAATCAGTCAAGAGGTGGTGATTATCTTATTGATAGCCACAAGATTGACCTCGAGATACATAGTACGTATCTCGAGGAAGATAAAAAGGAATAATGAAAATGAATTATTAGATTTGCTTGAGCGCGATGCGAATCTCGAGGAAATCATAATATATACTTCAAATCAATACACTGTCTCATTTTATTTTTAGAGACAATGATTGACCTCGAGATACGTAGTATTTATATCGAGGAAGATTAAATTTATATTATGAAAATGGAATAATAGATTTGTCTCGAGATCCGCGTGATGGGAATTTTGAGAAAATCTAATATATTCTCAAACAAACTAGAACCATCTCTGTAATAAATTGAGATCGATGAGACAGTGAGATCGAGAGGAAGAAAGACAGACCGAGAGAAAGAGACGAATCGATGGTGAGGTTGTATGGTTTGTTAATGTTGTTGCGTTGAGTTGTTGTTGAGGTCGTTGGAGTTGTTGTTGTTGTTTTGCATGGCAATGGAGATGAGGATTGGGGAGGACTCAGTTGTTCGAGGAATGAGATGACGGTGAGGTCATCTCCCTTCCCCAAAGGTGCCCTGGAGTTGGGTTAAACCCAACACCGCCAAATAAAAAAAAAAAAAAAAGAAGATTGGTTTTGATGAGGCAGGGGGATTGTGAGGAAGATGAAAGGGATTAATTCCCAAAACGGTCCTGGTTCAGAGGATTAAACCCTTCACAAAATAAAAAAAAACATAGCAAATAAATAAAAGAAAAATGTTGGAATTTAGAGAAGAATTCCAGAAAAATTGTGAAAAATATATTTGTTGACCTAACAAATAGAAATTTCATATTTCTATTAAAAGCGGAGAATTCGAAGTCTGTCGAGAATTTTTACTGAGTTTCCTCGTAATGCGTGTTACAATACCTGAAAATGTCTAAAATTTAGAAAATTATTTTAAAGCCTAGTCTAAGTTAATTTTCGATTTCGAATCACAATTTGAAGTCAAAATTGAGATCCGGACATTCGAGGAGTTGATTTGGAGGGATTATGGGGTTTTTGGGTCAAGGAGAACCAAATAAAATATAATCAATTGAAAAAAAAATATTTAAGCCTAGACAACGTAATTTTCGATGCCGAACAATAATTTTGAGTCAAAAATGAACTTCGGGCATCATAGAATTTATTTTGGAAGTATCTTAGGGGTTTCGGGACGCAATTAGATTAATTAAACTGCAAATAATTGAAAAATTATAATGTTATTATGGAGGCTTATCGAGCTTATAAATTAATTGTAGGATCGCAATTGGAGCCCTGTGTGGACTAGCTTATCGACTCGGAGCGCAAGAAAATTTCGGTATCGCGTTTGTAAGGTAAAGGAAATTCTATAGTAACCTTTACATTGTATAATTATAATTTCGTATAAATTGCATTGATCCTTGATATTACATTTTTGTTGTACATGCATACACGGGTAGGGAGGATAAGGTCGATTCGAGTTTCCTTACGGTGTCTCTACCTGACTGTATTTACAGGGTAGAACTATTTAGTGTCTTTCTGACTGTGTGCACAAGGTATATTAAGCTACATGACTTTGTATACAGATTAGAACTTATAGTGTCTACCTGACTGTGTACAGGGTAGAACTATATTACGCTTGAGGGGCTAGAGTCACTGATACTTTGCATCACGTGATTACCCTGAGATCAAGTTGAACCAGATCATACTTTGATAGACGAGAGGAACGAGACTCGTTTGGGTTATTCTCTCTGTGCATGATTCCTTATTATTGTTTACTTACCACTTTTGGAGAACATTATCCAATTGTGGTCGATAACAAAAACAAGATGGATTCACGGTTGTATTTAAATTTCTTGGATTATATTCTTCATTTAATCTCTTGGATTATTATGCATTTGATTATTACATGTGTACTGGATAGTATGAGATTTACTTATCTGACATTACTGAATTTTTATAATTGGATAGTGACAGGTTCTGGCGGCGACAGGGGAAAGGGAAAACTTTCCGACTGATTATGACTTGTTTAGTTCTTTTCTCTCTATGTATGTATTGCTTTTGAATATATTATATTGTATAAATGTGTTTTTGAGTTCGAGTGTGATTAGGATCTCATTTGGAATGGCTGGAACGGTTTTGGACGAATTGAGAAGATTTTGAGTTAAGGTAATGTTAGTTTAAGATTTTTAATTCTTCAGATCAGGTTGGAATGAATATATAATTAAGTTAATGCAATATATATTGTTATGGGGTGGATTGTGAGTCCTTTGTCATTTCCACCAAAGCAGAGCAGGTATTGTTAAAGATTTTTAAAGGCTGGGTATTTTGGTGTACGTTTAGAAATAGAGGAAATGTTGTCGAAATTTTTTACGGAATTTTGAGAATTATTTAATTAATCTAAAAGAACAATGAGGTTTAAGATTTACTTTAGAATCCTATGTGGTTAATAAAGTTTATAATTGATGATTATAAGATCTTAAACTTAATTGTTTATTGATGGAGATGTTAAGGCTGCTAGATTATCAAGGGATTAAAGTAATCTAGGCCGGTCAGATGCCCTAATTAGGTGAGGTCTGATAATAATATTACTCCCTTATTTCAGTCCAAGTATGGTCTCAATTTTATCTTTGCACAAGAATTAAGGCTTTGTCTGATTGTATGAAAAAAAAATTCCATAGGAAAAGAACTTAATTTCTAAAAAACTTCTTAAATAAATGTTCATAAGAAAAAATTTCCAAAGTGCATTTGATTACATGTATAAGAATATTTTCCTTGAAACTCACCAACATTTTTAGAAATAAATGACGATAAAAATTCAATATATATAATTTAAAATATATTAATTTTTATATTAAAAATATAACACTGTGATTATCATGTCTTTTTAATGTTTGATATAGCTATAGTAGTTCGTATGTTTATATAACACATCATATTAATGCTACAATGATATGTACGTAGTGATGGAGAATGGAAGAGATGAACAACGAAAACGAAGAGGAAGAAACAGAACACACAATTCTTTGTTTGATTCTCAATTTGTCAATTCTATTACAAGCAATGCTTATATATAAGCTTAATTGGGAGCATTTTAATGGAAATGAAACATAAACTAAAAGGACAAATAATAACGGATAATTTGATAGGAGAACGTGGCCTGCAAATAACAATTATGGCAGGCATAAACCCTTGTTCTGTCACCCGCTAAAATGTGACTTCTTCAGTGTTGCGCCCAACCTTCATTCTTTTAGAACTAGCTCTCAATAGCAGTTGATCCTCTTTGAGTAACGCACGATACGATCACTGCATCAGTGCCATCCACATAGAACGAACTCCAGCTTTGGGCTAGGAAGCCAAGTCCATAGGCATATTGGGAACTTTGGCGTAGACAACATGGAATGGACTAAAACCTGTGGACCGTGTGAGAATTCTCTAATGAGAGAATGCTCTGTTGAGAAGAAAACATAACTGAAACAGAACTGAAGAAACGAAAATTGTATTGATTGAATAACTGTTCTTACAACACAGTAAGAGTGATATATATAGACACTCCAAAATAACCATACAAACTAACTAACAGTAATAACAACTTCCTAACTAACTTACAACAGATATAACAGAAATACAACAAACTTCTAACTAATCTAACGATTTATAACAAACTAACTAACAGTTTGTTACAATCATGAACCACAGTACATCAATAGCTTAACCATGATCAAACTGTCCACATGTTGTTGCTTTGTCACCAACTGTTGCTTTGTCACTGATCGAACCTTGATCTCTAACATGCCCCCTCAAACCGAATCTAGGTGAACAAATTAGATTCATTTGGAAGAAAGGAAAAGAAACCGAGGAGTAGGAAGAACTTTGGTAAACAAATCAGCAGACCGATGTTCTGTAGGAACATAACGAAGATCAAACAAACCAACAGCAAGCTTTTCCCTCAAAAAATGAACATCAACTTCAATATGTTTAGTCCGAGCATGAAAAACAGGATTTAAAGCTAAAGCACGAGCACTAGTATTATCACACCACATTATAGGCTTGGAAGAACAAGTAAAACCAAGTTCATGAAGAAGAGAGGAAGTCCATAAGATATCAGTAACACCCAAAGCCAGTGCACGATACTCAGCCTCGGTACTATAACGTGCTACAACTGATTGCTTCTTAGAATACCAAGTAATAAGATTGCCACCAAGAAGAACACACACTCCACTAGTAGAACGACGATCATCAAGATCACCAGCCCAATCAGAATCAGTAAAAACTTCAAGAGAAAAAGAAGTAGCAGGACGAAACACAATACCAGTTGTAAGAGAAGATTTCAAAAAATGAAGAACTCGTTTGACAGCTAATGAAGATCAGTAGGATGTTGCTGAAATTGACTAAGTTTGTTGACAATGAAACTGATATCAGGACGAGTGTATGTGAGATACTGCAGAGCACCCAAAGTACTTCTATACAAGGTAGGATCCGAGAAAGGAATACCATCAGCAGCACTAAGTCGAACACCAACAGAATATGGAGAAGACAGTGGCTTAGAATCCAACAAGTTTGTCTTCTTGAGAAGATCAAGAATGTATTTATGTTGTGATAAATACAATCCTGAAGAGTCACGATAGACTTCAAAACCAAGAAAATAATCAACATCACCCAAGGTTTTGAGAGAAAACTTGGAATTTAACCAAGTAATGAGTTGTTGAATCAAAGAAGGATTGGACCCTGTGATGAGAATGTCATCAACATACACAAGAAGCATTAGAATAGAAGAACCAGACCTCTGAAAGAAGAAACTAACATCAGCTGAACTGTTAGTGAATCCCCAAGTGAGCAAAGCGCTTTTGAGCTTAGAAAACCAAGCCCGAGGAGCCCGCTTTATACCATACAAAGCTTTGTTCGGTTTACAAACATACTTAGGATATTTCTTACTAATGAATCCTTCAGGTTGGCTTATAAACACATCTTCAGAGAGTTCACCATTGAGAAAAGCATTGTTCACATCAAGCCGTTTAATAGACCATTGATAAGTAACAGCAAGAGTGAACATGATACGAAGAGAAGATGGCTTAATAACAGGTGAGAAAGTATCTCCAAAATCAAGACCAGGAATTTGATGAAATCCCTTAGCCACAAGTCTTGCCTTATACCTCTGAATGTCCCCAGTAGGAGTAGTTTTAACTCGAAAAACCCACTTACAACCAACAACACTCATATCAGAAGTAGGAGGAACCAAAGTCCAAGTGTTGTTGTCCAATGCTTGAATTTCATCATTCATAGCAGAATTCCAATTTGGATCAGTAAGAGCAGCTTTAACAGACTTAGGTTCAGTAAGAGAATGTACCAAAGCATATGGAGAAGTAACAACCAATGCCTTTGGTTTAAAAACACCAGTCTTACTTCTAGTCTGCATAGGGTGAGTGTTAATATTAGAACTGGTAATGACATGTTGTGGTAATTCAGTAGGTAAAGAAGGTAGTGATGGGTCAGTAGGTAAAGATGATGGTGGTAAACCAGAAGAAAGAGAACTAGAAGAATCAGATGTAGTAGAAACAGAAACAGATGAGTTAGAAGAAGAAGAAACAGGACAGTATTGAAAAACAGATAAAGGAAGACTAGAAGAAGAAGAAGAAGAAGAAGAAGAAGAATGAATAGATGAAAAGAGACTAGGATAAGGAAAATCATCTTCATTAGACACAACATCACGAGAAATATAAATCTTGCCATTTGAATGTAAACACTTATAACCATGATGCCTAGGACTATAACCAATAAAAACACACTTTGAAGATCGAAAATTGAACTTGTGTTGAGAGTAAGCAGTAAGGTTTGGATAACAGGCACATCCAAACGTTTTAAAATAGGAATAATCAGGTAGTTTACGAAAACATACCTCATATGGAGATTTAAAGGCAAGAACAACAGATGGTAAACTGTTAATAAAAAAAAATAGCTGTTAGAAATGCTTCTTCCCAAAATGAGAAAGGTAGCTTAGAATGAGCAAGAAGAGTGAGACCCATTTCAACAATGGAACGATGCTTTCTTTCAGGAACACTTTTGTTGATGAGTATATGGACAAGAATAACGATGAATAATACCGAGACGCATTGCAAAATTTCTCAATAGACTTATATTCAAGTCCCATATCGAGATTGAAACACTTTCAACTTGGAGTTAAGTTGAAGTTCAAATGTTTAATAAAATGAATAAAAACAAATATGCATGCATCGATTTCAATTTAAGAGGATAGAACCAAGTAAATCGACTGAAAGCATCAACAAACACAATGTAATACCTTGAACCTTGAGAAGATAACATTGGAGATGGACCCCAAAGATCAGAATAAACCAACTCCAATGGCTTAGTAGCAGTTATAGTGCAGGAAGTAAAAGGAAGTTTGTGCATCTTAGCTACTTTACAAGAGTTACAAAAAGATATGCAAGATTTATTTGTAGATGTGTTCAATGAAGATAAAACTTTTTGCAATACAGAATTAGATGGATGTCCTAGCCGAGCATGCCATACATCATTATTAACAGAGCTAAGCAGTGAAGTAGTACAAGAATTAGATGAAGAAAAAACAGGTTGGAATGAGAAAGGCCGAACCAGATGTAATTGAATCAAAGATTTAGAAGACAATACAAGCCATTATGGAGCACTCCTTGAAGCAATGTTGTCTTCAAATCCTTGTCCTTGACAGAGAAAGAAGAAGGAGTAAACTCAGTAATGACATTGTTATCACGAGTAAGCTTTGAAATACTTATAAGATTCTTAGCAATCTTTGGAACAAGAAGAACATTATGTAGTTGAAGAGAGTGAGAAGGAACTGAATTAGACTTAACCACAAAGATTACCAAAAGATGAGAAATTTTTAACAACTCACCATTACCAACAGTGACCAACTGATTACCTTTGTATTCAGTTTTATTGAGTAGAGCAGATCCATCAGAAGTCATGTGACTGGATGCTCCACTGTCCATGTACCAATTTGGATCAACAACATTCTCAGGAGTCACCATCATGCCTTGAAAATGATTGATCATAGCTTGAGGTGCAGTTGGTTGAACATTATGAGACATTGGATAATGAATCTGTGTAAGAGGACGTCGATTCTTTAGGATAACTTGTAGAACTCAAGACCGACCTTGAGGACCATAAAAGGATTGATCAAATATATGATAACATTGAAGAGCCATATGTCCATGTCGATAGCACAATTGACAAAACACCTTTCCTCTATTTCCATACCTTCCTCCACGATTCTTGAATCCACCACGAAAACCATTGTTATATCGATTTTGAAAAGATGCAGAACTGACTTTCATACCTTGTGACTTCTTGTCACTGTTTTCAACAAAGTTTGCTGAAACATTGTTCATATCTGTTTGTGAAGCTTGATTCAAATCTTCTATTCTCTGTTCATGCATCATCAACATATATTGTGCATCTTGCAATGATATATTTGTTCTTTGAGAAGAAATTAAAACCATAACAGGATCAAATTCATGACCTAGACCATTTAGTATTGATTGAATCATATCGATTGGTAACCACTTGACTTCTGACCTCAGTTCAGCACCTATTGTTTTAACTTTGAGAACAAATTCAGAAATTGAAGATGAACCTTTCTTGATGTTGTTTAGTTTCTTCTTGAGCTGCAGAACTCGTGCCATTGATGACTGAGCAAACAAGCTCTCCAATGTTTTCCAGATCTCAAAAGAGGACTCACATTCAGTGACATGTCCAATGACATCTTTGCTTATGTTTGAAAATAACCAAACCATAAGCAAATTGTCACATCTACTCAGAACTTCATCGATTCAAATTGAATCGATGTAACTGATGATCTCTTGTTTTCAATGAAAAATCCAATCATAAAGCTCGAATTGCAACTCTTACTTGAACTTTCCAAGTAGATGTAATTACCTTCATCAAGCTTTGTAGGTAGATTGAGAGACTTTGCTTTGCTATTGCGGTAACATCATCAATGAAATGTCTTTGAGACCACCGAGAATCTCTTTCATAAGAACTTGCTTCGCCATTGTAGGAAGCTCGATACCATGTGAGAATTCTCTAATGAGAGAATGCTCTGTTGAGAAAGAAAACATAAGCGAAATAGAACGAAGAAACGAAAATTGTATTGATTGAATAAGCTGTTCTTACAACACGCAAAGAGTGCTATATATAGACACTCCAAAATAACCATACAAACTAACTAACACAAATAACAACTTCCTAACTAACTTACAACAGATATAACAAAATACAACAAACTTCTAACTAATCTAACTCGATTTATAACAAACTAACTAACAGTTTGTTACAATCATGAACCACAAGATACATCAACAGCTTAACCATGATCAAATTGTCCACATGTTGTTGCTTTGTCACCAACTGTTGCTTTGTCACTGATCGAACCTTGATCTCTAACAGACCGATTAACTATGTTATTGAAAGCAAAATTAGCTTGAGGCAAGAACGTGTCCCAAAGTTTTGGATGATCACCTACGAGACAACGGAGCATGCTACCAAAGGTGCAATTAGTTACTACAGTTTGACCATCGGATTGCGGGTGGTATGCACTGCTGAAGTTAAGCTTGGAGTCAAACTTATGCGAGAGAGAGCGCTAGAAGTGAGACACAAATTTAACATCGCGATCAGAGGTGATTGATTTGGGGAGTCCATGAAGGCGAACCACATCACTAAAGAAAAGGTTGGCCACAAGAGATGCATCAGCAGTCTTGCGGCAAGGGATGAAATGTGACATCTTAGAGAAACGGTCCACCGCAACAAAGATTGAGTCGACATGTCGTTGTATCCGAGGTAGCCCTACGATGAAGTTCATAGACAAATCTTCCCAAATAGATTGAGGGACTGGAAAAGGGGAGTAGAGACTTGTGTTAGTAGAACAGCCTTTGGCAACCTAACATACTGCACACCTAGCCACAAATTTGGTGACATCACGTTTGAGATGGGGCCAGAAATAGCGCTTTTCCACCAGAGAGATCATCTTGTTGCGGCTCAAGTGGGTTGCTAAGCCACCAATGTGTAATTCCTGAATAAGGAGGAGGCACAACAAAGTATGAGGAATGCATAGGCGAGAATCTTCAAACAAGAAACCTTCGTGAATATGAAAGCCACCTGAAGAAGTATTAGAGATGCAAAAAGCCCAAGATGTAGCAAAATCATCATTAGTAGCATAGAAATTTTTAATAGTATCAAAAGCAATAAGTGAGGAACTAAGAATGGTCAAGAGATGAGATATCCTGCTTAGAGCATCGACGATACGATTCTGGCTTTCTTATGTTGGAAAATGAATGTAAATCATTAAATGGACATTACCCACCGCGTGTGCATTCGATTAAGTGTCTTTCAAAAGTTCAGATGTTGAAGAGCTGAATGATCGCTGTGAAGAATGAACTCTTGTTGAAGGAGATAATTAGGCTCCTAATATTGAAAAGTACGCATAATAGCATAGAGTTCTTGTTCGTAGGTAGACCATCATTATCAAGACTCACATAGTTTATTACTAAAGAACCCAATGGCTTTGTTGTATTGCATCAATACAACTCCTATACCGACGATTGAAGCATCAGTTTCGAGTTCAAAAACTTTGGAGAAATTAAGGAGAACTAAGACCAGAGCATATCAAAGTTTATCCTTCAGAGAGAGGAAACTAGATTGTTGGTTAGGTCCCAATTAAACTGATGTTGTTTCTGTTGGGTTTTGAGATTCATACGCAACGAAAAATTCAAAAACAATTTTGAAAAACCCCAATAGGATCGAAAATAAGTTCCATTAAACTAGATCTACAAAAGTAAATCATACCTTAATCTATGATTTCTTTCTTTGACTGTTTGATCTTCAAGACGTTCAAGCGTCCGTCCTCAATTGGAAATCCACACACGAATGGTGGCCACAATTTGAAGTGCTAGCCCCAAGAGAGATAGAAAACATTTTTCTTTCTCTTTCAAAATCCAGAGAACTCGAAAATAGCAAAAACGAAAATCTTATCTCGTTTTAGGTTTCAACCTCTATTTATATGTTTAGATAAGTCATCACTTAAAATCATATTCGTAATACAACTATTGTATTTAGGCAGTTTAAAAAATTACACATACGCCCCTATTAATAAGTTATCATATAATAAATTATAAGGGCTTTTATGTCATGAATTTTATCATATAAAAATTTATTACTCTGGACCAATTGAAATTGCACAAAGTCATTCTTTATGTATGACCCAATAGGTTCATACGACATTGGTAGTGAACCAAAACTATTTTGGTACATAAATCATAAGTGGTATCTAGCAAGGCATTTTGACAACCCAAGTAGCATGAATATCAAAATCGATACAACCTAATAAATAACATATATCATATCATTTTGTCATGCGATATCCTTTGATCAAACATAAGGCATGGAAAGTCACCCTTAATGTTTAATCGTATTGCTCTTGATCTTTAGGTAAACTGAAAAAATTCAAATGACATTGATCATATCAACTCAGATGGACTTGGCCATTATTAGTCTATCATATAGAGGGATACACTGATTTTTCTCTCTATACGAGAGTGACAAATTCTATCTTGATTACACACCTTCACATATTATTCATATGGTAACCAATCACAATCTTTATAATCGTCCGATTAAAGACAACGTTTGATTGTGCCAAATTACCATGCTCCTAATATTGAAGTCTATGCTAATCTCAAGTCAAAAGATTAAATGATATATCTATCACGAGTAACACCTATGACTTAATCTATGTGGTGTTCTCGTAGCGGGTCTGTCCAGTACCTTGTTCCCTAACAAGTACTCATGATCTCGATTCGTATCCATATACGCATGATCATCACACGACCATCAATCAAGATTCATACTAGTTTTAATTCATTATAGTTCCCAGTATAATGACTGACTAAAGACATTTAGGATATTCAACAAATACCCATGGATCTTACTATAAGGTAAACATGCAATCACTTATAATAAAATAGCAAATGAAAACCTCTATTTTATTAACTAAAATAATAAGATAAACAATGTTTATAGATTGAACTATGGCACATTCCCCAACATCTCCCACTTGCACTAGGGCCAATCATTCATGTATATAATACATAATGACCTAACATGACCATCATGTTTCGCTTGCGGAAGAGCTTTTGTCAAAGGATCTACAACATTTTCTTTTGTAGGGAATTTGCAAATTTTCACATCTCCTCTCTCAATGATTTCTCGAATGAGATGAAAATATCTAAGTATATGTTTGAATCGTTGGTGTGATCTTGATTCTTTGGCTCGTGTTATTGCCCCACCATACCAAGTTAAAAGATGAACTTTTTGATCCAAATTGTCGCCTTAGTTGCATCGAACACTGCAATATACTCAGCTTCAGTTGTAGAATCTGCCACAGTTTCTTGTTTCGAACTTTTCCAGCTTATTGCACCTCCATTCAAAGTAAACACATATCTAGACTACGATCTAAAGTCATCTATATCAGTTTGAAAACTTGCATCTATGTTACCATTTACAACAAGCTCGTTTTTCAAACTTCCATAGACTAAAAACACTTATTTAATCCTTCTTAAGTAATTAAGAATGTTCTTTACTGCTATCCAGTGACTCTCACCAGATCGATCGATATCAACTTGTTGCGCTCAAAGCATATGATACATCAGGTCAGGTGCATAACATGACATACATGATAGATCTAATAGATGATGCATCCGGAATCATATTCATACGCTATCGCTCGTCATTAGTCTTCGAACATTGAGTCTTGTTGAGACTTATACCAAAAGACATTAGCAACAAACTTTTTTTAGAGTCTTGCATACTGAACCTATTCAGTACCTTGTTAATATAAGCACTCTGACTTAGATTGATAAGTCTTTTAGATCTATCCCTATAGATCTTAATCCAAGGATGTAAGATGCATCTCCTAAACCTTTCATTGAGAAATACTTCCCTAACCAAGACTTGACACTCTGCAAGATTGGGATGTCATTTCCAATGAGTAATATATCATCAACATACAGTACCAGGAAAACAACCACACTCCCACTGACCTTCTTATATACACAAGGCTCATCTTCATTTTTAATGAAACTAAATTCCTTAATTGTTTAATTAAAACGAAGATTCCAAGTCTAAGAAGCTTGCTTTAATCCATAAATGGATCTTTGAAGCTTGCACACCTTCCTAGAATTCTCAAGATGAACAAACCCTCAGGCTATATCATATGCACTTCCTCAAATAACTTTCCATTTAGGAAGTTGTTTTGATATCCATTTGCCATATCTCATAGTCATAATATAAGGCTGTAAATATTAGAATTCTAATGGATTTAAGCATAGCTACAAGATTAAAATCCATGTTTTACTTAATTCCAATACAACTAAGGCATGACACTTTGAATTAGGTTATTTAGGTAGGTACCAATTATCAATTACATGATATGTAACTTTTAGTTGTTTTTATGAGATTATGACATCTTATGTCTTAGCATGTTTTATCTCATCTAGTGCTTAAAGCCCAAAAACGTTTTGATAGCTTTATCAAGTCTAACCATTTCAAATAATAGAGTAACCGTTACTCAACTTGCCTCACCAAGATAACATAATACACTCTACGGAGGCAGAACCATATTGATGTGATCGAAGCCTTAACAAGTGTTTGGGAATGGATGACATTTGACTTAAAATTTGGAAGAGGGGTTTTTATTTGTTTTAGTGATCATAAATTAAACAAGATAAAATATCATATATTACAATGCATAAATAATCACTAAACAAGTTAGGAAATTATACTAATATTGACTATCATACGAATTTTCTTGCGCTATGAACAGGCAGGGCTTTTTTTAGACAACGAATTCCAGTTTCGAAAATTGAAAATTGTCTAAGATTTCTCATTATTTTAGTCAATCCAATTGACCAAAACTGCCCCTTATTTTAATTCTAAAAATATTAATTAAAATATTTTTAAGTAACTTGGACCCACCTCTAACTTAATATCTTATCACAATCCAATTAAAACTTAAGATATTTTGAATCCTTATCCAATTATAATTTAAAATACTTTGAATCCTTATCTAATTAGAATTTGTTATATATCTCACCTATCTTATAGGATTTGTAATTCTTATCCGATTACAAGTTTATCTCATATCTAATAGGAATATACTAACAGATAACCACAATGAGATATATGATAAAATCAATTTCGATTCTTATTCATATAAAATAAGCAAGTGAATCAAGAAACGAAATATTAATCATGCATTCAACACCAAAATCATATTAAATTAATTATATTAAACTAATCATGATTTCTATCATGGAGACATACATAATTATTAAACAAAACGAACTATGTATACAACACAAGAATCACATTAACCTAAACATGACTTCTACAATTCGAACATACAAAATTCGCATCGTTTAATATTCAAACATATGTTAATCGAAATATTCTAAACATGAACTCTACCATTGAATCAATTTATGCGTACTTATCAAATACAATTAACAACATGATTTAAAACCAATTCTTAGTAACAATTATTACATAACCTATATGCACATCATATATATGCATTAATTGAGATCATGTTTTCACAGATATATCATATATACATTAGAGAAAACATGAAAACATTTAATAGAATCGAGCCTATGTCTTTGATACCACTGTTGCGTTTTGGGGCTCATACGCATCGAAAAATTTAAAAACAATTTTGAAAAACCCTAACAGGATCGATAATAAGTTCCATTAAACTAGATATATAAAAGTAAACCATACCTTAATCCGTGATTTCTTTTTTAGATTGTTCGATCTCCAAGACGTTCAAACGCCCGTCCTCTATTGGAAATCCACACACGAATGATGACCACAATTTGGAGTGCTAGCCCCAAGAGAGATAGAAAACGTTTTTCTTTCTCTCCCAAAACCATAGAACTCGAAAATAGTAAAAACAAAAATCTTATCTCGTTTTAGGTTTCAACATCTATTTATATGTGTAGATAAGCTCTCACTTAAAATTCTATTCGTAATACAGCTATTGTACTTAGGCAGTTTAAGCAAATTACACATACACCCCTATTAATAAGTTATCATATAACAAATGGTAAGGGCTTTTATGTCATAAATTTTATCATATAAAAATTTATTACTCTGGACCAATTGAAATTACGCAAAGCCATTCTTTGTGTGCGACCTAATAAGTTCATGCGACGTTAGTAGTGAACCAAAATCATTTTGGTATGCAAGTCATAACTGGTATCTAGCAATGCATTATGATTACCCAAGTAGCATGAATATCAAAATCGATACAACCTAATAAATAACATATATCATATCATTTTGTCGTGCGATATCCTTTGATTAAACATAAGGCATGGAAAGTTACCCTTAATATTTAATCATACTAGTCTCGATCTTTAGGTGAACTGAAAAAACCTAAGTGACATTGATCATATCAATTCACATGGACTTGGCCATTATCAGTCTATCATATCGAAAGATCCACTTATATCTCTCTTTATACGAGAGTGAAAAATTATATCTTGATTACATACCTTCACATATTATTCACATGGTAACCAATCACAATCTTTATAATCGTCTGATTAAAGACAATGTTTTGATTGTGTCAAATGACCATGCTCCTAATATTGAAGTCTATGGTAATCTCAAGTCGAAGGACTAAATGATATACATATCATGAGTATCACCTATGACTTAATCCATGTGGTGTTTCCATAGCTGGTATGTCTAGTACCTTGTTCCCTAACAAATACTCATGATCTCGATTCGTATCCCTTTACGCATGATCATTACATGACCATTAATCAAGATGTACACTAGTCTTAATCCATTATAGTTCCATGTATAATGACCGACTAGGGACATTTATGATATTTCAATAAATACCCATAGATCTTACTATTAGGTAAACATGCAATCAATTATAATAAAACAACAATTGAAAACCTCTATTTTATTAACTAAAATTATAAGTTAAATAATGTTTATAGATTGACCTATGGCACATTCCCTAACAGTTTCAAACAATCTGTTAAAGGAGCAGCAATAGAACTTAAATTCGGGTAAAGCGTTGATAGAAGGTAGCGAGACCATGAAAGCTTATGATATCCAAAATAGAGGAAGGTGTTAGACAATCACGAATGACCTTAAGTTTATTGTCTTCAACTTGTATACCTGGAGAGCTAATTATGAAGCCCAAGAACAGTAAACTGGATTGGCAAAATAAACACTTACTGATGTTAATAAAGAGTTTATTGTCTCGAAGGATGTTCAAGCCACCTCGTAGGTGAGATTGATGTTCCTCCATTATGCGACTATAGACAAGAATATCATAAAATTAGACCACTACAAATGTCCCAAGAAGGGGCTTCAAGATATGATTCATCATATGCATAAAGGTGTTCGGGGCGTTACTCGACCAAAATACATGACAATCCATTTAAGAGCCCACTTTTAGTTTTAAATGTCATTTCCCATTCACCGCCTGGTTGGACTCGAATTTGATGATAGCTACTCTTTAAGTCAAGTTTAGAAAAAACCATAGCACCACCCAAATTATCCAACATATCTTCAAGACGTGGTATGGGGAACCGATATTTGACAATGATTTTATTGATAGCTCTGATGTCAACATACATAGGCCACAACCCATCTTTCTTAGAAGTGAGGAGAGTCGGGACAGCGTAAGGACTAATGCTTTCACGAATGAATCATTTATGCAATAGATCCTCCATTTGTTTTTGTAAGATCAACTATCATTGGGGCTCATTCTATAGTGAGGTAAGTTAGGTAGGGAAAACCCTGGAATGAGATCAATGATGTGCTGGATTAAATGCATTGGAGGTAGTTCTTGAGGGAGATCTGGAGGGGCAATATCAACAAACTCTTCAAGTAAATTCAAAGCAATTGGATAGGTTTTTTACTATAGGTTGAAATTTGTTTACCCAACAACATCACCACTTGTTTAGTTTGTTTCACCAAATCAGTAAATGTAGGACCAAGCAAGAGAGCCAATTGTGGCGTTGGTATCGAATTTGAGGCCGAAGAGGGAACTAAGAGAATACGCTTTGAATACCAATCAAATGCATAAGTATTCTCATGACCACGATACAGATCATGGACATCATACTGCCACGATCGTCAAAGGAGAATATGACAAGCATCCATATCGACTACATCATAAAGAATAACATCTTGGTAATGCGACTAGGACATAATGGGACTTTCCATTGTTCGGTGATTCTGGTGTCAGTGCTTTTTGTGATCCAACTGATTTTATAAGGGGAAGGGTTGGGGGTTGGGGAGAGGTTCAGGGTTGTAACCATAGATCGAGAGACGATGTTCTCACAACTTCCACTGTCGATAATGATGCTACACACCTTTCTTTTGATAGTGCATCGAGCTCTAAAAATTTGGTGGCGTTGTGACAATGGTGGCTCCTTAAGACTCAATAAGGACTGTCAAATAACATAAGTGAGAGTATCTCCATCGTCTCCAGCTACCACTTCCACCTCGGGCTGGACACATTCATCTTGTGATTCCCCAAATAGAGCTTCATGAATAGCATCATCCACCAGATGAACATTGCGTCGTTGGGGACTTTCGTTAGACCTATTGCCTGGTTGGCCACAACGTTAGCATTTGGAAGTCATAAGTTAGAAATAAGAGTTTGGAGGGTGATTGGTAAGAGTGCGTTAAGGTTCAAATAAGGGGGAGGGGTTTTGGTTTCTTAAATCAATTAGGGGAGATGGTGGGTGGTTGTGGGGTTGGGCCAAGAGAGGTAGGGTTGGTAGTGGTGGTGGGGTTAGGATCAAAGGGAGCTCTCTTATAGTAATTGGTTTTAGGAGGATACGATGTAGCAGAGTTTCCAATTTGAAAGCAAGGCTCACGGCTTCAAATAAATGGTAAATGGGATGTAAAAGCATTTGGTCTTATAGGGCATCCCTCAAACCCCCAATATAGCGAACAAATTGTTGGTTAGCCGACTCTTGAAGGTTGTTCTGAGCATTCAAGCGATAGAACTCTTCAGTGTACTCGACAATAGAATGACTACCTTGCACACAAGTATTGATGATACAACAATTGCTCATAATCAACAGGTAGGAATTGTCGACAAAGATGATGTCTCATCTTTGTCCAAACCCGAATAGTTTCTTGCCCTCACACCTCTTATTGTTCTGTAATTGCTCATACCAAGTTGCAACGCCTCCCCTCAACTTGTATGCAACAAGTTTCACTTGCTTACCATTAGGGACTTCTATATAATTAAAGAATTTCTCGACATTGTTCTTCCAATCAAGAAATTCCTCAATATGTAAATGGCCATAAAAAGTAATTACGACCTTAATCTTATAATCAGAACCACCACATCGAAATTGGTATTATTGATTTAAACCTCGATGGAGATGGTGAAGGGGGTCGAAGGCCTCTTCAATCTCTGTATTGGAGCCGGAGAGAGGGAGATGAGGGCGATGGGGCGGATTGAGTAGAGGGCGATGACATGCCTGCCTTCGGCAACCATCACAACCAAAACCAGGGCGTTGATGGCGTTGCGCTAGTATTGGTGGGAAATCACCAACATTTTCAGGATCTTCCACAACATTTGGTACTGGGCTGGGCTGAGGTAGAGGTAGGGGTGGTGTTTGTTGAGCTTGAAGAAGGGTTAAAACCCACCTAAACTCTTGAATGAATTCGTTGATGCACTGTTGTAATGTAGAGGCGATGACCTTAAGGTCCTGCACCCCTTGGTCATGGCCAACAGGGTGGTTTCGATCACTTCCACTCTCAGCCACTAATGAACGCAACGCCGAGCTTTAATACCACTGATGGAAAGTAGAAGAGATGAACAATGAAAATGAAGAGGAAGAAACATGACACGTTTTTTTATTTTATTTTCAATTTGTCAATACCAAAAGTTGTTTCTTCTATTACAAGCAATGCTTATATATAAGCTACATTGGGAGCATTGTAACAAAAATGAAATGTTAATTAAAAGGACAAATAATAACGAATAATTTGATAAGAGAACGTGGCCTATAAATAACAATTTTGGCAAGCATAAACCCCTGTTCTGTAACGCGCTAAAATGGGACTTCTTCCGTGTTGGGCCCAACCTTCATTCTTCTAGAACTAGCTCTTAATAGTCGTTGATCCTCCTTGAGTAATGCACAATACAATCACTGCATCACGTAGATCTATCAAAATATAATGAAATTGTAAATCAATATATATATATATATGATTTTAAAGATAGAGTGTAGGGGCTCTTTTGTAATTTTAATATTTTAGATATATAAGGCGAAAATATTATTTATGTATATAGTTAGACTTAAAGACATTTTAATAACTTAACATTTTTTTGGTAAGAACTTAACTTTTTTAATATAGGGGCAAAAAATTAACTTTGTATAACTAGAGTATTTTAGTAATTTCTCATACTGTATTCTTTTTGTTAGGGGGAAAATATTATAATGAAGGTGTGATGATCATTATAGTTGACATCATGGTCATTATATGTTCAAAGGATCGTTCTATGTGCACACCACAATTTTGTAAGGGAAAGCCACAAGTTTTTTAGCACTTTAGTTCCATATTCGCCCTCAAACGAAATGACCTAGTAACCCTTCACAATCCCCACTATCCCTCACATGTCACTCTCTCTCGTTGTGCACCATACACAAATCGACAATCGTTCGACTCTGACGATCCCTATTGACCATCGTCTGACGCGGTCCCCACTCCCCATAAACTGGGTTGTGCCCGGCCTAGACCCATGTGGGTCCTTGGTCAAATCATGACAAGTCAACGCGCACCACCTAGTCTGCTTCTCATGTTTAATAATATGAAATCCGATAATTTCATAAACTTGATTAGGCGAATAATTAAGTATTTTTTAGTTTTATTTGGAGTTTAAGTATCCGAGGTGGGACCCATGCATTATGGACCCAGAGATCATAAGGTATATTTTTTTTGTTGTGTGCTTAGTGTGTGTATTATATGGTATTTTGTCGCGAAGTCGGGGTGTGGTGAGGTGTATCCTCAGTTAGTCATACTTGGGTTGCAAGTGATTGTTTGAAGGGCACGAGTAAAAATAAATTATTAGTTGTTGGAAAACTAATTAACCAAGTGCTAATCCTTACATGAATTTTTTGCCTCGATTTACGTGCAAATCGGGAACAGTGGTATTGTAAAATAAGAATAAAATGGATGCATGATCTTACCTCGAGCTTTATTTCGGCTGGCGGTGGTCGAGCTTGAGATTAGGTCCAAATTGGTATAAGTTTGGTTTAGTATGTCGTGGACAAAGATAAGATTTTTGGGGTTTTGGTGTGACCAAAACCAGTATTATTGACATTTTATGGAGTTAGACCGTTTTGTCGAGATCGCTCAATTTGATGAAAAATCGGATTCAAAACGAGCACCGGAAGCCAAAACATGTCAAAACAAGGATTTCGAGAATTAATAAATAAAAGTTGAGGGTTTATACATAAATATATGTAAAAAAATCAAAACATTTACGTTTTGATTTCAACAGAACTTTTACAAACGTTCAATCCCTAAACCTCTCAACTTGCTCTTTCGCTCCGCGATCTCCTGACGTTCGATTTTCGCCATGTTTCTTTCCGTAAAATAGTAGAGCGTCGTGAGACATTCAGTTCGAGCCAAGTTTCCACGATGGAGACGAGGTATTCGGCTCGAAATTTGGTAAATTGTCAATTTATGGCATTTTTCTTCAATCCAATTTGAATTCTCACGATATTTCGATTTCTTTTGCGGGGTTTTGATAGAAATTGGTAGGGATAGTTATGAGTTGATGTATTGGGTTGATGTGTGTAATGACCCTAAATTTGTAACTCGTGCCATGTGTCACCGCAGGACTCTAAAGATGACTTGTGATGGCGTGACATACTTGGTCAACCCTCAGGAGTCGGCACCGAGGTATTTTATATTTTCGTGATGCGTGTATTACTTATCTATACCCTATATATACAAATTCAAACTAATATATCTGGATATGTAGGCGTCGATACGAGAGCGAGAATACGCCTTGAGATGCGTGCCAACGTGGGACCGGGGTAGAGAGTGATATATGGGGAGTCATTAGTTTAATTTTATACACACTTTAATGTAGCCAATGTATCTATTTATATGAGCCTATATTATTTATAAAATGAATAAAAAATAGAAAGCCTAAAGTTGTGAAATAAGTCCTTCACACATAGATGCGCCTCGAGATTTGTACTGCAACCAATCTCAATTGAATCATGTGTGAGAATATTGTGTTAGCTAGGATGAATTAGCGGAGAGGTGGGACTTAATGAGGACCATTGGATACACCTAGAGATGTAGAAAATACATCAAGAGTAACTAGAAACTATAAAAGACACACTTACTGTCTCTTTCTTCATTTGCATGCTTTGAAACAAAAGAAATTTAGAGTTGATCGTTGGCTGGGATTACTCAATTAGGTTTACAAAGTGAAAGAGATTCATCAACCAAGTGATAAACAAGAGCTAGAAATCCACAACAACTTTAGGTAATGATTTGAACTAATCAATACATTCAAAATTTATGGGATTTGATGAATTTGAGCATGAATCAAGGGGCTTTGTGCATAGTTCATCTCAAAATGTTATTTATATTATTTATAATGAATTTAAGCATTTATTTGGAACTTAAATCCTAAATTTTCAAAGGTTTTGGCCAAAGTTGGGTTTTAAGCATGAAACTAATTTTGCTAAATTCAGGATTATTGATGAAGTCCAAGAATTAGCTTGCAAATTCTTGAAAAATATGATGGAAATATATGACAGGATGGCATTTTGGTAATTTCGGTGAAGTTCGGGCGTTTGAGTTTCGGCGTTCCGGGGGCATGGGTTGATTGGAAACGGCGGGGAGATCACGGGTCACAGCTATGCCGTGGCTACGACGTTTTTCGGCGAAATTCCATCGTTTCGCCCTCCGAAACGGCAATTTTGCTATTTTAGGAAAGTTTTGTTTAGCTTATAACTTTCATTAGGAATTTCGATTTTTATTGCCGTTTGCGGCATTTGTTTCTATTTTTCGTCTAGTTTCCAGTTTAGGGATTTTTGGACTTTTTACTATTTTTGGCAAATTTTAGGGTTTCGCTATTTAAGCGACCTATTGGATGTAATTCGGGGTTTTTGGCTGGAATAAAAGAATTTTCAAACTTTGGCTTAAGTTCTGACCTAGATCGAGTTGTTCGTGGATTCGTTCAACTGGTTTAGAAGATCTCCGCTGCGTCAATTATAAATGTACATGTTTTCAAAATTAAACCTCATATTCGAATTCCTCATGAGATTCTAATAAGTTTGCTATAAAGAAGTTCAGAAAATGAGTTTTTTTTTATGAAGTTATGAAATCACAAAATGCACGATGTTCTTGAGTTTTTATGTCAAAATGCATGTTTGATTTCAATGGTATGATGTATATTGTTGATTAAATTATTCATCCATGTAGTTTTTGAAGTGGTTGTACCCCATTGTGGGAGTTTTGGATGTTGGAGATGGCCTAGGTGGGATTTGGAGGCAAAAACCCCAAATCTCGACCTGCTGAAATGCAGTTTGCAACGCAGTTAGCGCGCTATCTAGGCCAGATAGCGCTACTATTTCTACAGACGGGACAGCTCGACATGTTTTCGTAAAATGACCATAACTTTCTCGTTTTACTTCACATCGTGACACTCTGCACATCGTTGGAAAGCTTAAAGAAGTGAAAAGTAAAAAAAAGGAAGTTTAGATATTTTTTTAATTTAATTAGAAGGTTTCTTTAATTGGTTTTATTTATTTCTTATATGTACAATCGATGGGCATATATAGCTAGGAAATAAGAATTCAAGTTGGGTACAACTTTAACAAGTATAGTTACAGTAAAAAAAAAAAAAAAAAGAAGAGGAAGTTTAGATATACTAGAATTATTTATATCTATCAATTATGAAACGGTATGGTACGGTGTAGTAGAGTTTCGGTATCTTTTTTATTTTTTTATTTTTAATTTTTAAAGCCTTTATAAAGGCTATGGTACCTAATGTAATGGGGGGATTTAGATTTGATTAATAAAAGAATTTGATTTCTTTTTAGAGAATTAGAGTTTTAATTCTCAATGCCCTAAATTGATTGTGTGTGGATTCGTCAATCGATTTGAAAGACTTTCGCTTGCAAGGATAAACACCCCTACTTTTATTTTTTAGAAGATTTTTTCGTCCAATGAAATGTTAACATTTATGAGTAATTTATCAATAAGGCTATTTTGGCTTTAAAAAGATCTAAAGTGGTATTGTCATTATATATAAGATGATTCTTTAATACGAACCACCATTTATCTTCTTTTTTGATCCACGGTGGTTCCAATATTAATAATGATCAAGAGAATATCATGGTGGTTCTAATATTAATAACAATCCTTATTCTGTTATTTATTCATCAAAAAAATCAGATCTATTTAAATATTAGATGATTAATTTCATCCGACATATGTAGTTGTAAGATTCATCATTACCGGACCACACATGCATATGCTTTTTTCAATTCCAACGCTTACGGTTATTGATTTGTTTTTTTTTTTTTTTGTTATATGTTATTTCTCGTATCAATAAATCTACTTGGACTCATGAGTCCTGACTTATAGGGAGGTTTTTAAATTTTTTGTAAATATTTAAGGGGTATCAAATGAATTTTACAAGTGATTATGGCTGCTTCATTAATTGCTCGAGAATGTATTTGAAATTAAAAAAAGTTTTGAGTTTCGACTCATGAGTCCAAATAGCACTACCCTTCTTGTATATTCAATAAGTAGTTGCATTTTCCTTATCGAAGTTTGTGTTTGTCTTTCTTCGTTGGAAGTTGTGTTTGCCTTCCCTTGTGAGAAATTTTATTTTTCGTGTTGGTTTTAATAGTGAGTTTGTGTATTGATGTAACATTTGTCAAAAGAACATCCACTATATGTCATCTTACTTTTCCATTGTTACAATCACAAATCTTCAAAATAAACTTTACGTTAGTCGAATGTTTCCTTGAATAATTAGGCTTAGTGAATCAATGTACTTCTACCAAAGTAATCGATTCTATGTATGGTACTATTTTATTGGATGTATCACGCAATTATGATTAATAAAATTTTTATTTTACTCCAAAATAAATACCAAATTAATACTACATACTTGAACGGGCCGAACTATTACAAATGTTAAAAATAATTAAAAAATGGCCCAAGAAACAGTTAAAAGTTAAAACTTGTTAAGGCTTGGGCAAAGTAATTAAACTCCATGTGGCAGCATCAAAATGGAGGAAAACTCTCCGCGTTCTCAACGTTCGACAGAGGAGGAAGACATCCTTGATCGATCTACCAAAAAGACGAAGATAACGGGAACGGATACTAAGATCTTGGCTCCAAATCCATTGCACAATGGCCAGATGTTGTGTAGCACAACGTTGGCAAGGGGCATTCTGCGAGAAAAGGGTAAGGCGGTTGATGTGGATAACACGCTGCCGAGGGAATCAAAAGAGGATGACGTTGACATGACTGGCCCGATTGTAGACTATGAAACAAGAACGATAAAGATTAGCAAAAGCTTCTAGAAAAAAATTCAGAGCACTTAGAAAAGAGCAGTCATCACTAAACTCATGGGAAAAACATGAATTATGCCTTCATGGTAAACAAACTGAGAACTATGTGGCTCCCTGAAGGTGAAATGGATGTGGTGGATATGGGCAATGGCTTCTTCATAGCTAAGTTCGAATTTGAGAAAGACTTCCTCAATGCCTTGGCTGGTGGTCCATGGGTGATTTTTGATAGATATCTTGGAGTCCGAAGATGGCGGCCCAACTTCTCGGTGCATCATGAGTCCTTCTCCACTATGACAGTGTGGGTACGTCTCCCTGCACTCCCTTTAGAGTATTATGAAAATGAGATACTCCAAGGAGTGGGCGAGTTACTGGGCCGGTTTGTGAAGATCGACCATACTACTATGTTACTCGAACGCGGTAGCTTTGCTCGCACATGCGTCAAAATCAATTTAAAGCTCCATTTAATCCCATGGGTCCGAATTGGTGAATGGACACCAAATGTAATGTATGAAAGTATTCACTCGGTGTGCTTTCAATGTGATAGAATTGGGCACACAGAGGTGGATTGTGCACAGCATGAAGATTCATCCACTGTTTAGGTAGTAGAACAAGCAACTCCCCTACCGAAGACGGGTGAAGTGCCCCCAACTCAACCAAACCTACAGTCATACTGAAGATCAATTAGGTTTTGGTCCCTGGATAATGGTTCAGAAGAGGCGTCGTCCACCCAAAATCGCGGCCAAAACTGTCGTAGCAAATTTCGATCGCCGCCAACTACCACATAAATCATCCAACCGTTTTGCGGATCTCCCGGACACTGCTGATCATGATTCCACTAACCTCGCGAATCAGGCGACGACATCTGGCACACCTGCTACTACCACTCAGCGCCAACAATGGCCCGTACCAAACATAGTCTACCACCTAAACCATCCAGGGACGTGTCAACATCACGTTCGCAGCAGCCGACAACCCTTGCCCCACATTCTTTGCACTCACAGCCAAAACCACCCAATAACGATACGCCACCTCTGCCCATCACATCGATTGTGTTGAACCATTCACCAACCCAACGTACCGCCCCACAAGTACCCACTTCTCGACCCGCCTTGCAATCTACTTCTCCCCCTAGACCCCACGAAGAAGCCATGCTCCTTGATCCAAGCCCAAAGCCTACATAAACCATTCCAAAGCCTAATTTACACCAACAACCTTTAGACTCTGGCCCAACCCCGAAACCACCAAACCCTCTAAAGCCCAGCACAAGACCATGAAGTCCAACTAATGTTACAGACCGATAATGTATCTAAGGAACTCGACTCGGTGATGGAAACCGATGTTATGCTCAATGAGAGTTATGTTGCAGACCGAACAGCCAATGTGGTCATGGGTACGTCCTCTCAATAACCCCTTTGTGGGTTCACAAGTGGGTGATATCCCAAGTTCTAATTTCCTGATAAACAGTTATCGATGTCGATATTCATTTGGAATAGTAGAGGTGCTGTTAATGTGAGATTCAAACGACAACTGAAAGATTTTATTCTTGACAGGAAGCCGTTAGTATGATGTATTATTGAAACGAGAGTTGGTGAAGTTCAGTTTGGTTTCATTGCTAATAACCCAAAGTTTTGAACTATCTCGATCCCGTTGCAAGGATTGAGTGGAGGTTTATTTCTCTTTTGGAAGAGGGAGGAGTGTACAGGGTCAAGGTCGTCTAGTTCAGACTACTACATTACAATTGAAATTAAAGAAGGGAGGTTTGAACCATGGTTATTGACATGTATTTATGCAAGCCCAATCTGGGTAGGAAGCAGCAATAGGATGAGTTGAAAGCACTCAGTCATGAAGTCCGCCTGCCAAGGCTATTGATTGGAGATTTTAATGACATCCGAGACAGCTCGGAAAAACTAGGAAGCTCATTTTCAGTGGCGAGAAGCATGGAATTCAATAACATGATACAACATTATGCTCTAATAGATTTGGGATTTCAGGGGGCCAAGTTTACTTGGACAAAATGTAGAAGACGTCCTAACTTAATCAAGGAAATATTGGATAGAACGTTGGAAACAACTGATTGGCTACAAGAATTTCTGGAGGCGGTTGTTTTTCATCTACCACGAACAACCTCAGATCATTGCCCTCTCCTGCTCAAACTAAATCATATAATGGAAGTGTACCTGGAGAATCATCCATTCCGGTACCAAGCGACTTGGACAACTCACCCGGATTTCTCTGAATTCATTAATTCGCAATGGAGAGCAACGACGAATGGACTACCCACAAAAATTTCCATGTTACAACAACAACTGAAAAACTGGAACAGAGACACATTTGGGAATATTTTCAAAAAGAAAAGAGAATTGCAGGCTTGATTAATGGGGATACAGCGCTCTCTCAGCTCTCGCCAAAGTCGATTCTTAGAATCTTTGGAGGGAGAATTATTTGCAAAGTATAACCAAATTCTCCAAATAGAAGAATGGCTATGGTTTCAAAAGTCTAGAGTACAATGGCTTTCGGAAGGTGACCGAAACACGAAATTCTTCCATATCAGTACCCTACAGCGCCGATCAAGGAATCGCATCAGCGAACTTGTAATTGAAGGAATACCCTGCAATGAAGTACTGAAACAACATACGAGGTGATATTTTGAGGTACTCTTTTTCTGATGATGCAGGTATGGTACGGGTACATGATGCCAGAGCATGGAATCCTTATGCCATTACTGATGCGAACTCGGAGTTCTTGGGGCGACCCCTGACTGGTGATGAAATTGTTGCTGCCCTTAACACGATGCGACCATATAAAGCTTCTGGCATTGATGGATTTCCTGCGGCTTTCTTCAAATCAAACTGGGACAGGGTTAGAGTGGACGTCTCTAACACATTTATTGCGGCCTTGAAGGAAGGTTCTTTTGTACCCAAATTGAATGAGACTCTTATTGTGTTCATACCCAAAATTGATCATCCTCGACAAATCTCTCAATTTCGGCCTATTAGCCTTTGTAACGTCACCTACAAAATACTTATTAAGGCTATAGTCCAGCGGTTGAGACCTTACCTGACTAAACTAGTCAGTGAGAACCAACATAGCTTCATTCCAGGGCGCAGTACAGTGGATAGCATCATACTAATGCAGGAAATTATATACTATATGAAGCGATCGAATGGAAAGAATGGGACTATGGCAATCAAGATTGACTTAGAAAAAGCTTATGACAGAGTATCATGGGGGTTTCTGCACAATACTTTGAGGTACTTTAACTTTCCAAACAATTTGATTGAGTTAATCATGTTTTGTGTCTCCTCTGTCAAATCCTCAGTATTATGAAATGGGGAAAAAATCGAGTTCTTTCATCCACAATGCGGCTTATGACAAGGTGATCATGGAACGTCTTGTACACATGATTCAGGGTGCGGTTACCGCAGGGGATTAGCAACCAATTCGAATATCCCATGATGTTGTGGGGATTTCACGCCTATTCTTTGCTGATGATATCATTATCTTCTCGAAAGCATCAGTGGCTCAAATGCAGGTAATCAATACAATCCTTAGTGAATTTTGTGAAAAATCAAGAGAGAAGATTAACACTAGCAAATCCAAGATTTTTTTCTCCAAGAACCTTCGAAGACGAGAAGTTGATCAGGTTAGTGGACACTGTGAACTGGGGGTGACAACAAACCTTGGTCGTTATCTTGGCATCCCTTTCATTCACACAAGAGTGACTAAAGATATCTTCCGGCCAGTGATTGAAAATATTGGAGCTCGACTAGCAGGGTGGAAGGCAAAGCTTTTAAACATGGCAGGAAGAATAACACTTATTAAGGCGATCACATCGGCAATCCCTATATATACTATGCAGTGTCTCAAATTGCCCGTGGCGACCTATAATAAGATTGATAAGATGAATAGGGATTTTCTTTGGGGTTCTTCCGAGGATCGTAGGTGAATACATATGGTTCGATGGGATGTGGTTTGTAAACCACTTCGTCAAATGAGGAATCTGTTATTGTGGGCTCAAGTATTAGCCTCAAGTATTAGCCTCGAAATACTTAAGGGACGAATATGTTATTTCAATACCTTAACATCAATATGATTCTCTAATTTGGAAAGCTATTTTACATGGGGCTTCATGGCTAAAATGTGGCCTCAAGTGGAAGGTGGGTGATGGATCTACAATTAACATGTGGGATGATATTTAGTGTGGGATTCAACCCTTGCGTGATCGCCTTGGTGTTGTAGTTCAAGTGATTGATGAAGATTGCATGGTGTGTAACATTATTAATGAATACGGAGAATGGAATTTCCAAGCACTAAAATCAATCATCCCAACGACTGTTCAACAAGAAGTTGTTGGCACAATAATCCCTTGGAAACAATGTAAGGATGTCCAAATATGGACATGTACCTCGAATGGGATCTCACAGTGGCTTCGGCCTACTCCGCATTCTCATACGACAATCACAATGATTCAAACAGGGACTGGCGATGGATTTGGAAACTACATGGGCTGCATAAGTTTCATGTTTTTGTATGGCAAGTGATGCATGATAGATTACTTACGGAAGAGGCTTGATATAAGCGAGGCTTGGTTAACTCTCCAATCTGCAAGCGTTGCAATGAGGAGGAGAAGACTTCATTACATGTATTACGGGATTGTCGGCTCTCAAAGCAAGTATGGTGGGCATGCTTGGGTAGACTTCTCAACGCCGAGTTCTTCACGCCCACCTTTAACAGTATGGTTGGAGGATTATTGCAGGGGCGAAGAGCTATTGAGCCAATCAGCTTCCTAACGGTGGTCTGAACGGTATGGACTTCAAGAAATGTATCAGTAATTCAGGGGAGGCAAAGACAAATTAGGGATATGGTCTCTACTTGGCATCGATTGAAACTTGACTAAGTGAGGCTAGAGGGAAAATGGTGCAACAACTACCTCGTTAATCGAAGTGGGTCAGATGGGAAACTCCGCCGAGGGACTAGATCAAACTGAATATGAATGGTGCATCTAAGGGCAACCTGGGTCTAGCCTCATTTGGTGGGGTGTTTCGAGTTTTCAGAGGTTCGTGAGAGATGGGATTTATGGGAAGAATTAGTCATAATACCAATTTGGTTGCAGAGTTGTGGGCGATCCATCAGGGACTGCAACTAGCCTAGGAAGTTGGGTATAGGAAAGTAATCTTGGAATCAGACTCGGTCACTACGCTTCAATCTGCTATCCACATATGAGAGTGACTTCCACCCAGCGAGCTCACTTATTATGGACTGCAAGGACATGTTACACCGCCTATGGACTGTTCGACTACAACACACGTACAGAGAAGCTAACCAAGTAGCAGATTATATGGCTAATTTGGCATCGAGTAAAAGTGAATCTTTCGATGTATTAAATTTTTCCAAAAGTAGTAATAGGTTATTTATTTTACAATTTTTTTCACAAAATAGGGAGGTTTTTTTTTATCACGGAAGTAGGCAATAACGCCTTTTGAGAAGGCGTTATTGAGTGGGATTTTTTGGTTCGCGGTGACGTGGCATCCACGTGGCATGGGTTTGTACGATAGCGCCTTTTGAAAAGGCGCTATCCGTACATGTGGCCGCCACCTCACCGCCACGTCGCCGCCACATCACATCATTCAATAACGCCTTGCCACGTCGCCGCCACATCACCTCATTCAATAACGCCTTCTCAAAAGGCGTTATTGAGCGAAAATGCGTTTGTGATGTGGCGCGACATGGCGCCGACATGGAGGCCACATGTATGCGATAGCGCCTTTTGAAAAGGCGCTATCTCGTACGAACCCATGCCACGTGGACGCCACGTCACCGCGAACCTCACAAACGCAACTCGCCGATCTCGTCTCATCACCGACACGTCATCAACCGGTCACCAACCGCGTCGTTCTCGCAGCGACTCAGACCTCGCCAGTTGTCGTCGTCGTCGAGCGATCTCGACAATTACAACCAAATTTGAATATGCATATGAGGAGTTTATATTTGTATTTAAAAAACCAATTTTGAATATATATATATATATATATATATGTACATTGTTTTCAACCTTCAACTCTCTTTTCTAAACTAACTAACATTAACTAACATAACCAACTAAACTAAATAAACTAACTAACTAACTAAGTAACTAACTAACTAACTAACTAACCATAACCAAACTAAAATAACTAACCTTAACTAACCTAACCAAACTAAACTAACTAACAAACTAAACTAACTAACCTTAACTAACTAAACTAACTAACTAACTAACTAACTAACTAACTAACTAACTAAACTAAACAAAACTAACTAACCTAAACTAACCTAACCAAACCAAACTAAACTAAGTAACTAACCTTAACCAAACTAAACTAACTACCTAAACTAACCTAACCAAACCAAACTAAACTAAGTAACTAACTAACTTCAACTAAACTAACTAACTAACTAACTAACTAACATAACCAAACTAAAGTAACTAACAAACTAAACTAACTAACATTAACTAACCAAACCACCTAACAATACAAACTAAGTAAACTAAAATAACTAACTTAACTAGCTTAATTGCAAACATAACCTAACTCAACTACACTAAGGAACATACCCTAACTCAACTACACTAAACAAACATAACCTCAACACCTAAACTAAACTAACTTAACTAACTAAACTAACTTAACTAACTAACCTAATTAACCTAACCAAACTAAACTAATATAACCTAACCACCGACACCTAACTAACTAAGCTAACCACTTAAGTTAAATTAAACATATAACCTAAACTAACTTAACAAACTAAACTAACTATTGAAGAGTAATCAAATCTACGACATTATAATAATATGGAAAACGTGAGAAATAAGTTTATTCAATGAGAAGGTTGAATACACGTACTTTGTGAACCCAAAATATAAGTTAATTACAAATCACCATGACATCAAGTAAACTCATCATGCAGTCTATTTCGGCGGTTCCGTTGACGTTGTTGCTCGGTGATGCAAACCGACGTACTTTTTTGTCTTGTTGGACGATGTGTTTGTACATCCGGTTGAGCTTGTTGAGGTAGCTGGTCTTGCGATGAATCACGTCGAGTAGATTGTTGCGTTTCCTCCGGTTCTTGACTCGACTCACCTCTCTCGATGATGCTACCAAAAATAGGAGGTGGAACCATCCCGAAATACTGGCTTCCTGCATGGGGTTGGGGGAATGGAACATGAGGCTGCGGCATGGTCAACAAGTTCATGAATGAAGGGTCTCCACCATATGGCATATTGTAAGTATGAGGAGTAGGAGTATATGGACTAGGCATGTACTGAGGGAGTGATGGATACATTTGAGGATGAGGCATTCCAGGGTCCACATATGAAGACGACGGCCCAGGTGCGTATGGATCAAAATAGTAAGGAGGAAGATTCACGCTCGGCGGCCCTGGGTACAAACATTTGAGGTTCTTGCTGGGGTGGCGACGATCGTTGGCTACTCTCACCAACAGTCTTTGTTCTACTCGCTCTCGAACGAGATGAACGTGCTTTGGAGAGATCGTCTGCTACTCTCTCTGCAAATCTCGGTCCGAGTAGATGGACGTGGTGGACGAGGACGCCGGTGCGTTCCCGCACAATCTCTGGTCGTGCTCGTCTTCTTCTCACCTCTATGTTTGGTTCGGCTTTGATCGTCTTCTTCATCGTCCCGTTCATTATCCTCATTAATGTCTTGCTCGACGTCAATTCCGTCATGCGAAAGAGTAGACCTTCGCCTTTCGTCTTCGTCTAAAATTTGAATCCCTTCATCAAGCGCAAAGAAGACCTTGCTCGTACCCATCCTCGATAAACACTCGCCTCGATCGATGCACCAAGTTACGTTGATATACAAAATATAAGAGGTCGAGCACGCGATATAAGAGATTTAATGTTCGAGGAAAATAAAGAGTTAGAATATTACCGAGTAGTCACGTAACGCCCGTCGTGTCCAACGAATCTCCTAGTGACCGAGCGATACCACGTCATGTACTCTTGGTGATCGTGGCCTTCATTAATCGCCGTGGCAATGGTGTCCCCACGATTCTCCCACATGTGTATATAGCTTGCATGGAAGGTCACCCAATTTTCATGATGATGTCCACGCAATTCGAGGCGGTGCGGTTGGGCGTCGTAAGCACAATTTGGTGGCACCACTTGTACCATGCCGAATTGTCTCATCACCCTTCTCGTCGATGCCACTCCACAATGTGGAAACAAATAAGGGACACGTCGAGAGCCAACTTCCGTTACCATTTGTACGATAATCGGGAAGAGACCCCATGAGTTCTCGCATAAGGTTGCCGCACCACATCATTCTCATGCCTCTGCGAGTCGAGTGCATCACGGTAAGCCGATACGACGTGCGTCGCACTTTGTGATACCGAAAATGCATCGAGCCATCTCGTAGAGAAGACAATAATTTAAGATAAATGTAAATGGACAAGATTTTTAGGCAAATTAATGACAAATCGACTTTCATACCCGTGTCCGAGTGGAACGTCCATAAGCATATTTTGTCCATCCACGCTTCGCCTCGAGAGCTCTAGAAACACGCAGCGCCGCGGTGCTATGAATGGAAATCGTCCCATGCCCAAAGTTGTAAAAGAATTGACGCGCCAAAGAACCTCATGTGCCCCCGCGCGAGATCCGCGACACAACTCCCCGTACAAATAAGCCAAACAAGCACTCCCCCAACTATATTGTCCAAATTAGTTGGAAATCCTCCAAAGAATGGTAGGAACATCAAATGGACGAATCGATTAGACTTGTCGGCAAAAAGACAACCACCGATGAGTTGTAGTATGTACGATCGAACGTAACGTCGGACCGACTCCTCATCGCTATCATCATCTATTGATGGTACGTTACGCTCAAGCCAATCGACCTTTAGTTTACATCCAACGACGTCATCTCCACCAGGAGTTCGTCCAAGTAGCCTCTCACAGACATCAGCATAGTCTGCGTCCGTCGTTCCCGTCACAGGCATACCTTCGATAGGTAATCCTAGCTGTACCTGCACGTCTTGAAGTGTAATGGTGCACTCCCCACAATGCATGTGAAATGTATGCGTCTCAGGGCGCCATCTCTCTACAAACGCAGTAATCAAAGCCCAATCAAGGCTGAAAAATGCTACACGAGATATCCCATAGAACCCACTGGAACGAAGATATGGGATCATCCTAGAATGATACTGCATCGTTCGATCCACGACCCCACGTCTTCGACGTACACGCATTGTTTCGTACACCTTGTAATTGATAGTGTATTAATGTATGTTTTTGATACATTATTGATTTAAATTTGACGTATTGCTGTAAGAAATGTTACCTCGCCCCTCCATGCTCGCGTTGATCTGTGTGTAGATTGGAGTTGCAATAGTGATGGATCAAAGGTCCTGGATCCATTGTAGTACAACTACATATAATGTTAGAAAAATAAAATGAGTGTTGTACGCAACCAAACGATAAGTAATTAATAAATGTTCACACAAGCAACATATGTACGAACTTTAGTTACTTCACACAATATACAAACTCGACTATAGGTTGTCATTGGATGGTTGAGGTCTCATTGGACAATTTTTTTTGTTATGTCCCTCTAAACGACATATACCACAACGGTTCTTCCTAGTTGGTGTCACGATCTTTATTTGGACATGTTGTTCTTTATTTGGACATGTTGTTAAACTAACTAAACTAAACTAACTAATCAAACTAACTAAACTAACTAACATTAAGACCAAAAATAACGCAACTAAATTGACTTAACAAACTAAACAAACTAACTAAACTAAATTAACCAAACTAAACTAACTAACTTTAACAAACATAAATACATATAATAAACTTAACTTCTAACCTAAACTAACTTAACTAACTAAACAAAATTAAATAACTAAACTAACCACCAATACCTAAACTAAACTTCTAACCTAAACTAACTAAACTAACTTAAACAAACATAATTAACTAAACATACCTCATCCTTCTAAACTAACTTAAACAAACTAAATTAACTCAACTTAATTAACTAAACTTATTTAACTAAACTCACTTCAACAAACTAACTAAACTAAACTTAACTAACTAAAACAAACTAATTAAACTACACTTAACTAACTTAAACAAAGTTAACTAACATTAAGACCAAAAATAACGCAACTAAATTGACTTAACAAACTAAACAAACTAACTAAACTAAATTAATCAAACTAAACTAACTAACCTTAACAAACATAAATACATATAATAAACTTAACTTCTAACCTAAACTAACTTAACTAACTAAACAAAATTAAATAACTAAACTAACCACCAATACATAAACTAAACTTCTAACCTAAACTAACTAAACTAACGTAAACAAACATAATTAACTAAACATACCTCCTCCTTCGGTAAACTAACTTAAACAAACTACATTAACTCAACTTAATTAACTAAACTTATTTAACTAAACTCACTTCAACAAACTAACTAAATTAACTTAACTAACTAAAACAAACTAATTAAACTACACTTAACTAACTTAAACAAAGTTCATTACCTCCTCCTTCCACTCCACCGCGGATTCTCTCGCCGCGCTCCGCGTCTCCTCCTCCTCCGCGCCGCCGAGATCCTCCTCCGTTGCCGTGGGCCGCTTTCTTCCTCCACGTACCACCGCCACGAAAATGCCTCCACGTACCGCGCTGCTGCTTCTTCTGAAAGCCGCGGCCTTGCTCCGTGAGCCCGCCGCACCTCCTCTCCTCCGTCTCCGCCGCGCGCGTATGCACCGCCGCCGCGATCAAAAACCGAACCACGCCGCCTCCTTCTTCCTCCCTCCTTGGTGTCTCTCTCCACGGATCGCTCCCACCCTCCCCTCCTTAAATAGCCGCCCCACCCAACAGTAAACCCGTGACCTACCACCCCCTACCCCCTACCCCTACCCTCACGAGAAAGCGAAACCGACGCAGAGATTCTCTCGTCGGTTTCAGCCGGAAGAAGACGATGGGGTGCAGATAGCGCCTTTTGAGAAGGCGCTATCTGCGCCCCTATGTCACGGGTTTTCCCGGTCCACGTGGATCCACGTGGACCGGGAAAACCCTTCCGTGGCGACGTGGACACTGATAGCGCCTTCCCAGAAGGCGCTATCAGTGTACATGGCCACGTCGGTCCACGTGCACATGCCGACGTGGACATGTACATTGATAGCGCCTTCTGCGAAGGCGCTATCCGATCCACATGGACCGGGAAAACTTTCTGTTGTCCACGTGACACGCGATAGCGCCTTCTCGAAGGCGCGCTATCGTGTACATGTCCACGTCGGTCCACGTGGACATGTCAACGTGGACATGTACACTGATAGCGCCTTCTGAGAAGGCGCTATCAGTGTCTCCACAAAAAAAAAAAAAAATTGTCACGTCACATGCCACGTAGATGGCGCCTTCCCACAAGGCGTTATTGCCTACCCCGGAATAAAAAATTTTTGACCCCTATTTTCCTCATTAAAAGTAAAAACATGTGTACTTTGGTGAATTTTCCGTAATAGATGTGTATCTAAACTCTTTTCACCAAAAAAAAAAAAAAGTAATTAAACTCCGACCAGTCTGATGGCGTACAATATATGCGGAGACGTGTGAGTGCACGTCACGAGGCAAAATGCTTGACATCTAACTGTATAGGAGACTAAAGTAGGTTACTTAATCATTTTCCTTGAAAAAAATACCAAATTAATACTAAACTATTGATTCTGAGTTTGGAGTTTGGACGATGGTTAGAGTGAGAAATTGGGGGAGCCATTGCAAGAACGTGGCTCTCATCTGGATTTCTTCTGCGCTTCTCTTCTTCTCTCTTCTCCGAATGGCTGTGCGCAACTCTTCTGACAACCTCTCAGGTATTTTTTTTCTCTGATCAATCTATGTGGTTTCTTTTGCGTGTGATCGCTAGGGGTTTGATTGATTTGGGGGCTTCGATTTACGAAACTGAGAACAATTCTAGTGCAATAGAATTGTGAACTCTATAGGAAGTGAACAATTGAATCTAATGTTGCGTTTGAATGTGATTTGACAACATAATTGATATTTGGTGATGGTATGCTATGGCTAACTATAGTGGAGAGTTAGTTACATAATGGTATATGTTGTGATTATGAGTCAGTTTTTTTACTTCGATCTTTGGTGTGATTTTTACAGCGCCATCATCGGTTTCGAATTCGGAAAGAAGGTCGAGGTTGTATGATAAGATGGCGCGGGATTTAGAGGAGAATGGAGCAGTGTTTCTTCAAGGTGGAGAAACTTCTCAGTCTTTGTCTCTTTCAGATATTTTTACTGTCAAGGATGGAATTGTCACTCCTGTACTTAAGGTTGTAGTTGAAAATGTAGATAGCTAATTTGAGTTTATCATGGCCATATTGTCATCTTTTGTTTAGTTTGTTTTTGATTCATTGGACTTATGCCAGTGGTAGCTTGTTTATTGTTTTTATGCTTGTAGGCTGCCGATCCTCCCGTTCGTGCAAATGTCCTCTATTTAAGTCCAGAGTTTTCAATCCCCATCTCGTGAGTCCCTTTTGCCCTCTTTGTAGTCCATTCTATTCCCATATTGCTATGCATTTAGTAGTTCTTTACGTAGTATTTGGCTTGCTATATTGCTAACTATTTTTCAAGTTTACCCTACTGAACTTTCATGATTTATGTCTCTCTACAATGACTTTGACCTTATTCTTCTTGTTAGAATATTGAATCTGATGCCAATTTTTAAGAGAGTAAAAACAGTAATCTATAAGAGAAAGCTAACAAAAGCGGAGGTGAACAATAAAAAATAATAGCATGTACGTTTCTTCTTTTCATGTGTTAATTGCTCCATAGGGGAGTATAAATTTATAGCCAACGAGCTACTCACTCTCTCAACTGAATAGACAAACAAGGACTTGGTCAAGACAATTTACATTCAGTTAAGTTACTACCCTGTACCCTCTATGCAACCACTACAACACATCATGACTCTAAAGTTGGCACATGTCCTACTAACTTACTTTATCTCTCCAACAACATACTCATCAAACGACTCTAATTGCCCATCGCTTGACTCTCTGTGACTACAAGTTGTGAGGCGGTTTTGTATACCACTATTTGCCTTGACACACATTCACTCACATATAGAAAATAAACTTTTACTAATATGTAATGAACAAAAAACTTTGAATCAATATTTTAACATTCCCCTTTGATTCAAATTTCCTAAAAAATAAAACATAAATCAAACTTCAAATTTTGCAAAGCACGTCTCTTCACACAATTCGAATCAATGATTCTTCGAAGCGCGCATCTCTTCAACCTTCTTGGAGCACGTCTCTGCAAAAACTCCATATGATGCACTTCTCATTACATTCTAAAACAATTTTCTTCGTTGTTCACCTCCACCAAATTTGCATGTTCTTCTTTGTTAAGCCTGCAGTTTTTCTGCCATTGATTAAATTTCTTGCACTTGTAGCATTGTGGTTTTTCCTTGTGCCAACCATCATTTTTTTAATAGTTTGGCTTCTCACATTGAAGATTTCTTCCTCTTACCTTTAAATGTTAAGGTTTAGTGGACTCCTCGTGACGTTGTTAGCAGCGAACCGCCCACGTCTCCGTGTTCCGAACACTTCACAGGGCCATTCAATCGGTATGAGCAACGTCAATATCAGAGCTTCCCGATCTTCAAGGGCATGTAAGTGTCTCAAAATGGTTTCCACCACAACATCATCATCTCTTCCACCCCTACCTTCAGCGGTGAAAATTATCAATTGTGGGTTGTTAAGATGAAAGCCCATTTGAGAGTTCTTGGTCTATGACAATTGGTTGAAGTTGATCAAAAAGAAGTACCTCCACTAAGAAACAATCCAACACTGATATTCGAGTGCTTGAAGAACTCGCGAAAGCTCCGTGAGCCTTGTCACATATTCATGTCGCTGTCACATAATGCATTTTCAAAAGGATAATGACTTGTGAAAATGCTAAAGAAGTTTTCCCTTTAATAGTGACTCGAACTCAAGTCCTGTGTATGGAAACACCAATGTTGGGAGCTCCCCCTATTCGATGCACGACTTGAGGCGAACCCGGAGTTGTTGGATAGTTTGGATACCGGGTGGTTTAGACCAAAAAAAGAAGAAAATGCTAAAGATGCATGGGGTGTGTTGCAGGCAATCTATTAAGGGAATGAAAGAATTGGGCGTCAACAAATACTAAATTTGAAAAGAGATTTTCAAATCATGATCATGAAAGGAAAGGAGACCACGTGAGTAGTCGCGATCGTCTAATGAACGTGGTGAACAAAATTCTACTGATGGGAGACGAAGCACCATATAACATGATCGTGGAGAAGGTGTTGCGAAAATTTCTTCGTTTGAAGACTGAAGAGACACCACTTAAATGACGTTTCCAGAGTTGATTAATGTGTTGTAAGCTCAGGAGCAACGAAGAATGATGAGAAATGGAGTGGAAGATAAAGCGGCTGAAGGCGCTTATCTAGCACAAACACTAATGTCAAAGGTAAGAGGAAGAAATCTGTAATGTGATAGTTGTAAGAAACCAGGCCATGAGGAAAATGATTGTTGGTACTTGGGAAAGCCACAATGCTGGAAGTGCAAGAAATTTGGTGAAATGCTGAAAAATTGCAAGTTTAACTAAGAAGAACATGCAAAATTGATGGAGGTGACCACGGAAGAAAATTTGTTTTAGAATGTGATGAGAAGTGCCTTGTACGGGGTTTTTTGAGAGATATGCTCCAAGAAGGTTGAAGAGATGCGCTTCAAAGAATCATTGATTTGAATTGTGTGAAGAGTCGTGCTTTGCAAAGTTTGAATTTTGATTCATGTTTTATGTTCTATTTTTAGGAAATTTGAATCAAGAGTGAATGTTAGGCTACTGATTCAATTTTTTTTTTGTTCTTTAGATATTAGTAAAGTTCATTTTCCGTATGTGTGTGAATGTGTGTCAAGACAAGCAGTGGCGTACAAAACTGCTTCACAAATTGTTGTTACAAAGAGTCAAGTGATGGGCAGTTAGAGTCGTGTGATGAGTATATTGTTGGAGAGTTAAAGTATGTTAGTGGGACAAGTATCCTCTTTAGAGTCATGATGTGTTGTAGTGGTTGTGTAGTGAGTATAGGGTAGTTACTTAACTAAATGTAGTTAACGGTCTTGACCAAGTCTTTATTTGTGTATTGAGTTGAGAGAGTGAGTAGCACGTTGGCTATTAATTTGTACTCCATTATGCAACAATTAACGCAAAGAAGAAATGTACTTGTTCTTTTTTTTTTTTGTTCACTTATGTTTTTTAATTTTAATATAAATATATATTACTATTTTTTACTCTCTTATAAATTCCCAACAATGGTATCAAAGCTCAAAGTGGCCTAACAAACTATTAAAGATCCAAAGTCTAATAAAAATAAGAAATGATTGAAAGGGCTAGCAAAAACAAAAATGATAAAGCTAGAACCCATGTTGGAAGACCTAAGGTCTCTAAGGTTTGAAAAAAACACAATCCTAGGCTTACCAAATTGAAAGCAAGTCACAACTAGCTAGACTAGTTGGACTTGAGGGGGAGTATTGGAGATAACGGAATAGCCCCACACGACTAGTTGAGAAAAAGAATATGGCTTATAAGTTTGGAGTGGGAACTCCGACTTTCCTTGGCATTTTGGAGAACTCTCCTACTTTCAAACTAAAGACCACACATAAAACTTAGTCACCCATACACTCTCTCTTGACTTCGACTTAGGCCTATTTAGAAAAAATAACACTTCTTAAAAGCTTGCTGTTTGGTTAGAAAAATGATTTTCCTACAATTCACTTTTGATTACTTATTGTGTAGGTTCAACAAGAAGGATTTTGATGAGCAATGATGATGCTTACAAATGGTATATAAGATTATGAAATTCAATAGTGATTCCAAAATCATGGAGTCGATATGTGTGACTGATGGCATACATTTAAAATGATGTTGAATATCTATGGCGGAATCTAATCCAAGTGCGATAAATGACTAGATTCTTGATTTAAGATGGAAATGACATAGAGCGATGAAGATCAATTTCGTATGGGTCGGCATGATGAGTTGGCATGCACACCAAATTCAACAAATGTGGATTTAGAAAGTTGAGTTTAATTAGAACTATATTAGTATTTAATTAAGAAGTTAGTTTTAATTATGATATGTTTTATTTAAGTGCAGTTAAATGGAAAGTCTTGGAACGACCGACTAAGGAATCTTGGGATTCAAGGACATGGATTTATTGAAAACGACGTGGTGATCAATACGCGCAACTGTGATGTGAAAACGACGTTTTTTGGCCAAATTCCTTAGTTTAAGCCTCTGAAATTGCGAATTTACTATTTTTAGAAAGTTTTAGTTCGGTTATAACTTTTAGTGGGATTTTTCGTTTTTGACGCCGTTTGTGGCGTTTGGTTTCTTATTTCGTCTAGTTTATGGTTTAGGGCATTTTAGACATGTACTATTTTTGGAAAAAAATTAGGGTTTTGCTATATAAAGCACCCTTTTGGCTGTAATTCGTGGCTTTTGCTTAATTAAAGAAATTTTGAACTTTGGTTGAAGTTCTCGCCCTAATTTCTTGTTCGTGGATTTCGAACATTCAATTTGGAAGATCCTCGTTGCGTTAATTGGTATCAGAGTCTTCATCAACTATGATTTGGAAATAATCATGGTGCCTAAGAAGAACCAGAACCAACAACGAGTCGACGATATTTATCAACGAGAAGACCAAGTCCGAACCGAGCAGTTTTCACTCAATTTTTTGTGTCGCAAGAACAAATGTGTGTGCAACTTAATGAGTTATCTGCATGGATGGCAGAGTTTTTCAATTTGGAAGATCCTCGCTGCGTTAGGAAATAACATGATCTCCTACGGAAGGTTGAAATTATGGTATTAGTCTTGACGAAGAGACCAATTTGGGCATCTAAACGGGATTGTAGATTTTTTCTTGTTTGTGTATTTTGAGGTGGAGGGTGAGATTGAGAATTGGCCTGTCTTTATTGTTTTTTTTTATTTTATTTTTTAAACGAGTCTATTGCTTCTTATTTTTTCATTTTATTATATGTATTCTTTGAAAAAAAATAGTTAGTCGTTGTATCTCACTTGACCTAAAAAGGACAGGTAGCTCTATGTTTCATCTTTCTACTTAGTTTTTTTAGTCTTTGAGAGGGCATTGTAAGACCAAATTCTCTTTCTATATCTCTCATATTTTATTTTATTTTTTGTCAAAAGTCTACGATTGATTGATGCAGGGTAAATTCTTACAAACTTTTTTTTCTTCAGGCAAGCTGTTAAAGATGTATTTCTTCCTTATTTTAAGGATGGTAAGGCATCTTCTTACACGACAGAGCTTTTTGGTTTGCTTCTGTTGTTACTCTTCAGAGGTTAACTCTATCTTAAGTTGGTCGCTAAACAATAAATATTTAGATTTAGGTATTTTTTTTCCTGAGAATTATCTTCCCTATGCGAATGAGATTGCACTGCTCATACTTCATGACACGCTTCTTCCTTTCTGCAGCCATTTGGTTTCAGAATTCCACTTTGTACCACTTTAGTATGTTTCACGCCTCACATCATATAGTAGCTGTACCTGCCACAAATAGCGAGGTATTTGGATGAATTCACCGATTATCATTGCAGTATTTATTTATTGAAACTATTAACAAAGAGTTGAGTTCTTTTGTTTTTTCGCTAAAAAATCTAATTTTGTTAAGTTTTTCCTTTTAGATTGAAGCTGAAGCCAATGCTGTTAAAAATGTTTCAGAATCTATCTGCCCTTTGAAGATTGTATTGGACCAAGTAGTCTTGACTTCGACCGGTGTGCTTCTCGGATGCTGGCAGGTGCTTCGTCTTCAGTTTTATTTTCTTTTGGTTATTGCTTTTATATTTGTGTTTCTTGAACTTTTCTTTTTGAGTATGAACTCGATATATGGTGTCGGATCTATACTTTGTATCCTGGCTTGAGTATGGTATCGGTGCTTATTTTATATTTGTACCATTTCTATATAATAGTAATAGTATTTTCTTGCTAGGATAGTGTAATGTTAGCTTAAGATCCTTCATTTGATCTCTACTTGCTAGGTGTTGCTTTTGGTTGAATGGTATTAATTATGTCGTTACACAAGCTAACGCTGGTGACTTTTATATCAGGTGATCTCAGGGAGCGATCCCATAACGATCCGTGAAAAACTGAGAAAGGCTCTTCCACAGGCACCAGAAAAACAACTTGTAAGGATGAAATTGTTATATTTGCATATGCCATGATATGAGCTTGAGTGACATTTTTTAATCTAGGAAGTCAACACTAGAATGTACCTATTTGCATGTGATCCATTTCTGATGTGATGGGAGTTTGTGTTACACATCACACATTTAATGTTTTCCTGTGGCACTGAAATAATCACTTCTCCTTTTTTCCGTTCATCATTGTGGGGCCTAAAAAAAAGTGTCGTTGTACTTTTCCAAAATAAAAGATGACAATGATGAGAGAACCTTGAAAAGTGATTAGTGAATGATTGCAAATTAAAACAAGGGAGGAAATGATGGACTGATAGAGGTTATTATATTGATTCTGAATGTGTTTTTTCTCATCTTATGATTCTAAACTTGCCACCTCGAAGAATCAGATTATTATTCTCAAGACATGTATGGGTCTGAATTTTGCTGAATTCCAGTTTCTGCTAATCTGGAACTCATTAAATTTCAGTTGAATGATTCATGTATTGAATTTGTCGACCATGTAGGAATCTTTATATTTTATTTCTAATGGAAAAGATTTCTTCTAGATGATAGGATGGGATAACATGCAAATTGGTTTATTTGATTCCTAGGACGAAGTGTTTTCTGCTGTCATAGTGTGTAATCTTTTCTGCTATGTCTCTTTTGTAGTATGATCCTGCCATTCTTCATACTTCATTTGCAAGGCTGTTGGGACAACCTAAATTTCCACCTGAGGTAATATCTTAGAGACAGCATTGTTATTTGCACTTATTTTGTATAAATCGTTGAAATTTAGACTTTTCTGCATTCATAGCCAGTGGGAACTGGCTACTTAATGGCCCGGTCATCTGATGCAATTGTGGACTGTTTGATAAGCTTAAGATCCATGCTAGTATGCAACATCACTTTTGAATGTGCATCACTAGTATCTATGGCTAAACCTATGGGTTAATTGCATGATTAAAATAACTGTTTATTGCTTACCATAACTACGTTACAAATTTACTGGACCAGAGATTGCCATCCTCATGTTGAAACCCATAAAACTTTAGCCTGGCTGTAATAGAATCCAAGTAGTCAATGCATATTAATGATGTTCCGACTGTTATCCTATTATTTTTAAGAAAAGAAGAAGCTGATAAACTAAGGCAAAGAGAGGAGAGAGCGCCCATGAACAAAAATGTAGACTCTAAAAGTGCATCTTATCTCCAGAGACAACAGCAGCAGAACTAGAAAATCTCAATTTTACTAAATTTTTGAGGCAGTTCTTACATCTGCAGAAGTGCAGATTCAAGAGGGCCCGGCCATCTTTGGGATCAAAATGTTCAATGAAAATATTAAGATCAACAACAACAACAACAACAACATAGCCTCAGTCCCAAATTAACTGGGGTCGGCTACATGGATCAAACTTTTCCATTGTGCTCGATTAAGTGCAATTGATGGTGAGCTTTTCAAACCATTCAAATCCCTCCTAATTAATGCATCCCATGTTAACTTTGGTCTGCCCCTACCTCGTCGAATTTCTACAGTTTCTATTGAGTCAAGTTTTCTAATTGAGGCATTTGTAGGCCATCTTTGCAGGTGACCAAACCACCGCAACCGCCCTTCCCTAATCTTTGTATCAATTGGTGCTACTCCTACTTGTCTTTGAATTTCTATATTTCTTATTATATCTTTACGAGTTTTACCACACATCCACCTAAGCATCCTCATTTCTGCTACGTTCATTTTATGTAATTGTTGTTGCTTTACCGCCCAACATTCACTTCCATAGAGCATAGCTGGCCTAATTGCGGTCCTATAAAATTTTCCGTTTCACTTAGTAGAAACATTTCGATCACAAATCACCTCTGTTGCACTCCGCCATTTCTTCCATCCAGCTTGAATTCTATGTGTGACATCATTGTCAATGTTACCATCATTTTGTATGATTGATCCTAGGTATCTAAAGTGGTTTACCTTAGGAACTTCTACTTCCCCTAATTTTACCACTCCGTCATCTCGATGTCTAGTGTTTCTAAACTCACAGTGCATGTATTCGGTTTCGTCCTACTCAACTTAAAGCCTTTAGATTCTAATGTATTCCTCCAGAGTTCTAATTTTCTATTCACTCCATCTTTAGTTTCATCCACTAAGACAATATCATCTGCAAATAGCATACGCCATGGTATATCTTCTTGAATATGTCTAGTTAGTTCATCTATAACTAAAGTAAATAGATATGGGCTTAAAGCCGATCCTTGATGTAGTCCTATCGTAATGGAAAATTCTTTTGTAGCTCCTCCAAATGTCTTTATACTCGTCACTACTCCATCATACATATCCTTAATAGTGTCTATGTATCTAGCATGCACTTTTTTTCTCTCTAGAACCCACCAAAGAACATCTCTAGGGACCCTATCATATGCTTTTTCTAAATCAAAGACAAGTAGGAGTAGCACCAAAAGATTAAGATCTTTGAAATAAATTCATGTGTAGGTTGTATTTCTTTTCCTTCCTTTTTTTTTTTGCATGTATTATCAAATGACCAACAAATGAAAGAATCTCCTCAAGGTGTTTGCCTGGTAAAAATATATAGGGGACCACCCACCATCTTACTATAAAAATAATTTGGCCTCTCAACTTGTATACGTAGGAGTCAGACAAGCACTGTTCCCAGCAAATGAGAAATAAAATGATAAGATTCGACGAAAGAATGCGATGTTCCTAGAAACCAGCTTAAATAGATTTTTGACATTTTTCCTTATTTAAAATTTATGTAGCTAGCTCATGATATGTAGTACCACTTCAAGGAGCATTGGGGATATGAGCCCAATATGGTGTCTCATTGTGTGAAGGGCATGTATGAGAGATCTTCTACTCTATTACAACCACAACAAAGCCTCAATCCAATTTCCCAAATTAGTTGGGGTCAGCTACATGGATCGAACTCTTCCACTCCACTCGTAGTTCTACTCTACTAAGCCCACGTAATCAACAATGCGTTGGTATAGGCTGCTTGAAACTGCTTCCTCGACTCCACTTTACCCAATGTCAAACTTTCTATTATTTCATATTTATTTTAATCTATCTCATTCTGAACAATTTTTTGATAGGTAAATCTTGAGCTTGAATTTCAGCATGACCTCAAAACTTATAGATCAAGTGTAAAACAATTAAGCCAAGGGTTGTTCAACATCCACAATTGTTTAGATCTCTTATAATTCTATCCATGCTATTCTACTTCCTTATACTCCTTTATTTATTTATTACTATTATTTTTATCAAAGTGAGATGAAGCTGATTTTCCATTCAATTAGGAGGTCAAATAGACTCATAGGTATAACCCATGATAGGATTCCATTGACTCAGCTTCAGTGTAGTGTTATAGTCAGTAGCTAGAAGTGCTTAATGGTGCACAACACTAACTCAAAAGCCCACTTCAATGGCACTAGGCAAACAGCTAGTGTACAACGTGAACAATCATGGTTTGAGTGATGGCAATCATTAACAGGAGGCTCATGACTTCAACCAAAGTAAAATTATAAAGTTGATCATATGAAAACAGAGGAAAATGTAAAGTTAAAACTCAGCAAAACAAACTTGATCCAACCTTGGAGATTGAAGAAAACTGTATGATGTCCAGACATTAGAAGAGCCTCTTGCCACCATCAAAAGTATATCTTCATCTTTGAGCACTGGATGTAGCTTGGAATTGCATATTGCTGAATGCTGATACAAGAGAAAAGATTGAGGCAGAGAAATACAAGAAAAGAAATTGAGAAAGGAGAGGAAAGGAGGAATAAAAGGAAAAAGAAAGGAGATATAAGCATTGCTAATTGGGGAAATTAACTTGTGGAAAATAAAAAGTGATTATATAACTTGTGGAAAATAAAAAGTTGCTCTATGTCTTCTTTCGAAGGCAAGTTTTTTGCATATCTAAGTCTACTCGAAGAGTTGTCCTAATTTATTCTTTAGTTGTGCGCCCTAAAGGTAGAAGATGCACAACGACCAAGTTGTTATGCAAGTGCCTTGCATGCTATTGCTAGCCAAGGAATAAATAGAAGACAAGAATGTAAGAGCATCTCCAATAGGACCATGGATTGGGGTGGAAATGGATCCACCTAGGATACAATCTACATCCAACCCAAAAAATGCTCTCCAATGGAACTATGGATTGATAATGTCCATCCTATGTGGCATGGAATCAAAATGGAGGGTGTCTACCACAATGTCTACTTTTAGACATTGTGGTGGACCGCCACGTCAGAATTATTATTTTTTTTTAAGTTTTTTATTTTTTTTAGGCCTTTATTAATATTATGAAAATTGAAAATAAAAAGTGTCAACTCATCAATCTATGGTCTAAATCAATTGTCCATTAGAGACCATTTTGAGAGGTGAATGTCTATCTAGTGCCACATAGGATAGACATCCTCTCCACATCCATGATGTGGCATCAATCCATGACCTAAATCCACATTACCATTGGAGATGCTCTAACACCCATGTATTTCCATATTTTGCCTTTCTGTATGTTTTGAATTCTAAATCTGACTGGATTTAACGGTCAGTTTATACCTGATATATGTGAAACATTCACATGCTGGAGACTGTGTTTTAGGAATTAGCTATATTTATAATTGTAGTGTTGGGTGAATCATTATTTATTTCGACTTGGCATTTATCATTTTTCTCTGTATTTTTCTTATGCAGGAAGTAAATAAGCATTCTAATCAATTACAATTCTTCCACGAGCTGGTGGAGCGTTTGAACAAAAAAATCCGTGAATCAAAGGTTTCTTTCTTTTTCTCCTATTTTGATGGATAAAGTTCATGTTTATGATTATTCAAGCACCAATGATGCCTCTTATGTGGGTAGATTGAAGAATCCCTATATGATCTTGTATTTTACAAGGGTTTAGGCAGCTTAAGCTGAACAGCGTTGTAAACTGTGCGGATCTAAACTCATTCAGCTCTTTTCCTTGTTCCTAGCTGTGCTTCGGCGAACTTTAAAACACACTATGCAGTTTAATCATCGGAAAGAAGAACAAAGGCCTGAATTTAGATTGACCGCATCATATATTAGGTCTTGTTGTCTCAGAATTCTTCAGTCGAATTCTCTGTACAGCAGATCCTATATTTCTTGCATTTACCTTATCTGATTTTCATGGGCTTACGTTTTATGTTCTGCAACTGCCTGATACGGCATGGCCATTTATTCAGAAAGTAAAAGCTTTGGATTAAATTCTTTTTTTTTATCTTCACAACTATTGTTTCCTCTTGTATGTCGTACAGGCGATTGTCTCCGAGCTCTGGTACGTAGAAGAGTTCGATGTGCTGGCCCTTGCCCTGAATGGAAAAATTAAAGAGCGAAGATTCCGTCTTGGCTGCTCGACAGCTTGAGCCCCTCGGAGCAAGTTAGAATCAAAAGCAGAGTTACTGCACCTGAAGAGGATCCCTCCTGCAAGCCAAATGCATCGACGAGACAATGCACCATGTACAATAGTTAACATACAATGTAAGAGCAACGGCGTGAGGATAAGTTTTTAATTGTCTTTTACCAGTTACCATTCATAGTTTTAGTTTGATCGATTCTTTTGCTTGTAATTTTTTTTGTAGGGATGTGGGGATCTAAATAAAGTCTCTTATTAGACATGGAAAATAATTGTTAGAAGTTACGCTGAAAACACTTGATCAAGAAATTAGGTCTTCAAATTAAGTATGCCCTTGCTAGAAGTTACGCTGAAGGTTGCGTTATATGAGTGGTAATTAAACCGGCAACCTATATTTATAGCAGAGATAACAAATGTTGACCACCACCAACATCCAATCTAAAACCGTTACACAGACTTGCGTGTGAAGAACGAGCGACACCTAAGACTACCATTCAAGCACACCTTGCAAGGCTACTTTAATTCTCTCTCTCTCTCTCTCTAGACACTAGTTGTCAATTCGCTCCTCTTATGTATAACCTATCCAAAGGCACTCAACGCGCTGTTCTTCTAAATCTCTCATTTGGCTTTCAAATCTAAGGTGTCAAAATCAAATGATTAGATAGTAGTAGCATGCAAGGTTTACCATGCAAGGGAAAAGCGGATGTGAATGTGCCAGGAGAGTAAGTGGGTTGAGCTTAAATGGACAACAGGACTCAGGACTTGATAAGTAGAAAATCCGCTCCACCATCAAGTATGCAAGTACTACTTAATAAACATGCAAGAACTAGCATGAAGATGAAATTAAACCAATAAGCATTAAGTTCAAGCATGAAATCAATTCTCATATTCATAACAAGTAAGGAAAACATTTATGTAAGCAATAAAACGAGATTCATTTGTAGATCCGTAAACAATAGTATAAAGGTAAGATTCACAAATCATAAGTAACTCAAGTTCATCATGCAAAAGGGTTCACAAGAGATATACCATAAAAGGATAATAATAAATATAAGTCGTTGTTTCATTCAATGCATGCTAGCTATTGGCAAGAACCCAATGACTGAATCTTTTACTCTTGATACGATGCAAACCATTAGCGGACACACAATGACCGTTGCACCTTCTAACTAGTCACATCGAAACAATAGTAAGTTCTTCCAAAGCCATCACCAAATCTAACCACTTGTGAACTTGATATTTTGTGATGCAGATCACTATCTTTTTGGTGGGATCATAGACACCACAACAATTCGTGGCGTGAAGCACTCTCTTTTGGTGGGCGCGCTGCTACATCCCCGTTATTCGTGATGCGGATCACTCTTTTTTTATGAGCATACTGCCACATCACCGTTTTTGATCGAGTAACACAGGTGCTCATATCACATACATTCCGATGGATAAGTAATTTTATGCCAATAACGAGATATAACCCTTAATCCAAGTCTTTAGTTCAAATCGTGAACCATAATTTAACTAATAACATGTCATACTTAATAATGGAGCAAGCTCGTGTGACAACCCCTCCCTTAATCTATGGCATCGCCAGGCTTAATCCCGTCATTAAGACCTAATCTAGCCACGAATGACTTAACAACTTATTAGTCAGCATTTTCAAACTTATCTCCTCACTAATTATTTTTTTCAATAACCATTATTCACCGGAAGTCTTAGCAAATTAGCGAAGCTATTAACATAATTCTTAAGTATGTGGAAAACCATGAAACAAAGACCATAAGCATCTATATAATAAAACGACAATAACAATATATCGACATGTGTCTGGCCGGGTAACTATCTCACAACCCATATATACAACCCCAAAAGTATATAAAAGACATATAAGTCATACAACAAAATTTCAACCTACAATATCAGAAATAATAGTACTCCAGAGGCTCAGAGTTAGTCGTCGATCTTCTCTTTGCCCGGTCTGCTACACAATGGATCTGCACACACCATCATAAAAATGACGATGATTACAGTAAAGTAGAAAGTAACACTGAGAGACATTTATCCACATTTCCAAACACAACAAGAAAACATCTCGTAATACATATATTCATTACACAACAATAATCATTGATACACAAACACATTACCAAACAATGTAGCACCAACAAACTATTCAAATGAACCGCACATATATTAAATTGTGTACCTAACACATTAGCCCAGTTATTACCTTATTGATCACAAGGACCTTGGGTAGTCACTTATTTAGTTGTACACATAGGCATTCTCCTTATTGTTGTGAAACACGGTATATTGACCTCATTAAATAGGTCCGCACACATAGTACTTCGATATTACCATAATTGGTCGTCGTTTAATCATTTCATACATTGGCCTAGATATTACCTTTCAGGTAATACCTTATAGATCCTATCCATGTTAGTTGTGAAACACAGCTTATCGACTTCATGTAATAGGTCAACACACATAGTATTTTGTATAGGTCGCCGCTTGTTCATTTTATCAACTTAATATGGTAGGTTCATGACACTAACTAGTCGGCTATACCGACATACGCGAGTCACATACCTTGTGTGCCGCGTATACCCCAAAACCACATCAGCTAAACTAAACACACATGTTTCAATTTAACTACAATACATGATTAAGTAAACACATAAATCATGGCACTAAGAATTCAACAAGCAAAGCAGTTCTGTCAAGCAATAATGACAGAAAAAATGGAGAGAAATATCTCAATCAATTTATTTACCAACCAAGTGAAGCTCCTAATGTAATCTAAACTCTCGACACCTCGAAACACGTACCCGAACCTCCGAGACTTTTCCCTAGGCTCCTAGTACCATTAGACATGTTTTATAATGTGTTTAGACCCTCAGTTAGGGTGTTAAGCTTTTAAATTTAACTTTAGTAATTGCAGTCAGTGTGATGTCTAGAGCACCTACCGTGCTGGGTAACATGTCTAGCGCGCTAGTGACCCACTTAGCGCGCTATTCAAACTTATTAGCGTGCTACACGCAGGTAGCGCTAGCAAGCACGCTTAGCGCGGTAATTACAGGAGAACCCAGAATTTTGCACTTCGAATTCTTGAGTTTTCTTCTTCATATGGTCATCTCCAAAGCCTTGGGTCCCTGTTTTCCTCCACCAGAGACCCAATACATCCTCCATATCAATAACAACAGCAACACTTCAACAATTATTATCAAATTCATGAATCTAAACTAAATTAATGGTGTAGATCAACTTACCAAGTTGTACACCACTCATAGTATGATCAACTCTCTCCAAATCAACCAGACATCCTTACCAGCTTGTTGATCTTCTTCTCCAATCTTCCTCTCTAGCCTTTCTTCTTCCTTAAGTTATGAATTGGAATGATTTGCATGAGATAACTTTTCATTTATATATACATGTTGATAAGGTTGATTCTTAGCCATTATGTTGATAAGGTTGATTCTTAACCATTGATCTTAATGCGTACGTATCTCGAGACTGGTCTAATGGCTCGTATCATGATTTACATCCACTAACTCATCTTTAGTAACACCAATTGCAACTTAATTGTTCTCTTGATGTGTCAACACGTATTTCGAGGAACATCAAGTGGTTATTGTTTTAACTTGCTAACTTAAATACATTTAATGTAAATCAACTATATAGCCTTATCAAATTTAATTATTTAAGTTAAATCAACTTAAATTAGCTTACCACATTACTCTATACTCTGGTCACACGCCGACAATCATCTCGAGGCGCGTCCCTACTCACGTCTCGACCTCTATACACAAGTAGGAGTGACTTACTATGTCTACATATATACAATGCGCTAAACATTCATCATACCACAAACAATACATTAATCGATTTTTGTCCTGAGTGTTGGGTTTGTATACCCGCTCTCGAGCCACGTCACGGGTCGGTGACCCTTAATTACATACCAAATCCACTATTCGAAGCTTGGGTCGTTACAACTCTCCACTTACCTCGACTCGCCGCGAGACGCCAAACCAATCCTCGCGTGTTCGGAGTTCTTTGGGGACCTCTTTGTGAATCTAGACAATTAACATACATATCACATTAATACACTTTACAATTTAAAGTTTTTGAATTTCTAATTTATTTGTCTTTGTGGGCCACACTAGTGGATCACGGGTTTTATATTGCCCAGGGGCCGCTTTGGGGTTATGGTGCAATGTTGTCAATGTGTGGGACCTACTGTTGGATCCCTCGGGAAGCGTGAGTGCACTCCTATTTAGGTCATTTTGGGGCTGGAATGTCCCTGCCCCATAATTTTTAGTGCAGTACAAATTAGCCCCTCATCAATTTAACTCGGGGATCAATTTGGCCCTTGAGGCTCGAACCATGGTTGGGTTCGAGATGGGGTATCACTCCCCTCTCCCCACCCTCGGGGAAGGACCCGGATCAATTTTACCTAATGTGTTTATTTTGTGTGGATGTTCATGACAATCGACTCGCCATCAATTTCACTTAATCAAGAATAATGAAAAATTTTGATCTATGTAATTGATTCAAATTAATTTAAAATTTAGGTTATGTTGTTGTTGTCCTCGTAGTCGATGATAGTCACTTGTTGAGCTCTGAAATAAAATTGGTTTGGCAAGAGTAGTTGACGTGTTATAGGAAAGCGATTGGGATTAGGATTGGGATTGGCTATATTTGAAGGAGAAGATAAGACGTTGAAACGAGGAAGTTGTCGGTTCTCAGAATCTAAAGTGTAGTAAGTAGGATTTTTTTTTTTTTTTTTTTTCAAAGAAGTGTAGTAGTAGTTGAAGTTTAGAAAGCACGTGGAGTTTGCACAATCCACGAGCCCGCCCTCAACATTCTAACAACCCGCCAAAACTACTTCCTCTTCTACTTCTAGATGCCCAACTCAGCCCCTAGATAAGTCGTCCTACGTACACCTGCTGTATGCCGTATGCGTCTGTATGCCACGCGCTCTCCACGAGCCTTTTTTTTTTTTTTTTTGTTTTTAAAAGTGCTATAGTAACTAACTTTTCGCATCGTGAAATGGACACTACTTGAGTAAGTTTGCATTATGTAACACACTTTAAAATATGTGCGCACGTTGCATTGTATGACATAAATACACTTGATATCGATTTGGAGGTGTTAAAAGTGGGTTAAAAATTATTTTCTTTTTTTAAAAAGTTTTTATTATAAGGGTAAGATCAAATAGAGATGGAACCATTTTTTTTAAAGCCATGAGATAAAATTAATGTAATTTTATTTTATTTTTTTCTATGTTTTCGTTTTGCTCCATTTTGTGTTTTATTTGTTTAGGAAAGCAAGGTGTTGTGAACTTATCTTTTCTCTGGACGAGCAATCATATGATTGGCTTTTTAAAAACTTAAGTTGGACTACATTTGATTTTCGGTGACCTATTACTAAATTTCTATTATATTTTATAGTAGCTGCATCTATTTGAATCTATGCATGCAATCAAATGCATTACATCGCAATAAAAGATTTTGATCATTTGATCCATATAACTAATCCATCTCAATTAATTTAAAATTGAGGGTTTATTATTGTTGTTGTGTCAAATACTCTTTTATCTCAAAGTACAAGATTTTGCGAGCATGTGATACCACTAACAAAGAAATATAATGTAAAGTAGAAATTATTGGCGAGAGAAAAAAAAAAAAAAAATTAATGGAGGTGAGACGCGCGAGGGTGGTGTGACGTGGGCCGGGTCTGTTGTGATCTGGTGTGGTGTCCACCAGTAGACCAACGTGACGGGAGAGTGCACGTGGCGGGTGTCGTAAGAGCGAGAAAGTGCGGGTGCTCACCACACGCCGCGCGTGCCCTATAACAACAACCACCCCACCTCCCCCACTCCTTCCCTTCCCCTTTCAATCAAATCTCTTTTTCTTCTTCTTCTTCCTCTTCTTCGTCATTTTGTCTTCTCCCGCAAGAGTTAGTTTTCTCACTCCATATCTGTTTCATTAGCTACTGCAATTTCTTCATCTCGATCGATTTCAAACCCTAGCCTAGCTAGCTAGCTAGAATTCATTCTATCAGATCCAAGACTGCACGTGGACATGGTTTCGGAAGTTTCTGCTCCGGTGGTCAACGAGGTCAATGTCATTGCAGATGGCCTGCTCCGAAGGTCAGTCAGTCAGTCAGTCTGTCTCCCAAATCTGGCCTCTATTGAATTGCAATTAATTGTCCAATTTTAGATAGTAGTTTTAGGGATCTTTCTTTCTGGTTTGGCTGCTTTTATGGTTAAATAAAATGATGCAAGTTCGATGTTATGCTGTCTTAATTAACAAGCATGTTTTAATTTTGATTTTGTGGTTTGAGAAATTGTTTGCACCATCGATAACACTAAATCAAGCGCAACGGAAGTCCTTGATCCATATGGCCGACCCCAACTAATTAATTATTTGGGATTGAGGCTGTTGTTATTGTTTTTCTTTTAAAAAAAAAAATCCATAGATGTACAGACCGCGTCGACCCCTTTCTGATTAAATTCTGATTAGTCTCGAGGGGATGGTCAGGAGCACCTTTCCCAACTCCCCAAAGTAGTCAGAGGACATAATGAAGTTGTTGTTGTTTTTTGTTGTTTTCAAAACTTGTTTAACCAATTATTGAATTTGTTTCAAGTTTTTTTTTTTTTTTTTTTTTTTTGAATTTGGAAGCACTTTCTCGCATGGTACTGAAATTCCCCAAACTTCCTGAACTTTTCCAATTTTTTTTTTTTTTAAACACAGAAATAAAAAGTACATGTTAACGAAATTTTACATATTTTCATGCCGAATTAAGGGAAAAATTACATGATTTGCCAATTCTAATGTTAACATGCCAAAAAAAGATATCACAACTGATATCATTTATTCAAACAAACCATATTAGATAATGCGAAACTAGGAAGTAATGTCAAGTTTGATGAACGAATTTTAGCTTATTGTCAAAAAAGAAAACACTAAAATGTAAAATAGATCAAAACTATTAAATTTGAACAAAAAAACTTTTACAAACAACATGCTTCTTTGATGTGCCTTGACAAAATTAGAGTCTTGCTAACACTTAGATGATGGGCTCATTTCTACTTCTCCTTATTTTCAATATTTTATAATAATTCCCTACTTCAAATTAGACTTCTCCAAATTATTTTCGAATTCTAAGTGACTGAAGCCGTAGGCATAGTCGAGTTTTTGATCCCTGCTTTCATATTTTAGTTGATATGTCTGGATAAACAATTTAATATAATTTAATTAGTGTGACACATTATCTTGTTGAAGTATCACCTTTCAAAATGATTGGACAATCACATACATGGTTTTGCGCGTTTCTTAACTTGCTTTTGTCAGTGTTCTTCTTCTTCTTCTTGTAGGTCTTCTCAAAGTAAAAAGAACCCAGGAAGAATTCCCAAGAAAATTCATAAGGCTGAAAGAGAGAAATTGAAACGTGACCATTTGAATGACCTGTTCCTTGAGTTGGGCAATGCCTTGGGTATCATTCTTTTTTCTTTTCTAATTTCATTGTTTGGTAAAGCATTTGTTCAAGAAGATCTGTAGAACTTAATCTTCTATTATGTATTATTGATGGACTGTGCTACACGTTGGTTGGCATTGGAGCAGATTGTTCATTTTAATTAAGGGGTGATTGCTATTTTATTCAAAAGTTAGTTATTTATTTTTTCTGTAATAACAGATTCAACTCGGCAGAACAATGGCAAGGCGTCTATATTGATTGATGCCACTAGATTGTTACGGGATTTGTTCTCACAGGTGCAATGTCTTAAAAAGGAGAATGTGGCTCTCCAATCAGAATCTCGCTATGTGAGTTTTGGAACCCTGCATATGGTTTTTGCATCATTTACATTGTTAATGGCTATAGGTAGCCACGGGGTGCATACTTATTCTTAGTAGATCTTAAATTTGTCCTTGCAAATGCTTAGTCATTGTCAAAATTAAGGTTTAGTTCGATTAACGAGTGTGATCTTTAACATTAAATGCGCATGTAATGTATTGATTTAGTTTTCATCATGCCAAACTTTTGTAGTATCATGATCTAGTTATCACGTAGATTCAAGTCAGATGGTTTTAGTTTACACCATTTTTGCATTCCATTTTTATGTGTTAATGCCTTTAGGTAATCATTCGAGACCTCAGACCTGTTTTTGATTCTTCTGGCTATTGATGGTTAATGCAGATAAGCGTCGAGAGGAATGAGCTGCAAGATGAGACTGCTATCCTTGAAGCAGAGATTGAGAAACTGCAGACCAAACTTCATGGGAGAACACCATCTGATACTGCTTGGAATGCATCTTCTGCCGAATCACAGCAGGCCAGCGCGACATCCTCATTGCAGGACGACAATACGGCAATGCCCGTTGCAGATCCCACATTGCAGACAGCACCCGTTGTTGCCCCCGTTTATGTCGTACCATTCCACCACGACTTCAAACCATATTCTGATTCTGAAACTGCCCATGCCCCCAAGATGCCCTCAAATGTGAGTAGACCACACGCTCGGTATCCCACTCCCTCGGATTCATGGCCGTCTCAACTTCTGCGACAGGAAAAACAGGTTAATTGTGATGGGAACAGCACTAGCAGAGAGGAACAAGGGTCTGGCAGTGTGTAGGATTGTTGTCTTGCAAGAATTGCACATGAGGGGTGCGTTAGTTTTTGTGGATAATAGATCTTGACCCTGTTCAATCAATGTTAGTGTTTTAGAGGAATAGATGTATATGTAGACGAGAAGGTGAGAACTAAGAAGTTTGGTTATGTATGGGAAATGGTGAGAAGTAAGAAGTTTGATGTTAAGATTCGCTCGGCGTGGATTATGTATGCTTTCTCTTAGAACTTAGAAGGAAAAACTATAGCAGAAGATTGAATGTATGCTTAATTATCTACACACAAAAAATGGTTGCTAGGTAGTAAGGGTGCGAGTAGACGCTGACAATTTGAAAATTTGGGAGCTGTGGGTGATTTTTTGTCAGTTACTTTATGTTTTGCTATATGCATGCAGAGGATATATCATATATGTATATATTAATATGATAATGGCCAACATATTGTGACTTTGTATATAATTAAACATTTTCAAATGTGTAATGTGGGTTGTGACTCGATAATGAGTTAGGCTGGAGTAATGATAAAATAATGATAATAGCTAGCCATAAATTTAGAATGATAAAAAGGTAGATGAAGTGCTCTCCTTTTTCTTTTCTTGTTTTCTCCTATTAAGAATTTCATGGAAAAGGGCAGGACGCCAATCCCCATTTCTACGAGGTAGAGGGAGACATCCCATTCTTACCCCCACAAGGATGGGATTTGGCCCCTTTGGGGAATCTGGACAAGGTTTAAGAGGGAAGGAGAAATTTTTTATCCACTTGCTAATAGGGCTGGCATAGAAACGGGTACTGATTCGGGGATACACACATCTGCTCATCCGCCCTCTACGTCTATAGATGCATTAAGATACATGTGCTCCCTGTGAATCAAGGGTGGCTAAATAGGTGCGTGCGACTGGCGTCCCATTTGGAGCACGATAGCATTTTCCTTCTAGGGCTAATGATAAAAAATATCCTAACTTTTACAAATTGTATCAATTATATCCTAATCTTTCAAATTTATCAATTATATCCTAACATTTTTATTTTAATATTAATTATATCCTCAATTAATATGAGTATTTTTTTCTTTCATAATATATGCCCACACATGATTCTCTTCAACTTTACACCTTAAGATTATTAATACATATGCATTTGAGGCTATAGCTCAATATTCATAATAAATACTTATGTATATAATACACATATAGTTGCATATACATATGCCTACACAGATATATTTCTTTTGTCAAAACCTTCTAATTAGTTTTAAATTTCATTTTTATCATATGTATATAAATATGATTTTCAACTTACATTGGTGATCTAAAACTAATTAAATTTGAATTAAATTATTAATGTATATATCATTGATTTATAAATTATTATTTTTTTAGACCTCGTACACTTAATTTATACATAAAAGCTTAAGAGATTTTGATATAAATTGATCAATGTGGATAATCATGAAAATAAAGTTAGAAGACTATGTTGATTTCAAAATAAAAGTACCCAAATTAATTTAGGATAAAATTGATAACAAATTGAAAATGTTAGGATAGAATTTGATAAATTTCCAAGGTTATGATATAATTGATACAACTTGTAAAGCTTATGATATATTTTTTTTTTTATCATTTGACCTTCTTTTTATGACAAAAAAAGGCCACGGCTATTCGGACCCCACGTTTTGCTATTTTTACCCCATTACTTCGTTATACCCCATTTTCGAATTCTTTTTACTATTTTTATGGGTTAATTTCTCTTACGGTCACCCAACTTTATAAATTATAATATTTTGGTCACAAAAGTTACATTTGTAACACAAAAAATCACAAAACCTTTTAAAAATCTTACAACGGTGGTCACCCAAGCCTTTTTTTCGGTCATTTTCTAGTAAATTTGACAATGTGGCAATGACGTGGCACCATGTTGGCAATTAAGAGTTAAAAATACTCCTCACTCCAAATCAATCAACTTGTTTAATTTTGTTAAATAATCGAGAAATCCTTAACCTCAGAAAAATAAATCCCAAAATTTACACCTTAAAAATCTTAAAATTTATATATTTCCAATTTCTATAACTTAAACCTCTTAAAAAATAGTTTCATTTATCTGGTGTTTGCTACACTTCCTGCCCAAACTGTTAGAAAACCTTTTGCATAACAAGGATTTTGGAAAAGAGTTGTTGATGTCAATGGATCAGGAAAGCATGGGGTGATGGTGTTAGAAGTGTCTGATAGCTCTTTGAGCCTTTATCTTTGGTGTGGATATTTCACATTTGATGTTTTAAAATTAATTAATTATTTTGTTTATAATTAATATTTGTTTGCATTGGATTGCATTTTTTTTTCTTTTTTTTTAAACGTTGTAGGTGATGTGCTGCTTCAAATTAATCTGTAGGATTCGTTGTTCCAAGGGAAAAGGTTTTATCTATATTTGTTAATTATAATTTTTCTTACTATTTAAAAATGTTTATATTGTTGCACCAAAAAACTACTGAGATAGTTCAACACCAAAGCTAAAATTCATATTTCTTTTCTTGAGTTCTTTAATTTACTTTTGGAGTGAATAATGTTTTGAGATTGTGAAATAAAAAATTAGTTGCCTGATTTATAGTGAAGGGTATTTTTGACCATTAATTGCCAACGTGGTATTACGTCATTGCCACTTTGGCAAATTCGCTAGAAAAGGACTGAAAAAGGCTTGGGTGACCACCGTTGTAAGATTTTTAAAATGTTTGTGATTTTTTGTGTTACAAATGTAACTTTTGTGACCAAAATGTTATAATTTTATAAAGTTGGGTGACCGTAAGAGAAATTAACTCGCTTTTATCCCACTTTTTTTTTTGTAAATTATTCACCCTCAACGAATATTTACCTCATCTCTTACCTTCATCCCAACTCCCTTCAATCATCTCCATTTCTCGGTTTTAGTCATTGAATAACACTTGTACTAGGGTCACCAAGTGTCGTAGAAGTTTTTTTTTTTTTTTTTTTGTTGAACAAGGTCGGAGGTGGTCGCGTCGTGTCCAAGAAGTGAAGAAGTGTCGCTTGCGGGGTTCGGCCGACTCCGACTGATACTTCTAAAAAGGTAACGTACGACTCCGACCGATAACGCGAAGTGAACTAGATTTTAATTGGTGACGAAGGGATCCAACCAAAATCTCTAAAGAGGTGTAGGCTATGTATAGTTGACACCTCTTCAGAGTTGTCGGCACTGTGTGGTCGATACCCGCGGGTAAAAAGAACAAACAAAATTTTTTCAAAACTCTTAAAAATTACATGATAATGACTAAAAAAATAGTGTGTTTTGCTCGGAATCACTTGATATTTTCGATTCCATCAAGACTTTGTACCTAAAATGCAAGATTTAACTCTCAAATCGAAGCCCTAAACCCAACAACAAAATCACAAACGATATTGACTCAAAAAAGTAAAAAATCCAAAAAAAAAACTCGAAATCAACACGAAAAGAGATAAGGAATGTCATACGGCGTCGAATCGATGTGGTATTATTCGGATTTGGGTTGGTGGTAAAAATACGATTTGAGAGGGGGTGACTAGGGTATGCATGAATGGGGGGTGACTAGGGTATGAGCGAGTAAAAAAAATTATATGGAGAGTAAGTTGGGTTATTTTACTGAGGGCTGAAAAAAAAATCAAAAATAGGATAAAATTGTTGTAAATTGAGTTGAAACTTGCTAAGAACTAGAGAAGGAAAATAGAAGACTAAGAACTTCTACTACTACAAACTACTACTACAAAGGAAAAGAGAAGAAATGAGATAGTTGGAATGAGAAGTTTTCATTCAACTTGGTGTACATTGGAAATGACAATACAAGTTACATGACTACATAATATGTTGGTGTGCATGCATGGTCATCCACACTTCACAACACTCCCTCTTGGATGACACTTGCTTAGAGATTGTGCCTCGTTAAAACTTTTACTAAGAAAAACCCTGTGGGAAAAAATATAGTAAAAGAAAAAGAGTACACTATTCTCATAAATATTAAGACAAGCATAATATTGTTAAGATTGCCTCATTAAAAACCTTGCTAGGAAAACTCAATGGGATAAAACCATAGCTAAGGGAAAAAGAGTGCAATACACTAATCAATAACTCCCCCTCATGTGAACATGGGTGAAACTTGTTCAGTTTCTTTGATTGCAATGTCTTTAAGTTTACGTAAGCCAATACCATATGTAAGCCTTTTAAATGTCGTAGTTGGTAAGGCTTTTGTGAATAAATCAGCAAGATTATCACTCGATCGGATTTGCTTGACATCAATTTCACCATTCTTCTGAAGCTCATGCGCATAAAAGAATTTTGGTGAAATATGTTTTGTTCTGTCCCTTTTATGAATCCTTCACTTAATTGTGCAATACATGCCGCGTTATCTTCATATAATATGGTCGGAGAATTTTTTATTGAAGACAATCCACATGATTCTTGAATATGTTCAATCATGTTTCTCAACCATACACATTCACGACTTGCTTCATGAATTGCAAGTACTTCAGAATGGTTGGAAGAAGTAGCAACCATTGTTTGCTTTACTGACTTCCATGATATAGCAGTATTACCACATGTGAATACATATCCCGTTTGAGAACGGGCCTTGTGGGGATCGATAAAAATCCAAAGATCGCATAACCTTGGAGATTCAATTTTACCCCTCTCGAGTAGAATAAACCCATGTCACTTGTTCCTCGAAGATATCGAAAAACATGTTTAACCTCATTCCAGTGTCTTCGAGTTGGTGAAGAGCTATATCTTGCTAGTAGGTTGACAGCAAAAGCAATGTCAGGTCTTGTACAGTTTGCAAGATACATAAGTGCACCAATTGCACTTAAATATGGTACATCCGGACCAAGTAGCTCTTCATCACTTTCATGAGGTCGAAATGGATCCTTATCCACTTCAAGTGATCTGACAACCATTGGAGAGCTCAATGGATGCGCCTTGTCCATATAAAATTTTTTTAATATTTTTTCAATATAATTTGATTGATGGACAAATACTCCACTTGAAAAATGTTCAATTTGCAAACCGAGACAAAGTCTTGTTTTTCCAAGTTCTTTCATCTCGAATTCATTTTTCAAGTATTCGGATGTTCTAACGATGTCGTCGTGGTTTCCCACTATATTTAAATCATCAACATATACAGCAATAATCACAAATCCTGTTGATGATCTTTTAATGAAGACACATGGGCAAAGCGGATTATTTACATATCATTCTTTCAGTAAATAATCACTAAGGCGTTTGTACCACATTCGTCCGGATTGTTTCAATCCGTACAAAGACCTTTGTAATTTTATAAAATGCATGTTATGAGGTTTTGATTTTATTTCTTCGGATATTTCAAATCCTTCAGGGATTTTCATATATATTCTCACTGTCTAGAGATCCGTACAGATATGTTGTAACGACATCCGTTAAATGCATATCAAGCCCTTCAGAAACTGCAAGGCTTATTAAGAACCGAAATGTGATTGCATTTATAACAGGAGAATATGTTTCCTCATAATCAATGACAGGTCTTTGTGAGAAACCTTGAGCTACAAGTCTTGCTTTATACCTTGTAACTTCATTTTTTTTGTTTCTCTTTCGTACAAATACCAATTTATATCCAACGGGTTTTATGCCATTAGGCGTTTGAACGATCGGTCCAAAAACCTCTCGTTTCCTTAACGAGTTTAGCTCTGCTTGGATAGCCTCTTGCCATTTTGGTCAATCAGGTCTTTTTCGACATTCGTCCACTGATCGTGGTTCTGGATCATCATCATTTTCACATATTTCAAAGGACACATTGAAAGCAAATATATCATCAGAACAATTTTATTTCGATCCCAAATCTTACCAGAGTTTAAATAATTTATTGAGATCTCATTATTTTCATATTTTTCCTCTTTTTCTAGAGGTCGTTGCCCCTCGTCAGGAACAACTAGTTCTGATAAATCCTTATCAAAGGATTCTTGTGCTTTCTCAGGAGTATTTTGATTTGTATTTATTTTTATTCCATTTTCCTCTTTCGAGGAATTGTATCATTTGAACCAACTGGTCTTCCACGCTTTAAGCGTTTCTCTGGTTCTTGTGCATTTTGTTGCACAGAGACATCAATTCTTGCATGAGCATTTACAGCTGGAATATGTGATTTTGTCACTTGTTTTGCATCTGTAAATGCATCAGGTAATTGATTTGCGATTTGTTGCAAATGAATGATCTTTTGAACTTCAAGTTCACACTGATTTGTGCGTGGATCATAATGTGATAAAGTTGATGCATTACAAGCAATTTTGCGCCATTCCTTTTGAATTGGCTTTTTATCTCCCCCTAATGGTGGGAAAATTGCTTCATCAAAGTGACAATCAAAAAACGTGCAGTAAATAAATCCCCTGTTAAGGGCTCAAGGTATCTTATAATGGACGATGAGTTAAATCCAACATAAATCCCAAGTTTTCGTTGTGGACCCATCTTAGTTCTATTGGGAGGTGGTATAGGAACATACACTGCACAACCAAAAATTCTCAAGTGTGAAATGTTTGGTTGTTGACCTAAAATAAGTTGAATAGGGGAATGTTTATGGTATGCAGTAGGCCTATAACGAATGATAGATGCTGCATGAAGGACTGCATGTCCCCAAACTGAAGTTGATAACTTAGTTCTCATGATTAAAGGTCTGACAATTAATTGAATGCGTTTGATCAGAGATTCTGCCAAACCATTATGGGTATGCACGTGTGGAACAATGAATGTTCAATGGTAATTCCTATAGACATGCAATAATTTTTAAATGCTTGAGATTGAAATTCCAAGCATTATCAAGACGGATGGTCTTGATTGGGTTGTCGAAATTGTGCTCTTAACTTAATGATTTGTGCTAAAAGTCTAGCAAATGTAACATTGCGGGTCGAAAGCAAACAAACATGTGACCACCTAGTTGATGCATCTATCAAAACCATGAAATATCTAAATGTTCCACAATGAGGATGAATAAGACCACATATGTCTCCCTGAATGCGTTCTAAGAAAACTGGGGATTCCACAACAATTTTACTTAGGGATGGTTTAACTATCAATTTACCTTGAGAACAACTAGCACAATTATAATCACCAGCTGAAAATATTTTGTGACTCCTTAAAGGATGTCCATGCAAATTATTAATTATTCTTCGCATCATTGATGATCCTGGATGACCAAGCCGGTCATGCCATAAAATGAATGTATTTGGATCATTAATTTTCTTATTCAAGACGACATTCGTTTCGACATGCCTTATATGAGTAAAATATAATCCAGATGATAAAGTTCGAGAATTTTTCTAACACTTCTTTTTTCCCATTTGAAACCAATGTGACATAGAGAAATTTCTCTATTATTTTCGTTCACGGTTTCAATGTGATATCCATTTTGTCGAATATCTTTAAAGCTCGATAAATTTCTTCCGGATTTTTCGAGTATAAGGCATTGTCAACATGAATTGTTGTTCCCCCAGACAACATAATATTTGCTCTTCCAGAGCCATTAATCAAATTGGAGATGCCAGATATTGTTTGAACATTAGCCTCAGCTAAGTTCAAACTAGAGAAATATTCTCTGTTTTTAAGGATTGTGTGCGTTGTAGCACAATCAACAAGACATATATCGCTCTTGTTTGATTCATGATTTGAACACATGATTTGTTGATCCATTTGGACAAATAATGTTTGACAAATTAGAAAAGAGTCATATTTCATTGATAAAAATTCATAATATTTTGCCTTTGATTTTGAAGGCATGGTAAATGTCACAAAAATTTTCGGGTATATATATGACAATATTTAGGCAAAATAGCCTTTCATACATGACAAAAAAATGTCATAATTATGAGCGCTCATTGTCAATAATTATTTACCCTTTGTAGTGGTGCACCGCATTTGTTCCACCTTTTGTTGGAATTGTCAATACGACATTTACCTGATATTTTCACATTTTCCACGTCCATAAACTTATTATTGCGATCATGATCATTATATGCAACATATGCTTCTTAATTTGAAGCTGAACTAATTAGATGGGAACGATATTATATTTATAATATCTCATTATTTTACTCAGCTACCATGAGACAAGAAATCAATCCTTAATATTTATTGGATTGATGTGCGCACTCGATATTTGTTACAACAATAAATCGAGGCGGGCCACGTGACCTTATTTTTATTGTCTCATCAGTCATATTTCCACGTAGCCTCAACATAGAGGTAATTAAAATTGTGGAATTATAATTAATATTTGACTGATTAAATTTTGTAGCATGAGACTCAGCCGCTCATTTTGAGCTTTTGGAGCATTACCCTTTTGGTATGTATATATATAACTCCATAAGGTGAAAAGATATATGAAATATTCACTTTTCAAATCTCTAAAAAGATATTGGCAAATGATTGTGTACAACATACAGCCTTGCATAGATGCAAGCTTTATTCATAATTTGTAATATTTAATTATCATGACAAGAATTATAATAAGGTAACAAATTCAACTATGGTTGATTAATATTTTGAAAGTAAATATAATAGAAAATAATTTTCTCTTTTCTTTTATGTAAAAAAAAACATAGCATATGATTAAGTATATGTTCACATCATTAATAATCAAATGTACTATTCGTATGAGTTGGTGGGACAACCTCCAAGTTGGGTGGCGAGACAAAGTCTGCTTAAATGTCATGCCTCCTCGAACGGGATAACCCGTCTCCCTTTCAATGTTTAGCTTTACCGGGGACAAGGCTTACCCACTATCAACTCAAACTTATAGCATTATTTGTATTATAAAATCAAGAATAGAACAATAACTAATCGTTTGTAGTTTTAAGAGAAAACTAGTTATGTCACATATTGACTTTTGATTTCTGATGTAGAAGATCGTACAAGACGCAACTACAGAGCATACTTTCGCAATCGGTGACGTTATAATGTATAGTATATGAATAAAGTATGCATATAGAAGTGATGCATGTAATAAAAGGAAGCAACCATGATAATATATAAATAAATTGAACTTATTTAAATAACAAAAGTTATACCTTCCTAGCTTTGTCTCCTTAACAAGCCTTCTTGAACTTCAAGATCTCCTTAATGTTAGAGCAAGCTCGTGCTGATAATGTGTTGTAAATTGAGTTGAAACTTGCTAAGAACTAGAGAAGGAAAATAGAAGACTAAGAACTTCTACTACTACAAACTACTACTACAAAGGAAAAGAAAAGAAATGAGATAGTTGGAATGATAAGTTTTCATTCAACTTGGTGTACATTGGAAATGACAATACAAGTTACATGACTACATAATATGTTGGTGTGCATGCATGGTCATCTACACTTCACAACAAAAATGAGCCAAATTTAGGGTTCAAATGAAATTTTCACAAAAGTACTAATGTTTTTAGTTTAAATCCGAAAAATAGGATGGTGTTTTTTTTTTTTTTCCAGAATAGGCAATAGCGTCTTTTCAAAAGGCGCTATCAAAGTGGGTAAATTTGGTTGCTGACGTGGACGGTCCACGTAGGACCGCCCTTACACAGATAGCGCATTTTGAAAAGGCGCTATCTGTGTAAAGTCGTCCACGTGGACCGGGTTACACGGATAGCGCCTTTTGAAAAGGCGCTATCCGTGTAACCTGGCGACGTGGACGGTCACGTGGACATCGATTGGTCGAATATCGCCTATAGGTTGTGCGGGTTGTCCGCCTCGCAATGCGCGCACTACGTGTAACCCGGTCGACGTGGACATCGGCCGTTTCGGTCGGCGCCTATGGGTTGTGCGGGTTGTCCGCCTCGCAATGCGCGCACTACGTGTAACCCGGTCGACGTGGACATCGGCCGTTTCGGCTCGGCGCTTTATGGGTTGTGCGGGTTGTCCGCTCGCAATGCGCGCACTACGTGTAACCGGTCGACGTGGACATCGGCCGTTTCGGTCGCGCTTATGGGTTGTGCGGGTTGTCCGCCTCGCATCGCGCGACGCCGCCAATGCGCGAGGACGAGCGGCCGAGTAGCAACGCAGCCAGCGAGAACGTCCGCGCATGGGACGTCGCAGACCAGCAGCGGCAATGGCGGTGGCGAAAGATCGGCGAGTCCATTTGGTGAGGTGGCGGTGACGTGGCGGCAGGCGTGTACAGATAGCGCCTTTTCAAAAGGCGCTATCTGTACATGTGGCCTGCCACGTAACCGCCACCTCACCAAATGGATTCCTACTGATAACGCCTTTTCAAAAGGCGTTATCAGATGTTGGTGAGTTGGCGGTGAGGTGGCGGTTACGTGGCGGCCACGTGTACAGATAGCGCCTTTTGAAAAGGCGTTATCTGTACACGCCGGCCGCCACGTCACCGCCAACCAAACCAACCACACCCAATAGCGCATTTTCAAAAGGCGCTATTGCCTACTTCAGTAATAAAAAAAAAATCATCTCTATTTTGATAAATTAATTGTAAACTAACCATACTTTTGAAAAAACCCCGGGTTCAAATAGCTGGGGCCAAAATAAAATAAAAAAATACAGGCAAACAAACTTATCAAATGATGCTCAGTGCATGAGTGAGTGAAGTGAACCACCCCTTTTTGACTATCAAGACTGTTAGAGATGCTCCGGCAACACCGTAATTAATGGGGGAACGGATAGAATAGATGCTCTACTTTTCCTGGTTTCAATAATAATTGAGTGATTGTATTCTTCTCTTTCACACTGATCGAGACTGCCTTCACCCTTCACTGCTCAGTGTTCATCCTTTCCACTCTAATCACAAAGCTCATCGACACACAATTCACAATAACAAAAATGGGATCTGGGAGTTTCCTCAAAGTTCTAGCCAAGAACTTCGATGTTCTTGCAGGGTTTGTCCCTTCGATCCCTCTCTCTATCTGTATATATTTCTTCAATGCAGAGGCATTTAATGGATTTTTTTAGCCTATTTTGATCCTAAATGTCTGGTTTTTGCAGGCCTTTGGTCACTCTTCTTTATCCACTGTAAGTAGGGCTTTGATTTATTAAGATTTTAGGTTTTCCGTTAATTTGACGGGTGCCCTAGATTTTTTCTTTGATTTTCTGAAATGGGTGGTTTTTAGATTGTAGTTTTAGTTGCTCTATAGTCGGATTTGATCCAAGTTGGTGTACTTTGACTAAATTGTTTGATTTCTGGACAGATACGCTTCGATTAGGGCGATTGAGACCAAATCCCGTGCTGATGACCAGCAATGGCTCACATATTGGGTTCTTTATTCCATGATGACCCTCTTTGAGCTCACCTTCGCCAAAGTGATTGAATGGTGATCTCCCCTGCTTAATTTTCTGGGTTTATGTGATGAAATTGATGTTAGGGTTTTTAGTCGTGCGCGATTTTTATTTTTATTTTTATCATTTACTTTATTTGTTTCAAATGAATTAGATCGAGCTTCCTCAGCCTACTTTAACTAATTTAGGATTGAGACTTTATTGTTGTGCTAGATTTGTTTCAGCATACTTGCATTTTCATTACAAAACTAGTTAAGGAATACAGCGAAGTCTTTTTTGTAATCTTGTTTGTTAGCTTCAAATGCTTCAATGATCAATGGAGATGAAGGGATTTTTTGCTAGCACTAAAACTACATAGTTAGTTTTCATGTAGAACTCTATTCATTAAACGTAATTGGGTTTTTTTTTTTTTTTTGCATATGTCTGTCGATTTGAATTGTTTGTGAACATTGTTCGATTACCTTCAAAAACACTGGGGGTATTGAGACCGGCATTTAATTATCTTTGTTGTACCCTCAGAATGGATTGTTGTGTTTTGAGTCTTTCATTCATTTCAGATGCAGGTATTATTATCACATAATTTGGTTTGGGATACAAAGACAATTGCTGGTTGAAATGATAGCTGAATTGTTCTAATCTGCATGTCCTTGCCAAATCATGCTTGCCCATCTGACTAATGAAATTTCATCTTTCCGTGCATTTTTATTTTCTTGAGTTGTTTGATAAATTGCATAAGAAGACTTCTCGATAAGTTTATCTATCTTGTGGCAGCCTCCCTTTCTGGCCATACTTAAAGTTGGCTGTCACCTGCTGGTTGGTCTTACCTTACTTTAATGGGGCTGCCTATGTTTATGAACACTATGTTAGACCGACATTTCTGAAGCCTCATACAATTAACATGTGGTACATCCCAAAAGGCAAGAGCAAGGAGATCTTTTCTAGGCCAGATGACGTACTTGCGGCTGCAGAGAGATACATTATGGAGAATGGATCACAAGATTTTGAGAATCTAATCAGAAGGGTAAGCCCCAAACAACTTCTGTTACTTAAACTTTACAAAAATCCATTAATGGAGATAAGAGGGCCTAGCTGTTTGTTTTGCGCTAGGTTTATCTGAATAGATGCATTCAACTCTCATTTTATCTGCACAACCTGACAAAGTTGTGCAATTTAGGCTCCAAAGCATCTAAACATTTGGCATTACGATATCATGATAGAGCATCACATTTGGGCTAGACATATCTCGTAATCCCGCTGTATTTAGTTTTCTTCTATTTTATAAGGGCAGCAATCTTTTGAGCCTGCATTTAGTTGTTTTATACTTCTCTAATACCGTTTCCTAAGCCTCAACGGATTAAGAACAGGCTTTGCTCCACCATGTGGAAAGCTAGAAAAATGCACCATACCATTTGTGGAGAACTTTCACCAATGAAATACGTGTTCAATCAAGACTAGAGTTGGAAGCTTTTTTGTTCTAATTATTGTCATTATTTATTTTAAGTATTTCTTACCCGCTCTCCTCTAAATTGTTCTACACTTAATATTGTCAAGGATGTGGCAAAGTTATTACATTAAAGAAAAAAGAATCGAAACAAAGAAATGCTTTCTGTATATAACTGAAATTCCAGTATTTTCAATTATTTTGCGCTAAAAGGTTTGGTTCTATTGTCTTCCCTCTTCTCAGTGCTGATATTATCTTGCCTTTATCCACGAAGCTCACAATTGGTATGAGATTGGTTGATTTGCGTTTATCTAAGTTTCTTTAAACTATTTTATTGCAGACCGATAGGCAATCAGGATCCAGAAGAAGAAGCAACAACCATGTCCATTTTGATAATGATTATAGGTATTAAGCTTGTGATGATCCATTTTTGTTCTCTTAAATTGATGCTAACTGCTAAAGTGATGCATTGCACCAACTAGCGTTTTCTCCGGATTATATTTCCCACTTGACATTTTCTTTGCTGTATTCAGAATGCTTAGTCTTATCCCATGTCGTGTAATTATGTCTTTGTGAATTGAACAAAGTTTTTTTGCGTATATATATTGCACGCGCAGATGTATTTATGTTTTGTTGAATGAGCGTTTGTTGATTAGTTATGCAATGAAACTATAGTGTTAGCTTGTGCATATTTCAAACTTTAGGCATTTAGTTTTTAGGATTCTTTAGTTAATTTTTTGCTTGAGGTTTACAACTTGTTTTAAGAGTGATGAAAGAAGATGAGAAAAAACATATATAGAAGATGGTAATCTAACATTTTAGGAGACATACATTTGCTACACAATGGTGTTGATTTGATTGGGATGTGTGCCACACGAATTCCAAGGGAATCTACACCATTATGTAGCAAATGTATGTACCAAAAGAATGTTAAAAAATCATTTTCCATATAGAATAGGTGCCAAGTTGCCTAGAGAAAAAAATATACCTAGAGAAAAAAAGAGGATTAAAAGTATCAAGATTTGGTTGTGAGGCAAGGCATGCTTAGAACTTGAAAGTGATTATGTTGCCGCTTAGGGTATTTTACTTCTTTGAAGAAAAGTAACAATATTTTTAGTAGTGGTGACCTATGTCTAGCTGCACACGGGAGAATCGAAATCAAGTACCGTACATTAGACTTTTAGTTGAATTTTTTATTTTTTTTTCGAATTTGACTTTTACTTGATATTTAGTCCGAGATTATTAGTAAATTATTGCGATTCATGTTCATTATGGCTCATGAAGCTCACCTAAGCTCTATGAAATCATTGCGACTCTCTTCTAGTCGGTTTGGAGATCTAGAGAGGAAGGCATGGAGGTACCACTTCTTGTGTTCTTCCATGGATTTGAGGTTTGGATTGTTATTGTGATAGGGAGCAACTGCTGTGATCTTGGGCATGTAAGCCTCTTATTTGTCTCTGCGGAACTTCTCTGGAATCCTATTATTTTCTTGACCATTGTGAGGCTCGAACTTCGGACCTCTTACCCAAGTAACTACATACCAAACCAGTGAGTCATCCACTTGGTTGGTACTTCTCCGGAATCCTGAATCCTGAATCCTATAGATGCATAGTTTTGATGGAAGGGGAGATTGGATTGATCTGTTTCTCATCCTCTTGCGATGTATCAGTGATTCCAGTTGCTCCTTGTGAGTTTGTCCTAATTCATTTCAAAAACAAGAATAGTTGGTACGAGGCACAAATGATGGTCAGATTATGCTATACATGTGTTTTAGATCACTCAAAATGTGCAACTCAATGAAATTGTAATGAACCACAGGAAGCAGCACCCCATGTGTATCTTCCTAGCATTTTCTTTTAATAATAAACCAACTTAATTACGCGTCATTGACTCTTACATAAGTCGAAATGACTCTAACATAATTGAAAAGAGGGCCGCTAAGGGCACCCCACCGTTTAATGAGGGCACCCAGATAATGTGGGCACAAACCGATTTACCTGGGGCACCCAAAAATTAGACCAGAAATACCGAAAATACCCCTCGTGGAAATCCCGCTGCACCCCACCACCCCCACCACCACCTTCACCGAACTCCTTGTGGAAGAATCCATTTGTTTTGAACCGATCAGTGAGAGGAATCCCCGAAATCGTGTTCTCCGTCCCTCGCCGTGTGTTTCTCCTTCGTTGTACGAGTTTTCTGCAGTTTGTAGGGTCGGGGGTGTGAGCCGATTTCGTCTTCAAATTAGGGCTCGGTTGAAGAGCGTCGAATTAAGTTACATTTGGTAGAGTAGTTGTAATGTGTGTGGTGGTTTGTTCAATTGTAAAAAAATTGGGAAATCGTGGTTCTCGGCCACACAAAGCCGAGATCGAAGTGTCAATCTGTCTCGCCAAGCATGGCCGAGACGAAGCTAATATGTTTGGGAACTCGCAGCCTCGGCCACGAAGACCGGAAGAGTTAACGGCGTCTCGATTACGCATGGCGAGAATACTTCGCTTATCTCGGCCGCGACATGACGAGAGCTACAATTAGTGATAGGTAATTTGGCGTCGGTGGTGTACAACCGAGAATTTCCTCCTACTCTCGGTTGTACACTTCCGAGAGGGTCTCAGTAGGCTCGGTCGTCATAGGACGAGAGTAGGGCGAATTGAAATGGTCAATCCATCTCGGTGGTGTACAACCGAGAACTTTCTATTGGACTCGGTTGAGAAAGTTCTCGGTTGTACACTGCCGATATATTGGACTCCTCGTCGGTCATGGGTGACCGAAAATATGGGTTGTTTCACGAACCTGCTTGACCGAGACATCAGAAATGGATGAATTTGAACATTACTTTTTGTAAATTTTTTTGTGGTATGTCAAACTAACTATACAATATTGAAAATCCAGCACGACAATTTGCACCGAAACTTAATTAATTATAAATCTCCGTAACATTCAAACTGACTCTACAAATGTCCATCCATAAGTAAACAACAATCAAAAATACAGCACAACATTTGTATATCCATAGAACATTCGAAGTAACTGACAAAATTTCTAAATGTTTAGCCATCAAGTTTTCTAGGTACAAGCTTTACACTACGGTGTATCTAAATCTACAACAGGTATGGTGGCTTCATCAGCAGTTGCAATGGGCGCGATGTCTTGAAATACGAATCCATCTCGCCAACCTTTGGCGCAGTCCTCAACGTACCGATCCCACGATGGATATAAGGATGGCAACGGTGCATTCACACGCAACTTCACCTGTCAAAGTGAACAGTAGAACATAGAAGATATTGTCACAAACCCGATTAAGGGGGAAACAAAACAATTCACAAAAAATCATAGAACTTACACTAACCCAATGGATATTCATTTCATTTGTCATTACAATGATAAGTCTGTTGTGCAATGACGACGGTGGAGCACTACGTAGAGGTAGGAATGTGGAGGCACTCCCATGCGAGAGGTCGACGAGAATGACATTGAATGCAGTGGATACTAACAATCCCATGTCTGGAAGTGTCAACCATTCTTTGAAAGATGCCCCCACTTGCTTCTCTGGGCAATGCACCGCATTCTTGACAGTCTCGAAACTCGAGCCAAGCACTTCCCGCCAAAGGTCTTCATACCCGATAATCTCATCGTACATCCTTCTACACACAATCCTCCACCCGTCTACATCGGCAAGTCGAAGCCCATAGGCTATACACCGATATCCACAATTTCCATCGGAAACCACATCGATAATGCCCTCAACATGTGGCAACCAATCCGGTTCTAAGCAATGACCATAAGCCATGTTAGATCCACTTTGCGTGCGTCGACTGACACGACGCATTTGTGGAACAACCTTGCATTTCTTCTGCCTAGAAGTGGAGGCCTCTTTTGTGGAGTGGGAGGACTCAACTTGTTTTCTCTTCCACACTGCCTTGCCTCCGATTGGAGACCCCGGTGTCCTCCCACCCGCATCCTCAACTTCCTGCTCGCACTCCACAAAAGACGAAGGTGGGCTAATCTCCCTGAGCTGCTGAATTTCAGTCCTCCCACCCGCATCCTCAACTTCCTGCTCTCCCTTATCCAATCTTCCTGCGGTGTCGTGATTGTGCCTCCCACATATAACAGTGACATACCATAAGGAGTCAGCATTTTCCTTTACGTTAATAAGGAAAGGGCATCCACATTTCTTCGTACCAGTTGGAGTCCTCGCCTTTTCATCATTTCTTGATTTTTTTTATCTCATTGGCCGCTTTCCCCTTCCCTACTCTCTGAGCCAGTCCCCTATATGTCCCAGACCTCTAACATGCAAGTTTCACCCTTCCCCTGCGCTTAATGCCCCGGGCATCCGAGCGCTTCGTTACTAACACAAACTTGTTCTCCCGGCCTATCATTTGAAGCCATGAAATAGCCGCTTCTCGAGAGGGGAATGGCTTACAAGGTGTAAAAGTGTCCTTGTAGTCTGGAAAATTACTAGATACCGCATTACCCTGCAATACAAACAAGTGTAACATTATAATCAACCAAAATGTACAAAGACAATCACCATAACACCCCAAAAATAGGTTCTCGGTTGTACAGTCCGATACTTTATTCGAGTCTCGCTTACGTACGACCGAGAGTTACTCGACTCTCGGTCGTACCATACCGTGACTGCGTGAAACCTCTCGGTCCTCTATGGCCCGAGACATTACTATACATCTCGGTCTGCGAGGCGAAACAATCGCGCACCCGACGAAACTTCGGATAATCGCAAAAAAAACATAATAAATTTGCAAAATTACCTCAAGTACGACCTCTCTTTGCACCGAAGCGATAATCCTCCATTATATAGTGGAAACAAGTTCGGATTTGAAGAAATTACCAAACCCTACGTTGACAAACAAATCATCATTTTCACGCTTTTACACAACTAAACGGTTCTAAAAACCATCATATGGTTGTCAAACATTGTTACCTCGTTGTCGGATGATGTCAATCCGCAAGAATCGATCAACGCTCGCCAAACGCAATGTGGCTTTGTGGTTCAACCTTGTGGTGGGGTGCCTTTTTTTCTTTGTCAAAATGATTTGTGGGGTTTGAATCACTATATATACAAGGGCAAAATGGTATTTTCCCGTTTTGCTGGAATTTTTACAAATACTTTGGGTGCCCTCATTAAACGGTGGGGTGCCCTTAGCGGCCCTCATTGAAAATGATAGCTTGTCCATCTTACTAGAAATGCTTTGACATCTTCCTAGCATTTTTGAAAAGGTACTAAAGAGGCTTGTGCTTGGAAATCATTTTTTGTCTCCAGTATAAGATATATTAAGAACTATTCCTCATATTAAACATATAGAGGATAACCATGTCGACCCTCATCATGCACAACCTATACCATCTTTCTATAAGGTTGGGTTCTACCAATTACTCTTAAATGTTTTTATATCTTATAAAATGAAATGGAGAACACCACATTATAAAATCAATGAAATGCTTATGCCGTTTGGAAAAAGAAAAAAAAGAAAAAGTTCTCTAATTAACATCTTTCCTTAAACAAAAGACTCCAAGTGGTGCAGGTGCTTGGACCCCCCAAAAAACATGTAGTGCTCATAGAGTTGGAGAGTTAGTGAAGTCATACACTACATTAGGTGACAAGTACATTTTTTTTAAGGGTAGTGGTAGGGTGACTTGCTTTGAACACTCATTTGTTGGTGTCCTTCAAATGCACATCGATTTGTGTTCTTAAAAACATTGATGCTCAAATCAAGGGACATCAATAAATGAGTTTCTTGTGTTCAAAGAAGATCACCCATTCATTTTCCTTTTTTTATTATCAGTGTCTGAATTTTTTTCCAAAACTTTACAAAATTTTAAAAGATTCAACATTTAAAATTAGGGAAATGCTAGAATAACACACCCTGATAGCACAACCCAACAAACACACACACACACACACCTCACATATCAACCATTTGTGTTTACCTTATTTTTTACTTTTTATTTTTTATATATGTGGTGTTCAGACGAGTCTAATTATTTTTACGATGTCCTGACATAATAGGCCTAGACACCCCAGTGGCCCGAGTGAGAATACCACATCGAGGAATCGAAACCAAGGCCGTGCGCTTAACTCAGGGGCGAATCCAGAATTTTAAGTAGACCTGGGCTAGACTTAAATACTAATATGTATTTTTTTTGGAAAATATTTTTTTAAAAAAATACTTTTGTAGCGTAGAAAAGTTGACACTCACTTAGTGACATCTCTTGAGTTTCCTCGACATGTGTGCCTGCACGCATCTTAATGCCTATTAGAGGGACGCCAACAAATACGTGACTTTTCTGAGTTACAGTATATAGTAGGGTCTTTTTTTGTTTAAATAAAGAATTTCGAAAATATATCAGCAAGTGTTAATTATATTTTTCTCTAGGAAGAAAGATGATATAGCTACCAACTACATTATACTATAAAGTTCATCTCGATTCCGATCAGGGCGATGGAGGTGCAATTCAAATTCAATTACGTTGTTACACCAACTACTCCACCACCAAAATTAGCTCTTTTATTTTTACTTCAATGGAAATCGAATCACCACCTCCTGAAAACATTGCCTTTAGGCAAATGATGTCTCTGCCAAAACTAGCTCACTCTAATTTTATTTCAATAACACCAGTTCAATGAAATAAACATTTTTTATTGAATCAATGAAATAAACATTAAACTTTGCTAAACCTTTTTCTTGCTTTTCGTTCTCTTTTATTTATTTATTTTTTGCTTTAGAGGGAGTCGAACACACCACCTCCCTGCTTACCTTTTAGCAAGTGATGTTTCACCTGAGATGTTTTTGACTCCTTATTTTTAATTGAATGTCGACAAATGAACTTTACTTAATTTATTTTCTTTTATTTATTTATTTTTATTTGGGTGGATTAGGCTTGAAAAATCTTAATAATGGGTGGGCTAAACTTAAAAAAAAAAAAAAAAGTGGCCTATGTATATATAGGGGTTACATGTATCTTGCCGATACATGTAGATCCGCCCCTGGCTTAACTCGCATGACCACGCCTTCGCATTTACTGTTATGACAACTCGACCAGGTTGTGTTTATCTTAATTAAGATGAGGCCCGCTATGGGCACCCCACCAAATTCATGAAGGCACCCATATTTTTTCTCATTTTCCCATCTAAAATGTAAATGACTATTTTGCCCCTTCATATATACTTACTCAAACCCCACAAACCATTTTCAAAGCAAAACTGGGGCACCCCACCACCTTGGATCACAAGTGAAACCTAAAGCCACAATTGTGTTTGTCGAGCGTGTATCGATTCTTGCGTCTTGACATCATCCGACAGCGAGGTAACAATGTTTGACAACCATATGAAGCTTTGGAGGAACTGTTTTTTGGATAAAAAACTATGAAATTGATGATTTGGTTTGTCAACGTAGGGTTTCTCAAATTTTCAGGCGTTTTTTCACGGGCGCGATTGATTCGGCCTCGCAGGACAGAGAGTTATGCAAACGTCTCGGTCAACATCCACCGAGAAAGGAATAAAAGTCTCGGTAATGGACAACCGAGAGAAATGCTACGTTCTCGGTTGGACATCACCGACATGACATAAACTATGCACTTCAACTTACTCTCGTGAAGTGGTGACCGAGACGACAATAAAAGTCTCGGTTATGGACAACCGAGAGCTATTCTACATTCTCGGTTGTACATTAACCGACATGACATAAACTATACACTAATGGTTACTCTCGTGAAGTGGTGACCGAGATAACACAATTACTCTCGGCCATTCGTTGCCGAGACTGTGTAAACTATTATGGCCTGTCTGGCCGAGAACCACGAGTTCCCAAAAATTTTCCCTCAGTCTCGGCTAAGCATGGCCGAGACTGTAAACAAAATCTCTGGCCTGTGTGGCGAGAACCACGACTTTCCAATAAATGAACCATTGAATGCACCGCCACACAAACATAACAACTACTCTACCAAATACAACTCAATTAGACTACCAACGTACATTCAAACGATCGATTTCTCGACTTGAGTGTGCGAACGAAAAACTAGAACCGAGCCCTAATGTGGAGACGAAATGGAACAAAACCGAAAGCCTTCAAACTCGATATTCCGCTTACAACAGAGGAGAGAGACGGAGAGGAACGAAGACAAATGAGTTACGGGATTGCTAGCTGGTTCGTTGACGAGAAGTAGTGCTTCCTCGTTGAAGAGGACGGTGGTGGGGTGCCTCTGTTTTGAACGAGGGGTATTTTGGGGATTTCGGGCCTAAATTTGGGTGCCCTTGGTAAATGACTTTGTGCCCTCAACAACAGGGTGCCTTCATGAATTGGTGGGGTGCCCATAGCGGCCCTCAATTAAGATACGTACTTATGCATCATGAGATTTTTTTAAAAAATTATATAGTAAAAATTGAAGCGTAACTTTGCGACCTCTCATCTCATCAATTCCATGGGGCGTGACAAAAATATATTCTTTATATCAATCACCTTTACTTTTTCCCATTTTTTTAAGTCTATCTAATCGTTAATGGGGCTAATAACATCCAAACAAAGTAGTACTCCTATTATTTACATAGATAAAGTTTGTCTATATCGTCTTTATTAACATACTCCAACCAGTAAATAGTGATTGAAAAAAAAAAAAAAAAAAAAATTGTGTCAATGTTGTGTGTGAAACCAGTAACCTCTACCTTACACTTTTTCGAATTTTATAACGCCTTGTCGGGTCTTCGTCGTTTTCTGGTCGGTCCACATCACACAGACCACTCCCCTCTTCTCGAGATTTACACCAAACACCAGATCTGATCAGATGGGCCAGCCAGCCTAGCCAGGTAGTTCTGGCTCTGTCTTTTCTGGGCCCCACTGATTCCGTCAAAGGTCAAACAAAACAAACACATGACTGAGCTTTGTCATTTTCAGCTCACCAAAAGACAAATCTGGACATAACAAACAATTTTATGCTCTGTTTAATCAACCGAATCAGTTGATGACGTGGCACTGCCACAAATTCATCAAAAATAATAAAAATAAAGAGTTTGTTTGTTTTTATATTTAATAATAAGGCGAAGACCTCGATTTCTCTTTTCGAACATCTTGAGTTTCTTCTTCTTCTTCTTCTTCGAATCCAAACTACATACAATCTTCGTCGTTGGTTATTCAATTCTTCCGATTTTTCTCTGCTGAAGCTTTGATTTCTTCCTCTGTTGAGGTTCTTGATCTGCCGGTCTCGTTGCGAGGAGCGGAACGACGTTCGATTTGAAGGAAATGGTTGGGGATTCTATGGTCTTCAATGGTTCTTGAAATGCAGGTGAATGCCTTGTTCAATGCCCTAATTTGGTGGAATCTTAAGACGTTAATGGCGACTTGAGGTTTAGTTTGCTTTGCGAGACGGGTATCGGAGCTTCTCGGATGCGAAATTGTGGAATGTAGGGTTTGTTTGTAGGGTTTGAGCTATATTTCTAGCTAAACTGGTGTGATGTAGGAGAGATTTTTCAAGAGTGGCTGATTTGGAGCGCTGTGTGAGTGATTAGGTTATTTTTGGGATTGGTTAGATTAGTTTGAGACTTTGAGCTGTTGGTGCTTGAGAATTTGGATTGCCTCTTCGAGGCGGTTTGCCGCAGTGTTGTTAGTTTGGTGATCGGGTTTTTGTCGAAGAAGGAGAGCCTATGAGGAGTGACTGGTTTTTCTTAGTAGCTTGTCCACTCTCATGATTCAATGATTCATGGCCTAAATGAAGATTTTGGGTTCTTTTCTTTTAGCAAAGAATTACTTTGGATGTTTTTATGGGGCGGATTTGGTTGATGTTGCCTTACATTCAAGATTTTCCGTGTTATTCGAATGGGTCTTGTTCTGAACGGGAACATTTCCTGATTTCTAAACGCGAATGGGGGATACTCAGAAGACTAGTCCGGCAGAGAGGGATGTGGAGCAGGTGATTTTGGTTTTGTTTTTTCGGTTTCATTTATATATAGTCCTCTTTTGATGAAATGTTTGGAGTTTATGTATCTTATTACTACTTTAAGATGATATCTTTTTTAGAATGGTGGAACTATTTCAAAATGCAATAATGCAAATGAGTCTGAGGACTTAGAGGGCCTAAAAAACAGACGGGGGAAACCGAGAAGAAGAAAAGGAGGGAACAAGAATGCTCACTATCATTTAGCAACCACCAATTGAGAAAACGAGACATTTTTTTACTTTTTTTTTCATTATAGTTTAAGATGAATAGAACTGCAATATCTGCAAAGGGCAAAATTCACTAATAGTTTGTAGATTAATGTTTCTCACAATGTAACATGGTTGATGGCTCTACGCAATGAGGAATGTAATACTTTCTAAACGTGAAAAAAAGAAAAGAAAGAAAAAGATTGACATTTGCATTTCTGTCATTTTTAGGAGCTGCTTGCAGTTACATAGTTTTGTGTAAAAGTGCAAGGACAAGGTGTTCCATGAAATGCTACTATATCACTTCAAATAGTTCCTCATGTATTACTCCAAATGGTAGATTTTGATAGCGCTGGCAAATGAACGAGTATCTCATTATTGAAAGAAGTTAGAACATATAGGCTATGGGCTTTCATTTGAGAAGTCTATCCCTGAGAACTACTTTTTCTCTCTAGCTTGATCTCTTGGAAAATTTCATAATTTTAATGGCTTTGCCAAAATGAAAACAAGCATCTTAATATACATTATAGAACGGGAAAAATAAGTAGGTAATGACTACTTCATGTAGTCCCTGCTCTTTAGCATCTAACTTTCTCGGAAAGATGCATAGAGGTCATGTGGCTTGGAACCCTTGCACCATAAATAGAAAATCTGGGCAATGAACTGACACAACATGGGTTCAAGAATGTCCCATGCCTCATATATGTTTCACCGGGAGGGGAGAGACAGCTACACCAAGGACCCATAGGTGTCTTACAAGATAGAGAGATGGGCATGTCAAATATCTTGATATGGCTGATTGCTATGGGTTTGATTTTAATTTCATAAAATTTGGATATTCATTTTTGTTTCAAAGTGCATTCAGTTTGTTTCTTGATCTCTTTCGTTGTTTCACAGGCCATTATTGCCCTCAAGAAAGGCTCTTATCTGCTGAAGTATGGCCGAAGAGGAAAGCCAAAGTTCTGTCCCTTCAGGCTAGCTAATGTGAGTAGCTTTGTGTCGATCCTTAATGCTCTGTGTTATCTGTTGTTACTGCTAGTTACTGTGGTTAACTGGTTTTGATATTTGAGATATAATTTTGTCAACTTTCTTGTGAATAATATTGATTGGTTTCCCAACGATTTTGGCGTTTCAGATCACAGTAATTTTTATGTGCAGATTCTATCTCATCAACCAATCAAAAAGAGATACACGTGACATAAATAAACATTATCTTACATGTCTAAAGTACTCTTACTCTAGATTAACAAGGCTGTAAAATTTTTATCTTTTATTTTCATGTCTTGGCAAGTGGTTTGGTAGAGCATTGATTCCATATTGATCCAAGCCATAAAGTTTGAGGAATGGATTGGAACAATTCGTATGGCTTGGCAAAACACGCATTGCTGCATTCTGGCAGGCAACTAAAGAAAAACTGGACATTATTGGCTATAGCAATTTAATAATTGATGGTTGACTGCCTACTTGAGCTAACAACAAAAGCTTACCTACAGCAACACGGACAACAACAAAAATTTATCTCACCTTTCATATTGGAGGATCCTTCTTTAGACACCGTTAGAACTTAGTAATAAGTAGCAACTTCCATCTCCTGTAAACAAACTTAGAATTTGTGATATTCTTTAATATGATAGTAAAAATTCTGTACAAAAAAAAAAAAAAAAATGGATGGAAGTGCCATTTAATAGGGCTACACTTGTAGGACATAGACACGAAGCTATCATGATGTAAATAAAAGAAATAAGTAGCAACTTCCATAATTCTACTAAGAGTGAAAGCTCAATGATTTTTCTGATGACTTCTTTCCCCTTAGACGCCTATTTGAGAGAATTTAAATAATCTCTGAAAATTGCTTACCTTGTCAGTGTTTTCGATTTTGGTGTGTGCATGTGAGTGGGTGGAGAAAATGGGTAGACAGTTCAGAATTGCCATTTTTGCCTGCTTGTCTGCAGTTGGTAAAGATCTAACAGTGAATGTCAAGTGATTGCCAAACTTGATGTTGCTTTGACAATGATGATCTCAAAAAATCATGGTTGTGGCCATAAGCTTGAAAGTTTATCGGTGATCCTATGTCTCTTTGGTAAACTGTTTTTTTTTTTTTTTGAATCGCAAGACTTTTTTTTTTATTTGAGGTCTTGAATTGTGCGAGACTTAATTTGTTTGAAATGTACTCTGGCACACATAAAAGTAAACTTGTGCTTGCAGTTGAAACGTACCTTCGGGCTTCAGTTATGCTATGAACATTGTGCATTACTGCATTGCTTGCAAATAACACTGAGACAACAGCAATGCATGGAATAAACAAATTCTATGCATTTCTTCAAGGTGCTTTAATCCGATTTATGGTTTCTGATTCTGACAGTATTACTATAAAAGTGCATGAAATTTCACAGTTATAACTCATGTAACTGGTAAAGCTTCCATTTATCGGGATGGTAATGAATTAGTTCTTTATTTTAATTTATCTTTTTCATAACTATGAGTATTTGAACCTTTTTCGTCCCTCCTTACTTTGGTTCGACTTATCCCATGGGAGTTGTTAGTTGGTCACCTCAACCCCATAACCCGATAGAAACCAAGAAATTATAATATAGTTACCAAGAATTGAACCCATGACCTCTGCCTCAATCAGAGTTATGATGCTCCTTTCATTGCCACTGCACCACACCCCTTGGGGGCTTGTTCTTTATTTTTGTTAACATACTTAAGTTGTTTTTTATTTTTATTTTTATTTTTTAGGATGAATCAGCATTAATATGGTACTCGGGAAAAGATGAGAAACATCTTAAACTAACTCACGTTTCAAGGATCATACCTGGTCAGCGTACTGTAAGTTTCCTTAGCTCTTCTTTTTTACGTGAATTCCTTAAGCAAATGTATTATGCCATTACCACTTATTTATTTGAAAGTTGCCTTGCCCTTCCCCTTCTTAAGTATACCTTAAATTCGTGTTGATTCCTCTTTATCTTTTCGCTTCATGTTTGTTTCCTCATTCTATTAGTCTATTCTTGTAAAACTGATTGTTCCAGCTCACCAACATCATTTCTTCTTTATAAATGCAATTGACAAATCAAACTTTTTTCGCCAATAGAGTTATGTGGCATTTACTGATGAGAAGTGCTAGAATGACAACCGCATGACACACTGTAGACACATTGGCTCACAAGAGCCATCCATGCATGCCTTGGAACGCGGACATTCACAGATCCCGGTGCATAACACGTGGGTCGCATGAACGGCTCTTGTGAGCCAATGTGTCTTGCGGTGTGACATTGTTGTTGTCATTCTAGTACTTTTCTTTACTAATAATCCAAAGCATCGTAGAAATTTACTGCCTAAATTTTGCAAAATGTTATTATGATTCATGAGTTATTAGATTCCTCTGGCTTGGTTTTTTGAGCTGGCACTCATGGAATTTGATGATTGATTCATTGACCAGAGTTGTTTTTGTCTTTAACAATGCGTAGCTATTCTTTTGAGAAGCCTATAAATATGGTTGTTAAGGTGATTGTTTCTTAATTCATTTGAATCGTGGTCGTATCATAGTGACTCAGCCATGCTGTCTCATGTTAACCCATATATGAACCCTTATATGTGCTCATGTTGCTTTTAAAGAAGTTATAAATGATTCTTCTCGAACCTATAAAGTGTGGCTCATTTTCCTGAAATTAATGAATTGGACTTGAAAGGTTATGGAATGTGATGGATCAAAATGGAATTCAAATGAATAAATTGTAAGAATCATGTAGATGATTGCGAGTTGTGTGCAAAGTACATGTACACGTCAATACTGCCATATGCATAGGATTTTGGTCAAATCTTATGGGATTCAGATAATGATTTTGTTGACTAACAGCCCTCCTTTTTCTGGACTTAGGACAAACTTTGTTGAGCATTCAAGTTATCCCCACTAATTAACAATCCAAATTTGGCCAATATCTTGAAGGACAATATTTAGATCTTGCAAATATTAGTTTATTCTAATGTCAATAGCTTAATCTCTTTCAACTTTGAAGTCAAAATTGCAAATGAGTGATTCAAAATCATTTTCCCGGCCCCCAATGGGTGTGGTGTAATGGTAAAGAAAAAAACGCTTTAACTCTGACTGAAGTAGAGGGCATGTGTTCGATGGCAGCTACATTAGATTTCCTTAGTTTCTCCCGGGATATAGGGTCCGGACGCTCGACTAACTCCCATGGGATTAGTCGAACCAAAGTAAGGAGGGGCTGATAAAAGTTTGGACATCCACGGTTATCCAAAAAAAAAAAAAAAAAAAAAAAAAAAAATCAATTTTCCCTCACCTGCTTTCTCCAATTCGCGATTGTTTTGATAATTATTTTTTAGAATTGTTCTTCTTGTTTTTGAGCAACTTTGTTGCATACATATATACATACATACATATGTATATATATATAGAATGTTATTCAAGTAGTTATAGTGTTACATAAGTAGTTATTATAGAATTAATTATGGGTAGTTTGAGTTAGTTATGTTTATTTTATAAATCTATAAATCTATAAGTACTTGTATATATTATTATGAATATACAACAACGGAGCCTCAATCCAAGATTATTATGAATAGGAAATAAATATTTTCAAGTCTCTCTTTGCCTTCTCCCTCTCGTTCTCTCTAATCTCTCTTCTATCTTAATCTCTCCCTTTCTTCTCAAATCTTTTCTCTTCTCTCTAATTCAATCTCTCTTTCTCACTTATCTTTCCCCTTTTCTAGTCAATCTTAGGTGCGGGTTGCACATTAGAGCTTTCGTATGAGAGTTCCGCCATGGCCACTGATGAGCGCTTCCTAAAGATGCAACAAAATCTCTTGGAAACGTTTGCGTGCTTGGATGGTATGGAGCGTAGAAAACCCTATATTTTTCAGTTTTTAACCCAATCCAATCCTACCCCATCTCCAACCCCGACTTCACTATTTAACCCACTTTCATCAAAACTCTCATCGCCTTTGCCCTCCTGAATCCACTCAACAACATAGCCTCACTCCCAAATTAATTAGGGACGGCTACATAGATCAAACTCTTCCTGAATCCACTCCAATCCTTGAAATTCGTAAATCACCACCAACATTATTGAAAGTCCTTCCTTCTCCATCGTCAACTTCCCTTCTCTCACTAGAACTTTCCTGTATTATCCCAAATTTGTCCCAGCCCAAACTCCAATTACAGATATAACATTAACACATATCATGCATAAGAAGCAAGTTTGGACAAAGCACAAGAAGAATTTATAGTTTGCAATAGCGTTGATGATCACAATAACGTTAGTGACACTGGATTCTTACATAAGACAAACCATAAGATCCTTGATTTTCTTCTCAAGGAGATGTGTGATGAAGGAGTTCACCTGGGTTCAATTTTTTTGTTCAATCGATTAGAACCTCAGATGATCTAGGATCACAGTGAGCAATTTGAGTACCACCATAACATACAAGTGAGTGCATTGATGGAGTCTCAACAATTGTGACGGATAGAATGATGTATTTTTGGTAGTGTTTTCAAGGCGCCGCATGGGCACTGCCTAGGCGCCGCCTTAGGCATTTAGGGGTGTCCACCGCCTAGTTCTTAATTAGGTAGGCAGTGGGCCTAAGAATTATTTTTTAAAAACTTTTCAGGGAGGTCTTTGTAATTTTTGAAAATTATTTTGTTATTTTATTTTTTTGAAAATATTTTTTTATTCAAAATGTGTGAAAAAGTGTGGAGGTGAAAATATGTTGATGAGAATGTGTAGGTGAAAACATATGCCCTATGCTGTTGAGGGGTCTCTAAATAAATTAAACTATTTCTTAGGGAGGTCTATGTAAATATCTTTTGGCCGCCTATGCGCCGCCTAGGCACCGCGTAGACTAGGCGGGGTTGAAACACCTGACACCGCCTCGCCGCCTTAAAAACATTGATTTTTGGTTGTTCCAATGAAGAAGTGGTTGACAAAAGAAAACGAAAAAGTGGTTGAATCATTCTAGAAATTAGTTTTTCAAGGTCATCTCACGGTGAGCTTGAAGCCATCAAGATGGCATACGTGTCACGGGCTTTCTCCATTAATTTGGTTTGACATATTACAAGAGTAACCTACTCTTGTTGGGTGTGCAATGTAATTCTTCAAGGTTACAAAGCCATAGATTATCCTCAAGATGCAGATACACTATTGAAGTCTACCTGCAACATGAACAACGTTCATGCTCTTCATGTCTTGGTAAGCCCCCCAATTACGTGAACTTGCTTATGACCTTCATGAAGAGGCTACTCCATCAACAATCGGCAAAAGGCCAATTTAGTCCCTGTACTCTCACCGAGTTGGTGACTCTGTCCCTTTATTCTAATGTCGGCTACCTCTGTCCCTCTAATCTCATTTCGACATTAAATCGAACCCTCTATCGATTTCCCTAACATTTTAATCGTTAGTGTTGTCTTCTTTGTGTTGCTGTGAAAGAAGGAAATCAAAGCACCAAAAAAAAGAAGGAAATCCACATTCGACTTCGGTCTTCTTATCTCGTGGAGGAAAGGGGGTTTCCCGAAAATCCCTTTCCTGTATGAGTTAACTCGATACAAGGGAAAAACGAGTTGAGGCGGCCATTAAATCGCAAGCCCACAAGAATCGCACGAGTCGATAAAGGGGTTCTAGACTGTCCAACGACCTTTTTTCTTTCCGACTCTCCAAAAGGAGAGAGAGAAAGAGAAAGAGAGAAATTAACAAAATGGGAGAGGAGAGAGAGAGAAATTAGGGAAAGGAAAGAAATGAAAAGAGGGAAAGAGAGAGAGGGGGAAATAAGCGAAAAGAAAGAGTGGGAAAGAGGAAAATATGTAGGAGATCTAAGATCGAAACCAAAAGGGGAGAGAGGGATCGAATCCACTAATTACACACCTTGTCACACATTCGTACATAAAATAGGAAGTGTTTGGCACGTCAGTAAAAACACTTGACGTGCCAAACACTTTTTCTTACACAAAAAACAGTTTTTCTTATTTAACTTTTTATTAGAACTGTTATATTTCATTTAAAATTGAGAGAAAATCAATGAAGACAAACTGAAATTATTTATAAGCATTTTAAAGAAAAAAAAAAATCTTACAATTTACAATTCGATTCATAACCCACCGCTACCGATTTTACGATTCGATTACGATTTAAGAACTTTGACTCCTACTATTACCCCACAGACACCTTCACTTTTCAAACGAATCCCACCTCTTCAATCATTTTCTCGATCTTCCTCTGCTAAAATGATCCAATTCGACCCCTTCTTCAATTCATCTCTCTCTGTAGTGAGGGAAGAGGTCAGGAAAGAGCAGCAGCGACGATGGACATTTCAAGCCCTCTAGAGGCTTTGCACTTTAATTTCGTCACAATTTCAGCCAGAATGACATCCTTCAGCATACACAATAAGGCACTCTCCCTACACACACGTGTTATGCTTCTCGGGATGTGTTACCTTGCATCTCTCTCATAGATAGATGAATAGTGAGGGAGGTCAATAGAGAGCCGTGACGGCGATGGATGTTCCAAGCCCTCTAGAGGCTTTGAACTTTAATTTTGTCACAATATCAGGCAGAATGACACCCTTGAGCATACACAGTAAGGCGCACTCCCTACCCACGTGTATTATGCATCTCGGGATGCATAACCTTGCATCTCGAAATGAATACAAATGACAAATGTGGGTATCACCGTGACTGAATAACTTGACTTAACATAAACGTTAGCTAGATAAATGGAGTGGTTGGTTTAACGTGGAATGGGGAGTTGCGGGACCGAGTTGGCCATTATTAGACTTTAGGGACTTTAGGGATTGAGTCTCAAACTCGGTGAGAGTAAAAGGACCAAATTGGTATTTTTGCCATCAATAACCAATAGATTTACTTCTTTTAATGCCCATGGTGAAATATTTAATACTCTAAAGTGGATTACTATCCTGTAAGACTTAATTGGGTGCTAGCCTTTTACAACCTTGGGAACAAGGTTGCTTTGAAGGAGTGGGTAATGTTGCACATATATTTAGATATGAGATGTTACACAAGTAGTTATTATAGAATTAGTTATGGATAGTTAGGTTAGTTACATTTATCGTAACAATTCTATAAATACTCTTGTATATGAGATTATAATGAATATGAAAAAAATATTTTTAAGTCTCTCTTTGCCTTCTTCCTCTCATTCTCTCTAATCTCTCTTCTATCTAAATCTTGCCCTTTCTTCTCAAATCTTTTCTCTTCTCTCTAATTCAACCTCTCTTTTTTAATTATCTTTCTGCTTTTCTAGTCAAGCTCAAATGCAGGTTGCATCAAACTCATCCCCACTTTTTTTTAAATCGGAAATGGCCATTGTATTAGTAATGAGAATTACAATTACAACAGCTGATTTTAAGGAATAATAATTTGCAAATGAATACTAAATCCACCTCCCTACTTAAACTCAACCTCATGCGACAATTGTGTGCCAATTTCTAATCCATTCGTTAAGAAAAAAGCCAAATTTCTTCCAAGCGATCAGCCATGTTGCCACTTGATACTTGATGAAGGTCCTATTTCTTTTCTATTATGACATCTTTACCTATGAATATTCGTCTATTCCTCTCAAGCCATATATACCACAACAAAGCAAGAATAGATGCATTCCATGCAACCTTATAAATCTTCGTCAAACAAGTAAGATTCCAATGCGAGAAAATGGAATCCCAATTTTAAGAACACGATCTCTTCTACCAAAGTCCTCCAACATAGCCTACCAAAGGTGCTTTAAAGTTTCATTTGCACTTTGACATAGGACACACCAACTAGGAAGCAAAGTCTAGTGAGGCAATCTTTCTTGCAATCTTTCACATGTTACCTTCTTAAGAGAAACAAGTCAAGTGAAAATTTTTACCTTATGCGAGATGGGTGCCTTCCTAATATGGCAACTCATCCTCATAAGGAAATCTACTCATTGTTAAATGTAATCTAGATTGCCTAGGCACCCTAAGCAATAATTACCTCTCATAAATTGGCATAACACATAGAGAGGACATAAGTTATGGTTGTAGTTTGATAATTGAAATCCGTTTAAAAAAAATTCACATTTCTTTGTGATAACTCAAAAACATAAAATGTGAGCTAGGTTTGAATCGTAAGTCATATTAGTGGCAGATTCGATTGGGAGTTTTATAGCCTTGACTGTTAATCTTATGAATTCATTGTCATACAATAGTTCTAAGAGGTGAGTTGTGCAGTGAAGTAAAATATGAACCTATCTTTTCAGGCAATATTTCAGCGGTATCCAAGGCCTGAGAAGGAGTACCAATCATTTTCTCTTATACATGGTGACAGGTCCTTGGATTTGGTAAGTAACTTTTCTTCTTGTATCTATATTTTTTTTGTTGTTATCCAATCAAAAACATATTATTTTTAGTTGATAGGAAGATGATTTGACGATGCATGTTATGGATACTTAATGATAAATGGCTGTTGACAGATATGCAAGGATAAAGATGAAGCCGAAGTCTGGTTTGTTGGCCTGAAGGCATTGATTTCACCTGGTAACCTCCGGAAATGGAGAACAGAACCCAGAAATGAAGGCATTGCATCAGACACTCAAAGTATTGATTCTCGGAGAAACTCTCCTGTGGTTTCACCCAGTGGCAGTAACCATGCCTTCCATAAGGTTATTTCCAGTCCTTTTTACTTGTGTCGTTATGCTGAATCTTGATTCAACTTTTGTCATGTAAAAAATTTAAAGGAAAAGTAATAATAAATAGAGAAATGGAAGAAAGTCTATCGTGTTCCTCATTCCTTTCAACTCTCATTCTGCTGTTCTAATTGCAGGACACTGGAGACGTTCAAAAAACTCTGGTTCCTCATGAGAGCCCTCCAGGTAATGGTTTTGGAAAGGCATTTTCTGATGTCATGTTATATACTGCATCCACCAAAGCTTCAGCTTCAACTCAATCAGAGTTGGTTGTCAATTCCATCAATTCCTTGTCCTCGGGTGCTGCCGAGAATTCAAAGGCTTCTGCTGCTGAAACTTTTCGAGTTAGTTTGTCTAGTGCACTTAGCTCGTCAAGCCAGGGATCTGGTCATGATGATTTTGAGTCTTTAGGTGATGTTTTCATCTGGGGAGAGGGAGTTGGAAATGGGTTGTTGGGTGGTGGTGACCGCAGAGTGGGAAGTTTATATATATCCAATATGGATGCTCATTTTCCCAAGGCGTTGGAGTCTACAATGGTGCTTGATGTAAACAATATTGCATGTGGTGCTAGGCATGCTGTGTTAGTGACCAAGCAAGGGGAGATCTTTAGCTGGGGAGAGGAGTCAGGTGGTAGGCTCGGGCATGGCGTTGAAGCTGATGTTTCTCACCCAAAGCTCATAGAAACACTCAATGGCTTGAATGTTGTGCAAGTAGCATGTGGAGAATATCATACCTGTGCTGTTACATTATCTGGAGATCTCTATACATGGGGTGATGGTGTTCACAACTCTGGTCTTCTTGGTAATAGGAGTGAAGTCAGTACTTGGATACCAAAGAAGGTTGGTGGCCAAATAGAAGGCTTACAGGTTTTGTCTGTCTCTTGTGGACCATGGCACACTGCTGCTGTTACATCTGCAGGTCAATTGTTCACTTTTGGTGATGGAACTTTCGGTGCCTTGGGACATGGTGATCGTGCTAGCAGCAATATGCCAAGGGAAGTGGAATCTCTTAAAGGTTCGAGAACGGTGAGAGTTGCTTGTGGCGTATGGCACACGGCTGCCATTGTGGACGAATTGAGCGAGAATTCTAGTACTAGTAATTCCTCATCTGGAAAGCTCTTCACATGGGGCGATGGCGATAATAATCGACTAGGGCACGGCGATGAAGAAACTAGACTAGTTCCTGCATGCGTGGCGTCCTTGGATGATTTAAGTTTTTGTCAAATAGCTTGTGGCAATGATATCACTGTTGCTCTCACAACTACAGGACAAGTGTATACAATGGGAAGCACTGCTTACGGACAGTTGGGGAATCCAGAAGCAGATGGGAAAGTTCCCACTTGTGTTAACAAGAAAATCAGTAGTAGTTTTGTTGAAGAGATAGCTTGTGGTTCATTTCATGTTGCAGTCTTGACATCAAAGGCTGAGGTCTACACCTGGGGAAAGGGAGCAAATGGTCGATTAGGCCATGGCGACAATGATGATAGGCATACCCCTAAGCTTGTTGAAATTTTGAAGGATAGACAAGTTAAGAGTGTTGTGTGTGGCTCAAGTTTTACTACTGTCATATGTCTCCACAAATGGGTGTCTAGTTCTGATAATTCCATATGCTCTGGTTGCCGTAATCCTTTTGGTTTTCGGAGAAAGCGCCATAATTGTTACAATTGTGGGTTGGTATTTTGCAAAGCTTGCAGTAGTAGGAAGTCTGTTCGAGCTGCACTAGCTCCGAATTTCAACAAGCCCTATCGCGTGTGTGATGATTGTTTTGCTAAACTTAAAAAGTTCATGGAATCTGGTACAACCTCTCGATTTTCTAGAAATCAAAGTGGGAGCTTACATTCTAATTTCAATGAGTCCTTGGAAAAGGAAAATCTAGAATCAAGAACACAAGGGTATGCCTCTAGGCTGTCTTCTGTGGAATCATTTAAGCTGGCAGAGAGCAAAAATTCCAAGAACAGCAGGAAATTGGAATCAACTAGTAACCTAGCTCTATTTGACAATGGAAAGCCTCAATGGGGTAGTTCTTACTCATCAAAATTGTCAATTTCGTTCTTTGGGTCTTCAAAGAAACTACTCTCTTCTTCTGTTCCCAGTTCGAGAGCAGTTTCACGGACAACATCTCCAGTTTCAAGACGGTCTAGTCCACCTCGCCCAGCATTATCCTCATTGACTCCTGACGTTATTGTTCATGACCCAAAGCATGCAAATGACAGCCTCAGCCAAGAAATTGTAAAACTGAGGGCCCAGGTATACCGTTTAGTTGCATGGACGTGTCGGTCATTTCAATGCACATACTTATTATGCTTGATCTCAATGCTAGTTGATCATATCTATGGTATTTTAAGTTTTTGCCCATTTTTATTATATATATAGTACTATTAATTTCCTTTGATACATAAAAGCAGTGGAAAAATATTTTTAAAGTGGAAAACGTTGTTGAAGTCTTAGACAGGTGTAGTTGACGACCCTGTAATACATATTCTTGAACTTGGGGCTGTCTTGCATTGGGGACGATTTCCGTGATTGTAATCTGTACGCATATATTTTAGTGTTTTAAAGAGTTAGGACATCTCATCAACTTGACTGTGATTCATTTGGTATGTAATCTAGTTCCATCTGTTAAAAAATTAACTTGGCATTATGTTCAAAAAACAATAAAAAGAAAAGAAAATTTTAACTTGGCCTTTGGAACTGTGCTTTGAGACCAAAAGTAGACTGCTCTATGGCAGAAATCATTCAATCTTTGTTCCAATGGAACGAGTTTTTCCATGGTCACCTTTCTATCTACATCATGTTAAAGTTAAAGAGGGATTTGGCAAGATGAGAATAAGCTAAAGTGAATTCATTCAATGATGACCAATAAGATGTGCAAATTCACCTCGATAAGATTTCCTCCAATTTCTTGATGGGTGTTGGGGAAAACCAGTTGGTTGTGTTCTGGCGGCAACTTCAAAAATGCTTATCCTGGCTTGTTTCTTGTTCTCAAATATACCAATGATTTGGGGAACCTTTTGGAACTACTGTCTGGTTACCTCAGTCATGAGTTGAATTCTTATGAATTGGTTGACATCTTGAACTGGTCCAACTGGAAAAAATCATTGTTCAGCTTCATAGTATTGATTTGATGCATAACTATGGCCGTTCAAATGCTTTAGGAGTACATTTAGCTTTACTGAATCTTGCTGGAAAATCATTGTAGGTTGAGGAACTTACGCAAAAGTCCGACAGTCTTGAAGCTGAGTTGGAAAGGACATCTAGGCAATTGAAGGAGGCCAACGAAACTGCAGAAGACGAAGCAGAAAAATGCAAGTCTGCAAAGGAAGTCATTAAATCTCTCACTGCACAGGTGCCATGCTTTGTCTCAACCTATTTATTTTCTACCTTGGTATGAAATTACCAGAACTTCCATGAATATTTATATTTTTTTCAAAGACGAATTAAGAATTACATGCAAATTACAAACATTAAAACGTTTGAGATAAATGATGTAATTTGCAAATTTCAGAGCTAGCTTATTAGAAAAAGATTATAACCAATGTCAACTTTTAAAAAATACTCTTACAGAATAGAAACTGAAGGAATTCGACAAGGTAGGGGTAGACCAAAGTTAACTTGGGACGCATTAATTAGGAGGGATTTGAATGGTTTGGAAAGCTCACCATCAATTGCACTAAATCGAGCACAATGGAAGAGTTTGATCCATGTAGTCGACCCCAATTAATTTGGGACTGAGGCTATGTTGTTGTTGTTACATAATAGAAGCATATTAGATAATGCCAAACTAGAAATTAATAATTAATGACAAGTATGAGGAATTAATTCTGGCTTATTGCAAAAAGAAAAGAATAGAAATTTAATATCGAAAAGAATCTAAACCATTAAAATTGAGCTTACAAACTTTTATAATTAGGTGTAATTTGTAAAAGGGGGACGACTATTTTCACACATGTATGTGCTTTCAGCACTCATGTGTTGGTGCACCCAAAAACGTGTTAGGTTAACCCATAAAAGTAGTCAATGATTTCCTATAATACCTTTTGATTAATAATTTAATACAAACACCCTCCCATCTAACTTGTCTCCTACGTTGCCCACCCACAATTGTCACACCCAATCCCATTTCCTTCCATTCGCAAAAAAATGAGAAGAGAAGGTTGGGACCTATTAGTTGATCATCTTTAAGTGTGCTTCGGCTTCTCATTCTTTCCCACCCACCATCGTCCTACTCATGCTTCGACCTCCGAAGAGAAAAAAAAAAACCCTTCCATCCCTTTGCGTGCTATTCGCCGAGTGATTCGACCAAAAAGAATGAAATATCAATTGTTGACGAGATAAATTTTGATAAAAAAATGGTGGAATTTCAGTTGTCCAATCGGAACGAAATGCTATTAAACGTATCATTCGACTGAAACATTGATGTTGTCTTTCGGTGGGACTGGGCCGAAACCTCACCTTGGCGATCCAGTCCTGTCCATCCAGAATGAATCGCAATCATATTCATTATTGATTTCGGTCGGATAAGACCAGAACTAAGACGCGTTTGAATAGCGCATGGATGGAACATTATCTTAGCGATCCAGTCCTGTCCAACCAGGATTGAAACAATGTCACACCCACAAGCATGGTTCCAGTTAAGGCCAACTAGGTCTTTAGGTTTGCGTTCCGATTGGATCAAATTGGGATTCTTATCATGGTTCCCGGATACGCAGGGCTGGAACTAATGACGGAAAAAAAGTTTCTCTAATATAAATTCCTACATAAATTGTTAGAACTATATCGATAATCAAGAAAGAAGTATAATCTGATAATAAAATCACCAACCTTACGTGTAGAAACACTATCCTAAAGCGAAATTGTCCCCGCACAATACCATGGTTTGATGGACAAATCACTCTCCAAGATACAATTTCTTACATTCCAATGGGAACTTCAATTAAAATGTGCAGCGAACTCTATGAATTGATGTGCTCTCGAAGAAGGCAGAGAAGTTAAAGAAAATGGATAGTAAAACAGAGTGACAGAGAAGTTAAAGAAAGATATATAGAAAACATTGTGCTTATTCGATTGATTATCCTTTGTTTTATAGTTGTTTGACGTCTTTACGAATGGGTGTTTATCGAACCTAAAGTCTCGTTTCTACGCTCAATAGCAAAAAACACATCCCAAATTTTTTTTTAATGAATCGTTGGATTCGGGATAAGTTTTTAAAGTCAGAAAAGAATGACAGAATGGAATGAATTTTATTCAGCCATTTTGGCGTGTTTAAATAGAAAATTACGAGTAAATGCTTTACATAAAAATAGCAACTAATTGATCCTAATTGATCCTAATTGATCCTAATTGATCCTATCTTATCAAAACAGATTTACAAACTATTAAAAACTGATTATACGACTAATTACTTCTAATTCTAATTAATTACAAATAGAATAAATATACTAAATAACAATCCTAATAATTACTTGTTAATATTCTCGACACCCCTCCTCAAGTGGAGAATAGATATCGATAATTCCCGACTTGGATAGAAACCCTTCGAACATAGCGATAAAAAGTCCCTTAGTAAGAACATCGGCGAGTGCTCGGATGATGGAACAAAGGGTATGCGAGATATCGCCGTTTTCCGCTTTCTCTTGATGAAATGTCGATCTATTTCGACATGTTTTGTCCGTCATGCTTTGCACAGGGATTCGAGCAATATTGATTGCCGATTTGTTGTCGCAAAGACAACCTCATCGGTTTATCTCCTTCAACCTTCACTCCTCTAAGATCTTTCGAAGCCATAACAACTCACATACTCCTTAAGCCATAGCTCGAACTCGGACTCAAGATCGCTTTCTTCGAGAAACAATGGTTGTTTCTTGCTCCTCCAAGTAACTAAGTTGCCCCTGACAAAGGAGCAATAGCGGGTGGTAGATCTCTTGTCTGTAGAACTTCCGCCCCAATCGGCATCGGTGAAGATCTCCACTCTTCTGGCTCCCGTTCTTTGAAAACATAATTCCTTTACCCGGCTTCCTTTCAAGTAATGAAGAATCCGATGAACGACCTTTGAGTGTTTTTCTCGATGGACAATGCATAAACCGACTAACCAAGCTCATCCGCAAACGCAATATCTCGGCTTGTATGCGCCAAATAAATTAGCTTCCCCACCAAAGATCCGATACGGTTCTTGTCCACAAACTTCAAAGACCATCTTCTTTTTTTCGAGTTTCGATTCGGATCGACAGAGTTGCCACCGGTTTACATCCGAGTAATCCAGTCTCTTTCAAGAGATCAAGAACATATTTTCTTTGTGAGATAACTATTCCTTTTGAGGATCTAGCCACCTCCATTCCAAGAAAATATTTGAGTCGTCCTAGATCTTTGACTTCAAACCGGTTGGATAAGAAGTTCTTCGAGTGACTCCAACTCTACTATGTCATCTCCTGTCATCACAATGTCATCTACATACACAATTAAAATAGCAATTTTACCATGATTGTGTTTGTAGAACATCGTATGATCTCGAATGAGCTTGAGTGTAACCACATTGTTTCACGGTTCTCGTGAATCTTTCGAACCATGCCCTCGGAGATTGTTTCAATCCAAATATGGATTTCTTTAGCTTACATACTCGCCATCCTTCTTTAGCTCATCAAAGCCCGGTGGAGCTTCCATATACACCTCCTCCTCTAGCTCGCCGTTTAAGAACGCGTTCTTCACATCAAACTGTCCGAGAGGCCAATCCAGTTAGCGGCTAACGAGAGAAGAACACGTACGGTGTTTAGTTTGGCCACGGGAGCGAAGGTTTCCTCGTAGTCAAGGCCGTATGTCGAGTGAAGCCTCGTGCTACGAGTCGAGCCTTGTATCTCTCAACCGAGCCATCGGCATGGTATTTTATGGTAAACACCCACTTGCGCCTACACATTTTTTCCTTCGGGTAAAGAGGTAAGATCCCACGTGTCATTCTTCTTCGGGGCCTTCAACTCCTCAAAGACCGCCTCTCTCCATCTCGGAACCTCTGAGCTTCATGTATCGACTTAGGTAGTTCATCATCCATAATCCTGGTGGAAAAGGCTTTGAAATCGGTGAGAGCTTATGATAAGATACGAAATTGGATATTGGATGTTTTGTGGTACATGATCGACACCTTTGCGTAAGGCTATGGGTTCAAAGAAATCTGTAGAAGGTTCTAAATTTGGAAGAGAAGTAGGAGAAAGAGCGATCGTACCTTGGACCTCGGTCGAGTCCGATGATTGGCCCACCTCGGGAGGCTGGTGGAATATTACTTGGTTGAGTCCTCCTTTTAGAATAAACACGAAGTTCGGTAGGTGGTTCCAAGTTGTTTTCTACCCGGGTCTCACGAGGTTGTGAATTTATAGGTTGTGAAATCCTAGGATTAGTTACGAAATAATTGATTCCACCGAACTATTTTCAACCGATTTTGGCAAAGATATTTGTTCCCAAAAACTCATTTCGAATCATTCTCCCCTAGGAATTGAGTTTTTTTCAAAAAAAGGTTGTTTTTCAAAAAAAGTGACATCCATACTCACGTAATATTTTCCAGATTTAGGATCAAAACATTTATACCCTTTTTGTGTTGGTGAAAAACCAAGAAATATGCATTTATGTGCCCGGGGATCAAGCTTTCCTCTATTATGGCCGTGTATATGAACAAAAGCAATGCAACCAAAAATTTTAGGTGTTAAATCGGTGAACGATCTATTTTCGAAACATATTCTTTAGTGCTTGCAAAGGAGTGATGTAATTAAGAACTCTTGTAGGCATTCGATTAATCGAGATAAGGCTGCGATTAAGAGCGCTTCATTCCAAAAACGATTAGGAACATTCATAGCAAATAATAACGCCCTGACACCTCTAATAAATGCCTATTTTTCCTCTCAAACCACTCCATTTTGTTGGGAGTATCAACGCAAGAACTGTGATGAATAATTCCTTTTTCTTTCAAAAAATCACCTAAGATTGCATTAAAATATTCTCGACCATTATCGGTTCTAAAAGCTTGAATATTAGTATGAAACGAGTATTAATCAAAGAGTGAAAATTTTTGAAAACATTTGCGGCCTCGGATTTTTCCTTTAGAAGATAAATCCATGTGACTCTAGTGTGATCATCAATGAATGTGATGAACCATCTAGAGCCCGAGGCAATTTTTACTCTTGAAGGACCCCAAATATCACTATGCACGAGTGAAAAAGGTTTTGATGGCATATACTTCAAAGAAGGATAAACAGATCTATGATGTTTTGCCAACTCACAAACTTCACAACAAAAAGATGAAATGTCTTTATTTTTAAAAAGATTTGGAAACAAATATTTCAAGTAATTAAAATCTGGATGGCCTAACCTATAATGCCACAACATTATGTCATTCTCGCAAGACAAGGTAGTTAAACATCTTGGTTTCGAACTTGTTCATCTCAAGGATTTTCCGAGAGACAAGTGATAAAGTCCATCAACTTCCTTAGCATTGCCAATCATCTTCCCCGAACAAGGGTCCTGAAATTCAAATCCAAAAATGTTATTGTAGCAATACATTTGCAATCATGAATAATACGACTAACGAGATGAGATTGCAAGAAATCTTTGGAACATGTAGGACATTTAGTAATGTAAGAGATGGAGACATAATAATAGAGCCTTTTCCAAAAATAGAGGTTAGAGAACCATCGGCAATTTTAACTTTCAAATTTCCGAGATAAAGGATAATATGAAGAGAATATGGAGGAACTACCAAATCATATGATCGGTTGCCCCCAATCTATGATCCAAGGGTTTAATTTTGAGCATTTGTGAAAGTTGTAGGGTAAGTACCTTTTTGAGCTAAAGAAGAAGAGGCAATGTAAGATGATGAGTTAGGAGTGTTGGATACAATTGAATGAGAACTCATTAGTTGATACAATTGCTCTAGTGTTCTTTCTTTGAAGGCATACGTCTCGAGGTAGATTTCGGCTCTTTGGAAGTGTCTTCGGATGAGGCATGAAAACCCTTTGAATCACGAGGATTCTGTTAGATGAAGGGTTCTCGGGCGGCTTTCCATGCAGCTTCCAACATTTGGCCTTAACATGCCCCGGCTTGTTGCAATGCTCGCAGATTGGCCGGTCTTTATCGTTGCGACGGTCGTTGCGGCGTGGTGGCCGACTAGAGAACAGGCGAAGGCTCGGTGGGAGCCGGGTGAGTGTCCTCCGAGCATGACGGTCCCGCCTCTCTCTCTTCTTCCTCGGCAAAGACTTCTCTAGTACTCGGCGGTGGATCACGACCAAGAATGCGTCCTCTCACTTCATCTAATTCCTTATTAAGTGCCGACGAGGAATTCGAAGACACGTTCTTTTTCCACCATTTTCTCGAAACAAAGCCCCGTCCTTCGCACGCTCCACTCATAATCGCCGAACATATCTACCTCTTGCCACAAGGTTTTTAAGTCGGTATAATATTGAGTGACGCTTTTCTCACCTTGTTTTAGCCTCCATAGCCGAGTTTTTAGCTCAAACCACCGTCCCTGCATTCCCGAGATCGAGAATAAGTCTCGTTCACACGGTCCAAATGTCATGAGCGCAAAGTAGGTAGGAAGAGATAGGTTCTTCCTACACTCGAGTCCATAGAATTTATGAGCCAAGACATGATCATCGAATTCTCTCGCCTCCCATTTTTCGAACCTTCATCTTTCTCAGTGGGTCTCGCATTGGTACTGTAAGATAGTCGAATTTTCCACGGCCTCGAATGAACAGCTTTCACCGATTGGGACCACTCAGTAGGAAATTGTTTCCATTCGGCTTGTGAGAAGTGATGGAAAGGTTTTGGAAAGATTCGATGGTGAAGGGAATTGAGGGTGAGCGAATAGAGCTCATAGAATCGATACCGAGGTATCATCGGAGGTTTAGCCATTTAGGCTCGATACCATAAAGTCGAAAAGAATGACGAAATGGAATGAATTTTATTCACCATTTTGGCGTGTTTAAATAGAAAATTACGAGTAAATGCTTTACATAAAAATAGCAACTAATTGATCCTAATTGATCCTAATTGATCCTAATTGATCCTATCTTATCAAAACAGATTTACTGACTATTAAAAACTGATTATACAGCTAATTACTTCTAATTCTAATTAAATACAAATAGAATAAATATACTAAATAACAATCCTAATAATTACTGTTAATATTCTCGACAGTTTTAATCATATGTCATTAGTTAATTCAATTTTAATTCCTTTAATACCGAATTTAAGTACGGTGAATAATTACCGATGGATAATTACGTAAACCCAACATTAATTAACATCAAATTAATATGTCGCCAATATTATAGGAGACTATTATCGTCTATTAAGTAGGAGATGAATCTCACTTCAACTAGGACATTTGGGATGTTTTGCTAATAAACACATAATTAACAAATTTAACGTTAATTAAAATTACAACATAAACCACACAAAAAATCCTTGTAGATCTTCCTAATTTCCTTCAAAACATGATTTTGGTTCCATTGTACCCCAAAACAAGATAAAGTTAGGGTGGGATGGTGGATTGTTGTGTTGGGGTTAAAACTGTCATTATTAATAAGGGTTTTTGGTCCAAAACTTTTTTTTTTTTTTTTTTTAATTTAAGGTGTTGAAAGCACATATAGGTGGAAATAGTCGCCCCTTTTAGTAAATTGTGAAAAGAGAAAATACTAGAAATATATTATAAAAAGGTGCTTCTTTAATATGCTTTGACAAAATTTGGATTTCACTACCACTTAGATAAAGTTATTTGTGAATTTCAAAAGAGAATGAAGTTTATTGTATGTTCTTCTTGTGTACATGGTAATCTATATATACACATAGGTCTAGAATACTAAAGGAAAGTGCAAGTCCACAAAAGGAACCTACTAATTACACGGCATACTAATTTCCTTATCTACTAATTACACGAGATTCTATATTATTTAGTTTCCTTAACACCCTCCCTCAAACTCAAGATGGGTTCATATAAATCAACTTGAATTTGTCAACCAAAGCATGAAAGCGACCCGGAAGATGAGCTTTAGTGAAGATATCAGTCGTTTGGTTAGAGGAGGAAATAGAAGAAAGCTGAAGAGTGTCTCGAACTAGGTGTTGACGGACAAAGTGACAATCATTCTCAATGTGTTTTGTTCGCTCATGAAAAACATCATTGTGAGCAATTTGGATCGCACTTTGATTGTCACAATACAGGATGGTTGTAGAAGCATGTGTAACCCCCATATCTTCAAGTAACCAACGAAGCCAAAGTAATTCAGAGGTAGCATCAACAAGGGCCCGATACTCAGATTCTGTTCTGGAGCGAGATGTGACTGTTTGTTTCTTGCTTCGCTAGGATATTAATGAGCTGCCCAAGAAGAAACAATAACCAGTAGTAGATCGTCGGTTGGTCGGATCACCGGCCCAATCTGCATCCGAGTAACAAAAAATACTAGTGGAGAGTCTACAGAGAAGTGGAGACCGTGAAACAGAGTGCCTTTCATATATCGAAGGATGCGGAGAACAACAGTAAAGTGAGCAGTACGAGGAGCCGGCATGAGCTGACTAACGATATGAACTGCGTAAGCAAAGTCTGGACGACTTACAATAAGATAAACCAAACTTCCCATAAGCTGGCGATATAGGGTAGGATCTGAAAGAAGTGTACCATTTGATGGAGTCAGCTTGACATTTGTGCCCAATGGAGTGGATGCAACAGTAGTATCAATAATCACAGATCGAGAGATCAAATTAGAAGCATATTTCGCTTGTGAAAGATAGTATCCATCCGAAGTAGAAGCAACTTCAAGACCAAGAAAGTAGCTCAAGTTGCCCAAATTCGTCATCTTAAAGTGACTTTTGAGATATTGTTGTAAGTCAAATATCACAGTTTAGTCGTCCTCGGTTATGATCATATCATCTACATAAAGCATGAGAAGAACCATGCCCTCTACAATTCTTCGAGTAAACAAGGCAGAATCGTGAGGATTCGACTGAAAGCCAAACTGTGCAATAGTAGAACTGAACTTGGCAAACCATGCGTGAGGAGCTTGTTTAAGCCCACACAATGCACGACGAAGGAGACAAACTTGCTTTGAAGAATGAGAATATCCAGGGGGCGGGCACTTATAAACTTCTTCTGCAAGACTCTATTAAGAAAAGCATTTTGAACATCCATTTGGAATAAAGGCCAATGTCTGACAGCTGCCACAACAAGCAAACTTTGAACAGAGGTCAAGCGCCACAGGTGCAAATGTCTATTCATTGTTAATGCCGAATTCCTGTGTGTAGCCTTTAGCAACCAGACGAGCCTTATACCGTTCAACAGAGCCATTAGAGCGAGTTTTTATCTTGTAAATCCATTTGCGTCCAATTGGAGTCTTGCCGGAGGGTACATCCACTAAGTCCCAAGCATGAGTCTTTTCTAATGCACACAATTCTTTTGACATTGCATGCTGCCAAAGAGGGTCAGAACTAGCCTCTCGATACGAGGAAGGCTCATGTAAAGAAGCAATAGCAGAGAAACAATGATAATCTTTGAGGTAAGGGGGAGGTTCAGTTACCCGTTCAGAACGACGAGGGGGAACATGAGCAGGAACAAGAATATCAGAGGGGACAAATTCTTCAACGACGGGTGTTGGAATGGGATCATGATCATTGAGCTTATCTGGAGTACCTGCAACAGGAGATGAAAAAACTCGATAGACGAATTAGTGAAAAATGGTTGAGTACAGGATAAGGAACTGTCGAACTTGGATAGAGTAGAAAACATGATATGTTCCCAAAAGGTGACATGTTTGGAGATGCGCAATCTTCGAGAAAGAGGGTCCCAACATCGATAGCCCTTATGTTCAATTTCATACCCAAGAAAACAACACAGACGAGCACGCGGTTCAAGTTTGGTATGCGCGGGAGGGGTTAAGAAGAACAAAACATGCACAACCAAAAACTTGAAGATTAGAGTAGTTTGGTGGTGTACCATATAATCGTTCAAAAGGAGAGATGTTCTTTAGTACTGGTGTGGGAAGTCGATTAATGGTATAAACACAATTTAAGGCGGCTTCACCCCAAAACTTTTTAGGACAAGATGTTGGGAGAAGTTGGGCTCGTACAGAATCTAGGATATGACGATGTTTTCTTTCGGCTCGACCATTTTGTTGAGAGGTATACGGGCAGGAACGTTGAATAATGGTACCTTGCAGTTTAAGAAACTGAAAAAGAACAAAATCGCGGTATTCTAAAGCATTGTCAGTACGAAGAATTTTGATTGTAAATGCAAATTGAGTTTTGATAATGTGAACAAAATCAATATAAGTTTGGGATATTTCAGATCGATGCTTTAAAAAATATATCCAGGTGAACCTGGAATAATCATTAATGAACAATACAAAGTATCGATAACAGTTCACAGTTGAAGTAGGTGCAGGACCCCAAACATCAGAATGAATTAATCAAAACGGAGTATTATTGATGGACTCACTGAGATTGAAAGAAAAAGCAGGTTGTTTTGCTAACTGACAATGCACACAATCAAAAGACTCAAATTTAGAAATACCCAATGACCCACTGAAACAAGAGTATGGAGTTTTCTGGCAGATGTATGGCCAAGATGAAGATGCCACTGATAGACTGAGGGGTGGAAACTGCAGTAGAAATCTGTTTAACAGTAGGCATGTGAAGTGACGTGAGCTCAAATAATCGCCCCACTTTGATCCCCGTTCCAAGAATTTGAGTCGTCTGAATGTCCTGTATCTAATAATCAGTGGGAGAAAATAAGACAGTCAAGCCTTGGTCACATAATTGACCAACATAAATAAAATTAAGAGTAAGGTCAGGAACACAATGAGTGTAAGGGAGATTCAAACTAGGGATGGATACGGTTCTTGAATGGGTAACAGACTTGGAGCTACCATTGGCGGTTTAAATGCTCGAAAAATGAGGTGAAAGATTGTTGTTCGAGAGGAGAGACAATTTTGGTGTCATATGATTACAACACCCAGATTCAAAGAACCAATGGTTACCTGAGGTTGCAGATAAGGCAGTGGTTTGGGGAGGTATCACCTGTTTGATGATTGCTTCCAAATCACTCATAGAAAACATCGGAGAGGAATGTGACCCATCAGATATAGCAGCAACAACAGAAGGACCAGTTTTAGAGACTGATGTAGACTTGAATGTGCCTTTGTGACGAGGTCGTCGGGTTGGACAGTTCTGCACTATATGACCGCGTTCATGACAATATCGATACTCAATTGTAAGACAAGTAACAAACGAATGACCTGTTCTTTTACAGTTCTTACAAAAGAGTGGGAGGGATTTCGACCATGATTGAGTAGTTGCTAGGGTCACTTCTGATGAAGATGAAGAGTTGACCAAGCCAAGCCGAGTTTCTTCAAACAAAATTTCTTTCACAGCTGCATCAAGAGAAGGCAGGGAATCACGATGCAGGAGGGTCGCTCGGACTGATTCATATTCAAAGAGAAGAGCCATGAGAACTTGGATGAGATGAAGGTGCTCTTTGCTAATCTTAGCTTGTTGTAACTGGTTCCAGATTGGCTGAATGTGTGTTAAGAAATCATTGATGGACTGACCAACTTCTTGTTTCAAACTATTCAGAGTTGTGAACAACTGATAATACTGTGCCAAACCAGAAGTTTTGTATCTAAGAGACAGGAAATTCCAAATTTCTTTAGCCGTTGCAAAATCAACAAACTGAATATGAATAGAAGGAGTAGATATATTACAGAACCAGGTGATGATCTGATGATTTTTGCTGTCCCAATCGTCAAGTCGATCAAGAAATTTGGCGTTTGTTTCAGTGTCATCTTTTTCTGGTTTGGGGTTGTCTCCCGTAACGATTCGCTAAAGTTTCCGACCAATCAAAAAACTTTTACTCCGTTGGGACCAAAGTGTATAGTTTGAACCATCAAGAATCATGGAGATGGGATTTGAGACTTTACTTTTCTCCATCTATTAGGGAAGCAGTCAAATCAGTTAGAGGCGGCAGATGGTCAGACGCAAACAACGATTGGTGAACCAGTGCGACAATTGAGGCGAAAGCAGCGAGTGTGACGAGAGCGGGTATGTCAAACGTAGCCAAGACAGACGGGTGTGCAAATGACTCGGATGGCGTGCAGGCGGTCAACAGGCGTGCAGGCGATCAGATGACTCGGATGGATGGATGGATGGATGGCGCGGTGGTCAGTAGGGCAACAGGGCAGGAAGCTGTCGGCGGATGCGACACGCGGCCAGATGTGACAGGCGGCGCGTCAGATGATTGGTGCGGCAGACGAGACAGAGGGTCGGCGCGGCAGTCGAGATAGGCGGTTTAGTACAGATCGAGTACAAATTTGGGACAAAAAGAACGGAGAAAAGAACCACAGTTAGGGCTTTGATACCATGTGAAATTCTAAAGAGAATGAAGTTTATTGTATGTTCTTCTTGTGTACAGGGTAATCTATATAAACACATAGGTCTAGAATACAAAAGAAAAGTGCAAGTCAACAAAAGGAACGTACTAATTACACGGGATACTAATTTCCTTAACTACTAATTACACGAGATTCTATATTATTTATTTTCCTTAACATTATTTATACGTATTTTTAGCGTCAAAATATAATAAAAATTTTCAACACCGAGTTAGACTTCTTCGAATTACTTCCAAATGACTAAAGTCATTGGCAAAGTCAAATTTTTTTTTTTTGGCCAAATTGGTTGAAATATCCTAACCTTTTACACCTTTTGTTATTATATCCTAACATTTTTGAATTTGTTATTATATCCTAACCTTTTTAGATTGCTTGATTTGTATCCAAAGTCACATTTTAACTCTAAATTGGATGAGTTAATACTTAAATAATGAGTTTAAATAATAAATTTAGTAATTATTTTGGTAATTATAGGTGATGAGATGACTTTTTAAATTTATTATTTAGGTGCCACATCATCAAATTTGGAGATAAAAGTGACTTAGGATACAAATTCAACAATCTATAAAGGTTAGGATATAATAACAAAAGTTGTGGAAGGTTAGGATATTTTAACCAATGAAGCCTTTTTTTTTTCCCTTGTTTCCTACATGTTTATATCGGTCTAGACATATGGCCAATTTGCTTTATTTTCCAACAAGGGATAATATGTCTTTAAAATACTTCCCTTGTAATGATGTCTTCTTCAATGTTCAATAGTAGTTATTGACGTCGAGTTGGTTCAGTTTTATAGACCTTTGCTACATTTCCCTGACGAAGTATGAAAAGAAACGAAGAGATGAACACATTCACACAAAATGTGCTCTGATCTTCAATGATCAGAAAGCACTGCTCTATTGCCTTTTATAGACAGTTAGTGTTTACAACAGAATTTGGGTATTTGTTGACAAGTGTTACAATCTTGTTACATAGCTAAAACTACTCACGTGACTTGCACACAACACATTACAAATACTCCTTAATGAGCTGTTCTAACATCCCCCCTCAAGCGAGAGGGGATCTTAGTGACACCGAGCTTGAACTTGAGAAGATTGAACTGAGTATGAGCTAAGGGCTTAGTCATACAGTCAGCAATTTGATCAATAGTAGGAATATATTGAACCTCCAGTTGTTTATTGATGACCTTGTCCCGAACAAAATGTAAGTCGATCTCTATATGTTTCGTTCTGGAGTGAAATACAGGGTTGGAAGCCAGAGACCCTGCACTCATATTATCAGACCAAATCAATGGAATACTACGTGGAGTGAACTTTAATTCATATAAAAGAAACTGAAGCCAGGCAATCTCAGTTGCAGAATGAGCTAAAGCACGATATTTAGCTTCTGTACTTGAATGAGCAACGGCATGTTGCTTCTTGGATTGCCATGAAACAAGAGAACCACCAAAGTAGATGCTATAACCAGCAATTGATTTTCTGTCTTCTGGAGATGATGCCCAATCAGCATCAGCAAAACCAGTGATATTTAACACTGAAGAAGATTTGATATGTAAAGCTTCATAAGCAGTCCTTTGAGGAACCTAAACACTCGTTTTAAGGCTTGCCAGTGACATTGTGTAGGACACTGTTGAAATTGGCTGACTTTGTTAACTATAAACGTAATATCTGGTCTTGTATGTGTGAGGTATTGAAGACCACCTAGAGGCTTCTGTAAAGAGTGACATCAGTGAAAGCTGGACTGTCATTAGGGAGAAGATGTTTACCAGTTGCAGCAAGAGTTGTTGCAGCTTTGAGATTCTCGAAACCTGCCTTGTGGAGAATGAATATAGGATGCCTGATTTAGATAAAAACCCGTATGATCACGGGAAATTTCAATTCCTAAGAACAAACTCAATTCTCCCAAATCTTTCAATGCAAACACATTGTTCAGCCTTGAAATGTAGGATTGAATAATTGCCTTGGAGTTCCCAGTAATCAGAATATCATCTACATAGATGAGCACATAGACCAAATCCTGACCATGATGAAGAATAAAAAACGAAGAATCAGCCTTGGAGTTAACAAAATTCCACTTCAGTAGAGTTGCCTTTAATCTGTCAAACCAAGCTCGTGGGGATTGACGTAATCCATATATAGCTTTCTCAAGTTTGCTAACAAACTTAGGTTTGGTAGAATCTACAAATCCTTCTGGTTGAGGCATAAAGACTAATTCAGATAATCTACCATGGAGAAAACCATTGTTGATGTCCAATGCCTCACAGACCACTGATATGATGCAGCAATAGACAAAACCACTCTGATTGTAGATGCTTTAATGACAGGACTGTAGGTCATTGAGAATCAAATCCAGGAATCTGAGTATACCCTTAGACTACTAAGCGTGCCTTGTATCTGTTAATGGAACCATCTGTGTTCTTCTTGAGTTTGAACAGCCATCGATTACCAACTAAGGTTTGATTAGGATCAGGAGGGACTAAAGTCCATGTATTGTTTCTTTGGAGAGCTGAAAATTCAGCTTGCATTGCATCTGTCCACTCTTTGGACCTCAAAGTCTCTTTGACAGACTTTGGTTCACTAGGTACAATCTCGGAAGTGATAGCAGACAACACCTTTGGTTTAAAAATGCCATTACGTGATCTAGCGACCATTGGATGTGTATTGACTGGTGCTGAAGGAACAGTTGATGGACCTGATTCAGCTGCATTTACTGTCGAAACATCATTACATTGAGTTGTAGTTGGTACCACCTCTGAAACATCATCAGTAATTGGTGAAGAAATCGACAAGTTTGGTGATGTAACAGGTCTTGCTGGAGATGTAATGAAAGGTAATACAATTGTATCAAATGTATTATCTGAATAGGAATTCACTGCACTCGTAGAGAATGGAGAAGCATATGGGAATTCATTCTCATGAAACAATACATTTCGACTGATGTACATTGTGCCAGAAGGACTATAAGACATTTGTAACCTTTATGTGAAGAACTGTAGCCAAGAAATACACACTTCTCAGATCTGAAATTAAACTTGTGTTGATTGTAAGGCCTCAAGTAAGGAAAACATGAGCAACCAAACACTCTTAAAATAGAGTAATCAGGTGAGCTTTTCCACAACTTCTAATATGGAGTAGATCCTTGAAGAATCGGTGGAGGTAATCTGTTGATTAGAAATGTTGCAGTATGACATGCCTCCCACCAGAATGAATAAGGTAAATGAGCATGGGCAAGAAGAGTAAGAGTGGTTTCAATGATGTGACGATGTTTCCTTTCAGCTCTACCATTTTGTTGATGGCTATAGGGACATGAGTGTTGATGATGAATACCACTTTCAGCTAGAAAGGATTTAAAAGCAATGAACTCTCCCCCCCATGTCAGTTTGTACACACTTAATGGATCTAGAGAATTGTTTCTCAACCATCAATTCGAACTGGATGAAAATTTGTAATGCTTCACTTTTGAATTTCAAAGGAAATACCCAAGTAAAACGAGAGAAATCATCTATAAAGTGTATGTAATACATGAATCCCTCAGAAGATTTTACAGGAGCAGAGCCCCAAATATCAGAATGAATCAAGTCTAATGGTGCTTTGGCATGAAAATTAGACTTTGGATATGGTACGGCATGAATTTTGCGTAACTTGCAAGCATCACAAAACTCAACAACAGTACTAGGTAATACATGCTTATTACAGACTTTCAATACAAGAGAAAGAGTTTGAGCTGAAGGATGGCCTAGGCGAGAATGCCAGAGGACATTTGATGTAGAAGTGCCTTGAGAAACAAGAGCAGCTGGACGTGCTTTATTGACATAGAGCTGAGACTGAGGCTGAGACTCAAACTTGTACAAACCATCTTTAAGGATTCCCCGAAGTAAACTCACTTTGGTGTGAAGATCCTTAACAAGACAAAAAGTAGAATGGAATTCAACAAACACCGGATTATCAGCAGTCAATTGAGATATGCTAACAAGATTTTTGGTGATTTGAGGCACATATAAGGTATTTGGAAACTTTAACGAAGCAGATAGATGAGGTTTTATGGAACCAGTATGAGTAATTGCAAGATTGGAACCATTGCCAACAGTTAATGAACTGTTACCTGCATAACATGACTGATTGAAGAGTTGATTTGAATCATTAGTAACATGTGAAGAGGCACCACTATCTGCGTACCACTATCTGCGTACCATGACTGATCCATCACTGATTCTGGAGAAGCATAGAGAGCATGTGAAGCTGATTGGGCAGGAGTAGATCTGAACTGTTGAGGATTGATTCCTGGTTGAGAAGTATGTTGTGGATTATTGTGATTCTGAGATGGAGTAGTTCCCATATATGTCATATCTCCTTTGTAATAGCATATTGAAGCAGTATGACCTGATTTCCCACAAATTTGATACACTGGTCAGTTATTGAAGGTTCTACCACGACCACGACCTCTGTTATTGCGTCCACCATTAAAGCCACCTCGAAGATTAGAATTGCCTCTCCCTTGATGATGTCCATAGGACTGGTTTTGTGTTGATCGATTTCCATTATAGGAATTCGTGAAAGCAGCATTTGCAGTAGGTGAAACAGTCACAGATGCCATAGAAGATGCAAGATTGTTCATATATTGTAAAGTAGCTTCAAAACTCACCAATGTTGCATGTAATTCAGTCCATGATAGATCAACTTTTTGTTGAAGGACTGCAGTAATTGGAAGGTAATCCTTCTCTAATCCAGCAAACACACAAGAATTCACATCGGCACTTGACATAGGTGATCCAGCAGTGGACAAGCTATCAGCACTTGCTTTAACAAAACTCAAGAATTGATTCATCGTTTGTGTACCTTTTCTTGCTGTCAAAATTGCATTTCTACACACTTGAATTCGAGCTCGATTTTGAGCTCCAGACAGTATGCAATGGCCAACCAAGCTTCATTTGCAGTAGAGTATCTTCCAAGAATGGCTGTGGTGATTGAAGGTGTGACTGAATTCAAGATCCAGCCAAGCAGAGATTGATCTTTGTTCATCCAATCAAGAAATCTTGGATTTACTTCTCCGGTCTCTGGATATACTTTCTCTAGACATGGAATTGTTCCAAGAAGATATCCTTCATAGTTATTCCCTCGAATTACTGGTAGAATCAACGATCGCCATAGTAGATAGTTTGTTTCATCAAGTTTCACTGCCATTGTTTGGCTGAGTGAACCAAAAGGAGATGCTGCACTTGGTGCTCCATGTGCAGTTGGATTAGAGGTCATGGTGGCGCTCTGTGACGCCTGTGACGCCATTGTAGCGACTGGATCTGCTATGACTAACATCTGAGTTGCTCTGATACCATGACAAAGTATGAAAAGAAACGAAGAGATGAACACATTCACACAAAATGTGCTCTGATCTTCAATGATCAGAAAGCACTGCTCTATTGCCTTTTATAGACAGTTAGTGTTTACAACAGAATTTGGGTATCTGCTGACACGTGTTACAATCTTGTTACACAGCTAAAACTACTCACGTGACTTAAACACAACACACTACAAATACTCCTTAATGAGCTGTTATAACATTCCCTACTTTAAAACACTAGGTGACTAATATCTCATTTTATCCAATTTAATTCAGTGATTTGTTTGCCAAAGTATTTTCAATAGCGTAGAAGATTGTATTTAGATCTTTTTTCTCAAGAAGAAACAAAATGTGCATTGATTAATTTGGCTTCACTAGAACATGCACTACTTGTAATTGTTTGTTGGGGTCAAAGCGTCAGCATTTTATAGGACCTGATGTGGACGTTAGTAAAGTACATGTTAAGCCTTGCATATTTCATGTTGGGGTAAAATTGTCAGTGCTTACTCTGTCCACAAATTGAACATTATTTCACCTTGTTTAGTCTGTGCTAGAATATACCACATTTTGTTGGGTCAAAATCTTTCGGCAAGAGAAAGATTTGAAGATTAAAGGGAGAGATTCAAAGATCTAAGAGACAACGAGTGATAAATGAGACATCACTCACTTTTTTTATTAAAAAAATAAAGAAGCTCGCAGGCGTTTAGAAATAATGGAAAATGATTGAAAAACATTTTCCATCATTCCATCTCAATTGACCTCATACGATACTTTATCGTAGAACTTCTTGGGAAAGCAACAAGCTTCTGTAGAAGTTCGCGCAGAAAATATTAATAGTGAACTTGATCTCTGTATTCATTGAAACAAACTCTTGCTTCAGAAGCTTGGACGTGCTGCATGGGACTCATGATACTATATAGATCAGAGGATAGCAAAATGTATGCAGCCATATTGCTCTGCAAGTAAATGTGTCTGGTTTTGGATGTTATTGAATTGATGAATCAAGCGACGCTAAACTCTTGCTCTTGCAGCCTTACTTTTGATTGATATCCATATTCGGTTTCAAATTAAATAGATAGTTGAAGTGAGGATTGATCCTCAGAAAACTTGGAAATTCTGCAAATACACATGCTCTGGAAAATCATTCATAGTCTATTGACCTGAAAAATTGTCTCTGAAAATTCAACAATTCTTTTTGGTTTGAACGTGATCAAGTCTTCAACACATTACTTGAACTTAATATTGAACTCTAACTATGATAATTTCGTTGTGATTTACAGCAATATATATGTAACAGTTATGGTTCAAGTAATACTTAACATGACTTAATGATTACAGTTAAGGGATGTGGCTGAAAGGATACCTGAGGGATCCCTTGCAAGTAAGCCAGTTTCAGTTTCTGGCTACTCCAGTGAGCTTAGCCCACCTGCTTCTGACAGCCATTTCACCAGCACTATGTCTCATGTGGAAACTAATGGTTCCTCGGCTACACCACTCACGTCCAGTGGAACTACAACTCAAAATGAGCAGGCAGAGTGGGTGGTTCAGGATCAACCAGGCGTGTACATAACTCTTTCCTTATTGCCAGGAGGTGGGAAAAATCTCAAAAGAATACGATTCAGGTATGAGCATCTGTCTTCTCCAAGCTGTAAGAAGTAAAATTATTTTTGGCTGCATTATTGACCTTCAACCCATGAAGAGGAGACACTCTTCTCAAGATTCGCAACTCAAATTTTCCTTGAAACCTGGATTCAGGTCAATGGCAGCGATTTTCTTAACATAGTTTGCCCGCATTCTTTTGGCTACTAAACTTTCAGTTTCACACTTGGGCTGCATGTGTAGATAGTTCAATGCATAATCCGATCCCAACCTTTCTTTTTTGGCCAACACATGGGTGCACATTAGAATTATATTTGTTTCTTTTTTGTTTCTCAGTCGGCGGCATTTCAGCGAGAAACAAGCAGAAGAGTGGTGGACTAAGTATAGAGCACAGGTTTATCAGCGGCATGACATTCGAAATGCAGTTGTTCCTTAGATGGAACTGGACTTCCCAAGGCCAACGACACCCCTGATCATCCCCTTTTGAAAAATGTATAGTCCATTTTTTTTTTTTTTTTTTTTTTTTTTCTTTTTCCGTCTGGCGATATTCCTTATTTTGATAGATCTCTGGAAGATAAAGATAGGTTGAGCATTCTGAGCTTGATAAATGTATTGGTTTTAGAATATGGAAATTCTTCCGATGTTAACGAGTTCGTCAGACTTTCTCTTTTATTTCTAATGCTGAGTGCAGTGATATGCTTAAGGTGGCATTTCATAGTTATTGGCACGGACATACAACTTTTCAACTTAGTGCTTTCTCAGTTAACCAATGTCACAGCAAAAATGATCAAACAACAGCATGGACAATTCATAGGAAACCCAACTTTTTGCAATAGTATGTAAGTGTTTTTATAACTACAAAATAATCGAGAGATGTCAGGACACAGCCTGAAAAATGGATTTGGTGACTGAAAACTTCTTCCTTTTCTGGTTTTATACACAGCTGCTTATTCTTGAATGTCAGTTAAGTTATACATAATGTTATCCCTGCAACTTGCTGCGAAGCAAACCAAGAGCCCTCTCGCCGCAGAGGTCTCGTCAAGAAAAAACGCAGTGGCCAGGACCCAAAACGGTTCTCAAATCAATCAAGATTATGCCCATATATTCTAAAAATAAGATGGTTCAACTCATGAATCACCATTGCAGGATTCGCTACTTGATTTTGAGCGCTGCTATGGGCACCCCACCAATTAATGAAGGCACACCACTGTTGAAGGCACCAAGTTGTTTACCAAAGGCACCTAAAGATTTTGAATGAAATCTCGAAATTGCCCCCAAGTGCACCCCACCACCAAATTCAAGAAGGGTTTGAGCATCTCCTATGTCAATTTGAGCATCTCCTCTGTTTATCGTTGGGGTTTTCTTCCATATTCAAAGAGCTCGAGTTGTTTGCATTGTGTACGTTGTAGGGCTCGGTCTTAGGGTTCCAATCTCACAGGAGGCATTTTTTTGGCAGCTTATAGGTATGTTTGAACTCGATTTTGATAGATTATAGTTCAATTTTTGTTTGTTTTGTGCGGTTCGTCTGCTAGGTTAGACAAATTTGTGAACCCGTTTTTCTCGGCCACACAGGGCAGAGAAAATGCTAACAATCTCGGCTAACCATAGTCGAGATTTAAGTTTAAGGTTAGTTGCACTTAAAGTCTCGGTTACATAGTAACGAGAGACATATTGTTGTCTCGGTTAACCATAACCGAGATTATGCTTGGCAAATTTGCGAACCCGTTTTTCTCGGCCACATAGGTTAGAGAAGATGCTAACAATCTCGGCCATTGTTAGTCGAGATTTAAGTTTAAGGTTAGTTGTGCTTAAACTCTCGATTACATAGTAACAGAGACACATTGTTGTCTCGGTTATCCATAACCGAGATTATGCTTATGTATTATTGTTTTAGGTAGCGTAACGCTGCAATTGCTTTCGGTCACCACATCACGAGAGTAATTCAGAGTGTATAATTGATTTCCTTTCGGTGATGTACAACCGAGAATGAAAAAATTTTCTCAGTTGTCCATTACCAAGACTAATTGTTTTATCTCGGGCACGCGTCACCGAAATTCTAATTGTTTTCTCAAACCTGCTTGACCGAGACTATAGAAATGGAAGATTTTGTTCTTATTTTTTTGAATTTTACTTCTGTTTCTGCTCCAAGCGCTTACATGTTGCAGTCTTATCAGGTATGGCTCGTTCGAAAACCCCGGTGACTAAGGAGAAAGTTGGTGTTGAGGTGTCGAGGGTAATCATGCGGCGAGCGGCGAGACCCGATCGCATCTTATCGGAAAGAGAAAGAAAAGGTAGATGTGAAGGGAAAGCGATAGATTGCTGGGAATCGTGCAAAAAATGTTCAATTGCACGATGAGGGTTCCAACATTGACACGCGTCGACAAAAAGATCTCGTAGTTGTCCGAGGCGAAGATGAGGCTCATGCATCAGAGTCTAGTAGTAGTCACTCATCAGCACCGGCAGACACCACTAGTACCGATCGTAATGTGGGTGTGAGTACTAGTGCTGGAGGTGGCCATAATGAAGGAGAGTCACAATGGCATTTGGAAATGTGTGCTCCTTTCCCCGGTGGTCCTTCAGATGGATAATTGCTGAAGAGTTTTAAAGATCATGTCGCATTAGCGATTTGGTGCAATGAGGTATCTAAAGTTTCATTGAATGTAGTACTTAAAAACTTATGGTTTTCATATAGCTGATGAAATGTTTTTTGTTGTTGTAGGATCGCCCGATACTCAAGTGTATCAATCACGGTGCTCAGATCCAAGAATGGGACTTACAGTCGTGCCACCCTAACACCGAGGGCCTTCAGAGGATCATCCAGCGGTCTGGGTTGAATACGTTGATAGACTGCTCATACCGCAAGGCTAACAAGGAGGTTATATATGCCTTTATGAAGTGGTGGCAGCCGGAGACGAACACATTTCACTTACCATTCGGTGAAATGTCGATCTCCTTGGAGGATGTGAGCATTCTTCTGAAGATTCATGTGACGGGCAAAATGGTTGCAGTTGAGAACTTTGCGAGGTACATCGAGGAATCTCGCTCGGATGCGATTAAGCTGATGTCCGAACTACTTGGGGTTAGCATTGAAGATGCTGAGGATGAAGTGAACATCAGCGAGGGGCTCACAGTGCGAAAATGTTGGTTGAAGAGTCGATGGTGCCCCAAATCTGGTTCGAGGAACACAACTTATCCCCCTGTAGAATGCACTGCCTGGGCATACTTGTTGTACCTACTTTCTTGCACCATTTTTGCGGATAAAAGTGGATCTCGGGTATCTATTGCGTTGTTGAAGCTTCTAGAAGATTTGGATGACGAGGGAAAGTATGCATGAGGTGCAACTGCATTAGCCTACTTGTACCGACACTTGGGGTCTGCCACCAGAGTACAAGTATCTCAGATTGCCGGCTACCTCACATTACTTGATGTATATTTTTAAATCAACTTACATTGTTTTCTGAATAATTAGAATTACGTTTTGCATTTTCCCACTAACTAACGTTGATGTTAATAAGGAAAAGGCATCCGCATTTCTTTGTACCAATTTGAGTCCTCCCCGTTTCTTCTTCTTCAATTCTTGGTGTCAAAGCAAGTTTTGCCGCTTTAGCTTTCCCTACTCTTTGTGACATTCCCCTATATGTACCGGACCTCTCACACGCAAGTTTGATCCTTCCCACGCGCTTAATCCCTCCGACATCAGAGTGTTTCGTTACTAACACAAACTTGTTCTCACGACCAATCATTTGAAGCCGTGAAATAGCCGATTCTCTAGATGGGAATGACCTACAAGGAGTAAACGCATCCTTGTAGTCTGAAAATAAAGTTGAAATCGGCATTACCTGCAATACATACATTGTAACATTACGAGTCAACCAAAATGCACAACAAATTCACCAAAAAAGCTAAAAATCCAAATTTTCGGTAGTACAGGTCCGCGACTCAAAACCAAATTTCGTTCATTGAGAACCGAGAGTTATGAAATAGTTTCGGTCGTTTTATACCGAGACTATACAATTTGTTTCGGTCACAGCATGACCGAGACTTACGGATAAGTAACAGTGTCTTTCTACCGACACTCATCCATAAGTCTCGGTACTGCGAGGCCGAAACAATCGCGCTCGTGTAACTTCGACTGAAAACATGAAAAACCAAAAAAAAAAAAAAACACAATAAATTTCAACAAATACCTCTTCTTGTACCTCCTCTTGCACCATTGCAGTACATTCGTCCATTTTAAGCTGGAAACAAGTTTGGAATGGTCGAATTTACCAAACCCTACATTGACAAACCAAATCATCAATTTCACTGTTTTGAACAAAAAAATAGTTCATTCGAATCTTCGTATGATTGTAAAACAGTGTTACCTCGCTATCAGATGATGTGAAAACGCAAGAATCGATACACGCCCGACAAACAAATACGTGGCTTTAGGTTAGAGATGAGAGACCAATGTAGTGGGGTGCCCCAAAATTTGTTTGAAAATGAGTTGTGAGATTAGAGAGAGTTTATACGAAGGGGCAATAGAGTCATTTACATCAAAGTGTAATTTAGCGGGGAGAATGACAAAAAAATGGGTGCCTTCATTAATTGGTGGGGTGCCCATAGCGGTGCTCTTGATTTTTCAAACAGTGCTGCTCTTTCTCAACCATCCATTTGAATTGAACTAGACCCAACTTTTTTCTTCATCTTCTTCTCTTCTTCCAATCTCCTCATTCGAGCGACATCATCCCATCTTTCTGCAATAGCATAAGCACTTGAAACAAGGATAGAATCTGTAGGGTGCTCCACACCCAAATCTAGCAAGGCCTTTTCCACAATTCTGCTTAGTTCAACATTTCCATGGACTCGGCATGCAGCAAGCAATGCGCGCCACGCAGTGGCATCTTTCTCGACGGGCAAGCTCTTTATAAGCTCATAAGCATCGTCTAGCAAGCCAGCACGACCGAGGAGATCGATCATGCACCCATAGTGCTCAATATTTGGCAACAAGCCATGATCTCTGACCATTCTTTCGAAACAATTCTTTCCCTCCATCACTAGACCACCATGGCTACAAGCAGTTAGTACTGCCAACAAGGTAACTTCATTAGGAGCCACTCCTGCATCTTCCATTGAATTAAGGAGTCGAATGGCTTCGAAAGCTCTCCCATGAAAACCGTACGCACTTATCATCGCAGTCCAAGATTTCACATCTTTACTCTGCATCTTATCAAAAACATCTACTGCCTTCTCTAACAATCCACATTTTGAGTACATGTCCATGAGAGCAGTCCCAAGAACAGCATCCAATTCCAGTGACTCCTCCTCTTCTATATACTCATGAACGCACTTGCCTATGACCAGAGCTCCAGCCGACGCGCAACCCGAAAGCAATCCAGCTAGTGTAGCTGAATTGGGTTTCACTTGCTCAAACTTCATTTGCTGCAGTAAACTCAACGATTCATACAATAGTCCATTCTTAGCATACCCATCGATGACACAATTCCACAGAACAAGATCTCTCTTTGGCATTTCGTCAAACACTTTTCGCCCATAATCCATACGCCCATTTCTTCCATAAATTCTCACAATGGCACTAACCACATTCAATTCAGAGCAAAACCCACTCTTCACACAGTACCCATGAAGAGATTCTCCCCCACAAACACTCTCCAAATCGCTATACGCCGCGGACGCAACACTTATAATCGTAACAGCGTTCAACTCAATTCCATTGACACGAATTTGCTTGAACAAATCAACAACCACATAAGGTTGCCCGCCATGTAAGTAACACCCAATCAATATGTTCCAAGAAACCAAGTCTCTTCTTTCAGGAATTTCATCAAACACTTGGTGGGCATCACCAATTCTTCCACAAAAACCATAAACCCTCAAAAGGGTGTTCCTCAAATTGATGAACAACTCCATCCCACAAACAATGACAAGCCCATGAATGGATTGCCCAAAATTGAGAGCCAACCCACGAGCACAGGATTTGAGCACGCAAACAAATGAGAACTGGTCAGTCAAAACTCCTTCATATCTCAAAATTTTGAAGAGCGAAAGGCCTTGCATTGGAGTTTTGCTGAGTGAGTAACATCTGAGCATTGTATTGAACATGAACAGATTTGGGTTTTTGATTTTGTTGAAGATCGACTCGGCATAGTTGATATCAAGGATCGAACTCGCAAGGAGTTTGCTTAGGTAAAAGGGTATGAGATCGTGCCCAGTTTTGATCATATGGGCGTGGATTTGAGATGCATCTGAGATTTGAGAGCAAGAGCTCAGTAGGGGAACCAAATTTTGTTGCTTTAGTGATGTGAAGAAGCATTTTTGAAACTGAGTTGGCCATGAAAGATTGGGATTTCTTCTAATCATAGTCTAGGACATCATAGCATTGCAAACGGGTTGATGAACAAGTTATTCTTACGTGTGAAAATTGACACACACATGTGGGTGTTACGTATCAATTTCTGTACACACATCAAAAAATAAATCAATGAACACTCCTAAATGCATGTCCATTTGGCATAACTCCTTTGGATCAACTTAGTAATATGACACCAACAAAGAAACACAGTTGCCAAATCATCTCTCGTAAGATAGTAAATACATCAGTTTGATGGAGTGATGAATTTGGCTCCCATTTAAGTTAAAAAAAAGAAAGAAAGAAAAGAAATACAGTTACTTCAAAAAAGAAAGAACAAACGGTGAATGCATTATAACAAAGCCATATCTATGGTGAATACATGGCCAGCAAGACTAGTCATATAAATATACTGTGGAATTTGAAGTATAGTTTACTACACTGGTTCATGCAATTAAGAGGAGGTTTTGATGCTAATGAAAATAGGGTACCACGGAATCCATCAGTTGTTCTACAATGGACAAGTGATGTTACAAGTGAAAACTCAAAAAACATTCTACTTTTCAACCAGATACCAATAAACAACTTCCATAATCCAACAAGTTTGTCAGTCATCAAGCCTGAAGTATCTGATCCTTTTCTTCGAGTTTTCTTCCTCGATTTGCTTAATTGGTATGACATCTAATTCCTTCGTACCCTCTTTGTAGTAGTTACTGATGTCGAAATTTGTAATTGCGTTCATGCCTCGCAGTTTGACTGCGGCAATGTCATATGCTTCCGCAGCTTCTTCTTCAGTATCTGATTATAGATGAAAATCAAATATTAACTTTAGTCGTTTGGTCCTCCATAAACATCTTTACTGTGTTATAGACTCTAAAGATAAAAACTAAAAAATGGAAAACTCACCATAAGTTCCAAGATATATGTCTTTACCACCAGCCACCCGGCCAATTCGAGCTTGCCATCGTCTTCCTTCATGCTGCCTGCTAGATTAAATGCAAACGGAAAGCTCATGAGCTTTTTTGAAGCAATAGCTAAAGGAAATCAAACTAGTAAAAGCCATATCCTAGAAACATTCCACTGCAATCAGTCTCCAACGATAATGAGATTAAAAATTGGGAAAGACTTGAAAACAATAAAATGAAATTGGGAAAGACTTGAAAACAATAAAATGTTGTTGCTTTTGTAGTGTTAATTCTAGAGACAATCAAAACATAGATTTTGCATCTCCCTCAACCAAACACATCCTTTGCTATGGATGGTCGTTTCTTCTTATTTATTTGTTAAGGTCTTGAAACAAACAACTTTTTCTGGATCATGACCAAAATCTAGACAAAGTTAAAGTTAGTTTTTGTGCTGCACATGGAAAGTGAACAATGTCACCACCCAATCACCAAATGCGGTATGAAGAATCAGTCATTGTCAGACACGATTGTCACTGACAAACCCTGGTTACATAATGGAGATTTAACAGTATGCATGATCCAGCCTTTATTACACCAAAGACCCGAGCTATTCAAATTAGACTAATCAGCAATTCTCTCTTTTGGTTCTCTACACTCCACTCTAAAAGGTTAAGCCACAACCTCATCAATCACAAAAGGGAATCCATATTCGCAGGTTGATTTAAGCCTTTACTCATACGACACACCAAAACAAACTCTAAAACCCTGAAACATACATAATCGTTAAAGATTCGCAGCCTATCTGACGCATACAATAATGGGAAGAAGAGTTACTGAATATGTAGCCATAACTACACAGGTGCGTCACTGACAAAAGTAAATTTAAATTTTCTCACTGAAGTTTAATCTTAAAAGCACTGAAAGGAAATAATAACAAAGAGAAACTAGAAAAAACCTGGTTACTCCGCGGTAAATTGAATGACCTCTTGTAAAGCAAATACTCTTCCTGCACTAGAAGAACCCACAAAATCAATTTCAGTTCAGAGAAAAATGGAAGCTTAAAGCCAAAATTAATCAGGTTCCTAGTTTAACCTTCTCAGGTGATTGACATATTCCTCCCTTGACAAGTCTGTCATAAACTCAATTTCCTTCTCATATGTGGAAATCTACAAAGTTGCAAGAAACATTTTAACATTGTAATTATCCCCCAAAACTTAAAGGCATCATATAGAAGCAACTACAAGAATTTCACTCTATTATATAAATATACGACTCTTGAATCAAGTATCAAAACACAAGAAATTACTTCGCCAAAAAAGAGAGTTCATCAATACGCTTATAACCAAATACCTCTCTTTCACAAAGGCAATCTAGTGGGGATGTACAAGTCATTTGTAACAGCAGGAAATAGACATGGTGATCTTAAAACAGTTCATAAGAAGACATTCAATCAGAGAATTCAGAAAGACGTTCATCAATACATACAGGAAAATTCAGTTTGGCTGCACTTGGGCCCCAATATTTCAGAGCTGCAAGGTCATATGCTTGTGCTGCTTTCTCTTCTGCCTCATATCCACCTAAGGGAAGTAGCACAAGCTAAATTAGCAAGACAAAATTTTACAAAACTGAATTCAGAAGAAACAGACTATGATATGTATCAATAACACTGACCAAGATATACTGCAAGGCAATCATAGTCGCATGTCCAGCCCATGATGGAGTCGCAAGACAAAAGAAAATATTGTCAGTTAACAAGCTTTCAAGAAATATATGCAAATAGTAACACAAGAAGAAAAACTGTTGAAGTGCATCCTCAACAATCCACAAAACTTCTCAGGCAGATAAATTACGAAATCACCACTTGTGATAACAAACTAGTGTACATCATGAGAGAAACAACGAAATACATCAAACTTCCAATTTATGCACCAGAAAATAATAAGCAGTGCCATCTGCCCTTCGAGAGCCAAGTGCTTAAACGCTTGGATTGGCCATAACATCATTAAATGAAACAATCAGATGATTCAAGTATCAGACCAAATTGAAGAACCAGCCCATTTGCACACTATAAATACAGAATGAAATATCTTCACAAATAATTAACAACAAGGGCATTCAATCTTTACCCAGAAAAAAAAAATACCTTGCTTTCCTTTCCGTTTACGGGTATCACTGACGGAGGTGTTATCCCAAAGATGCGCTTCAAATTTCCCAGTCCATCTGTGCCTGCAAATCAAACAATAACATTAGAACTTAACCTTACAACAATCAATTCAAGACGACGCTTCCCATACCAAATCACATACCTAGTAACTCCTCGAAAATTTGACGACCGCTGCCCGAACTTGTATAACGATCTCTTCTCAGGAGGTATCCTAATAATGCCGTTGGCTATGGTCACTTCAGCGTTTGCGATTGCAGTTACAGCAGTCGGCTGATCGCTAATCACGATCTGCTTATTGTTTAAATTGTTTCCTTGAACACTTGGCTCATTCTCGCAGTTCCCACTTTGCCCACTTTGTTCAGTTCGATTCTCACTTTGAGGACTCTCCTCATCATTCTTCATGTCCTCACTAAGTGGACTCTGCTCATCATTCCTCATTTCCTCACTCCGCGGACTCTCCTCATCATCCTTCAAGTCCTCACTCCGCGGCGGCGGACTCCGCTGATCATTCTGTAACTCCTCACTTCTTGGGATTTTCTCATCCTCCCCGCGACTCTCGAGACGCGGACTCTGCTCTTTCTCGGAACCGGCAGTTTCAGTAGGTTCCATCAGCGTAGTAGAGCTACACATAACATCGCTTAAAACTAATCAAACCAGTTTTTGCACCAGAACACACGTTTCTAACCCTAAAAATTGCATATTTGAAACAATCTTTACAAAATCCGAGCTCCTTCAAGCTCATCCAGGACCTTTTCACCGATTCCCACACCAAAAAAACGCAAATCAACACAAACAAACACATCTCTAACCCTAGAAACCCAGATTTCATCACTTCCTCGAAAAACCTAACCAATACACACACTGAAACCCTAGATCGGAAACCTGAGTGATCGGAAAACATCAATAACCACAATAAATCGTCGAAAGACAACATCGATCTCAAACTCTTAGACTCCAAAACAAAAAGCAGAAACAAACCCTAAAACGCAACGAAATCAGAAGAAACGAAGATCTACGAAGAGAGGAGGAGGTGACGAACCGATTGCGATGAACCAAAACGCGATCGGAAGCGAAAACCCTAGGCGAGATTCGGAGTGGCTTCGATCGGAGAGACGAAGACGACGAGGGCACAGGACGGCTCGCAGTTCTTTGTGGGAACCCGCATCTCGAGGGACATTAAAAGGAACAGATTGTGTTTTCAAATCAATCGATAAGGACGCCTTGGGATGCGCGAATACAGCTCAGGCACATCGAGATGCGCGTACAAAAAGCGATGAGGATCGGACGGTGGGATATGCGACTGATGTAGTCGAGGTCGAGGAGTAGTTTTGGCGTGTTGTGACAGGGAGTTTCTATTATAGTTCAAAAACTTCAACCAACGCGTGGCATGAATGCGTGACGTTCTATGTTTGATTGGGAGCGGTGATATTGTGCGCCTGCGGAGTACGATTAGTTCGATGAGTCACGGTTGGATGTTTATCGGTACACGGTTTGATGCGTTGATTGATGAGGAGGCTTGGAATCATCTTAACGTCCGCTCGGGTGGAGCGTCGTCCCTAATTCGCTCTTTGTTTATGTCAAGATTATTTGAGGTAAATTTAACTCATGGTAACCAAACTATCGTTTTTTTAGAGCATCTCCAACTTGAGTCAAAATGGCGCTGGTGGAAGATGGTGCACAGCTACAGTACTAGATTATTTCATTACACCAAATCTTATTTTATTAATTTATTTGTTTTTATCTGTCAATGATTTTTATTTTTGTAAAGTATTAAATATTAAAATTGATTAAAATGTAATAAAATAATAAATAAAGTAAAATAGTGTAACGACATCCACATATGACCGTGCAATGCACTAGCATTACATGGTCATTGTGGATGCCCTTACAATGACCGTGTGCATTGCACAGTCAATTGTTTACATGCCTGATGTGGGAGTGTATTTGGTAAGGCGTTGAACACGGAGTTCGCAGGCCCCAACGCGCGTGGGGCCCGCGAAAATAAAATAAAAAAAAATTATTACTCTTTTTTTGTGTGTTAGTCCCTTTTTATCTACAATATTTTTTTCCTTATGTTAGTGATGTGATTGTGGGTCCTAAAAAATGTGTTGTGAAGGACTTAACTATTGTGAAATGAAGTGTAGTAGAGAAGAGTGTAATGGAACGATGATGTGGCATCCTACTAACTCTAAAATGAGTTCAACCACCGTGGATGATAAAAAAATAGTGTTGGTGGGTTGGAAATCAATATTTAGTGTTAAAATTGCACCATTTTAGTGCAATGGTTGGAGATGCTCTTACATTTTGATCACAAAACCTTTGTTCTTTCAAAATGGTCATCAAACTTTTCAGAAATCTCACTCATGGTCATTCCATCCATCTTCTGTTAAATGGTCGTAAAGTAACACTTACATGACCATGAATTAACATTGATGTGACGGTTACTTAACATTCAAAAATCTACTACATATTATCACTAAACTCAGTGGCGAGTCTAGGGGCAAGGTGGACTGTCGCCCCTACCCCCTATAGTGCACATATATTTGTATGTCGCCCCTGCCCCTGCCCCCCAATGGCTACGGTCGACACACCTTTTTGATAGATTATAAATATAGTATGTGAAGTTGTGAATATAATGTATTTAGAGTATCTTGAGTGTATATTTTATCATGCCAATTATGTATCGTATAGTGCAATATAAAAAAATAAGTTTTTTTATGTATATAGTTAGGTAACAACTTTAAAAATTATATAAAAAGACTACAACTCTAAATGAGTCATACAAATACTTGTTGGAGAGTTCTTGAAACCGATTTCCACCAGAATTTTACGGATCTTGATTTGGAGTTGCGGTTAAAAAGTTATGGAAACAAACTCGACTAAGGGCAAAACTTACAAGATCTTTTACAAGACTACAGGAAATGTAACGATTCAAAGACCTAAAACACCCATCCCAAGTTAATTTAATACTTGCGCAAACACTACACTAAATTGGTCCCATTATATAAATCTAATTGTAAACCCTAACCTCCTTTTATTCACACACAAAAATTGAGAGAGAAAAGGAGAGTAAACTTTTATTTAGGGAATCATAGTGGGTGTGATGCTTTGAAGCCAATAAGACATCCATTGAAGGTAAACTCACCCTCTATACCCTTTCTTTTATTGTCTAAATGTATCACAAAATTGTGTTTACTTCAATAATTGTGGAAAACATATTTTTTTTTCTCTTTTTGACTTTAAATTGGTGAAATTTTGGTGGAGAACCCTAAGGGGGCGGCGCCGTCGTCACCGCCACCATCGATTTAGGGCGGCAGACCCATCGCCACCGGAGTAAAGTGGTAGCGGTGGACCGCTGCCACCAAAAGGAGGAGGGGCCTCCACCCCTCCAATGTGAGTTTGTGTTCACTGCCATTTAGCGGTGAGCATGGGAGGGGGAGGTCAAGAGTCATTTTGACCACTAGCCAACTCCAGCAGGGGCCAAAATGGCCCTTGGACCCAAACAAATATATATATATATATAATAATAAAAATAAAAATAAACTATAAAATTATATATATGATATAAGATACATGTATATATATGTATATGATAGAAGTAGATATAATAAAATAAATAGAAACAAAATTAGTGGACTTCGGGGTGCACCCCGACGAGGGTTCTCGACAACGCAAAACCCGTAGGACCCACACTAGTGGACCTAAAGCAATTTGTTGATAAATTGGAAATTGAGGAACTTCGAAATGAGAATTGTAAATTAATGCAAATGAGTCTTAAATTGTATAGATTCGCGAAACGATTCACATAAAACCTCGTACGCGGAAGGATTAGGAGTGGATATCACGACGAGTCGAGGTAAGTGGAGATTTGCTCAAATATCAAATATGATATGTTATTAGATAAGATTTGAACTCGAGAATTGGGAATTGGTTGCATTATGCTATTGAATTGATTTTACTTATGTATGGTTTGTATATGCGTTGCACCCAAAAATTGGGATTACCTTCTCTTGGACAAGGAGATTGAATTGTCTACTTTTGGGTAAGGAGTTGGATGACCCTCTCCTGGGTAAGGAGTTGGATTACCCCTCCTGGCTAAGGGGATGAGGTTAAATTACTAAGGAATGAGCGGTGGTACCCTAAGTGATCTTGGTGCACATATCGGCGGTGACTTGGATGAACTTACTGTTGGTTTGATGGGACCATTGAGGGGACACACCGGCCAATGTGTTCACTAGTGATCTTCATCACCTCGAGAGTAGGGGAATCGGTCACCGAAATCAAGTCAATAACTAGTATGCATTGAATGGAACAACGACTTATAATTATTATTATTCTCTTATGGTATATCTCTTGTGGGCCCCTCTGCATGAATGCTTTGATTTTGTTTATGATTTTCAAACCTCTTGTTGTTATGGTTTAATGCATCTTGAAACTTGTCTTAAATGAATAGAATGGATGGTTTGTACTTAATTATATATATTTATCTTATTTCCATGCTTTTATATTAAATGCTTGATGATTTGATTTCAACTCCATGTTAGATCTTGCATTTTTATTAAGTAGTACTTGAGTGTTTGATGTTTGAGCGAGGTTTTCCTCTTATTGAGTTTCGTTGCCTCTTTTAGCTCACCCTACTTACTCTTCAGGTACATCCACTTCTGCTTTAGACTACGACAAGGGAAAGGAGATAGCTTGAAGTCTTCCCTTAAATTGTAAGCCTGGTGTGCTCCTATTATCTATTTATTTAATTTTGAGAACTTATAAATTTGGGTTGTAACTTAAGACTTGTTGGGTAGTTTGAACCATCCATTGTCGTTATTAGAACTTATGGAAGCTTTTTGGGATATCATAAATTGAATAGACTTTTGAAAACCCATTTCATGGATCTTACTTTTATAGCTTTATAGAAAATTTTATTTCTTTGATTTCACATTTATTATATATTTGTATAGCTATTGTCTTTCCGCAGGTTTTGTTTATGCGAGCCAAGCCATTATTCGGGCCTGATTTAGGTACTTTAGTTTGGGTAAAGATTTGGGTCGGGCGACCCGACCAACGTTGGGGGAGGGTCATCACAGTTGGTATTAGAGCCATGAGATTAAAACCTAGGGAAACATTAGGTTAGTGAAACCTAATGATGTAAAGCCTTTAAGTGTAAAAATCAAGTTTAAGTCGAACAAATCAATGGTATGGGACACTTATTCAAGTCAAATTAATGTGCACAAACGACCAATCCTAGGATGGGAAGTGATTGAAAACATGAAATAAAATATTAGTACGATATTATTTGTTTTGTGTTGTAATATTTATATCGTTTAGATATTCTTAGCTATTTTCCTATTTTGTAGGACTAATTCCTCTTGGTTGCTCCACATTACATCATGAGCAACCATGGGGGGCTTCCTACAACTTGGGGTAAACTCATGAAAGAGAAGAAATGCAATGGCGCAGTCATATAGAACAACACATATCTGTTATGAGTGAGACACACCAGAAGGCCATTCAGGACTTAACATCTGCCAAGGACTAGAGGTTAGCTGAGCTAGCCCAATCTCAAGAAAGAAACATGGCATGTATTTTGGAACCACTGCACAATTAAAGGAATGTTGGGGTAACCGGACACGCACCTATGGGGCCTGGGCCTGATCCTTCTTTAGCACCTATACCCGAGAACCATCCCGAGGAGAAAGGTGTTGATTCTGTCACGGCTGCAACTACAACAACTGTACATATAGTCAATGAAGATAATGAGGCATGCCGGAGGGGCATGATATAGAAGGAATTCATGAAATATGATGCACCACACTTCTACGGGGACCCTGATCCTATTGAGGCAGAAGCTTGAATATTAAATATGGAAAAGAGGAAAGATACTCTAGGCATTGACGAGAAGACTATGGTGCCATTGGTGGCCTTCTTGCTGAAACACAAGGCGCATAAGTGGTGGTCGTCTATCTCAAGAACTCAGGGAGCAAATATGAGTTGGTCACAGTTCAAACATTTGTTCTATGATGAGTGGTTCCTGAGACCGTTAAGGCAGACAAGATCAGGGAGTTCCTTGCCTTACTACAAGGCAACATGACCGTAGCTGAATACGCATTAAGATTCAATGAGCTGGCTGAGTTCGCATATGAGTATATTCCATCCGAGGCGACTCATAGAAGACGATTCATCGATGGGTTGGGGAGATCATACGTACTATGGTGGCAATATCATGATCGGAGACATGCCAATAGGCTTACCATCGGGCACTTGAGTGTGAGTCAACGATTCGTGAGGATGATATTGTTGGGTTTCAGGGATCATGTACAGCGGAAGTTTTCGAAACCTTTTCAAACATCCCCGAACCAAAATCTTATTGATTCCATTAAATTGATGTGCCAATAAAAAAATCATACCTTAGCAAGAATAACTCCAAGTCTACCTTGTTTCGTGTTGATTGATTCCTTTAAGACGTTGTCAGATATGAATGTCCTTTATCAGAAATCCACACACGAACGAACAATCACAATCCGGATGCTAGGTCCAAAAATCATAGGACAAAAATTCTCACAAAAATTCTCTAGGAAAATCTCTCTTGGGAATTCTCTACAACAATTGTGACCCTAATGTCTTATTTATAAAACATTAGGTCGAGTTGTAAAAGAACTCCATCTCCTAGTCACACTCCAAATAGAGTCCTAGATAAAGTCCAACTCTAAAAAGGATAGAGTCATAGATAATCTACCATTACTAATCCAATAAGAGCTGTAATTTATCTAAAACTCAAATAAGAATTAAAGTCATACTATAATTCCAATTAGAGTCCTATTCAAAATAGGATTTACTAAGAGACAAAATTTCTAGTCGCACTAAAAATGTATGGGAATCTTGAATCCCAGTCAAACTAGGACATTTAATGAGAATCTTAAAAATGGATTTTATCATATAAAATTCATTAACCCGGACAATATTAAACCGTGCAAATTCGTTCTTTGTGTGCGACCTAATAGGTTCATACGACGTTAGCAGTAAACCAAAATCATTTTGGTATACAAGTCATAAGCGGTCTCTAGCAAGGCATTATGACTACCCAAATAGCATGAAGATCAATAAATCGATACAACCTAATAGACAATGTATATCATATCCATTTGTCACGCGATATCTTTTGATTGAACATAAGACATGAAATATCACCCTTATAGTTCAATCTACTAGTCTCGATATCCGAGTCTACTGAAATTGCCAAGTGACATTGATCCAATCAATTCACTAGACATGGCCATTTATCAGTCTAACATATCGAGGGGCCCAATAGATATCTCTCTTTAAAAGAGAGGGACAAATTCAATCTTGATCACACAACGTCCACACAATAGTCGAACAATGACCAATCACAATCTTTATAATCATCCGGTTAAAGATAACGTTTGATTGTATCAAATCATTGTGCTCCTAATGTTGGAGTCTCTGGTGATCTCAAGTCAAATGACTAAATGATATAACTCTCATGAGAATCGCTTATGACATTGACCATGTAGTGTTCTCATAGCGGGTCGGTCCAACGCATCTCTTCCCAACAAGCACCCATTATCTTGATCTGTATCCGTATACGCATAATCACCACATGATTATCAATCAAAACTCATACTAGTCTTAATTTATTATTGTTCCCACAATAATAACTGACTAGGGACATTTAGAATAATACAATAATTATCCATGGATACTATTATAAAAGAAACATGCATATACTTATAATAGTTAAACAACTTTTACAGAATTGGCCTATGGCACTGTCACGGCCCAAATAATTAATACACGTTTAATTCTTTAAGCATGACCAAATGACCCGTGACGTGGACCCGCAGCGAGATACGTGTCACTACCGAGGCACGGTGGCCGAGGTAAATGTTATATTTGTGTGTTGTATGCCTAGTGTATTGTATATGTGTAGACTACTAAGTCAATTCTACGAGTAGATACCGAGACGAGTGGAGACTTACCTCGTGTTGCGTGCCGACGTGGGCCCGAGGTAGCAGCTCGTGGGGTAAGCGTAACTAGTTCAATTTTATTGTATAAAAAATGAAAAAAAATGAAATGAGATATTAACCACATCCAATATATATATATAAATGGGCCTAAGTTCAAGAAGAAAAAAACATACACTATTAGATAGGCATGGATACACACACACACACATCTCTAGAAAGGGTGTCAAGTGTTGGGGTCACTTGAGAGTGACACAAGGGACAAGTGGTGTGAGCAATTCTACCTGATGTGCCTCGAGATACGTATGTGGTGTGAGATGTGTGGCTCACATTCAAGCCAACCTAAATCATATATATATGGGTCAAATAACCTCAAAGTCCAACTTAGCTCATTTTGATTTCATCAAATTTGGTGGACAAAAACGAGCAGAGAGGACGAAGCCGATGAGAGAAGAAGAAGAAGAAGAGAGAGAGAGAGAGAGAGAGAGAGAGATCGATACCGAGCTCGAAGAAGGCGAGGTGAGTTGGATTTCCGTTGTTGTTGTGTGGTTTGCTGTTGTTGAAGTCAGTCGTTGTTGTTGTCGTGGCCGCCATGGAGGTTCGGCCATGGAAGGCTCGGCCTCCATGGCCGAGATGTGTGAGGAAGAAGATGGCAGAGGTGTATTCCCTGCCATCGACAGCTCTGTCGTGCGAAAGGGTGAGGAAGATGACCTTGAACCGGCCGGTTCGCCCGCCTCGTGCCCAAAGCAAAAACAAAAAAAAGAAGAAAATGGGTTGGGTTAACCGGGCCAGTTCGAAATCGGTTCGGCCCGGTTCAACCCAAACCCAAATAAAAAAAAAACAGAAAAAGAAAAGAAAAAAAAGAGGAAAATTGGGAAAAATGTCAGAAAAATCATGAAAAATTATATTTCGACAAAATAAATAGAAATTGATAAATTTCTATAAAAAATAAAATATTTGAAATTTTGGACGAGACTTTTACAGGGTTTTTACCTCGAAAAGCGCAAAATTGGCAAATTGGTCTTGAATTCGATTTCGACCAATTTAGGAATTTTACATAATTAATTTTGAATCAAAATTGATAAATTGTCAAATATTAGGATCCTAAAGGAGCTATTACGGGGTGTTGGGTGCGTACAACTACGCGACGAGCAGCCGGATAGCTTAGGAATTGTTGTGTATGTAAGTAAACTGAGTGAGACATTTATTTACATTTCATTCCATTTATTTATTCATTCTCAGTTATTCAAACTGAATTTACCTTTGAAATCCATATGCTATGCCTTGTTTATTTCTCATTTTATGACGTCACGCATTGCATACTCTGTTGTTTATATATTATCATTGATTCCAATTCCTATACTTGTCATGTTGATTGTTGTGTTTGGAAGTCAGTGATATAGCATGCTATTAGGTTAGTTTGTTGATTTGGACTCTAATCCTTTGTGCATTAGTATGCAGTTACATCTCTTGGATTCCAGTACCAAGTCATTATTAAAAGTGAAAGTGGTTCTTGTGTTTGATGATATAAATTCAGCTTTCATACGGGGGCCACTAGATTTTTCGGGATGTTAGGGAATTTCTCCACTACCTTGCATGACACATGGGGTAACGTGCCTCGAACGGGGTAACCGGACCTCGGGGTTTGTTGGCGCAAGAATAACTTGGGTGAGCACGATGAGTTTTAAAATTTGGGTATGTGAGCAAGTATACATTCCGGTGACGACTAATTCACTTGGAATAGAAAAGGCGTAATCGTAAGTACGACATTTTGAAATGATGATCTAGAGCTCAATTTGTAATGAAATGATATAGAGTAGAGCTCAAATTGTAGTGGAAAGGCTGATGTAGCTCATGGTCGACCGACCCTAATCCATTACTACTTAGCCTTGAGTCAGATTCATATTTGGTTAACTCAAGTATCTCTTTGCATGATGTTTCTTTTAGCTTAGTTGCTATTTAAATTATGCCATTTGATACTTGTTGCCTGTTTGGGAATGTGGATCGATGTCTCTTAGTATTACTTAAATAATTTCATGTACTCACCGTCTAGTTTGTGATGGTTGGTGCAGATCAGCCGAGTAGCAGACCAGGCAAATAGAAGATTCGTGACTACCTCTGAGCCAGTGAAGGACTGCTACGACATATTTTTGTACGTTTTCTATTCTTTTGTATTACATTTTCTATGTATCTGATATTTTTCCTTTTGGGTTGAGTGATAGGAACATCTGACTATACACATGTTATATATATCACCACTTTTGTTTATATATGTATGTGATCTCTATTTCCTGGTTTTTCCACAATAGGTTAGGCCTTATTTCCACTAGTAACTTAAGAAGACTTTCGCTGAATAACTTGTTAGTTAGGTAGATGAACTATCAAGTTGATTATAGGTGGTATCGTGTTTTTCATATGAGTAATTGGTGGGTTTTTAGGTGTTTAAATAAGGCTGACTAGTTCCTTGTTAGGTCCTATATAGGAGATTAGGGCTTAATGAGGGATTAGGCCGGGCGGTGCCCTTATTTGGAGAATGGGTCGTCACAGTTGGTATCAGAGCCATGGTTTAGAGACATCGATGGGTTAAGGCCATATGATACCAACACAGTTGGTATCAGAGTCAGGTTTCGAGAACTATATGGCTTAAGGCAATATGATACCAACACCGTTGGTATCAGAGCCATGGTGTTGAGAATTCATGGTTTACCTAAACTCGATACACTTACGATTATATAATCACCAGTTTCTACAATATGATACCACAACTACAATATGTAGTGAACAACCTACCTTGTTCAACTAGAAAGAACTAAAAGATTTAAGAAATATAGAAGCGAGATAATCTTAGTTAGTGGTGGAAAATCAGATGATCCTTGCCTAGAAACTATTAGTTGGGAAGTGAGTGAAAGTGAGTTGGGGATTTGATATATCTATATACATGTTAATTTTGTTATATGTATATATGCGTTATCAATGTAGTAGCTGATTCGCGTTCGTTATCCCTTTGCAGTCAGAGATGACGGATTCACGCGATAGCGGTGATGCCGGTGTGAGCGGCAGTCAACCTTCTGTGACAGCCCAAAATCCCGAGGTCGCCACGTGGGGAGGCGCTGCCCCAGCGATCCTGTCGGATCCTTGACCCACTAGGTCCCACGCGCTACTGACGCCCTTTGTTACATCATTACTACTCATTTTGCGTGTTAAACTCATTTCGTTGATCAGTTAGGTCATTTTTATAGCATTAAAAACAACATCGGAAGTCTTAATTTAAAGCAAGTAAAACCATTAAATTTATCATCGTATAAAGCATCATTTTAAGAGCAACACCTATTGTGGAAAACCCGGGGAAAGTACTCTGTATATAGACGATAATACTAAGCAGTAATATATACAAGTACAGTGTCTATCCAGTCTCCCAATACCCCAAAGTAAAGCAAAATATCAAAATCGCACGTACTAGTAGGTCATCGACCATGCGGCAATCGATAAAGTCGCCCAAAATCCCCTTGCCCCTACTAACACTAGGATCTCGCACTCGACCATCACAAAAAGCAAGATGGAGAGTACAAGCTTAGTAAGATCCCAACGAAGTACACCGAGCATTTATAAGAAAATAAACAGATACCAATAAACATGTCAAATAATCATGCGGAAACTAAACAGATAACCGTGCTAAGATCATCACATGAATAAATAACACGAGAGAAACAAAGTGTGTACTCGTCCCGTCGACTAAATCGTACTTCGACCCCAGGGATCCTTTCGGTGGGTGCCCCCACTTCCTTTCACCTGGTTCCTCGCGGGCTTGCCCGACACGTGCACCCTTGCAACTCGGGTTGCAATTCACCGAATGCCCGATCACACGTGCTACAAGATAGTGTGCCATAAGTACACAACGAATATCAAAGTGGGAGTAACTCGACCACCAACCCAAATGTATCACGGAATAGAGTACAATAACAAGGAATAGGAAATCAACGATGAAAAAGTAAACCCTCAGTGACTTTCAGATGAAATCTTACGTACCTCAAAACGCACTCCGAAGTCTCACTCACGTCTCGAGAAACGCGCCCGACTCCCGACTATGATCTCCTAAGTTCCTAGCGTCCAATTAAACCATTTTAACTAGTTTAGAGTGAAATTAAGTGAATTTATAATGTGCGGTTAAAATATGAAAATTTTTATTTCAAAAAGTTTGGTTTGACCCACTTTTCGAGTTATACCGGGATGTCAACGCCCAAAAAAAATTCTCGAATATCATTTTTCTATATTTTTCTCATTTTTCATATTTTTCCTGATTTTCTGGATTTTTCCCATAATTTTCTTTCATTTTTCTTTTCTTTTTCTTTTTTTTTTTTTTTTTTTTTTTACCGTTTGGTTTGGTTTGGGTCGACCGACGGATCCGACCCGACCCGCCGGGTTTGGTTTGGGTCGGGTCGACCCAAACGGTCGACCGACCCGACCCCGGACTGAATGGTCCAGGCTCGACCCATGGGCCGAGCCTGGCCCATTCTCGGGCCCGCCCAGTCAGCAGGGGTGCACACGCGCGCGCACACTCGCGCGTGTACACCTTCTTCCTCTTCCAATCGGTTTTCGAACCGCTTGCTTTTTTTTTTTTTTTTTCATTCATTCCATCTCTTCTTCTTCTAAGTGATGGGTTGGGGTGGCTCTCCACCCCAACCCCGGGGAGCCGATGGCGGGGAGGCACCCCCGCCATCCCACCGTGGCCATGGGGTTCGCCTCCATGGCCGAACCCCACTCTCCACCCCACCGTCAACCACCCGAAACAACACAACCACCACCCCAAACTCACCTCAACCGCGCGTCCTTGATGCTCTTCCTCTCCTCATCTCCTTCCTTCTTCTCACCGATCCTCCGCTTCTCCCCGTTTTTGCTCAGTGTGTGAGAGTTTTTGTGTGCGGTGATGTGGTGGGTGGCGGTTTTAACTATGGGTGGACATACACGTGGTGAGGGAAATGATAAGTGTTACTTGGTTAGGACAAGTGTAACACCCGTTCGTGACACCGCTAGGACACTCGCTCGTGTTTTCGGGCGTTTCGACGCCCGGCTTCGCGTCCGAACCGTGATATCCGCGTACCGCCGTGTCACTAGACACTCAATATATATATTCCATATTATTTACTTGACATATCTTTTTTTAATTTGTGTGTTTTAATTTCCCGACCTAATATTCGGTCCCGTCAACTACCGGCACCGCGTCGACAAGCATATCGAGGCTAATACAAGCTCACACAATCTCGCTTGATTCAATGATATAAATACACACATGCGATGCTAGGTAAATAACTTAATATACAAAGATCGCAAATATGCAAACAATCACACAAAATCACTATTTACCTAGTCGGCGTGTCGTGCCCTATCTCGCGATATCCACGTGGATCTGAGCTGTCGTCCATGTCTGAAAATAATCCATAATAACGGCGAAATTAAAATTTGGGCCGTTACAACTCTTCCCAACTAGAAAAGAAATTTCGTCTCGAAATTTTAAATAACTTGAAGTTTCGTACCATGAAATAGATGAGAGGGTAACGCTCCCGCATAGTAGACTCGAGCTTCCAAGTGAGTCCTTCTGTACCATGATGCTGCCAACGAACCAACACCTTAGGGATCTCCCTATTCCTAAGAGTTTGAATTGCACGATCCATAATTGCTATCGGTCGCTCCTCATATGTTACATCAGGCCGAACCTCGATCTGTCTCAGTCAACCATCTGTCTCTGGCCCCGACTTAGCCGGCCTTAACATCGAGATATGAAACGTAGGATGAACCCCAACTAACTCTCGCTCGGCAAGTCCAATCTCGTAAGCCATACCGCCAACTCGTGCGCGACTCGAACGGTCCTATGTATCTCGCGCCAATTTCCCTTAAATCCCAAATCTCTCGCTGCCCTTCCATGGTGAAACCTTCGGATAAACCATGTCGCCCTCTTCATAGCTCGACCCTCGTGATACTTATCCGCATATTTCTTTTGTCTGTCATGTGCTGCCCGAAGTCTCTATCGAATCTGCCTAATATTCTCTGTGTGATCAACAACTATCTCTGGCCCAATCGCCGCTGTATCCTCAGGCGCTGCCCAACACGCAGGTGATCTGCAGGGCCTGCCATACACGGCCTCAAACGGAGGCATCCCGATACTTGCTTGATAGTTGTTATTGTAAGAAAACTCACACAGCGGTAAATAATCCTCCCACAAACCTCCAAACTGCAAAATACAAGCCCTGAGCATATCTTCCAAAATCCGTATCGCTCTCGATCGTCCGTCTGTTTGAGGATGGTAAGTCGTACTAAATTGCAACTTGGTGCCAAATCGCTCTCCGCATCGCCTCCCGAAATTTCGAAGTCAACCTAGATCTCGCCGATACAATAGAGACGACACCCCATGCAATCTAACAATCTCCTCTCGAAGATAATGCTCACCGTGGGAACGAATATCTCATAGAAATATGAATGAAATGCGCCGATTTCGTTAGTCCGTCGATCACAACCCAAACCGCATCGTGTCTCCTTGTAGTATGCGGTAACCCACCGACAAAATCCATAGTGACGTGCTCCCATTTCCACCGTGGAATTGGTAGTAGCCGTAGTAAACCGCCCGGTCTCCCGTGCTCACCTTAACTTGCCGGGCGATATGACAACTCCCGACGTACTCGCTAACGTCGCCTTCATCCCCGGCCACCGTAATAATCGCCTCAAATCATGATAATCTTGGTTCGACCAGGATGAATCGTGTAGCGAGACTCGTATGCGTCCTCCAAAATTCCGTCCCGTATTTCCGAAACTCGCAGTATCCACAACCTCCCCCGTGTCTCAAACACCGATCCGTCGACCTCGCCCAATCCGTACACTCCGATCCCGAGCCATACCACCGAACCGCTCATAGAGCCCATCGGTCCTCTCGACACTCGCCACTCGCTCAATAGATACAATCGAACTCTCATCCGACAACGATGTGTGGCTCAGTCGTAGTAAAAACATCGGTCATGCACATAACTGACGCCGCCTGTAATAAGCCATACTCGTGTGTCATATGTCGTATTACAGTCTGACTGTCAATACCGCTCCTGCTCAATGCGTCAGCTACAACATTCGCTTTCCCTGGGTGATACTTAATAGTGAAGTCGTAGTCCTTAAGTAACTCAAGCCATCTCCTCTGACGCATGTTCAGATATCTGTGAGTGAAAATATATTTAAGACTCTGGTGATCAGTGTAGAGTATGAACCGTTCTCCGTAGAGATAATGCCTCCAAGCCTTCAGTGCAAAAACGATCGCCGCAAGCTCCAAGTCATGCACTGGGATAGTTAACCTCGTGGGGTCTCAATCGTCGGACAAGTAAGCTACCGGTCTACCCTCCCGCATCAAAACGCATCCAAGTCCAATGCCCGATGCATCCGTATACACCGACAAGCTTTTGCCCGCTCCGGCAATGTCAACACCGGTGCGTAAGTCAATCTCATTTTCAACTCCCGAAAGCTTTCTCACACTCCTCTCGACCAATCAAATCTAACATCCTTCTTGGTCAATCTAGTCATCTATGTCGCAATCGAGGAAAAGTCATGTACGAATCGGCGGTAGTACCGCTAATCCCAAGAAACTCCGAATGTCAAAAGCGTATTCAGTGTCCTCCAATCAATAAGTGCCCGAATCTTCTCCGAATCCACAGAGATACCCCGATCGCTAATGACATGTCCCGTAAATCTCACCGCACTCACCGTAAATCAAACTTGCTAAATTTTGCGTACGATCCTATGCTCTCTCAATGTCGTCAAAACCGCTCTCGAGATGACTCGCATGCTCCTCACGAGTCATGTCAGTAAATCAAGATGTCATCAATAAAGACGATGACATATCTCGTCCAAGTATGGTCTCAAGACCACAGTGCATCAAATCCATGAAGATCGTCTGGGCATTAGTCACCCTAAAAGGCATGATCAGAACTCAAACAACCCATATCCGGTACGAAAGCGCCTTCTTGATGTCCTCTTCTCGATCCTCAACCGATGATAGCTCGAACGCAGATCAATCTTTGAGAAGAATTTGGCACCACTCAAACGATCGAAAAGATCGTCGATCCTAGGGAGTGGGTAACGGTTCTTAACTGTCACCTGATTCAACTTCCTGTAGTCTATGCACATCCTCATTGAGCCATCCTTCTTCTTCACAAATAACACTGGAGCTCCCCAAGGTGACATGCTAGGGTGAATGAAACCCTTCTCCAGTAAGTCATCCAACTGCATCCTGACCTCCTCGTGCTCTGACGGTGACATCCGGTAAGGTCTGCTAGCGATTGGCTGAGTCCCTGGTATCAGCTCAATGATGAACTCAATCGCTCGTGGCGGTGGTAATCCTGGTAAATCATCTGGGAATACGTCAACAAAGTCTCGGACTACTGGAACATCTTCAATCCTGACTTCACTCCTAACCTCTGGCTCGACTATCGCTGCAAATGCCTCCATCTCCTGAGTCGTAGCTAGTCGGCCTCTAGTAATGGGTAGTGCGGTAGCGACTCCGGTAAACGTGAACTCGGGAATCCCCGAACTCGAAACGTGACAGCTTTCTTGGAAGCAATCCAAATGCGCATGATATGCCGCCAACCACTCCATCCCTAAAAGTGCGTCAAACTCGAGGTACTCTAGGACTCGTAAGTCTATCGGCAACTGATGTCCCTCTACCTCTATCGTGCAGTTTCGACATATCCGATTAGGGTATATCTTATCCCCAGCGGCCGTACTGAGGACAAGGTGTGTGTCTAGCGTCTGTGATGCTAACCCTAACTCTCCTACCATGCGTCCAGCAATAAATGATAATGTACTACCAGAATCTATCATAACATGCATCGGTCTACTCATAATAGATAACGTACCCTCGACGAGCTGTCTGGTCGCATCTCGATCCGGGCAACGCGCGATCGCATGTGCTCTCTCCCTAGCCCCGACCTGTTGTGCTCCCGGTAATGTCTGGTGCCCTGCGCAATCGGCTTTCAGTGCCCTTTTTCGACCACAACGATGACATCGACGTCTCTCCCCGCCAGCCCCGAATCTCGACCTTGACCCTTGTCTCTCCGACCCACTGTCACGCCTCCCCGATCCCTATCCCGACGCATCGTGTTGTGGCCGATGTCGCCGCCGCTCCGTGGTGCAGTGTTAAGGCATGCGTCTCGCGCCTATCCTCGTACCGAAACCGGCTATCCCGATGATCAACCTTATGGTCCCTATCTCGTCGATCATCTCGCGACCTCTATCAAGTCGATCTCTCTGTCTCTTCTGGTCTTTGATCCGACCGAGAACTCGACCCGCCTATACTTTGCGGCTCGTCGTACGTCCGCGCTTTCTCTCCAAGAGTAGTGTCTCATAAGATAATGCTCGATCATACACCTCCCGAAGAGTTGTAGCACTGTCGAGACTATCGCGTCAAAGAATCCGCTCATCAACACCACTTACGAAATAGTAAATCTGCGAAGCGTCTCTGTGCCCGCTACATCCATCGATAACCGTAATAGGTATTGGTACCGCTTCATGTACTGCATCAATGAGCGGTTACCCTGTCGTAGGGCCAGAAAATCCTCCATCAACCTCAGCCTCACCTGCATGGGAATGAACTCGTCGTAGAACAACTCTCGAAACTCTGCCCATGTCGCTGGCTCCGGGTGGATATCCAAATAAGTCGTCCACCAAACCGCTGCATGACCTCTCAGACACGCTCCGGATAAACGTGCTTGTATGTTGTCGTCGTTTCGCATCAGCTTATGGAAACGCTTATGCGAAACTATCCACTTCCCTGCTGCCTCCCGGCTGGAACTTCATAAACTCTCTGACAAGCTTCGCCTCGAGGTCAAGACGAATGCGGAAGTAGCAGAACCGTAGTAGCCGTTGGTCGCTCGGGTCATAGGTAGGGGCGTAAGAGTCGAAGTCTCTAATGGTATCACCATAGGCCGGCGAGACTCCTCGCTCGGTCTCGAAAGTGGCGTATCTCGTATGCATATGTGGTGTAGTCGGGCGACGACGTCTGCGTACCGTAGAGCTACCGTAACCGTGGGAACTAGTGCACTGCCGTGGCGGCCGTCATGGCTCGAGCCCTAAGTAATCGGAGGATCTCTCGTCAACCGGGCATCGTGGGCCGCAAGTCGATCCTCTATAATCTCGAGTCGCTACGGTAGTAGTAGTGATGTCCCTAGTAGGATCACTAGTCCGTCCTATCTCAGTCGTGTCGAGGGCCGTCCGTCCATCGTGATATGTATCGAAAAGCGTGCGTCGGATCGCCTCGTATATATACGTGTTAATATATAATTTATAATAAAACATAACACGTGTATAAACCCTAAGTCTACCCGCCTCACCATCACTTCCCAACTAGAGTTCTAAAGCAAGTACATCGGGTTTCCACATCTAAATTTTAAATTTTTAAGTCTTATGCTCTTTCAATTAATTTCCTCAAGGTTCCTCGAACTCTCGCTCTGATACCACTTGTGACGTGGTATCAGTTTAAGGACACCTACGCTTCCTCCAACGGAGTCGACCATGCTCTGAAACCACTTGTAACGTGGTATCAGTTTAAGGACACCTACGCTTCCTCCAACTGAGTCGACCATGCTCTGATACCACTTGTGACGGCCCCAAATCCCGAGGTCGCCACGTGGGGAGGCGCTGCCCCAGCGGTCCTGTCGGATCCTTGACCCACTGGGTCCCACGCGCCACTGACGCCCTTTGTTACATCATTACTACTCATTTTGCGTGTTAAACTCATTTCGTTGATCAGTTAGGTCATTTTTATAGCATTAAAAACAACATCGGAAGTCTTAATTTAAAGCAAGTAAAACCATTAAATTTATCACCGTATAAAGCATCATTTTAAGAGCAACACCTATTGTGGAAAACCGGGGGAAGTACTCACGTATATAGACGATAATACTAAGCAAAGTAATATATACAAGTACAAAGTCTATCCCTGTCTCCCAATACCCCAAAAGTAAAGCAAAATATCAAAATCGCACGTACTAGTAGGTCATCGACCATGCGGCAATCGATATAAAGTCGCCCAAAATCCCCTTGCCCCTACTAGCACTAGGATCTGCACTCGACCATTACAAAAAGCAAGATGGAGAGTACAGTTAGTAAGATTCCAACGAAGTACACCGAGCATTTATAAGAAAATAAACAGATACCAATAAACATGTCAAATAATCATGCGGAAACTAAACAGACAACTGTGCTAAGATCATCACATGAATAAATAACACGAGAGAAACAAAGTGTGTACTCGTCCCGTCGACTAAATCGTACTTCGACCCCTAGATTCTTTCGGTGGGTGCCCCCACTCCTTTCACCTGGTTCCTCGCGGGCTTGCCCGACACGTGCACCCTTGCAACTCGGGTTGCACTTCACCGAATGCCCGATCACACGTGCTACAACATAGTGTGCCATAAGTACACAACGAATATCAAAGTGGGAGTAACTCGACCACCAATCCAAATGTATCACGATATAGAGTACAATAACAAGGAATAGGAAATCAACGATGAAAAAGTAAACCCTCAAGACTTTCGATGAAATCTTACGTACCTCAAAACGCACTCAAAGTCTCACTCACGTCTCGAGAAACGCGCCCGACTCCCGACTATGATCTCCTAAGTTCCTAGCGTCCAATTAAACCATTTTAACTAGTTTAGTGTCAAATTAAGTGAATTTATAATGTGCGGTTAAAATATGAAAATTTTATTTCAAAAAGTTTGGTTTGACCTACTTTTCAAGTTATACCGGGATGTCAACGCCCAAAAAAATTCTCGAATATCATTTTTCTATATTTTTCTCATTTTTCATATTTTTCCCGATTTTCCGGATTTTTCCCATAATTTTCTTTCATTTTTCTTTTCTTTTTCTTTTTTTTTTTTTTTTTTTTTTACCGTTTGGTTTGGGTTGGGTCGACCCAGACGAGTAGACCCGACTCGGCCGGTTTGGTTTGGGTCGGGTCGACCCAAACGGCCGGACTCCGACCCGACCCTGGACCCAATGGTCCAGGCTTGACCCATGGGCCGAGCTCGCCCATTCTCGGGCCGCCCAGTCCAGGGGGGTGCACACGCGCGCGCGCGCACTCGCGCGTGTACACCTTCTTCCTCTTCCAATTGGTTTTCGAACCGCTTGCCGGTTTTTTTTTTTTTTTTCATTCCATCTCTTCTTCTCCTAAGTGATGGGTTGGGTGGCTCTCCACCCCAACCCTGCTGGAGCCGATGGCAGGGGAGGCACCCTTGCCATCCCACCGTGGCCATGGGGTTCGGCCTCCATGGCCGAACCCCACTCTCCACCCCACAGTCAACCACCCGAAACAACACAACCACCACCCCAAACTCACCTCAACCGCGCGTCCTCCGATGCTCTTCCTCTCCTCCTCTCCTTCATTCTTCTCTCACCGATCCTCTAGTTCTCCTTGTTTTTGCTCTGTGTGTGAGAGTTTTTGTGTGGGTGATGTGGTGGGTGGCGCTTTTAACTATGGGTGGACATACACGGGTGAGGGAAATGATAAGTGTTACTTGGTTAGGACAAGTGTAACACCCGTTCGTGACACCGCTAGGGCGCTCGCTCGTGTTTTCGGGCGTTTCGACGCCGGCTTCACGTCCGAACCGTGATATCCGCGTACCGCCGTGTCGCTAGTCACTCAATATATATATTCCATATTATTTACTTGACATATTTTTATTTAATTTGTGTGTTTTAATTTCCCCGACCTAATATTCGGTCCCATCAACTACCCGATACCCGCATCGACACGCATATCAAGGCGAATACAGTTCACACAATCTCGCTCGATTCAATGATATAAATACACACATGCGATGCTGGTAAATAGCTTAATATACAACATCGCAAATATGCAAACAATCACACAAAATCACTATTTACCTAGTCGGCGTGCCCTGCCCTATCTGCGATATCCACGTGGATCTTAGTTGTCGTCTATGTCTGAAAATAATCCATAATAACGGCGAAATTAAAATTTGGCGACGGACTGAGGCCGAATATTGGGTTTTATGTGGTCAGTTCAGGTGCCAAGACGCTGAGAGAGATTTTTGAGCGTGCACTTGTTTACGAGACATATTATATGAGTCGAGTTACTGACGGGACACCCTTAATACCCGCACTGACACCTGATCAGATTGCGGAGAATGAGCGGAGGAGACATAGGGGCAAATTACTGAAAAGATGGGATAAAGGTGTTCAGGAGGCAATTGTGCCTTATGTAGCATATCCTACACTTTTCCTGACGATTGTGGGTAGACCTCCCGTACCACCACCAGTTAGACCTGCATTGCCAGCTCCTGTTACGTCTACATTACCAGCTTTACCAGCACCACCAGCTCCACGTTAGCAGCATGGTAGTATAGGTAGAGGTAGAGAACGAGGACGAGATGGTCCCAAACCAGGCCAGAGACAGGCACAGTCATCTGCACAGGCCCAGGATCAGACGCAGGGTCAGCCTAGAGCAGTCACTTGTTTTCGATGTGGCCAGGTTGGACATGTGATTCGAAACTGTCCACAGCCAGCGACAGTGATTCCCCCACAGCGTTGATAGGTCGTTCATGTGGTTGCACAGCCTGACGCAGACGCTACACGGAAACTCATCGAGGGTATGGTTTTCATTTGTGGCGACAGTCTTATGTGTTGTTTGATTCGGGTTCTACAGTCTCTTTCATTTCTGGTCGCATGGTAGGCATATTAGGGTTGAAACCGGTTAGTGTCGGAGTACATTTGATCTTGAGTACTGCAGTCGGAGATAGAGTGTACCCTAATTCTCTGGTGGAGAAATGTTCAGTAGAGATCGACGGGGTAGAATTACCTGCAGACTTCAGAGTGCTTGAATTCTTGGAATTCGACGCGTTGCTAGGGATGGATTGGTTAGCATCATATCATGCTCATATGGACTGTTTTGCGAAAACAATGATATTTGAGATTCCAGGGTGTCCAATATTCATGTATAGCGGTAGTACACCGAGAGCGGAGGGTACTCAAGGTCGCCTTTTAACTAGTGGGGGAGATGGAGACTTTGGTATCGGTATATATTAATGCAGAGAGTCATGGACCTAAATTTGAAGAGATTCCGGTTGTGTGTGAGTTTCCGGACGTGTTTCCAGAAGACTTGCTTGGATTACCACTACCGAGGGAGATCGATTTCATTATTGAGTTGGTGCCCGATACGAAACCGATATCTATACCACCATACTGTATGGCTCCACGAGAATTGGAAGAATTGAGGAAACAATTGCAAGAATTGAGCAAGAAGGGATTCATCACACCTTCGATATCACCATGGGGAGCACCGGTCCTGTTTTTGAAGAAGAAAGACGGTACTTTGAGACTGTGTATTGATTACAGACAATTGAACAAGGTCACAATCAAGAACAAGTATCCATTACCGCGTATTGACAATTTATTCGATCAGCCGAGATGAGCGCAATTTTTCTCCAAGATAGATCTACGATCAGGGTATCATTAGCTGAGGATCAGGGAAGACGATAGATACATAACAACGTTTAGTACGAGGTATGGACACTATCAATTCACAGTCATGCCGTTCGGTTTGACTAATGCTCCTGCCATGTTTATGGATTTAATGCACCGAGTGATGAGACCATTTCTTGACCGTTTTGTGATCGTGTTTATTGATGATATATTGGTGTACTCGAAGACTCGAGAAGATCACAAGCAGCACCTCAAAGAGATGTTGCAGACTATGAGGGAGCACATACTATATGCTAAATTCAGTAAATGTGAATTTTGGTTATCTGAGGTCAAATTTTTGGGTCATGTTGTTGGAGCAAGGTATTGCTGTAGATCCAGCAAAGATTCAGGCGATTTTGGATTGACCAGCGCCGATGTCAGTGATTGAGATTAAGAGTTTTATGGGGTTAGCAGGCTATTACCGAAGGTTCGTGAAGGATTTTTCGAAGATCGCTTCACCAATGATCAAGTTGACCCAGAAAAAATGTTAAGTTTCATTGGTATGAGGAATGCGAGGAGGCATTTGCTCAACTGAAGAAATTGTTGACGACCGCGCCAGTGCTGATAGTGCCAGAGGTTGGAAAGAGTTTCATGGTGTACACAGATGCTTCTCGTATGGGTTTAGGTTGTGTGTTGATGCAAGAGAAAGTCACAGTGGCCTATGCATCAAGACAACTGAAGATACATGAGAAGAATTATCCAACTCATAATTTAGAGTTGGCAACGGTAGTGTTTGCTCTGAAGATATTGAGACATTATCTGTATGGATATAGGTTCACGCTCTATACTGACCATAAGAGTTTGAAATATCTCTTCACCCAAAAAGAACTGAACATGAGATAGCACAAATGGTTAGAATTTTTGAAAGACTATGACTTTTCTCTGGAATATCATCCAGGAAAAGCTAATGTCGTTGCATATGCTCTGAGTAGGATTCCGACAGGAGATGCCAAGACGTTTAGTTGTCATATGACGCACGAGTATGGTTTACTCGAGGCTGCGGCGATGATGAGTCGGTCAGATATTCCTAACGACACTCAGGTCCTGATTTGTTCTCAAGTAAGGCTTCAGACAGTGTCGACTTAAAGAGTGTCGGAGGATCAAAAAACTGACATTCTATATCCGAGATTCAGTGAGTTACCCCAGAGTATCGAGTGTACTGACTGGACTGAGACGGCATATCAGTGTCTCAAATTTCGAGGCAGATTGTGGATACTGGCAGTGGCAGAGCTGAGAGACAAGATTCTTCGAGATTCACATCGTTCTCGGTTCACTGTTCATCCAGGAAGGACCAAAATGTACCATGATATGAAGAGACATTTTTGGTGGCCTGGGATGAAAGCGGACATATCAGAGTTTATCAGGAACTGTAGGATCTGCCAGCAAGTGAAGGCAGAGCATCGTAGACCTGGAGGATTACTACAGCCGCTTCCCATTCTATGATGGAAGTGGGAAGATATAGCCATGGATTTCGTTCATGGACTGCCGATGACTGTTCATCGACATGATTCCATCTGGGTGATTGTGGACAGATTGACGAAATCTGCCCATTTCATACCAGTGGCAGCTCATTACACATTTGACCAGCTGAGTATATTGTTCGAGAGAGAGATCAGCAGTCTGCATGGAGTACCTTTGACAATTACGTCAGCCAGAGATGCTAAGTATACATCCAGGATGTGGCGAAGTATGCAGGAGTGGTATGGTACGCGCTTACAGTTTAGCACAACCTTTCACCCTAAGACTGATGGGCAGACTGAGAGGTTGATTCAAACTCTCGAAGATATGCTCAAGGCGTGTGTACTTGAGTTTGGCGGATCGTGGGAAACGTATTTTCCGTTGTGTGAATTTGCATACAACAACAGTTATCAGGCGAGCATTGAAATTGTGCCATTTGAGGCGTTATATGGCAGACCATGTCGCTCACCATCTTGTTGGGCCGAGCCAGAAGACCGGGATTTGTTAGGGCCTGAAATTGTTGTCGATCACACAGAAAACGCAAGACAGATTCGCCAGAAGCTTAAGGGAGCCCAAGAGAGGCGAAAAAAGTATGCATACACGTATCGCAGCGATCTCATGTACGATGAGGGAGCTTTAGTGTATCTAAAGGTTTATCCTCGTAAATCATCGATTTGGTTTGAAAGGCAAATTAGCACCGAGATTCATCGGGCCTTTCAAGATCAAGAAATGGGTTGGAAAGGTTGCATATGAGCTAGAATTACCTCTACAGATGTCGAAAATTCATCCAGTGTTTCATATATTGATGCTTCGACTAGCTAAGTCAAAGGCAGGCGAGAGACCGACAGTGGATTTGAGTCAGATTGATTTGAGTGAAGATATCTTGTATGAAGAGCAGCGAGTTCAGATACTTGATCGAAGGGTACAACAGTTGGGAAACAAGTCTATCCCGAAGGTGTTAGTTAAGTGGCAATTTCATGGAGATTCAGAACTCACTTAGGAATTGGAAAACTATATGCGAGATAGATTTTCGTACCTCTTCGAGTCAGGTATATTTTAAATATGTTTAGTTTAAGTTCGAGGACGAACTTTCCTATTAGTTGGGAAGTATTGTCACGACCCAATAATTAAGACATATTTAATTCTTTAAGCAGGACCAAATGACCCGTGACGTGGGACACACAGCGAAATATGTGTCACTACCGAGGCACGGTGGCCGAGGTAAATGTTATATTTGTGTGTTGTATGCCTAGTGTACTGTATATGTGTAGACTACTAAGTCAATTCTACTGGTATGCAAATACCGAGACGAGCGGGGACTTACCTCGTGTTGCGTGTCGACGTGGGCCCGAGGTAGCGCTCGTGGGGTAAGCGTAACTAGTTGAATTTTATTGTATAGAAAAATGAAAAAATGAAATGAGATATTAACCACATCCAATATATATATATATAAATGGGCCTAAGTTCAAGAAGAAAAAACATACACCACTAGATAGGCATGGATACACACACACATCTCTAGAAAGGGTGTCAAGTGTTGGTGTCACTTGAGAGTGACACAAGGGACAAGTGGTGTGAGCAAGTCCACCTGATGTGCTTCGAGATACGTGTGTAATGTGAGATGTATGGCTCACATTCAAGCCAACCCAAATCATATATATATTTAGGTCAAATAACCCCAAAGTCCAACTTAGCTCATTTTGATTTCATCAAAGTCGGTGGACAAAAACGAACAGAGAGGACGAAGCCGAGGAGAGAAGAAGAAGAAGAGAGAGAGAGAGAGAGAGAGAGAGAGAGAGAGAGACCGAGACCAAGCTCGAAGAAGGCAAGGTGAAATGGATTTTCGTTGTTGTTGTGTGGTTTGCTGTCGTTGAAGTCGGTCGTTGTTGTTGTCTTGACCGCCATGGAGGTTCGGTCATGGAAGGCTCGACCTCCATGGCCGAGATGTGTGAGGAAGAAGATGGCAGGGGTATCTTCCCTGCCATCGACTTCAGTTGGGTTAGGGTTGGGAGCCAACCCCAACGTCGCAAGAAGAAGAAGAAATTTTGTTTTTTGAAATAGAGCAACAGCTCTGTCGTGCGAGAGGGTGAGGAAGATGACCCCGAACCGGCCGGTTCAGATCGGGTGAGCCGAACCCGGTTCGGCCCGGTTCAACTCAAACCCGAATAAAAAAACATAAAAAGAAAAGAAAAAAAAAGAAAATTGGGAAAAATGTTAGAAAAAATTATGAAAAATTCTGAAAAATTATATTTTGACAAAATAAATAGAAATTGATAAATTTCTATGAAAAAAAATATTTGAAATTTCGGACGAGACTTTTACAGGGTTTTTACCTCAAAAAGCGCGAAATTGGCAAATTGGTCTTGAATTCGATTTCGACCAATTTAGGAATTTTACATAATTAGTTTTGAATCTAAATTGATAAATTGTCAAATGTTAGGACCCTACAGGAGCAATTACGGGGTGTTGGGTGCGTACAACGACACGACGAGAAGCCGGATAGCTTAGGAATTGTTGTGTATGTAAGTAAACTGAGTGAGACATTTATTTACATTTCATTCCATTTATTTATTCATTCTCAGTTATTCGAACTGAATTTACCTTTGAAATCCATATGCTATGCCTTGTTTATTTCTCATTTTATGACGTTGCGCATAGCATACTCTGTTATTTATATACTATCATTAGTTCCAATTCCTATACTTTGTCATGTTGATTGTTGTGTTTGGAAGTTAGTGATATAGCATGCTATTAGGTTAATTTGTTGATTTGGACTCTAATCCTTTGTGCATTAGTATGCAGTTACATCTATTGAATTCCAGTATCGAGTCATTATTGAAAGTGAAAGTGGTTCTTGTGGTTAGGGTCATTTGATGATAGAAATTCAGCTTTCATACGGGGTCACTAGACTTTTCGGGATGTTAGGGAATTTCTCGACTACCTTGCATGACACACGAGGTAACGTGCCTGAAACGGGGTAACCGAACCTCGGGGTTTGTTGCCGCAAGAATAACTTGGGTGAGCATGACGAGTTTGAAAACTCGGGTATGTCAGCAAGTACACATTCTGGTGACAACTAATTCACTTGGAATAGAAAAATGTGTAATCGTAAGTACGACCTTTTGAAATGATGATCTAGAGCTCAATTTGTAATGAAATGATATAGAGCATAGCTCAAATTGTAGTGGAAAGGCTGATGCGACGTAGCTCACGGCCGACTGACCCTAATCCATTACTACTTAGCTTTGAGTCAGTTTCATATTTGGTTAACTCAAGTATCTCTTTACATGATGTTTCTTTCAGCTTAGTTGCCATTTAAATTATGTCATTTGATACTTGTTGTCTGTTTGGGAATGTAGATCGATGTCTCTCAGTATTACTTAAATAATTTCATGTACTCACCGTCTAGTTTGTGACGGTGGGTGCAGATCAGCCGAGTAGCAGACCAGACAAAGAGAAGATTGGTGACTACATCTGAGCCAGTGAAGGACTGCTACGACATATTTTTGTACGTTTTCTATTCTTTTGTATTACATTTTCTATGTATATGATATTTTTACTTTTGGGTTGAGTGATATGAACATCTGACTAGACACATGTTATATATATCACCACTTTTGTTTATATATGCATGTGATCTCTATTTCATAATTTTTCCACAATAGGTTAGGTCTTATTTCCACTAGTAACTTAAGAAGACTTCCGCTGAATAACTTGTTAGTGTGAAAAACTTAAATTAACTCTGATTTGTTCGATAGATTAACTATCTAGTTGACTATAGGTGGTATCGTGTTTTTCATATGAATAATTGGCAGGTTTTTAGGTGTTTAAATAAGACTGATTAGTTCCTTGTTAGGTCCAATATGGGAGATTAGGGCTTAATGAGGGATTAGGCCGGGCAGTGCTCTTATTTGTAGAAGGGGTCGTCACAGGCACATACCCTAACATCTCCCACTTGGACTAGGTCCAATCCTACACGTATCTAATATTGTGTAACCTTAATGCATTCTTAGTGGAAAATTTTTGTTTATGTATATGCTACATTGTTTGTTATTGATGTTCTGCAAATCTTTACGTTTTCTCTTTTATAAGACAAAAACGCTTAAGTGATTGTTTAGATCTATAGTGTGATTTAGGTTCCATAACCTAAATTTGTCCATTGGTTTTACAATAAAAGCCAACATTATTTCCAACACTTGAAACCACACCTTATTCAATCATGAACCTTACGATTTAAACATTTTTTTGGCTGCATCGAATGTCGTTAAAAACTCAGTTTATGTTATAGGACTTGTTAGAGTGAGTTTATAACATTTTCAACTCATTCCTACGAAGTTAACACATATCCATATTGCGATCATTAATCTTTTATATTAATTTGAAAGTTTGCATCGTGTAACTATTTACAAGACTCATATCTTTCAAACCTCTACAAATCTAATAACATCTCTCAAGTGCTTCTGAAGTACTTAAGAATGTTATTAATAAATATCCAGTGACCCTCACCAGAATCTATGAGATATATGTATATTTTGCCCAAAGCATATGCCATATTGAGTTGAATGCAAAATATAACATATGAGATGATTCTCATAGCTAATGCGTAAGAAATCATATTCACATTGTCTCGCTCATCATTTGTCTTAAGACTTTGAGTCTTGCAGAGACTAATGTTATAAGATATAAGTATGAATTCTTTTAAGAATCTCGTACGCTGAAACCTTTTCAATTATTTGTCTATATAAGCATTCTTATTTAAAGCAATTAGCCTCTTAGATCTATCTCCATAGATCTATATCACAAGGATATATGCCTAATTAGCTAAGAATCTCATTAAGAAACTATCCTTAACCAAGACTTAACATTCTGCAGGGTTAAGACGTCATTTCCAATGAATAATATATCATAAACATACAGATTCAGAAAGATGATTGTGCTCCCACTAACCTTTATGTATACACAAGATTTATCTTCGGTTTAATGAATGTAATTCATTATTTATTTCATCAAAACAAATATCCCGACTCTGATAAGCTTACTATAATCCATAAATGGATCCTTTAAGCTTTCATACCTTTCTCGAATTCTCAAAATAATAAAAAAAAACCCTTAAGTTGTATCATATACATCTTTAAGGAGCATAGAGCAATGCTACTTTTTGACACCCGTTTGTCATATCTTATAGTCAAACTATGAAGTAATGACAATATAATTCTAGAACTTGAGCTTAGCTACCAGTGAAAATCTTATCATAATCAACACCTTGATTTAGATTGTAATTTTTGATAAACCGTGCTTTTAAGTATGCATATTTTCTTTTTCATGTTACTTTAACTCATTTACATGCAATGGTCATACCATCTTTAGGTAAATAATTCAAGTTCCAAACTTGGTTGACATACATGAATTAAAATTCAGAGTTAATAACACTTAATTTCTTCGTTCAATCTAGACGAGACATGTCTCTTGATAAGTAGTGATTCATTCTGATCCAATATAAAAAAATACGTCACAACTATCAATAATAAGAAATCCCAAATTTCTCTGGCTAATTTTCTAATTATTCTAGATTTTCAAGAGATATATGTTACTTGTGTATACTTAACTAGTTCAAAACTTTGTTGATCTTCCTAAAGTGGTTCGGTTCTCATTTGTGGTACTTGAACATTTCAAGATTTACTTTATTCCCAATAGTGTCTTTAAAATAAACATTTTACTTAGAAAGACATCATTTTTTAGTAACAAACAATTTGTTCTCAATTGTATAAAATAGTATCATAGTGTTCAACCTCACTTAGACACAAGAAATTTAGGCATCAAATCTCACGCAATGTGACTTAACTTCTTACGCAAGTCTCACCGCCTCAAATCTCAAGAAAAGATAAACTAGGTCTTTTTATTCCATATCATATATAGAGTTTTATCAACCACTTTAACGAAAACAAGGTTTAGTGCGAGTGCCTTGGTTTCTAAAGTATAGCCTCAATAAGACATCATAAAAAAGTCCGTGTGACACATCATAAATCAAATTATATCCTATATAGTTCGATTTATCCTCTTAAAGTATCATTTCTCTAATTACGTTCCTAGTGGAGTTAATTGCAAGATAATCTCACAATTTCAAAGATGGTCACCTAAACTCTTGGCTCAAATATTATCCACCTCGATCTCATCAAAGTATGTTAATAATTTGCCAGGTGATTTTTTTCGTATACTCATTTTGAAATGTTCGTAACAATTGAAAATTATGTCTTCCTGATAGGATTTGTAATTCATTATAAAATGAACAATTTCATTATATGAAAAACAAAATCCGTTCTTTAAGGCTTTCTTTAGAACTCGGCAAAGTCTAGCTCACAACAAGGTTTCTGTGTCCGACACAAGCACCTTTTGTAGCTTTTACTTTCCTTTTATCTTTCTTTATTAAATTCTTTTATGTTACGAACCATCAAATATATCTAAGGCCCCTTTTTATTATTTTGTCGTACAATTTTAAATATCATATGCAACTACAAACAGTGTTCTCCATGTCTTTCAAATTATGTAGTTCAAAACTATTTTGATGAATTATAGATCAAATCTACTGCTAACTTTTAGCACATGAAGATTCAAGCCATTTGACACAATTAATATATCCTTTCATGTTCCAAACATAAAGACATATTAATAGGTTCTCAACCATTTTACAAGAATCTAAGAATTTTACAATCTTATGCCCTTCCCGTGTGACTTACTGTTGGAACATTTCCTTCAGAGTCACTGTCATGACATTAGTTTTCATGGCTCGAATCTTTTCTAAAGCCCGATTTTATATTTGTTAGCATGACATATAATCTTTGTACTAATAAATGGTAGTTTAAAAGGAACTATTAATCTAAGACATACATCCTTGTTTATATGGTTGATAGCATTTATCAATTTTCTAATTGAAATAGGGAAATTTGTCTTAGAAATTATTTTATCCTTATCCAGGATTGATCGCAGTTACTCTGGATTAGTGTTACTAGAAGTTTAATATCTACACTTAGAAGATTATACAGAATAATTTATTAGTGATTAATTAAATTCTCACTAAATTAATAACCCTTGTAAATATTAATTTAGTTGTCTAAGATCCATATTTCTCTTAATTTCAAGACTGCTAAGGCATAACACTTAAAATCAAGTTATTTAAGTAGGTAACCATTACCAATTGCGTCATATGCAACTCTTAAGTTCTTTATGAGATCTAGACATCATATGTCACAACATGTTAGTCTCATCTATACCTAAAGCCCAAAACCATTTTGATAGCTTTATTAAGTCAAACCAATTTAAAACATCCACGTAACCGTTACCCAGCTTGCTTCACCAAGATAACACAATACACCCTGCGAAGGTAGACCCATATTGATGTGATCGAGGCCTTGACAAGTGTTTAAAATGGGTGACATTAACTTAAAATTTTAATCGAGGGATTTTTATCAAGTTTATGATCCATGTAGTGTTTTTACAATGATTAATTCTAGCATCTATTTAATTATGGAATATCATATATACCCAATATGCATAGAATAAAGATCGTTTATATAAAAAAAGAATAAACATCTTCATATATCAACAATGCATCATAAAACAAATCGAGGAAATTAAATACCTTAAAATTTTCCAAGTGCATGAAAGATTATATTTTCATTAATCTCATTAATTAAATATATCTCAATATAATTTTTATCAGACTCTATTTAATTAAAACATCTTTTAATTAAATATTTTAATTAATATTAATAATAGTCCCACTAATTTAAATTGATATTAATTCAATTAAAACACATTTCAATTAAATTAATTCAATCCAATTAACGGACAATAACCCCATTTAATTAATGGTAACTAATCAATTAAAACTTCTTTCAATTAATATATATATAACTCTATTAATATAAATAGAGTTGTAATCCTATTACAACTTGGAATGGATAGCCTAGTTGGCTAAATCATTCCAATGAGTCGGTGGATGAGGGATCGAATCCTACTATCAACAAAAGTCCTTTCATTTTATTTTGTAATCAATTTTAATTTGTAATCTTATTACAAGTTGATTTGCTTGCTATGATGGTTAAGGCACTTCAACGAGTTGGGTAACTAGGGATTGAATCCCATAGGCCAAAGCTCTTTATTTATTTATTTATTTTTATTAATATCTTTGCTTTCATATCCCATACAACCACCAACATGTTAAGTTACACATATCTATGTACACAAATAGTGAGATCTTATCCGCCAAATTTGACGCGTACCCGTTTTGTGCATGTATGTGCGTGACGGTGCGACTACATCAACAACACCATGCCGATACTTTCACACTTTTGCATATAGATTAATTCTTTTAAACGCAATAATGCAACCATATATAAAATATCATGATTGACTTATATATATCATGTATATCAAAAATAAGGGCACATTCCAATTTAATTAAATCATGCCTACTGGCTCTGATACCACTGTTGGGTTTTGGGGATCATGCGTAGCGGAAGTTTTCGAAACCTTTTCGAACATCCCTGAACCAAGATCCTATTGATTCCATTAAATTGATGTGCCAATAAAAAAAATCATACCTTAGCAAGAATAACTCCATGTCTGCCTTGTTTTACGTTGATTGATTCCTTTAAGACGCTGTCAGATATGAACGTCCTTTATCAGAAATCCACACACGAACAGACGATCACAATCCGGAGTGCTAGGCCCAAAAATCATAGGACAAAAATTCTCATAAAAATTCTCTAGGAAAATCTCTCTCGGGAACTCTCTACAACAATTGTGACCCTAATGTCTTATTTATAGTACACTAGGTCGAGTTGTAAAAGAACTCCATCTCCTAGTCACACTCCAAATAGAGTCCTAGATAAAGTCCAACTCTAAAAAGGATAGAGTCATAGATAATCTACCATTACTAATTCAATAAGATTTGTAATTTATCTAAAACTCAAATAAGAATTAAAGTCATACTATGATTCCAATTAGAATCCTATTCAAAATAGGATTTACTAAGAGACAAAATTTCTAGTCGCACTAGAAATGTATGAGAATCTTGAATCCTAGTCAAACTAGGACATTTAATGAGAATCTTAAAAATGGATTTTATCATATAAAATTCATTAACCCAGACAATATTAAATCGTGCAAATTCGTTCTTTGTGTGCGACCCAATAGGTTCATACGACGTTGGCATTAAACCAAAACCATTTTGGTATACAAGTCATAAGCGGTCTCTAGCAAGGCATTATGACTACCCAAGTAGCATGAAGATCAATAAATCGATACAACCTAATAGACAATGTATATCATATCCCTTTGTCACGCGACAACTTTTGATTGAACATAAGACATGGAATGTCACCCTTATAGTTCAATCTACTAGTCTCGATCTCCGAGTATACTGAAATTGTCAAGTGACATTGATCCAATCAATTCACTAGACATGGCCATTTATCAGTCTAACATATCGAGGGGCCCAATAGATATCTCTCTTTAAAAGAGGGACAAATTCAATCTTGATCACACAACATCTACACAATAGTCGAACAATGACCAATCATAATCTTTATAATCATCCGGTTAAAGACAACGTTTGATTGTATCAAATCATTGTGCTCCTAATGTTGGAGTCTCTGGTGATCTCAAGTCAAATGACTAAATGATATAACTCTCATGAGAATCACTTATGACATTGATCATGTAGTGTTCTCATAGCGGGTCGGTCCAGCATATGTTCCCAACAAATACCCATTATCTTGATCCATATCCGTATACACATAATAATCACATGATTATCAATCAAGACTCATACTAGTCTTAATTTATTATTGTTCCCACAATAATAACTGACTAGGGACATTTAGAATAATATAATAATTATCCATGTATACTATTATAAAGGAAACATGCATATACTAATAATAGTTAAACAACGTTTACATAATTGGCCTAGGACACATACCCCAACAGATATGCAGTTTCAGGCGGGGTTCGATCGGTATAGTCAAGGTAAACGACGTTTCGACACTTATCAAAAAGATGATGGAGGAAGTTTCAACAAGCACAGATATGGAGGATCATTAGGTGGCCATGCACCATCTGGTGCAGCTTTAGGGACCCCTACGCATTCACGTGCCCCCGCGCCTTCGGCTACTCATAGTGTGACATTTAAGCCACCACGTATATCGATGCAGCCACAGTAGAGCGAAGGCAGAAGGCCAAGGCTGAGTGCATCCATGAGGGTCGCGCAACCACCTCCAAATTACCAGAAGTCACAAATAATATGTTTCCAGTGTGGGGAAGCGGAACATTTTAAGAACAGATGCCACAACTCACCACCATCTGAGAGAAGTGTAGCTCCAATTGCCCGACGAGGAGTCCATGCAGTAGCTGAGCATGATCCAGAGACCTCGTGACGGATAGTTGCAAGTACGAGCTTCTATTTTGGTGATGAAACCAATATGCTTTATTTAATTTGAGATATAATATTAAAATGTAATTGGGAAACCAAAATTTGGTACGTTAAGGTTGGATAGGCCAGAGCAAAACTCGACAAATATATATAATAATAATAATACTATCATTGATGGAATTGTATGCTCTCACAGATAGTGGGTATAATACTAAAATTAGGGATCCCCTAAACTAAGAATACATTAAAAATGAGCATTAAGTGCATGACGCATCGATATAAGTAGATCTAGTGATTTTGATTTAAAAGAGATGCACATCATGGAGGGTGACATATCGAGGATAGCCTAGTTACTAAAATTGGGGATACCAAAACGTTACAACTTCTTTCGAAATAAGTGTGGTTTACTTAAGTGTACTATAAAATATAAATGAACCAAGTTAGTACGACTTGGAGAGCCTACCTTACGGCTAGTAATACTATAATGAGTCAATGATAATGAACTTAATGACAGACAAATTATAAAAATTGAGCATACTTAGTTAAAAGTATAGTTTTGGCATGATTGTTCGATGTTAGACAAGTGGATTGACTACCGTTAGGTCAAACGGAACCTAATCTGGTCATAAGGGATAGTTGTACCTCCTAATCTAAGTTATGATGACAGAATTCATAAGGGATAGTTGTACCTCCTAATCTAAGTTATGATGACAGAATCCTTAAAATTGGGGATCCTAATATAGGATCGATCTTTGAAAAGAATGAATAACTAAATAGGCGGTATAATGGATTGTGAATCCAAAAGAGACAGTGAACATTACGATAGCCTTTCGTAGCCTTGAGACTAGCAAGGGGAGTAACACACTCAAAACCTAAATTTTAATGATATTAATAACATCATGAGAAATCATGAAAATCCCTGGTAGTAAGTGACTTGGAATTTCTCGATGAAAGTAACAGTTATTTTCAAACGTAAAATATAAAAGTTTAGACACCTTTGTATTTCTTAGTGAGAGAAAGTTTTAAACAAGCTATGAGAGCTAAAAGTTAGCTCAGAAAGGTGACAAGAGCCACTTGTTCACCGAGTGTGAACCTAACTAAGCCAAATGAATTTAAAACGCTTAAGATTATGAGAGTTGACTCAAAATATAAACCTATAACAATAATCACCGACAAATATATGTTAACATTGATGTTGAAGTCTTATTCCCGAGAGGAATACTTGACATGCTCATTTGTAGACTCCACATACAAGTCGCAAGAACATGAAGAGTTGTTCATTCATATGTAATCGAGATTGCGATATAAATGGTGTGCCAGTGTTCATACTATCGCGGGTAGCTATCATTGTTCCTACTATCAGTTGGCAGTATGGTTTTATTGCTGGATAGACAGAGATATTTTGACACAGATAGACATCAAATCACATCTCATTAAGGTTATCTATACTAGTTGATTGAATGAATCAGACGTAAGTTGCGACTTCGGTGGTGAATGCAAGGGAATACCCAGATACACGTGATATACGAAGACTTAGCGGGTAGCTAAAGTTTAAGGACTGTATTAAGACCTTACGAGATAAACCTCGTGAATTCCGCCCTGTATGACAGAAATAAGAATGTCGAAATTTGGAGTCAAGGGTAAAAAATTTATTTCACGCGGGGCTCAAACAGATCTCGCAGGTACAGATTTGCATCAGTTAAAAATAATATTAATAATAAAAGAGGTGGTCATAAAAGAAACCATTACGATTAGACACCCCGGGCTACGAGTGTACCCTGCTTTTACTTTCGAGGACAAAAGTTCTTAAAATTGAGGATATTATAACGACCAAAAAACTTAAACACCCATTTCAGGGTAATTTAATAATTTCGCAAACCCTACAGTAAATTGGTTCCACTATATAAATCTAATTGTAAACCCGAACCAATTTTTGTTCATACACAAAAATTGAGGGGAAAAGATAGGAGACTTTTGTTTGGGGAATCGTGGTAGGTGTGATGCTTTGAAGTCAAGAAGACCTCCATTAAAGGTAAACCCACCATCTATACCCTTTCTTTTATTGTCTAAACGAATCACAAACTTGTGTTTACTTCAATAATAGTGGAAATTATATTTTTTTTCTCATTTTGATTTTAAATTGGTGAGATTTTGGTGGAGAACCCCAAGGGGGCGGCGGCCTCGCTGTCGCTGGACCGCCGCTACCAAGGAGGCCCCCCAACCAGGGGCCATTTTGGCCTCTGGACCCAAACTAAAAAATATATATAATAAAATAAAAATAAACTATAATATATATGATATAAGATACATATACATATATATAATAGAAATAGATAGAATAAAATAAATAGAAATAAAATTAGTGGACTTCGGGGCGCACCCCGACGAGGGTTCTCGACAACGCGAAACATGCGGGACCCACACAAGTGGATCCCAAGCAGTTTACTAATAAATTGAAAATTGAGTAACTTCGAGATGAGAATTGTAAATTAAAGCATATGAGTTTTAAATTGTACATATTCGCGAAACGATTCACATAGAACCTCGTGCGAAAAAGGATCGGGAGTGAATATCCCGGCGAGTCGAGGCAAATGGGGAGATTCGCTAAAGTATCAAATATGACATGTTATTAGATAATTAAGATTCATGATTTGAAATCAAGACTTGAGAATGGGTTGCATTTTGCTATTGACTTGATTTTACTTATCTATGGGTTGGATATGTGTTGCACTAAAAAATTGGGATTACCTTCTCCTAGACAAGGAGTTGGATGACCCTATCCTAGGTAAGGAGTTGGGATTACCCCTCCTGGCTAAGGGGATGTGGTTAAATTACTAAGGAATGAGCAGTGGTAAACTTCTCATGAAAACTCTAAGTGATCTTAGTGCACATGTCGACGACGGCTTGGACGAACTTACTGTTAGTTTGATGGGACCATTGAGTTCACTAGTGATCTTCATCACCTCGAGAGTAGGGGAATCGGTCACCGAAATCAAGTCAATAACTAGTATGCATTGAATGGAACAACGACTTATAATTATTATTATTCTCTTATGGTATATCTCTTGTGGGCCCCTCTGCATGAATGCTTTGAATTTGTTTATGATTTTCAAACCTCTTGTTGTTATGGTTTAATGCATTTTGAAACTTGTCTTAAATGAATAGAATGGATGGTTTGTACTTAATTATAGATATGGATCTTATTTCCATGCTTTATACTAAATGCTTGATGATTTGGTTTCAACTCCATGCTAGATCTTGTATTTTTATTAAGTAGTACTTGCATGTTTGATGTTTGAGCGAGGTTTTCCTCTTATTGAGCTATGTCGCCCCTTTTATCTCACCCTACTTACTTTTCAGGTGCATCCACATTTGCTTTGGACCGCGACAAGGGAAAGGAGATAGCTTGAAGTCTTCCCTTAAATTGTAAGCCTGGTGTGCTCCTATTATCTATTTATTTGATTTTGAGAACTTATGAATTTGGGTTGTAACTTAAGACTTGTTGGGTAGTTTGAACCATTCATTGTTGTAATTAGAACTTATGGAAGCTTTTTGGTATATCGTGAATTGAATAGACTTTTGAAAACCCATTTCATGGATCTTACTTTAATAGCTTTATGGAAATTTTATTTCCTTGATTCTGCATTTATTATCCATTTGTATAGCTATTGTCTTTCCGCAAGTTTTGTTTAGGCAAGCCAAGCCGTTGCTCTGGACCGGTTCAGGTACCTGGGCTTGGGTAATGGTTTAAGCTAGGCGACCCGACCCTAAGTCGGGGAGGGTCGTCACAAAAAAAAATATATGGGGTTCTTTGTTTGAGGTGGTTAATGCATTTTGTGTTAAAATGTCTATTTTGATGTAAAATATGAAAGATAAAATAACGACTCGAAGCGTCGTTTAAGACGTGAGGGACAATGAGTTACTTATTTTGTATTAAAATGTTTATTTAAGTGCCAAATATTACTTTTTTAGTTACTAGTATAATTATTTGTTTGAAAAAAAAAATTAGGTGAAAGTTCACCCTCCTAAATAAGGTTTTCTGGATTCACCCCTGATGAAACTCTTCACCACACACTTTATGGCTCGCTAAATGTATTTTCTTGTTTATTTAATTTTAATTTAAAGTGTGTAGTGACTTCTATAAAATGTTTGGTTTTTTTAAATTATGTGATGTGATCGTGCATCCCATAAAATGTGTAGTGAAGAGTTTAATGATAGTAAAAGAGAAGTATAGTATAGGAGAGTGTAGTGAAATAGAGATGTGGTACTCTACAAACTCCAAATTGAGCTCGACCATTTTAGGTGGTCTAGATGCTCTAAAAGCACCTACAATGGCTTGCAATTCATCGCATTTGCACGCCCCTAATGGTTGGCTCGCTCAATCGCATAGTTTCATACGATTGAGCGAGCAATCTGGTGGGCCGTGCACATATTAATGTGTGTGGGGCCCGCGAAATGTCGATTTTTATTTATTACTTAAATTTTTTTTTCTTTTGTAAACTTAACTTTTTTTGTTTTTTGTGAACCAAGAATTTTTTTAGAGGGCCGCTAAGGGCACCCCACCTTTTAATGAAGGCACCCAGTTAATGTGGGCACAAACCATTTTACCTGGGGCACCCAAAAATAAGACCCGAAATACCCAAAATACCCCTCGTGGAAATCCCTGAGCACCCCACCACCCCCACCACCACCTTCACCGAACTGTTGTGAAAGAACCCATTTGCTTTGAACCGACCAGTGAGAGGAATCCCTGAAATCGTGTTTCCCGTGTCTCGCCTTGTGTTTCTCCTTCGTTGTACGACTTTTTTGCAGTTCGTAGGGTCGTGGTGTGAGCCGATTTCGTCTCCAAGTTAGGGTTCGGTTGAAGATCGTCGAACACACATTTTTTGCGCGAAATCGCTCGTTTGAAGGTACGTTTTTAGTATAATTAAGTTACATTTGCTAGAATAGTTGTAATGTGTGTGTGGTGGTTTGTTCAATAGTTAAAAAAATGGTAATTCGCGGTTCTCGGCCACACAGCCGAGATCAGCGTACTAGCTTGTCTCGGCCAAGCATGACCGAGACAGAAACTACATTTTTGGGAACTCGAAGTCTCGGCCACAAAGGCCGGAAGAGTTCACAGTGGTCCGGTTACGCATGGCCGAGAGTACTCTAGTTCTCTCGGCCGAGACATGACGAGAGCTAGAATTAGTGCTAGGTAATGTGGTGTCGGTGGTGTACAACCGAGAATTTGCTCCTACTCTCGGTTGTACACTGGCGAGAGTGTTAGAGTAGGCTCGGTCGTGATTGGACGAGAGCAAGGCGAATTGAAATGGTCAACCCATCTCGGTGGTGCACAACCGAGACCTTTCTATTGGACTCGGTTGTACACTGCCGATATATTGGAGGCATTGTCGGTCATGGGTGACCGAAAATATGGGTTGTTTCACGAACCTGCTTGACCGAGACATCAGAAATGGATGAATTTGAACATTTTTTTTGTAAATTTTTTTTGGGTTATGTTCCATGCGCTTATATGTTGTTTTTCGTATGGCTCGTCCGAAGGTACCAGTGACTAGGGAGGAGGCTGGTGTTGAGGTGTCGAGGCCTAACCGGGGGCGAGGTGGCCGGAGACCCCCGACAGCATCGTACCAGAAAGAGAATGAGAATGAGAATGAGGATGTTAAGGGCAATGCGAATGTAGATGGTACTCGTGGAAGGTTACATTTGCACGATGAGGGTTCGACCCTCGATGCTTTGGGCGACCCGAGGATCTTGTTGTTGCCCGAGGGGAAGAGAGGGGCATGCATCGGAGTCTAGTAGCGGTGAATCTTCGAGGCGAGGAACACGACGAAACAAATCGTAATGTTGGCGGGAGTAGTAGTGGTGGAGCCGGCCATAATGAAGGAGAGCCGAAGTGCCGTTGAAGCGCGTGCTCCATTCCCCGTGGTCCCATAGACGGGCGTTGTTGAAGAGCTTCAAGGATCATGTGGCGTTATCGATTTGGAGCAATGAGGTAATTTCAATTTCATTGAACGGAGTAACTTAATACTCATGGTTTTAACATACTGACGAGATGTATTTATTTGTTGCAGGAGCGTCCCGTTCTCAAGTGTATCAATCACGGAGCTCAGATACAAGAATGGGATTTACAGTCGTGCCACCCGGACACGGCGGGACTTCAGAGGATTATTCAGCGTTTCGGGTTGAATACGCTGATAGACTGCTCATACCGCAAGGCCAACAAGGAGGTGATCTCTGCATTTGTGGAGCGGTGGCAGCGGAGATGAACACATTTCACCTACCTTTTGGTGAAATGTCTATCTCATTAGAGGATGTCAGCTTCCTCCTGAAGATTCCTGTGACGGGCAAAGTTGTGGCAGTGGAGAACTTTGCGAGGTACACGGAGGAATCTCGCTCGGACGCGATTAAGATGGTCTCAAACCTACTTGGGGTTAGGGTCGAGGAGGCTTAGGAGGAGGTGAATATTAGCAAGGGGCTCACAAGTGTTGGTGAAGAGTCGATGGTGCCCCAAAGCTGGTTCGAGACCCATAAATTATCCTCATGTGGAATGCACCGCCCGAGCGTACCTGCTGTACCTGTTGTCCTGCACTCTATTTGCCGATAAGAGTGGGTCTCGGGTGTCGATCGCGCTGCTGAAGCTTCTTGAGGACTTGGACGACGTAGGAAACTACGCATGTGGTGCGGCCGCGTGGCCTACTTGTATCGACACTTGGGGTCCGCCACGAGAGTGCAAGTGTCTCAGATTGCTGGCTACCTCACATTGCTTGAGGTTTGTTATAAAATAGACTTAATTTTCTTTTTGTATTTCAATTAGGCCAACTTGCAATTGTGGACTAACTAACATTGTATGTATTTGCAGGGATGGGTGTACGACCATTTCAAACTTGGTCTGGCCACACCCAATGCGAAGTACATGGACTACGTGCAACCTCGTGTCTGCAGATGGATTCAAAAGCATGAGACGGTGGCGAATGTAGACAAGCTCGGGGCCATTAGGAGAACCTTGGATAGGTTGCGCCCAAGTGAAGTGAGATGGTTATCCATATCCTCTGATGGTTGATGTTTTAGTAATTATTTTTTGCTAACAATGGTTGTTGCATTTTGATTAGGTCACTTGGAACCCATATGTGAATTTCAGGGAAAATGGAGTTGTGCACGCGATGGCCTTTTACAGTGGGACGATCAAGTACATGGATGTGGTGGAGCCCTACCACCCGAGAGGATTCGAGACAGGTTTGGGCATGTGCAATCTATACCGATCCTCTCGTACCGTCCATTGGAAGCACACCGAGGCCCATCTCGCGAACAAGTACTCCGTCAAGTATGGGTTCCAAAAGACAATTGGGAGCGATGGATGAACCATTTGTTGGCTCCTGAAGTTCGGGCGACAAAGGCGAGAATTTGAGTTTTTGGCTACACCCGACTACCTGCCTTGGTTCCTCAAAGTGTCTCATCCCGTTATCACCAATCCGAGCATCGAGGACCATGACATGGTCGCCACAACCATCGCAGATAACGAGCTACTTGATGTATTTAAGTGGTTATATAGTTGTATTTTGCATGTCTTATTTATCCCGATATGTTTTACACTAACACTAACTCGATTATTTCATCAGCGTAATAGGCGTGCGTTGGACGCGGCGTTGCGATGGATGGACCTCCCGCCGGAGTTGTGTACGATCGAGTCTGCGAGGACAATGGCGAGTGACATCGTCAATTTTCTTTCGGGGAGGAGTATAGGTCCCACCACCACGAGTACGACTCCGGCGACCACAACCGGCACAACCGCCACATCCGGCCCTACCGAAGCAGGCCCGAGGCAGTCCCAGCATGGTAGCACTTCCACACACTCCACCCCGCCACAGCTCAGCCCGCCACGGTCGATGCTCGCTCTCCGAAGAGAATGCTTGGGAAGGAGTATCAAAGGAAGAATCTGAAGAAACCAAAGCAATGACCGTTTTGCGGAGGCATAGACATTTTTATGACATTTTTATGTCCCAGCATGGGGAACATAGACATTCTTTGAGTTTTATGATGTTTGCGAGACATTTTTATGACGCTTTCTAATGTGTTATGACAGGTTTGTAATGTTTCATGAGTACTTGTTGCCTATTGACTACATGTTGCCTATTGACTACATGTGTTATGACGATTTGTAATGTTTCATGAGTACTTGTTGCCTATTGACTACATGTGTTATGACGGTTTGTAATGTTACATTGCCTATTGTTGTATTTTGGTCTTATTTTGTTCTAGGATACTTGTTTTTTCGATTCTCGAGGGTGTCTCGGTCAAGCGGGCCGACTCTCATGTGGAATTTTCGATGCTTGAACAACCGACACAAATGCGGGATTCACGGTGTTACCGTACCGAGAATGTCGCCGATTCCATTATTTAAATATGTGTCGGTCACCGATGGCCGAAACCTTTCAAAGACTCGTTTCGGTGACTCGTCACCGACATCATACGATGGAGTTCGCCCACGCTCGACGAGATAAGCGGCGCAAGCATTTGGTGAACGTGGAGACCAATTGCTATCGGTCGGACGGTAAGGAGACGGTGGAGCAAGTCGCGGTTACTCATGGCCAGAAGCCATGAGTAAGGTCGCGCATAGGTCGACGAGAAGAGGCAATTTCGGCATTGTGCGACCGAGACTTAACGTTAGTTCTCGGTGGTGTATGGCCGACACTGTACCGTATGTCTCGGTCATTCAGTACGACACGTCTGTTCAAAGAACAATTTCCAACTAACTTGACAACTAACTTTCCAACTAACTTTACACGAATGAAAATCCAAAGACGACAATAGCAACGAAAACGAAAGTAATTATATATCAATGTAGTAGGATAAAATCACTATACAAGAATCAAAATGTACAACAATACCCCAAAGCTGGTACGATATATACCTCATTGTATATCCATACAACTTGACAACTAACTTTCAAAATTGCTAAATGTACAGCCATCAAGAATTCTAGGTACAATTTCAACACTACGGTGTACCTAAATCTACAACGGATATGGCGGCTTCATCAACACGATTGCAATGGGCGCGATGTCTCGAAAGACGAATCCATCACGCCAACCTTTCGCGCATCCTCAACATACCTGGGTCCCACGAAGGATATAAGGATGGCAATAGTGCATTCACACGCGACGTCACTGTCAAAGTGAACAAGTATAACATAAAGATATTGTCACAACCCCGCTCAGGGGGGAAAAAATAACAATTCAACAAAATTCATAGCACTTACCCTAACCCAATGGATATTCATGTCATTTATCATGGCAATGACAAGTCTGTTGTGCAACGACGACGGTGGAGCACTACGTAGAGGTAGAAATGTGGAGGCACTCCCATGCGAGAGGTTGACAAGAATGACATTGAATGCAGTGGATACTAACAATCCCATGTCTGGAAGTGTCAACCATTCTTTGAAATATGCACCAACTTGATTCTCTGGGCAATGCACCGCAATCTTGACACTCTCGTAACTCAAGCCTAGCACTTCCCGCCAAAGGTTTTCATGCCCCATAATCTCATCATACATCATTCTATGAACAATCCTCCACCCGTCTACATCGGCAAGTCCAAGCCCAGACGCAACACACCGATATCCACAATTTCCATCGGCAACCACATCGATAATGCCCTCAACATGTGGCAACCAATCCGGTTCTACGCAATGACCGTAGGCCATGTTAGTTCCACTTTGCGTGCGTCGACTAGCACGACGCATTTTAGGAACAACTTTACTTTTCTTCTCGCCTAGAACCGGAGGCCTCCTTCGTGGATAGCACGTACTCAAATCCGCTCGGCAACAACCGTCTCGTCGAAGAATCGTCATCATCGTGTTTTCTCTTCGAAGACCCCGGTGTCCTTCCCTTTGTCTTAATTTTCGTTGGCGACACGACACCCGGTGTAGACGAAGGATGACTAATCTCCCCGAGCTGCTTGAATAATCCCGAGTCGATCGTCCTCATCGGTGCAAGCATGAAACTTTTCCAACACCCGTTCAATCTCATCGTGCACGTTGTACCCGACGGGTCCACCGGATTCTCGGGTATCATACTCAACTTTCGCCAAGAAAACATGAATGTCCTCGAGAGGGATGGGCGACCGAGCAAATATTTGATGGTTTAGCTCATGTGCACAAGGAAGGCCATGTGTGGTGCGTATCTCGCAACGACAACGAGTGGAGTCGTGACCAACATCCTCTCCACGTGTCAATTCATCTCTAATTAGCCTAAGCGCCCGTTGAGAGACATAACCACGCAATCGTCGATACAACTCATCAATGTACTCATGTTGGACCACATTCAAACTTAGCTCAAACGATGCCTTGATATTGTTGTGTTGGATTCTAAGGAGGCCATCAACCACATTCCACAGAGTCTCAAAATTGGCCTGATTGTTCCCAAGGTGTAGCTTCATAATAGAATGCGCAGACTCCACCCTCTCGCGTTGTCGTTTCCCCAAAGTGCATAATTCTATTTGTCCAAGCGGAGACAAATTTCTCCTTGTAGTTCTTTAACCATGTGTTGTCCAAGTACTCAGTAAGACCCTTGACATTCCTTAACTCACAACGCAGGTCATTCATCCTAACTTCAAATAAGGCCTCCGAGTTGGCATACATCACGCTCGTCCACCTATCCATAAAACGCGCAAAACCATCGTTCTCCCCAAACATCTTCTTAGTCTTGGCCAATACTACTTTGTTGATGTGCCAAGAGCAAAGGAGGTGAGACGAGGCCGGAAAAACTTCTTCTATGGCACTAATAAGGGCTAAGTCCCTATCGGTAACAAACACGTCAGGCTTAGGCCACCCATCCAATATGGATCTCAACTTCTCAAGTGCCCAAACATAATTCCCATGACTCTTTGATGATATGAATGCAAACCCAACGGAGAACGTCAAGTGCGTAGAAGTGATGCCAACAATCTCCAACAAAGGCATTCGGTACCTATTTGTCTTGTACGTGCAATCCATCAAAATTACCGATGAGAAACACCTTAGCAACTTTATTGAGTCGGGATGTGACCAAAATAAGTCGGTGACAACATTCGTAACGGGATGCTTCCTATGCCATGACATCCACTTATTCTTCTCTAATATGTGCAACATTTGTTGCATTTGACTCCTCCCACCCGCATCCTCATTTCGGACTTTTTGTCTTGCATTATATATTGTCCTCATTGTCGATACGTTTCTAACATCTCTTTGCTTCAACGTATTTAGGATGTCTCTTGGCTTCACATTCCCTTTGTCATTTGCACCACAACTTCCTGCTCCCCTTATCCAATCTTCCGGCAAATGAATGGTCGTCCAAGTTTTTTGTGGGCTCGTGATTGTGCCTCCCACATATAACAGTGACATACCACAAGGAGTCAGCATTTTCCTTTACGTTGATAAGGAAAGGGCATCCACATTTCTTCGTACCAGTTTGAGTCCTCGCCTTTTCCTCTTCTTCATCATTTCTTGATTTCAAAGAAATTTTGGCCGCTTTCCCCTTCCCTACTCTCTGAGACATTCCCCTATATGTCCCAGACCTCTCACAGGCAAGTTTCACCCTTCCCATGCGCTTAATGCCCCCGGCATCAGAGTGCTTTGTCACTAGCACAAACATGTTCTCACGGCCTATCATTTGAAGCCATGAAACAGTCGCTTCTCTAGAGGGGAATGGCCTACAAGGTGTAAACATGTCCTTGTAGTCTGGAAATAGGGTAAACCGGCATTACCTACAATACAAACAAGTGTAACATTATAATCAACCAAAATGTACAGCACAATCACAACAAAACCCAAAAAAACAGGTTCTCGGTTGTACAGGTCCGATACTTTCTTCAGAGTCTCGCTCACGTACGACCGAGAGTTACTGAGTACTCTCGGTTGTACCATTCCGTGACCTACGTACACCTCTCGGTCCTCTACGACCGAGACATCACCATACATCTCGGTCCTGCGAGGCCGATACAATCGCGCACATCGACAGAAACTTCGGATAACCGCAAAAAAAAACACAATAAATTTGCAAAATTACCTCAAGTTCGACCTCCTCTTGCACCGTAGCAGTACAATCCTCCATTATATAGTGGAAACAAGTTCGGATTTGAGGAAATTACCAAACCCTACGTTGACAACAAATCATCATTTTCACAGTTTTTCACAACTAAACAGTTCTAAAAAACCATCATATGGTTGTCAAACATTGTTACCTCGCTGTCGGATGATGTCAATCCGCAAGAATCGATAAACGCTCGACAAACGCAATGTGGCTTTGTGGTTCAACCTTGTGGTGGGGTGCCCTTTTTCTTTGTCAAAATGATTTGTGGGGTTTGAATCATTATATATACAGGGGCAAAAAGGTCTTTTCCAGTTTTGCTGGAATTTTTACAAATAATTTGGGTGCCTTCATTAAAAGGTGGGGTGCCCTTAGCGGCCCTCTTTTTTTATTGCTGGTTCTTTTATTTTTCAAAGTCAAAAGGAAAAATCGATGAGATTGATTAGATGTTTTTATATCTGTTTTATTACTGTTTACATTTTTTTTTTGACAATTTTCAATATTTTTACCTTTTTAAAAAGTTTCTTCAAACTTATATAAATACCCTACCATATTTATATTTTTTACATAACTCACTCAACACACTTCAACCTCTCAATCTTCTCTACTATACTGCAACTTTTTTTTTTTGCCTCCATAAATTTTGTTTCTGCGATATAGATCATAACAATCCTCTATCTTTCCGGAATCCTCAAAATTTCTTGAGCCAATTTTTTCCACCGAATTTCTAAAATTCTCAATATATCCAGTTTCCCCGAATTTTTCAATATCATCCAAGTGTTCATAATCTTCCATATCTTTCATTCCACCAAACATGTGTAATGACCTATTTTATTAACGTCGTTATTTATTTCATAATTTCAGACATGGACGCTAGCTCTGATCCACGTGGACGTTGTGAGTAGGGTAGGACACACGCCGACCTAGGTATACTAGTTAATTATGTGTTGTATTGCTTATTTGCGATGCATTTTATGAATGTATTTATTAATACATCGCATGTGCGTGTGTTGGATGATTGTATCGTGCATGATTGTGTGATGGGTAGTCGCTTCGAAATGTGTGCCAACGCTGGTATCGGAGAGGCGAGTTTCGGGTACACTAGAAAACTCGACAAATTCATGTTAAGATGACTAAGTAATCAAATAAAATGAGTAATGTAACTATAGGCTAAATCGATTAAGTTAGAACAATAGGCTATAGTGTGCCTCGAAATGCATGTCGAGACGCAAAGCACTGGGTACTGAGTAGTCGAAGGTTAGTGGGATCACAAATTAGTCAAATTTGGTGAATAAAAACATTAACCATATGGTTCAAGGAGCCTAATGTAATGTAATTAAAATCAAATGACAATAAGCCTATAGTTTTTTAAAATAATGTAGACCCTAGATGGGTATCTAGATGATCATAGTGAGTGAATCTAGGATGGTAGTAGGCTATTGGAGTCATTAAGCTATGTGTAGACAACATTTTTAAGGACCACAAGATGATTCTCGAGATATGCATAACACACTTGATCATGACCAAACATATAAATAGCTAGTTAATGGGATTTTTCATCTCCACTAACACAAAGTCCATGCAAATTATGGAGAATAAGATGAGAGAAAGGAGATTTAGGAGCTGAAATCCAGCAATTGGAGGTCAATTTGAGGGTCAAAACTGAGGTAATTATCTTTTCTAACTTCTACACTTTTAAATGAACCTAATTTTAAGTGTTTTTGGTGTAATTCGAATTTAAGGGTTAGATCCCTAGTTTTTAATGAAAGCTTGATGAATTATGTGTATAATGACCATTTCCATTGAGAATTTACGACTGGTTTTGAATGAATTAGGGTTTTAGGTGAAATTGAGAAAAACTTATGAATGCGTGGGATTGAATGATTTTGAGCTAATCGATTTTGTTTTATCGATTTAACTGATGTTTTGGAGTCTCCATTAAAGGGGGAGTGTAAACCAGGTAACGTTAGCCAATTGGGATGGGAATGACACAATTCTCGACTTGAGAGTTTATGTACTTAGTTTGGGGATGTTTGATAAGTGTATAATTAGGCATCATAATATATAGTGTTTAGTGTGATTTTGATCCATAAATCTCTATTTAGTGGTAACAGTCTCTCATTTATGTGATTTGTAGGCGTTACGATTCAAAATGAAGAAGTGGCGTGAATATTAGAAGAATCGATCATGGTGATCAAATGAGAGAGGAAATCAAAATTCTAGGTCGTAGACCAAGCCATAATTCTAGGTCGTGGCATGGAATCCAAGCTTCACGACCTCATTTTAATGTTGGTTACGAAAAAACAATGTTCCACGCTGTGGTTCGCGCCGTAAAATGTTGGGATCATGAACCTCCACTGCGTCTCTTTGTGTAGTCATAGTCGAATTGATGTAGAAAATACTCCGAACTTGAAGTGAAGAAATTTGTAGATTGTGGCTAGAGTTTAATACTCTATCTCCTTAAGACAATAATGCCCCGCAAATCGTGCCCGCAGTTGGTAGCATTTGTCTCTAAGGGTACAACAATTACAATCTTACGACTACAACACTTTAGACCGTATGAACAATTGGATCAAAGTGTTGTATTCACTCACTGTTAAAACAATGGATTTAATGACCAGAGAGAAAATAGAAATTTTACTGACCGGAGAGAAAATATGAATTTTAATGACCGGAGAGAAAATAGGAATTTTCTTTAAGAACACCGGAATGAAAATTTGTGTTATTTTTCTTATTAAGTAGAGGATATATTTATAATGGATTTTGGCTATTCAAGAAACGCATCAATTCGTTTCTTAGAAACACGACTATTCACTTTTGCGTTTGTATTTTATCCTATGCATGTATCCCGTACATGTACATACATAGTCGATGTAGGTATGAAGAAATTGTGAAACGATTCTATCGTTTCTATTATACATGTGTACATTTATCCAATTGGTTCAATGCTTATCAAATAAAATGCATCTATTGTTTACAAAGGTGGTTTTTGGAGTTTATCTCCAAAAGGTGACTTTTTAGAGTTTATCTCCAAGCAATAGTCATCAAGCACGTTTCTTGCATTCAATACCAAAGTAAACACGTTCCTTACATTCAACACCAAAGTTTTAGGTGTACATTAATATCTATATATATATATAAAGTTACTCTATATATACACACTAATTTCTCATTCATATGCAAAGTATATATGGCAATCACTAATTTAAAATAGAGGTGCCATTATATCCAAAAATCCCTCACATGAATAGAAATTGACCAATATCACATATTATATAACACATCCCCCATATAAATGGACATTTTCATGATTTTCTGTAAGAAAAAAAATAATACAGACTCTAAAGTGAGTACGGTGGAAATGAGCGGCATCAGGATAGGTAGCTTGTGGCATTAAACCTTCCCTAGTGTAACACCATCGGGTTTACTAGCTAATCAATGAACACAATGTCTTGAACTATTCAGCCATTTGTGCAAACCAAGACAACAATGTACACACAACCCACTTCTGACAATTTTAATTCCTTGGTTGTGTTCATTAATATGGCCCTGAACAATTCCTCGATTCATAAGCGCTTTAGAGAATTCAAGCCTTAAACATTCTCAAAGAATCGACGCAGTTCACACTCATATAGGTGCTTTCTATTACGAGTATCCTTTTATACCCCTTATAAAATTATGATATAGAAATCATTACAAGTAAATCTTATCCTCAATAATTTTGCAAGAAGCACTATCACATCATAGGAACGGGTTGGAATTAAATTCAATAGTGCTACACTAGATTCCATCATTTAGTTGTCCCTTTTCGACCTAGATCTTGGAATCTCCAATCAGCTAGGTTGGGTATCCATAATGGATTCTATTTTATAGGCTTTAATCTCATTCCCCTCAATAAATAGATTACTTGATATCTAGGCAAGCCTTTAGTTAACGGATCCGCAAGGTTATCATTTGACCTTATATAATCAATGAAAATTACTCCATTCTCAAGTAAGTGTTTTACTGTGTCATATCGTCGACGTATATGTCATGATTTACCATTATAAGTTTTATTCTGCATTTTTGCTATAGCAAACATACTATCACAATGGATACAAATGGCTGACACAGGTTTCTACCAATAAGGAATATCTTCTAAAAAATTTCTAAGTCATTCGGCTTATTCGCCAGCTTTATTTAAAGCAATGAATTCAGATTCCATAATAGATCTAGCTATGCATGTTTGCTTAGAAGATTTCCAAGATATGACACCACCTCCAAGTGTGAAAACACACCCACTTGTAGATTTAGTATCCTGAATATCTGATATCCAGTTAGCATCCATATATCATTCTAGAAAAGCAGGATATTTCGTATAATGTAATCCATAACGCGTTGTGTACCTTAAATATCTAAGTAATCGTATCATTGCTTTCCAATGATATTTCCCTGGATTACTAGCAAATCGACTTAATTGACTCACTGTGCATGCTACGTCTGGTCTCGTACACGACATGACATACATTATGCTGCCAAGTATACGTGCAAAATCTAATTGATCTATAGGTTGCTCTTTATTTTTAGTTAGATGTTCATGAACATCCATTGGTGTCTTTATTGGACTTGTGTCATATTTATTGAACCTATTCAATATCTTCTCAATATAATGAGATTGCGACAACACTAATCCATTCACTATCTTAGAAATCTTAAATCCTAAAATAACGTCGTCAATTCCTATATCTTTCATCTCAAAATGTGGTGTCAACATTTTCTTTGTGGATTTGATTATAGTTTTCTCGTTGCTTATAATCAACATATCATCCACGTATAGACAAACTATGATAAAGCCTTTAGGTGTGTTTTTGACATATACACATTTGTGACATTCATTGATTTTGAAACCATTTGATAACATGAAATTGTCAAATTTAATATGCCACTGTTTCGGAGCTTGTTTTAATCCATATAAATATTTAACAAGTCGACACGCTTTTTGCTCTTGTCCCGGTGCAACAAATCTTTCCAATTGTTGCATGTATATTTCTTCTTCTAATTCACCATTTAAAAACGATGTTTTAACATCCATTTGATGAATTTCATGATTATTTATTTCAGCAATTGCAAGTAACATTCTTATGGATGTTATTCTCGTTACTAGAAATATGTATCAAAGAAATCATATCCCTATTTTTGTTTAAAGCCCTTGGCTACTAAACTAGCCTTGTATTTATCAATTGAACCATCCTCCTTTAATTTTCTTGTAAAAATCCATTTACACCCCAAAGGTTTCATACCAGATGGTAAATCCACCAACTCCCAAGTATGATTGTGCGTAATTGATTCAATTTCATTATTAATCGCTTCTTTCCATAAAGGAGCTTCGAGCGTAGACATAGTTTCTTTAAACGTTTGAGGTTCACTTTCTAACATATAAGTTAGAAAATCAGGACCAAAAGATTTTGCAACTTTATCATCTTACTTTTCTATTTTTATTAGACATAGTTCATCCTCTTTATTTTGAGGATTACTACTACTTGCATCATCACAAGTTCTTTTATTAGAACTTGGTTCCCGCATATTTTTATTAGGAAAAATATGTTCAAAATATGACGCATTTGTAGATTCCATGATTGTATTTACATGTATATCATGAACATCTGATTTTAAATACAAGGAATCTATATGCACGACTATTGTGAGCATAACCAATGAATATACAATCAATGGTTTTTGGTCTAATTTTAACATTTTTAGGTTCAGGAATAGCTACTTTAGCCAAACACTCCCACACTTTCAAGTATGTGTATGAAGGTTTTCTACCATTCCATAATTCATAAGGAGTTGCATCCATATTCTTTCGAGGAATCTTATTAAGAATATGATTGGCGGAAAGAATTGCTTCGCCCCATAAATTTTAAGGTAACCTATAATTTAATAATATAGCATTCTAATGTACGATTTTTGCATTCCGCAATCCCGTTTGATTGAGGAGAATAAGGTGCAGTCGTTTGATTTTTGTCATGTTCTTGACAAAAAGCATTAAACGGTGCATCATATTCACCTCCTCAATCACTCCTTATAGCATTTATTGATTTACCAAAATGATTTTCAACTTCGCTTTTATAGTGTTTAAAGACTTCTCGAGCCTCATCTTTGCTTTTAGGCAAATATACATAGCAATATCTAGTGCTATCATCAATAAAGCTTATGAAATATTTCTTGCCACCTCTATTTTGTACAAACTTTAAATCACATGTGTCACTATGAATTAAATCTAGAGGTTGTGTATTTATATAATAAATAGTGTGAAAATAAGTTTTTGTTAACTTGGCCTCAACACAAATTTCACAGTTATGATTTGGATCAATTTTAAGATTAGGAATTAATTCTAAATTCATTAATTTTCTTAACGAAATAAAATTAACATGTCCTAGTCTTTCATGCCACAAATCAGAAGAATCCAACAAGTAAACAAAAACTTCAATATTATTAATATCAAATTTACGAAGTACATGCATTACATTCATATTAAATAAATCATTTGCTGCGTACCTTTTGCCTACAAATACACTATTCTTAGATAGTAAAAACTTATTAGATTCAAAAACCATTTTGAATCCATTTTTGCTAAGTAAAGACCCAGAAACTAAATTCTTGCGAATGTCAGGAATATGCAACACTTCATTCAAAGTAAGTTCCTTGCTAGATGTCATCTTCAGCACTACTTTCCCAACTCCAATTATTTTGGAAGTCGCGGAGGTACCATAAATAAGTCTCTTCCACTTATAGGCTTGTAAGAGGACAACATGTTTTTATCTGCACATACATGCTTGGTGGCTCCAGTATCAAATTACCATTCTCGTGGATTATCCACCATGTTTGCTTCAAAAACAACTGCAGATAAATTCAAGTTAGAAACATCTTTAGATAACCCATCTTCAATAAAATTAGCACGACCACCACCATGAGCCTTAGACTGAGTTTTGTTCCTCTTCCACTTGTTGTAGTCTTTAGCTTTGTGACAATGTTTCTTGCAAATAAAGCAAGAACCAACAAATTTATTTGCTCTCATTTTGAATTGCTTGGGTTCATCACTAGAATGCTTCTTCTTTTTGGAACTCTTGCTGCTTTGACCCTCCAAAAGATTAGCTTTTGGCTCATTAGGTAAATCACCGTTCTTGTTGTCATTCTTCTTATTGTCCTCTTCAATGCAAAATTGAACAATCAAATCTTCAAGTCTCATCTCTTTGCGTTTATACTTGAGATAATTCTTGAAATCTCTCTAAAATGGAGGCAATTTATCAATAATTGCTGCCACTTGGAATGACTCACTCAAAGACATCTTCTCCGCATGAATTTCATGGAGAAGAATCTGAATTTCTTGGACTTAATCCAATACCGTCTTTGAGTCCACCATCTTATAATCCAGAAACTTACTAACCATAAACTTTTTATGGCCAGCATCTTCCGTCTTTTATTTCTTATCCAAAGAATTCTGCAGTTCCTTGGTCGTACACATGGTACTAAAAACATTATATAAAGAATTATCAAGACCTTTGAGAATGTAATTATTACCCAGAAAGTCGTTATGGTTCCATGCTTGATTGGTTACGATGACGTGCTTGTCGGTTTCATCTTCACGCAACTCGAGTTCACTTTCAGATAACACCTTCACCAAGTTCAGCATCGTCAGGTAGAATAACATCTTCTGTTGCCAACGCTTAAATTCCATACCAGTGAATTTTTCAGGCTTCTCTGGCTTCATAAAGGGGACGGCGATATGTGTAAAGGTAGATCCTATTGTTATTGTCTTAAGCTTGATGGGATCATGAACCTCCACTGCGTCGCTTTTTGCAGTCATAGTCGAATTGATGCAGAAAATACTATGAACTTGAATTGAAGAAATTTGTAGATTGAGGCTATAGTTTAATACTCTATTTCCTTAAGACAATAATGCCCCGCAAATCATGCCCGCGGTTGGTAGCATTTGTCTCTCAGGATACAACAATCACGATTCTACGACTACAACACTTTACACCGTAGAGACAATTGGATCAAATTGTTGTACTTACTTACTGTTAGAGCAATGGATTTATTGACCCAAGAGAAAATATGAATTTTACTGACCAGAGAGAAAATATGAATTTTAGTGACCGGTGAGAAAATAAGAATTTTCTTTAAGAACATCGAAATGAAAATTTGTGTTATTTTTCCTATTACGTAGAGGATATATTTATAATGTGCTTTGGCTATTCAAGAAACGCATCAATTCGGTTTCTTAGAAACACGACTATTCACTTTTGCGTTTGTATTTTATTCGATGCATGTATCCCGTACATGTACATACATAGTTGATGTACACATGAAGAAATTGTGAAACGATTCTATCGTTTCTATTATACATGTGTACATATATCCAATTGGTTCAATGCATATCAAATACAATGCATCTATCGTTTACATAGGTGGTTTTTGGAGTTTATCTCAAAATGGTGACTTTGTAGAGTTTATCTCCAAATAATGGTCATCAAGCACGTTTCTATCATTCAACACCAAAGTAAACACGTTCCTTGCATTCAACACCAAAGTTTCAGGTGTACATTAATATCTATATATATAAAGTTACTCTATATATACACACTAATTTCTCATTCATATGCAAAGTATATATGGAAATCACTAATTTAAAATAGATGTGCCATTATATCCAACATAAAATGGGGTCGTGGCCCTTGTTCTACATTTTTCGGGTCGAGGCCTCACTCACAGCCCTGTCCGCAGCCCCGTTCGCAGCTCCGTTTTGAAGACCTACTTTTTAGTCCGAATTTTTAGGAACTTCATTTGGGAATAAAGTTTTTAGGTTTTATATAAATAGAAACTCGGGAAATCATTGTTCCCAACCTTTGTTCAGGAAAGAACATCGAAAATTCGAGGTTTTCCATCAATATGTCCGACTAATCTCAGCAATCTAAATCGGAGATGGATCAAACAACTCTTTTGGCATCAAACCTATATGAGATCTAATATAATTCAATTTAATTGCTTTTCATTGGTGTTTTATTCCCTATGTTATTGATTGATTGATTAGGGTTAAACTTATAATTAAACCTTGATTATATTGCTAATGAGTCGTACGCATTCGTTTTTATACAATAAGACTACACAAGTGGCGATTGACTATACCGATTGGTTCGCCCTTTTTGGCACCAGTCAAATACCTTAAGGATCTAGGCTAAATCAGACATATGAGTGATCCGGTTGTCTAGGTGTAGTGCCTTCAAAAAGCCCAATGCAATCAACGTATTAAACTCAATTCGTGTGAATCCATGGTTGTGTTTTTGGTTAGGGAAGTAGTCATTGTCGTACCTTGATTCTAGATTAAGAAGTGTGAGGAACCGCATACGTTACCGGGTCTATAGCTACTCTAGAATATCTTTGAATTATATGCTTTATCTAGATCGACGACCATAAGATTGATTGTTCCAATTGATACAAAAGGTTTATGTTGCCTCTCTAATTGATTTCGTTACAAAGTATTTTTAATTCCATGTCTTTTTAAATTCTTTCAACATTCGCTATCAGACCCTCGTTTCCCTTTCTTTTAGAACCTTAGAAAGATTAAAAATCTATGTGGGATCGACCATTTGCCATTATCTATAAAATAATTGGTTTAGAAATTTTGTTTTATTGACACATTCGGTGCACCGTCAGTGAGTATTTGATTCTGTTTTTGATTCCATATTTATCATTTCTTGTTGTTTCTATTACTCTATTCCGTTACTTGGATGTGGGTTGAGTTTACTCCCTCGGATTCTCTGTTGTGTGTTCATGATGTGCTAGATTGTAGCACGTGTGACCCAGCCCTCGGTGAATAGCAACCCGAGCTTGCCCGTGGTGCACGTACCGGTGACTCGGCAAATTTGGTCAGCACCGCGAAGGACCAGTATTGGGCCAGTTGGGTGCGCCCACTTGTGGGATCCTGGTGACCCGAATTACAGTCTAGTCCATCTTGAGCGAGCACACACATTTGTTAACTTATATGCTATCTATTCATGCGATGAGCCAATTACAGTTGCTTGTCTTTTACATTTCGCATGTTTGTTTAATAGTATTTCTTGCATTTCCTTATTTTATTATGCGAATACTTAGAGGGTTTTCTTGGGATTTTACTTACTGGACTCATCAACTACCTTTTTGTGATGATTGAGTGCAGATCCTTATACTAGTATGGGCAAGGGGATCCTGCGCGACCATATCCAATTGCCCGCCGTCGATGACCTACTAGTATGTGCTTATCTTGATATTTTGTATTATTTTGGGTATTAGGAGACTGGAATGACATTGTATTTGTATATATGCACTATTTTGGTACTCTCGCCTATATACATAGTACTTATCCGAGTTTTCCACAATAGGATATGCTCATTTGGATAATGTTTAACATGCTAATTTAATAATTTACTTGCAAAATTCAAGGCTTCCGCTGAATCATTGTTAATTTGTACAATACAAACCACTAGCACGGCTAGGTCCCGAGTAAGCTACAAATGGTTGAACTCAAGGAATTTTAAATGCTTAAGGAAATAATCTAAGAAAATATGAATAATCAAATAACTAAATTGGTAGCACATACGTGGACATGATTATCGAGACATGAGATGGACGGGCAGGTGTCGCAAACGTGTAGCGGGGCCCACCGGGCGGGGAGCACACGACACGATGACACCCCGGGGCGGCCTCAGGGCGCGGAGCTGCCACAGTTGGTATCAGTGCGAGATTCCTCGTAACTTGAGAAACTTAAATGAAAGAGCATAAAATTTAATAAATAAACTTTAGATGTGGAAACTCGATGATACTACCTTAGAACCTTAATTGGGAAGTGATGTGAGGCGGGTAGAGTTATGGTTTATATATACGTGTTATATTTTTGTCAAATATATGATATATGTATATATACCAAGGCTAATTAGGAGTACGATTTTTGATGTAGATAATGGACGCTCAGTCGACAACGCCTCATGAGACTGGACAGACTAGTGATGCAGCTAGGGACCCCCTATTACGGCGAGTCTGGAGGATCAACTTGCAGCCTAGGAAACTCAAATGGCTGAGGTACTTTGATTACTACAGGATCAGGTTGCCACACTTACAACACTTGTGACAATCGCGGTTATAACACCCCGCCAATGGTAGTTATAGCACCCACGGGGACAGTCGTCGCCTCGGTTATTCTACAGACACCAGTTGAGAAAGTAGCTGCTGAGACACAGGCAGAGAGAGCTACACCGATTGTCAGTTCACATAAGAGGTGGAATGATCACCGGACAAGATCGATTTCAGATGAGGACAAAGACGGGATTCACGTTGTAACACCAGCACTGATTTATCAGCGTAGACTGTATCCCCAAATGTACCGTCAGGGTAGGGATCAGGGATGTAACGACCCGAAAAAAATTAAAATTTTACACACTAATTACAAGTTTTGACCCTTGAACTAATCCTCACGTAGAATACTCGGTCAAACTCGGGCATCAAGGTAGAAATATAGTGTTAAATTACCTATATAGTGGAGAAATTATATAGTAGGAATAAAATTAATTTGGCCTAAAATTTATAATGCTATAGTTTCAATTATATCTAAATGTGTCATAGTTTATAAATAAAGTAATTAATTAATATGATTTTAGGGGTTAAAGTATGTAAGGTGTGGTGATTTAAATGGGGGAGATAAAGTGTTGTGAGGTGTTGGTTAAGTTTTTGGTGTGGACCAATTAAATTAGGACAATTCAAAAAGATATATAAAAAAATGACAACACTTCACCACCAACATTTTGACACCTCACCCACCTACCTTTTACCTCATCTCCTCACTTTTTCCCTTTCCTCATGTCACTTTTTTTTCTCTCTCTCTCTCTCAACTAATCTCACTCTTTCTTTTCTCTTTCTACTTGAAACCTCTCATTCCTCTCTCATTTTCCCTCTCCTCTCCTAGCAAGCTCTCTTTCTATCACGACCTCTCATCTCTCTCATTTGCGCAGCTTCACAAGGCTCGGCCTCACCATCTCCCTCGAAACCTCGGCCTCACCACCTCTTGGCCTCCTTGTGGCTCCAACGGCCACCGTCATCGATGACGCCCTCCACCTATTTTGGCTCCTCTCTCAGCTTCGGTGACCATCCCTATATGACGGCGACCACCTTTATCGAGTTAAGCGTCGTTTTTATGCGAGTTTAGTTGGAAAAGATGGTGTGTGTGCTTAGTATGTGTGGGGTAGGCTTAGGGTATGTATGTATATGTATACCTCGAGATTTGTGTGATGATGTTAACGGATGTCTCGAGATTTGTACAAAATTTGAGACATAAATTAACAGCATCTCGATATGTGTGCACACTCATCTCGAGACTGCATCGAGATGTGTATTGATTTAAAAATAAAAATTAAATAATTATAAATATACATATGCAACGTGTGTGTATATATAATATGAGATATGTACATATACATATATATAAATATATTACATATTTATATATATATATATATTGTATACTTTATGTATAGTATAATAAATAAAAATAAAATAGAATAATAATCTATTGATTAAAAAGCAAGAGAATAAAAGATCAAATTTGAAAGGATTGGTCGAGCCGAAGCCCAACCAACGCGTTTTGGCCTAAGACGCGGCCAACGCGGTCACAACTCGAGAAATCTTATACTTTTGAAAATTGTGGTAAATAGAAAGAAATTAGAACGAAATAAACTAATATTTAAATTGGATTTTTTGACCAAAATTACGGACCGAAACTATCGATGAGACACTCGTTAAAATCGATGTTGGGGTCTAATCATGGATACTATAATTGAGAGTTGTCTCGAGATATGTACAACAATAAAAAAGTGTTCATGAGGTGATTCGCATCGAAATCAACCTTGAAATTTATGCGTAATAAAAATAAAGTACAAATAAAACTCGTAATTGAGTCTAATAAAAATTATGAAACAATTTAGGGAATTCAGACGCGCCGAACGCAAGATGATCGTGCAGACTTTGAGTACGTCGAGCAATTTACATGACTTTGGAGATTTTCGTTGTTATTATTAAGTAAACTAGTAGGAGCATTATCAGTAGTTATATTCTAATTCTTGAATTTAATTTCTTTAATTGTGTCTATTTATGAAATTTCACTCCTAGTTAGAGTGTCTGAGGGCTAAGTTAGTCAAGAAGGTAATGGGTATGGTGATCGACTCGCAACCGAAACCATACTCTGGGTTACTGGATTTGGGTTGCGGACGTGAGGTGAGGTATTCGGGGCACCGTTGACACCCCTACGTTCATGAAAATTTTGAATCCGCTGGCGGTGCCGCGATTCTAGGAAGTCGAGCTTGTGGTGGTATAGTTGCAACTCGATGGATCTGAGACCATTTGGCTTCTCTTTTTTGTTTCCATGACACTCTCCTTTCATTGCTTTTATTTCCAGTCTATTTATCATGCACTTACTTTATTTCCTGCATTTTTATATTCCCACATGATTTATCGACTATTGATTCAATTCTCGAAGTATTGTTAAGACTCTTCTAGATTTACTCACTAGAATTGTCTCATTTCATGGTGACAATTGCAGGCTCATCATCTAGTAAGGGCAAAAACCAGTGATTGGTGACTACTTCTGAGGGCTCACGGAGCGGCTCACATTTTTGCGATATCGTATGTATTTTTTGTATTATATATACATTTTGATGTTTTTGTAAAACTTTAGGATATTGGGATTGAGTGATACTTTGATACATGTATGTTTATTTTGCCACCGTATGTATACATGGTATATATTACAGGGTTCCACACATAGGTTGTCTCATTTTAAGTGTTTTAAAGTTATTTAAATTGCTACGTGTATTTTCTTTCCGCTGCTTATTAATTTAAATCTTACAAAATTAATAAGTTAATATTAAAACACCAAACTAACGATGAGATGACATAAGAAGGCTAACTAGGCTTGCGTCGACCTTGCGAGAGTTGACTGGGGGTCCACATAGGTCTAGACCAGGCAGGGCCCAGTTTGTGGGAACTGGGGCCGTCACAAGGGTGGACATAGAGACCGAGTCAGGGTCAGAGATCTGGAGACGGACAAGCTGACAGCCAGGATAGACGCATATGTCACAGGTGTGGTTAGCGGGGACATTTAAGGGCAGACTGCAGAGCACCATCGTCGCCGCGACGAGAGCCAGATCAGGCCAAAGAGAGGGCCTATGCAATAGCACAGCCGGACGGCAGAGCGACCACACAACTCATCAAGGGTACGTTGCATATTTATGGTAGACCTATGCATGATATGTTTGATTCTGGTAGTACATTATCATTTATTGTTGGGCGAATTGTTGGAGAGTTAGGGTTAGTTGAACATACACTATACACACACCTTGTTCTCAGTACGGCCGCTGGGGACAAGATATGTCAGCCCCCTCATCATTAAGACGACTGACTGGCCTAGATTACTTTAATCCCTTGATAATCTAGTCAACCTAATCTATACTTTCAACATTGACCTCAAAATACTTTGCATTTTAATCCTTAATAAGGCTCGAAAAACTAAATTTATATCCTCAATGAAACTGAATTCATGATTTGTTCAATCGGAGCAAATTAGGAAATAATACGGATTATTCTCTGTATTTTTATAAAAATTTCGACAACACCTCCCATAAATATGGCCTACCGAAAAACTTCCACCTAATAGACAACAAAATTAGGAAGAAGCATAAAAGGACTCACAACTCCCCGCAATTCACAATAGTATCAAATTCAAATTCGTAAACTAATTTAGAGTCTCTGATAACTAAATTATACTTTACAATCCCAAATAGACCTGAATTGAATATAAACATTCTCAACTTATTTAAATTTCTAACTTAAGAGACTTTCATAATCATTCAAAGTAACTTCATGTCCTACACTCACCCTAAGAACCCCAAAACAATAAATATAAACAATTTAAAACAAGAATTTACTTTAATTTGTGAAAACAATCACCACAGTTCGAGTCTTGTTCACTCTTCCCTTGTCGTCATACAGAATCTGACATCATAAAAAACAACTCGAAGATGTCAAGTAAGTAAATTCCTACATTGATTTGTACTTCTACAATTATTAGTCTGATACATGGAGATATGTAATTGCATTTCCAAATAAAATTAAAATATATGCACCAATATGACATGTAATCCACTATGTCGTTGTCTCCTAACTATAATCAGACGTTGACTTTCAAAAATAGTACAAAATCAGTATTAAGAGAGCATGAAGTGCAGAGATAACTTGTTGGCATTAGACTCTGCTAGTCTTACTAGACGGCATAGAGGCAGGATTGAAACATAGTTTCAATCAAACCAAACTCTGAAACAAGTTTATCCCCCTCACTCACTCTATGTATGCATGACCAAGAATGATAAAATGCAATGCAGACTATGTTACAATTACAGGTACAAAAATAAATTTCATAAATAGTAAAGATCACTGTAGGGTTTACTTACAACTAATCCATTTTGAGCTTATTTTTCGGGGTTCCCGGAGCGTCGGATCACCTTGAAGATGGTTTCAATAGCTTCATTGCATACCCAATCATATTATTGGTCAAGTTTCAAGTGAAACCAAATCATGAAACCTAATGAAAACTGCGTCCAAAGTACGTTTGAGAACAGTTTCCAAAAATATTAATTTATATAACTGTTTCAACTGTCTTTTAACTAGCCAACTTGGAGTAACTTTTTAACCTTGAAAATCTTAATATTTTCATGATGTCCTAAAAGGAACATGTAGTACTCATGTCATACTTTTCATAGACTCCAAGAACACTCAAATTGGATCATCGATGGAGAAGTTATGAATTTTCCAATATAGCCTGTCAACTAGGCAAACTTTTTTTTTAATTGAAAATGTCTCCAAATCAATATTTTCACAATTAAATAATCAAAACTTGACAACAAACACCACGAAACCACTATATACCAACATCGAAATATTTTCCACAGTATGTGGAGTCAAATTGGATCAAAATCATTAATCCATTCATCCAGAAACTCAATTTAAATCAATATCAACTATAAAATATCTCAAAAATAGTTATCAACTAAATCACATTAGTTCAATTCATCAAAACCCTAACCCACATCGATGAAATTTATTTCAAATTGACGCAAATTAATCCAATATACCAATTAACAACAATTTCTACTAATTTCTATCGAAACTCAGCAAAAGAAATTAAAAAATCGTGTAAATTCAAATTGAATCGTGGAAAAAAGCTGACATTGAGAATTTATCAAATTGTGAGCCAAATACTTCGTTTCCATCGTGAAAACTTGGCTCGAACTAACTGTCTCGCGATGCTCTACAATGTTGCGAAAAGAAATCGGGCAAAAATCGAAGGTAGGGAGCTCCGCGAGTGAAACTCCAGATTGTTAGGGTTAAAGAACGTTCGGTTCGAACGTTCGGTTCGAATGAAATCAATTTGATTTTGATTTCAATCTTTGTTATATATATATTTATATTTATATAAAATACCCTCAGTTGCTTACCATCAGCTTAATTTCTTTTTATTTACTAATTCAAAAAATCCCTACTTTGACATGTTTTGGTTTTTGGCGCTCGTTTTCCATCCGATTTTTCACCAAATTGAACCAGACTCTTGACAAAATATCCATCTTTATAAAATGTCAATAACACTGATTTTGGTCACACCAAAATCTTTAAAATCTTAACTTTGTCCACGATATATTAAACCCTAATGGCCTGTTCGCTTCATGGATTTACTAGGCCACAGGATTAACTAATACTCAGTAGAGGGGACTAAAGTAAACCACTAATATTGGTGGGACTAAATAGTCCCAATGCCTGACCATTACAGATTACCAAATTACCCCTCCTCTTTACACACTTTACTCTCTAACTCAATCGATCATCCAAAATCTGGTTTTTCCAATCTCAAACTCAGTCTTCACCATCTCACCATCTCAGCTTATTTCTCTCTCATTTTCTCGATCAGAGAAAACCATCAAATTGGGTTCAAGAAAATTGCGGCAGAACTTTAGATTAAGTGAAACCAAGTTGAAGTGCAGTGTTCATGATGTATGGATATCTAGTTTATAGGTCTTTATATTATTATTGTAGCTGAACTTTAGATTGGCTTATGGTGATTCTAGTACAAACCGGCCTATCAAACAGACTTTTTTGCTGATTAAAGAAGGAAAATATGAAAATGAGGTCTTAAGAGTTGTTGCTGAAGTCAAAATATTAGGCTTTTCAGGAATGTCGGCCCTGAGGATTCAAAGTAAAACTCGAATGAAGAAGACGCCCAGACGCAACAACATGATGACGAAGATGCGAGAATGAAGCTTGCGAGATCGCAGACTCGGTCAGAGGAGCGGAAGTGATGAAGAGTGAAAATCGACTTTGATGATTTTGTTGGAGATGTATGTTAAATAGATGGGTACTTTAGTAAATGTACCTATTAAAATCACATTTATTCTCAAGCTTAAACCTCCCAACCGAACAAGCCCCATAAAAGGGACTAATACATAAACCCATGTGTTAGTCCCATTACAAACTAATCTCATTATCTTGGGTTTTGCCAAAATTTGAAGCGAACAGGCCATAAAGGACCAACTTTCGTGTCATACTTGGCCAAACTTGCCCTGATTTAGACCAAATCTCAACCGCGACCACCACCAATTGATATGATATTCGAGGCAAAGTCTTGCACCAACTTCATTCTCATTTTACAATGCTACCGATCCTAATTTGCACATAAACTGAGGTAGAATCTTCACATGAGGATTAACACTTGGTTAATTAGTTTTCGAACAACTGATATTTTATTTTCACTCGTGTCCTGTAGACACGAACTTGCAACCTCGAGTATGACAAACTGAGGATACACCTCAACACGACTCAACTTCGTGACAAAATAAGGTATATTATATCCACTAGGCATGCAACACGCAAAAATAATATTTAAACTTATGATCTCTGGTCCATAATACGTGGGTCCCACCTTGAATACTTAAATAACAAATTAAATTCAAAAAATACTTAATTAGCATCCTAACCAAGTTTATGAGATTCTCATATCTCACAAGATATACCCTAATCGAATATGTAGAGACGTGATGATAGAGGTTGAGGGACATCAGTTACCGACATATCTCAGAGTGTTAGAGTACCTAGAGTTTGACGCTCTTCTCTGGATGGATTAGTTGTCACCTTATCATGCACGGATAGATTATTTTGGTATGAGAGTTGAGTTTCGAATTCCTAGGATACCAAAGTTCTCACTAGTTGGATCTGCAACTGACTTACCTATCACTAGGGGCCGACTAGCTACAACTCAGAAGATGGAGGCATTTGCAGCGATAGTTGAGCCAGAGATTATTAGGACCGAGGTTAGGATTGAGGATGTTCCGGTAGTTAGAGACTTTATCGATGTATTTCCAGATAATCTACCAGGATTGCCACCGCCACGAGCGATTGACTTTATTATTAAGCTGATATCAAGGACTCAGACGATCACCAGCAGACCTTACAAGATGTCACCATCAGAGCAGGAGGAGGTTAGGCAACAGATGAATGATTTATTGGAGAAGGGTTTCATCCATCCTAGTATGTCTCCCTGGAAGCTCCAATGTCGTTTGTAAAGAAGAAGGATGATTCGATGAGGATGTGTATAGACTATAGGAAGTTGGGTCAGGTGACAGTTAGAAACCGTTACCCACTTCCTAGGATAGACGATCTGTTCGACCAGTTGACAGGTGCCAGATTCTTCTTGAAAATTGATTTTCGCTAAGGTTATCATCAGTTGAAGATTCGAGAGGAGGACATCCAGACGATCGCTTTTAGTACGAGATACAGGTTGTTCGAGTTCACAATCACGTCATTCGGTGTAACGGCCCATTTTATTAATGTCTCTTAAATTTACAGACGTGGATGCCGGCTCGGATCTACGTGGACGCTGCGGTAGGCTAGGACACACGGGGACTTAGGCATGCTAGTTATTGTGTGTTGGATGCTTATTTGCAATGGAATTTAAGTTTTATTGTCTTAGGACTTCCTCTTTTCTCTGATACCAACTGTGGCGGCCCTCGCCGCCCCGGGGTGACGTGTCTCTGTGTACTCCTTGCCAGCTGGTCCTACTACACGTGTACGACACCTGCCCGTCCTCTCTCTGTCTCGAAGTTCATATCCACTTGTGTGTATAGCGTATAAATGACATATGCAGCGGAAGTTGTACTTAACTGCAAGAAATATTAATCAATTTAACAAATCCTACTTTGGAAAAACCCTTAAAAGTACTCTGTATAGAGGTAGATAACGGTACCATGTAAAGTATCTATGTACAATGTCATGTCACTCCCCAGTTCCCAAAAGAATCAAAATATCAAAATAATCACACGTACAAGTAATCCTCAGAAGTAGGCAGACAGAGGTAGTCGCCTAAGATCCCCTTGCATTTACTTGTACTCGGATCTGCACTCAATCATCACAGAATAAAATGGATGACGAGTCCAGTCAGTAAAATCCCAAGGAACTCCTCCGAGCATTCAAATAAATAAGTGGAATTCAATAAATAATGTTAAATAAACATGCGGAATGTAAACAGGCAACTGTAAGTAAGGCATCGCATGCATAACTAACAATAAAGTGCAAATGTGTGTGTTTGTTCCAGTCAGACTAAACCATACTTCGGGATTTCCTTCCAGGATCCCACTAGTGGGCGCACCTAACTAGCTATCACCCGATCCCTCTCAGTGGCAGGCGTAGACATACGACGCACCGACACATGTAGCAGTTCATTAGCTCGGGTCGTTATCCACCAAGAACTCCTGATACACATGATATGGCATAGAATGCATAGACACACAACGAAAAATCCGGTGGGAATAACTCAACCAACCGTGCAAACAACGACAAGATATAGATATAGGAACAACCACAAGGAAATACTGGAATTGAATGGAATTACAAAGCAAAATAAATACTCAAGAGTTTTTCCATTGGGTTTTACAAACCTCACAACGCACTCCAATACCCCGTAATCAATCCCCGGGTCCAAGTCCACTGAGTCCTTGCTCGCCAATTGATCACCTGTGTCCACTTATGACCATGTATTAAGAATTCCGATTTAGTATGACAATTTAGGACCAATTTCTAAAATTGTAGGCCAAATTGCCTATTTCACGCTTTTCGAGGCAAAAACCTCGCGAAAGTCGTGTTCGGATTATCCAAATATTTCGTTTGTCATAGAAATTCATAAATTTCTATTTATTTTATGGAAATATAATTTTTTCGAATTTTCCCAATTTTTTCCAGAATTTTTCCAAATTTTTCTTTCATTTTTCTTCTCTTTTCCTCTTTTTCTCTTTTTTTTTTAACTATCCGTCCATAATTTGCATCAAGAATGTACTCCGGATCAGTCTCGAGGTATATACGTATATCATATAATAAGATGAACATATAACACGCATATACATTCTAACTCTACCCGCCTCACATCACTTCCCAACTACTGAAGCAAATGTCGAAACCTCTCCATATACTGCATCAAGGTCCGATTACCCTGTCTCAGGGCTAGGAACTCCTCCCTCAGTCTCAACCTAACCTCCATAGGTATGTACTGATCGTAGAATAGCTCCCTAAACTCAGCCCATGTCGTCGGTTCCGGATGAGTCTCCGTATATGTCGTCCACCAGACTGCCGCATGCCCTCTCAAACAGGCTCCCGAAAGTCGTGCCTGTACAGTCTCATCGTTCCTCATCAGCTTATGGAAACGCTGATGAGACACTATTCATCTCCCTGCAGCCTCAGGGTCACTGCCTCCATAAAAGAATCCAGGCTGGAACTTAAAAAAACTCCCTCAATAACCTCGCCTCTGGTGCTAGGACGAATGTCGATGTAGTAGGAGTATCACCAGTGGGGGTGGTAGTAGCCTGGTCCGTCGTCGTGGGTAGAGGCGTAAGAGTCGACGTCTCTAAAGGAACGACAACTGCGGTAGCTGTCTCCGTGGGTGCCTCTGCCGCTACCCCCTGAACTGGTGTTTGTGGTACCACCGGAACAACAGATGTCCCCGTCGGTACGATCACAACTACTGGCTCTCTAGCTGAAGTGAGTGCTGCCAGTACCGCGGTCTGCTCTCGTAGGCAAGGGGATCTTAGGCGACTACCTATGACTGCCTACCTCTGAGGATTACTTGTACATGTGATTATTTTGATATTTTGATTCTTTTGGGAACTGGGGAGTGACATGACATTGTACATAAATACTTTACATGGTATCGTTATCTACCTCTATACAGAGTACTTTTCAGGGTTTTTCCACAGTAGGATTTGTTAAATTGATTAATATTTCGTGCACGTAAGTACAACTTCCGCTGCATATGTCATTTATACGTTGTACACACAAGCGGATACGAATTTCGAGACAGAGAGAGGACGGGCAGGTGCCATACACGTGTAGTACGGCCAGCTGGCAAGGAGTACACGAAGACACTTCACCCCAGGGCGGCGAGGGCCGCCACATTCGGGCTGACTAACGCCTCTTTGATCTTCATGTATTTGATGTACAGGGTCTTAAAACCATATTTGGACATAGTTGTCAGTCTTCATCGAAGACATTTTGATCCATACTAGGACTCGTGGGGAGCATCAGAGACATCTCAGAACAGTTTTGACGACACTGAGAGAGCACGGGTTGTATGTCAAGTTCAGTAAGTGTGAATTCTGGCTGAGTGCAGTGAGATTTTTGGGACATGTCATCAGCGATCGGGGTATCTCTGTAGATTCAAAGAAGATTTGACTATCATTAACTAGAGGAAGACTGAGTCTATTGCTGATATTCAGAGTTTTTTGGGACTGGCAGGATTCTACCGACGGTTCGTACATGATTTTTCCTCAATTGCAGCACTGATGACAAAATTGACCAAGAAAGATGTTAGATTTGTTTGGTCAGAGGAGTGTGAGCAGACTTTTTGTGAGCTGAAGAGGAGGTTGACTTCTGCACCATTGTTGATATTGCCGGAGTCAGGCAAGACTTTGTCAGTTTACACGGATGCGTCAAGCATTGCTCTTGGATGTGTGTTGATACGTCAGACATCTCAAGTTTGCTTCCCAACTAGGATTCTAAGTCAGGACCTTCAGGTTTCTACATCTAAAGATTGTTTGTTTAAGTTTTATTCACTTTTCTTAAATTATTCCCGAGGCTCCATCGAACCTCACTCTGATACCAAACTATAACGGCCCCAAATTTCGAGGCAACCTTGGAAACCGCCATGTCGCATCCCACATCACCAAGCCCTGCCACATCATGGCCCATTTATCTTTGACACCCCGCGACCTAACTGGTTGCTTACACTTTTCAACTAACACTAGTTTAGCTAATTAATCTCCATATAAGTATTAATGATTTAATTAGCCAGTCAATCAATTTTATATTACAACTTTACAGTGGTAGTCTTTAAATGAGTAAGTTATGCAATATTTAACAATTCTAAGTAGTAAAAAATTCGGCAAAAAGATACCATGTATATATATATATATATTAAGGTGAGATAAGTACAGCAAAAGATCCATATACATGTATTCAGTGTTCTACAGTCCCCAAAACCCAAAGAAAAGTAAATACATATATAATGTAGTCACACATGAGCTGGCCTCACTATCTCTGAGGTAGTCGCCCAATACTTCCTTGCCCTTGCCCTTGCCCTTGCCCTTGCTCGTCAAAGGATCTGCACTTGGTCACCCAACAAATACAGTGACAAATTTAGTGAGTAAAATTTCAAGAAAAGTCCACACAATATTCATGAAATAAAACTGATAAACTACGAGACATCTGAATATAACACCTGACAACAATAAATTATATTCCTATGAATGTAGGTAGCATACGACAAGCAAAAACCAAGGTTTAAAAAATCGACAAACTTCGGCGAAGTTAGGGCGAAGTTTGTTGATTTTGAGGTGAGCGAAGCGAAGTCCATATGTAGTAGAAAAATTGCAAGACTTCGACTCAACTTCGACCGAACTTCGAAAACATCGATGGAAGTTAATAAAACATGAAGTAAAATTGTTATGTTTCGTGGAAGTTGAGCAAACTTCAACTATGCTAGAAATATACTTAAACTTCGGTTAAATTCAAATAAAACATAGTTCTAGCATCTCTATGAAGAAACTTGAGTTTTCTAGCATTTAAAGTGAAATTACATAAACTTCTGTATACTGGCAAATTTTTTTCAAACTTCCATCGTCGAAGTTAACTTCCTCGAATTAATTTAGAGTTTTGAATGAGTGAAGTCATAGGCGAAGTCGAAGTTTCAGACCTTGGCAAAAACAGTAACGTTTAATAAACATGACATACCAACTAAACATGCTCGGATATAAAGCATTAATAAGTAAACAATCGTATAATCACGAGAAAACCCTGACCTGAACCAGCCAGTAATCGATAAAACATGACAGGAACCACGTATATACTTACAGGCTTACAATGACTAAACCTCAACTACGGTTAACAGATGAACCCGTCCAGACGTTATTTCAAGTCATGGGAATACCTTAAATCCTTCCCGACGGTCGTAAATATATTCTACTATCGTCGACACATGCACTAAACACAAGTAACCCATGCAAGCGATTTAGCCACAACCAATATATACGCAAACTGAGATAGGATTAGAAAACCCATATATGCCCACCAATAGTGTGACGACCTAAAATCCAAAAGACCTGCCCTATGGGCAATTTAGTAATTTTGTAAACCCTAAACCAAATTGATCCTACTATATAAATTAATTGTAAACCCTAGCCTCCTTTATGCATACACAAAAAAACTGAGAGAGAAAAAGGAGAAGAGACTTGTTTAGGGAATTGTGGTAGTGCGAAGCCAAGGAGGCATCCGTTGAAGGTAATCTACCTTCAATACTTTTTTTTATTGTCAAACTTGTGTTTGCTTCAATAATGGTGGAAAACATAGTTTTTTAAAAAAATTGTAAAATTTTGTAGAGAACCTCAAAGGGGCGGCGTCGTCAGCGCCGCTGGAGAAGCGCAGCGTTCTGCCGCCGACTTAGGACGGCGGACCCGCCGCCGTCAGAGTAGAGTAGCACCAGTGGACCGTTGCCACCTAGAGGAGGAGGGGAGGCCCCCTCTGATGAGTCGTGTTCACTGCCATTCGGCAGTGAACACGGGGGGAAGGCCAAGGATCATTTTAACCCATTACCATCTCCAACCAGGGGCAAAAATGGCCCACGGACAAAAAAAAATATAAAGTATAATAATAAAAAAATGAAAAAGCTATAATATAATATATATGACATATATATATATATATATATGTATAATGGAAATGGATAGAATAAAATAAATAGCAACAAAGTTTGTGGACTTCGGGGCGCACTACCGCACCCCGACGAGGGTTCTCGACAATGCGAAACCCTAGGGACCCACACTAGCAGACCTCAAAATAGATTTAAAAATAAATTAAGAATCAATATATGACTTGTTAATGATATTAAATTGTCTTGAACTGTTTAGATTCGCAAGGTGGTTCACATTGGACCCCGAGTGCACGAGGATCGAAAAATATGAATTCGCTGCGAGTCGAGGTAAGTGAGGAGCTTGCTCAATTATCAAATATGGCTTGATATTAGTTATGTTTGGACATGTTTTTAACTAGAGACTTGGGGAATGGGTTGCATCATGCTATTGGCTTGGATCTACGTATCTATGAAATGTAAATGCATTTATTTTCCCCTCTTATGATATTCATTGCCCCAGGATGTTTGTGGAGTTCCCACCGAGGGCATTATTAGCAAGTATTATCTAATGCTCCAGGATGTTTGTGGTGCCACCAAGGGCTTTACGATTTATTGCCCCAGGATGTTTGTGGAGTTAGCCACCGAGGGCTTTACTTGTCTAATTGAATTCATAAGTGTATCACTTAGGGGACAGGAGTTAGAGTTGCCTTCTCTTGTACTTTTATGAAGAGGGACATGCATCGGTGACGGCTTGGATGAACTTACTATTGGTTTGATGGGACTAATGAGAGGACACATAAGGCATGTGTGTCATCTAGTGGTTGCCATCACTTTGAGGGTAGGTGAATCAATCACCGGATTCTGGGCAATAACTAGTATGCATTGAATGAGACCACGAATTTATATTATTACTAATTTCTATGGTATCTCTCTTTCGTGAACCCTATGCATGATGATGAGTTTTGACTTTAATATGTTTTATCAATCTTGTTGACGTGGTTTATTAATGCTTTACAAATCCATGCGAAGCCTTGTTTTAAATGTTATATTCAATTTCAATTCATGCTAGCCTTGCATGCTTATTAAGTATTACTTGCATATTTGATGGTTGAGCGGGTTTTCCGCATTACCGAGTTCCATTGGTTCTTTTAGCTCATCTCACTTACATTTCAGGACCATACACATTGGCATTAGATCGAGACAAGGGCGAGGCGATAGCTTGAAGCCTCCTCTTTTGATGTGAGTCTTATAATGATAGTATCTATTTATTTGATTTTGAAATTATCGAACTTGGGTTATATATAAATAAGTATTCCGGGTAGAATGAACCTTACTCTTATTTAGTTTCAACGACTTGATAGTATTTGAATGACTTAAGTTGTTGTAAGGATTTGAAAACACAACGATAGTTTGATAGTACGTCATATGGATTTTCCTTTATTTAATTCTGCAAGTATTTATCCATATGTGCTAGTTTGATATTTCGCAGGTTGTTTTAGGCGTCCCAGACCGCTTGCTCGGGCCCTATTCGATTATTGGGCCTTGGAGGCGGTCTGGTCCGGGCGACCCGACCCTATGTCGGGGGAAGGTCGTCACAAGTAATCACATATGTAACCCGATGTCGATAAAACAAACCATGAATTCTGTTAGGCGTTCTAATGGGTTTATGCACCTCAATACGTGCTCCGACTTCTCTGGACTCCCAAATCTGACTCGCTTAGCTCTCCGATACCCTAACTACGTTCCCTAAATCCCTGAAGTTAATTAAGTATATTTATTGTGTATTCAAATTGGTTGAATAGGTTTTTAATTGATCTTCTCAAATTAGCCCCTAAAGACTAAATAAAGTCTCAATTTCGGTCTGATGTTGCAACGCATTTTTAGGCATGAAATTGTCTGAATCTTAAAATCTTCTACCAAGTCAAAGCTTATTGGTATCTATCTTAGCATTCTGAAAAGTTTTGGTTTTCGGGATTCAAACTCAAAACGAAAGAGATATCATAAATCTACTAAACATAGCTCAAATTGGAACCTAATCCAACCAGTAGACTTAGAAGATTTATTTCTCCCAATCTATAATTTCAAAAATCATGATTTTTTGTTACAAGGTAGCTAACATACCCAATAACAATATGCTAAAAGATTAGCTCATTTCGATAAGTAGTTTGGGAGTTATGCCTTTTAAAAATTTAGTTTCAAAAATCTTGTACTGCATTCCATCACTTATTTGTAGAGCACTTTTGGACATGAAAACATTTGAACTAAAAACTTTCCGGCAGAACAAAGTTATTCCCCTTTGAGTTAGCTTTCAAATGCCATAAGATTGATTTCATTTCAACATTAAATGGGCAAGTTATGACTAAATTACATAGGCTAGTTCATAATACAACATGCAGAATTTTAGTTTTGGTCTTACAACTTCAAAAATTCATGTCTTTTTTATTTCAAAACCAAATTAAGAACTTCTTAATAGCTGGGTTATCAGCTTGAAATGAGAAATCCAAATATATAAACCAATTACAAAGAATTAATCATCTACCCTATAAAATTGGCCAAAAACCAGAACTGATTTCAAATTGGAAATAGAGATATGTATACCTAGTTGATGTACCATTCTAACTTGATATTTCCTCACCAAAACCCACTGATTTTCTTCATGAATCCTTGCTAATCACTTCTCTCCAGCAAGCTTTCTTCCTCTCCAGGACTTAGAAATGAAAAATGGTTTGTTTGCATGTGTTGATCAACTCATCTTTATATATTAAGGTGAGATTGATTCCTAGTCATTGATCTTCATGTGTTTACGTATCCCGATACTCATCTCATGGCCTATAACTTGACACTTATCCTACTAACTCTCCACTAACTTACTCCAAGTGACACCAATTTGTAACTCACTTGGTTCCTAGATGTGTCGATACGTATCTCTAGTTTAATCTTATGGTTCCAAATAAATATAACCAAACTATAAGTCTTATTTATTTGGTCTAATTATATTAGCTTACGCCCATTAGTGTTCTTAGAACTCCTATGGAAACATTAGTGGTCCCACCAATCCCTCGACTACCCGGCACCCGGTGCCCCGCGCCTCGACAAGCATTTCGAGGTAAGTCTCCGTCACACCAACTCGCTCGATAACAACATACACACATGCGATGTAATCTAATAATAGTGATTTTAAACACCACATATAAGCAACCATCATCCAATAATAGCATATTCCCTCACTTCTCGTATTCGAGTCAACCGAGTTATCCACGTAAGGCCCGAATTACGATCGTTAATCCCCGAGATTGTTAATCCTCGATATTAACGCTAATCTCAGTTTAATTAATTTGGGTCGTTACATACGCAACTGTTTTGTGAAATACCTCTTGGGCAGTTACCAGATTTTGATATGTAAATTAAACAGGCGACTTCTATGTTCTCAAGCTTTCTTCTATCACTCAAAATGTGAATTGTGAAAAGTACGCAGCAATAAGAACATCAAATCTAGAAAAAAAAAAAAAAAAAGTAACATTGATGAAGAAACATGCAATTCAAGAATTCAAGACCTTCAATCTAAAAGAAAAATCTAGAAGAAATTCCAACAAGATTAGAGAGAACTTACTCATCGTAGTGCTTTCATGTTTCTGATATTCGATCTAGCTAAGACACGTACTTGATGGCGTCTATTTCTTGCGCATAGGGATTCCCGCGAGCATACATGTTGGCGAACAGTCCTCTATTGTGCAGTCATGTGGCCTTCTCACAATGCTCCACATGTCACTCGAGAAAAAGAGCATACAGCTACACCTTATATTTATTGACATTTTTACCCTCTTCTTTTCCAATAGAGTTTCGCCATTTTTTGTCAACCATCCTTAACACACTTCCATCCATGATCCATCCGAGTGGAGGATCTGAATCATCATTCAAATTGATATTATTATAATATTATTGAAAAATGATTTGGCCTAGCAGTTTATTTGTGACCATTTGATTCCACAAAGATGAGTCATGAGCATTTCTCTGTAATTGCTTGTAGCAGCAGAGTGGACCAAAATCCATTAAAAACACATTCTCAGCAACAAAGTAGACCAAAATCCATTAAAAAACACATTCTCTGCTACATCTTCCACCACAGCGACACATAGAAATGAATTTTTTTAATGTAGAGCTATGATGTTTCTTTACATTCAATCCGTCAATTGTGGCTCCAAAGAATCTATAACCTTAATCAATGCATTCCTATTTCTTGCCGCGACGATGATTGTGAAATTCGAGCATTTCACTAATTAGAGATTTGTGAAATTTAATGAGAGTTTTAGATATCCGAGGTGGAACCCATGCATTAATCGTAAATTAAATATTATTTTTGTGTCTGTTGCATGATTAATTGATGTAATATATTATATTCGACGTGAAATAGAGTCCGTAAAAGGTTTAGATGCGGTGTCCTCATGTTTCGGAGTGCGATGGTATTTTCTTCGATTTTAGACGAAATTAAGGTATTTTTCGGAGTTTAATTGGGGTATAAAATAAAGGAGATAAACATGAAATAAAATGAAGTGCAAAATGACCATTAAGGACATTTTTTTATAAACATGTGAGGGGTAAAACAGTCATTTGCCTACCCTTTTAATTTATGAAATCGAAATCAGGGTGGGTTAAGAGCATCGTCTTCAACATTCCTCTCTATGGAAATCGTTCAACTCCATGTTCCTCCCTTCAAGTTGTGTCTCTTTCTCTCCTCTGTTTCTTTTCACTCTCCACAGCCACTCTGCTCACCCTCTCTCTTGATTCTGTGCTCTCTCTTTTTCTCTCACCTCTCTGGACAACCTCTCGGTTGTGGACTTGAAGAAGAGAAGAAGTGAATCACTTATTAAGGTGAGTTTCGAGCAATCCGAATTCGATTCATAGTTATTTCATTGGATTTTATGGTGGTTGGATTGTTGTTAGTGTTGTTATTCAAATGTTGATTATGGTTGAGGGGGGTTAGGAAACAGTAGATGATGATGGGGAAAGGGGAATCGGTGCTGGTGATATTGATCTTGATATGTTGTATCTTTTCAAAGTGATTTGATCAATTTGAGTTGAGTTAAGATCAGTTTACAATCCATTCGAATGAGTTTCGATGAATTAAATCAATGAAATTTAATGTTTGAACTGTGTCGAGGTAGGAAAAGTCGGTCAGGATTATTTTCTTCAATTCTTGGTATTTGGTGATGATCTTTGGTGGATTGGTACTCCATATAACCTATTTTTATTTGGGATTTTCGGTTTTAAGGTGGGGTGAATGTGCTTGGAGTTTTGGAAATTCGAATTAGGGGGTAGAACCTAGTTTCACACTGCTCAAAAGTCCAAAATTTTGGCTAAGTATAAAAAACTGCTTGCGAGCAAGCAAGTTGGGTCGATAAGTTGAAGTATCAAACGATATCCAAATTACGTGGGGTTGAGCTTATTTTAACCCTTGTCTATCATATTTTATAGAATGGAAAGGTACAAACTTAGAATCATTTGTTTTGGTAGTGAAAAAGTGGTGCAAAGGTAGCCTGCGAGCCACTGTCAAAATTGTAAACAATTTGGACAGATGCGAGTAGTCATGTTTGACGAATGATTCAAAGACCTTATAGATGTCCAAAATGCTTGGGAATAGGTTTGTTTGAATCTTGGTATATCCTATTTCAATGTTCAATCAGGCTTGTGGTGAGATTTATTGATTTAGAGGTTGAAATTTAGCGTCAAACATAGGGGCTCGCTAATGAAAAATCTGCACTACGTATAATTTGACTAAGTATTGATGGCTTCTTTTTGGGTAGTTTTAACTAGAAATATGAATGAGAGACTCATATAAACCTTGCATTGCAATGTTTATGTGTTTTGGCTAAGGAAAAGGTTCCAAAAGTCGATAAAATGAGTAAATTGTAAGTTGTTATTTGTGTTGGAACCCAACAAAGGGTTTAGAACCTATTTATAGGTTAAACATATGAAAAAGAAGTGAAACCGTGTTTTCGGAGATGTCAAGTAGTCAATAAAAGTTATTTAAACTCATTGTAAGTTGAATTATGACTTTGAAGTACTAAAATAGAGTTGTAATCTCAGTTTGGAATGCATAGGAAACTTGTAAGTTATTTTCATGCTAAATGAGTGTTACAGAAACCTAATGGAATATACAAACATAGGAAAAGGATTAAGAAAAATAGTTTGAAACTTTAAAAGGAAGTATCGGAGCTTTAGTAATTTGAACTTCGTTGTGAAATTGAAAGTGGTTTAGAACCAAAAGTGAAGTATATAAATGAGTTTGAAAGTGGTTTCATTTCATTGTGACTTGAAATATAGATTTAAGTATTCGAATAGAGTGGTAACTCTATAATGTGAAATTTGTAATTGAATAGGACTCGTTGAAGTACGTGAAGGCCGAAGAAACGTTGTGTGAGGCTTCGTGGCCAACTTTGAGTTGGTTGGGCTGTAAGTAAACCCTACAGTGGTCTTTACTATTTATGGAATTATCTTTGTACCTGCATTTGAGTTTAGTCTGCAATGCATTTTGCATTATTCTTGATCATGCATACATGACATCCGGATAGAGTTGCCCATGCTATGGGTCGTAAGAGTATGAGGTCTGCTCCACTCCAGACTAGACGTGCTGCAGGCGTTGAAGGCGGGTAATGTCGACTCCGGGGTAACATGCATTGGACTTTCATTACTATTTTAGGTTCATTCTTAGGTCGGCCAACCTGTTTGTGAACCTTAAATAGTAATGAAAGGGTTTCACGTTATATAAATTTCTTGTTAATTTGGAAATGCAATTACATGTCGTCATTTATCCAGACTAACATTTGCAGGAGTACAGAGCATTGTAGGAATTTAGTTACCTGACATCTTCAAGTTGTTTTTGATGATGTCAGATACTCAATGAAGACAATGAAGAACAAACAAGACTCGAAGATTTGGTGAATGTTTTACTTTCTTAAAGTTTAATTTTCTTGTTGTAATCATTTTATATATACTATTTTGGGTTCCGGGGTGGGCGTAGGACGTGACATACACTCAAATAGGTTGAGAGTCTCCTAATTTGATTGAAAAAGTAAGTTTAGTATTTATGATTTAGTTTTTGGTTTATTTGTAATTGTAAACTTGTAAAATAAGGCATTGAAGACCTTAAGTTAGTTTAGACATTATAATTTGATATATATTGTGATATGCGGGGAGCTGTGAGTCCTTCTAGGCTTCTCCCCAATTTGTTGTCTATTAGGTGATTTTCTCGGCAGTCCACTTTTAGGAGAGGTGCAAATAAAATTTTTACAAAAATACGGAGAATAGTCTCGTATTATTTTTTAATTTGCTCCAACTAAATGAATAATGAATTTGGGTCGTAATGAGGATAACAATTTATATTTGGAGTTGTTTACGGATTGAATTACGAGTCATTTCGAGGTTAGAAGTTAATTGTATGGGTTAGGAACGTAATTAGGATAATTAGGTTAGGTCGGGGCTTAGTGAGACGGGCCCTGACAATGATCTTCACATCATTTCAGAGGTAGTCGATCTTCTCTCATTCGAGTTGATTGCCTAAAGAATGTAAATATTTGAAAGATTGGGGTCGAAAGGGACGAAACTCTATTTGGGGAAGAAAATGGTAAAAAGGTCAATGAAAAAAAAAACTATAGAAAACTGCATAGGAAAGGACTGTACTTAAGCCACTCTCCTTAAAAGTAAGATTTCCATCTTGTTATACGCTTATAGTTATAGTTAATAGACAAAAGGTAAATGCTAGAATGAGAACCGCGAAGTCACACTCTGAAGTCATATAAGAGTCATTCATGCATCATCGATCCGTATGTTATGTACTAATATTTGTATGTGCTCGTATCTCGAGGCATAATTGGATGGCTCGCATGCTCAAAGTGACTTTAGTTGTCGCTGTCATTCTATCATTTTTTCAAGAGGTAAATGGATTAAGTTGAGCGCCAACCGTTCAATTTGAGACATGTTAAGGAAATTGGTATGTTAAGGAAACTACCAGTTATGGAAACTCAATATTATATTCAGTAGTTAAGGAAATTAGTATATCGTGTAATTAGTAGTTTTCATTTGTGATTGCACTTTCCTTTTGTATTCTAAGTCTTGTACGTGTATATATAGATTACCTTGTACACAAGATGAATATACAATAAACATATTATATTCACAAACTTACATGGTATCGAGCTTGGTTTCTAGTATTAGGTCGGTCGACTTTCGAGTCGACGACCAATTCGTTGTGTCTCTTTCGATCTCTCGTTGTTGTTCTCGCTTTGGGTTGTGATATCGAGCCCTAATTGTGGGTTTCTCTAGTTGTGCGAGACACAACTTTGTCCTCTCTACGGTTGTGCGAGACACAACTCTGTCATTTCTTGTTGTGCAAGACACCGCCAAACCACCTCACGTTCTCGTCTCGCCGCGTCATCATCCTCGTTGCACCGACTACATCACTCCGCTTTGCATCCCGATCTCCACCGGCTGACCGTCACTCTTTGCATCACCATCGTCGTCTCGCTGCATCATCACGAGCGTCGCACCGCTTGAATCATCACCCACCGAGCCTTCCCGATCTCCGGTAGCGTCACTCCGCTTGCATCCCGCTCCACCGTCCCCGGTCCGACGCCGTTCACCCGCCATTACTTCGCGCAACCGGGCGAACAAATCCGTGCCGCCATTCATCGCTTTGTCGCGGTCCGAACACCACCCCGCCATTGCCGCCGCACCCACCACTGCCACCGCTGCCACAAGATAGCAGCCATTGCCATTGTCGCAAAGACTTCGCCATCGCCGCTGATCGGAGACGCGCCAATCCCAGATCAGCGTCGTTGTTCTCCTTCGTCGCAAGTCGCCACTGGTCCAACATAGCCTGCCTCCGGTTTATTCAATCTGTTGACTTCTGGTTGTGCGAGTCACAACAATCCGGTTTGTCTTCCGGTTGTGCGAGACACAACAATCTGTTTGACCTCTGGTTGTGCGAGACACAACAATCTGTTTGACTTCTGGTTGTGCGAGACACAACAATCTGGTTTGTCTTCCGGTTGTGCGAGACACAACAATCTGTTTGACTTCTCGGTTGTGCGAGACACAACAATGCTTTCCCGCACCCGTCATTGAAGAATCGTCCCCTCTCGATACTCATGTTCTGCTCTGTCCCACTCGCCGGCTCGAACGGTTACTCCGTCGCAGATTAGGCGAGTGATCCTACCGATCGGCGTTCCCACTACGGTTATTGTTTCTTCTTGGGCAACTCGTTAATCTCCCGGTGAAGCAAGAAACAAACAATAACATCTCGCTCTAGCACGAATCTGAGTATCGGGCTATCGCTGATGCTACCTCGAATTACTTTGGCTTCGATGGTTACTTGAAGATATGGGGGTTACACATGATTCTGCTACCATCCTGCATTGTGACAATCAAAGTGCGATTCAAATTGCACACAATGATGTTTTTCATGAGAGAACAAAGCATATTGAGAATGATTGTCACTTCGTCCGTCAGCATCTGGCTCGGGGCACTCTTCAGCTTTCTTCTGTTTCCTCCTCCAATCAGACGGCTGATATCTTTACTAAAGCTCATCTTTCGGGTCGCTTTCATGCTTTGGTAGACAAACTCAAGTTGATTTCTACGAATCCATCTTGAGTTTGAGGGAGGGTGTTAAGGAAACTGATATGTTAAGGAAACTACCGATTACGGAAACTCAATATTATATTCAGCAGTTAAGGAAATTAGTATATCGTGTAATTAGTAGTTTCCATTTGTGATTGCACTTTCCTTTTGTATTCTAAGCCTTGTACGTGTATATATAGATTACCTTGTACACAAGATGAATATACAATAAACATATTCTATTCACAAACTTACAAGACACAAACCAAATTTGAGTTCTAATTCATGAGCAAGAAAAAATGACTTTATTTTTTTGCTAGTTGAAATTGAATTCTTAGTTGTTGATCCAAAAGAGTCACAAGCTTGCTTTGATTTAAATTTTCGTCTTGTTGATCCACTCTGCACTTTTAAAAGTCCCGCCGTTGTAAATGGATGTTAATTGCATGTTACTACGATTAGGTGAAGGCCATAATTAGAGTAACAACCCTTTACAAGGCAGAACAACTTTTCAAGGCAAATAATTAAGCCCCTTGGCTTATTTGGTGAGCCTAATTGAACCCTGGCATCGCAAGTAAAGCCGTGTTCGATTGGCAAAGAAAACTAAGTGAGGAATATGTTAATCTCATCTTGAGCAAATTGAATATTGGCACAACCCACCCAATGAAAGTTAGTCCCGGCCCAAGCAGAATACATACATAGAGATTAGGGGTGGCGGCGGTTTTCGAAAAACCGCCCAAACCGTGTAAACCGCATGGTTTGGTCTGGTTTTTAAAACTCGCGGTTTGGGTGCGGTTTGAAAAATGTAAAAACCGCAGAATCGCGGTTTGGTCGCGGTTTTCAATTTGGAAAAACCGCGGTTTCACCAAACCGATGGTATTTTAGTAAATAACCACCATATACAACTTCAAAAGTCAAAAACCCTAAAACATAACAACTCTCCTCTCACTCCCGTCTCCTCTCTCCTCTCTCATCTCACCGTCTCCTCTCACCTCTCTCCTCTCACCTCTCACCGTCTCATTGTCTCATCTCTCCTCTCTCTCTCTCTCTCTCTCACCGTCTCATTGTCTCATCTCTCCTCTCTCCTCTCACTCCCTGTCTCTTCTCTCGAGCACTCTCACCGCCGTCGGCCCGTCGCGGAGTGCCCGTCTCACTGCCGCCGCACCGCCGCCCTTCATCCTCCTCACTCCCCGTCTCACAAACCTCCCTTTTATCTTTTCTATTGCAATTTCTCGATTATTATATGATGATTTCTTAACTTTCCATATAGATATATATAAATAGAAGCGAGATAGGCTAGAAACGACATCTCTTATGTCAATGACACCAAAGGGATATTAAATGAATGGAATTGGGATATGGATGGAATATAATGAAATAGAGCCACTTTGAGGTTCCCTATGAAATGAGGCATGGAACAGAGCCACTACGAAGAAGTTCCGAGAGTTACATCATCCAATTGGAAATGATAACAAAACACATGGGCCGTTAGAAGGAGTTCGAGGATACATATGCATATAGTATACCACCGAATTACCTTATTTCCCAGATGAGGGAAAAATAGAATTGAAGAACTGCGAATATCGGCAAAGCAACAATTATTGTTAACCAAGGAAAAATTTTCGTGGTAAATACAAGATACACTTTGACCGTAAAAAACCCGTGCGCAATTATCGGCCGCCGCCGAATCCATTGCCATCGTCGTCGCCTTCCACCGCGCGAACCGCTGCTTTGCGTCCACCGCCGCCTCGCACCGCGGCCTCGCACCGCATCGTCCCACCGGTCCCGCCTTCGCCGCCTCCACTGTCGCCAACTCGCCACTGTTGCGTCCACCGCCTCCCCACCCCGCGACTCGCCTCCCACTGTCGCCGACTCGCCGTCGCGGTTTGGGGGCGACCAACACCCTTCGTCGTCGCCTCCGACCACCACCTATCGTCGTCGCCTCCTACCGCGAACCACTGCTCAACCCAGTGGCCTCCTCCTACCGCGCGTCCCACCACGAGTGGCTGCCTCCCCCACCAATCGCGCCTCCCACCGCCACCTCCCGACCACCATTTAAAAAAAAAAAAAAATATACCCTAAACCCTAAAACACGAAATCAAACCGACCAAACCGCGGTTTGCACGATCGGTTTGGGTGCGGTTTTAAAGGATCACGGTTTGGTCGCGGTTTGGTGGTTTTCACCTCCAAACCGCGGTTTGCCCACCCCTAATAGAGATTAATGTATCCCAGTTAAGCAAAATATTTTGTCTGCAGAGAATTAAATAGCTCCTTTTTTATTTTTTTCTTTTTCCTAAGAAAATCAAGTGATATCTGATGGGGTGAACTTACAAACAATTAATCTACCTCTCTGGTATCGTCAAATAAGAATCTCAATTACAATATAAGCAATCCAACAAATAAAGAACAATAGAAATGCGAGAACCAAATCATAACACAAAAGAATTTAATGCGAAAACTTTCTCAAATTGAGAAGTAAAATCACGAGGTGACTAACACTTATGAAACTCTCCACTATGACGAATGGGAATACAAAGTCTATTCTAACACTTTTTAGAGGGATGAACATCAAAAAGTCATCAAGACAACATACATATGGTAAAAACACTAACACTTGAGAAATTGGAAGAAGTCACCTAATGAGGGCAAAATGAGATCCTTGAGTCCTATATCGATTCGAAACTCCCAACTCAATCTCTAACAATGATGATCTAGAGCTCGGCACCATGAATTCTCCCTTCGAATTTCGTTTCAAATGGAGTCTGTTTGGCCTTTCAATCAAAGACTTGAAGAAGCTTCAAAGCCCGAGCTTCAAAGAGCTTCACAAACAATTTCTCCCCAATCTCTCAACCTCACACTCGTGGTCTATCTCTCACTCCCAAAAAGCAAATGCGTGCTTTAAGTAGGAGGCTTACAAATTAAATGACTATTTTGCCTCTTACTTATTGGCTTAAAAAAAAAAAAACCCAACAAATGTCCTCTTTTTCAACATAGTGAAGAGGGATTTACTAATCATATTGTTTCACAACATACTTCAAGCTTCAAACTTATCAATACGTTTGTCAACATATATGAGTCTTTACTATCAGTGTGAATTTTCTCAATCTCAAGTAAGTCGTCATTGTGAACATCCCGTATCTAATGATACCTCACATCATGTGCTTAGTCCTCGAGTGAAATGAAGCATTCTTACTCATATGAATGACCCTTTAATTGTCACAAAATAAAACATACCTTTCTTGCTTGAAACCAATTTCTTGAATAAATTTCTTCAATCACAAGAACTCTTTACATGCTTCAGTTGTTGCTATGAACTCAGCTTCAGCTGTAGAAAGTGCAACACATTTTTGCAATTTGAACTGCCATGATACTGCCCCACCCGAGAAAGTCATCAAGTAACCTAAAGTATACCTCCTAGAGTCCAAATCACCAGCCATACTGAATGAGTTTCAGTTCAAGGTTGAGATTGTCGAGATATATGGACTAAAATATTTAGTCCCACATTGGTTATCTATAGCTTTTTGAAAAAGTACATAAGAGTTGATCTCCCACCAAATAGTATCAATGCCTTTTGGAGTAAAACCTCGCACTTAGTATTGAAGATGATTAAATTGGAGATAGTACCGATACTAGCGAAGATCCACAGGCCCGAGTAGGTGTGCGTGTGTGGGGCCCAACAAGTGGTATCTGAGCCGATGGTTCGGCTAGGACAAGACATGTTTGTTGGTGGTCACATGCGTGCCTCGAGATGGTAGTGACAACAGATCATGCAATGTGGCCATCTTAGATGGATTTCAATTCAAAGTGAAGATTGTTGAGATATGTGGATTGAAAAGTTTAGTCTCACATCGTTATCTATGGCTTCTTGATGAAGTACATAATAGTTGATCTCCCACCAAATAGTATTGAGGTCTTGTGAAGTAAAACCTCACACCTAGTGTTGAAGATGGTTAAGTTGAGGGAGATGCGGAGCCAAAATATCATAAAATCCCAAATCAACTCGTAGAGTTGGACAATCAGATACAAATTTTTAGGATTTTAACTAGCCAATGTAGGAATGAATTAAAAAACATATCACCATATCACTAAAAAAAATAAGAGCGTCGCTAAGGGCACCCCACCATTTAATGAAGGCACCCAAAGTTTTTGTAAAAATTTCAAAGAAAAAGTAGAAAAGACCATTTTGCCCTTGTATATATATTGATTCAAACCCCGTAAATCATTTTCACAAAGAAAAAAGGCACCCCACCACAAGGTTGAACCACAAAGCAACATTGCATTTGGCGAGCGTTGATCGATTCTTGCGGATTGACATCATCCGACAGCGAGGTAACAATGTTTGACAACCATATTCGTGTTTTTTAGAACTGTTTAGTTGTGTATAACCGTGAAAATGATGATTTGTTTGTCACGAAGAGGGTTTGGTAATTTCTTCAAATCCGAACTTGTTTCCACTATATAATGAAGGTTTGTCTTGCTTCGGTGCAAGAGGAGGTCGTACTTAGAGGTAATTTTGCAAATTTATTGTGTTTTTTTGCGGTTATCCGAAGGTTCTGTCTGGGTGCGCGATTGTTTCGGCCTCGCAGGACCGAGATGTATGGTTACGTCTCGGTCATATAGGAACGATAGGTATACGTAGGTCACGGAACGGTAAAATCGAGAGTATTCAGTAACTCTCGGTCGTTCGTGAGCGAGCCTTTGAAGAAAGTTGCGGACCTGTACTACCGAGAACCTATTTTTTGGGATGTTTTTGTGATTGTGCTTGTACATTTCGGTTGATTATAATGTTACACTGTTTGTATTGCAGGTAATGTCGGTTTCTACCATATTTCCAGAATACACAGACACGTTTACACCTTGTGGGCCATTCCCAACTAGAGAAGCGGCGGTTTCATGGGTTCAAATGATAGGCCGTGAGAACATGTTTGTGCTAGTGACAAAGCACTCGACGACCGGGGGCATTAAGCGCAGGGGAAGGGTGAAACTTGCTGTGAGAGGTCGGGGACTTATAGGTGAATGTCACAAAGAGTTGGGAAGGGTAAAGCGGCAAAAATTGCTTCGAAACCAAGAAATGAAGAAGAAGAAGAGGAAACGGCGAAGACCCAAACTGGTACCAAGAAATGTGGATGCCCTTTCCTTATCAACGTAAAGGAAAATGCTGACTCGTTGTGGTATATCACTGTTATATGTGGGAGGCACAATCACGAGCCCGCAAAAAACTTGGACGAGCATTCATTTGCCTGTAGATTGGATAAGGGGAGCAGGAAGTTGTAGTGCAAATGACAAAAGGGAATGTGAAGCCAAGAGACATCCTAAATACGTTGAAGCAAAGAGACGTTAGAAACGTATCGACAATGAGGACAATATATAATGCAAGACAAAAAGTCCGAAATGAGGATGCGGGTGGGAGGACTCAAATGCAACAAGCTGTTGCACATATTGGAGAAGAATAAGTGGGTCATGTCATGGCATAGGAAGCATTCATTACGAATGTTGTCACTTTGAGTTATTTTGGTCACATCCCGACTCAATAAAGTTGGTAAGGTGTTTCCCATCGGTTATTTTGATGGATTGCACTTACAAGACAAATAGGTACCGAATGCCTTTGTTGGAGATTGTTGGCATCACTTCTACGCACTTGACGTTCTCCGTTGGGTTCGCATTCTTATCATCAGAGAGTCATGGGCATTATGTTTGGGCACTTGAGAACTTGAGATCCATATTGGATGGGTGGCATAAGCTGACGTGTTCGTTATCGATAGGGAGTTAGCCCTTATTAGTGCCGTAGAAGAAGTTTTTCCGACCTCGTCTCACCTCCTTTGCTCTTGGCACATCAACAAAGTAGTATTGGCCAAGACTAAGAAGATGTTTGGGGAGAACGATGGTTTTGCGCGTTTTATGGATAGGTGGACGAGCGTGATGTATGCCAACTCGGAGGCCTTATTCGAAGTTAGGGTGAATGACTGCGTTGTGAGTTTGGGAATGTAAAGGGTGTTACGGAGTACTTGGACAACACATGGTTAAAGAACTATAAGGACAAATTTGTCTCCGCTTGGACAAATAGAATTATGCACTTTGGGGAAACGACAACGCAGAGGGTGGAGTCCCATTCTATTCGAAGCTACACCTTGGTAACAAATCGGGCCAATTTTGAGACTCTGTGGAATGTGGTTGATGACCTCCTTAGAATCCAACACAACAATATCAAGGCATCGTTTGAGCTCAGTTTGAATGTCGTCCAACATGAGTACATTGATGAGTTGTATCGACGATTGCGTGGTTATGTCTCTCAACGGGCGCTTAGGCTAATTAGAAATGAATTGACACGTGGAGAGGATGTTGGTCACGACTCCACTCGTTGTGGTTGCGAGATACGCACCACACATGGCCTTCCATGTGCACATGAGCTAAACCATCATATATTTGTTGGGTCGCCCATCCCTCTCGAGGACATCAATGTTTACTGGCGAAAGTTGAGTATGATACCTGAGAATCCGGTGGACCCGGCTGGGTACAACGTGCACGATGAGATTCAACAGTGTTGGAAAAGTTTCATGCTTGCACCGATGAGGACGATCGACTCAGATTATTCAAAGCAACTCGGGAGATTAGTCGACCTTCGTCTACACCGGGTGTTGTGCGCCGGCAAAAATTAAGACAAAGGGAGGACACCGTGGTCTTCGAAGAGAAAACACGATGGTGACGATTCTTCTACGAGACGGTTGCCGAGCGAATTTGAGTACGTGCTATCGACTCGGAGGCCACCGATTCTAGGCGAAGAAAAGTAAAGTTGTTCCTAAAATGCGTTGTGCCGGTCGACGCGCCCAAAGTGCAACTAACATGGCTTATGGTCATTGCGTACAACCGGATTGGTTGCCACATGTTGAGGGCATCATCAATGTGCTTGCCGATGGAAATTGTGGATATAGGTGTGTTGCGTTTGGGCTTGGACTTGCCGATGTAGACGGGTGGAGGATTGTCCGTAGAATGATGTATGATGAGATTATCGGGCATGAAAACCTTTTGCGGGAATTGCTAGGCTCGAGTTACGAGAGTGCCAAGATTGTTGTGCATTGCGAGAGAATCAAGTTGGTGCATCTTTCCAAGAATGGTTGACACTTCCGGACATGGGACCGTTGGTAGCCACTTGGATTCAATGTGGTTCTCGTCAACCTCTCGCATGGGAGTGCCTCCACATTTCTACCTCTACGTAGTGCGCCACCGTCCAACGCGCACAACAGATTTATCATTGCCATGATAAATGACAGGAATATACATTGGCTTAGGGTAAGTGATACGAACTTTCTTTGTGTTGTTTTTTTCTTTCCCGACAATATGATCATGTTATACGATTCACTTTGACAGTGAAGTTGAGCATGAATGCACCATTGCCATCCTTATACCCTTCGTGGGACCGGTATGTTGAGGATAGTGCGAAAGGTTGGCGTTATATATTTGTCTTTCGAGACATCGCGCCCATTGCAACTCTACTTGATGCCACCATTTCCATTGTAGATTTGGGTACACCGTAGTGTTAAAACTTGTACCGTTAAATTTGGTTGGTTGTACATTTACTAATTTTGAAAGTTAGTTGTCAAGTGGTATGGATATAGAATGAGTGAGTTTATCCTACCTTTCGGGTATTGTTGTATAGTTTGATGATTGGAAATTGGAAAGGTTGTTGTCTTGTTAATTGGAACTTGTTCTTTGGAACAGACGTTTCGGTGCTTGGATGACCGAGACGTACGGTAATGTGTCGGTCATACACCACCGATAATTGACGGCCGTGCTCCTTTCGCAATACCGAAATTGCCTCTTATCGTCGACTTATGCGCGACATTACTCATGGCTTCTCGGCCATGAGTAACCGACACATTTTTAAATACGCAACAGTACATCCACTAAGCAGTCAAGACCGTGCATTGCATTTGTAATGGTTGTTCAAGACTCGAAAATTGGACATGAGTGTCGGCCCTGCTTGACCGAGACACCCTCATAAGCAGAAAAAACTAGGATCCAATAACAAATTACAACCAAAATAAAACAATAGGCAATGTAACATTATAAACTGTCATAAAAATGTGAGGTAGCCATACGCACCATATAATCGCAACCCAACAAGTACTCATTAAACATTACAAACTCTCATAAAAACTCATTTAATCATAAAACTCATAGAATGCCATACAAATGTATATCCCTCCATTCTCGGCCGGTCAGTGCTTGGGTTTTTTCATATTCTTCCTTCGATACTCCTTCCCATGCATTCTCTTCGGAGGGCGAGCATCGGCCGTGGCGGTCCGAGTGTGGCTTGTGTGGAGGGTGTGGTAGTGCTACCATGGCGGGAATGCCTCGGGCCCGATTCGGTAGGGCCGGATGTTGCGGTTGTGCGGTGGCGGTCGCCGGAGTCGTACTCGTGGGGGTGGGACTTATACTCCTCCCCGAAAGAAAGTTGACCATGTCACTTAGAATGGTCCTCGCCGACTCAATCGTACACGCCTCCGGCGGAGGTCCATCCATCGCAACGCCGCGTCCAACACTCGCCTATTACGCCGATGAAAAAATTCGGTTACTTGTCAATGTAAAACATATCGTAATTAATAATAAATGCATAATACATATAATCATTCCAATACCTCAAGTAGCTCGTTGTCTGCGATGGTTGTGGCGACCATTTCAAGGTCCTCAAAGCTCGGATTCGTGATAACGGGATGAGACACTTTGACGAACCAAGGCAGGTAGTCTGGTGTAGCCAAAAACTCAAATACTGCCTTCTCGCCCCGAACTTCAGGCGCCAACACATGGTTCCTCCATCGCTCCCAATTGTCTTGTTCGAACCCATACTTGACGGAGTACTTGTTCGCAGATGGGCCTCTGTGTGCTTCCAATGGACGGTACGGAGGATCTGGTATAGATTGCACATGGCCAAACTGTCTCAGAATCCTCTCCGGGTGGTAGGGCTCCACCACATCCATGTACTTGATCTTCCCACTGTAAAAGGCCATCGCTTGCACAACGCCATTTTCCCTTAAATTCACATATGGGTCCCAAGTGACCTAGTAAAAATTCAACAACCATTGTTAGCAAAAAAAATAACCAACAAAAATCAATCATCAGAGGATATGGATAACCATCTCACCTCACTTGGTCGCAACCTATCCAAGGTTCTCCTAATGGCCCCTAACTTGTCAACATTCGCAATCGTCTCGTGCTTTTGAATCCATCTGGAGACACGAGGGTGCACGTAGTCCATGTACTTCGCATTGGGCGTGGCTGCACCAAGTTTGAAATGGTCGTACACCCAACCCTGCAAATACATACAATGTTAGTTAGTCCACAATTGCAAGTTGGCCTAATTGAAATACAAAATGAAAATTAAGTCTATTTCACTAAAATACCTCAAGCAATGTGAGGTAGCCAAGAATACGAGACACTTGCGGCCTCTCGTGGCGGACCCCAAGTGTCGATACAAGTAGGCCAACGCAGCCGCACCCCATGCGTAGTTTCCTACGTCGTCCAAGTCCTCAAGAAGCTTCAGCAGCGCGATCGACACCCGAGACCCACTCTTATCGGCAAAAAGAGTGCAGGACAACAAGTACAGCAGGTACGCTCGGGCGGTGCATTCCACAGGAGGAAAATTTATGGGTCTCTCACCAGCTTTGGGGCACCATCGACTCTTCAACCAATGGTTGCGCACTGTGAGCCCCTTGCTGATATTCACCTCCTCCTCAGCCTCCTCGACGCTAACCCCAAGTAGGTTCGAGACCATCTTGATAGCGTCCGGAGCGAGATTCCTCCGTGTACCTCGCAAATTTCTCCACGGCAACAACTTTGCCCGTCACAGGATCTTCAGGAGGAAGCTGACATCCTCTAATGAGATAGACATTTCACCAAAAGGTAGGTGAAATGTGTTCGTCTCCGCCGCCACCGCTCCACAAATGCAGAGATAACCTCCTTGTTGGCATTGCGGTATGAGCGATCTATCGCGTATTCAACCCCGAACCCCGAATAATCCTCTCAAGTCCCGCCGTGTCCGGTGGCACGATCAAATCCCATTCCGCTATTTGAGCTCCGTGATTGATACACTTAAGAACGGTCGCTCCCGCAAATGTAAAAACATATCGTCATTATGTGAAGACCATGAGTGTTAAGTTAATCCGTTCAATGAATTTGAAATTACCTCATTGCGCCAAATCTTCAAAGCCACATGATCCTTGAAGCTCTTCAACAACGCCCGTCTATGGGACCACCGGGGAATGGAGCACGCTCTTCAACAGAGCTTCTGCTCTCCTTCATCATGGCCACTCCACCACTATCGCTCCCGCCCACATTACGATCGCTTTCGTGTTCCCCGCCTCTCGAAGAGTCACTTGCTACTACACTCGATGCATGCCCCTCCTCTTCACCTACGGCAACAACAAGATCCTCGGTCGCCCGGCATCGAGGGTCGAACCCTCATGGTGCAAATGTATCCTTCCACGAGTGCCATCTACCTTCGCCTTGCCCTTAACATCCTCATTCTCCTTCTCTTTCTCTTTTCCGGATGTCGTTTGTCTGGGGTCTCCGCCACCTCGCCCCCAGGTTAGGCCTCGGGACCTCGGCTCCAACCTCCTCCCTAGTCACCTGAGCTTCGGACGAGCCATACCCGAATAAATTACGACATATAAGCGCATGGAACAGATCCCAAAATAAATTTACAAAAAAAGTTTGTTCAAATTCACCCATTTCGATGTCTCGGTCAAGCAAGTTCGTGAAACAACACATATTTTCGGTCACCCATGACCGACAATTCCTCCAATATATCGACAGATCCTACAACCGAGTCCAATGAAACGGTCTCGGTTGTACACCACCGCGATGTGTTCACCATTTCAATTCGCCTTTCTCACGCCAATCACGCCCGAGCCTACTCTAACACTCTCGCCATGGTACTACCTGAGTATGACCAAATTCTCGGTTGTGCACCACCGCCGCCACATTACCTATCGCTAATTGTAGCTCTCGTCATGTCTCGGCGAGAGATACCTGAGTACTCTCGGCCTTGCGTAACCGAGACGCTCGTGAGCTTTTCCGCCTTTGTGGCGAGACTTCGACTTCCCCACATTGTAACTTCTCTCTCGGCCATACTTGGCGAGAGTTATCACATTCTCTCGGCTCGTGTGGCCGAGAACCGCGAATTCCCAATTTTTTAACTATTGAACAAACCACCACTTGTAAATCACAACTACTCTACCAAATGTAACTTACTTACACTAAAAACGTACCTTCAAACGACCGATTTCGCGCAAATGATGTGTGTTCGACGATGTTCAACCGAACCCTAACTTGGAGACGAAATCGGCTCACACCACAACCCTACGAACCGCAAAAAACCCGTAAAACGAAGGAGAAACACAAGGCGAGACACGGGAGACACGATTTCGGAGATCCCTCTCACCGGTCGGTTCACACAAAACGAGTTCTTGGAGTCCAGGCGGTGAAGATGGTGCTAGGGGTGGTGGGGTGCGGATGGATTTCCACGCGGGGGTAGTTTAGGTATTTCGGGTCTAATTTCTCGGGTGCCCAGTGTAAATCGGTTTGTGCCCACATTAATCCGGGTGCCTTCATTAAATGGTGAGGTGCCCTTAGCGGCGCTCAAAAATAATCCCATAAGAATACATGTAATTTTACGAAGAAGATTTTATAGAAGGAAAACGTAACGGCATTGCGTTGGACAATTATACCATTTTGAAATTATATTTGAAAACTTTGAGCTAATTATAAATTCATGATTCAATGGTATTTTATATCATATTTTTATATTATATTAAAAAAAACGTCATGCTCGCACTAATTTCAACTTCTTTTTGCCAAATCAATAACAATTTTGACTTTGTTTAATAAGAATTTTTGACTATTTGGACATGTTGAGTACTTAATTAATGTGTCTTGTGTACCAAGACTTCAATTTTTTTTTTCTTCTCATTTGGCAGAATATAACACTTGATGCACACGCGAGCTCACAACTCATCTCTTTACTACCTTCCCCATCAAAAATCAAAACCATGGAGTTTTCATCCACCTTGTTATGCTTACTCCAGTTTGCATTATTTATAATCATCAATACACATGGTATTTTGAAGATTGTTATTGCAAGCACATCAACAAAACAACAAGTGGATTATCTGCTCACATGGAAAAGTAATCTCTCCTATTTTAATGGTTCTGGTGCACTTGGTTCATGGAACAACAACAACAAGAACATCACTTCAAATAACAATCCTCCATGTACATAGAAAGGAATGGTTTGCGACCGAGATGGAAGAGTAGAAAGACTTGAACTGCAAAATCAACATTTGGAAGGTGATTTGAAGAATCTCGCATCTCCAATGGGACCATGGATTGGGGGATCCATATCCAACCTCAAAAATGTTCTCCAATGGGACCATGAATTCATAATGTCAATCATATGTGGCATGAAATCAAAGCGGATGGTGTCTACCACAATGTCTACTTCTAAACATTTGTGGTAGACCACGTCAGCATTATTAATTCTTTAAAAGTTTTTATTTTCTTCGAGCCTTTATTAATATTATGAAAATTGAAAATAAAAGTGTTAACTCATCAATCCATAGTCTAAATCCACATTACTATTGAAGATTATTTTAAGAGGTGAATGTCTTTTTAGTGTCACGTAGGATAGACATTCACTCTACATCTATGATGTGGCACCAATTCATGGTCTAAATCCACATTACCATTGGAGATGCTCTCAACTTTTCCTCGTTAATCTCGCCGACCTTAATCTTAGAAACAATCGACTTCATGGATCCATCCCGCTGCATATTGGTAATCTTTCCAAACTCGCTGTGTTTGACTTGAGCTCTAACTCCATAGTTGGCTCAATTCCTAGAGAAATTGGACAATTGAAGTCACTCACATCCCTTGATGGCTCAAACAATGAGCTCATAAAAGGTCTAATACCATCGAAATTTAAAGGGTGGTTGTCCTCATAGAGAGGCTGTTGTCCTTCTGAGAGGTTGATTTCCATCTTCTTCTTCTTCCTTTGCATCCACCCTTCCACTCTACTCTCTATCCAAACATTTCCACCTCGTTGTGTAGTCTACCCCTTGTTACTCCTGGTGATTAGGTGTCGGATCTTGCTGGCCTCATACCCTTTCCGCCCTACACCACACACCCCCTCCAACACCTGCACTAAACACCAAACCTTTATCACCATAACATACACATGCCCCTGCTATTCTAACCTATAACTACACCACACCGTTTTCAATACCCTTCACTCCCAAGGCCTCCTTATTACCCTATTAGCCATGTCTCAATTATACCCTCACAAACCCATTTGAGCAGCCAAAACTTGCAATGGCAGATCAGCTTACTAAAGATTTGGCAAAGTTTAAGCTATCTGAGCGTGAAGCCAAGCCTTTGAAGATTCAGCTAACCTCCCAATTAACGGGCACTCCGAAGATCTAATCTTAATTTACTTGGTAGTCTCATCATCAAGAAGAAATTCAATAAAAAGGCCTCAAGGAAACTCTACTCAAAGCTTGGAACCAGTCATCAGACACCGGATTCTCTGAAGTAGAAGCTAACATATTTCAGAGATCTCCTTCTCGGATGAAGCTAAACGAGCTTATGGACTCAATCATGGACCTTGGCTTTTCGAACATAGTTTGTTTTCTGTAATCCAGTGGCATGACCGCATCTCACTTACGCCAGAAATATTCACTACTGGAACATTTTGGGTACAAATATTCAAACTTCCCCTTCAATACAGAGACCCGGCGGCAGTGGAGCGAATTGGAGAAAGAATAGGGAACGTGTTGGAGTAGGATTCAGGTTTCGCCACATAGGGTACTACGCAGAAGAAGAAGTTCATGCAAGTATGGCAGATTAGAGGACGAGCTAATTTAGGTATGAGGTTTAGTGGTCTACTTCAAAATACCAAACACAAATTGCTTACTTGGAGGACGCGCCAACTATTTAGCAAATTCAACAAGGAAAATTAAAGTACTTGAAGAGGAGGCTCAAAAAGGCCCATGAAACTGATTTGCCAAACTGGAACTCAATTCGTCACCTTGAATTCCAACTTAATCAAGCCATCCATTCAAAAGAGGAATACTGTCGAGTAAGTTCTCGGATTGACTGGCTGACGGGGGGAGATCAAAACTCAAGCTACTTTCATGCGAAGGTGAAGCAACCACGTAGAGTGAACAAAATTGTGTAGCTCAAGGATGACCAAGGAAATTGGATACATGAACAGTCTAAGCTTCTTAAGTTGGTGGAAGATTATTTTCACACCATGTTCACCTCCCAAAGTGATGGGTCAATGAATGACATCCTAAATTTTACACCAATTATCTGACCAAAAAAAAAAAAAAAACTCAAGCTACTTCCATCATATTCCCAGATGTTATAATGGTGTTGCTCACCACTTAGCTAGGAAAGCATTGAACTCGTGTATCGGCTGTATGGAGGGACTGTATGCCTATTGAGATAGGCACCCTTGTAACTGACATTTTTGGCTAATACAATTATCTGACAAAAAAAAAAAAAGGTCTAATACCATCAATTATAGGAAACTTGAGCAACCTTGTGCATCAAAGTCTTTACTATAATCAAATCAGTGGTTCAATACCAAATGAACTAGGACAATTGACTAAACTAGAAGAACTAGACCTTCATTCAAATCAACTTGTCCTCCCTCAATCAATTGGCCAGCTGAAGTCCCTTATTTACCTCTATTTATACTCCAACAAGCTGACCAGTCCGATCCCCGCAACTATAGGCAACATGAGCAACTTGTCTCATTTTTATATCCATGAAAATCAAATTGGTGGATGGATACCAGAGGAGCTTTGGCAGTTGACTCAATTAAAAGAATTGGACCTCTCTTCGAATAACAATCTGTCTGGAAATTTATCAAAGTCCTATTGTTATATGAACCAGTTGGTTTTCTTTGATTTGTCGCGGAATATAATTGATTGCCCTTGTTTTCCTGATGGTAGGCTACCGAAGCCACCAAGGGAATTCTGTGACGACAAATGTGTTCAGGCAGTCGAGGATTTTTTCATATCTTAGCTCATTTGACAGAAGCAATGTCAACAAAGGGAAGCCCAAAAGATTGATCATAATTGTTTTGTGCATAATACCTTTTGTACTTGTGTTATTTGGAATTTTAGTGATCATTACACTTCGAAGAACTACAAGAAAAGCGAGAACTGATGAGAGATCTGAAGAGGTATCAATAAAGAGCAGAAACACATTCCCCATATGGAATTATAATGGTCAGATTGCTTATGAAGATATCATTCAAGCAACAGAGGACTTCGACATCAAATATTGTATTGGTGTTGGTGGCTATGGAAGTGTCTACAAAGCATTATTACCATGAGGTGAAGTAGTTGCTCTGAAGAAATTTCATAGATGGGGAACAAGAAAATTTGGCATTTGAGAGAAGTTTTATCAATGAGATTCAAGTGTTGACTAAAGTCCGTCATCGAAACATTGCGAAACTCTATGGATTTTGTTGTCGCACACAATGCGGCGAATGCGCATTTCTTGTGTACGAGTACTCGGAAAAAGGAAGCTTGTTTGTTGCATTGGCTGAACATGTTGAAGCACCAGAGTTGAATTGGAGCAAGAGATTCAATATCATTAAAGGCATTTCTTGTGCTTCATCTTATTTACATCACGACTGCAACCCTCCTATTATTCATCGTGACATATCGAGCAATAATTTTTTACTGGATTCAGAATATGAAGCTCATGTTGCAGATTTTGGTATAGCAAGACTGCTCGACCCAGATTCTTCCAATCAAACTGTACTTGCAGGCACTTACAGTTACATAGCTCCAGGTATCTTATAATGCCAACACTTCCATTTTCTCTATTTCTCCCAATCACCAATAAATTCCTTTCTTTCACAAGTTATGAAGCTTACTATGCTACTAAGAAAGATAACCATTCTAGTTTCATAAATTCAAAATAAAAACCTTAGAAGTGTAAGCTATTGATCATCCCTCACGACATTGCTTTTATTGTTCGACAGAGTTGGCCTAAACAATGGTTGCAACTGAAAAATGTGATGTCTACAGCTTTGGCGTTGTGGTTCTTGAGGTGGTAATGGGAAAACATCCAAGAAATCTAATCTCTTCACTCTCCTCACCAGATTATCGAAGCATAATGTTGAAGGATGTGATAGACCAGCATCACTCTCCCAACAGAAGAACAAGTTGCCGAGAGACTAGCTCTGGTTGTGGCACTTGCAATGGCTTGCATACGACCCAAACCGCAATCGGCCAACCATGAAACATGTATCTAAGAAGCTAAGCAGGGGAACGAAAGTATTTCCGCAACCATTTTGCCAAATATCACTTGGCCATTTGACAGATTTTGAGATATGAGCTACAATATTCCCCAAAACCACCTACCTAACGAGATACATGCATTAAGGAAAATACAACATCCATGATTCGATACGTTGGCCTTTAGATGAATTCTACTTCAGTTGAAATGTGCAAGCAAAATTTACTATATTAAAGAAGGCAAAGATTCAAAAGAGTTCAAAAGGAGGTTTCTAGTCAGTCATCCAAAGACCTCACTTTAGTGAGGGATTAGAATTAGAATGTTTGACAAGCATTGCCCAAGTAGATTGCTTGCACAGTTCTGCATTAGTTATTAGTTGAGAATTTGTTTTTTGTACAATCTATTCAGTGTCATTTACCTCTTCTTCTGGACTAGAATGCATAGATGTTACTAGTTCTTGGGCTTCTGCCAGCGCTGATTCTTTCACATCAGCTGCATATAAGATCTTTCGGATAGCTGCCGCTACCTGCCCAAAAAAAAAGAAAAAATAGAAATCATGAGATATGAACCCTCGCCGAATGACATCTTCATATGGCATGCCACTGGCATTGCATTTTGAGTAGCTTGTTTATAAATAACAAAAATCAAAAGATATAATCACAGGAATAAACTCCCTGGCAAAGCATATTACTACATTTAGTATTAACCGTATTTTTACTAGGCAAGAGATATCCAAATGACTCTAATAACTGAGTAGCTACTGTACGTCTCAAACTTATGTTGCCACTCACTGTTCTAAATGTAATGGACATATTATAGCGTAGTGTTGTTGCAAATGTATCTCAAATGAGTCATTTGAAAAATGCCAAAGCATCTCTAGCGAGATAGATGAAGCATCACTTGCTAAAGAGCAAGGTTTGGGGAGGTCCCAGATTCGTTTCTTGTTGGAGTCGCTTGTCAAAAAAACGTGCCATTCAAAATCCATGCTACATAATTGTTTCAGAAACCACAATGAGTTTGTATCGATATAGGAGAAATCTCTAAGTTTATAAGAAAAAGAGAGTTGCTTATAAGATGTAAGATTGGCATGCTTGGTTGGATTTGGAACACAATTATAACAGCATATGTTCTCTTCTTGTTCATAAAGATACAATTATCAATATGAAAATTCTTTCATCATACGTAAACTAGTCGGCCGACCAGTAGTTGAAAAACTGCCATAACTGAACAAGTGAACTTCATGAATCATAATAAGCACTTACCGGAAGATGCTCTATATCTGGTGTTTGAGATAGTATTTCAATATCCCGCAACTTGGCAAAATAGAAATCTCTCTCTTTCTCTAACTGGTCCACAGAATGCTTGAGATCAGAAACCTGTCCAAAGAAACATCATAAATTGATATTCATAAACCTGGATAAAAATCCCAACTAAAGTTATTGAAAGATAGCATTATCAGACAAACTATCAAAAATTAATCCTTCGGCAGTTCAACTTTTATGGGCACCTATGACTACTCAAAGTTCCATCTCTGACAAAATTTTCAAAAATGGTCTGTGTTTTAGCAGAAGCCATAATAGAGGTAGGAGGCACATCAATTGGCTGTGAAGCTTGAAAATGTCAAATAAGAACCTTCTGTGAGATGGAAGCCTCAAAAGAAGAATTGAATATTGTTCCGATACGAGGTCAGACCATCAGAGTGCTTTTACCAAAGATGGAACATTTGTTTTGGTAAAGCTTTATCAAATTGTAGATTTCTTCCTCAGTAAGATATTGAAATGGCTGATATTATTTCTTTTCCTTTTTCCTTTTCATTCTGTAATCAAGTGGTCGAGATTCATTTACTGTGCCAAATGGATGTGCGGAGACAGGTGCTAAAATCACAACATTCAAAAAATTTACCCTTCAAGGCAATGGGTGAAGTAGCCATAGTGTCCTTTCTATTCCAGACAATAGTTAGTAATGTTGAGCTTTTTATTATCAGAAAGGTAAAAAATACGTAGATTCTAGGAAAAAACCAGCAATCAACAATTATTCTTCCAACTTAATATATGAAAAAGAATGGAAGGAAGAAACATAAAATTAACAAACACAGGTACCTGCTCAGACAATGCTTGAATCTCACTAGCAGAGTCATCCCGACCTGACATAGAGCACATCCTTCCTTGTTTGGGTCCTGTATCAATGTATAATAGCATGCGTATTACAAGACAAATAAAAGTTGATATGGTATCTGCAGCAGTGACTATATTGATAGGACCAGTCTCCTCACCCAAGGCAAGGTTAGCCACGTTATCTGCTTGCAATGATTTTGCAACTCTTTGAGCTCCCCTAGGATTCCGCTCCTTGCCACCCTTACATCTCCGCTCAACCGGATTATAATTCCTAGAAGATAAACAAGACCAATGAATGAAAATCTTTGTGTAAAATAAGGTTTAAGGAAAACTTTGAGATAATGGTAGCCATGAATAATCGACGAATATATTGAGAATTGCATATATAATGAAGATAATTCACATACTCGTTCATAATGCCACCATTTACAGAATCACAGTAGCGTTTAAGCCACTGCAAAAATTCCAAATTGTCCAAAGGTCGTCCTTTAACAAGCTTGTTGACTTCAATATGCTGTCAAGAGGGATCGTTCAATAATTAAAAAATAGCAACTGTCAACTGTCAGATAAAACTACAAAGAACAGCTTAAACTTAGGTTATCAACTAAAAACTTTGGTAGGACATAGAGAACATATTGATTGAGATAGAAAAAAATACAAGATGGAGGCTAAGGTATCCTCAAGACCAAAAAAGAATAACTATAGTTCTTCGCAAAAGGAAAAAATAAATAAGGCAAAACCTATCTTTTGGTCCTTGAACTTTCACTTTTTTATGTTTTTGGTCCCTGAACTTTTATTACTGAGCATTTGGTCCCTAAACTTTCAAAAGAGTGCACATTTGGTCCTTCAGTTATTAGGACCATTAAGTTTGCTAACGTGAACCGACCACGTGGCCTTTTTTTTTTTGTACAATCGCCGGTTTAGCCGGACCGGAATTTAAAAAATCCAAAATTTCTTAGAGCCCTCACCCTACCCCCTTTTTACTTCGACTCTCTCTCTCTCTCTTTCTCCCCCACTCTCTCTCCCTCTGTTCGTGTCGATTTTATGTTGAACACCATCTTTTTAGATTTGAAGATAAGGGTCACATTTGACATTGGCAATGCCATCGATCGATCGATCATTGAGAGATTCCACACTCCAGACTCCAGAGAGATGGATTGATCTAATGGGACAAACAAAACAAAAGCCTCAATCTCTTTCCAACCTGTCAAGTGTCAACCAACCTCCCTACCAAACCTCCCCCTTATCATTTTCTGCGTCCAACCGTGACTCACCAATGTAACATTATCACATACAAGCTCTCTGTGAGCGTGAGAGAGAGAGAGAGAAAAAAGAGAGAGAGAGAGAGAGAGAGAGAGCGAGCAAGAGAGAGAGAGAGAGAGAGAGAGAGAGAGAGAGAGAGAGAGAGAGAATCAACGAAGTGAGGGAGGAGGTGAGGGTTTGGAGAATAGAGGGAGAGAGAGTCGAAGCAAAGGGGATGAGGGCTCACACGAACAGAGAGGTATGGTTGGGGTTTTGAGGAAATTTTGGACAAACTAGCAGCAAAATACTAAATCAAGGACTTTCTTCCGCATTGACAAATAGATCAAATGATAAATAAGTCCATTTTACAATTTTTTTTCAATAATTGTTAAAACTTAAAAGCATTCATAACCATATACATACATATACATATAATATAACCATAAATGTGGGAGCACCAAATAATAACATGCCGCATATGGTTTCAAGAGTCTATAACATGAATTTGGAAACTGATGAAATCAGAATGCATAACGAAAAGAAGCATGGAAATAATATAAAATAAACATGCAAGAAAGCCAAGAAAGTGTGGATACAGGCAAAAACTGGCTTTACCTTCTCTATCTTTAACTTTGTGAAAACTTCTTGCAGCACCTTGTAATTTTGAATCATGTCATATTCTGTTTTAGCATCAAAATTCACCTACAGACCAAATGTGAGACAAGGAACGAAGAACAGGAAAAATCGCAACTGCAAAGGCATGAGAAAACCAATACCTTGTGCATTGGAACAATTCCTGGATGAGTCATATCCATCATCTGACACTGAATAGCCCCAGATGCAGCCTACCGCAATTCACAATGGAGTTTAGTTCAAAAAATCAGCTAAAACATTAGATGTTTCAACAGAGGAGATAAATTGTCTGCACAATATTGTTCAAAATAACCACACGCATACACAATACACAACAACAACAACATAGCCTCAGTCCAACTTAATTGGGGTCGGCTACATGGATCAAACTCTTCCGTTGTGCTCGATTTAGTGAGAACGCCCCCCAACGTTTATATGTGTTTGACCCATTTCATGAAGAGTAACAAGTTTTACGCTTGGATAACAACAACTCAAGATTCAAAACCTAATAGGGAACCATGCAGAAAATTAATTGTCATTTAGAAATCGACCACAACAAGAAGTCCTGGGAAAGGAAACATCAACATTGGGAACTCCCCCACCTATTAAGTGCGCGAATCAGGGCAAACTCGAAGTAGCCGGATAGTTCAGGTGGTTTAGACCAAAAAAAACAACAACAACAAAGCCTCGATCCCAAATTTGTTGGTGTCTCAAACTTTTCCAATGCACTCGACAACACATAGCAAAAGGAAAAGACTTGTTTTCCTCATTAGCATTTCTCTCACTAAGAAACAAAAACCTTAATAACACAAGAATGCATGATCTGATTCCCTCCCAAGAACACAATCATCATTCCATTTGCCAAAACTTCCGCACAAAACACAACATTTACGCATTCATTCGTTCAGAGATTCCAAAAAGAAATCCAAGAAATCACAACAAAGACCCTAAAACCCGAACATCCAAATGCACACACACCTCCTCAACCCTAGAGATGTTGAGCTGAAGAGTGGCATTGACCCAAGCCAGAATCTCACTCCTCCCAACGAAGTACGCCCCGTCCATCATCCCTATGTTCGCCGCCATCGTCGCCATTTCTCTCCAAAATCAACAACAACAACAACAACAACAACAAAAACAACTGCGAAAGATTTTAGTAGAGAGAGAGAGAGAGAGAGGAGCGAATTGAGGTTTTTTTATTTGAATATATAAAAAGGGGAACACAGCGAAGCGTGTGAAAATCGCGATTTAATGATTGGTATTAAGGCTCAATTAAGGATTAAAGTTGGTAATTAGGTTCGGGATGGGGGGTGTTCAAGTGCTCCGGAGGTTTGGGGCTAATCGGGGTTCGTTTCTGTTGGAGTTAGACACGCGTGTTTTAGTAGTTGTTGATGGGCACGTGGAGGTTGTTGAGAGGACAATTGTGGGGTATGGGCCGGTACCGTTTTAATGAAAGTAACAACCTGACATGGGTCAAGAAAAGGAAAGGTTGAGAATGACTGTGGTCCCACAGCACTGCTTTGTTCTGAAAATATTGTTTTACGTTTTCCTGCTACCTACTCCTTATCAATGAAAAAATTACAAATTTACTGTAAAAATTAATATAAATGAGTAAAATAAGTTAAGTTTTTTTTTTCCAAAAGTAAGGTAAATCGTCTTTTGCAAATGCGTTTTTAGTTGGAGAAATTTTAGTCGGCTGAAAATACACGAATGGCGCATTCGGAGAATGCGTCATTCGTGTATTTTGGGCTCGTGACCGTTCTCGAGGTTTGCAGGCTACGTTTGAGGGGTTTAGGTAGGGGGTCCGACATTGAATGGGGTTTATTTATGGTGGTTGTTGGTGGGTGTACATCTGCAAAGAGAGAGACAACCGAGAGAGAGTTGGGTGCGGGAGAGACCGAGAGGAGAGAGGAGCGGCAGAGGGCAGCAGAGGGAGAGAGGAGCGGCAGAGACCGAGAGGAGAGAGGAGCAGCCGAGACCGAGATGAAGGAAGAGCAGCCGAGACCGAGAGGAAGGAGGAGCAGTAGAGACCGAGAGGAAGGAGGAGCAACAGAAACCTATAGGGGGGAAGAGGGTGACCGTGGGTGGGAGAGAGAGAAGATCGCGAAAGACCGAAAGGGGGGAAGGAGACACTGCGGGAGCAGCAGAGCGAGAGAAGAGAGAGGCAGGGAGTAACCGCGAGAGAGAGAGAGAGAGAGAGAGAGTTAGCAGGGCAGAGAGAGAAGAGAGGGAGACCGAGAGAGAGAGAGAGAGAGAGAGAGAGAGAGACCGAGAGAGAGAGGGAGGGGGTTGGGTTGTGGGGTGGGTCAATTTTTTTGTGATAGAGTTGGGTGAGTTGTGGGTTTGGTAGTGACAGAGTTGGGTCAGTTGAGTTGTGATAGAGTTGAATTTGTTGGGGTTTTTTGTTGAGGTTTGTTGTAGTTGAACAGGTTGTTAAAACTGAAGAGGATCAGATTTTTTTATTTTATTATTCAAGAATAACATTGTAGTCAGTAATATTTATTTAAGTAAAAGATAAATCTAATTTTTTCAGGGAATATCAAATAGAAGATCAACATAAGTGGGTTTTTTGTAATTGAAGGTTGTTAAAAATTAAGAGGTTTGGATTTTTTTATTTATTTTTCACGTCATTTCATTGAAGTTAGTAATATTTATATAAATAAAAGCTAACTTTTTATTTTTTTTTCAGGGATTATCAAATTGAAGTAGAAGAAAAAAAAAGGAATTAGTAAGTAGAAAAATTTATTTATTTAAGTTTTATTATGTTTGACTTGGTATTTTAGTTAAAAAATTTAAATTTATGTGGAGTTTGTTTGTTAAAAAAAAATAATATGTGAAGTTTGTTAGTTAAAACGCAAAAAATTTATGCCGGGTTGGTTTTTGATTTTTTTAAAAAATATGCCCTAATTTGATTGTGATTTAAATGAGTTATTAATTGATACTTCATGCAGACGAATGAGTATGCTCTGTAGTTGCGCTATTAAGTCGATCCTTTACATCAGAAAGTTTGCTTGCGATTTAAATCCTCAATTTGATGAACGAATGACGTTTGATATATATGCAATTTTTTTACATCATCATTGTTCAATAAATTATGTAGGTTATGGAACATAGGAACATCTCATTTCTCTTTTATGCGAATGGTGAAATTATAAATGGTAGGAATGACATTAGGTACAACGCACCTCCATCAGCAGTGTTGATGTTTGAGTTTGGGACGAGTAGACAACAATTGATGGATCATGTGTGTAACGCATTCAATATCTCATATACGGAAACTATAGTAAGGATGACTTATCGTCACGCAATAATCCTCCCCGAGGGTTCATAGTATTTTGTCCCCGTATTGCTGGAAGACGCGACGCACTTCGACTTGATGTGGGCGACAGTGGCCAATCTACAATTAACTTCAATGGTAGATATTTATTTAACATTTGAGCCAATCGACTATTTTCAAAATCATACAGTTCAATCGCAACTAGTAGATGAAGATGTCAGCACGTCAGACGCTAGATCGATGATGGAAAGATTGCATATGCAATCACCACATGGTGATGATGAACCCAAAGATGATGACGACATTAATGATGCAGACGAGGACGTGCGTCCCCCAAGGATGCTGCACCATCTGTCGATTGGGAAAACCTAAATGTTGTGGCGGATGACCCAAGATATGAACCTCTAGAGGCGGAAAACGTGCAAGATGATGAGCAGTTTGCTATCGATGAAGAGAATTTCATGGAGGAAGCAATTGATGATGAAGTTCACCAACCATTGTCGGTGTATAATGAAATCGATTGGGAGGTAGCTAACTCCACTGCGACCCAACATTCTCATCAACAGACTGGGGGGACATGTCTAATTCTGATTTGGAATTAGGGATGCACTTTGACAACAAAAAAGACTTACAACATGCTGTCAAAGTTTGGCATGTTAATAGACATTGTCAATATCATGTGATGGAATCGACTACAACTTTTTGGGCGATCAAGTGCAGAAGTGCGCAAGACGGGTGCATGTGGCGTATTCGTGCTTCTTTGCGAAAGAAAACACAATTATGGGAGATCACACAATTAGACGTGCCGCACAACTGTATAAATTCCGACATAGAACGCGGTCATGCCAACTCGATGCCAACATGCTTGTGCGAGAGATCCAAAGCATTGTTCAGATAGATCAATCAATAACTATCAAGGCGTTAATACAAAATAATTAAGGGAAAATATGAACACGAAGTAAACTACAAGCGAATGTGGGATGCCAAAAGGAAGGCAGTTGCAAATGCATTTGGAGATTGAGATGAGTCATACGCTATATTGCCAAGCTGGTTGGCGGCCGTGAAGATTAAGAGTTCGGGGACAACAATTGAGTGGTCACATAGACAATGGGCTTCTGATGAGATAAGGAGTAAGTGTCCTCAATTTCGTCATGTGTTTTTCGCATTCGAAGCATAAATACAAGCTTTCAGGTTTTGCAGGCCTCTGCTTCGAATTGACGCGACTTTCTTATATGGCAAATATAGTGGTAAGCTACTGATTGACATCTCTGTTGATGGTAATGGACACATACTACCGGTAGCATTTGCTGTTGCAGAAATCGAATCTACGGATTCGTGGGGATGGTTTTCGAGGATGTTGCGCAAACACGTGGCAAATATAGATGGTATTTGCATTATTTCTGATCGTCACCATGGCATTCTGGAGGTGGTCAACACACCGACCAATGGTTTTTGTCCCCCAAAAGGATACCACCGTTATTGTCTGTGACACATGGTCAGTAATTTTAACACTTAATTAAAAAATGAGCCCTTGAAAAACCTACTTTCTCGAGTAGCTGGTCAACATCAAGTTCGAAAATTTAATGCGTGCATGGAGCATTTTGCATACTTATCATCGCGAACCCTCAATGTGTGCAATACGTTAATGTCATCCCCAAAGAACTATGGACTCAATCGCATGACGGAGGCATGCGGTACGGATGGATGAATTCTAATGGTGTTGGTATGTATGACATGCAAATTTTGTTTTGCATTCAACGATTTAGTTATCACTGAAGTAATATTGCTTACACGAATTTATTTTTCAATTGTAGAGTATTTTAACGGTGTATTGAAGGGGGCTCGATTCTTACCAATAACAACAATGACTCAAATAATTTACTATAGATTGGTGACATACCACGATCGACGTAAACAGGAAATCAATGAAGCAATCTCAAACGGGCAATCGTACATGAAATATGTCACGGATAAACTCACACATTACGAACAAGCTGCAAGGAGACATCAAGTCAATTTGATAAATCGTGACATATGTGAGTTTGAAGTGCTTACTGGACGACATGGAGATCGCATGCATAAAGACAACAATATACAAGTTGTTATCCTAAAGGACCGCATGTGAAGTTGCAATAAATGGTAATCGTTTGGTTTCCCTTGCTCACACGTGTTAGCTGCATGTTCCTTTATTGGAGTGAGCTACTCGCAATTTATTGAACCATACTACCGGATAGATGTGTACGCGTAATGTTACTCCTTTAATTTCAAAGTCATTACAGATGAGAAATATTGGCCGACTTTTGCGACGAAGATCATACCAGACTCAAGGTGCAGACGTGGCCGAGGGAGACCAAAGGGAACGCGAAGGCAAGTATTTTCCTAATGTTTCAAGAGCCTTGCGATGTGGCATATGTCATCAAGAATGACATAAAAGAACAACATGTCCCAACAAAGATCGTGATCGAGTCCTTACTAGGAAGAACCGATGCGGCATTTGTCGTGCAGAGGGACATAACAAAAAAATTGTCCAGCCAGAGCTCAATCTTCCAATCAAAACCAATAGTCTATTTTGTATATTGTTTGTTCATGGCTTAAGTATGTAATTAGATTATATTGAACCTTTTGAAATATCCAGAAATTTTACGTCATGAAATGTTTAGGTATTCGTTATTGTTTGAACCTTTAATAATGATTTGTGACAACTTTTCGAACAACATGACTAATTTTTAAAACTCCATAAATTGTAGTTTGTACACAAATGGATCCAAGTCCATCAGATCTTTCACTATTACATCTCCAATCTGCACATAGATCCTCGCGAGCGTGGACGAGTCAGGTAAACTTTTTAAGATGGATACATCCAATGTTCATGAATAAACGTATAATATATATATGACAGCTTATTTTTCAATTATAAGGTGTACGAAATATTGCGCGTGCGTCGACGACGGGCTGTCGTTGATCGACCGGTGGAGTATCATTCTCGAATGATCACATATCTTCGTTCCAGTGAGTTTTATGGGATTTCGCGCGTATCATTTTTCAGCCTTGATTGGGCTTTGATTACTGCATTCGTTGAGAGATGGCGCCCAGAGACACATACATATCACATGCAATGTGGCGAATGCACTATTACACTCCAGGACGTACAGGTACAACTCAGCTTACCTATCGAAGGTATGCCTGTGACGGGAACCACCGATACAGACTATGTTGAGGTGTGTGAGAGGCTACTTGGTCGAGTTCCTGTTGGAGATGACCTTCATGGAAATAAACTTAAAATCGAATGGCTTGAACGTAACGTACCAGTTATACATGACGACAACGATGAGGAGTTGGTGCGACGGTATGTTCGATCGTACATTCTCCAACTAATCGGTGGTTGTCTATTCGCCGACAAGTCAAATCGATATGTACATTTGATGTTTCTACCGTTGCTCGAGGATTTTGACATAGCTGGACAATATAGTTAGGGGAGTGTCTGTTTGGTTTTTTGTACAGGGAGTTGTGTCGCGGATCTCGCGCGGGTGCACATGAGGTTGCAGGGGCGTCAATTCTTGTACAACTTTAAGCATGTGATAGATTTCCATTCATAGCACCAAGGCGGTTGGGTGTTTCTACAGTTCAACCTTGAACAATGGATGGAGAAGAGATGCTTAATGACGTCCCTTTGGGACACAGGTAATACAAATGTTATATCGTAATTTCTATAATATTAACTACATTTTCATTTTACTAATTTATAGTTTTCTATACAGATGGATCGATGCATTTTCGGTTACTCGAAGTGCGACACACGTTTTATCAGCTTACCGTGATGCGCTCGATTCGCAGAATGAGGATGACGTGGTGTGGCAACCTTATGCCGAAGTCATCGGGTCTCTTCCCGAATATTGTACCGACGGTCACGGTAGTTGGCTATCGACGTGTCCCCTAATTTGTTTCCGCATAGTCGAGTGGCATCGACCAGAAAGAGTTTTGAGACAATTCAGAATGATACAGATCATGCCACCAAAATGTGATTACGACACCCGACTGCACCGCATCGAGATGCGAGGACGCGTTCAAAAAAAATGGGTGGCTTTTCACGCAAACTATATACAGATGTGGGAAAATCGTGGTGACAACATAGTCACAGCGGAACAAGAAGAAAGACACGATCAACAAGACTACATGATGTGGTATCGACCAATCATTAGAAGATTCGTTGGACACGACGGGGCTTTACGTGACTATTCGGTAACCTTTAAATTATTATTCTTCTTTCCTCACGATTTACATCTTAAATTGTGTGTACTAACCTCCTGTTTTTATATCAGTGTAACTTGGTGCGTCGACTGCAGCGAGTGTTCATTGAGGATGGGTACGAGCATGGTCTTGCTGCACTTGATGAAGGCATCGAAATTTTAGATGAAGATTGTAGGCAAAGGTCAACTCTATGGAATAGTGGAATTGATGTCGGAGAGGGCATAGATGAGGAGAATGAAGATGAAGATGAAGAAGATGATCAGGGCGAATCGAACCGAGAGGTTAGACTGTGGGGTGGGAGCACTAGACGTCCTCGTCCACCACGTCCTTCTCGTCGGACAGAGACTAATGCTGAGAGTAGCAGACGTTCTCCTACACCACGTTCATCTCGTTTGAGAGCGAGAAGAACAGAGACTGTTGGTGACAGTAGCCAATGCTCATCCCCACCACGTCATTCTTCTCATGGGAACATTCCTACATTGTCCCCAATGCAACCAGAACCTCAAATGTTTGTACCTAACGCGCCGATCATGAATCTTCCTCCTTACCATTTTGATCATTATGCACCCGGGCCGTCGTCTTCATATATGGACCATGGAATGCCTAGACATCCAATGTATCCTTCATTGCCTCAATACATGCCGAGTGCATTTACTCAACCATGTTATAATTACAATATGTCATATAGTGGAGATGGCTCATTCATGAACATGTTAAGCATGTCGCCGCCTCAAGTTCCTCTCAGCCAACCACATACAGGAAGTCAGTTTTTTGGAACGGTTCAACCTCCGATTTTTGGAAGCATTAGTACCAGAGGTGAGTCGAGTGAACCGGAGGAAGAACATCAATCGACTCAACAAAATTCAATACAAGATCAGCAACTTTGACAAACTCAACCGGATGTACAAACACAACGTCCGACTCGACATAGAGTACGACCAGTTTGCATCACGGAGCAACAACGTCAACGTAACCGTCGATAGACCTGTATGATAAGTTTTTTTGATGGAATGAAATCATACTTTAAAAACTTCCTTATTGTTTTAATTTTACATTTTAGACAAATATATAACGTGGTTTTGGCCTTTACAGTTTTTCATCTACATATCTCTTCTTATGATCACGATTGTCTTGCATGGTTTGTAGTAGATATGCATGGGTTGCCCCCTCGAGATACGTGCGTAACGTTTGAATGGATTGTCCACCTTGAGATACGTGCGTGTTGTCTGCATGGGTTGTCCACCGTCAGATATGTGCGTGTCGTTTGCATGGGTTGCCTCCTCGAGATACGTGCGTAACGTTTGCATGAATTATCCACCTCGAGATACGTGTGTGTTGTTTGCATGGGTTGTCCACCGCCAGATACATGTGTATCGTTTGCATGGGTTGCCCTCTCGAGAAAAGTGCGTAACGTTTGCATGGATTGTCCACCTCGAGATACGAGCGTTTTGTCTACATGGGTTGTCCACCGCCAGATACGTGAGTGTCGTTTGCACGGGTTGCCCCTCGAGATACGTGCGTAACGTTTACATGAATTGTCCACCTCGAGATACGTGCGTGTTGTTTGCATAGGTTGTCCACCGCCGGATACGTGCGTCTCGTTTGCATGGGTTGCCCCATCTCAAGATACGTGCGCAACGTTTGCATGGATTGTCCACCTCGAGATACGTGCGTGATGTTTGCATGGGTTGTCCACCGCCAAATACGTGCATGTCGTTTGCATGAGTTGTCCACCTCAAGACACGTGCGTGACGTTTACTTGGTTTACTTCGATTGCACGAGATTACATGGGTTGGCCACCTCAAAATACGTGCATGACCTTTGCACGGTTTGCATTGATTGGACGGGGTTGTATGAGTTGTCCACCTCGAGATACGTGCGTGACGTTTGCATGGATTGCACGAGGTTGCATGAGTTGCACACCTTACGATACGTGTGTTACGTTTGCATGAATTGCACGAGGTTGCATGGGTCGGCCACCTCGACATACGCGCTTGTCGTTTGCATGGCTTCTCCACCTCGAGATACATGTGTGGCGTTTGCATGAGTTGTCCACATCCATATATGTGCGTGTCCTTTACATCAGTTGTCTACCTCGAGATACGTGCATGATGCGGGTTGTCCATCTCGAGATACGTACGTGACGCGGCTTGTCCATCTCGATACGTACATGTCGTTTGCATGGGTTCACCGCTTCGAGTTGAACAAATTACTCCTTTTGAGGAGTAAATAAGAGGTTTTGTATTTTGTATAGATGACTCATTTTCAAAAGGTGTCATTCATTCCACCTCATTATTTTGTATAGATGACTCATTTTCAAAAGGAGTCATTCATTCCACCTCATCAAAACACATCAACGCATGGAGCCACATCATCATCAATGACTCCTTTTCAAAAAGAGACATACCTTAGTTTTGTAAATTTAAAGTAGTCATCCTTATTTGATGAATAAAAAAGTATTGTTACCTTAGTTTGTGAAAAACTCCCCTTATCAATATCGATGGATATAATTAGGTAACGTATACTTGCTTCTGTTTGTTTTTTTACCCATTTTCGGACGCCGGTGTATTCGGGCGCTCCCACTAATCCCCAACTTTAGGCAATGATGACCATTTGAGTGGCAGTAATTTCTGATATAAAGTTTTATAAAGACTTCATTCGCAAGACTCAAACTCAAATTATTGGTCAAATGTACGATCCTTACCAACGCACCACAACCCTAAGCCCTAAGTACGGACATTGTATATTTTCTAATAAAATTAAATGTGGCTTCGAAAAAAATAAAATAAAATAAAATGTCCATCACCAAATCTTTATCCGATTAATTCATAATTACATGGTGTTTCTAAAAATGATGAAAATATATAACGATTTGCAGCATTGAAAACCTTAACTACTAGAAAATTTTGTAGATCCTTTTGTCATGAATTGATGAATATAAACGCATGCCACCTCATGGCTATTAAATGCACCATGCCTCAGACTTTATTTCGGTTGGTGAAGTGAATGCTTTCCTTTTATTTTATTTTCTTCATCATTTTTTTTTTTATACAAAAACTTCATTTTTATTGATCACATTCACTTGAATTTGTGCTGGCATTACTCTTACATACATTTTGGCTAGTCGGAGCTCGGGGGATTGTGTTTTCTAAAGTTGTTGGCTTTTAATACAAATCACCACTTAACAAGGCCATCTAATTATTTTGACAAGGCTGGGTTCGAATCTTATCATTTGTGAGACGGATGTTGTGTTAGTATCTTTTACTCTATATATAATACCACATTGTTAGTAAACAAGAAAAAAAAAAAAAAAAAAAAAAAAAAACACATTGTTCAAATTGATTCTTTATGCTGTAACTTGTAAAGTAAACATGCGTTTTTTTATTATCTCATAATTTAATAAAAAGAAGTTAAATTAAAGAAATATTGACTTTTTTTCACATCAGAGAGAGAGAGAGAGAGGGGGAGAGAGGACATTGGATGGTATGAGATGTGGGACATCCTTGGTGGAACAAGAGCAAAGGTCTCACGAGAAGCTTTACAACGAAACAAAATGACAAAAGCATAAGCCTCCGTTCCAGATCTTGTTTTGTTTATTCGCTCGCGCGTGATCATGTCTATTAGGCTCAAAGCACTATACAGTAGGAGAGGCACCATCAAGTTTCTCTAGGTACACTATTGGTGGTTGTGTGTTGCCTTCAATGGGGTGGCACCTTGCCATTTGGCATTTCCCTTGCGTCAATAGCTCTTCCAGCTCCTCGACCATTTTCCTTCACTTGGTATTTATTTTCCTTTTTTTTTTTTTTTTTTTTTTCGTTTTTTGGTACATATTCGCACCAAAACTCACCCATTGGTGGATAGACACCAAATCCCTTAGTTTTCTATCAATTAAAGGGTTCTAGTACATACAAAATATTGAGACACATTGAGAAATATTGAAACACAAAAGGAGTGTATACTAGATACATAGATATTATTAAGGATATGTACGATAGAGTATTAACGCAGTATAAAGACATTTGGAGGAGCTACAAAATTTTTTTCCATTATGATAGGACTACATCAAGGATCGACTTTAAGCCCATATCTATTTACTTTAGTTATGGATGAACTAACTAGGCATATTCAAGAGAATATACCATGGTGTATGTTATTTGAGATGATATTGTCTTAGTGGATGAAACAAAAGATGTATCTGAAGGCAAGTTTCAATTTTTTCATTATGTATACGCGGTTCTTTGGTGAGTTCTAGAAAGAAAAGGAGTGCATACTAGATACATAGACATTATTAAGGATATATACGATAGAGTAGTAACGAGTATAAAAACATTTGGAGGAGCTACAAAAAAAAATTTCATTATGATAGGACTACATCAAGGATCGACTTTAAGCCCATATATATTTACTTTAGTTATGGATGAACTAACTAGGCATATTCAAGAGAATATACCATGGTGTATGCTATTTGCAGATGATATTGTCTTAGTGGATGAAACAAAAGATGGAGTGAATAAAAAATTAGAAATATGGAGGAATAAATTAGAATCTAAAGGCATTAAGTTGAGTAGGACGAAGACTGTGATGACCCTCCCCCGACTTAAGGTCTGGTCACCCAGCCCAAACTATTACCCAAGCTCAAATACCTGAACTGGGCCCGAGCAACGACTTGGCTCGCCTAAACAAAACCTGCGAAAGACAATAGCTATACAAATAGATAATAAATGTTGAATCAAGAAAATAAAATATCAATAAAACTATTAAAGTAAGATCCATGAAATGGGTTTTCCAAATTCTATTCAATTCACAATATCCCAAAAAGCTTCCATAAGTTCTAATTACGACAATGAATGATTCAAACTACCCAACAAGTTTTAAGTTACAACCCAAATTTATAAGTTCTCAAAATCAAACAACTAGATAATAGGAACACACGAGACTCACAATGCAAGGGAAGACTTTAAGCTATATTCTTTCCCTTGTCACGGTCTAAGACAGATGTAGATGTACCAGGAGAGTAAGAAATGAGAGTTAAAAGGGGCAATGGAACTCAATAAGAAGAAACCCTCGCTCAAACATCAAATACTCAAGTACTACTTAATAAAAATGCAAGATCTAACATGGAGTTGAAATCACATCATCAAGCATTTAGTAAAAAACATGGAAATAATATCCATATTTATAATTAAATGTAAATCATTCATTCTATTCATTTTAATCAAGTTCCAAGATGCATTAAACCGTAATAGCAAGAAGTTAGAAAATCATAAATAAAATTAAAGCATTCATGCATTGGGGCCCATAAAATGTATACTATAAAATAATAATAATAATTATAAGTCGTTATTCCATTCAAAGCATACTAGTTTATTGACTTGATTCCGTGACCGATTCCCCTACTCTTGAGGTGATGAAGTTCGTCCAAGCGTCCTTCGATATGTGCACCAAGATCACTTAGAGTTTTCTTGAGAAGTTTACTTCCGCGCATGTCCTTAGTAATTTAGTCTCATCTCCTTAGCCATGAGAGGTATCCTTACCCAGAAGTAGGTGATTCAACCTCCTTATCCAGGAGAAGAAAATCTCAATTTCTGGTGCAACACATATACAACCCATAGATAAGTAAAATCAAGTCAATAGCATAATGCAACTCATTCCTAACAATTGAATACTTGGCTAATGATGGATGGATTAAGGGCCAGGGCCTGATATTTGCAGTTTTATCTTTTGAATTATTGAACTCTTGAACAATTCTAAATTGTTTTGATGTTTAAGCTATCTTTTTATGTGGTGTTAGTTAGTGCGTGGATTTGTGAAACACCTTGAATATATATGGTTCTGCTGATGTTATTTAGGGTTTTCCTCATGAGAAAGTGAACCATTGTCTTTGAATATATGTTTGTTGTTAGTTATAGAGTTGATTTGAATTTGTAAATCTTTGCTTCTTGTTTAGGGTAGGGGTTTGCTCCGAATTGATCGTTCCACAAAACTTGAAATGGCTTTAAACTACATTTTACATATGAGTGTTATTAGTTTTCATGTTCATTGCCTTTTTTTAATGAGATATCTTTGTCGATTAGATATGTCACAAATTAATGATGGATTGTGTTGGAGCTGTGGACGTTACGAGCACATTGAAGCCAATTGCCTGTGGAGGCTGCATTATTTGAGATGTTTAATAAGGCTCATGAACAAAAAAATTGTGAAGAAGGAAGGGCGCGATAAAGGTCGACCTTTTTCTATTTGTAACAATGATCGGTGCAAGTGTTTTCAATGGGCCGACCTTCCCCCTTCTCGTCCAACAATGCATCCTCGACAAAATAGTATGCACAGGGACAATAATTTGGAAATGCGGCCACTTGTCGTTGCAGTGAAGGAAGCAATTTCACAAGTGGTGGTGAAAGTTCAAGGGCCAGTCAATTGGAAGGGAATGAAAAACTGGAATTTTCAACATTAATCATGAAAAGATTATCCGTTAGTGGTGAGGTGAAAATTATTTCCGAAACAACAACTAGGGTCAACAAAAGAGGGGTATGAGAAGCTTAATTATATTATCTAGTTTCTTGTGAAGTATAATGTTTCCCCATTTTATTGTCCTTAGCTTTCCTCAGTGCTAAAAGTTCACCAGGTGTATGTGAAATTCCTTAACAATAGTCGTACTTGTAATGTTCGATAAGCAGACAAGTTTTTATGTATTTTGTGCATTCAATCCAAGAATGCCTTGTTTATTCCCTTTTTGTTTGTTCTCATCTATCATAGCATGATTAATGTAGCACTGATTTTGTTTCCAACTTAAGCATCTAAAACTAATAATCAAATATTACCACGATGAAACACAAAAGTATTAATACAAAATAATGATCACCCAAATGTAACAAGTATGGTTTCAAACATGTATGAGAGAGCATGAAGCACATACAAGGGTGCTTTCAAACAAGGCTGGTAATGTCAAGGCAATGAAGTAGTTGGTATCGAACCAACGTGTTAGCAATGAAGTACCTACAACATGAGGAAGTTGTAAACCATATATAACATAACATGAAGAAGTTGAAATGCAGTTGGTATGACGCTAGTAACAAAGTATCATAACATGAACAAATTGTAAATCATATATAGCATAAAAATGTCAAGTTCAATAATATCTATCCATGAAAACATTTGATTACAATCGGCACCAAAATTAGCCTTGCATGGGAGCTTGAGAAGGACCCATTCAAGATTGGTAGTGTAAAGGCCATTCCACCGCTTAGTCTGCGAGTATAGCAATAAAACCGTATGTCCAAAATGTAAGTTTAAACATGTCCAAAAGCATCAAAAATCAACCTAATGTATCTCGTAAAAGCAAAGTAAATCACTTATTTTCTCTATTGGTCGCTCCGTCCTCCATACTCCCCGAGTCTTTAGTGTTTGATTTTGGCAATGCATTCCATTGACAGAAATGCATCTTCTCTCGTGCAACCTCTCGCTTGATGTCCGAGCCATGGTCTCAAATGTATTGCTCTGTTCTAGAGAGCCGAGTTTCTATCTCGGTAGTTTAGGGCCGATTGCTAATGAGCTTGTCACGCCATCTATCCATGTTTTACTCGACAAGTTTTGTCACCTCCTCTTTTATCGTGTTGCAGCCAACTTTGTGCTCCGTCCTTAAGTTCACGCATGTTTGCTAGACTAATGCTTTGATCTCTTCAACATTGTCCTCTAAAGAATTAAGCCTGTCTAATATTGTGACGCCCCAAGTTCCGAGACAAACCGGCACCGCCATGTTGCTTGGACACGTCACCAAGCCATGCCACGTCGCTCGCACGCTTTGTCTATGACGCCCGCAAACTTACCACCTAATACTCCAACTTAGTAAATTTTGATGCTTAAATGATTATTTTAGCAAAATATACCAAGTTATAAAGTTTTATAACTTAATTTAATTATTTTGATTCTCTTCATGTTATTTTTAATAGCGGAAGTCTTAATAACTTGCATATATCTAATTTAAACAAGTTATGCATTAATTAACAACCTATGGGGTGGAAACCCAAAGAAAATGATACCATGTATATCATTTAAGGCGACAAGATGTATAATAAGTGTCGATATACAAGTATCGTAAAAGTCTCTCAAAAAGATCCCAAGAAAATATATATACGTAAATACAAACACCTACGAGTAAGCTAGTGGAGGCGCTCCAAACTAGAGGTAGTCGTCAATCACCGCTTCCCCGGCTCGTAGTAGAACCGCAACTTGCCACCAAAAACAATGACAAGTTCCAGTGAGTAAATCCCGAGAGAAATTTAGTTAGTATTCACAAGAAATCCAAGAAAAACGGCTACAATTCATGCATATAAAATAAATGGACAAAATGTAAAGCATGAATATAAGTCGTGAGATAATCAAGAATGTGGAACGCGAGTGTGGTGTATAGTCATGAGCCCTGGGACAAAAACCGAACCGAGAAGGCCCTGGGGGTGAGGAAATCAACACCCCTCTTCACGGTCGAAATGAGGAACTCGTGAGCCTCGGAAGGTAGACTTCCGCCCAACGCCTCAAAAGAGAGGAAATATGTGACGGAGGTGGGCCTCACGTCAACTCGCTCTCGAGATCATCGACTCGCTGAGAGAAATCTCACGCGTAGTCTAAGGTATGACCAACACCGTAGCAACAATCGGATCGTCATCGACGAGAGAGCCGGAAAATGGTCACACCGTCCCTTCGACCATACACGTACACACGCGAGAATAGAGTAACAATGCAAACTGAACTGGCGAAAAAAGTAATGTGAAATAAATAATTTACAAGGAAAATAAGTAAATTCTAAACTGACTTTCTCGTGGGTTTACTTACCTCAAGCAATCGCAATTGCCTCTCCGAAATATCCCGCACACACTCCGAGATACGTACACGACACCCGACTAGAGTAGCCTAAGTTCCTGGTGTCCAATTATACAATTTTTATCATTTAGGGCTACGTTACCTAAATTATTCAAATCACATTTAATTTAGGTGAAATAAATTATAAACATCACCTCCATCTCGTCGTCGAACTTCGTCGAATTTGCGCCTCTCGTAGAGGATCGATCAGTCCGACAACGCGCCACCGCGCGCTGCTCCACGTCTTTCGTCGCGCACGGCCGGCGTCGCTACCGCCTCGCCATCACCGCTGCCGCGCCGGCGTCGCTGCCGCCTCGCCGACGCGGCCACCGGCACCGCTGCCGAGCGTCGCCGGCGCAGCTACCGAGCGCCGCCGGCGCCGCTGTCGATCTCTTTTTCCTTCTCTTCTTTTCTTTTCTCCTCCGTCGTTGGTGTCGTCGCTGGTCCGCGAGCTGCTGCCGCCGCTCGCCGTGCTGCTGTCGGCTGGCGCCGCTGTCGGCGCTCCGCCGGTGCAGGAGCAGCTGCGCGCGCCGCTACCGCCGGTCCACCTCGCTGGAGTCACTGTCCGCCTCCGCGACGCGCCGCTCCTCGCGCTCGCGAGCCGCTTCCTGGCCGAGCCACCGCGCCCGCTGGTCCGTCCGCGCGCTGCCGGTCCGTCCGCGCGCCGCCGGTCGTCTCGCCGGAGTTCCCTCCACCTCTCTCTCTCTTGCTGCCTCTTTCTCTCTCTCTCTTCTTTTTTCTTTCTCTCTCCTCTCCTCACTCTCTTATCCGTTTTTTGAAGGAAAGAAAAGAATTTTTTTTTTTTTTTTTATTTTGGGAGAAAGAGACAAAATAGCATGATGAGGGATGGGTTTGATGTGACGTGTGAGATGATGTGTGATGTGATGTGACACTCAACCCCATACTACCCCGTACACCCGCGTTACGCTGTACACCGCGACGCACACACTCGTCACTACCCGCGCACAACGCGACAAAGCGAAATTCTCGATTAATGCGCACGAGTATTTAAATAATAATAAAGTAATTAAATATTTGCCACACAAAAATAACATATTTCCCGATTAGACGCGTGACATGACTCTTCCACGACGTCCACGTGGTCCGAGCTTATGATATTAACCCGTAATTTATCAATTAATCGAGATCAATTAAAACGGGCCGTTACAAATATCCCCGCGTTCAACAGTCGTGAGTGTGACCTTCTTCATTGTTGGGCTAGTGTTGTTGTTCTGGATTGTCCATAAGAGAAGTGTGAATGAGTTGCAGCAAGAACATTTTGGGCAATGGCGACCTCCTCGTGAAATCGCATACAAACTAAACCACATATGTTGCAACATTACCCAATGAAAATTTGGAAATCAACATATTGGAGGTCACCCAATCATGCATACACAACCAAGAAAAAGATAGCTTAAACACCAAAACAATTTAGCATTGTCCAAGAGTTCAATAATTCGAAAGATAAAACTCAAAATATCAGGCCCTACCCCTTAATCCATCATTAGCCAAGTATTCAAAATTTCGTTAGGAATTACATGAACCAAATAAACTTTTACATGACAAACCCTATGTTTTAATCCCTACTTTCCAAGTGTCTTTTCAATTTTTCTGAACCCTAAACCCTGAAATCTAAAAAACAATCCGAACAACCTCTATAACTTCTAGAATACAACGAATTTAACCATAAATTTGAAGGTGTATCTGACTCATACATTGTACACATTTGGTCGGTCCTTTCTCTTTGAACACTTGCTTCTTTACCCTCCACTTCAAGCCTCACGTCCAACACTTCATTTAACTGAGCTCTGGCTTCTTCTAAGCCCTAAATGATCCATATTCCCATTAATCAAACATAAGATAATCTCAATAAAAGACAAGGGTAAAAAATATGACTGACTTACTGAGTTTCAACAAGGCTTTCGTGCTGTGTACGGGCTATTTCCACTAGGTTCAGGATGGGGGTCCTATTTATCACCTCAAAAGTACCGAGATTCCCCTGCCTCACCCTGAAAAGAAGACCCAAAATTGAAATACGCGCAGGAGACCCTCGAACACATACCTTTGTCTTCCTGTTGTGCGCGAAAACCCTAAAAAAGTCGATCTAAAACCAGCTCTGAGCATACTAACAATGGGTAAACAGGGTTCTAGGGTTTCAGGAGTCGAGACGGTTTGGGGGAGGGAACCAAATGGGAGAGAGATGTGGTTTTCTCAACAAAAAAAAATCAAAATTTTTGGGTTAATCACTACGATGACGTCTTTATCACAAGTCGATCGATCGTCATCAATCGGTCGATAGTCGAGCCGAACAACAAGAAGAACGTTTTTCAATTTTTTTTTTTTGCTTTTGGGATGACAACTAAGTGGGGCCCGTGCGTCAGTGCCACGTAGGCGCCACGTTAGGTCGGTGCCCCAACTCGATGTCATTTCTATGTTACTCCACAATTTCTCTATTTATAACTTCCAGTGTGGCGACCCTGAATCCCAAGGTCTCCACGTGGAGTGTCACGGCCCCGCAGTTTTGTCGTATTATTGACCCACTGGGTCCTACGCGCCACTGACGTCCGTTGCTACATCACTATTCCTCGATACATGTGTTAACTCATTTGGTTTAATAAGTTTAGTTAGAAAATTGAATCACTTTTAGCATAAAAACAAAGGAAGTCTTAAATTTAAAGTAAGTAAAACAAATAAGTTCATCATAATATAAAACATCATTCATAAGAGCAAGTCCTACTGTGGAAAACCCGGGAAAGTACGTTGTATATAAGCGATAATACTAATAAGCAGTAATATATACAAGTACAATGTCTATCCAGTCTCCCAATACCCTAAAAGTAAATCAAAATATCAAAATAACATATACTAGTGGGTCCTCAATCGCAGTAATCGATGAAGTCGCCAAGAATCCCCTTGCCCCTACTAGTACTGGGATCTGTACTCGACCATCACAAAAAGCCAGATGGAGAGTACAGTAAGTAAGACTCCAAACGAAGTACACCGAGCATTTATAAAAAAGTAAAGAAATACCAATAATCATGCGAAAACTAAATAGACAATTGTGTTGCGATCATCACGTGAATATATATTAACAGGAGAAAACAATGTGTGTACTCGTCCCGATCAAACTAAAATGTACTTCAGACCTCAGGATCCTTTCGGTGGGTTCCCCCACTTCCTTTCACCTGGTTCCTAGCGGTGCTTGTCCTATGTCGGCTTTAACCGACACGTGCACCTTAGGCAACTCGGGTCGCAACTCACCGAGTGCCTGATCACACGTGCTACAGTCTAGTGTGCCATAAGTACACTATGAATATCAAGTGGGAGTAACTCGACCACCAACCCAAATGTATCACGGAATATAGTACAATAACAAGGAATATGAAATCAACAATGGAAAGTAAACCTTCAGTGATTTTCAAATGGATTCCTACATACTTCAAAACGCACTCCAAATTCTCGCTCACGTCTCGAGATACGCGCCCGACTCCCGACTGTAGTCTCCTAAGTTTCTAGTGTCCAATTAAACCATTTTAACCAGTTTAGAGTCAAATTAAGTGAGTTTTTAATGTGGCCAAAAATATTGAAATTTTACCCCAAAAATTTGGTTTTGACACGCTTTTTGAGTTATACCGGGGTGTCAAACGTTCGAAAAATTCTCGAATACTATTTTTCTCATTTTTTATATTTTTCCTGATTTTTTGGATTATCCACAATTTTCTACCTGTTTTCTTATTTTTATGTAATTTATTTTATTTAAAAAAATTTAAAAATTAATTTTTTAATATTTATATTATTTAAATAATGTGGATGGGTCCCTCAACCGGGTTTGACCCGGTCCAACCGGTCGACCAGACCTGGTCCCGCCCACCCAAAGAAGTCGGGCTCGATTCGGGGATGTGCGTCCTTTCCCTCCCCAAATCTTCTTCCAACAATAGAGACTTCTCTGTTTCTTTTTTTTTTTTAACTTCAACAACTAAAACAACATCAACACAACTACATCATCATTAAAACTCATTTAAGCCTCGTTTTAATGAAAAATTAAATGAAAGTAGAGATGCTCACCTTGATTGCTTGTTTGTTTAATCAATTCCCTTCAAAAACCCCCAAGAGACTCATGAAATCTCACACTCTCAATGGTTGTTATCAATTCTTCAATAAATTTATCTCAATTAGATACACACTCTCTTTTATAGGTTGAAGAGAGGAAAGAGAGAGAAACGTGGGAGGGGTGTGAGAATGAGTGGTGTGTTAGGTGTATAGGTGACATGTTCTTATTTGCTCCTCATTAGACACAAAATCTTTAGTCTTGTTCAATTATCTCCGGTTACCCAGTATCCCGTACATCGACACGCATAACGAGGTGCGCCACAATTGCTAATTTTGATCAATTGGCCTAAACTATGGGTTTTTCATTAAGATTTTATCATATTTAATTAATTTGATTAACCAAATTATTTTCCCTACCTATTGTACCCACATTTCGCTCGCTCGGTGCCTATATATTGACACGTTTTTCGAGGCGAATACCCGTTACACTATCTTGTTCGGTTCAACGATATAAATACACACATGCGATGCTAGGTAAAATAACTTAATATACGACATCGCAAATATGCAAACATCACACAAAAATCACTATTTACCTAGTCAGGCATGTCATGACCTATCTGCGGCATCTACTCAGATCTGAGCTGGCGTTCGAGTCTGAAAATAATTAATAATAACGGCGTAATTAAAATTGGGTCGTTACATCTAGCGTTGTCAATATTTTATGAGTATTTCTCCACCTCTTTTACATTTTTTCTTTATAAACATATATCAAAGAAATCAAAGCATAAGCAACAAACAATCGTGGTACCAAACTAAGTCCCGCGAGTTGTCATAATCAAGATCTATGTGATCAATTAAGTGAATGACTCATTGATTTGATATAGAAGTACTTGAATAAGGCGTCGGGAATCAAGATCCTAGATGCAAGACATTAACAGTTCGATGACATTGAGTGGGACTTCAATGGGTAGGCCTTGCCGATGCCAGTGATGAGTGAACTCTACTGAGCGTACCCCAATAATAATGGGCTTTTTCAAACTTTAAAATAGGTCCACTAACATTGACGCCCAGTTGCTTGAAGCCCAAACCTACTCCCACAGCCAAATTGGCGCATCATATATAAACTCTTCTAGGGTTTATGATTTCATCGATTGTCGTCGCTCCTCTCTAACGCCACAGACCAAGCAGAGAAAGAGAAGGAGAGGAAGCCATGGTTCACGTGAGCTTCTACCGCAACTGTAAGCGCAATCTCATCGATATCCCCTTTACTTTCAATGATTCAAACTGTTTCGATGTTTAGATTTCTAAATCTCGACCAAATTCTAGGGTTTCTAGTCTGATCTACTTTGCGATATGCGAATCTCTGTTTTCAGATGGAAAGACGTTCAAGAAGCCTCGTCGTCCGTACGAGAAGGAGCGATTGGACGCGGAGCTGAAGCTGGTCGGCGAGTACGGCCTTCGGTGCAAGCGAGAGCTGTGGAGAGTACAGTACGTGCTCAGTCGGATCCGTAACAATGCGAGGATGCTTCTCACTCTGGACGAGAAGAATCCGCGAAGGATCTTCGAGGGAGAGGCGCTTCTGCGTAGGATGAACAGGTATGGACTCTTGGACGAGAGCCAGAACAAGCTCGATTACGTGCTTTCATTGACGGTGGAGAACTTTCTCGAGCGCCGCCTCCAGACTTTGGTGTTCAAGTCTGGAATGGCGAAGTCGATCCACCACGCGCGTGTGCTCATCAGGCAGAGGCACATCAGGTATGATCGATCTTTATTGTGTTGCTTGTGGAAAAAAAAACGATTTTGATGAACTTGCTTGCGTTGTCTATGATCGATTCGTTGTATTGTGAATGCTCGTATTGTGTTTTTATAGAGGTGCGTTTTGTTCCTTCGTATGTATAATCTTCTATGGAATGTTTATTTATTGCATAATCTTCTTTAAACATTTGTTCGTTGAAACCTAGCTTTTGCTACTTTTTCCTTGTGGAATTTGAAGCTATGTATATGTGATAATATCGTAATAATCAACCAGTGATAGGCGGCGCCTAGGCGGTTGATGTCCTTCTAAGTATTTTTTAGAAATTTGAAGGGGCTATTTACAATTAAGTTTGATAACAAAATACCTACTCAACAACAAAGTCTTGACACAATTAATGTTACATAAGGTCTACTCCTAAGACTTATTAGTATCTTTGTAGTATATATTAAATATTAATAACATTGACTAATAGAAAATAAATTTCGGATTGAGGCTATGTTGTTGTTGACTAATAGACAATTAGTGTTATTTAAGGACTTAAGAATAAATAAATACTTATCCAGAGACCTCTAAATAAATATTATTATGCCCGCCTAGGCATCACTTTTCCTAGGCAAGGGAAATCGTCTCGGGATCGCCTTAATGCATTGCAATCCTTCTAATCAACAATAATAGTGGACAAGTCATTGGAAAGATAGTCTTCAATAGTCAAGGATCTAAATTAGTTAGGACCAATACGTGAAATGAAATGCTTCAAAAAAATACATTAGATGACATGAAAATGGCCAATTGAACTTCTTTATTTTTTTGGGATCACTTCATTCTGATGTTTGTACCAGGACATAGTAGTTGAGATGCAAAAGCAGCATGGGTAAAAGGACAATGAGTACAATGAGCGCTTTATCCCTAAGAAATTTTTTAAAGTTTATGAGAATCGGAGGCTTTGGTAAAGTTCTTTTTTGTGGTTAACAAATTAGTGTGGGAATTTATTGAATTTCACAGGTGTCTCACATTATAAGTCATATCTATCTGGTGTGATTTGTGAATCTTTGAAGTAACATGACGACATTATGTTGGCCTTGGAGGAGTTTATCCTATCTTGTTAACAAAAGTAAATGTGTTCTACTCAGTTCTTTGTTGACTGAAAGGGAAACAATGTGAACTGGCTGTTAATATGGTAGAAATAGCTCTTAGCCATTCCCCTGGCACTGCATTTTCATCAAGCACTCTCTGGTTATTTGATTTTCTTTTTTGTTTTTGAGAAAGTGACTTGTACATCAATATTTTGAGTATTGTTTTTTTTTTTTTTTTAGTTTGTTGCAAGTTTTTTTGAATAATTATTATGTTGCCCCATAGGCCCCAACCAGGCAACCACTAAGCTTTGTAATGAGGTTCGATAGTGTGTTGGTGAAGCATTAAGCCTGGTAAATGTTGATTTGTTATTGAACCTTTCTTCTTCATGTCTGGATTATGGACTTCTTGTGTGATGTGGTTCATTTACAGTGTTGTGTTTAGCTCTTGTTATATTGTTAGTGTTAGAGGTTACTGTGGGATAATGTGATATTTATGTGTTTGGTTCATGCGATTGGGTTTCTCAGAGGTTTTAACTATATCCCCATAAAACAGATAAAATAATGGAGTCGTCCCACTTTAACTAATCCCAAGTGTGCAGAGTTTGCTAGCAATCCTCCGCTTAGACTTCACGCAAACTGATTGGACAACTATTTGGTTTTTGCTTAGATGTGTTTGCTTGTACGATAGTTGGGAATATATTAAATGTATGCTGGTATAACCTTAGTGATCAGTGTAGTTCAAATATGTAGTAAACTTGGCAGATGTGATTCTGAGATCAGCATGTCCCTTTTTGTTTTCGGGTACGGTTGATTTAGTTACATCATTGCCTTTAGAAGCATTCGTAACTGATTTTACTAATATGCTCTGCTGATCAATAGCTTTCAGATTTGTTGCCTTTACATACACACTATGGTCTTTTAATTGACGTGTTGATGATTTTGCAGGGTGGGAAGGCAGGTTGTTAACATTCCATCCTTCATGGTAAGGATGGACTCTCAAAAACACATTGACTTCTCTCTGACTAGTCCTCTTGGTGGCGGGCGCCCCGGTAGAGTTAAGCGGAAGAACCAGAAGGCTGCTGCCAAGAAGGCAGCTGGTGGAGATGGTGACGAGGAGGATGAGGATTGAGCATATAGCGCTCTATCTTTGGTTAATGGGAGTGGTAGGAGTTAAAATTCTATGCTGTGCATGCCCTGCCCTTGTCTTTGCTTTCATTCCCCTTATAATGATTTCGGGAGTTGGGTTTTTACTTGAGAATTTATCATAGGTTTGAGGGTAGAACTTTTGTTATATACTCTATTTATATTTTTGACCATAACACCCAAGAATCTTGGATCATCTTTGAAGAAGTTTTGTGAAAACAGCAGCTACTTAATTTTTTCGTATCCATGGGTGTCTCTGATAAAATGCTACTAATCAGACCAACACCAAGTGTTCCCAGTTGCTTAAGAGGTAATGAGTAGGAAAGCCGAAATCCTTAATCTTCATGCTTTTGTTTTTAGTTGCCTATGATTCATTTGTGTACTCACTTTCCGATTTAGTAACTGTTTTTCAAAACGTTTGTTATTTGGAAAATTTGGAAAACATTGGAATGCGCTTTATATCGACATTCTTGGTGTACTGGTTCTTAGTCTTAAAATTCTTAATTCTTAAATTGTATCTTTGTAGGCTTAGGCTTTACGTTTGTCCCATGTATTTTTGGCTTTCTGAAGAAAGAAGAATTTGCAACTTTATCAAAGCTAGAATTAAAAGCCACAAGTTTTCTGTACATTTGTATTTTGTGATGCGAGTGTGATGACTTAAGTTTTGATTTTCTTCTTTGGTGCTGGACCATGGAGTTACAGTCTTGTAATAGAATTGTACGAAACTGACATACGGGCTCGGAGTAGGGATGCAAATTGGGAGGGTAGGGAATGGGGACTCCATCTCCGTTTTCGCTTAAGAATTTATTTCCCCAACCCCACGCAAGGATGAACTTTCATCTCCATTTACATTCTTGCTTAATCTTCGAGGGGATGAGGAATTTTCATTGGGAATTTTTTTTTTCCATTTCATTCCCACTTAAATTTTTTCAAAGAATTTATAAAAAGTATGGTATACGTACATAAGATTACCAATTGTTGAAAATTTTAACCAAGTAAAGTATAACATATAAATATAGTTGCAAATAATTTAAAACAAAACATATAATTAACCAAATAAGTTAAAATTATAAATCACATTAGAGTTTGTTTATCACTAGTGTTTTTGGTGAAAGCTTTGTAATATTATATAAAATTGATATATATATATATATAATGTATATAGATGTATTTGATATATACGAGAATTTTTGCAGGGAAACTCATGGGTAATTCCCACGATGATCTCCAGGGATTCCCACGAATATTACCAATAGGGATTTCTCACAAGGATCCTCGCGAATATATTTTTTTCTCCATTCACGTACCCATACTCGCGTGGGTATGAGTTTTGATCTTCATCCTTACTTTCATCTCCATTTAAATTTTTCATCTTCATTCTCGTTGCGGGGAATCTCTGTCCTCCGTGGGGATTTTTCGCCCCACTTGCATCCTTAGCTCGGAGTCTCATCATGCACTCTTAGTTAGGATTATTGATCGCATTATAGTGAGATTATGACAAAATAAGGATCAAAGATTCAAAGCTGTGTATCTTAACGGTGTACCACCAAGAACACCGAGAACCCTTGGTTGTAGGAGGTTTGAATTTTGCATTGCCATGTCAAGTGGCATCTTCATGTGTCCTCTTAAGAACTCCAACATTTTAATTGCATTTGCTTTTAGTGCGTGAGGTACTATAAAGTTTCAAATTTTCATTAAGTACTAACGGTTGTTGTATTTTGCCTTCAATACGGCGGCACAGGATGAACAACAAATTCAATAATACGTGGATTCAATTTAATTTGGACCAATTAATGTTCATTGGATTAGAATTTTAGTCTCATGGACTGGGCTAGATTGCAAAACTAGTAATTTGCACAGACTAGATAGGATTATTGATCGCATTTTTGAAATATGCAAATACAATCTAATCTGCTTAACATTATATGTATTTTGTTGTAAAGTATGTACAACAGAATGTGGTGCCATTAGTTTCAAGGCAAAACATATTTTTGGTCTTTGAAATTTGAGTCTTTTATGTTTTTAGTCCCTAAACTTTCATTAGTGTATATTTGGTCTCTGAACTTTCGAGTTTTTTTTTTTATGCTTTTAGTCTTTGAATTTTGAGTTTTTTATGCTTTTGAAGGAAATTATTATTATTATTTTGGTTTTTGTTGGTCGATGTGAGTCATTCGGTTCAATAATTTAAATCATTTTACTCTTCTTGATTAGTCATGAGGCATTTCTGTCACTCACTTCGGCGTAATTTAATACTTTAAATAGTGGAAGTACTATATAGATCTTTGTGGAAGTTCAAGTACCAAATGTGTAGTGATAAAAGTTCGAAGACCAAAAACATAAAAAACACAAAAGTTCAAAGACCAAATGATGGGTTTTGCATAATTTAAACAATACACGTTCTTTGTTTTTTCTAATCTTTTAACTAGGACTTGGTTTTAGGGGTGTACATGGATTGCACTAATCCATGGATCCAGTCCAATCTAGACCAATTATCACTAATTGGATCAATTTTTTGATCCATTGGACTGAATTGGATTGAAAAATTACTAATCCGGCTGGACTAGATCAGATCGTTGATCCTACATTAAAAAATCACGAATCCAATCCAATCCAATCCGTTTATGACATCAACACATATACATATCAGATCATATGCACCACAGTATCTCGAAGAGCATTAACCCAAACTATCAACTCTAAACTATAATATCTCAAATACTATGCTTGTTTCACTTAACTTTTTTATTACGCTTCAGACATTTTTTGTAGGTTGTATGTTGCATTGTGCACCTTTTTATGTGCTTTCGTGAGGGTGTATGCTGCAAATTTGTGGATGACATATTTATTTATGTACGTAGGAACTTACATTTTAAAGGTTATTATAATGACAAGTTTGTGGGAAATATGTTATATATAGATTTAAGGGATGTATGTTGTAAATTTGACATTTATGAAATGTATAATTTTTGTGATTCATTTGATTAAGTTTAATTTCGTAAATCTTTGGATAGGAAAACGTCAATCCGTAGAACTTGATCAAATCTAGTCCGCATTTTGCAAATTGGATTAAGTTGGATTGATGACATATTTGGATTAGATTGGAATGTAATTTTCAATCTACAATAAATGGATCTGATTGCGGATTGACCTTAATTGGACTGGATCCAATATCTGTGCACCCCACCTGGTCTTGCAAACTTTTTTTTTTTTTTGTATAATGTTTTTTTTTTAAATTAATTTCAACGTGGGATATAATAATACTTTGTTATTTACCTTGTATGATATGATATTCAACGTATTATTCAAAATATGTATATTATACATGTAATTTTATTCATTTTATTAGACATATTTGTTGTTTATGCTTGATTATATCATAATCAAGTAAATTGATATGTAGAACTTGATCCAACCCAGTTTGCATTAAATAAATTGGACTGAATTGATTTGCTGACTTATCTGGGCTTGACTGAATTGTTATTTTCCAATTCACAATAGTCAGATTGGATTATGAATTGATCATTATTGGATTGGATACAATCTGTGTCACCCTTAATTATAATATTTTGATAAAAAGATCTTAATTAGAATACAACAAGGATTTTTTTTTGTTTGGTGTGCGGCACTATCGGGCTTCATATGGAGGACAACCCTTCTAACTCAATTTTTTCTATTCACGAGACCTAAACTCGAGACCTTGCCTTCCGGTTGTTGATCCAATAGGGCTTTTCCAAAACTATAAACGCTCTTAACCCTCTTGGACCCTAAAAGAGGTCCACTTATATCTGGGCCCGATATCTGGAAGCCCAAACCCACTATTACAGCCGAATTGGCGCACCATATATACACTTTTTCTTTTAGGGTTTAGCTTTTCTTCTTCTCTTACGTTGAATACGAAGACGAAGAAGGAGAAGCCATGGTTCACGTGAGCTTCTACCGCAACTGTAAGCGCAATCTCATCAATATCTCCTTTACTTTCAATTATTCAAACTGTTTCGATGTCTAGGTTTCTCAATCTCAACCAAATTCTAGGGTTTCTAGTCTGATCTACTTTGCGATCTGCGAATCTCTGTTTTCAGATGGAAAGACGTTCAAGAAGCCTCGTCGTCCGTACGAGAAGGAGCGATTGGACGCGGAGCTGAAGCTGGTCGGCGAGTACGGCCTTCGGTGCAAGCGAGAGCTGTGGAGAGTACAGTACGTGCTCAGTCGGATCCGGAACAATGCGAGGATGCTTCTCACTCTGGACGAGAAGAATCCGCGAAGGATCTTCGAGGGAGAGGCGCTTCTGCGTAGGATGAACAGGTATGGACTCTTGGACGAGAGCCAGAACAAGCTCGATTACGTGCTTTCATTGACGGTGGAGAACTTTCTCGAGCGCCGCCTCCAGACTTTGGTGTTCAAGTCTGGAATGGCGAAGTCGATCCACCACGCGCGTGTGCTCATCAGGCAGAGGCACATCAGGTATGATTGATCTTTATTGTGTTGCTGTTGAAAAAATGTGATCTTGATGACCTTGCTTGATTTGTCGACAACGTTCTGAATGTTTGGTAGCTTTCCTATTTATGTCTGTTGCGAATGTTTCGTTTGTTTATTTGGAGATATATTTAGTGGCTTCGTATATATGGTGTTCATTTATATTTATAGAGTGTTCACTATGTAATCGAATCTATTATCTCAAATATGCGTGATTAATTGGCAGATGGCTGTAATAACAGAACAAATTTGCTCATACAAGTTTACACCTGGGGAATGTTAACGGTGAAATATCCTAACTGTTGAGTCGCCACAAGAATACCCTGCGTCCTTGTCGTATTCCAAATTGTTGGGACTTCCGATGGAACGAAGTTTTAGTTCAGCTGATAAGCTAGCGTAACACGATTATTTATGTTACATTATTCTGAAGAATGCTTATTTGTCGCATAATTTTTTGAAACAATTGCTAATTGAAATCTAGATTTTTGCTACTGTTTCCTTGTCGAATTTGAAACTATGAATGCGTGACGTTAATCAGCAGTTTCAGTGGACAAATCATTGCAATAAGACCTCAATAGGCAAGGATTAGTGAGGAAATGATCAGTTGAATTGCATTGTTTGCTTGGTATTTCTCATTCTGATCTGTCGTCCGGATTAGTATTAGATTAGTAATTGAGGTACAAAGTAGTGTGAGAAAAAGGACTAGCAAAGCGAACGATAGAGCAATCTATCACTAAGAAATTTTGAAAGCTTTATGATTGCCGATCGGAGGCTTTGGGATAACAGTTGTGCTGGAATTTATTGAGTGGTATTTCAATTTATGTACCTTTTATCTTTTTCGCGAGCTGCAACTTGTGAATCTTGCAAGTGACACGTTGGCACTATGTTTGCCTCAGCAGTGGTTTCCCATCCCATCAACATTAATTGACATGCTAGCTTTAGTTCTTGGTTGTCAAAACGAGTAAACATTGTGTACTAGCTAATGTTGTTTCATTTTTCACTCACAATTCATGGTGAATAAGATATATATGGTAGAAATAGCTGTTACCCATTTCAAGGTACTACATTTTCTGCAAGCACTCTTTGGTTACTCCAACAACAAGAACAACGTATCCTCAGTCCCAAATTAATTGGGTCGGCTACATGGATCAAACTCTTCAACAATATTCAAATACCTCGTAATTAATGCGTCTCAAGTTAACTTCGGTCTACCCTTATCTTGCCGAATTTCTTCAATTTTTATTGAGTCAAGTTTTTTAGTGGGGGCATTTGTAGGCCATTTTTGCAGGTGTCCAAACCACCCCAACCGCCCTCCCCTAATCTTTGCGTCAATTGATGCTAGTCCTACTTTTCTTTGAATGTATGTATTTCTTATTCTATTTTTACAAGTTTTATCACACATCCACCTAAACATCTTCATTTTCCTGCTACGTTCATTTTATGTAGTTGTTGCTTTACCGCTCGACTTTCACTTCCATAGAACATAGCAGGGCTGATTGCGATCATATAAAACTATTCTTTCTGCTTGGTAGGAATATTCTTATCATAGATCACACGTGTTGCATTCAATTTTTTTCATCCAACTTGAATTCTATGCGTGACTTTATCCTCGATATTCTCATCATTTTGTATGATTGATCCTATATATCTAAAGTGGTTCACCTTAGGAACTTCCACAACAACAACATAGCCTCAGTCCCAAATTAACTGGGGTTGGCTACATGGATCAAACTTTTCCATTGTGCTCGATTAAGTGCAATTGATGGTGAGCTTTCCAAACCATTCAAATCCCTCATAATTAATGCATCCCATGTTAACTTTGGTCTGCCCCTACCTCGTCGAATTTCTACGCTTTTATTGAGTCAAGTTTTCTAGTTGGGGCATTTGTAGGCCGTCTTTGCGGTGTGATCAAACCACCGCAATCGCCCTTCCCTAATCTTTGTATCAATTGGTGCTACTCCTACTTGTCTTTGAATTTCTATATTTCTTATTCTATTTTTACGAGTTTTACCACACATCCACCTAAGCATCATCATTTCTGCTACGTTTATTTTATGTAATTGTTGTTGCTTTACCGCCCAACATTCACTTCCATAAAGCATAGCGGGCCTAATTGCGGTCCTATAAAATTTTCCTTTTAACTTAGTAGGAACATTTCGATCACAAATCACCCCTGTTGCACTCCGCCATTTCTTCCATCCAGCTTGACCTTAGGAACTTCTACTTCCCCTAATTTTACTACTCCATCATTTCGATTTCTAGTATTTCTAAACTCACAGTGCATGTATTTGGTCTTCGTCTTACTCAACTTAAAATTTTTAGATTCTAATGCATTCCTCCAAAGTTCTAAGTTCCTATTCACTTCATCTCTTGTTCGTCCATTAAGACAATATTATCTACTCTTCAATTACTCCAATTAAAAAAAAGGCACTCTCCGATTAGTTGATGTTGTCTTTTTTGTTTTTGAGAAATAGACTTGTACATCAATGTTTTGAATATATATATTTTTAGTTTCTTTCAATAGTATTTTGAATCATTATTATATTTCATTGTAGTCCTAGCCATTAAGCTTGTTAGTGAAGTTCGTCAATTTGTTGTTGGAGCTTGGCTTGAAAGTTCACATATCATATTGGCTTGCGCTAGTTCGTTTGTTATTGCAACTTGTAGGCTCAGCTTGACCTAGCACAATAATTTGCTTGAGACTGGTGGATCAATCAATACTTTAGGGTTATCATCCTATTATGTGTTAATGTAATGTGGCTTTTAAAGATATTCGGTCTTGTATTGCGTGGAATTTGGCTGTTGACTGTCAAATCCAATTAAGCTTGGTCTGTTACACGTCGATTTGTTATTGAACCACTCTTTGTCATGTTTAAATTATTTGCTCATATGTAGTGTGGTTCAGCTATATTTTTGTGCTCAACTCTTGTGTTAGAGGTTGTTGTTGGGTTGTAGCCAGTTTATCCCCGTTAGTTGCCCCTTGAAATTTGAATTTCCTCATTTTCTTGAGTTGACCATAGTTGAATCAATATAGAATGGACTCGCATGCTAAGATGATGAAAATGAGCATGAAAGAGGGGAAAAGGGAAAAGATGCAACCAATTTTGGTGGATTTTGCATGTAGAATGACCTACATTGGTAACATTGACTTGTAATTTGGATTCATGAATGATATATTGTTTCAGATATTAGTAATGACGTGGTATAAATGATTGATAAAGTTGTGTGAGGTTAAGTCCTTTATGGTATTGCACAGATCTTTTTACTATTCTTAATCTCTATTATTCACTTCATAGCTACATGTGTCCTTGTCACTGTAGTTTTGATAATCACTTGTACCACGTGACTACATGCACCTGCAACATGTATGTTGAATAAAAAGTTTGCTCCGTGCTATTATGAATTTCGCCTTTTTTTTACCATGATGAGAACCCTCACCTGGCTCTTTTTGAGTGGCTGGTTTTTGCTAGAATTTGTTCCTCTTTGATTCTTTGGTGTATATTGTCATAGCATAATTGGAAAGAGCTGAAAAGACTACTTCCTTTGCTGGAGTATTTGCTATAATCCCCACTTAGGAGAATTTTGCATTGGAAATATCTAGTGGTCTCGGGCTCCAAAAACTAATTTCTAAGCTGGAGAATTTGCTAGTTGAACTACCTCTGTTCAAAACTAATTCAGGTGACCAAGAATAGTGATGGGTTAGTGCTATGTTAACATGTTCAGTTCGTGCGACTAGGATGTTAGAGGTTTTACTAATCCCACATGCACGGGGTTCACTGGCAATCCTCCGCTATGCTTAACGTGAACCGAACGGGCCCTTGGTATCTTACCAGTAGTGTATGACAAGTACTGAAGCGCGCAACTATTTGGTTTTGCTTTTATGTGTTCCCTTGTGTGAGCTCATAGTTGTATTATCTTGGACGCATAACCTCCTGCATGTTGTTAAATGCATGTTGGTTTTTTTTTTTTTTTTTTTTTTTTTTTTTTTTGTCATTATACCTCAAACATGTTAAATTTTTGTAGATGCGATTCTGAGACCAGCATGTTCCTTTTCGTTTCTGGGTGTGGTTGATGAAGTTACGTTTTGGGTATTGTTAGATGGAGTGGGAATGGAAGAGTTCGATTTTTGTAGCCAACCCCAACTAATTTGAGGCTTAGGTTGTATTGTTGGTGGTGTAGTTGCACAATTACCATCAGCTGCACGTGTAATTGATTTTACTAATATGTTCTGCTGATCAAGATATTTATTGGATGTCCTCTTGTGCTCAATTCGTCAAACTCTTTTTAACTGTGTGCATCTGATGTGTTTACCTCGCATACACACCAAGGTTTTGGAAGTAACGTGTTTTTTTGACATGGCAGGGTGGGAAGGCAGGTCGTCAACATTCCATCCTTCATGGTAAGGATGGACTCTCAAAAGCACATTGACTTCTCTCTAACTAGTCCTCTTGGAGGCGGACGCCCTGGTAGAGTTAAGCGAAAGAACCAAAAGGCAGCTGCCAAGAAGGCTGCTGGCGGTGATGGAGACGAGGAGGAGGAGGATTGAGCATAAAGAACTATCTCTCCGATTAATGGATAATAGGGAGTTAAATCTATGCTGCGCGTCCCCTGTCCTTGTCTTTGTTTTCATTTCTATTTGATGCTTCGGGATTTCGGTTTTCTCTTTAGAACTTATTATAGGTTTTAAAGGTAGAATTTTGTTGTTTATGCTATTTTCGTCAACCATAACACTCAAGAATTTTGGATCATCTTTGAAGTTGTGGAGATATTTGTTACAACACCATGACCTCACAGTTGCTTTTATGAAAGTTGAAATCGAAAGTCTCGAGGCTTACTTTGTGTTTAATTGTGTTTGATTAATTTATGCTGCTCAGGTTCCGAATTTAACTTAGTTTTGTTTTTCTTTTTCTTTTCTTTTCTTTTTTTTTCCTGTTTTGTTCATTTGTGATCCTGATGTTACAGTTTTGTGTTTTTCGCATTCAAGTATTGAACTGACGTACGGGCGCAAAAGCTCATCTTCCGAGTTCAAATACAGGCATTCTAAAGCTGATATGAAGGTAAAATGAGATTTTGATTTTGCACTCTTCGTTTCCGTTCTTATTCTCTTGACAAGTATGTTGGACTCTTACTTCATATAAATAAACCATACATTAAGTATGAGAGGTTGACATCTTCATGTGCACTCAATTAGGCGCAGCTTGGGTATCAGTGGTGCGCCTTTTGACAGACCTTCAGATATGTGTTTGAGGTATATTGAATACCGCACTTAGGTTGATACGCCTAGATTTGATCATGGGCTCGGGTATTCGTCTGGCCCGTTCAAGCCTGTGAACAAATAAATAGGTCTGGACAAAACCTTTTTCAAGAAAAGTTCGACTCGGGCTTGAGAGCTCTGTAGGCTTGCTTTGAAATGGCTTGGGCTTGGGTCTGGGTTGTATGAGAGGTTCGAACATTAAGTGATGTTTATCATTTGAGCTACTTTTTTTTTTTTTGCAAAATATATGAATATACTATATGCATATAACACATGGTGTCAAAAAATTCCATAAAAAAATTATTAAATGAATAAATAATTTATTTTTTAGATTTTTTAATATAAAAATATTTATTCATGGATTTGATGAGTTGGACTTGGACTTTGCATTTTTTACATGGGCCGAGCTTAGGCGTGTAAGCCCACATATATATAGTGGATCGGAATTGAGCTAAGGATCTTAGGTTTCCAGGCTCAAGCCCGGCATAATTGGGTGTCCAAATTAAGTGAGACTTCTGATCATTTTTATTTTTATTTTTTATTTTTTCTCTAACAGGTTATTAATGATGGCGTGACTGAGTTTTTTTTTTTTTTTTGAACCGTGACTGAGAACTTGAACTTTTACTATGAACTACCCAATTTTTTTTGGATTACTGTGATTCACTCAATTTATTTACGCTACATAGTTCTTACAACATTTTCACTCTTCCTTTTCTTTGAAAAGGTGAACCATTCTTTTTTCGAGTTTGATTTTGCATGCCTGCCGAAGGAAAAAAGCACTTTATTTATTGTCAAGATAAAGCAACCGAGAAAACGAAAAACAAGAGAGGTATCTACCCAAAAAAAAAAAAAAAAAAAAAAAAAAAGAAAGAGAGGTTAAGATGGAATAGTCCTGCAACCCGTGAGTAAGAAAATCAAGAAAGCAAAAGATGATTACAAGTCAGACGCCTTATCCACAAATATAATGCTAGAATTTTACTAGGATGCAAATGAGTAGGGTAGGGGATGAGGATCTTATTCTCATATTCATGCCCGCTAAAAATTTAGCACCTATACCCATACCTATAATCATTTGGGGATGAATTTTCATACTCATCTCCATATCCATCAAATCCTTATGAGTATGGAGAATTCTCATGGGTAAAATATTTTACCCATTTCATTCCCTGTTGGAGATTCCCGTTATGAGAATTTTTGTGGAGATGAATCTTCCGGGAGAAATTTTTCTCATTGAATAATACCTCCACTTGTTTATGTATTGACATGTTACTTGTAACCATTTCCAATGTACACACCAAGTTGGATGAAAAACTTATCGTTTCAATTATCTCATTTCTTCTCTTCTCCATTGTAGTAGTAGTTTGTAGTAGTAGAAGTTCTTAGTCTTCTATTTTCCTTCTCTAGTTCTTAGCAAGTTTCAACTCAATTTACAATACGTTATCAGCACGAGCTTACTCCAGCATTAAGGAGATCTTGAAGTTCAAGAATGCTTGTTAATGAGACAAAGCTAGAAAAATATAACTTTTGTTATTTAAATAAGTTCGATTTATTTCTATATTATCATGGTTGCTTTCTTTTATTACATGCATCAATTCTATATGCATATTTTATTCATATACTATGCATTATAACGTCACCAACTGCGAAAGTATGCTCTGTAGTTGCGTCTTGTACGATCTTCTACATCAGAAATCAAAAGTCAATATGTGACATAACTAGTTTTCTCACTATACTACAAACGATTAGTTATGCTCTATTCTTGATTTTTTATATTGCAAATAGTGTTATGAGTTTGGGTTGATAGTGGGTAAGCCTTGTCCCCGTCAAAGCTAAACATTGAAAGGGAGACGGGTTATCCCGTTCGAGGAGGCATGGTTTAAGTAGACTTCGTCTCGCCACCCAACCTGGAGGTTGTCCCACCAACTTATACGAGTAGTACATTTTGCATATTACTAATCAAGTTGTGAACATAATCATATATTATTTATTTTATATAAAAGTGAAAAACTATTTACTCAATATCTTGACATATTTTCAGACTATGACAAATCTTCAAAAACTTGAATTTGTTGCTCTTGATATCACTGACAATAATTATTTGTCATTGCAACTGGATGCCGAGATACATTTCCAAGCTAAAGACTTAGGAGAAACTATTATAGAAGGAAATGAAACATCAATGCAAGACTGTGGCCCCGGGGTGACGTGTCTCTGTGTACTCCTTGCCGGCCGGCCCAACTACACGTGTCTGGCACCTGCCCGTCCTCTTTATGTCTTTTAACTCGTGTCCACAAGGGTAATATTAGATAAACTAGTAAATCATCCTTATATTCTTTGTCTCATACCAACTGTGGCGTTCTAACTGTTTCAACTGTTGCCTAGTTGACAATTTATTAAGATCCTAACCATACTAATGGGTTATATTTTAAGATTAACATATTCGGCGGAATGCTCACTTAATACCATTAATTTAGCATGATAAACATTGTTCAAAGGCAAAACCTACTTGTGGAAACCCTTTGAAAGTACTTTGTATATAAGCGACATCACCACAACATGTATATATACATGTACCGTGTTATTTCAAGTCTCCCAATATCTAAAATATACAAAATATCAAAAATAAACACGTACAAGTAGGTCCTCGACAGTGGGCAATCAGATGTAGTTGCCTAGGATCTCCTTGCCCCTACTGGTACTAGGATCTGCACTCAATCATCACAAAAGACAAATGACGAGTACAGTAAGTAAAATCCCAAGGAACTCATCTGAGTATAATCCCAAGGAACTCGTCAAGTAAACATGCGCAGACATACAAGGAATGTCGTCAAGTAAACATGCGAAGAAATACAAGGAATGTCGTCAAGTAAACATGCGGAATGTAAAACAGGCAACTGTAAATGGCTCATCGCATGAATAAACAATAGACAAGCTAACAAATGTGTGTGCTCGCTCCAGAGGAACTAGACTGTACTTCGAGTCACCAAGTTCCCATCAGTGATCGCGTCCAACCGGTCCAACACTTGGTCCCTCGCGGCGCTGGCCAAATCCGCTGAGTCACCGACACGTGCACCAAGGCAAACCCAGGTCACCATTCACTGAGGGTCGGGTTACACATGCTACAGTTCAGTGCCTCATGAAAACGCAACAAGAAAATCCGGGGGAGTAACCTCAACCCACGTCCAAATATCTGAATAAAAAGATGAACAACAAGGAATAATAAAAACAACATGTAAACCGAATAAATACTCAGAGTTTTTCAGTTGGGTTTTACAAACCTCGCACCGCTCTTCGACCTCCCCGGACACTGAGCTTCGGTCCACTAAGTCCCTAAAGTCCATTTTTTACCAGTTTAGTTTGTTTACAAAGGTGTAGATATGTATTAGGTGGAAAATCTCTAGAACAATCCTAAATTCCCATTTTCATCTGTCATTAGCGCGCTAATTTGTATACCTAGCGCGCTAGTTTTGAGTTAGCGCGCTAAGGGGTGTACCTAGTGTAACGACATGTTACCTTAAGCTGGTGATTAGTGTTAACCCAGTTAGTAATGAACTTGAGTTAGGCTCAGGGTTAAGATCGACATATCCCAATTAGTGTGTGTGTGCGTTTGTATGACGTATGGTGTTTGTTTGGTTTGCACAACTGAAATATAAAAAAGTTATGTGTATTGATATGGTATATACACGCTTATACGTGATAAATACACTATAAATTAGGACATACCGGTACACTTGTTAGCGATGAGGGAGACGTGGCAAGGAAGTGCACGCTCGTGGCTACACGTGGACGTGACCGTCGGATTTATCGGAAGCAATAAACACGAAATATATATATTTAGATATAAGGATATATATATATATATATATAATGGAAATTAAGAAAATAGAAATGTTATATATCATTTGATCGTCTCGAACGAAGCGTAAGTTATGATGTGTCAAATTTAGTGTCACGTTAGCGTGTATCATTTTAGCACATCAACGGCTTGATCGATCCCGAGATGACACGACACATATCTCGAGGAATTTATATATATATCAATATCAACTGTTATATATATCAACTTAACAATTGATATATATCAAATTCGTTCGATCAAACAAAAAATGAAAGTCGAGGGTTTGATTCCGACTGTGACAAGTTGCCGAGACGACGATTCGAGCCAAGTTGAGGAGCTTAACTGGTAGAACGCCTCGCGAGGAACACGTAGGTATGTTTAGTTTTAGTGTTTATCAAAGTTTGAATTGGAGGTGATTGTAGGAAATTAAAGTAATATGAGTTGTTGTTGTTCCAATTTAGTCCCTCACCTCATATTTGATGTTTCTAAGCTATTGGGAATGAATTTGTAGATGTTGGTATCGATTTGGAGGTGTTTTGGTGGGATTGGAGTTGCAGCAGTATGCTGCTGTTGCTGGTCTAGCGCGATTAGCACGCTAGATTAGAAGATTAGCGCACTAGGTGCGCAAAATGTGAATAACATGAAGTACATGCAGTACATGCAGGAATTAGCGCGCTAATCCTGCCTATTAGCGCGCTAATCCATGCCCAGAACATCAATAATTCTGTTTTTCTTAGGAATTTGAATGAGGGGCTTAGGGACTGATTTAGGAGTTCCTACTAGTTTGTAATATAGTATATTAGCAATCGCATTAATGGCGTCTTAGCCCTCTCAATTAGCTATTCTAACTGGTCTATTACCCTCTCCTCATCAAAATGACTTCAATACATCAATTAGAACACTCCAGATCATTCAATTAACCCAAATTCTTCAAATTCATCCATTCACCATAACCCCATTAACAATCAAATTCATCGAATCTATCTAAACCAGTGATAAATTCTCCTTATATATGATCTAATGACATGAAATGCGTCACATTTTCCCAGCAAACCAGAGGTTAAACCATCAACTCGAATTTTACTAAACACACCCCAAAATGGGTTCATTTGAAAACTTAGAAGGTGGAGAAGGTGATTACCTATGTTAGATCACTTGGTTTGATGCCTAGGTTGTTGAATTCTCAGCTAAAAGTCTCTTTTCCCTCTTCATATTATTCTCTGTTTGCATGAGATGGGTGAGTGTTTGTGATCAACACTCCACTATCTCTCCTATATATATATATATTGTAGGAATCAATTGTGCATACGTATCCCGAAGAATATCTTGTGGTTCACAAGCAGGCTGTCCTATACCTCCTGGTGACTCCAATATCACACTCATCATCTAGTACCACTCACTATGTTAATCTAGATGTCAATCTCATGGCCTCTTTTATTTAATGTAAACTATAGGCTTCCATTTATTTTATTTGTGTCACATTACATTAAGCCTTATCCAACCATATGGCTAGTGTTTTACTTAGCAAATTTAAACCAACTCATGGTCACACTAACCTTAGTTACCCGTACCTGGTGCCCCGCGTCTCGACATGCATTTCGAGGTGTGCCATAGTCTATTGTTCAAGTTTATTTAATTAGCCTATGGTTACATTAATTATCTCAATTTGATAACCTATGGTTACATTCATTATGCCAAAATGATAACCTTGACATTGTTTATGTAAATTTATTGAGTTTTCTCTAGTGTACCCGTATTTCGCCTTTCGATACCCGCGTTAGCATGCACTTCGAGGCAACTACCTGTCACACGACCTCACACGCTCTTGTGATTCAACATACACACATGCGATGTATTTAACCAATAATTGAATAAATTACACCGCAATTAAGCCATCCAACACACAATTAAACCAGTGTACCTAAGTCGACGTGCGTCCTAGCCTACCCGCAGAGTCCACGTAGATCAGAGCTGGCGTCCGTGTTTGCAATTTCGAGATAATTAACGCCATTATTAAAATGGGTCATTACAAAGACCGTGCGAAATCACTGATATTCCTTCGCCATCATCTCCATGAAGGTCTGAAAAGTGAGTATCTCACTATAAAATATCATCTCACCTTGTGGTTAAGCTTGAAAGAGCGATATGATCACCAAAAGACGGTAATATTTCCAAAAGCTCAAAACGACTGGCTGAATATTAGGCTAAAAGATTTCAAAACAGTCAGTGAGTATAACTCCACCATGTTTAATATTACCTCTCGTTTGAGGTTGTGTGGAGAAAATATATCTGATGAGGCAATGATGGAAAAAACATTCAATACTTTCATGCCTCGAATCTGTTGTTGCAACAACAATATCGAGCGCGTCAATTTAAAAAGTACTCAAAATTAATTTCTTGTCTCATGGTGGCTGAACAAAATAATGAGCTTCTATTGAAGAACCACAACTCCCGTTCAACTGGTTCCGCTTCAATTAATGAAGCAAATGCAACATCTTATAATGACCATAAAAATGGCAAAGGAAAGAAAAACCATGGACGTGGAAATGAGAAATAATCAATCAGCAAAGATCATGACAAGCCCTATTCTAAATTCCGTGGCAATAAGTTCCAAAATAAATGGAATAAGAATGACGCCGTTCAGAATAAGGGAAAAAATACTGCTGAAAATGGGCATGCTCGTAATCGTGACCAACCATGTCACAGGTGTGGTCTAAAAGGCAATTGGGTTCATGTATGTCGCACGCCTAAACATTTTATTGATTTTTATCAAGCCTCCTTAAAGGAGAAAGACAAAACAGTTAAGATGAACTTCACTATCGGAGATGGCTCGTCGGACATCAATTATATGGATGTCCCAAATTTTCATGATGATCCAAACACTAATCTCGATATTTTTAATGATCATATGTAATGATTTTCAATAATTCTATGTACTAGTTTTTGTTATGCTTCTTAGTTATATGTACTAGTTTCTTATTATGAATGAAATATGACTTTTTTCTAATTTTCAAAACATTATTTGTTAGATAGATCAACAAATCATGTGTTCAAATCATGAGTCAAATAAGAGCAATATATGTCTTGCCGATTGTGCTACAATGCACACAATCCTTAAAAAGATAGAATATTTCTCCAACTTGAACTTAGCTGAGGCTAATGTTCAAACAATATCTGACATCTCCAATTTGATTAATGGCTATGGAAGAGAAAATATTATGTTGCATGAGGGAACTACAATTCATGTTGACAATGCCTTATACTCTGAAAAATCCAGAAGAAATTTACTCAGCTTTAAAGATATTCGACAAAATGAATATCACATTGAAACCATGAACGAAAATAATAGATAATTTCTCTATGTCACATTGGTTTCAAATGGGAAAAAAGAAGTGTTAGGAAAATTCTCAGCTTTATCATCTGGATTATATTTTACTCATATAAGGCATCTCGAAACGAATGTCGTCTTAAATAAGAAAATTAATGATCCAAAGACATTCATTTACATTCATTTTATGGCATGACCGGCTTGGTCATCCAGGATCATCAATGATGCGATGAATAATTAATAATTCGCATGGACATCTTTTAAGGAGTCACAAAATATTTTCAGCTGGTGATTATAATTGTGCTAGTTGTTCTCAAGGTAAATTGATAGTTAAACCATTCCCAAGTAAAATTGTTGTGGTATCCCCAATTTTCTTAGAACGTATTCAGGGAGACATATGTGGACCTATTCATCCTCACTGTGGACTATTTAGATATTTCATGGTTTTGATAGATGCATCAACTAGGTGGTCCCACGTTTGTTTGCATTGGACCCACAATGTTGCATTTGCTAGACTTTTAGCACAAATCATTAATTTAAGAGCACAATTCCCTGACAACCCAATCAAGACCATCCGTCTTGATAATGCTGAAGAATTTCAATCTCAAGCATTTAAAAATTATTGCATGTCTATATGAATTACCATTGAACATTCTGTTCCACACGTGCATACCCAGAATGGTTTGGCAGAATCTCTGATTAAACGCATTCAATTAATTGCTAGACCCTTAATCATGAGAACTAAGTTATCAACTTCAGTTTGGGGACACGCAGTCCTTCATGCATAGCATCTATCATTCGTTATAGGCCTACTGCATACCATGAACATTCCCCTATGTAACTCATTTTAGGTCAACAACCAAATATTTCACACTTGAAAATTTTTGGTCGTGCAATGTATATTCCTATACTACCTCTCAATAGAACTAAGATGAGTCCACAACGAAAACTTGAGATTTATGTTGGATTTAACTCATCGTCCATTATAAAATACCTTGAGCCCTTAATAGAGGATTTATTTACTGCACGTTTTGCTGATTGTCACTTTGATGAAGCAATTTTCCAACCTTTATGGGGAGATAAGAAGCCAATTCAAAAGGAATGACGCAAAATTGCTTGGAATCCATCAACTTTATCACATTATGATCCACGCACAAATCAGTGTGAACTTGAAGTTCAAAAGATCATTCATTTGCAACAAATTGCAAATCAATTATCTGATGCATTTACTGATGCAAAACGAGTGACAAAATCACATATTCCAGCTATAAATGTTCCTGCAAGAATTGATGTCTTTGTGCAACAAAATGCACAAGAACGAACGAAATGCTTAAAGCGTGGAAGACCAGTTGGTTCAAAGGATACGATTCCACGAAGAGGAAAACTGGAGTAAAAATAAATACAAATCAAAATACTCATGAGAAAGCACAAGAATCATTTGATAAGGATTTGTCACAACAAGTTGATTCTGACGAAGAACAACTGCCTCTAGAAAAAGGAGGAAAAAGATGAAAATAATGAGATCTTAATAAATTATTTAAACTCTGGTAAGATTTGGAATGGAAATAAAATTGTTCCTGATGATATATTTGCTTTCAATGTGTCCTTTGAAATATGAAAAAATTATGATGATCCAGAACCACGATCAGTAGACGAATGTCGAAAAAGACCTGATTGACAAAAATGACAAGAGGCTATCCAAGCAGAGGTAGACTCGTTAAGGAAACAAGAGGTTTTTGGACCGATTGTTCAAACGCCAGATGGCGTAAAGCCTGTTGGATATAAATGAGTATTTGTACGAAAGAGAAACGAAAAAATGAAGTTACAAGGTACAAAGTAAGACTTGTAGCTCAAGGTTTCTCACAAAGACCTGACATCGATTATGAGGAAACATATTCTCCTGTTATAGATGCAATCACATTTCGGTTCTTGACAAGCCTTTTAATTTCTGAAGGGTTTGATATGCATTTAATGGATGTCGTTAAAGCATATATGTACGAATCCCTAGACAGTGAGTTATATATGAGAATCCCTAAAGGATTTGTAATATCCGAAGAAATAAAATCAAAACCTCGTAACATGCATTCTATAAAATTACAAAAGTCTTTGTACGGATTGAAACAATCCGGACGAATGTGGTACAAACGTTTTTGTGATTATTTACTTAAAGAAGGATATGTAAATAATCCGTTTTGCCCATGTGTCTTCATTAAAATATCATCAACAGGATTTGTGATTATTGTTGTATATGTTGATGATTTAAATATAGTGGAAAACCACGACGACATCGTTAGAACATCCGAATACTTGAAAAAGGAATTCGAGATGAAAGAACTTGGAAAAAATAAGACTTTGTCTTGGTTTGCAAATTGAACATTTTTCAAGTGGAGTACTTGTCCATCAATCAAATTATATTTTAAAAAATATTAAAAAAATATATATATGGACAAGGCACATCCATTGAGCTCTCCAATGGCTGTCAGATCACTTGAAATGGATAAGGATCCATTTCGACCTCATGAAAGTGATGAAGAGCTACTTGGTCCGGATGTACCATATTTAAGTGCAATTGGTACACTTATGTATCTTGCAAATTGTACAATACCTGATATTGCTTTTGCTGTCAACCTACTTGCAAGATAAAACTCTTCACCAACTCGAAGACATTGAAGTGGTGTTAAACATGTTTTTCGATATCTTCGATGAACTAGTGACATTAGTTTATTTTACTCGAGATGTGTAAAATTGAATCTTCGAGGTTATGCTGATGCTGAATTTTTATCTGATCCCCACAAGGCCCGTTCTCAAACGAGATATGTATTCACCTGTGGTAATACTGATGTATCATGGAAGTCAGTAAAACAAACTACTACTTATTCCAATCATTTTAAAGTACTCGCAATTCATAAAGTCGTGAATGTGTATAGTTGAGAAACATGATTGAACATATTCAAGAATCGTGTGAATTGTTGTAACATCCCATTTTTCAAATGAACCGCCACGGGGCCGATGCGGGCCCACAACCTGGCCTACCAGTGCCAGCTGTGGCCCACATGCCAACTCATCCATCATTTTAATCATTATGAACCACAAATGACAATAATTTATTGTTTAACTTGTTAATGGTCTCAAATTATCTGTCTATAATATCATATTAATCCCAAATAAATACAGCTGAAGTCATGTAATTAACTCTGATACCTAGTGTGGAAAGCCCATATATCATTATAGATAAAAAATGTACATCAATGTAACACAATGACAATATCAACAGTATAGAGTTCTAGTGTCTCACACAATCCCAAATCCCAAAATAAAACAAAATATGTATATACAAACGTACAAGTCTGGCTATACATCTCTGTATTCCGGTAGCTTGCTCTAGCCCCGGCTCGTACTAGGATCTGCACTTAAGCCATCACAAAAAGACAGATGACGAGTCCAGAGTGAGTATTCCCAAGGAAATTAAGTGAGCAATACTGAAATTAAATACTGGAATTTAAAGAAAACTATTAAATAAACATGCGGGAAATATAAACAGGCAACTGTGCTCATCGCATGCATATGTAATAGTGAAAGCTCAAAGTGTGTGTTCCTAGCCCCTAGGGTCAAACTAGCGTCATACTTTGGACTCTCAACAGACTACTGCCGGCGAGTAGCACTCAAGCAAGGCCAACATCTAGATCTGCTAGGTGGTCGGCGTGGAATCTGCGACGCACCCCACGTGCCCGTCACTATCTCGGGTAGCCCTATTCACTGAGATGGCACACGTGCTATGGCCTAATGGACGTACACACAGAAATGACACGGAGGGAGAGCCTCAACGTCCGTCCAATATAACATACCGAAATAGAGTAATGAAAGACATAAATTGAATTCAAAAGGCAAAATTAAATAATGCTCAAGAAATTTCAGTCGAGATACTGCACACCTCACATCGCACCCCGTGTACCGTCACTCACCCCCGGTCTGGCACCGCCTAGTCCCGGATATCCCAAATTACCGCCCGTACTGACCTATTTCCATGTATAATTGATATTGAGTCATCTGTATGTGTTTTAAGTCAATTCACACACATTATGTCAAAACAGGGGTGCATTAGCGCGCTCGGTCTGGGCATTAGCGCGCTAAATGTTCAGACAATTATACGTCATTAGCCCAGACAAACATTAGCGCGCTAATTTTTTGGTCTAGCAGGCTAATTGACATTAGCGCGCTAGTTCCTGCGATTAGCGCACTAATCACGTTCTGGACATTAAAACTGCCGAAATTTTTGGGTTTTCTTCTTCCCCAACAACCTAACAATAGCCACAACACCAACAACACTTCAAAACACTAGAAACACATCTAAACAACAACTCGTCAACATCCAAATCTTCACCCAAAACCTCTCAAACTAAGATCAATAGATAGAGAAAGTGAAGGTGTAAGTGATTCTCACCTTGCTTTTTGTGTTTTCCCACTCCAAGCTCCACAAATCATCAAGTTAAACCACTCAAACCCTGATTTTTCTTCCTCTCAAGCTCGGATAAGCTGTGAAGAGAGAGAAAAAGTGGTGGAAAAGGAGTCCACTTTGACTTATATAGGTCAAATGGCATCGATCTCCACTCACTTACACATCTCAAGGCAATCCAATGGCCTTCATTTGCTCACTTTCAAACCACTAGTGACTCAAATGGCATCTCCACTCATTTACACACCCGGTTTCGCGTCCCGAATAACGACATACGCGCACTACCATGTCCCTAACCACCAAATAGACATTCCATATTAATTATTTAACCAAGTTTATTCATTTTTGTGTTTTAGTTTCCCCGGCCTAGTGTTAAGTCGGTTAGACTACCCGGTACCCGAGTCGATACGTATATCGAGGCGAATACGTAACGCACGGTCTCACACGTCAAATGTAATAGACTAACACACATTGCGATGCCATATACGCTATTTCAATATAAACATCACAATTTAAACAATTCATCACACAAAAATACTATTTACTTAGCTCCAGACACGCACAAGCCTAACTACGGGTCCCACGAGTGTCTGAGCTGTCCGCCACTTATGCAAACAAGTCATAAATAACGACGAATTATATTCAGGCTGTTACAATTGCCTTCAATGAAAGATTCTTCAACCATATTATATGAAGATAATGCAGCATGTATCACATAATTAAGTGAATGATTCATAAAAGGGGACATAACAAAACATATTTCACCAAAATTCTTTTATGCGCATGAGCTTCAGAAAAATGGTGAAATTGATGTTAAGCAAATCCGATCGAGTAATAATCTTGCTGATTTATTTACAAAAGCCTTACCAACAAGGACATTTAAAAGGCTTACATATGGTATTTACTTGCGTAAACTTAAGGACATTGCAAGTAAAGAAACTGAACAAGTTTCACCCATGTTCACATGAGGGGAAGTTATTAATTAGTGTATTGCACTCTTTTTCCCTTAGCTATAGTTTTATCCCAACGACCTTAAAAATCTAACTCGTGCCACGTGCCATGCCAGAGTCATATGTTGGATCCACTCGTCGTGATCCGTATGTCCAAATTGTTGGACTAAGTGGTTAGTCACTCACACTCCGACCGAGATTTTGATGGAAACAAACAAGGTGAAAATGTACTAATAAACATCTAGTGTATTTCGTTTTTGTTAAAGGATGCAAAACAACATATCAAGGGTACTCAAGAAATACAAGTTCAAGACTCGGCATTAATGAAGAAATGAAGATGAAAGTTCAAACCGCAATTTGTAATTTCAATGTAAGGTATACAAATTCTTTCACGCAAGCCAAATGCATTAGTCCATGCATATCAAGTTTCTTAAACCATTTTTCAAAGTTATAAGTTTACTTCAAGTTTTCAAAGTGGAATTTAAACACATAACTAGGTCTATGAGTTTAAACAATGTGAAACTTTGTGTGGATGGTCATTTGCATATTAGAAATCATTGTAAATGTTTTCGAAAAAGAAAAACTCGTTTTTGAAAGGTCTTCGAAAAGAAAACTCAAATTTGCGAAAAAGCCCCTAATACATTATGAAATCGTGAATTTCCGTTTTGGGATTTGTAAAAATATCCGGACCACCCAATTAGGCTTAATGACTCATAATAAACGTGTATAACATGTTATATAAGGGTTGGTTAGGTCCCGGACGAGTTTAAGGGTCGCTAACACAAAGGGACAAAATAATTGTTTTGAGGTCCTGCGAGTTAGCGCGCTAATGATTTCATTAGCGCGCTAAGTGCGAGTTAGCGCTAGGTCTCAAAGCATTAGCGCGCTAATTGCATATCTGACGACTTTTTTTACAAATGGAAAACACACTTTAATTTGAATTCTTGATCTATTTTGGACCCTTGGATCCCTAGAACGGTCATAAAAGCTGTCAAGATGGAATACCTAACACTATAAAACCACCAAGAACACGGTTTTGTTAAGAGAAGGAAGAAACACACTCAAAAACTCAAAATCTACAAAGAGAAGAACTTTGACTTTTGTGAAGAAGCAAAAGGAGATCTTTGTGGGTCGTTCTTTAGTTCTCTAATCCAAAGACTTTTGAGGCTTTAAAAGGAGTACAAGAATCTCTTCAAAGCTGATCTCTTTTGTCATTCTCTTGTTTGTAAGAAAGTCCTAGATCTAAAATCTTGCTTGTGCTTAATCTACATAGTTTTGTGTATTTGATTTGAAAATCATTTTGTTGTGTGTTTGAACACCTTCTTCTTGGGTTTTGCACTTAAATTTATTTTATCAAACCCTAAGATTGATTTGAACAAAAGTTTTGCACTTAAACTTGATTTTTGTTAAACTATTGTTCTTAGACTTGAAATCGGTTTTACACTAATATATTAAGTTTTTAAAACGATTTCACATTTGGGATTTGCAACAAAATCAGTGACATATTTGCATATTCCATTTATTCTCATACTTGCATGCATAAGAGTTGTTAGGCTCTAGGAGGCTTGCTAGTGTTTGAATTTGATACCACTTTGTGTTGTAAAGTGTATCTCATTATTTTTCAGCAACTTATTGTATTTGTTTGATTGTAAGACTTAGTGGAATCTAAGTCAAAGGGGAAGACCTAGTTGAGACTATGCACAAATCCTAGTTGCGGCTAGGTGGGAAGAACACAAATCCTAGTTGCGGCTAGGTGGGAAGAACACAAATCCTAGTTGCGGCTAGGTGGGAAGTCCTAATTGTAATTAGGCACTCTAGGCTTGTATGCTTAGGTTGTAACACTTATTTGTAATATAAGTGGGGGTTAAAAATCCTAACCGGGAGGTTAGGTAGTGGACGTAGATCGTTGGATCGAACCACTATAAATCGTGTGTCACTTTCCATCTCTTCCATTCCATTCACTTGCATAGCATATATATATTCATTATAGTGTATGCATTATAGTTGCAATTTGCGCATAAAGTTTTAAAAGGGCAATAACTACTCGGTAAACCAATTCACCCCCTCTTGGGTGACCTTCACAAATCTCGGGTGTAGACACCGATGTATGCTATTTTTGTGTGATGCTTATATTATTTATTATACAAAAGATTGAACAATTTAAAATAATTAATTTCGAGAATGTGTAGGTAAGAGCTTACCTCGAGTTTCGTGTCAGTTAGCAGTAGTCGAGATTAAGATTAAGTTTAATTTGGTGTAAGCTTGGTTAAATATGACAAGATAATTGATTTGTGAGAGTTCGGTATGTCATGGACGAAGTTAAGATTTTTGGGGTTTTGGTATTTTGGGCATTTTATGAAAATGGACTATTTTGTCGAGAGTTTGATTCAATTTGGTGGAAAACGGGATCGAAAACGAGCACCGAAAGTCAAAACACGTCAAAATATGAATTTTTGGGAATTACTAAATAAAAAGAAATTAATTTTATATATAAATATATATAAAACATGAAATGAAAAATCAAAACTCATTTGGTTTCCATTGAACGAACTATCAGTTCGTTCGTCCCTAAACCCCTCGATTTGGGTTTTCGCTCGCGGAGCTCTCAACATCCGATTTTCGCTCGGTTTCTTTTTGCAAAATCGTAGAGGATCGCAAGACGGTCAATTCGAGCTAAGTTTCCGCGCCAGAAACGAGGTATTCAACCCGTAATTTGGTAAATTCTCAATGTCGGGCATTTTTCCTCAATTCAATTTGAATTCTCGCGATTTTTCAATTTCTTTCGCGGGGTTTCGATATAAATTGGTATGAATTGTCGTTAATTGGTGTATTAGATTGATTTGCGTCAATTTGAGATAAATTTCACCGACGTGGGCCAGGGTTTGAATTAATGCAATTCAGTTGATAACTATTTTGGAGATATTTTATAGTTGAATTGATTTATATTGGGTTTCCGGATGAATTAATTATTAATTTTGATACAATTTGACTCCACGTGCCGTGGAAATATTTTGTGTTGGTATCGAGTGGTTTCGTGGCATTTAATTGATTTGGAGACATTTTCTTGTTAAAAATGAATAAAGTTTGTCAAGTCGACATACTATATTAGAAAATTCGTAACTTCTCCATTTGTGATCCGATTTGAGTATTTTTGGAGTCTATGGTAAGTACGTCGTGAGTACTACAAGTTCCTTCTTAGTTGTGACTACAAATTATGAGGTTTTCAGAGTTAAAACCGTAACTCTAGTGGACTAGTTGATAATACTTTGAAATTATTATAAATATTATTTTTAGAAATAGCTTTTGAGCGTACTTTGGTCACAGTATTTGTATGGTTTAAGAGTTCTAAACCAAGGATATTGGACTTGAATTGATACTAAATGATATCAAGAAATCTAAGAAAGAAATACGGAGGTTCGAGAACGCGTTTCAGAGTGTTGGGATACCGAATAGGTTAGGAATAATGTGTGGATCGAGGTAAGTAAACCAGCTAGGAAATGCACAATTATTTCATTTTAAGCTATTTGACTATTTTTGTTCCTTGCTTTGTTATATATCCTTGAAATTCCATTCTAATTGAGTTGTCCAGGAGCAAGTGAGTCAACGGTGGTCCTTGGAAGGAGTGGCGGGCTGAGGTGACGTACCAGCGTCATGACCTCGGGATGCATTGCACTGGTTACTGATTTTGACGGGGTGTGAGGTCTTAGCGTGACTATTCCAGGAAGTCTCACTATCTCGTGGGTTTAGGGCTTGTGAGTGTACCAAGTCCTAGAACCCGAGTCTTGATGTTTTGCCAAGACTCAACGACTTATTAGTCGGGATTACTTGCGCCTCTCTGTTTGCATCTTTGGACACTAATGTATCGATTGCTTTAAATTTATTTACAATTTTTTATTTATTTATGCGTCCTTATATCTTTCTTGTTATCTAGCATGAATATGGATTGATTTATTTATTTTGAATGTTGTATAGTATCCTACTGGCGTTACTTACCTGAGCTCGTCATTTATGTGTTTGATGAGTGCAGATCCGCAATCGAGTAAGAGAAATGGACCAGTACTAGAAGATCTATTGTGAGGACTTTGGAGCGGTCTTCTCTCTCACGTTTTTGTAGGTTTTGTATTACTTATGTACATTGTTTTTGACACATGGTATACAAGGGTTTTTTGAGATATTTATATGAAGTATATACAGGGTTTCCACACTCTAGGCTGTCCTAACTGATTTGTGTGAGTTGTTTCGATTTGTTTAAGTTGAAATCGCTTCCGCATAAACTTTGATACCTTACAAATTTGAATAACTCATGATAAATAATGAAAATGATTAGGAAGGCTGACCAGGCTTGCGTTGACGTCGCGATGAGTGACTCCACGTAAGTCTAGGCCGGGCGAAGCCCAGTTTGGGTTATGGAACTGGGGCGTCACAGTTGGTATCAGAGCCTGGGTTTATAGACTTAGATGGTTTAAGGCAATATGATACCAACACAGTTGGTATCAGAGCCAAAGTTTTAAATACTCGACTCTTGATTGAAATCACAATCCATTAAGACACAAACCAGCAGAAGTTAGGAATGGCTGAACTTAGAGTGGAACCATGTGATCCTGACTTAAGTCTTAGTTGGGAAGTGAGGAGAGTTTGGGAAATCGAAATTGGACTATATGAGCTATTTGATGTATTGTATATTACTACTATCGATAGCTATGTCATGATCAAGGAATCACATTTTTTATTGTGATGGTCGATCAGTCCGAGATCAGCGATACGGATTGAGTGACGTCCATGAGAGGTTAGATGAGATGTCTCAGCTGGTCACCTCACATGGCCAGCAACTTCAGGAGATTCTTCGACTTTCGAGAGCACAGGCTACAACATCGCCTTCTACATCTGCAGCCGCAACACTAGTCACTCAGGTCGGGAGTGTGCCGACAGTACAGGCCGCTACTACGACTGTTACAGCGTCGACCAGACCTGAGGAGTACAGGTTAGGCTGAGAGAGTACCATCTACTCATGATACACTGGTGGATGATACGCCGAGCACGACTACTAATGGGAGCACTCAGGCGACGGCTGAGGCCAGACAGTCTCGCGAGTTTCAGCGACAACACCCGGAGAAGTTTCACGGGGGTACAGATCTTGGAGCAGTCGAGAAATTTATGCGGAGTCACGAGAAGATCCACGATGTATTGGCCACACCAGATCATATGAGGTCGAGCATCTCATCAGCTTCGTTGTTCGTGGAGGCTGATGTATGGTGGCGTAGCATGGTTGCTACGAAGGGGAAGCCCAAGGACTGGGCTGAGTTCAAGGAAAGGTTTAACCAAAAGTATTTCCTTCATTCGGTTAGGAATATGAAGAGGACCGAGTTTCAGAACATCCGACAGAGCGGTGACGAGACAGTGATGTAGTATATGGGCCGATATTTGCGGTTGATGGACTATACCGGAGGCATAGCTGATACGGACGCTGATCAGGCCTACTACTTCATGAATGGCATGTTGGGTGAGATCAGTTCTATGATGGTGACCACAGCTCCAGGAACGTTGCAGGAGGCATATGAGAGGAGTTTTACCAGTGAGACTTTTCTAAGCACGCGCACTGGTACAATAGTCGCAGCTCCACCACCAGCATAGTCAGATGTCAGACCGGGTGGTGACGGAGGAGGAAGAGACCTAGCCGTGGAGGTCGAGGGATCGAGCTCAGATTGTGGGTCTATTGCATCTCCACCTCCTGCAACGCGTACTGCGCTAATATCATCTGCTCCAAGTATGAAGTTATATCAGCACACCAGAGCTACCGGCACAGTCAAGTTCTCAGCAACAGTAGTATCGAGGGCGAGGCAATGGCGATGGCGATGGCGATGGCGATGGAGGACGAGGCGATGGGTCGAGGTAGAGGTGTGGACAGGGACATAGTGTTCCATCTGGATCGGGATCTCAGCGTACTTGTTGGGAGTGTGGACAGCCAGGTCACTTTGCCAATACGTGTCCACGATTGGGCAGATGGCGGCCACAACAGAGTCGGGAGCAGGTTCAAGCTGTTGCCGCGCCAGATCCGAATGCTACCCGTAACCTATAGAGGGTATACTTTATATTTGCAGTCGTTTTATGTACACTATGTTAGATTTTGGTGCTACGATATCTTTTATTTCCGGTCGCTTGGTCGATGAGTTGAGTTTGAAACCCACTAGACTAGAGAGACTGACGGACAGTCAAAAAGACTGATTCACATTCTCGCGGATATATTGAGGATGTTTGTGTTAGAGACAGTGGACCAGGTCAATGGTACCAAACTCGCCAAACATGCGTACTTAAATCCCCAAGGCGCGTGTTCTAGTTTAGAGAGGCGAAAGACTGTTCCAAATATATGTTTCAAGGATGTTGCCCTGGCATATATTGGGGGAGGACATAGATGGTGTGGGTAGTTGGTTCCCACACTACCTGGAGGTCTCGGAGGAGCCCAACTCGTATCGGAGGAGCCCAGCCCAAAGTAGGGTATGGCCTTGAGCCTTCACAAATTTTTTTTTCTTCGTGAATTGCTTCAATTTCGAGGACGAAGTTCTAATTAGTTGGGAAGAGTGTAACGACCCTAAAAATCTAACTCGTGCCACGTGCCATGTCAGGGTCGTATGTGGGATCCACTCGTCGTGATCCGTATGTCCAAATCTCGGGTGTAGACACCGAGGTATGCTATTTTTGTGTGATGCTTATATTATTTGTTATACAAAAGATTGAACAATTTAAAATAATTAATTTTGGAAATGTGTAGGTAAGAGCTTACCTCAAGTTTCGTGTCAGTTGGCAGTAGTCGAGGTTGAAATTTTGTTTAATTTGGTGTAAGCTTGGTTAAATATGGCAAGAGAATTGGTTTGTGAGAGTTGGGTATGTCATGGACGAAGTTGAGATTTTTGGGGTTTTGACGTGACCAAAATCATTATTTTGGACATTTTATGAAGATTGACTATTTTGTCTAGAGTTTGGTTCAATTTGGTGGAAAACATGATCGAAAACGAGCACCTGAAGTCAAAACACGTCAAAATAAGAATTTCAGAATTAATAAATAAAAAGAAATTAAGTTTATATATAAATATATATAAAACATGAAATGAAAAACCAAAGCTCATTTGGTTTCCATTGAACGAATTATCAGTTCGTTCGTCCCTAAACCCCTCGATTTGAGTTTTCGCTCGCGGAGCTCTCGACATCCGATTTTCACCCAGTTTCTTTCTGCAAAATCGTAGAGGATCACAAGACGGTCAATTCGAGCTAAGTTTCCGCGCCAGAAACGAGGTATTCAACCCGTAATTTGGTAAATTCTCAATGTCAAACATTTTTCCTCAATTCAATTTGAATTCTAGCGATTTTTCAATTTCTTTCACGGGGCTTCGATAGAAATTGGTATGAATTGTCGTTAATTGGTGTATTGGATTGATTTGCGTCAATTTGTGATAAATTTCACCGACGTGGGCTAGGGTTTTGATGATTTGAATTAATGCAATTCAGTTGATAACTGTTTTGGAGATGTTTTATAGTTGATATTGATTTATATTGGATTTTCGAATGAATTAATTATTAATTTTGATACAATTTGGCTCAATGAGCCGTGGAAATATTTTGTGTTGGTATCGAGTGGTTTCGTGGCATTTAATTGATTTGGAGACATTTTCTAGTTGAAAATGAATAAAGTTTGTCAAGTTGACATGCTATATTAGAAAATTCGTAACTTCTCCATTTGTGATCCGATTTGAGTATTCTTGGAGTCTATGGTAAATACGTCATGAGTACTACAAGTTCCTTCTTGGTTGTCACGACAAATTATGAGGTTTTCATAGTTAAAACCGTAACTCTAGTGGGCTAGTTGATAATACTTTGAAATTATTATAAAGTATTATTTTTAGAAATAGCTCTTGAGCGTACTTTGGTCGCAGTATTTGTATGGTTTAAGAGTTCTAAGCCAGGGATATTGGACTTGAATTGATACTAAATGATATTAGGAAATCTAAGGAAGAGATACGGAGATTCGAGAACACGTTTTGGAGTATTAGGAGGCCGGATAGGTTAGGAATAAGCGCGTGGATCGAGGTAAGTAAACCAGCTAGGAAATGCACAGTTATTTCATTTTAAGCTATTTGAATATTTTTGTTCCTTGTTTTGTTATCTATCCTTGAAATTCCATTCTAATTGAGTTGTCCGAGGGCAAGTGAGTCAACGGTGGTCCTCGGAAAGAGTGGCGGGCTGAGGTAGCATATCAGCGTCATGACCTCGAGATGCACTGCACTGGTTACTGATTTTGACGGGGTGTGAGGTCTTAGCGTGACTATTCCAGGAAGTCACACTATCTCGTGGGTTTAGGGCTTGTGAGTGTACCAAGTCCTAGAACCCGAGTCTTGATGTTTTGCCAAGACTCAACGACTTATTAGTCGGGACTACTTACACCTCTTTGTTTGCATCTTTGGGCACTCATATATCGATTGCTTTAAATTTATTTACAGTCTTTTATTTATTTATGTGTCCTTATATCTTTCTTGTTATCTGCATGAATATGGACTGATTTATTTATTTCGAAATGCTGTTTAGTATCCTATTGGCGCTACTTACCTGAGCTAGTCATTTATGTGTTTGACTGAGTGCAGATCCGCAATCGAGTAAGGGAAATGGGACAGTACTAGGAGATCTATTGTGAGGACTTTGGAGCGGTCTTCTCTCTCACATTTTTGTAGGTTTTGTATTGCTTATGTACATTGTTTTTGGCACATGGGACACATGGGTTTTGTTAGATATTTATATAGAGTATATACGGGGTTTCCACACTCTAGGTTGTCATAACTGATTTTTGTGAGTTGTTTCGATTTGTTTAAGTTGAAATTGTTTCCTCATAAACTTTGATATCTTATAAATTTGAATAACTTACGATAAATAATGAAAAATGATTAGGAAGGCTGACTAGGCTTGCGTTAACGTCGCGAGGAGTGACTCGGGGTCCACGTAAGTCTAGGTCGGGTAGAGCCCAGTTTGGGTTGTGGAACTGGGGCCGTCAGAGGTTTTCCTAGCAAAGTTTTTAATGAGACAATCTTAACAATATTATACTCATCTTAATATTTATGAGAATAGTGTACTTTTTTTCTCTTACTATATTTTTTCCCACAGGGTTTTTATTACTAAAATTTTTAACGAGGCACAATCTCTAAGCAAGTGTCATCAAAGGGGGAGTGTTGCGGAGTATGGATGACCATGCATGTACACCAACATATTGTGTAGTCATGTAACTTGTATTTCTCACTTAATAGTACCTCAACTTGTCTATGTATTGTCATGTTACTTGTAACCATTTCCAATGTACACACCAAGTTGGATTAAAAACTTCTCATTCCAACTATCGCGTTTCTTATCTTCTCCATTATAGTAGTAGTTTGTAGTAGTAGAAATTCTTAGTCTTATATTTTCTTTCTCTAGTTCTTAGCAACTTCCAACTCAATTTACAACACCAACTACTAATTGCTAATACTTGTTGGTTTTTTGGTGTGGCCCAAACACCAATAAGTCCAGCCATTAAAAGCTTATATTTCTAATTGAATTAGAATTGAAAACAGAAAGTGAAGACCAACGAAATAGGAGTTGGAATTTTAGGGATTTCGGTTCTACTAGGATACCGAGATTTCGATTTCACTAGCACTACAACTAAATGTTCTTTTAATGACACAAACTTTATAACAATTTTTTAAAAATTGTCAAAGAAATTAATTTAAGATGACATTTTTGGAGAAAAATATTATAGAAAGAGTAATGAACTCATATAAGTATAATGCTTTTATTTGATGACATTGGAAACAATATTTAATGACAATTTTGAGTTCCTAATAAAGCATGAGTTAAAATTAGGGCTGACAATTTGGGTCATGAAACGATTAACACGACACGACACGACACAACACGTAATAAACATGTCGTGGGTTTGGCTTAAGTGGGTCTGGGTCATAAACATGTTAACACGTTTATACACGGTTAATAAACGAGTCATTAACATGTCAACCTGCTTAACTCGCTTATGGCTCGCTTAACACGACTAAAGAATAATGTATAAATAATAAATATGGTATAATAAATAGATTGGTACAAAATTCACCCATTTGAATGCATGTTAATAGCATGATTTATTTATTTTATTTATAGACATCTTTTATCATATTTAAATTTATATTTGAGAGGAAATATTCATTTTACTTTTAATATATTATTTATGTTTTAGATTTTATTAATAATTATTTATTAAAAAAAAATAAAACTTTCACCAAAGTAAAATTTAGATATTTTTTTAGATGATTCTTATAATTTTGTTTATGTTATTATTACCAGTCATTTTTGTTTTATTATTAAGAGTAATAAATACTTGAATGAAAAAGTAAAGTAAAACTAACGACTATATACAACCACATTATATTTTATTGGCTATTTAATATTTGTTCGAATTTAATCATTTAAATATATTTTAAAAAGTAATAACCAAATTATAAAAGTTTAAATAAAATAAAATTTTTAAATACAATATTTAATAAATGGGTGGCACGAATACACGACACGTTTAACACAACCAACTTAGACACGAAAACGATTAACACGATTAATAAACATGTTATGTAATGGGTTTGCATTATATGGGTCATGACCAGTTTATGACACAACACGTTTACGACTCACCGACACGAATTGCCACCCCTAGTTAAAATAATGTGGGACATTTTACTCTCACTTTACACCTGTAAATTCAATAAAAAAAACAAAAAATATTGTGCCGCTTGCGTTCAATTTGATTTCGCGTTCGCTAATTACATAGAAGGTCACTCAACTTTATGTATTGTAACACTTTGGTCATAAAACTTTAGTTTGTAACAAAAAAGTCACTCTACTTTTGCAAAACTTTCATAAAAGTCACATTGGCTGATATGGCAATGATGACATGGCAAAGTGCAACTCGAGGAAGATCTGATACTCATCATTAGTTGTTTTTTCAAAGAAAAAATCCTAAATCTATTTATTTGTTTTTAAACTTTATTAAAATTAATGCAAGACTCGAGGATGATCCAACGACAATTGTTCATCTTCTTTATATGGAGGGGGTGGTTTGGTTGCCTTTGTGGGTGTGGCGATTTTGGAGAAGGAGAGGTGGCGAGGGACTAAGAGAAGCGGATGTGGGATATAACTTTGATGTCGGAGAAAAAGGTGGGCCAGGACAGAGGCGTTAATTTGAGGTCATTGGCAAAAAAACAACAATGTCGGAAATCATCACGTCTATCCATCTCACACTCTTAAATCTAAACACCCCCTTTAATTAATCCATCTTTCTCTCTGTCCAGATTTTCACAAATAAATCCTACCCAGATATGGGTTTCCTCTGTTTACTTATCTCCACAACTTTAATAATGCTGATTAACACTTCACAAATCAATCCACCTCTTGGACCACCCATCGTGAGCCCATTCGTCCGTTAATGGTGTAGCGCACCTTCTTTTCCCACATAAAAGCTCTAACCCGCTTCCCACCTCCGTTGTGTTGCGTCGCCCCTCGGCCTCTCTCTGTCGCCCGCCACACCCCCTTTGACTCCCGAAGAGGCGGCTGAAGCTACGCCTCCATAGCCACTGGCCCTCCATGTGAGGAAGATGAACAATTGACATTAGATCCTCCTCGAGTTTCGCATTAATTTTAATAAACTTTTAAAACAAAATAAATAGATTTAAGGTTTTTTATTTTAAAAAAACTAATGATGAGCATTGGATCTTCCTCGAGTTGCACTTTGCCATGTCATCATTATCACATCAGCCATGTGTGATTTTTATGAAACTTTTGCAAAAGTAGAGTGATTTTTTTGTTACAAACTATAGTTTTATGACCAAAATGTTACTATCGATAAAGTTGAGTGACCTTCTATGTAATTAACCCCTTCTCTTGTGAAGTAAGGGTAGATTAGTCATTTCAATTTCAAACCCTAAAAACACTCTCGTTCGCCATTTTCGCTCTCGCCCTCGCCCTCGCCCTCGCTCTCGCTCGAATTCCTTCACGCTCAATCGATCGAGCGATTCGTCTTCGCTACTTCACAGAGTCGAAGATTGAAGAGTTGGATTTCAATTTTTGGTGTTGATTCCTCTTCATTGCTTCGATTCACTTGTTCGGTTTGCTATTGCTGAAGGCTTCTCCGATTTGGGGGTTTTTCGACTAAGATCTGTTCGCAAATCGATTTTTGAGGTAAAATGCTTTGATTCTGATGTTTTTGTTGTGAAAGACATATTTGGGGGTTTGGATTTGCTTGGATTCATCGTTTGTTGTTGTCTCTTAAGTGATACACTACTACTTTTTTGGATCAATCGAAGCATATCTGAAGGCACTTGCGAAGTAGAAATCATCAATGTTTTGAATCCAACACTTCACTCCATGAATTGTTACTGATCAACAGTGCTTCACATGTTTTGATGTTTCTTCAAATCATCACTGTTTTGTGTGCTTTTATTGTGATTTGATTTGTTAGAGCTAGAATGAAGTAGGAAATCAATGTGTTTTTTGAGACTACTTGTTATGTAACAGTACCTGCTTTGCTTTTAATAAATTAACTCTGATTTAAATGAGTTGATCGAAGTTTGTGTTGAAGATGAGATAAATGGATTAGACAGAAGAGACTGTATAATCTGATACCATCTTTGTGCTTATAAGCAGAGATTGCTATAATTTTAATTTCTTCCTAAAATGATGAGTTTCTAATGCCTCAACTTAAACATTGTGCTTACATCTTTGTGCTTCTTGTAACTGTAATGTTTATATCCTAATTTGCATGCAAATGATTTCCTCATGCATGTGAATTGAAAACAGGTTTAATTGGAAGGATTTAAAGGAGTTGGAAAGGATATTATCAAGTTAAGTGTAGGAAATTGAGCGCAAAGGAAGAGTTTGATCCATGTGGACGTTAAGTGCACTAAATTGAGTGCAATTGAGTTTTATTTCAAGTTGGTTTGATTTATTTTTGCAAACTAGTTGTTTACTACAAAAGCATTTCTCTTTTACTAGCATTTCTCACCTTAACCTCACCCATGTCTGTCAAATCCGCACTCACCAAGGAGCAGGAATGATTGGCACTGTGACTGTCAACTAAAATATTTATAGACAATGATCTGCAATGGTTTTTGTTAAATCTTGTTTCTTCCGTTGCTCTTATAACTTGTGGGCTTATTGAGTTAATTCTTCTTGTGATGCTTAATTAAAGTGTTTTTTAGTACCCTTGTATATCTGATTTTCTATGAAATGAAGGAGCCGTTAATGTAATCTGATGTCACTGAAACTACAATTTCAGAGGTGCCGAATCTATAATAAGTGAGAATAACCAATCTTTTCCTTTTACAAACAGCCGTTAATGTAATTTGAATGATTTGGAAGCTGTCTTAGCGAGTAATCTATAGTGGGCACTTGGTTTGGTTCCTATTTGAATGGGGGTGATTTACTTTTTAATTTGCATTTGAGTTGCAAATATGATATCTAGTTAGGCACTTAGGCATATTACTTGTTCTCTTTTATTTTAGCGCAAGAAGTCCATCTGGTACTATTTTGTTTGTCTATAACTATATCTTGTTGCTTCTGCTGAGTGTTTATCAGGATGATGATTAAGTCCCAATTAAGTATGCCCATATAATATAGTATTACATACAGATTTTGCAAACAATGCATAATAATACACAATACAAAGATGGTTCCTGTAAGGTGTCCCTAGGCTCGCCACTGCGGGCACTGCAGCTGCGACTGCTGCTGCTTTAGTTAATGAGGTCCCATACGTACTCTAGCGCTAGCTCCCCCATTTCCTTCATTTTCTCTCTCTTGCTTTCTTTAATTTCAATGTACCTGGTCTACCAAGCTTAATTGATGAGCCTTTTCAACCTCCCTCCCTAATTACTTAATAAAGTGAAGCTAAAAATATTGGATGAATTAGAAGTGGCAATCTCATGATCAGCATCGCTGCTTGGAATTTTGGATATATGGCTGGTTTGCAGTGCAGGCTCACTCTAATCAGTTTTCAAGTGGCAGTGCTGTGTATATATATGTGCTCATGTTTGATGTATGAAGTTTGCTTTTGTGATGAGCAGCAGTACTTGCGTAGTTTTCAGGTACGGATGGTTATCACAACGGCTCTATTCTATCTTGTGAAAGGAGCAAGAGGAGCTCTAAAGAGTAATATTTGGATTGGAAAGTTGGGGATTTGACCAAATATCTTATATATGATGATGATGATGATAGAGCAGAGTAATTATTCTAGACATTATTAGTTCTATAACATCTTTTGGATACACTTGGGATTTGTTTTTGGTGCAGTTGAAGGATCAAAGGATTTGTTTAAGAAACCAATTTAAGCAGGGGAGATAAAGTGCAACTAGACAGAGACCCTTTTTCTAAAGTGCCAGTGCCCCTTTTAGGAAAGTACATCTGGAGAGAAGAACAGGTCTCTAAACATCAAGAGAGCAAATATGCGACATGCATGGCCTCTATTTGGTGTGAGAGATGTGGTTGTTGCTGCCTAGCTTTTTGCACTTCACTATTCACTAACTCTTTTTTACATTCCACGTATACCTTGCATATAGTTGATGTCCTAGTTAATGTCCATGTACCATTCTTAGTACCCTAATTGATTAGTTGAAACTGTTTTCATCCTTTGTTTCTTTCTTCTTTTTTTAAATCAGGGTGGCTCATTGCCTTATGCTTGGAAGTCCGCTATCAAAAGATCATTGTATAACGTTGGAACCGGTCCTTTGTGCTGCCTCGCCAGGCAAGTATTTTCTTTTGCACTACACTAAATTCACAATATTATATTCATGTTTACGGATAAGATCTCTTATGTCAGATTTCACTAGTGGTGTTTCTCACTGATTTAGAATGATTTATTTATTTGGCTTTGATGATCAAACTCATATTTTATTATGATTATATATTATCCTTCGGATTTTGTGAAATCTTCCAATTACTTGATGCGGTTGGCATGTAATTTGGGAGTAAGGCTTTGTTGTTGTTGAAGGTTTTGTTATGAGCTTTAGAAGAGTTTATTTTACAACGACAACAACAGAGTCTCAATCCCAAAAAGCATTGATATTAATCTTAAAATATTAGAATGTGGTCCTTAGCCTACATTGCTTTATTGTGAGAACTGATCAATATTTTGCGATGTAGATTTAAGAATTTTTTTTTTTTAATTACTGTTGTTGGTTGCCAAGTTATTCTCCTTTATGTTTTCACGGTCAATCTCACGTTCTTGCTTTTGTAGAGTTTTCCTACCATGGAGTTACCTTCCAATCAACAAAGTAGATTCAAAGGGCACAATTATGGGATTCCCATTGCCAGAGCAACATAAGTCATTCTTATTATCATGAAAGGTACACAAAATTAAAGGTTCATACACATAGACATACATGTCATGTATCCTAAAAAAGAAATTAACCTTTCAAGGCTATCTAAAAATGTTCACTACTCTATCCTTGATTTTTCATAAGTCAATTTCCTATGCCACTGGCCATCAGTTGTTGCTGTCGCGGCAATTCTTTGCGCAATGGCGTTTAACTCAATCAAACTATATGGAGAATGTCGTTGCTTATAGTTAATTACTTTTCCCAAACTTTAACGTATAGGTGCAATTCAAATTAGCTCATATTCAGTTCATAGTTTAATTATGATTAATAATGTGTATAAAATTAGTTATGAGTTTTACCTAACGTTTTTTTGTGCCATATTAATTGTATACATCTTTCTATTATGCCTACAATTGGACCAGGAAATGAAAACCAAGTCTTGGGAAGATTCATGCCGAAGATACACCAACAATGCAGAAGCAGAAGCATAATTTTTTTTTCAGTATTGCAACATGAATCTTCAATGAAGGTAAGTAAGAAATCAAAGATGCAAGGGAGCTGATATTCATTACTATCATTGCCCATCTATTTGTGGCATCTTCAGATTGTTGCAAGTGTACAACAATCCACCCTTAACAAAAAATTGACAATTGTCCTGTGAGTCTTCCTACTTAGAATTTAGTAGCTTCATTGTTGGTCTTTAGATTGTTATGTTCCATTTTTTAAGAATTTATTGAGATAACGTAAATGTATTTGGATTTTTTAATTAAATTAAAAAATCATTAATTTTTGTTCACTATTATCGTTAATATATAATGTATTCAATTATTTAATAGTTTTTTAATACATTTGGATTGAATGTATTAATTTTGTTCTAATTATCATATAGTTTTAACAATATTTATAAATTGTTGTTAAAATTAATTTAATAATAGTTATATAGTGTCATTAAATAGTTATGATGATAGTTGTAGAATGTCATTATATGCTTAAGTTGACAGTTTTAAAGTGTCATTAAACATTAAAGATGACAGTTTTAATGTTGTCATTGTAAGTTAATATTTTCCACGACACCCCCATTCTATGACTGTTAAAAATGGTCATCTTTTACTTTTGAAGACAAATTTTAAATGTCATTGATGGACATATTTCTTGTAGTGGTCATATAATTCCAAAAAGAACAGAGATAAAATGATCTTTCTAAATCAGTCTCTCATGCCAAAAAAGCATGACAGAATTTATTAGATCAGAGAGTAAAGCTTAGTGCAATGCAATCAAACAATAGGTTTGCTAAATCTCAACATAGCAGGGAAAGACCCATGAATCGGTCTCCTCAGACAAATTAGACGAAACATTAAAAACTCCTCAGCATTGTAAGAGAAGAAGCAACATAAATTTCAAATTTTTTTGCTCCTTTACCTACCTTTTCTTAATGTTATTCGAAGACATCTTCCAATTCACTCCAAGCACATCATACGAATTCTCAATCTCAACTCTCAAGTTTCGTGTAATCTAATGATATCAACGAAACAAGAGAAAGCTAAGACAAATAATGCAAGACAAATGACCTCTTTTTTCTCTACACATATAAGAGGTCGTAGAGAATTAAAACAAAATAGATAAGTTAATTCCTAAAAACTTGGCCTAAACCAAGCAACACAATAACATTTCCTGAAAATGTAAACCTCAATCGAACAGTTCTACTTCCCAAACATACATCACTAGATTCAACGATGAAGACTAAAATTGATAAACCCTAATATCCTCAATCAGAGCTCCAATCACACGAAAGTTCTATTTTTTCTGAATTGGGTTTCTACGTTTATTTCTAACTTCTTTGAAATTGAATCGAATTCCCCCAATTTAAACAATTTGTTTTTTAGGATTTCAATTTAAGTTCATCAATCAGTATTATAATCTACTGTTGTTGTGGAATTGTGAAATTTTTGTTGACGCTTGTGTTTGTTGTGGAATTTAGATATGAAAGTGAATTCTTTTTCGGCATCAACCTCATCTTGGATATGATTTGGATATTGGGGTGCAACAATTCGAAGAGAAATCATCAAAAGAAGTACGTCGAGGAGGCGGGTAGTGATAGCTCGGTGTCTTTTTTTGCTTCCCTTTCGTGTTTTTCATCGAGTTATGAGAGAAACGACGAGCTCCGAGAGGATGCTGTCAAAGCGGGAGCATGGGCGTCAGAAGGACAAACATAGAAGTGGAGATAAGGGGAAGAAGGTGAAGGTGGATAGGATTAGGAGAAGTCGTAAGAGGAGGAATGAAAAAGAGGGTAGGGGAGATAAGAGAGGAAAAGAAGAGAAATCGCGAAATAGGAGGAAAAAGGGGGATTCTAGTAGTTTATCTGAAAGTGAAGAATTACGAAAGAGCGTATCGGCAAAGAATATAATTGACAGTATATTGCAAACATTTCCTAGTGTAGCTGTTGAATTGAAGCAGGTATCATCCTTTCATCTTCATAAATTCGGATTTCATGATTAATCACAATGTTCAAGGTTTTAGCTTTTTTAAGTACGTATCAACAACATAAAATAAATGTAGCAGAGATGAAGATACTTAGGTTGATGTGTGGTAAAACTAGTAAAGGTAGAATAAGAAATATAAAAAATTCAAAGACAAGTAGAAGTAGCACCAATTGACACAAAGATTAGGGAAGGACGATTGCGATGGTTTCGTCACTTGCAAAGACGGCCTACAATGCCCCACCAGGAAACTCGACTCAATAGAAGTGAAGAAATAAAACAAGGTAGAGATAGACCAAAGTTAACTTAGGACACATTAATTAGGAGGGATTTGAATAGTTTGGAAAGCTCACCATCAATTGCACTAAATCGAGCACAATGAAAGAGTTTGATCCATGTTGCCGACCCCAATTAATTTGGAATTGAAGCTATGTTGTTGTTGATGATCTAGGTTTAGCTTTTTAAATTGGTAAGCATTTTAACTACTTATAGTACTCTATTAATCGAGCACAATGGAAAAGTTTGGTCCATGTAGCCGACCCCAATTAATTTGGGACTGAGGCTATGTTGTTGTTGTTGTTGTTGTTGTTGTATAATACTCTATTAATCAAGTAACTGTGCACTAGTTCTTGTTGACAATTTTACTATTTCTTTTAATTGTTGTTGATGACATGGGATCAATTAATTAGGAGGGATTTGAATGGTTTGAAAAGCTCACCATCAATTGCACTTAATCGAGCACAATGGAAAAGTTTGATCCATGTAGCCGACCCCAGTTAATTTGGGACTGAGGCTATGTTGTTGTTGTTGTTGTTGTTGTTTTAATTGTTGTTGATGGAATAGTGTATTATGGCAGCTACTACAAATGGTTGATGATGGGCAGGCTGTTGACATTAGTGGGATTTCAGACAGAGCTTTAGTTAAACAATTGAAGAAGCTTTTTGCCTCTTTACGCCTTAAATCAAGTGTAACTGGGGTCTATTTACTACCTTCCAAAGCTCATCCTACATTAGAAGCAGTTGGCCCTGTGATTTCGACATATCTAGCATCTCAAGAGCAACAAGATGTTCATAGTGTAGCACCGAATCATGAGCAACCTATGCCATCAAATGCACAATGTGGAAAAATTATGAACGAACCTGATGAAGGCAAAAGTGTAGAATCATCTGAGAATGATGATTTGCCGGCTCCAAGAAGAAGGTGATCAAATTCTTTAGTTTTTACTCTTCTACTTATTTGTCTGGAAACACGCTTTTAAGACATTGTTTACCATTTCTTATGGGTGTTTTAATGGCTTTTGTAGGTTGATTGGCCCTGAAATGCCATCTTCTGAGTTGCTTGCTGCTGCTGCAAAGTTAACTGAAGCAGAGGCTGCCTTAAGGTACTTTTTTTTTCTTGAGAAGATTGAGACTATGCAAGTTGGTATGGGTGGGAAATTAGTTGACAGAAGTTCGCTTATGAGTTTTTTTTTTTCAGTTTTGTTTTTATTTTCTTCTTTTTTTTTTGTGTTGAAACTTTGTCTATTCAACTTCACAATCTAAATCTTATTCGGGCTTACATTTAGTCCTTCTGCTCTCTATATGGATTCAATTTAGGGAAGCTGAGGTTGAGACTGATGCCGATTTATTTATTGGTCCTCCACCACCTGCTGTAGTTGCAGAAGCTGAATCCGCAAATGAGGCTGAGCGCTTTGAAGAGGTAAAGAGCTTATCTTTTTACGAATTGTTAGTCAAGTTGCCAATTAAATCTTACTTTTTCTTAGTTTGCCATACCATGGATTTCCTGACATTCAAGTCCATGAGCACATAACCGTGGATTATCTTTTTAGGAATTAACGTATCTCTCTTATTTTATAATTCTCTATGACCTCTTATCTGTGCAGAGAAAGAAGAGGTCCTTTGTCTTGCCTTATTTGTCTAAGCTTTCTCTTGTTTCATTGATATCATCAGATTACACGAATCTTGGGAGTTGAGATTGAGAATCCGTATGATGTGCTTGGAGTGAATTGGAAGACGTCTTCTGATAACATTAAGAAAAGGTAGGTAAAGGAGCAAAAAAATTGATATTCATGTTGCTTCTTCTTTACTATGCTGAGGAGTTTTTAATGTTGCGTCTAAATTGTCTGAGGAGACCGATTCATGGGTTTTTCCCAGCTATGTTGAGATTTAGCAAACCTATTGTTTGATTGCATTGCACTAAGCTTTACTCTCAGACCTAATAAATTATGTCATGCTCGTTTGCCATGAGAGATTGATTTGGAAAGACCATTTTCTCTCTGTTCTTTTTGGAATTTTATGACGTAGAAAGCAAGCTAGTTCCCTAACATTTGGATCTTGAAATTTCATAATATGAAGGAGTTTTCTTTTTTCTTTTCAAGTATTAGTATAAAATTGTTCTGAAATAAATTTTACAATTTCCTTAAGCAATGTTGCACTCAAAAATGAAAGAATTATAGCCCCTAAAGATGGACCAAGAAGGACCAGATTTTTTTTGTCTTCTATGTTGTATGCCTATTTGATACACTTACAAGTTAACCGAGAGTCTATAACCATAATAAGCATTCTAGTGGTGGAGGTAGTTGGCAATGATTATTAGGCAATGCGAGTTTTCATTTGGGTGTTTTGAAACTGGCTGCAAACAAATTCTAGGTGCTATTAGCAATGATGGTTATTGGTGTTAATGAGCAAAATAGTGGTTATTGGTTGTACTTCTTTTGAATGTTCTGTGCCTTGTTTGTGGAATCTGCTTGGGTTGGCGGCAGACTTATGGTTTCACGAGGAGTTTGCTTGATTTTTCTTGCGATTTGAATAATTTGAGAGAATGATATTGTTTACAATCTCATCGCCTTGTAGCTAATGAATACAGTGAAGTGAAATCTAATTTGATGATTTTTGGTTTTTATATGATTTGTCCATTGCCATTGAAGGATTGAGCGCGACTTGACCCCCTCCGAAAAAAAAAGGATTGGAGGAAGGAGTATTTTTATTATATGCTTGGACTCTAATTCCTGCCTTTAATTCTATTTATGTATTTGTTTTTGTCTATTCAGGTACTGGAAGTTGTCTCTAATGGTTCATCCAGACAAATGCTCTCACCCACAGGCCCATCAAGCATTTGTTGCGCTAAACAAAGCTTTTAAAGATATACAAGACCCTGATAAGGTGCGTATTAAAATGGGAGGTTTTATATCTTGCAAATTAATGATTGTGAATACGACAAATAAATTTGATTATTACAGGTATTGGAGGGGCCCTACGAGCAGCATTTAGAATATTTTGGCACATCGTAATTGAATATTTATTTTCAACTTGATTTGGTACTGCTTGGTTCTTGTTCTAAATATTAATTGAAGGATCTTACCTTGCTGATTTCTCCTAACCTTGTTGCCATTTCTCCTTTTCTTTGTCAGAGAAAAGCTTTGGATGACCAAATTCAGAAAAAGGAAGAGCAGGAAGAAATGAAGGTATATGCTTGTGCAAAATCTCCACCCTCTTCCTTCAGTGCCTGTCTGCTGTTGATTATTAAGATTATCGTTTGATTTTGATTAGCTAGTACTCCCTCCGGTCAATATTATAAGTTGTTTTGATTAAAACACATAAATTAAGGTAGCCTTAATTATATGTGTACTTTACATATATGTTCTTTTTTTTTAAGTAACCGTGGGTATCCAAACACTTTGTCTGACTAGTCCCACGAGCCCTGGGATTGCTGAAAGGGACCACCAGTGGCCCGATGTTTGGCTGTCGTGGGGAATCGAACCCGAGGTCGTGCGTTTAACCCACACAACCTCGTCCTTGCCCTTACCACCGGGCCACACCCGTCCAGGTTACATATTTGTCATTTGACATAAAATGAATTGAAGAATTGAAGAATCTTTTTTTGAAGCCTAATTAAAGAATCTTAATTGTAATAAGTGTTTGGGTTGTATATGGGTAACATAGGTAAAAAGCAATAAATACACTCTTAAATTCTGAAAACGACTTATAATTTTGGAAGAGGGGTTTTTGCTAAAACGATTTATAAAAATGACCAGAGGAAGTATTTCCCTTCCCGAGATTTCCTCAGTGGCTGAATAGGTAGTGGAAGTCCTTGAGACTTTTTGCTGCACGTTTTAGTCATTTTATTTTCCGAATGTCATCTTTAGTACATGGACGTTTAAGATTCTCGGGAGAAAACATTTTTAAACTGTACTTATTTCGTCAAAGGAAGTGCATATGGTTGTTTCGATTGTTATTGAGTTTCCTTGCTGAAATTATTTTCTTTTCTTACTCTAGGCTGAGTTGCGAGCAATGCGTGAAGCTGCACAATGGAGAAAATTGCAAGGTTATTTACTGTCTAATATGTTGTTACCTTTCTTAAGCTGCATTCATGAAATAGTTTATTTCTCTGCTAACCTTTTTGGTCGTCTCTTTATATACAAAGTGACACCCCCACCCAGCTGTTAAGATGCAATGTTTTTTTTTGAAAGCATTAGAGGAAGAAGCCATCCACAATTGGATAAGGATAACAAGATATTTATCAAGGCAAAAGAAGCAGCTATATGCCATAGTTGGAACTTGGATTAAACCAAAAAACAGCAACAATTAGAAAGATCAAATGGAGGAAAGATATATTCAATCAAAACTTGCTTGAAAAATATTGTCTTGCAAACTGAATATTCATGAAATATGGTCCATGGAATAGGATTGCAAGGCACATATGTATACTTTTGAGGCACATGCTCAAAACAGTTGTTGGTGTCCCTTTTGATTATGCTTCTAGGTGTTTGCGCATATCTTAAATGTTTATCTAATTAATTCCAACAACTGTACATGAAAAGTTTGTTAAAATTATGTCGCGTCTATCACTTCTAATGTTTCATATGACAGATGGTTAACTAGGTTCTGATACATGAAATAGGTTTGGAAATGGAAGAACTTATAGTAGCAACCCTGGACCCTTAAAAGCTTCTTCACATTACAGGTGGTTAACATTGTTCTATTGTATGCAATCATGGGAAATGAAAAATGAACAACTCATAGAAGCAAATTTTGCTCGTTAGACAAAAGGAATGGAAAAATATCGACTCCCAGCCCACCCCATCCCCTCCAAAAGGAAGGGTGAAAAGGAAATGTTTCCTGTTCAGATTCGATTCTATAATTCTATCTCGATTTGTTTCGGACAGTTCGCATGTTGTTCATTGTTTCAGTGACACTTAAAATGTATTGTTTGTAAAAATGTGCTTTCATCCATGTTTAAGATTATCTTAATTGCTGTTACAATCTCAGGTATATCAATGGAGGGTGACGAGGAGCTACTAGCTGAGCCCGAGTTGCCACCAAAGAGAGAGGAGTGGATGACGACACTCCCTCCCGAAAGAAAAGTGAGGGCATCTTTGATCTTGGTTAACAACTTGAACTAGTCGCCTAGTTTTTTCTTGATCTAACTTAGAAGCACTTTTCATCCTCTTTGAAGGCAGGTGTGAGTATGCATTCTACCACATCTTTTAGCAGGGGTGGAAAAGCGGGTCGAGGTGATACTAGCAGTTGGACAGATACGCCTTTAGAAAAAGCGCAAAAAGCAAAAATGAAGTATTCTCCTGGAGACTTGGTCATTAATTTTTTTCATGTCATTTATGAAACTTTCACGAAATCTCATTTAAGTAACTACTTGTGATGTGTTCTTGTTTGCAGTTATTTAGAGGCTTATAATGAAGCTGCTGCACTTGCTGGTAGTGCTGAAAAGAAGCGAACCAATTCAGATGCAGCGTTGGTTGATCAGTACAACAGCGTCAAACGTTCGAAAACGTTGATGCAAAAGCACCATGATGAGCGTTCGTCTAAAAGAAAAGAGAAAAAGGAGGAGAAGAAGAAAGACGAGTGGGAAGGGCAGCATCCATGGAAGCCTTGGGATCGCGAGAAGGATTTAACCGCTGGGCGACTAAAGGTGAATCTTGATTCAGAGAGCATGGTGCAGGGACTGTCTTCCCGGTTCTCCTCCGGAAACATTCAGAGAAATTTCTTGTAAGAATGTATGAGGTTTAAACAAATATGTTACGGCGCTGTCCTGTTGATCCTGGCATCGCAGTTGTATCAATTAAGTTCTGATTTTCCTCCAAATCAGTTTGTTTAATCTTAATCTTTTCTCATCTCATAATTTCTTGCGACAGAGGTACAAGGATAACCCAGTCTCTTTCTTTAGACTTTCCTTGCACTTAGCAGATTTTGTTTACATCTAAAGCTGATTTAGTGATTATGACAGAGGTACAAGGGTAACCCAGCGCTCAGCCTCATTTGCTGATTCAGCTTCTGCAACTACAGCAGGTGGTGGAGGACCAATAAATAAAGAGGGCCGCTAAGGGCACCCTACCTTTTCATGAAGACACTCAGTTAATGTGGGCACAAACCAATTTACCTGGGGCACCCAAAAATTAGACCCGAAATACCCAAAATACCCCTCGTGCAAAAAACTCTCGCACCCCACCACCCCCACCACCACCTTCACCGAAATCTTGTGGAAGAATCTATTTCTTTTGAACCGACCCTGTGAGAGGGATCTTCGAAATCGTGTTTCCGTGTATCCCCTTGTGTTTCTCTTTCGTTGTACGAGTTTTTTGCAGTTCGTAGGGTCGGGGTGTGAGCCGATTTCGTCTCCAAGTTAGGGCTCGGTTGAAGATCGTTGAACACATATTTTACGCGAAATCGATCGTTTGAAGGTACGTTTTTAGTATACTTAAGTTACATTTGGTAGAGTAGTTGTAATGTGTGTGTGGCGGTTTGTTGAATGGTTAAAAAAATGGGAATTCGCGGTTCTCGGCCATACAGGCCAGAGACCGTGCTAACTGTCTCGGTCAAGCATGGCCGAGATAGAAGCTAAATTTTTGGGAACTCGAAGTCTCGGCCACAAAGGCCGGAAGAGTTCAAAGTGTCTCGGTTACGCATGGCCGAGAATACTTCAGTTATCTCGGCCGAGACATGACGAGAGCTAGAATTAATGCTAGGTAATGTGGTGTCGGTGGTGTACAACCGAGAGTTACAAAGTACTCTCGGTCGTACCATACCGTGACCTAATTACACCTCTCGGTCCTCTATGACCGAGACATCACCATACATCTCGGTCCTGCGAGGCAGATACAATCGCGCACATCGACGAAACTTCGGATAACCGCAAAAAAAACACAATAAATTTGCAAAATTACCTCAAGTTCGACCTCTTGCTCTTGCACCGTAGCGATACAATCTTCCATTATATAGTGGAAACAAGTTCGGATTTGAGGAAATTACCAAACCCTACGTTGACAAACAAATTATCATTTTCACGAGTTTTCACAACTAAACGCTTCTAATAAACCATCATATGGTTGTCAAACATTGTTACCTCGCTGTCGGATGATGTCAATCCGCAAGAATCGATAAACGCTCGACAAACGCAATGTGACTTTGTGGTTCAACCTTGTGGTGGGGTGCCCTTTTTCTTTGTCAAAATGATTTGTGGGGTTTGAATCATTATATATACAGGGGCAAAAGGGTCTTTTTCAGTTTTGCTGGAATTTTTACAAATAATTTGAGTGCCTTCATTAAAAGGTGGGGTGCCCTTAGCGGACCTCTAAATAAATCGGCATCAATCTCATCCTCAGCTTCCCTAAATTGAATCTACATAGAGAGCAAAAGGACGAAATGTAAGCCTCAATAAGATTTTGATTGGAAAGTTGAATAGACTAAGTTTCAACACAAATAAAAAAGAAAATAATGTCAAAACTGAAAGAAAAACTCATAAGCGAACTTAAGTCGACCAATTTCCCAACCATACCAACTTGCAAAGTATCAATCTTCTCAAGAAAAAAAAAAAAAAAAAAAAAGTACCTTAAGGCAACCTCTGCTTCAGTTAACTTTGCGGCAGCAGCAAGCAACTCAGAAGATGGCATTTCAGGGCCAATCAACCTACAAAAGCCATGAAAAGACGCTTAAGCTAATATGAAAATACTAATCGAGAAACAACACCCATAAGAAATAGTAAACAATGTCTTAAAAGCGTGTTTCCAGACAAATAAGTAGAAGAGTAATAACTAAAGAATTTGATCACCTTCTTCTTGGAGCCGACAAATCATCAGTCTCAGATGATTCTACACTTTTTCCTTCATCAGGTTCGTTCATAATTTTTCCACATTGTGCATTTGATGGCATAGGTTGCTCATGATTCGGTGCTACACTATGAACATCTTGTTGCTCTTGAGATGCTAGATATGTCGAAATCACAAGGACAACTACTTCTAATGTAGGATGAGCTTTGGAAGGTAGTAAATAGACCCTAGTTACACTTGATTTAAGGCGTAAAGAGGCAAAAAGCTTCTTCAATTGTTTAATTAAAGCTCTGTCCGATATCCCCCTAATGTCAACAGCTTGCCCATCATCAACCATTTGTAGTAGCTGCCATAATACACTATTCCATCAACAACAATTAAAAGAAATAGTAAAATTGTCAACAAGAACTAGTGCACAGTTACTTGATTAATAGAGTACTATAAGTAGTTAAAATGCTTACCAATTTAAAAAGCTAAACCTAGATCATCATCAACAACATAACTTCAATTCCAAATTAATTGGGGTCGGCAACATGAATCAAACTCTTTCATTGTGCTCGATTTAGTGCAATTGATGGTGAGCTTTCCAAACTATTCAAATCCCTCCTAATTAATGTGTCATAAGTTAACTTTGGTCTATCTCTACCTTGTTTTATATCTTCACTTCTATTGAGTCGAATTTCCTAGTGCGGCATTGTAGGCTATCTTTGCAGGTGACGAAACCATTGCAATTGCCCTTCCCTAATCTTTGTGTCAATTGGTGCTACTTCTACTTGTCTTTGAATTTTTTATATTTCTTATTCTACCTTTACTAGTTTTACCACACATCCACCTAAGTATCCTCATCTCTGCTACATTCATTTTATGTTGTTGATACGTACTTAAAAAAGCTAAAACCTTGAACATTGTGATTAATCATGAAATCCGAATTTATGAAGATGGAAGGATGATACCTGCTTCAATTCAACAGCTACACTAGGAAATGTTTGCAATATACTGTCAATTATATTCTTCGCCGATATGCTCTTTCGTAATTCTTCACTTTCAGATAAACTACTAGAATCCCCCTTTTTCCTCCTATTTCGCGATTTTTCTTCTTTTCCCCTCTTATCTCCCCTACCCTTTTTTTCATTCCTCCTCTTACGACTTCTCCTAATCCTATCCACCTTCTTCCCCTTATCTCCACTTCTACGTTTGTCCTTCTAACGCCCATGCTCCCGCTTTGACGGCATCCTCTCGGAGCTCGTCGTTTCACTCTCATAACTCGATGAAAAACACGAAAGGGAAGCAAACAAAGACACCGAGCTATCACTACCCGCCTCCTCGACGTACTTCTTATTTTGATGATTTCTCTTCGAATTGTCGCACCCCAATATCCAAATCATATCCAAGATGAGGTTGATGCCGAAAAAGAATTCACTTTCATATCACAAGCGTCAACAAAAAATTCACAATTCCACAACAATAGTAGATTATAATACTGATTGATGAACTTAAATTGAAATCCTAAAAAACAAATTGTTTACAAATTGGGGGAATTCGATTCAATTTCAAACAAGTTAGAAATAAACGTAGAAACCCAATTCAGAAAAAATAGAACTTTCGTGTGATTGGAGCTCTGATTGAGGATATTAGGGTTTATCAATTTTAGTCTTCATTGTTGAATCTAGTGAGTATGTTTGGGAAGTAGAACTGTCCGATTGAGGTTTACATTTTCAGGAAATGTTATTGTGTTGCTTGGTTTAGGCCAAGTTTTTAGGAATTAACTTATCTATTTTGTTTTAATTCTCTACGACCTCTTATATGTGTAGAGAAAAAAGAGGTCATTTGTCTTGCATTATTTGTCGTAGCTTTCTCTTGTTTCGTTGATATCATTAGATTACACGAAACTTGAGAGTTGAGATTGAGAATTCGTATGATGTGCTTGGAGTGAATTGGAAGATGTCTTCAAATAACATTAAGAAAAGGTAGGTAAAGGAGCAAAAAAATTTGAAATATATGTTGCTTTTTTTCTTACAATGCTGAGGAGTTTTTAATGTTTCGTCTAATTTGTCTAAGGAGACCGATTCATGGGTTTTTCCCTGCCATGTTGAGATTTAGCAAACCTATTGTTTGATTGCATTGCACTAAGCTTTACTCTCTGATCTAATAAATTATGTCATGTTTTTTTGGCACGAGAGACTGATTTAGAAAGTTCATTTTATCTCTGTTCTTTTTGGAATTATATGGTAGGATACCGAATTGAAAAAAAATGAGAGAGAAATTGGGGAGACCGAATATATATATTTTTAGGGAGAAAGTTCAAGCATTGAAAAGTCGACTTCGAGAGTTCGACTTGGTGGCCAATTGGTGTGCGCATTCAAGTTGAAGTGTGCAATCTCTCTAGTTTTTCTCTCTACATTGAAATCAAGATCTTGAATCTGAAGACCCGCGGAGAGGCTTTGGTGATTTCTTGGTATTCTAGAAAAGAGGTGCAAGGGTTTGATACAATTGGGGTAGTTTTTCCTCATACTAGTGTGATCATCTAAGTTCTCGGAAGAGGTATTTTTGTATTACTCCATTGTTAGTGAATCTCAAGCAATTGAGATATCTTGTACTCTTTATTCACATAGTGGATTGTTTGGAGTTTGGCCCGTGGTTTGTACGTCTGATTTGGAGGGTTTTCCACGTTAAGTCTTACGTGTTTTGTGGTGTATTTATTTTCGTGCATTAGTTGTGGTTTGGTGGGATTTTTATTCATTCGTTTCGTTGATCAAAAGGGTTGAGTAACCCCAACAAGTGGTATCAGAGCGCCGCGGTTAGATCTTGACCCGTGAATAATTGTGGGAATCGAGATGGGTGAAAAAAATCATGTATGGTCAAGTTGACTTCTTCGAATTATTCAATTTGGCAACCTATGATGGAAGATCATCTTTATTGTAAAGATTTGTTTGATCCAATTGAACTTGGACAAACCAAACCAGAAGGAACATCCGATGCCGATTGGAAGAAAATGCGTAGGAAAGCTTCTGGGACTATTAGAAAATGGGTTGACCACAATATCTATCACCACATCAGTAAAGAAGTTGATGCGCAAGTGTTGTGGAGAAAATTGTAAGGTATGTGTGAGAGAAAAAGTGCACAAAATAAGGCTTCTCTGAATAGAAGGCTTGTAAACATGAAGTACAAAGATGGACGGTCAATGATAGAACACTTGAATGATGTCGAAGACTTGATTAATCAGTTAAGTGCCATAAAGATAGTGTTTGAGGATGAGTTACATGCACTATTAATTTTGAGTTCTTTGCCAGAAAGCTGGGAAACATTGGTGGTGTCTCTCAGTAATTCGGCCCCAGGTGGTGTTTTATCTTTATCTATGGTACGTGATAGTCTCTATGATGAGGAGACAAGAAGAAAGGATAAAGAGATTGATACTTCACAAGCTCTTGTTACTACAGAAGAACACAGAGGCATAAGTATATCTAGAGGTCCGAGAGGGCGGAGCAAATTTAGAGATGAGTCTCAAACAAAGGGAAAATTTGCTTGTTTTCATTATGGCAAGGAAGGGCATATTAAAAGAAATTGTAAAGTGTGGAAAAGAGAACAGAATGATGAGAAAAATCGGAACAAAGCGGATGATCGAAACACTACAACTACTATATCAGATGCAAATGAAGAACTGGTTCTGCTTTCTTTTGTTGAGGATCAAGGTCACGTCACTAATGCAGATAGTGAACGAGTTGTTGATTCAGGAGCATCATTTCATGCTACGTCGAGGAAGGATGTCTTCTCTGTTTATCGAGCATGGAATTTTGGAAATGCAAAGATGGGGAGCGACAGTTTTACATATATAGTTGGCATAGGAGATGTCTCTGTGCAAACAAATGTTGGTTGCACGGTGATTCTGAAAGATGTGCGACATGTTCCAGATTTGCGTCTGAGTTTGATATCTACTCATGCTTTGGACCTAGATGGTTATTATAACATCTTTGGGGGCAATGAGTGGAAACTCACAAAAGGCTCAATTGCTGTTGCTAGAGGAAAATCGAGCTACACACTTTACAAGACTCAATTGAAGACCGTCAAATGTGACCTGAATGCAGTTGAAGATGATTCTTCACCAGATTTGTGGCATAGGAGGCTAGGTCACATGAATGAGAAAGGGTTGCAGATGTTGGCAAAGAAGTCTCACATCCCTTTTGCCAAAGGTAAAATTCTAAACCCTTGTGATGATTGCTTATTTGGTAAGCAACATAAAGTTTCTTTTTTCTTCATCATCTGAGAGAAAAAGAAATCTACTTGAGTTAGTTTTCTCAAATGTTTTTGGTCCCATTGATGTGGAAACTATAGGAGGTAGCAGATATTTTGTTACTTTTATTGATGATGTTTCACGGAAGGTTTGGGTGTTTGTTTCGAGAACTAAATGTCAGATTTTTTAGTACTTCAAGCGGTTCCATATCAAGGTGGAAAAAGAAAAATGAGTATCTTTGAAATGTCTTCATAGTGATAATGGAGGGGAGTATATGTAACGGCCCAAAATCTCTAATCGTGTTTAATGCTCTAAACAGGATCAACGACCCGTATCGTGGGACCCACACCGTGATATGTCCATTGACCGATGCAAGAGCCGATGTATATTTTATATTTGTGGTGATGTATGCCTAGTGTATTGTATATGTGTAGACCATTAAGTCAATTTTATACGGGTGTATAGGTATCGAGACGAGCGGGGACGCACCTCGAGTTGCGTGTCGACGTGGGACCGAGGTAGCGACATATGGGGTAAGCTTCATCTATTTGAACTAATGTTGGTTTTATAAGTAGCTTTAATGTGGTCACATTTAATTAAACATTAATGTGCCTAAAGTTAAGAAAATAAAATAATGAACACAAGATGTGCATCGAGACATCGAGACACGTATTAACCCATCAAGAGGTCAAGTGAGTCAACTTGTTGAGTCACTCAAACATGACTTGAGGGACAAGTGGGACAAGGTGGTCCATTAGTTGAGCCTCGAGATACGTGTGCACACAATGATCAATGGCTATAGTTTAAACATATCACATAGTCAAGATGGAGTATATAAGTCAACAATTTGGTTTCTTATCCTCATCAAAAATCGTTTGTTCAAGGTGGAAGAGAAAGAGGAGAGTTGCTGGTGTGATTTTGGTGGAGGAGAGGAGAGCTTCATTGAAGGTTGAGTGAAGAAGGAGTTCTTCAAGCTAGGTAACTCCTCCACTCCATTACCATAGCCAAGTTTGTGAATTCATGTAAATTGATGTTGTGGTTGTTGTTTTACGTTGGGTTTGATGTTAGGGACCTCTTGTAGTGTGTATGAGGGTCCTTAAGGCGTTAATATGGCCTATGTGTGGCAAAAACCCAGAATTCGAAATGTAGAATTCTAGGTTCTGCTGCACATAGCGCGTTAGGTAGAAAATATGGCGCTAATGTCAACAGTTAGCGCGCTAATATTGATTAGCGCGCTAGACAGTTGAGGTAGCGCGCTAATGTGACAATTAGCGCGCTACTAGTTCAAACTTAGCGCGCTAATTTCCCAGCCAGTACTAAAAATCAGCAAGTTCCAAAAATGGTCTAAACACTATAAATGGGTTCAAACTTACTTTAAAACCTATCAAACAACTCCAGGGGACTAAGAGGAGATCTTGGAAGTTCGGGTACGCATTTCGGAGTGTCGAGAGATCGGATATGCTAGGATAAGCGTCGTGAATTGTAAGTAAAGCTGTGAGAATTTTATATTTCATTTCATTGACTCTTATCATTTAATGGTCTATTTGTAGACATTGCTACTTGTAATCTCACATCATGTTGTTCTTGTGTTTATTCATGATTGAATAGTGTGACATGATGTCTTGTGAGGTGTTTCATTGATTCAAATTCTATTCTTGATGATATTCTTGATAGGTAATTTGTCAAAAGCATGCTATTGAGATAAGTTGACTTGGTTTAGACTTGTATTCTATTTCTTTGGGCTTTGTAGCCTAACTAATGTTGAAATCCTAGAGAATTAGAACTATTTATCTTTGGAAACTAAACTAGGAATTATCTAGTGTCTATTGCACAAGAGATGCGCGGTTCACGGGGACATGGGTCTACCGGGGTTCCGGCACTCACCACTACACTTGCGCAGCACACGAGTTATGGGACTCGGGGTGGTCGGCAAGTATGAGATAAATGATGTATATGCATAGAGCGCAGCTCCGCTAGTTGTATGAGATATGTTGAGCGCATCTTCATATAGTAGTGGAAAAGGTTAGGTGATAGTTTATCACCGCCGACCAGACGTAGATCATCTCGACTTAGCCTGTGTCGGTTTATAAATTTTTAACTGGGGTATTTACTTGCATTACTTGATTCAACAATTCTTTCTCTACTTTATGCTTTTAAATACCTGTCTTATATTTTAGAAATGTGGTATATAATTCTCCAGTTATTACTTAAATATCCATATACTCACCGTCTAGTTTGTGACGGTGGGTGTAGGTCCGTCGAGCAGCAGCAGACCAGGGAAGGAGAAGAACGACGACTTTCTTTGAGCATCTTAGCGATTCTCCTATCTCATTTTGTATGACTTGACTTTTATTGTATTATTACTATTTATGTCTTTATTATGTATTTTTGGGTTGTATAGTGGGTTGAGTGTATAGTTCATGTTTTGAAACTGATATATATACATGCATGTGATGCTGTGTATTCTTGGTTTTCCACCTTTAGAATTTTTGAGTAATAAGGGCTTCCGCATATCTTTTAAACTACGTGATAATATTAAAACGATAAAAAGTTTTAATTAACTCTGACATTTAATAATATTTGAACGTGTATATCGAAGAATATAGGGACAAAAGGCTGACTAATACGTAATTAAGTCTTATGTGATTAGGATTAAGGTCTGATTACAGGATTAGGCTGGGCAGTGCCCTGTATAGAAGAAGGGGCAGTCACAGTTGGTATCAAAGCATAGGTTTAGAGACCTATATGGATAAAACACAAACCTTAATTGTGGAAACCAGATGAATTTCGCCTAGAAACCATTAATTGGGAAGTGAGTGACAATGAGATGGGGATTTCTTATATGTACTTGTTAATTTCTCTGTGTATATATATATATATATATATATATTATGCGTTGTGTGACGTAGAAGCTGATTCACGTTCGCTATCCATTGCAGACCCCGATGGATGATACACGAGGGAGAGGAGATGCAGAGCCTGGTGGCAGTCAGCCAATTACTGTTGCGGAGAATTTACGAGTCGGTCGTGACCGAGTGACTCAAGGCCGCGGCTTCGATTTCATCGCTTTGATGACCGCCCATTTTGCTCCACCGGCATCGACATCGACTCCTACGACTGCTACACCGACTGTACATGTGCCAACACTTCCTACTGCATTTTTAGCAGCGCCGATAGCCGTGACCGCACCAGTGGTCGAGACAACGAAGCGATGCACTGTCCCCACACCGCATCCTCTAGCACATCTGTCGAAGTTTAGCTTGCGAAAGACTTCATCAGACTCAAGCCAGCTTACTTCGATGGAGTGCGAGATTTCCAAAACTAGGCTATGTCGCCTATCCAAAAGGTGCTATTAGTTGGCTGGGTATTTCCCGCTGATGTGGACACATGAATAGCGCCTTTTCAAAAGGCGCTATTCATGTGTCTGGTCCACGTAGGACGACCTTACACTGATAGCGCCTTTTGAAAATGCGCTATCAGTGTGAGGTTGTCCTACGTGGACTATGTTTACACGAATATCGCCTTCTGTAAAGGCGCTATTCGTGTAAACGTCCACGTGGACATGGGCCGAACACATGGGCCGTGGGGTACACAGATAGCGCCTTTTCCCAAAACAGGACGCGAAGAATATATTCTCTGCGTCCTGTTTCGGGCAGAAGGTGATGGGGCTATGGTTTAGGGAGGTAGGGGTCACGGGAGTGTTGGAGGGGAGGGGGCGTTGGGTATTTAAGGAGGGTAGGGGGCAGAGGGCGGGTTGAAGGAGAAACCGCGGCGGGAGTTGGCCAAGAGGGGACGGGTCGGGTTGAAGGAGACGTGGCGGTTGTCGACCAGCGGCAGAGAAGGAGGATAGGTAGTTGACGAGGGCAATGAGCAAGGAGCAGCGACGGCGAGAAAGGAGTAATGGCGGCTCAATGAGAATGAGTAGCGAGGGAGGAGATGGAGGAGGTTAGTTTAGTTTCGTTTAGTTTAGTTTAGTAGTTTAGTTAATCGACTTTATGTAGTTAGTTTAGTTAGTTTAGTTAGTTAAGTTAGTTTAGATTAGGTATTTAGGTTAGTTAGTTTAGTTTAAGTAGTTATGTTAGTTTAGTTTAGGTAATTAGTTTAGTTAGTTAAGTGTAGTTAGTTAGGTTAGGTTAGTTTAGTTTAGTTTAATTTAGTTTAGTTAATCGACTTTAGGTAGTTAGTTTAGTTAGCTTAGTTAGTTAAGTTAGTTTAGTTAAGTTAGTTTAGTTTAGGTGTTTAGGTTAGTTTAGGTTAGTTAGTTTAGTTTAGGTAGTTTGGTTAGGTTAGGTTAGTTTAGTTTAGTTTAGTTTAATTTAGTTAATCGACTTTAGGTAGTTAGTTTTGTTAGTTTAGTTAGTTTAGTTAGTTTAGGGTGTAGGAGTGCAAGGACCGGAACAAATCTTACTGATGTGCATGGAGTGGATTTAAGGTGTAGGAGTGCAAGGATTTTGAAAACTTGTTTGTGCATTTCAAGTCATTATGTGTGCTACATTTGAGGTAGTTAGGTTAGGTTAGGTTAGTTAGTTTAGTGTAATATAGTTTAGTTTAGTTAATTTAGTTTAGGTAGTTAGGTTAGGTTAGGTTAGTTGAGTTTAGTTTAAGACTTTTTATTTGTTTAAAAGGTTTACTTTGGTTTTTGGTTAGTTATGTTTGGTTAGTTTAATTTAGTTTTGTTGTTCGGTTAGTTTATGTTAGTATAGTTTAGGTTGTTACTTTAGTTAGTTTAGTTTAGTTGACCCTTATGATTTTGTTAAACTATGAGGTTAAACTGTGTTATTGTTCTCATGTGTCCATCAATATACACACAAGTGGAACAAATTTGACTGATGTTGATCTATTTTAGTCCATTTAAATAAACTAACGAATTTTTTTTTTATTGCAGGATTATTAAATTGAAGACAAAAAGAGGAGGAAAATAGTAAGTTTACAAATTTAATATTTTCATAATTATTTATTTGAATTTGTTATAATTTACATGATATGTAGTGACATAGGTATTGTGTTTTTGAAAAATGGTTGATATGTTTATTTAATGGTATGTGTGCTTAAAACATTAAGAAACTCAAACATAGATGAATGAGTATGCTCTGTAGTTGCGCTATTAAGGCGATCCTCTACATCAGAAAGTTCCATTGGTGTTTAAATCCCCCCATTTCAATAAAATTCATGACTTAAATTTTTAAATGAAAACCGTGCTCCTTATGAACTAGTTCAGTAGGTTTGATCGTTTGACATGTAAGTATGAGTTATTACGTGATTGTGAGTGCAAACAAATGAGTATGCTCTGTAGTTGCGCTGTTATGGCGATCTTCTACATCGAAAGTTCGATTGCGCTTTAACTTCCGTTAGTAATCAACTATTTCACGTAATATATATGTGCATTTGTGTGTAATCCATTTACATCAATGTTCAATAACTTATGTAGGTCATGGAACATAGGAACATTCATTTTCTATTATATGCGTACGGTGAAATTGTTAATGGTTTACATGGCATCGCGTACAGCGCACCCCCATCAGTAGTGTTGATGGTTAAGTTTGGGACGAGTGGTCGTCAGTTGATGGATGACGTGTGTAACGCGTTCAATATCTCATATACGGAGACTCTAGTTAAGATGACATATCGCCACATGATAATCCTCCTCGGAGGTTCGCATTATTTCGTCCCTGTGTTGCTGCACGATACGACACCCTTCGACTTGATGTGGGCGACAGTGGCAAATTTACCAATAACTGCAACGGTAGATATCTATTTGACATTTGAGTCAATCGACTCGTTTCAAAGTCGTATGGTTGATTCGCAATCCGTGATGAAAATGTCGGCACATCAGACGCAACATTGATGATGGAAAGACTGCATATGCAGTCACCACAAGGTGAGGTCGCGCAAGATGGATTTGTCAGTCTATTACATGAAGACATTAATGCCTCTAGTGACGATGAAGTTAACGAGGACACCAATAATGACACATATGAGTACATACGTCCCAACGAGGATGCTGCAACAACTGTCGATTGTGATAACATCAATGTTTTCACGGATGATCCAAGATATGAACCTCCAGGTGCGGAAAATGTGCAAGATGATGAGCAGTTTGCTATAGATGAATAGATTTTGTTGGAGGAAGCAACTGATGATGAAGTTCACCAAGCATTACCCGTGTATAATGAAATCGATTAGGAGGTGACTAACTTCACTGCGACCCAACATTCTCATCAACAAACCGGGGGAGGGGACATGTCTAATTTCAATTTGGAAATATGGATGTGATTTGACAACAAAAAGACCTACAACATGTCGTCAAAGTGTGGCATGTTAATAGACATTGTCAATACCGTGTGATGGAATCGACTACAACTATGTGAACGATTAAGTGTAGAAGTGCGCAACACGGGTGTATGTGGTGTCTTCGTGCTTGTTTGCGAAAGAAAACACAATTATTGGAGATCACACAATTAGACGTTGCGCACAACTGTATTAATCCCGACGTAGAACGCGGTTATACCCAACTTGACGCCAACATGCTAGCGCGAGAGATCCAAAGCGTCGTCTAGAGCGATCAAGCAATAACTATCAAGGTATTAATACAAATAATTAAGGAAAAATACGGACACGAAGTAAACTACAAGCGAATGTAGGATGCCAAAAGGAATGCAATTGTATGTGCATTTGAAGATTGAGATGAGTCATACGCTTTATTACCAAGATGGTTGGCAGCTGTGAGGAATAAGAGCCCGGGGACAAGAATCGAGTGGTCAAATAGACAATGGGATGCTGATGAGATAAGAATTGCGTTTCCCCAATTTCGTCGTGTGTTTTTTGCATTTGAAGCATCGATACAAGCTTTCAAGTTTTGCAGGCCTCTCATTCAGATTGACGCGACTTTCTTATATGGCAAATATAGTGGGAAGCTAATGATTGCGATCTCTGTTGATGGTAATTGACACATACTACTGGTTGCATTTGCCGTTGCAGAAACCAAATCTACTGATTCGTGGGGGTGGTTTTTCAGGATGTTGCGCAAACAAGTCACTACAAGGAAAATGAAATTTAGAAACGAAATTAGCAACGAAATTAAGTTCCGTTGCTAAAAAAATAAGTTAGAGAATGAATTGAGACGGACAAATTTAGAGACGGGATTGAGACGAATCAGAGACGGAAATAGAGACGGAAATAGAGACGAAATTAAATTCCGTCTCTAAAAAATGGCGCCAACATTTCCACCAAAAATTTCGTTTCTTATTATGACCGTTCATCAAATCTCGGGATTTGTGTATGCTTGGATCAAGGCCCCCTTCCCCCCCCCCCGCCCGAACCAAAAATAAAAAACCCCAAATCCTTCTCGTCCAAAATCCCCCAAAAAACCCCAAAATCCGATCGTCTCGTCCCCTCCCAAAAAATCCCCAAATCCCGTTCGATCGTCTCGTCCAAAATCCCCAAATCGGTCTCGTTCTCTGCTCTCAACTCTCGTCTCTCCGTCTCGTCGCGCTGGTCTCTCTGGTCTCTCCGTCTCGTCGCGCTGGTCTCCGTCATCGGCTCTCAACTCTCTCTCTCTGGTCTCTCCGTCTCTTGCTCGGTCACGGCTCTCCGTTCTCTCATTGGTAAGAGTTTGCTTCGTTTTTACATTTAGGTGGCAACGATGCTTACTCTCTCATGAATCTTGTATGACCTTTTGAGCTTCTCACACCCCTTTTTGAATTCTTTTGGTTATCTTTTTTGCTTTATTAGTTTGTTTTCCTCTACAAGTTGGTATTCGGATCAAGACTTGCCCATTAACATCTCGTTGTTTCTCTGTTTTGGATTTTAGAATATTTTGTGGGGATTCATCACTTGAATGTGTGTATGTATTGTATTGACTGCTACTCCACGCCACCTGTTTTGGTGTGCTTTTTTTTTGGTGGTGCTGAATTCTGGTTTGTTTGTATATTTTTATGTGTTTGAGATGGGATTATTCTTGTAATTGATATTTTGTATTGTAAGTGGGGTGCATTGATGTGGCAACAAAGACTTTTTAAATTGAAGGTGAAGAAAAATTATTCAAAGAGAGATTTTGCTTCGTTTTTACATTTAGGTGTCAAGGGGTTTGCCTTATCTCGATAAATCTATCTCATCAAACTTTCTGTCGCTTTGAGCATTCAGATTTCCCCTGCTTTGTATTTCTTTCCATATCTACTTGGATTCTCTTCTCCTTTTTGCACTTCAAATGTACTTCATCTCACTCCTTACTGTTCTTGACCATAGTTGAACTTTTTCATGATAAATGAGTAACTAAATAAAGAGGTAAACATGTTAGTGCCATGGTTTGGTAATTTTATGTGTAGTAATAAATTAATAATGTTTTTTCATAGTGCACTATGTAAGATTTGCTTTTTCTTTATTCTTGGAGGTATTTTAAATTTTTGTTGTTATGTTGATGCAATTGCCGGTGTAGTTGTTATGATGCCGGATGTTGGAAAGGTAGAACTACCTTATTGTCTACGACTTTGTGAAGGAACAAACTCTTGATCGTGTGACAAATTTAAAGAGTTCGGCTTCTTTTAATTGTTGATTGCTTCTGCAGTTTTATTTTAACTGTTCTTGAGTGATTTGATTTGTTACGTGGTTGATTGTGCGGTGAATGAGTGCACGGCGTCTGAATCTTTTTGAATTTCGATCTTAATCTCCGTCTCTTTCATTGCTCTCTGCTCTCTGGTCGCTCTGTGCTTACCGCTCCGCTCTCTGCTCGTTAAGGTAACAATCAAAAAAAATATTTTTAACACCCGAATTCTCTTGAAATTGTATGTGCTCACATTTTCCTCCGATTTGGCTTTCATGTGCATTTGTTGGTGTTCTTCACTTGATCTATTGAGTTAATGTTGTGTATTTTGTTTGGTTTAGAAGTTTTTGTTTTGCTCTTCTCTTGCATGCTTCTTGTTTTGTGGTTATGCTTGTTCTATCTTGTAATAATGAAATGTGAACGCATTTCATTGTTGTGATCTGGGTTTTGTAGTTATGTTCATTTTGCCATGTTTTGGATGATATGGGTTATTTTGTGCTTGACATGCTTGATTGTTTTGGTTGGGTTCGCTATCTCTTGGCTTTTGCTATCGTTATTTTCGCACTCATAAAGATCTATGGTGGGATTTTTTATGGGTGCTTCGTTAGCTATGGTGGGATTGCTTTGATGGGTGCCTTGTTTTTGGCCCGATATAAAAGTCTTATTGTTGTATAGCCCACAATTTTCTTAAATTATTACTTTATTATATTTATATAATAAATAAGTACCGCTTCAATACTCACCTAAAAAAAAAAATTGGATGATATGGGGTTTTGTTCCATAATCAAGAACAAAACTCATTCCATTGTGGACTAGATCTCAATGCTTCATACACTTCTTTTATGAGTTGTCTCATGTGATGGTTACTTTTCAATGCTTGCACTTCCAGTGAGCAAGAATTATCGGAAGATGAAAAAAGTTTTAAGAGTAAGAAATGTTATTGACCAGTGAATATGCGGTCAGAGCTAAGGAACAACTCAAAATTTTGAAATATATACTGCGGGCATTTATGCTTCGGCGAACAAAATCTATGCTCGTGCAAAGCGGAATTCTTTCACTGCCACCTCTGACTGAGATTACTGTGTTAGTTCTCTTTCTGCTTCCAGGTTTTCATGTTGCACTTGTAGCTCTTAGGTGCTTCTCATAATACTTTACGTAAGTTTGTGTTTCATGCTTGATAATGCTGGATAGTTTGTCATCTTAATAGGGTAGCACCACTGGTACCCCTGCAAAAGAAGGTTTATTTATCAATCTTGAGGAGGGAGCTCCCTATGCTCCTTGCATTTTCTTCAAAGGCTCCTAATCATCAATCCTTGCAAAACATTGTAATGTCATTGCTTTACTTTTTCATTTTAAGCTTAAATGTCATATGTCTCTCTATGACTAAGATATTGCTCCTTTTTTAAATTGTTGTGACACATGAATCTTTACCACTCTTGATTTCTAGATGATATTCTTTTTTTTCTCTAGAAAGTTTTATCATTTGACTTTTGCATCTTGATGGTTGGCATTGCTATCATGGCATGTGACGAGTTACATTCATAAACTAGTTCAAAGTGAACTCTGTTATATTTTAATAACTGTTAATTATATTAATCCTATTAGAAATTTCCAAAAGCAAAATCTGCGTTCCTTTTCATTTTTGTAAAAAACGTGATGCTTATGCCTTGTATTGCTTTTACATGGTTGATTGACACAAAATGGCACGAGCATGTTGGCCCACATGCATGAGACATTCCTATTCTCTTAAATATTCATCATTATTATGTCTAATTTCCCATTTTATGTTTATTTATTTATTTTTAGTTTATGACATGTTTAGCATGAACAAGCCCTTTGCCATTAGAACACAAATTATTATATCAACAAATTTGCATCCTCATGCCTGATTTCAAATAGAAAGTTTCCATGACTACATCTCTAGAGTCTAGAACGGTATATGTATTAAAACTTCCTGCACTTGAAGTCTTTGCTTTGTGGACATTTTTATTTTAGCATGACCTTGAATCCTTTGCTTTGTGGACATTTTATTTTAGCATGACCTTGAATCCTTGATAACTCATTCTTTGCAAAACTCAATCTTTGAAACACTCGACATTGAATAGAGATACCATCTTATTTTTCATTTTTCTTAGAGCGAATTCCCATTAGTTCAAACGTGACATCATCTTCCACCAATATGCTTTGAGAAAATTGTTCATTATTCAAGTTTTTAAGTTTGTAGGAATTTCATGATTATATTGTTGGTTGATTTTTAAGGTAAACAAGATAATTTGATCTATACAATTGACATAAACTAATTGAAAGAAAAGTTATTGGATTTCATGTGTTATGTTTGTTAAATTATGTTCTTCTTGGATATGGTGTTATTAGACTTATTTGTATAATAGAATGGTGTGTTCAATTTGGCTCTTATCATTAACTGATCTATCAGTTTAAGAAGTGTGTTGAAATTATTTATTCTGAAATAAAAATTATAATTCTAAAGGTTTCTGCCTTCACATGCTAAGAGATATTTCTGTTCTATTATTCAGGTAATGCAGCTAAGAAAAACATGCAGTCATCCTTACCTATTTCCTGGTATAGAACCTGAACCATATGTAGAGGGTGAACACCTAGTTCAGGTAATTGAAGACTATTGTTGTATGCTTCTATAGTCCATTAAGCACTTGGAAAGCACTCAAGAAGAGAATGAACTGTAGAATCTCTATATATGTTAAAGTTGTATTTTGGGTGTGCCACGTGGCATTTTCGAGCCTTCTCGACGAGCCACGTGGCATGCCCAATATGTAGCTTTATTCAAAACCTCATTACCTTCCTTTTTTAAAATTTTATTAAACATCACTAAATATAGAATCTATTTATATATGGATCTTTTCATTCGATGAGTTAAAAGGGTTCTAGAGTTAAAGTTTGTTCATTTGGAGTGTTTTTTTTTGTTTTTTTTGGGCAGGCAGTTCCACCTTACGAGCTCCCAGCTTTGACAAAAGGATATTTGTTCCCTTTGGATTATAAACTAGCTCGCCCACCGGTAAGATCTCTTCTTGATTATTTAACCAACTAATATATCTCTTTTTAACCTGTTATCGACTTAGTTAAATTATTTGCTTCCAGTGTCTTAGAGAGCATTTTAGATAAGTTTCTTTACAAAAAATGCCTTCTTTTATACATGATTATAATTATTTAATAGGGCCACCACAGGGAAATGTAAGATATGGTATAAAGAATTTTTTTTGTAGTAAATGATATGAAGAAATTACGAAAGGAAAAAAATGATTTGCAATCAATTTCGTTTCCCCATCATTATTACATGCACAAATTGTGTTAGTTGGACACACAAGTAGCCATGTACCGTCCTAAATTATAGTAAAATATACTTGTATTCTTTTGCACCGTAAATGGAGATAGTTTTTTTGCGCTTTCGTGTTTTTTTATCATGAGTTTGATCTATTTTGCAATATTTGCGAGCGTGGCTCTATCGATGTGATTGGTTCTTCGATCGAGTGGGAGTTAGTGCCATTGATTGCCCATATCCCCGTGACAATACCTGCCATAATCTAGTTTCCAAGTGAGAGATGAGGAATTTAAAGCATATCATGTAACTTTTATAGTTGTTTACATGACTTTTAGATTGATAATTTTTTTTGTGCATATTTAGAGGATTGTAAGTTTTTTTTTTGTGGTTGTTGAACAATAGGATTGGTGATTTTTGTGAATACTTAGAAATTTGGAGCATTTGTTATACTAGACAATTTTTCTTGGATATATAAATCTTTTTCAAATTTTGAATTTTACATTTTTTTCTCTCATTTGAATATTTGTTGATATATATTGTTGATGTATGAATGTCAAATTTTGCTTTTTTGGGGGATGTTAGCACCCCCAATGAGTTGTTGGAGGGTGCGGGCGATGGAGTAGGTCCTATGGTTGTAATTTCAAGTTATAGGTTGGAGAACCAATTGGATTATGTTTATGTTTGAAAATTAAACAAAAAGGAAAATTAGAGACGGATTAGCAACGAAATTCAGACATTCCGTTGCTATTCCGTCTCTAATTTTCCAGGAATATATGCATGAATCAGCATCGGAATCAGAGACGGAAATCATTATTTCCGTCTCTGATTCCGTTGCTAATCAGAAACGGAATCAGAGACGAAAATAATGAATTCCGTCTCTGATTCCGTTGGTAATCAGAAACGGAATCAGAGACGGAAATAATGAATTCCGTCTCTGATCCGTTGCTAATCAGAGACGGATCAGAGACGGAATGCAAAAATTACGTCTCTGATTCCGTTTCTAATCAGAAACGGAATCAGAGACGAAATTCATGAATTTATTATTTTCGTCTCTGATTCCGTTTCTGATTAGCAACGGAATCAGAGACGGAATGCAATTACAAATGTACCATTTTGAAAAAAAATCCATTTCTTAAATATGTTCCGTTTCTAATTTCCATCTCTAAATCCGTCTCTAATCGAAACGTAATTTATTCCGTCTCTAATCCGTCTCTAATCGAAACGAATCACATTTCCGTTTCGATTGAATCGGCAACGACGACGATTTTAGAGACGAAATTTATTCCGTCTCTGTTCGTTTCGATTTCAATTAGAGATGGAATTTATGCAAATCGAGACGAAAAATTTCCGTTTCGATTTGTTTTTTTTGTAGTGAGTGACGGATAGAGATGGAGTTTGTGTTATTTCTGATCGTCACCCAGGCATTTTGGAGGCGGTCAACACCCCGAGCAACGATTTTTGTCCTCCAAAAGGATACCACCGTTATTGCCTGCGACACTTGCTTAGTAATTTTAACACCCAATTCAAAAATAACCCCTTGAAAAAACTCCTTGCTTGAGCAGCTGCTCAACATCAAGAACGAGAATTTACTGAGTGCATACTTATCATCACGAACACCTCAATGTCCGCAATATGTAAATGTTATCCCCAAAGAACTATGGACTCAATCGCATGACGGAGGCATGCGGTACGGATGGGTGAATTCTAATGGTGTTGGTATGCATGAAATGCAAGTTATGTTTTTCACTCAACTATATAGTTATCGCTTAAGTAATATTACTTACACGAATTTTATCATCACTTGTAGAGTGTTTTAACGGTGTATTGAAGGGGGCTCGATTCTTGCTAATAATAGCAATGACTCAGATGATTTACTAAAGATTGGTGACATACCACAATCGGCGTAAAGAGGAAATCGATGAAGCAATCTCTAATGGCCTATCCTACACAAAATATGTCATGGATAAACTCACATATTATGAACAATCTGCAAGGAGACATCAAGTCACTTTGATCAATCGTGACATTGGTGAGTTTGAAGTGCTGACTAGAAGACATGAAGATCGCATGCATAAAGGCAACAACACCCAAGTCGTCATCCTAAAGGACCGGGTGTGCAGTTGCAATAAATGACAATCGTTTGGTTTCCCTTGCTCACACGTGTTAGTTGCATGTGCCTTTATTGGAGTGAGCTACGCGCAATTTATTGAACCATACTATAGGATAGATGTGTACGCACAATGTTACTCCTATAATTTCAAAGCCATCCCTGATGAGAAATATTGGCAGACTTTTAGGACGAAAATCATACCCGACCCAAGGTGCAGACGTGGCCGAGGGAGACCAAAGGGAACGCCAACACAAAACGAGATGAATCTTCCTAATGTCTCGAGGCCCTTGCGATGTGTCATATGTCATCAAGAAGGACATAGAAGAACGACATGTCCTAATAAAGACCGTGAAGGAGTCCCTACTAGAAAGAACCAGTGTTGTATTTGTCGTTTAGGTAGACATAACAAAAAAAATTGTCCGAGCAGACCTCAACCTTCCAATGAAAATCGATAGTCGATTTTGTATATTGTTTGTCATGGCGACAGTTGGTAATTTGATTATATTGGAAACAAATGAGCATTCGTTATTGTTTGAACATATATGAAAGAGTTATTGTTTGGTTTCCGAACAACACGATTAATTTTTTTTCAAATCATTCATTTGTAGTTATACAAGAATGGATCCAGGTCCATCAGATCCTTCACTTTTGCAACTCCAATCTACACACAGATCATCGCGCACCTGAAGGGGTGAAGTAAATTTTTTTTACATGTATACGTCAAATGTTCTTGCATAATCGTATAATATATATATATATATATTAATACATTATCAATTATAAGATTTACGAAATATTGCGCGTACGTCGAAGACGTGGTGTCGTTGATCGAACGATGCGATCATTCGAGGATGATCTCATATCTTCGTTCGAGTGGGTTCTATGTGATTTCCCGCGTAGCATTTTTTAGCATTGATTGGACTTTGATTACTGCATTGGTTGAGAGATGGCGCCCTGAGACACATACATTTCACATGCATTGTGGGGAGTGCACAATTACACTCCAGGACGTCTAGGTACAGCTCGGCTTACCTATCGAAGGTATGCATGTGACGGAACGACCGATACAGACTATGCTGATGTGTGCGAGAGGCTACTTGGTCGAACTCCTGCTCGAGATGACATTATTGGTTGTAAACTTAAGGTCGAATGACTCGAACGTAACGTACCACCTATAGATGATGACAACGATGATGAATCAGTGCAACGTTATGTTCGATCGTACATACTGCAACTTATCGGTGGTTGTTTATTCGCCGACAAGTCCAACCGATTTGTACATTTGATGTTTCTACCATTGCTTGAGGATTTCCGAATAGCTAGACATTATAGTTGGGGGAGTGCATGTTTGACTTATTTGTACATGGAGTTGTGTCGCAGATCTCGCGCAGGTACACATGAGGTTGCAGGTGCGTCAATTCTTGTACAATTGTGGGCATGTGGCAGATTTCCATTCATAGCACCACGACGCCTAGGTGTTTCTAGAGTACGACCGCGAACAGTGGATGGAGAACACATGCTTATGGACGTTCCATTGGGACACATGTAATACAAATATTATCTCATAATTTCTTTAACATTTACTCCATTTTCATTTTTCATAATTTATTGTTTTGTATACAGAGTGGCTCGATGCATTTTCGGTTACATAGAGTGCGACACACGTTTTATCAGCTTACCGTGATGCACTCGACTCGCAGAATGATGATGATGTAGTATGGCAACCATATGCTGAAGTCATCGGGTCTCTTCCCGAATACTGTACTAACGGTCACGGTAGTTGGCTTTCGACGTGTCCCCTAATTTGTTTCCACATAGTCGAGTGGCATCGACCAAAAAGGGTTATGAGACAATTTGGAATGATACAAGTGGTGCCACCAAACTGTGCTTACGACACCCGACTGCACCGCATCGAATTGCGTAGACGCAATCAAGTAAATTGGGTGACTTTTCACGCAAGTTTTATACAAATGTGGGAAAATCGTGGCCACAACATAGTCACAACGACACAAGATGAAGGACACGATCATCAAAACTACATGACGTGATATCGCTCAGTCACTAGAAGATTCATTGGACACGACGGAGCTTTACGTGACTATTCGGTAAACTTGAAACTCTTATTTTTTTCTCGAACAACTAATATCTTATATTGCATGCTTTGAACTCATGTTTTTATATTAGTGTAACTTGGTGCATCGATTGAGGCGAGTGTTTATTGAGGATGTGTACGAGCAAGGTCTTGCTGCGTTTGATGAAGGGATCAAGATTTTAGACGAAGATGAAATGCAAAGGTCTACTATATGGAATGACAATTAATTTCGAACAGAAATAAATGAGGATAATGAAGAGGAAGATGAAGAAGAGGATCGGGACGAATCAAATAGAGATGTGAGAAGAAGAAGAACACGACTAGAGACTGAGGGGAAAGCACCAGACTTCCTCGTCCACCACGTCCATCTAGTCGACCGAGATTGCTTTGCGCAGAGAGTAGCGAGACGTTCTCCTCCAAAGACGTTCATCTCGTCCGAAAGCGAGTGGAACAAAGATCGTTGGCGAGAGTAGCCAACGCTCATCCCCACCAAGTCATTCTTCTCATTGGTACATTCCCGCATCGTCCACAATGCAACCGAACCTCAAATGTTTGTACCCAAGCCGCCATCATGAATCTTCCTCCTTACCATTTTAATCCTTATGCACCCGGCCGTCGTCTTCATATGTGGACCATGGAATGTCTAGACATCAAATGTATCTCGTCATTGCCTCAATACATGCCGAGTCCGTATACTCCACCATGTTATAATTACAATATGTCATATAGTGGAGATGGCTCATTCATGAACCTGTTAACCATGCCGCCGCCTCATGTTCCTTTCACCCAACCGCATACAGGAAGCCACTATTTTGGGATGGTTCAACCTCATATTTTTGGGAGCATTAATAGCGAGAGGTGAGTCGAGCGAAGCACCAGAGGAAGAACATCAATCGACTCGACGCCATTCAATGCCAGATCACCAACCTTAACAACCTCAACCGGATGTACAAACACATCGTCCAACTAGACATAGAGTACGTCCGGTTTGCATCACCGAGCAACAACGTCAACGTAACCGTCGTAATAGACTTGTATGATGAGCTTTCTTGATGTCATGGTTTTTTTTTACAACTTATATCTTGGGTGAACGAAGTTGATATATACAACCTTCTAATGGAATAAACTTATTTTTTTACAGATCATTGTTGTTTTAATTTTAAGCTCTCGACAAAAAAATAATGTGGTTTTGCCCTATAATTATTTTATTTTTCGTATCTCTACTTATCATCACGAGATAGAAGTAACACAAAAGTTTAAAGGATGAGTTGCATACTTACTATGGGTTGCACGGTTGTCCGCCTCGCGATATGTGCGTGACGTTTGCAGGTGGTGCATGGTCTCTAGTGGATATGCATGGGTTGTCCCCTCGAGATACGTGCATTACGTTTGCATGGATTGTCCACCTTTAGATACGTGTCTGGCGTTTGCATTAGTTATCCACCTCGAGTTATGTGCATGACGTTTGGATGGTTTGCATGTACTTGCAAAGAGGTTGTATGGGTTGTCTACCTCGAAATATGTGCTTCACATTCGCATGGTTTGCATGGATTGTACGAGGTTGCATTAGTTGTCGACACCTCGAGATATGTGTGTGACGTTTAAATGGTTTGCACAAAGATGCATGGCTCGCCCACCTCGACATACGTGTGTGGCGTTTCCATGTGTTGTGAACCGAGAGATACGCGTGTGACGTTTACATTCGCTTTACCACCTCGAGACACATGCGTGACGTTTGCATGAGTTGCACTAGGTTGCATGAGTCGCCCACCTCGACAGACGTGCCTAGGATTTGCATGAATCTCCACCTCACCGCATGGGTTGTTCACGTCGATATGCGTGCGTGTTGCTTACATTGGTTGTCTACCTTGAGATACGCGAGTGCCGGGGGTCATCCATCTCCATATGCACGTGGTGGATATAGGGCAAAAAAATTTGTATAGATAGCTCCTTTTCAAAAGGGGTCATTCATAGAATGTTTAATTTTGTATAGATAGCTCATTTTCAAAAGGAGCTATCCATACAAATGCCTTCCACCTCACCACCACCTCACCACCATGCATGCCACCTCATCATCAATACCTCATTCTCAAAAGGAGTTATACCTTACTTTTGTAAATTAAAAGTAAACCTCAATATTTTGTGAAATATAAACTATATCCACCCCACTTTTCTAAAAACCTCCTGACAAAATATATGTCTTACCAGGGACAAAATATATACAAGTAAAACTGTACCTCGCTAACTACATTTTTTTGGTTATGCCACTGATTACAATGCCATATCAACTTTTCTTTTTACAAAAAAATTAAGATAATTCGAAATTCAATGAAAGACTAGATGAGTATCTTTGTTTTTTTTTAAAAAGTCAAAATTACCAATCAAAGAAAAAGGAACTCAGTCGCTTCCTAACCATACACAATCCCACGATTTGGTGGTAGTTTTGATTTAAAGAAAACTGCGGTTCACCAAACCGCGAAATCACCGCCAAACTTGAAATGGAATGGAGTGGAAGAATTTCCTTGTTATTTTAACTTTTGAAATGAACGTAGACTCATAATTTTGATTGAGTTGATGTATTTTATTGTATTTTTTGTGGATGGTCATGAATAGACATATGTTTCGTTGTATGTTTTGTTGATGGACACGTATTACTTGTATAAAATTTGTGGTTGTTTTTTTTTGTTGAAATGTATCGCAAGACAACTGCAAAACTAGATCAACCAAACCGAGTAAGCCGCAGTCGGTCTGGTTGCGATTTTGATGATTCGTGGTTTGGTGGTGGTTTAAAAATTAAAGGGTAAATCGTGAACCCTGATTTGATTGCGGTTTGAAGGTTTTCACTATCAAACCATAGTTTGCCCACCCCTATTCCTAAGAGTTAAGTGTGGATGAACATTTTGCCAAATAACCATAACAATTCACCCAACAACAATGTAACATAAACCCTAAATAGTAAACACTCACAAAATTCAATAAGATACATAACAATTAATGGCACAATACATACTCTCTAATGTAAGACATTCTATAAAAACTCACCTTTAAAAAATATAAGACGTTTTTGTTGTAAATCGAGTTGGAACTTGCTAAGAACTAGAGAAAGAAATAGAAGACTAAAAAATTTTACTACTATAAACTACTACTACAAAAAAGAAGAGAAGAAATGAGATAGTTGGAATGAAATGTTTTTATTCAACTTGGTGTGTTTTTTACAATGAGTTTAGCACCCTTTATATAGGCCATTTGGTGATGATAATAAATGTACTTTATACAATATGTACAAGTAACACATACACCCTATGTCATACAACACATACAAGTAATTTGACAATACATGGAAGAGTTGATGTACATTGGAAATGGTTACAAATAACATGACAATACATAGACAAGTGGAGGTACTATTAAGTGAGAAATACAAGTTACATAACAACCCAATATGTTGGTGTACATGCATGGTCATCCATACTCCACAACACTCCCCATTGGATGACACTTGCTTAGAGATCGTGCCTCGTTAAAACTTCTACTAAGAAAAATCATGTGGGAAAAAATATAGTAAAAGAAAAAGAGTACGCTATTCTCATAAATATTAAGATGGGTATAATATTGTTAAGATTGAATCATTAAAAACCTTGCTAGGAAAATCCAATGAGATAAAATCATAGCTAATAGAAAAAGAGTGCAATACACTAATCAATAACTCCCCCTCATGTGAACATGGGTGAAACTTGTTCAGTTTCTTTATTTGCAATGTCCTTAAGTTTACGCAAGCCAATACCATATGTAAGCCTTTTAAATGTCGTAGTTGGTAAAACTTTTATGAATAAATCAGCAAGATTATCACTCGATCGGATTCGCTTGACATCAATTTCACCATTCTTTTGAAGCTTATGTGCATAAAAGAATTTTGGTGAAATATGTTTTGTTCTGTCCCCTTTTACGAATCCTTCATGTAATTGTGCGATACATGCTGCATTATCTTCATATAATATGATTGTATAATCTTTCATTAAAGGCAATCCACATGATTCTTGAATATGTTCAATCATGTTTATCAACCAAACACATTCACGGCTTGCTTCATAAATTTCAAGTACTTCGAATGACTGGAAGAAGTAGCAACCATAGTTTGCTTTACTGACTTCCATGATACAACAATATTACCACATGTGAATACATATCCCGTTTGAGAACGGGCCTTGTGTGGATTAGATAAAAACTCAGCATCAGCATAACCTTGGAGATTCAATTTTAACATCTCGAGTAAAATAAACTCATGTCACTTGTTCCTCGAAGATATCGAAAAACATGTCTAACATCATTTCAATGTCTTCGAGTTGGTGAAGAGCTGTATCTTGCAAGTAGGTTGACAAAGCAAAAGCAATGTCGGGTCTTGTACAATTTGTAAGATATATAAGTGAACCAATTGTACTTAAATATGGTACCTCCGGACCAAGTAGCTATTCATCACTTTAATGAGGTCGAAATGAATCCTTATCCACTTCAAGTGATCTCGACAACCATTGGAGAGCTCAATGGATGTGTCTTGTCCATATAAAATATTTTTAATATTTTTTCAATGTAATTTGATTGATAGACAAGTACTCCACTTGAAAAATGTTCAATTTGCAAACCAAGACAAAGTCTTGTTTTTCCAAGTTCTTTCATCTCGAATTCATTTTTCAAGTATTCGGATGTTCAAACGATGTCGTCGTGGTTTCCCACTATATTTAAATCATCAACATATACAACAATAATCACAAATCATGTTGATGATCTTTTAATGAAGACACATGGGCAAAGTAGATTATTTACATATCATTCTTTAAGTAAATAATCACTTAGACGTTTGTACCACATTCGTCCGGATTGTTTCAATCCGTAGAAAGACCTTTGTAATTTTATAAAATGCATGTTATGAGGTTTTGATTTTATTTCTTCGGATATTACAAATCCTTTAGGGTTTCTTATATATATCTCACTTTCTAGAGATCCGTACATATATGCAGTAACGACATTCATTAAATGCATATCAAGCTCTTTAGAAACTGTAAGGCTTATCAAGAACCGAAATGTGATTGCATCTATAACGGGAGAATATGTTTCCTCATAATCGATAACATGTCTTTATGAGAAACTTTGAGCTACAAGTTTTGCTTTGTACCTTATAACTTCATTTTTTTCGTTTCTCTTTCGTAAAAATACTCATTTATATCAAACTGGTTTTACGCCATCTCGACGTTTCAACAATCAATCCAAAAACCTCTCATTTCCTTAACGAGTCTAATTCTACTTGGATATCATCTTGTCATTTTTGCAAATCAGGTATTTTTCGACATTCGTCCACTGATCGTAGTTTTAGATCATCATCATTTTCATATATTTCAAAGGACACATATTTCAAAGGATATATTGAAAGCAAATATATCATCGAAACAATTTTATTTCGATCCCAAATCTTACCATAGTTTAAATAATTTATTGAGATATCATTATTTTCATTTTTTCCTCTTTTTCTAGAGGTAGTTGTTCCTCGTCAGAATCAACTTGTTCTAACAAATCCTTATCAAAGGATAATATTTTGATTTGTATTTATTTTTACTCTTGTTTTCCTCTTTCGAGGAATTGTATCATTTGAACCAATCGGTCTTCCACGCTTTAAGCGTTTCGTTGGTTCTTGTGCATTTTGTTGCACGAGACATCAATTCTTACAGAGCATTTATAGGCGGAATATGTGATTTTGCCACTTGTTTTGCATCTCAAATGCATCGGATAATTGATTTACGATTTGTTGCAAATGAATGATCTTTTAAACTTCAAGTTCACATTGATTTGTGCGTGGATCATAATGTAATAAAGTTGATGCATTCCAAGCGGTTTACGCAATTTCTTTTGAATTGGCTTCTTATCTCCCAATAATGATGGAAAAATTGCTTCATTAAAGGAACAATTAGCAAAATGTGCATAAATAAATTCCATGTTAAGGGCTCAAGGTACCTTATAATGGACGATGAGTTAAATTCAACATAAATCTCACGTTTTCGTTGTGGACCTATCTTAGTTCTATTGGGAGGTGGTATATTAACATACACTTGCACAACTAAAAATTTTCAAGTGTGAAATATTTGGTTGTTGAATTAAAATGAGTTGCATGGGGAATGTTCATGGTATGCGAGGTCTATAACGAATGATAGATGCTGCATGAAGGACTGCATGTCCCCAAACTGAAGTTGATAACTTAGTTCTCATGATTAAATGCCTAACAATTAATTGATTGCGTTTGATCAAAGATTCTGCCAAACCATTCTGGGTATGCACGTCTGGAATAGAATGTTTAATGGTAATTCCTATAGAAATGCAATAATTTTTAAATACTTAAGATTGAAATTCTCCGGCATTATTAAGACGGATGGTATTGATTGGGTTGTTAGGGAATTGTGCTCTTAACTTAATGATTTGTGCTAAAAGTCTAGCAAATGCAATATTGCGGGTCGAAAGCAAACAAACATGTGACCACCTAGTTGATGCATCTATCGAAATCATGAAATATCTAAATGGTCTACAATGAGGATGAATAAGTCCACATATGTCTCATTGAATGCGTTATAAGAAAACGAGGATTCCACAACAATTTTACTTGGGGATGATTTAACTATCAATTTACCTTGAGAACAAACAAGCACAATTATAATCACCAAATTTGAAAATATTTTGTGACTCCTTAAAGGATGTCCATGCGAATTATTAATTATTATTCGCATCATTGATGATATTGGATGACCAAGCTTCTGTCATGCCATAAAATAAATGTCTTTGGATCATTAATTTTTTATTTAAGACGATATTCGTTTCGACATGCCTTATATGAGTAAAATATAATCCAGATAATAAAGTGAAAATTTTTCTAACACTTCTTTTTTCTCATTCGAAACCAATGTGACATAGAGAAATTCTCTATTATTTTCGTTAATGGTTTCAATGTGATATCCATTTTGTCGAATATCTTTAAAGTTGAGTAAATTTCTACTGATTTTTTCATAGTATAATGCATTGTCAACATAAATTGTTGTTCCCATGCAACATAATATTTGCTCTTACAGAGCCATTAAGCAAATTGAAGATACCAGATATTGTTTGAATATGAGCCTCAGCTAAGTTTAAATTGGAGAAATATTCTTTGTTTTTAAGGGTTGTGTGCGTTGTAGCACAATCAACAAGATATATATCGCTCTTATTTGATTAATGATTTGAACACATGATTTGTTGATCAATCTGAACAAATAATGTTTGACAAATTAGAACAAGAGTCATATTTCATTTATAATAAGAAACTAGTACATATAACTAAGAAGCTTAACAAAAAATAGTACATAGAATTATTGAAAATCATTACATATGATCATTAAAAATATCGATATTAGTGTTTAGATCATCATGAAAATTCGGGACATCCATATAATTGATGTCTGACGAGCCATCTCCGACAGTGAAATTCATCTCAACTGTTTTGTCTTTCTCCTTTAAGGAGGTTTGATAAAGATCAATAAAATGCTTAGGCGTGCGACATACATGAGCCCAGTGGCCTTTTAGACCACACATGTGACATGGTTGGTCACGATTACAAGCATGCCCATTTTCAGCAGTATTTTTCCCTTATTCTGAACGACGTCATTCTTATTCCATTTATTTTGGAACTTATTGCAACGAAATTTAGAATATGGCTTGCAACGATCTTTGCTGATTGATCATTTCCCATTTCCATGTCCGTGGTTTTTGTTTCCATGACCGTTTTTTAATGGTCATTATAGGATGTTGCATTTGCTTCATTAATTGAAGCGGAACCAGTTGGACGAGAGTTGTGGTTTTTCAATGGAAGCTTATTATTTTGTTCAGCCACCACGAGACAAGAAATTAATTATGAGTACTTTTTAAATTGACGCGTTTGATATTGTTGTTGCAACAACATGATTCGATGCATGAAAAGTACTTGAATGTTTTTTCTATCATTGCCTCATCAGATATATTTTCTCCACACAGCCTCAAACGAAAGGTAATATTAAACATGGTCGAGTTATACTTACTGACTGTTTTGAAATCTTGTAGCCTAAAATTCAGCCAGTCGTTTTGAGCTTTTAAAAATATCACAGTCTTTTGGTGATCATATCGTTCTTTCAAGCTTAACCACAAGGTGAGAAGATCTTTTATAGTGAGATACTTACTTTTTAGACCTTCATGGAGATGATGGCGAAAGAATATCAGTGTTTTCGCACGGTCTTGCATTGATGTTTCATTTCCTTCTATAATAGTTTCTCTTAAGTCTTTAGCTTGGAGATGTATCTCGACATCCAGTTGTCATGAAAAATAATTATTTCCAGTGATATTAAGAGCAACAAATTCAAGTTTTTGAAGGTTTGCAATAGTCTGAAAATATATCAAGAAATTGAGTAAATAATTTTTTTCTTTTATATAAAATAAATAATATACGATTAAATATATGTTTACAACTTGATTATTAATATGCAAAATGTAATATTTGTATGAGTTGATGAAACAACCTCCAGGTTGGGTGGCGAGACGAAATCTACTTATAATCATGCCTCCTCGAACGGGATAACCGGTCTCCCTTTAAATGTTTAGCTTTACCGGGGACAAAGCTTACTCACTATCAACCCAAACTCAACACTATTTGCAATATAAAAAATCAAGAATAGAACATAATTAATCGTTTGTAGTATAGCGAGAAAACTAGTTATGTCACATATTGACTATTGATTTCTGATGTAGAAGATCGTATAAGACGCAACTACAGAGCATACTTTCGCAATTAGTGATGTTATAATGTAGTATATGAATGAAGTATGCATATAAAAGTTATGCATGTAATAAAAGGAAGCAACCATGATAATATAAAAATAAATTGAACATATTTAAATAACAAAAGTTATACCTTCCTAATTTTGTCTCCTTAACAAGCCTTCTAGAACTTCAAGGTCTCCTTAATGTTAGAGCAAGCTCGTGCTGATAACTTGTTGAAAATTGAGTTAGAACTTGCTAAGAACTAGAGAAAGAAATAGAAGACTAAGAACTTTTACTACTATAAACAAAAAAAACTTTTTATCTTTTTTATTTATTTTACTCATTTTTATAACTCAAGCATTAATTATAATTAAGCACTTATTATTTTTTAGTGGATGCAATATAGAATTAAATGTAGTTAACTATATTATTACAACACTTGCTCTCTATTTTGTAATAGGCAAAAATGTAATTTGAACTTATAATTCATGCTTTATTAAATATGTATGTTTTGTGCGAAACGCCTTATTTTTTATTACTGGAGGGAGAATTAACCAACAAAATCAAGTAAATCGGAGGGAGGTAGGGAGCACCACTTAACTCATGACAGTGTTGTGCTATCCACCAAGTGACGCACCCCCCTTAAAGCATCTCCAATTCAATCGTGGATTGGGGTACTGAAAATGAATGCCAAATAGGATGGATAAACATGGAACCATTAAAAGTTCCTGTGACAGCCCCAACCCTACGAATTGAGCGCCGCCCGACACTAGGCCTCCATTAACTTCCAGTAAACCAGTTCAGAGTTAATAAATGTCTAGTCAACCTCCCGAATCGGTCTTCAGTACCTGATAGTCCACACAAGTATATATGTATGAAATCATATGCAGCGAAATTTAAATACGGTGAAAACGTGATAACAAATTAATTAAACACACAACGAGTTCTAGGTGTGGAAGCTAGAATGTGGAAACCTCGTACAAATAATACAATATACAAAGTATAGTATCTCTCAACCCAAATACTCATTTATAAAACATAGTAATTATAATATAAATACATTAAATGACCTACATATACTGCACATCAATGTTATCGAGCTCCGAGATTATGCCTGCAATTGTCACCAAAAGCGGAGACAGTCCCAGTGAGTAAATCCAAAAGAAGTTCAACAATAATTTAGATTATACAATAAATAAGTCTATAACTCATGTAGGAAAGAAACGAAACTGAAAAAAACAATACGGCGGGACCAAGTCCGCTTCAACCGCACCAAATCTGTTCGGCCCGAGAAAATTTCAAAGGGAGCCACAGTCGTAACTGGATGCTCAGCCGCAATGGAATCCTTGAAGTCCTATGAGGAGCCACGACACATGACGGATGCTCACTCAGATGATTCAGTCTCGTCTAGGAGCCACGAGCATGACTCAAATGCTCAACCTACGAGTAAACATCGACTCAACTCGACCACTTAGACCCTAGGTCACTTGATAGGGAAGTAGAGTCCAATAATAAGTATCATTTTCATCAAAATATGCAAGGAAAGGAAAAGAATTAATATTGAATTTCTTACTGGTTTACTTACAATACAATCGCATAAATCGCCACGTCAAATCGATGATTCGAATAGCCTAGTTGAGTCCTTCTTGCGTATCTACCATCATGCATAGTATAACAAAGTTGTGTTAGACACCATTTGCTAAATAGACGCTAGCTCAAATGAATTAATTTATCAATTAGTTCTTTTAAAGATTCAAGTCATTACATAAACAACTTGACATATTAAGACAATCTTATATTAGTTTCACTCTTGAACTTAATGAATATAAGTGTACGAACGCCAAATTCATAAAACCTTTGTTCTAGAGATTTATACCAAAACCATACAATTGTCTAAACATTTGATGCTATACACTAAGTCTATTTTAAGGTGTTGAGTTTTTAGATTCATCGAAACATCAAATATAGCTTCAATAAGTTGTGTTCATTTTCAAGAAAATAGATTAAAACTTCTTTTTATGTCAAACTTGACGAGCAAATAGGTCGAATACGACAATAATAATAAAAAGTTCATAATTCATAGCTTTGACCAAACTTGAACTTAAAAAGAATTACAATCTTGTCGAGCTCAATTTGAGCTTCCAAACTTTAAGAAAAAGAACAAAGTTATCTTAAAAACATTTTATTAAACATCGAGAGTGTATTCCTTTCCAAGACTATTAACAAAACTTAAGTTTCATAGACATCCAAGCAAAATCACCAAGAATAACAATTGAAATCAATTAAACCAAGAGTTGAGTTCAACACTTCACCTAGTCTTTCAATGAGGTTTCTAGTGCCAAAATGAAATAGCCTTCTATTCAAAACATTCACAAGACTTGAAAATCATTAAAGCTTTAGTCCAATTTATTTGTGAAAATCCCTTAAGAAATCAAGGTCTCCAAAACCACTATAGATTGGTGCATTAAAATTTAGAAGAATACAAGTAGAACTTCTTTGTGGCATTTTATCAAATATTTAATATGCAAATCAAATGGTATTACCCATAACATGAATGAGCTTTGATTTGACCAAAACAACGTGAAGTTTTTTTTGTAAGAACCAAGAATTCATAAACATAAGATAGATTGCAAACAAAAATTAGAACTATGCTTGTTTAACATAAGTTTAACAACAACAAAATCTTTTCTAACAGGGGTGTATTCAATTGAGATTTTAATAGACTTTTGGTTACTTTTATTGACTAAAAAAGTTTAGGGGTATTCAATTAAAACTTTTAAGAGTCTCTAAAAAATCGACAAAAGCCAAACCTTTTAGGAACCAACTACAACTTAGAAAGAACTCTATGAATTTATAGATGTTAAACTCAAATTTGAACTCAATATATGCTTAGGGTCTCACCATGGCCTTTAATGGAGTCTCAACTCCAAGATTTCGGCTCTCTAAATGAGGATCCTCCCTTTCTCCTCTTTCTTTCCCTTCTCTTTCTCTCCTTTCTTCGCGAGCGAACTCCGCTAAAAAAAATCGAAGCCTCGTCGGAGTCGTCGCTGATGTCCGCGAGCTCCTCCTCCGCGAGCAAGCACGCCGGCGGTACCGCTACCGTTTGTCGTCTTCCCCACGACCGCGCTGCCTGCTGCTGTCCGCCGTTGCTTGCTTTCCCGTCGGCTGGAGCGTCGCGTCTGTGCCAGCCACCTTGATGATCTCCACGACATCGACGTCAGCTCCGTCCCGCCGTGATGGAGGAGCGCCGTCTTCGCCGGCTGCCCACGCCAGAGCTGCTGTCCGGCCTCTTCTCCCTCTCTCATGCGTGTTCACCACCCTCATTATGAACGTTCCCTGTTGGGGATGAAAACAAAATAGGGTTTCGAAACCCTTTTTTTAATCTCTTATTTAAGTGAGAGTAAATCCTATCTCTAATGATCAAGGGCCAATACAAAGTAGATCTAAAGGTTTGTCCTCCAAAAATTAAACAATTAACAGTTTGAACATTTTCTTAGCTATTTTTAAATAAATTAATAGTTTAGAGTCTCCTTGTCGTATAAATTTAATTTAATTAAGTTGAAATAATGTCGCGATACTATATACCGCACATAGTAGCGCGTCAAACACAATTAAAATTATTTTATGTTTCTTTTATAGATGTTCGAGTATTTCAAATCACTCACTACAAAAAAAAAAGTAAATTAGAAACGGAAATAGCAACAGAATTTAATTTCGTTTCTAATCAGAAATTGTTAGAGACGGAATTAAGAGGGAAATAGTCAGAGACGGAATAGAGACATATTACAAACGGAAATAGAGACGGAATAGAGATGAAATTAAAATCCATTTCTAAAAAAGCGGCGCCAACTTTCCACCAAAAACTCAGTAGTTTATAACCGCCCATCACGTCTCGAGATTCGTGCATCAATAGATGAAAATATTTATGTGTTTCAAACCCTCTCTCTCCTCGAACGAACTCTCTCCTCGAACGAACTCTCTCCCTCTTCCTCGACCGAACTCGACCTCTCTCCTCGACTGAACTCGACCTCTCTCGAGCTTACCGGCAGCTCAACAACTGCTCTCTTCACCGGCGGCTCAGCAACTCCTCTCTTCACCGGCTCTGCAACTCCTCAACTCTCTCTCGTCTCAAACTCTCTCTCTCTCTCCCAAGCCCTAAATCTCTGCGAAGTAGTCACCGCAGACATCTATTGTTCACCGGTGCTCTCCAAATCTGATATCTTCACCGTCGAGGGCAGTTACGACTTTGTTGGTTGGAGATTGGAGAGCTAGTTTGGGAGATTTGGCGTTGTTTGAAGAGATTTTGAAATGGGGGTTTGGATTTGGTGGGTTTTGGCGGTGGTGTTTGGAGTTTGAGTTGCTCTCTACCGGAGCTCGTGCCTTCTGCTGTCACCGCCGCATAAGCCCTCTCCGCCGTCTCTCTCTGTCTGTCGCTGCGCTCGTTTCTCTCGTCCTCGCCGTCGTCGTCTGCTCTTCGTCCTCTTCGTCGTTTGCTCGTCCGTCGCCGTCGTCTCTCTCTCTTCACTACAACCATTGTTTTAGGGTTTGGGATCCGGCCCGTCTTCGACATTGAGGCAAGTAATCCACGAGCTCCGGTGTGGTTTCGGACACCTTCGCCTTGCGAACCCTAGTTGTTGATGAAGATGTTCCATAACCTCGCCGTCGTCGTCTCGCTCTCGTCCTCTTCGTCGTCGTTTGCTCGTCCGTCGCCGTCGTCTCCTCTCTTCACTACGATTGTTTTAGGGTTTGGGATCTGAAGCCCGTCTTCGACATTGAGGCAAGTAATCCACGAAGCTCCCGGTGTGGTTTCGGCTTGACACCTTCGCCTTTGCGAACCCTAGTTGTTGATGAAAATGTTCCCTAACCTCACTCGAAGTCTCTCTGCTTCCTCCCTCGTCTCTTAACCTCTTCACGCCCTGAACTTGCGAAGCTCATAATTGCTCCACCGTTTCTCCATTCGCGAAGGTTAGAATCACCTCCTCTCTCATTTGTGCCCTTATCTCCTTTGCCTGATTTCTCTTTCTCTTCTAGTTTTGGTTGAGGACTTCGATTGAGGTATTCGCTATCAAAATGCCTAAGGCGAGTTTCGATACTCGCATTCTTTTATAGGCACGAAATGTATTGAGCTCCCTAAACAGGCGGTTTGCAATGTCTCGCATTCTTTTAGTTTCAGTTGAGGACTTCGATTGAGGTATTCACTGTCAAAATCCCTAACTATTTCCAGAGTTCAGCCGTAGTTAAATGTGAAAGAAGTGATACAATGTTGATCCATATAGTCGATCTCATTTCTAATTACTATTACCCATTGTTTGTTTCTCAAGTGTATATAATGACTCAGAGATCATTTAATCTTTTGAGTTTGATCTTTTGGGGGCCATTATCCCTTGTTTTCTTATGTTAAATGAAAGTGTCAATGTTGAAATGTTTCCAATTACTTTGTTCAAGAGAAGGAAGTGGAAGACGAGATTACAAACGAAAATGATGATGAACTTGCAAAGCGCTTGAACAAACAAAGGCGGCAAGCAGTAACAGCTGCTCGTGGCAGACGAATAGCCCTTTCCGCGAGAAACTCTGCCTTAGTAAGTCAATACCTACGTTACATTTCTACGTGGTTTATATCTTATTAAAAGTCGATTTCTTGCATCCTACCTGCCTACGAATCCAAGTGATTAACTTCATACCAAACTAATAATCGAGTTGTCCACTTGTTGGTAAAAGCAACAAATTATATAAGCTGATTGTATTAGCTAGATACATAATTAAGTCATAGCTAGTGTGGAATGTAGGAAACATGAAAGTTATAATTCCTCACCTTGAGAGAGCGTCCTTGCATCCTACCTACCTACTAATCTACTTTGCCAGTAATTACTTATACCTTTGATCTTTCTATGCAGGAAGACGTATATCGAAAGTAGAGTTCTTGAAATCACGAAAAGGAGCAGTTAAGCTTAAGGTACCCCTACTTAAGAAAACAAATTTAATGCTACTATTATATCGTTACCATTATGTGTGTTTGTGTGTTTTTTTTTCTTTTCAATTTTGGTAGTGAATTAATGTAAAAGACAACAAATACCATCAATTCATGGTAACAATAGTGGAAAAAAAGACTAAAAATAATGTGAATAGATTTAATCTAAGCTATAACTGATTTGAATGTTATTGAGGGCTTGTAGATGTGCGTAGGAGAGAATTGTTTCAACTTGTGTAAATTGTGAAGTCTGTAGTAGCCGCCATTGTTTGATCTTATAATTAAACTAGTTGATTCATGCTAACTAATGGCTTCATTTTCAAATCATTTAGATCCTAACTAATTAATGCGTCCCAAGTTAACTAAATCAAGGGTAATGGAAGAGTTTGATCCATGCGGCTGACGCCAACTAATTTGATTAATGGATGTCCTCATATTTAACATTTTTATAACATTTGTGTTCAGACCGATACATCTGAGATGCCACCTACCGTGAATGAATTGTATTAGCATCTCCACACTGTAAATCACGATAGGGTGACATTCATCGATACTAGATCAGAGCGGTTCTATGTAAGTATAGAATTACGAGCTAAATAGTAGTAACTTTACTTACTAGCATATCATTTTAGTTGCTTATTGTTAATCTATGCGAGTTAAGCTCCAAAGGAGACGTCGGGAGGCGACCAGGACTACACCGGACCAGCCGGTGGATGATGAGGCGGTGTACTACAAGGTGGCGGTGAGTGTCCCAAAGGACGTGTCTACGGTCTCGGGTCGTTAGGGAGAAAGAAGAGAAGATACGCAGATCTTGGTGCTAGCACATCCCAAGTGCTAGCACAACGAGGGATGAGCAACTTTATGATACTTATGTATTTTTATGGTTGTTGTAGAATAATGAGAATGGTAGTTTTTTGTGGATACTTAGGTATCTTAGACATTTATTATACTTGACTACCTTTCGTGAATATATAAATCTTTTTTAATATCGAATTGTATGTTTTTTCTCATTTGAATCTTTGTTGTTGATATATATTGTTGATTATTGTATGTATGTGAAATTCTGTTTTTTTTTGGGATGTTAGCACCCCCAAGGAGTTGTTGGAGGGTGCCAGGCGATGAAGCATGTCCTGTTGTTATTTTCAGTTTTAGAAGTTTCGGCGAACCAATTTGATTCTTGTGAATATTTTAAAAAAAATTAGGCATAGAAACGGAATAGAGACAAATTAGAAACGGAATTTATAAATTTCGTTGCTAATCCGTCTCTAATTTCTGAAGAAATAGCAAGAAAAAACTGGGTAAAAGAGTTTAGAAACGGAATAGAGATGAATTAGCAACGGAATTTATGAATTCCGTTGTTAATCCGTCTCTAATTTGCAACGGATTAGCAACGAATTCATAAAGTCCGTTGCTAATCTGTTTATAATTAGCAACGGAATTTATGAATTCCGTTGCTAATCCGTCTATAATTTGCAATGAATTAACAACGGAATTCATAAAGTCCGTTGCTAATCTGTTTCTAATTAGCAATGGATTAGCAACGAAATTTATGAATTCCGTTGCTAATCCGTCTCTAATTTGCAACGGATTAACGACGGATTAGCAACGGAATGCAAGCAAAACCATTCACTTTGGAAGAATGTCCATTTCTGTTCCGTCTCTGTTCTATTTCTAAATCCGTCTCAAATCTGTCTCTAATTCGTCTCTAATCGGCAACGAAATCACATTTCAGTTGCTAACTAAATTAGCGACGACAATTTTAGAGACATAATAGATTTCGTCTCTGTTCCGTTGCAGAATTGAATTAGAGACGAAATTTATGCTGATTAGCAACGAAAATTTTCGTTTCTGATCGGCTGTTTTTTTTTGTAGTGTCTGTGACTCTCGGTCGGGTATTAACTACTAATAATTCGATATTATCGATTAATCATCAAATTAAAAATACGGGTCATTACACTACAAAAGGATACTGGATTAGCGACAGGGAACCCCGTCGCTATACCGTGTTAGCGACGGTGTGTCAGGTTTGGCGACGGGAACCCGTCGCTAATCTCGTTGCCACATCCCGCGCAAATTTGCCACGTGGTTTTGGTCGAATCTCTTTTGACTATGCGACGTGGACAATTAGCGACGGGCCCGTCGCTAAAACCCGTCGTCAATTGTCCACGTGGCTCGTTGGCCACCACGTGGTTTTGGGTCGCTAACCTCGTCACTAAATTGACGAAATTTTTTTTTTTAAAGTTTGATATTATATATAATATATATAATATTTAATATTTAATATTTAAAAATATTTATATTTATAAAATGCAAAAACTATTATGTAAAATATAATATAATATTTAAAAATTTAAAATTAAATATTTAAAATATAATTAATTTATAAAAACTAAATATTAAAAACTTTATTAAAAAATATTAAATTTCAAATGAAATTAAATGTAAATATTTTAAAATTAAATTTTAAATGAAATATTTCATAATAATATTATTTATAAATAATATTTAAATTTAAAAATTCTTTATAAAACTTTATTAAAAATATTATTAAAATAATATATTTTAATCTACTATATAATTTATTCTGAATAACTATAAAGACGGGAAAATTAAAGGAAATTAAAGTTAATAATCGAAGTTCATCAATCAAAATGAATTAAATACAACAAAAAAGTTAATTACAAGTATAAAAATGTACAAAACAAGATATGAACAACCTAAGGCTAAATATACAAGGAAGTCAACTCAATCGTCGAGGTCGTCGTCGGTCTCTGAGTCATCAGCTGGAAGGTCTCTTGGAGGCGCTGGTGCGAATGAAATCCCAAGTCTTTCCATTAGAGCCTGCTCTATGCAATTCAACTGGCATTAGACCTCTCGCAACTGATATTGGTTTAGAGTGTGATCATGCATAACCTGAAGAATGTGTGTCTGCATCGCCTGGAAGTCCTTCTGCAAAAGCTCGACGGGCTCATTTGGAGTAGAAATAGGTCAAGAAGATCCAGCTCCATCTCCACCTCCAGCTCCTCCAGCTATAGCATGTTTGCGCCGCCACCCTGACGGTGTCCACTCTAGTCCATATGTCTGTCCTTTGTCGTCGCGCTCAACGACGGACAAATATAGCTCGATTTCATCTATCGGGGTGTTGGCTGCGACTGTGTCAGCTCAATCCGCCTACGCTGGATCGCCGTCTAAATTAAGAATTTAAAACATTTACAAGTCATTAATACATATCATTAATTAACTAAACATAATTTAAAAGCAAAATTGTTTACTTACGACGATCTTCTCTACTCTCGAATCGAGGAAAGTTACGCCGTCATGATCTTTCGTATGGAAGTATAGGCATAACTCCAAAGCAGTCGGAGGTCGACCTAACTTCTCCGCCTACAAAACATATATTTAAAGAGGATTAAGTTTGAGACTAAATCCATGTATATATTATATATAAACTTATTATAACATAACTTACCAGCCTCTCTGCGTGCTGATAAATGGATATTGAGCCACCAGTATGCACTGCGATCCCTGTACCGGGTCCCCCTGTCTCACTTCTCCAATTTTTACTTGCTCGCTCTGACTTCTTCTTAAAATCAGGAGTGGACCGCATCTTCTTATAATGGTCGAAGATCTCAGCAGATACATATGTAGGCTTCTTATCTTTAGAGCACATCTTGCTAATAAAATCAGCATACCAAGTGACAATCTGTCTATCGTACGCCTCTCTAATAGTTGCTTCATCCGATGGCTCCCAATCGAATGACAACTATAGGCAAAAAGCAATAAAATTTTAAATTTAACTATAAACACTTTTCAATTATATATTGTTTGTAAATCTTATGTAAATGAAACAACATTAACTTAAACAACTTTACCTTCCATTGATTCCAGTAAATATCTCACATGTGCTGCGGGACATGCTCCCAAGAATAACCATCATTGTGCAGGGAGTGTTTGTATGCCCTAGTCATCTCCCGGGCAGCTCTGTCAAACGGGTGTAATTTTCGTCCACTAAATTGAAAACAAGGCGTTAGACCAAGTTTATAAGAAATAAGTAAACGTAAAACTTCGTACGTATACTTACTATCTATCATCTTTCACGACCAAGAATATATGCCCCGAGGGTTAGCTAGTAGTACTGCTCGTCGCCGTCCACGTGGGGCCATACCTATGGACGAGTCGCTCGAACGATGTGCTGAAGAACTCGGTGACTGCTCTACCGGCTGACCCCGAGAAGGCGAGGCATGCAAATCATGATGGAGTTGTGGTGGGACTGTACGATGGTTGTGTGTACGATCATGAAGATGTGAGGGATATGCTGATCCCCTGATGAAAATGTAGGCCCGACACCTGGCCTAAACGTACCACAACCATCAACGGGTGGAGTTGGTAGGGAGGAAAGTAAAGTAGAATACATCTGCATAGATGTGAGATCATCACCTAAAACAGATGACAAAGACATGAAATATGTAGATGGATGTGATGGATGTGCATAATGTGGGGGAGGCGTCTGATGGAGAAATGAGGTCTGCGGAGAAGGGTGGTATGGGTACAAATGAAATGGAGTATGCTGAGAAGGGTGGTATGAGTATGGATGCAGACTCTGATGACCCTTAGTAGTCTGTGCCGGTGGAGTAGCATCGTTATGAGAATGACGGTGTGATCCATCCGATCGTCGATCTTTAGTAGCGCTGGATCGTCCGCCGGATCGACTACCAGATCGTCCACCAGAGCCCTCACCAAAAGATGGAGTGTAACCTCTACCTGACGACATAACTTTATAAAAAAATAAAGACTAAATAAGAATTTTTAGTTGAACCTCCAACATTTGAAATATTACGTAACAAGTAAAAAATATAATTGCATCATTTACCAACTGAACATGATAGTATCATGATTCTTCATCACTGTCCTCATCATTCGATGAAAAGTTGAAGTTATCACTTTGATCGTCTTCTTTGTCGATGTCTGACATATGTGCCCCACTAGGATCAGCTAGCGAATTTGGAACATTGTTGTCAATATCGACCTCAGTATCATGTTCAGGTCGCATCTCCTGAAAAACGTCTTGTTTTATAGGCTCACTGTCAACGTTTTCAACTAAGTTTTGTTCATCGATGAATTTTGGTTGAAGTCTACACGTAGCTTGCCAATTGTTCTGGACATTTCTTACACTTGGGTATGAAAGAAAATACACCTGACTAGCTTGCATGGCTAGTATGAAGGGCTCTTACTTATTCAATCGCAGATTTCGATGTACATCGACGATTTTTAAGGATCAGTGAACTCTTGCCCCGACATAGATCATGGGATCGAACCATTGACACTTGAACAACACAGTAAGTAGGAATCCACCGTATTCGATTTTAATCACTTCTTCTAATTGCCCATAAAAGTCATTGTCACATTGTGCGTAATTCGTGCCCCTAGGCTAATGCATACCCCGTTACTATGCATATCTTTGTTTGAGCGATGCGACACGGTCTGAAATTTGTAACCATTAACAAGATACGCGTGGTATACGGTGCAAAGTTGACTAGGGCCGTATGACAACAATTGAAGGTTGTATCTTGAATAGATGATGGAGCCTACCGCCGAAAATGTTTCATTCATAAACTTAAATTAATAAACAACAAAAATAAAGAATTATTTTAATATCCACATACAAATGACTTACGAATTGTTGAAACCAACTTGAGAAATGTTTCTCAAGATGTTCATCAATGACACTTTGTGTAATATTCACATGATCCGACTCCACCATCGTAATTGCGGGGAGATAACGCTTATTTGTTGTGCGAGGTGGAGACGTGTTCCTCAAAATAATAGGAACAAAGTGTGGTTGTTTCTTCCACTAAGTAAGCATTGCATATTGAGCCCTCAACCCTTGCCTTATTCCTAACATTATTTTTTAAATGTTTCAAGTACCTACATTTGTAGAAGTAAGTTAGTTAAAATGTATATGTTAGAGTGTGATATAAACTGTTTACGAGTCTAGTTGATTACCTCTCGGAATGATACATCCAACGAAATTGTACTAGGCCAGCAAGGATAGCCTCGTACGCCAAATGGATAGGGAAATGCTCCATTGAGTCGAAAAAACTTAGCGGAAACATCTTTTCCAATTTGCACAATATCTTGAGAATGTTTTCAGGCAAAAGCCGAAAATTCTCAACATTTAAATTTTTAGCAGTTAAATCTCTGAAGAAAATGCTTAACTCGCTAATTGCAATCCATATGTCATCCTCTAAGAGATCTCGAAAAGCAATCAACAACAATCGTTGCATGAAAGCACGACAATCGTGACTTTTCATCCTAAACATCTTCAACTTCTTAGAATCTACGCAGCGACCGATGTTAGACGCGTAACCATCAGGGAAGTTCAATTCCTTAATCCACTTACACAACGATCGTTTTCTTCGTTTGTCTAGCGCATATCGTGCCTTGTAATATTTCTTAGAAATTAGATCATAATGAAGCTTTGGACGATTACAAATCTTCTTTAAGTCTTCCCTAGACTTTGCGTTATCTTTCTTCTTCCCCGGCACATTCATGATTGTGTTGAAAATATTGTCAAAGACATTTTTTTCAATGTGCATCACGTCTAGGTTGTGCCTGATAAGATTCGTCTTCCAATAAGGTAAGTCCCACAGTATGCTTCGTTTTTTCCACCTGCTAGTCCTTGAGACTTCGTTGTTTATTGCATCTGATCCCAATTTAGTGACTTTCATCAGCCCTAAAGCTTCAATTTCTCGCAAGATATCTTCACCTGATTTATTAGTTGGTGGCTTGTCGGATACGATTCTATCTCTGCGAAAACTAGACTTGTCTTTCCGCTCCTTCTAATATTGCGACAAAAAACGTCGATGACAATCGAACCAACTCGGTTTCCCTCCGAACCTCAACTAGAAAGCGTCGGGACAAGCAGTCCTCCCGTGCGTGCTCCATCTCGACGGCATGCTGTACGCTGGAATGTCGTTAACGGTCCACGTAAGTGCATGCGCATTTGAAAGTTTGTCTCAGTTGATACGTCGTAGGTAGGCACTCCGTCATACCACAACTCTTTAAATTCTTTCACCAACGGTTAGAGAAACACATCAATTTTTTGCGACGGATTAGTTGGCCCAGGTACGATTACTGTTAAGAACATTACTTCTTTCTTCATACACATGGAGGGAGACAAGTTGTACAGTGTTAGAATCACCGGCCACGAGGAGTACGGTTTATCGGTCATTCCGAAAATATTGAAACCCATCAGTGCATAAGCCAAGTCGAACATTACAAACCTCGGAGCTGAACGTAGGGTTTACTTGATTGAAGTGGATCCATGCTAAGGAATCAGAGCAATGCTCCATATTGCCCTCTTCTCGGACGTGTTTCGCGTGCCACCGCATGTGTTTCGCATTAGCTTTCGAGGTGTACAAACGTTTGAGACAAGACACCAAAGAGAAGTAAAACATTGTCTTATGCGGGCGTTTGTTAGAGTTAAACCTAGATTCTCCACAAAATTTACAATATGTAAGTTTTGAGTCGAGCTCCCAATAAAGCATGCATAAGATGGGACAACAGTCAATTCGCTCATATGGGAGACCCAACCAGTTCATCAAGCCCTTACATTTGTAAAAGCTATCTATCAAATAGTTGTCTTCAGGCAACATGTCTTTACATACTTGCAAAATTTCATCGAATGCTTGCTCCGAAATATGATGATTCTACTTTATCGTCAATAAACGTGCCATTGCTGAGAGTTTATTCGTCTTCTCGCAACCCGGCCAAAGCGGTTGATTCGCCACATCAATCATTTCAAAGAAATGTTTCGTTTCAGGGTTCGACTCCTCTTCATGATTCCAATCGAAACTGTGGCCCGCAGTGTCGTGTATCATATGATGATATGATGTTTGATATTCATCCATTGGATCATCACCTTCATTGTCCTCATCGCTTACTATTTCTTTCTCCCCATGCGCGGTCCAACGATAGTAATCGAGAACAAATCCACCCCTCACTAGATGAAGCTCTACGATGTCAACATCGTAGTATTTGTCGTTGCGACATTTTCGACAAGGACATCAAATTTTCGCTTCGTTCAAGTAAGTGGTGCAATGTTGCATGAAAAATTTTATAAATTCCTTCACGCCATCCACAAACTCTAATATAATGTAACCGCCTTCAATACGGTTGTACATCCATTCTCGAGACACATACATCTCGAAAGACCTAAACAACCCCAATTGAATACACGCACACATCAATCACTATATAAATTTTAGTCGAGTGTTAATCGTAATTAGTCGAATCGATTGCAGTTGCACATACTTTGCGTAATATATTTTATACATTTTAATCGATTGTTTACCGTAATTAGTTGCATTGGTTGTAATATATGCACATACTTTTGTGTAACTTTGCCTAATTTTTAATTTTTCATTTGAAATTTGAAATTTTACTTCAATATTTGCAGTTTATAATTTTATTTTGTCTCATTTATATATATATATATATATATATCTCGTATATAAGCATTGTTATATAAATATTATTTGGTTCAACCAATTCTAATTTCCTTATTATAGTTAAATTACTTTTAACTATTTTATATTTATTTATTGTATAATATATTATACTCTTCTATTTTTTTTCCTAATCGAAATTTAATTTGTCCAATAAATTTGCATCATTTTATTAAATTCTTATCAGTACAATTTACCGTATTAATATTTCATTTAACTTGTAACTTCATACTTATTTTAATTTCAACTTAACATAATTTATATATATAGTTATATATATGAATATCAATCATCCATACCTATACTATATATATTGTATGTAAGCGTTGTTATATAACTATTATTTTGTTCAACCGATTACAAATTTCTTTATTATACTTAAATTTCTTTTAACTACTCTATATTTATTTATAGTATAATATATTATACATACTCTTTTTATTTTTGGCACTAATCGAAATTTAATTGGTCCAATGAATTCATGTAATTTAATTAACTTTATACTTAAAGTTGTTTCAACTTAACACAATTTTCTTTATTATAGTTAAATAGATTTTAATTTGATTTTTTAAATTAGTGTAAAAAAAACAATTAAATAATAGTTTAATGGACATATTTGAAATTCAACTAATTTAATACTAAAACATTACAAAAGAAGTACATATATATCAATACTAAAAAAAACATACAATTAATAAACATCACAAATAATCAAAAAAAATTATTAAATTCAAATCACAAGCATGCATTTTATTTGTCACAAAAATAAATAAATAATAAATATCAACATACATAATTTATTCCAACATTTTGATCAATTTAACAAATTTTATTCACCTAAAAATACATGAAATACAAATTTTATTTTCCAAAATTTTATTCCAACATAAAATACAAAATTACAAGTTTTTAACCAAACCATTACATTTTAAAATTTAACATGCATATATTTACAAAATTTATTCCAAATTTTCATTCTAACATAAAATACAAAAAACCCTATTTTGTCACAAAAAATACAAATTATATATCACATAAATAACAAAATTTCACAAAAATTATTATAAATCAACTTAAATAACAAAAAATATAAATAAATCAACTATAAAAAACATAATATATAAAATAAATAAAAAATTATACCTAAATCCTAAATCGAGAAGGAGATGGGAGTCGGGGCGGCCGGCTGAGGCGGAGGCGGGCGGCTGCCGAGGCGAGGCGGATCGGCGGGGTGGCCGAGGCGGAGGCAGATCGGCGGGTGGCCGAGGCGAGGTCACGGTGAGGGAGAGGATCACGAGGGAGAGGAGAGGATCGAGAGAAGATGGAGAGGATCCGGATGAGAGAAGAGGCGACGGGAAATGAAAATCGAGAGAGGAAAAGAGAGGGTTTTGGTATGGAACTAATTTTCAAGATTAGCGACGGGCGTACTCAGACGGCCCCAACTACAAATAAGGGCACCGCCCGCCTAATCCCTTAATTAAGCCCTAATATCCCCTATGGGACCTAACAAGGAATTAGTCACCTTATTTAAACACCTACACACTTACCATTTATGATACCACCTACTCGTTAACTTACTTGTTCTAGTGACTAACCTATGGTTGTCTATGAATCGAGTTACTTAATTTTTTTTTCTAACTAATTATTCAGCGGAAGACTTATTTAGTTACTAGTGGAAATGCAATCCTAAGGCCTAACCTATTATGGAAAAACCAGAAATAGTGATCACATGCATATATAAACAAAAATGGTGATATATATAACATGTGTCTATAGTCGATATTCCTATCACTCAACCCAAAAGTAAAAGCATGCACATAAAAATGTAATACAAAAGAATACAAAACGTACAAAAGTATATCGTAGCGAGTCCTCTACTACTCGTAGGTAGTCACCAATCTTCTATTTGCCTGGTCTGCTACTCGGCTGATCTGCACCCACCGTCACAAACTAGACGGTGAGTACATGAATTTATTTAAGTAATACTGAGAGACATCGATCCACATTCCCAAATAGGCAACAAGTATCAAATTGCATAATGTAAATAGAAACTATGCTGAAATAAACATCGTGCAAAGAGATACTTGAGATAATCAAATATGAAACTGACTCAAGGCTAAGTAGTAATGGATTAGGGTCGGTCGGCCGCGATCTTCATCACATCAGCCTTTCCACTACAATATGAGCTCTGCTCTATATCATTTTATTACACATTGAGCTCTATATCATAATTTCAAAAGGTCGTACGTACGATACGCCTTTTCTATTCCAAGTGAATTAGTCGTCACTGGAATGTATACTTGCTAACATACCCGAGTTTTAAAACTCGTCATGTTCACCCAAGTTATTCTTGCGCCAACAAACCCCGAGGTCTGGTTACCCCGTTCGAGGCACGTTACCCCGTGTGTCATGCAAGGTAGTGGAGAAATTCCCTAACATCCCGACAAGTCTAGTGACCCTCGTATGAAAGCTGAATTTCTATCATCAAATGACCCTAACCACAAGAACCACTTTCATTTTCAATAATGACACATCATTGGAATCCAAGAGATGTAATAGCATACTAATGCACAAAGGATTTGAGTCAAAATAAACAAACTATCCTAATAGCATGCTATATCACTGACTTCCACACACAACGATCAACATGACAAAGTATATGAATTGGAATCAATGATATACACAACAGAGTATGCTATGAACAATATCATAAAATGAGCACTGAACAAGTCATAGCATATGGATTTCAAAGGCAATTCAGTTCGAATAACTGAGAATAAATAAATAAAGGGAATGAAATGTAAATAAATGTCTCAAATCAGTTTACTTACATACACACAACAATTCCTAAGCTATCCAAATTAAATCGCGTCGATGTACGCACCCCGTAATAGCTCCTCTAGGATCCTAACAGTTGAAAATGTATCAATTTAAATTCCAATTTAATGATTTAACATCCCTAAATTGGTCGACATCGGTCAAAATTGAGTTCGAGACCAATTTGCCGATTTCACGTTTTTCGAGGTAAAACCCCGATATAACGCCTCGACCGACTCCCGAATTCTTCACTTTTTATAGAAATATTGAAGTTTTATTGATTTGGGTCACAAATATATTTTTCACTATTTTCTGGAATTTTCCTGAATTTTTTTCATATTTTTATCTATTTTCAGGAATTTATTATATATTAAAAACTGTTTAATTAATTAAATAATTAAATATATATAATTAAATATATATATTATATATATTGGGGTGGATCCGGGTCAACCCGACCCGGTCCTCCACGGGTCAGGGTCGGTCCGACCCCATCTTCATCTTCTTCGCAGAGACAGAGCGCGCGGCTGCATTTCGCCATTTTTTATTTATTTTTCTTTGTGAGGCGTTGGGGTTGGCTCCCAACTCCAACCCCAATGGGTTTTGATGACAAGGGAGATCTCCTTGCCATCTCTCCCGTTCCTCTCTCGGTCGGCCATGGAGGTTCGGCCTCCATGGCCACCACACCGACAAGATAACAACAACGACCCAACACACAACACCGAAAAACTCACCTTCGATTTGTCGATTTCTTTCTCTCTCCCGATCTCTCTCTCTCTCACTTGCCAATCTCTTCTTCTTCTTCTCTCCTTCCTCGGTTTCTCTCTCGTTGTTGTTGCGATTGCTTTGTTGTTTTTTTTTTTTTTTTAAATGAGATCAAAGTGACATGTATATATATAGATGTATATATGTGGTGTATAAGTGAGGTGATGTGGCCTCACCACCACCACTCACTTCTACACATTTTTTTTTTCTATAATTAAATAAATTCTACTTACCCCACGAGCTGCTACCTCGGGCCCACGTCGGCACGCGACTCGAGGCGCGTCCCCACTCGTCTCGGTATCTGCATACCCGTAAATGACTTAGTAGTCTATACAAATACATTACACTAGGCATACAACACAACAAATATAACATTTACCTCGGCCACCGTGCCTCGGTAGTGACACGTATCGCACTGCGGGTCCCACGTCACGGGTCATTGTGTCCTAATTAACGAATTAAACGTGTATAAATTATTGGGTCGTGACAATACTTCCCAACTAATAGGAAGTTCGTCCTCGAACTTAAACTAAACGAATTTAAAAATGTACTTGACTCGAAAAGGTACGAAATCAGTCTCGCATATAGTCTTCCCGTTCCCAGTGAGTTCTCGAATCTCCATGAAACTGTCACTTGACTAACACTTTCGGGATATACATGTTTCTTAATCATTGTACCCTTCGGTCAAGAATCGAACCGGTTGCTCTTCATATGAGATATCCTCACTCAAATCAATCGACTCAAATCCACCGTTTCGCCTCTCGCTTTGCCTTTGACTTAGCTAGTCGAAGCATCGATATATGAAACACCTGATGAATTCCCGACATTTGTAGAGGTAACTCTAACTCATAAGCAACATTCCCAACCCGTTTCTTGATTTTGAAAGGCCCAATGAATCTCGGTGCTAATTTGCCTTTCAAACCAAATTGATAATTTACGAGGAGAAACCTTTAGATACACTAAAGCTCCCTCATCGTACGTGAGATCATCGCGATACATGTCCGCATACTTCTTTTGCCTCTCTTGGGCTCCCTTAAGCTTCTAGCGAATGCATGCTTACCTTTTCGTGTGATCGACAACAATTTCAGCCCTAACAAATTCTAGTCTTCTGCTCATCCCAACAAGATGGTGAGCGACACGGTGCCTCGCCATATAACGCCTCAAATGGCGCCATTTCAATGCTCGCTTTGATAACCGTTGTTGTATGCAAATTCACACAACGGTAAATACTCTTCCCACGATTCGCCAAACTCAAGTACACACGCCCGAGCATATCTTCGAGAGTTTGTATTAACCTTTCGATCCGCCCATCGATCCCGAGGGTGAAAGGTCGTGCTAAATCAAACGTGTACCATATTGCTCCCGCATACTCCGCCACATCCCGAATGTATACATATCATCTCTGTCTCGACGTAATAGTCAAAGGTACTCCATGCGGCTGATAATCTCTCTCTCGAACAATACACTCACCGGTCAAATGTGTAATGAGTCGCAATCGGTATGAAATGGGCGATTTCGTCAATCTGTCTACAATCACCCGATGGAATCATGTCGATGAATAATCCTCGGCAGTCCTCGAACGAAACCCATGGCTATGTCTTCCCACTTCCATTGTGGAATGGGAAGTGGGCCGTAGTAATCCTTCAGTCTACGATGCTCGCCTTCACCCGCCGTGCGAGATCCCACGCTTCTGATATACTCGATATGTCCGCTTTCATCACAGCCACCAAAAATGTCTTTTCATATCATGATATATTTTGGTCCTTCCCGGATGAACAGTGAATCGGGAACGATGTGAATCTGAAGAATCTCATCTCTCACTCACATCGTCGCCGGTATCCACAATCTTCCTCGAAATCGAGACACCGATCTGCTGTCTCCGCTCAGTCAAGATACATTCGAACTCGCGGTAACTCATCGAATCTCGGATACGATGCCGCCTTTCGATCCTCGACACTCTCTGAGTCGACACTGTCTCGAAGTCTCACTTGAGCACAAATCGCACCTCCGTGTCATTAGCAATATCGATCGACTCGGCCTCGCGCCGCCTCGAGTAAACCATACTCGTGCGTCATATGACATCGAATAGTCTCGGCATTTCCAGTCGGAATTCTACTCGCGCATCGAAGAACGACATTTGCTTTTCCTGGATGATATTCCGAGAAAAGTCATAGTCTTTCAAAAACTCTAACCATCTCAAGCGCTGTCTCATGTTCAACTATTTCGTGTGAATAGATATTTCAAACTCTTATGGTCGGTATAGAGTGTGAACTTCTCTCCATACGAGATAATGTCTCCATATCTTCGAGCAAACACTACCACCGCCAACTCTAAGTCATGAGTTGGGTAGTTCTTCTCATGTATCTTCACTGTCTTGATGGATAGGCCACCGTACCCTTCTCCCGCATCAATACACAACCTAAACCCTTATGAGAAGCATCTGTGTACACCATGAAATCCTTTCCACCTCTCGACAATGTCAACACCGGTGCGATAGTCAACAAGTTCTTCGCTTAAGCAAATGACTCCTCGCATTCCTCGACCACCGAAACTTCATGTCTTTCTCGGGTTAACTTGGTCATTGGTGAAGCGATCTTCGAAAAATCCTTCACGAACCTTCGATAATAGCCTGCTAACCCCAAAACTCGAATCTCGCATTCGACGTCTGCGCGGCCAATCCAAAATCGCTTTGAATCTTTGTTGGATCTACAAGAATACCTGCTTGCTCCAACTACATGACCCAAAAATTTAACCTCGACAACCAAAATTCACACTTACTTGAATTTTGCATATAGTCGATGCTCCTCAAAGTCCGCAACGTCTCCCCGAGGTGTTGCTCGTGATCTTCTCGAGTCTTCGAGTACACCAATATATCATCGATAAATATGATCACAAAGCGGTCAAGATATGGTCTCATCACTCGATGCATTAGTCAAACCAAACGGCATGATCGTGAACCGATAGTGTCCATACCTCGTACTAAACGCTCGTTATGTATATATCATCCTCCCCGATCCTCACTGATGATATCCCGATCGTAGATCTATCTTGGAGAAAAAGCTGCGCTCCTCTCACTGATCGAATAAGTCGTCAATACGCGGTAATGGATACTTATTCTTGACCGTGACCTTATTCAATTGTCGTAATCAATACACAGCCTCAAGGTACCGTCCTTCTTCTTCACAAACAGAACGGTGCTCCCCATGGTGATATCGAAGGTGTAATGAATCCCTTCTCGCTCAATTCTTGCAATCGTTTCCTCAATTCTTCCAACTCTCGTGGAGCCATGCGGTATGGTGGTATATATATCAATTTCGCACGGTACCAACTCAATAATAAAATCGATCTCCCTTGGTGGTGGTAATCCAGGTAAGTCTTCCGGAAACACGTTCGAAAACTCGCGCACAACCGAAATCTCTTCAAGTTTCGGTCCATGACTCTCTGTAACGGTATATACCGATACCAAAGTCTCCATCTCCCCACTAGTCGCAAGTCGACCTCGAGTGCCCTCGGCTCTCGGTGTACTACCACTATACACGAACACTTTGGACGCCCTGGAATCTCAAATCTTACTGTTTTCGCAAAACAGTCGATATGAGCATGATATGATGCTAGCCAATCCATCCCTAGCAACGCATCGAATTCCAGAAATTCTAGCACCTTGAAATCTGCAGGTAACTCGACCCCGTCGATCTCTACTGGGCATCTCTCCACCAGAGAATTAGGGTACACTCTATCTCCAAATGCAGCCGTACTCAAAATCAAATGGACTCAGACAATAATCGGTTTCAACCCTAACATGCTGACCATGCGACCAGAAATGAAAGAAACTGTCGAACCCGAATCAAATAAAACATATGCTTGATGACTACAAATGGAAACCATACCCTCAATAAGTTTCCGTGTAGCGTCTGCGTCAGGCTGTGCAATCGTATGAACGACCTCTCGACGCTGTGGTGGAATCACTGTCGCTGGCTGTGGACACTCTCGACTGATATGTCCCTCCTGACCACATCGATAACAAGTGACTGCTCTCGGCTGAACATGTGTCCGATCCTGGGCCTGTGCAGATGCCTGTCTCTGCCCTGGTCTGGAACTGTCTCGTCCTCGTCCTCTACCTCTACCTCTGCCTCTACCACCATGCTGCTGACGTGGGGCTGGTGGTGCTGGTAAAGCTGGTAAAGTAGACGTAGTAGGAGCTGGAAGTGCAGGTCTGACTGGTGGTGGTACAGGAGGTCTACCCACAATAATCTGCAAAGGTGTAGGAGATGCTACATAAGGCACAATTGCCCCCTGAACACCTCTATCCCATATCCTCGGTCCTTTTCCCTTCTCTCCCTTTGTTCATACTCGCCATCCGATCGGGTGTCATCGCAGTACTAAGGGTGTCCGTCACCACTCGACTCATATAATAAGTCTCGTGAGCAAGTGCACGCTCGAAAATCTCTCCCAGTGTCCTGACACCTAAACTGAACACATAAAACCCAATATCCGGCCTCAGTCCATCGCCAAAATGATACATATCATCGGCATCCTCCTTCACAAGATCTCCGAAATCGCTCAAATAGCCATATCTGTCTCGGTATCTCATCACCGTCTCGTCGGCCCCCGTCTCAAGTTCATGAACTCCTTCCTCAACCGCTTCATCATCGCAGGTGGGAAGTACTGCGATAGAACTTAGTTTTGAAGGCATCCCAAGACTCAAACTCTCCTCGCGGCCTATCGTCGCACGCCACCACACATCGGCATCTCGCCGCAAGGTGTACGACGAGATCTCCGCTCCGAGTCTATCATCAATCTGCGAAGACTCTATGTAACTTCTCTTGCGACAAGACCCACTTCTCAACCTTCTCAAAACCTCTCGACCGTCGAAGTATACCGGTTTCGGTCGATGAAATCTTTCACCAACCGAACTACCGCTGTGGAACTAACTAATGGGGGTGTGGAAGATGGTGTAGAAACCGTCTCTCTTGTTGAAGTTCGCTATCATCTCGTGTTGCAGTGTACGACCGGCGCTACTGATCGATCGTAGTCGCAGATAGGACTCGATGTCTGTGTTGGGCTGCGCCGGGTGGAGCAAGTCGGGAAGTCATCAATGTGATGAAATCCGCCAACCGCTAACCCCGAGCGCTACTCGATCTGAAAGCCTCTCGGAAATCCTCCGCCGATGGTATTGAAGGTCATTACCGCTCGCGCCGCATCATCGCTATCGCGTGAATCCGCCATCTCCGACTTCAAATGGAGAACAAACGCGAATCGCTACTACGTGGATAACGCATATATACACATAATAAAATTAATATGTATATAATAGATATATCAAATCCCCAACTCACTGTCACTCACTTCCCAACTAATAGTTTCTAGGCGAGGATCATCTGGTTTTCCACATCTAACTAAGGTTTTCTAGCTTCTACGCTTTCACATCGTTTAGTTGTTTCGATGAACAATGTAGGTCGTTCACTACATATTGTAGGCGTGGTATCATATTGTAGAAACTCCATATTCTATAATCTTAACGTCATGTTTTCTCAAACCCATGACATTAATACTAATGCGTTGGTCTCATATAACCCGAGACTATATAAGTAAGCCAAACTTTATAAACCTTGTCTCGATACCAACTGTGGTGGTATCATATGGCCTTAAAGCATCGAGATCTCTAAACCATGGCTCGATTCATAGACAACCATAGGTTAGTCACTAGAACAAGTAAGTTAACCGTAGGTGGTATCATAAATGGTAAGTGTGTAGGTGTTTAAATAAGGTGACTAATTCCTTGTTAGGTCCCATAGGGAGATTAGGGCTTAATTAAGGGATTAGGCCGGACGGTGCCCTTATTTGTAGTTGGGGTCGTCACAAGCCCGTCGCTAATTTCATACATGGTCCCTTGTTTTCTGCCACGTGGCGTTCTCTTTACCACGTGGCCAAGAAAATCTGGTCCTGACCAGGAGTTTTCCCGCCCTAAAAATAGCGACGGGGGTTTGTCGCTACCCCCGTCGCTATTCCCCGTCGCTATTGACTACCATTTTTTGTAGTGTTACAGGTCCTCTAATGTAAATATGAATTACACACAAAGAAATTCTGAAGTCTAAAGGACATGAACCAATAGAGGGACGTGCTAGGGTTTGAGAGAAAACCCTAGTGCAGTCCCTTCTCCATTCATCAATCTACATGTCCTCCCCAAGTTCGACGCGCTGGGGCATGTGTCGATGGTCGTGAGCGTGCCGGTGGCCTCCTCCACCCTTTTTGTGCTTCTCCCTCCTTAGTTTCTTCACCTCTGCCTCTCCCTCTTCTCTCTTCTCCCTTCCCTTCTTCTTCTCCTTGGGTTCCGGTGGCACTATCACCAGATTCGGTGGTATCTAGTGCCGCACTAAGCCTTAAGGCCTCACTTCTGTCCTTTTCTCTGCCTTCCTTTTCCTTATCTTCTTTCCCTCTTTTGTTGGTAGTTTCGGCAACTACTGGGTTCTCGACGTTTCCACGTCGATAACCCTATTTTTTGGTGCTTAGAGTCTTGATTAGGTGGAAGAGAGACGGTGGATAAAGTGGCGACCTTCAAATCAAGGGCGGCAAACAACTACGTTCGATAACGAGCGGCGACTTGAGTGGCGGGTGTCGTCGACGGCTCGAGTTTTGGCATGCCCTCTAGTTACTTTTATTTTGGTTACATCTAAGGTTTTTTGTTCCTACATGTGGGATGTTGTCCCCGTAATAGGAGCGGCTGTCCGCACTTGTGGGATGGTTGCGCCCGTTAGGGATTGTTGCCACTCCACCGTGTGTGCGTGGCGTCAGATTTAGTTCCGATAAACTTCATTGTAACAAATTATCTATTATTTTCTTGTTGTAATAGATTGTGCCCTTTTGGGAGGAATATCAATATGATGCAACTATGCAATTGTTGATCAAAATAAAAATATGGATTGTGAAAGTGTATGCCTTAATATCTAGAAGTAAATATTAAGGTAGGCATTTCGATTGTGCACAGATGGGAAAGGTTTTGCTACTGTCTTTGTTTTTAAAGTTTCTACAATTTGTGTTCGTGGTGAATTCTGGTTGCTCCATGTGCGTGATTAAAAAAGTGATGCATAACAACTATATTTTTTTATTGACAATTTTGCTCCTCTGATTATCTTCTCCTGTTTTGGACCGTTTAAAACTGATAGGCAAAATTGTCAACGGTAGGAACTTTCCTATCAGGATAATAGCAAAACTGCTCCCATGTATTATCGAAGATTATTTTTGAGTTTAAATTTCTACCGAGTAACAATGGGTGGGTGTCACACATATAATATATAATTATATATTCTTTACATATTTATGTGGAGACACTAATCCATGTCTCAATCCACAATTACCATTGCATGACGCTATTGCAATTTCTTTTCCATTGTAGGTTACGTATTACGATAAAGAGCCAAATAAATTTTGATTGATTTGGGTGCATTTCATTGGTCGTGGTGAACAGCCAATGCCGTGACGTAATCTCTACTCATCTAAACTCTAAAAAGTCATAATAATGGGATTCAATTGATGGGCACCAAGCGCCATGTCCATGCATTACATGAACCACCATCACATCATGTCCATGCATCACTGCACCCATTGCTATACATACATGCATGGGTCATGTCCCATGGCCGACAATATTCTTCTCCAACCCATCTCCTTTTTTTATTTTTTTCTTTATTCCCATCTAATTTATCATAATACCATACATCATCATCATCACCATATCATCAATGCCCTGCAATCACGCTCCTTGTTTCTGTCACCACTCATCACTAGCCATGTGTCATGTGATGTGTGTATTCCAACACATAAGGTCGTTTAATCTACAAGACCCACCGACCGAGTTGTAGGATTTCAAAGTACTTAAAACTAATCTCCCACTTAATTTCTCACTAAACAACAATTTTTTTGGCCAGTCCACTTCTAGGGTTTCTTAATAAGAAGTCGTTAACAACGTAGTTAACTTTTTTTTCTTCTTTTTTTGTCATAAGTGAAGTGAATAAATGATCAATTAATCACCTATTGCATTGTCCAATCTGATACTTGTATTATTATATAGATGCAGATGTAAGGCACTTAAAATTTTAACTTGCTTAAAAATGTACTTTCCAAGTCAATTTATATGTATTAAACACCATAAAATAGCTATATTTAATTTAAATTTATTATAAATTTTAATGTAATACTAATATAGATCTGTTATGTATTCTGATAGTTATGCAAGCATATCATATCCACTAAGCTCACCTAAGTTTATGAGTTTGTTGTGACCTATCTAAGTTCTTTATCTACTACAATAGATTAAATTTGTCCACCGATTTTTAGTAAGATTACAATTGTTCATTGCGAGCATTGAAACAAGATGCTTCTTAATTAAGAGAGGGAAAGTTTCTCTCCATAAATTTATAAGAAAAAAAATTTAATATAAATACGTATTGAATTTGCACATTTTACGTGATTAAATATTTTAAAATATTAAATCATAATATTTTGTTAAAATGCCCTAAAAAGATAAGAAAATCTGACCTTGAATATCACCAAAAAAGAATGGCAATATCACCCAAAAAAAATGACATTGAAACAAATGTGAAAACATAGAAAAATATCAGCAAACAACATGGCCATTGGCGACTGAACTGTTGATTCTTGGAGCTTGATATCAGCAACCCCACAAAATAAGTTAATAAAGTTCAAAAAGCATCTTCACCATATATGACCACAAGACACCATCCTCAGTGTGCGAACCTCCAATCTCTGGCAATAATTAAATTAATTATTTTTGTTTATAAATGAGGTGGTCCAAATAATCCCTATATGCATCATCATTGGACATTGTACAATATCATTCGAGTCCACATGACCCACTTGTGTTCTCATTAGTTTCTCTCCTCCATTCATGTGAAGTGTCTGTCACCTTATCTTCATTATTTAATCACATGCCCTGACCTAAAAGCCAAAAAATTGTCCTATGTCGTGAAAAATTAAAATAAAAATTGTCCTATGCCGGCATCCATGATACAAAATTTAACACAAAAACTTCCAAGAGGCTTCCCCCATCTTTAACTTAATTAACAAGTTTGATTGTTGACAAAAAAAAAAAAAATCAAATTTGATTTGGCATAATGTCTAGACAACACTAAACCAATGAAAGGACAAGACGAACCATAGAAGTTTATTTTTTTATTACTTTCTTTTTTTACTAAAGCAAGATTGAAACCCACAATTTCTCCAAACATTACTTTTTACAAGTGATGTCTGAGTCATCTCACCAAAAATGCATATTTTTATAGAAGAGTTATAGAAGTTGTTCCCCCAAAACAAAATTATTTTTATTAACAACAACAATATCATAGCATAAGAAACATTAACTCACAAAATTTTTTCATACCTCTGACTCGCTTATTATTGTTGAAGATATTGATATCTACTTACAAAAAAAAAAACAAAGCTTATAAATGCGAAGTACAAACTCCATTTCGCATTGATATTTTAAAATAAACCTCACTTCCACACATTCCTATATTATAAAACCTTGAATTGAAACGTATTACAAAATTAAAAAATAAACCTCACTTCCACACATACCTATATTATAAAACCTTGAATTGAAACCTGTATTACAAAATTAAATAATTATGCATCGAAATCTGTATATACTTTCTATGCTTTCTATAATAGCTCTTGTGAACCAATATCTCTTAAAAATAAGGTGACGTGCTTTTCTCGAAAAAAAAAAAAGAAAGAAAGAAATAGTACTATATACATAACAATAACAACAACAATAACATAGCCTCAGTACCAAATTAACTGAGAGTCTTTAAATTTACTGGGGAGTTTTGATACATAAAGATGAAAAAAAAAAATCCTATTTTGATTTCTGGTTTCTTCTAATCTAAGACAAAGGGAGTTTTGATATCGTACACAAATTATAGTAAAATTAACATCCCTCATCTAATCTACCCAAAATTAATTTTTTTGATTTAATTCCCTTAATTTGATCTAAGAATCTAATATAGCACTACTACATGAACAGTTGTGACTGTAACAAGGCATAGTAGTTAGCAGTCTCATCTTCAAACTCCCACAACCCATCACAAAAAGACAACTCTACCCCTCCGCCACCGCCACTATAACAATCAAACCCATCATCACCATCACCATCACCACCGCCACCACCAACCACTCTCACAATCTCCCCATCAGACCTCTCAGTGGGAATCCCAAGTTCATCATCTGAGGCCTCCAAGAGGTGCCTTATCATCACTCTCTCCTTATTACTCTCTCCCTCCCCATCATCTCCAAACCCCACAAAGGATGAATCAAAAGAGGTACAAGAATTAAGGGCAGTAGTCAATTTTGTTGTTGTGTTACTAATAGTACTGCCTGGTTGTTCATCAAAACAGTACTCCCCAACCAGATCTGGTTTTGGTTTCTCTTCTGATGATGAGAAGGGAGAGAGCTCTTGTTGGAGAGTTGTTATGAATGAAGAGATGTCTTGGTTTGGCTCCTCCTCTTCTTCATCTAGAAGAGATAGAATTTGGGTGTATGACTTTTGTCTCTTCATCATCTCCACCTGTTGTTGTTGGTCTTCATCTTCTCTCACTCTCTTAAGAGAAGATGAAGATGTAGATGATGTTGTTGCTCCTTCCATTAGAGACTATAACACAAAAAAAGGGGCCTTCAAAGCAAAGAAAACCCAACAAAACAGAACAAACAGAGTAGTTGTGCTTTGGGTCTATAGAGGTGGAGTTTAATGACCAAATGTGCCCTTGTTGAGGCTCAATGGATGGACTCCCTTATATATAGAGGGGATTGACGAGCTGGGCTTCCGGTCAAAACTAATGAAAGATTTTTTTTTTAATAAAAAATAATGTATTAATTAATTAAATAATAAAAAAATAATTGTTGTGTACGATAGAGAGGTGGACAGTAACAGACATGTTGGGGTCGGGGAACTGTACGCGACGAGTTCAAAATTCGAGAAAGTTAGATGGGGAGCACGAACGCCGCAGGAGCACCGGATCTCTCTAGAGTTATTGCGCGAAAACACAAATATCTCGTGATTATATCGCGAGAAGATGACGGATAGAGACGTGACGAGGCCTGCAGAACCTAACCTCTTTAAAATCTGCTTTTGTAGGGGTACTTCGGTCATTTCGGATTGATGTGCATGTTTTAGCGGACCATATCAAGAGTCCATGAACAGAGGTGTGTGTCGCTTTGTGTGTCAGAGATGAAATAAAGTCTATAAATCAGGGTGGGGTCCGTTTGGCTAGGGAACCAAAATCAAATCAAAGTGAAGAGTGACTTTTTTTTTCTTTGCTAAAAATATCTAAAATGGGATTCATTTGTCTTTAAGGTGGTGGACTGTCCTGTGCAGGGAAAAGAAAAAAAAGAGGTGCAGAGAATCGACGGTGGAGATGAAATCTAGGGATTGGAGAATTGGAGAGGTGTGTACGTATGGCGCGGCGTGCTGGATAATGATGTCTCGCATGTGCGCCACGTGTGGGATCTTGCGAGGGTAGAATGGGGAGGGAAGACAATAATTGGATGTTTGTTGGGAAGTGTTTGGAAGCATGCGATGAGTTGTGAATGGAGGGGGACTAAAGTGGGGGTGGGCCTTGGTCTCTCTAAAACTGCTTAAACCATTCAAATAGCATGATTTGGTGTGATTATTTTTACTAGCGATTTAGAGACAATTTAAAAAACTTAAAAATCGTGATTCTGCAGTTTAATTGTAGTGGTTTTCGTTTATAGAAAATCGCGGTTTACCAAACCGTAAAAATCACCCCAAACTTGAAAAGAAATGAAATAGATTTAAAAGCCTTTTCATGTTGTTTTAACTTTTGAATTAGACTCGTAATTTTGATTGAGTCCATATGTTTTATTTGTGTTTTTGGAGCATAGATGGTCGTATATGGACATATGTTTTGTTGATGGACATGCATAAGGATGCAAGTGAGGCGAAGAATCCCTATAACAAGGACGGGTACGAAGAATTTAAATGGAGATGGAGGCGGAGATGGAGAGAAAATCGCATACTCGCATAGATACAAGTATGAAGATGGGTAAAAAATATATCCACGAGAATCTTCATGAGGAGTCCCCATTGGTAATCCACGCATGGATCTTCGCGGATATCCCCATAAGAAGATATCCATGGGGATCCCAATGTATTAATTTTATATGTGTACATGCATACCAAATGATTATATATATATTTCATGGTTTCTACCTCAAAACACTAATAATACACATAACAAACAAACTTATTTAGTTAAATAAATAAAATATATTATTACCAAACTACATTAATTATATATTTTATTTTGAATTGTTTGCAACTAGATCTGTTCATGGGTCGAGCTTGGTCCGGGCCCAACTGAGCTCAAGCCTAAAAACCTTAGCCCAAACCTGACTCACTATATATATGCGGGCCTACACATAAACCCAAGCCCGACCCATGTAAAAAAATGTAAAGCCCAAGCCCATCTCATAAAACCCATGAATAAATATTTTAATATTAAAATATCTAAAAAATAAATTATTCATTTATTTAATAAATTTTTTATGGACTTTTTTGACACTATATGTGTTTATATATGTATATAGTATATTCATATATTTTTCAAAAAAAGAGGAGTAGCTCAAATGGTAAACATCAAGTAATGTGTGCATTAGGTCCTAAGTTCAAACCTCTCACACAACACTTATTATTTTAGAATATATTAGTTATAAATTTATTCGGGTAGGACCCGGGCAGGGCTTGGGCTTTGTAAGGTGGCCTAAGCCCAAACCATTTTAAAACGGGCCTACTTGGGCTCGGGACTGGGCTGAGCTTTTCTTGAAAAGAGTTGTCCAAGCCCGATTATTTGTTCATGGGCTTAGGGTGGTCGGGAGGGTACTCGAGCCCATGATCAGGTCAATTTGCAACTATATTTGCATTTTACAAATTTAAATCAAATAAAAACTGCAAAACCTTATTATACAAATTGCCAAACTACGTTAACTGTATGTTTATGCTGCAATAGACATATGTATATTAGGTATATAAATACTGACGCAGCGAGATCTTTTAAACCAGTTGAACGAATCCACGAACAACTCGATCTAGGTCAGAACTTAAGCCAAAGTTCAAAAATTCTTTTATTCCAGCCAAAAACTGCGAATTACATCCAATAGGTCGCTTAAATAGCGAAACCCTAAAATTTGCCAAACATAGTAAAAAGTCCAAAAAACTCTAAAAGCCATAAACTGGAAACTAGACGAAAAATAGAAACAAATGCTGCAAACGGCAATAAAAACGGAAATTCCTAATGAAAGTTATAAGCTAAACAAAACTTTCCTAAAATAGCAAAATTGCCGTTTCGGAGGGCGAAACGATGGAATTTCGCCGAAAAACGTTGTAGACACAGCGTAGCTGTGATCCGTGATCTCCATGCCGTTTCCAATCAACCCATGCCCCCGGAACGCCGAAACTCAAACGCCCGAACTTCACCGAAAATTACCAAAATGCCATCATATCATATCTTTCCATCATATTTTTCCAAGAATTTGTAAGCTAATTCTTGGACTTCATCATTCTCCCCAGGGTGGACAGAATTCGCCATCGAATTGTCATCATCAGACGTATCCCCATAATAAGGAACAAGATGCTTGACATTAAATACATCACCAGTGTGAATGTGACTTGGCAACTTCAATCTGTAAGCATTAGGATTAATTTTCTCAAGAACCTCCACAAGACCAATCTTCCGAATCGACAATTTGTTGTAATCACCCACGAGAACCTGGTCTTTAGTGAGAACCGCCCACACAAAGTCACCCACTTCAAACTCCACGTGACGCTTCTTCCGATCTCGCATATTGTTTGTAATTGTCGCAGCCTTCTGCAAGTTATCTTTGATAGATTGATGAATCTCTTGCAGCCCACTAACAAAGTCTTCTGCCTTGCCATGCCATCTAGTCTTACTTGGCACTGGTAACAGATCAAGAGGACCTCGAGGTAGTACTGAATACACAACCTGAAAAGGACTAAACCCGGTACTTCGATTAACAACATGGTTGTGTGCAAATTCTGCATGGCTCAACTTGAAGTCCCAACTCCTGACATTCTCACCCACCAAGCTCCTCAAAAGATTGCCTAACGAACGGTTGACAACTTCAGTCTGCCCATCTATTTGCGGATGATAAGCACTGCTAAATTTCAGCTGCGTGTTCACCATAACCCACAACTAGCGCCAAAAATGGCTAAGGAATCTGTGTCCCGATCTGAAACAATCGAGGTAGGAAGGCCATGCAATCTATACACCTCCCGAAAGAACAATGAGCCACCTTTGCAAAGATCTCGTTGTATTCTTGCATGGGATGAAGTGAACCATCTTGGAAAAACGGTCAACCACCACAAAAATAGAGTCATTTCCCATTGTGTTCTAGGCAACCCCAAAGACGAAATCCATGCTAATATCAACCCATGGTTGTTCGGAATGGGCAAAGGCATATATAGGCAGACATTAGTTGCGGTACCCTTCGAAAGTAGGGCAAGTCCCAAGACCATTGCACATATCTGTCCACTTCCTTGCGAATGGTAGGCCAAAAGTAAGAGGCTTGCACCAGCTTGCAAAGTGCGATCACGCCCAACATGTCCCTCTCCATGCAACTCTCTAATAATCAGCAATCTCAGGCTGCAATTAGGAATGCAAAGCTGGTTGCCCCAAAATAAGAAACCCTCATGGAGTGTGTAATTAGTACGCTCCCCACTCCGCACCTTCTCCACAATAGTAGCAAAGAAAGGATCAGTAGTAAACAAATCAGAGAAGGAGGAAAACCCAGGTACCTCAATGGTCATGCGGCTCAACAAACTTTTTCGTCTGCTCAGGGCATCGAAACAACTCGTTGGTCACGCCGGACTTGTGTTTCACCACAAAAGTAAAGCGCTCCAAATAGGCCACCAGGAAGCATGTCCGCGCGAGACCTTGTTCGCCCATGTAAGTGTCGCAATGCCTCATGGTCTCGTAAACAAAGACGAACTCTCTGTGGAAAAGATAATGCCGCCAATGCTTCACGGCTTGTACCACTACATAGAACTCCACATCGTATGTGCTATACCTCAACTTCGCCCTGACAACTTCTCACCGAAATAGGCAACATGCCTATTATTCGACTCAAGACAGCTTCTAATGCCTACCTTGGATGCATCACTATGCAACTCAAAAGGTAGGTGAAAATCTGCAACACCGTAATGGGGGCGATGGTTAACCGCACCTTGATCGGTTGGAATGGTCATGATACCCAAACTTCTGCCCCTTCAAGTGTGGAATGAACCGCTGTAGTAGAAGGAAGCCAACCCATGAAAGCCAACCCATGAAAACTGCGAACCTCCGTGACGGTGGTGGGTCTATGCCAAGTGCGGATGGCTTCTACTTTAGACTCATCAACCTGCAACCCTTCTCCAGAAATGACATAGCCTAAGAAAAAGACATTCGGTGTCAAAAATGAGCACTTCTTCATCGCAACATAGAACTTCTCCCTGCGCAAGAAGATAGTCGAACATCTCGCACGCGTCTTTGGAGGTGTTCCTCTTCGTTAGTACTGTATATCAATATATCATCAAAATATACCATAACACACTTGCCTATCAAAGGTCTCAAGCTCTGGTTCATGACTCTCATGAAGGTGCTAGGTGCATTTGACAGCCCAAACGGTATGACTAACCACTCATACAGCCCTTCCCCGATTTTAAAAGCAGTCTTCCACTCATCCCCAACTCTAATGCGAATCTGGTGGTACCCACTCTTCAAATCCAGTTTTGTAAAAATTTTTGCTCCACTCAATTGGCCAAGTAAATAATCCAAGCGAGGGATAGTAAAGAGATACCTGACAGTAATCTTGTTGATTGCTCTACTGTCCACACACATCCACCAGGAGCCATCTTTCTTTGGTGTAAGGAGGGCTGATACTGCACACAGACTCAAACTTTCACGGATGAATCCCTTCGCCAATAACTCTTCAACCTGTCTGCGCAACTCCTCATGCTCATTGGGACTCATTCGGTAGTGTGGTCTATTAGGTAGTGACGCACCAGGTTTAAGGTCAATCTGATGCTGAATATCACGCAATGGTGGCAGTCCTTCTGGCATCTCATCAGGGAAAACATAACAAAACTCCTTCATAATAGGAATTGCAGCATCAGGAACATCAACATCTCTATCTACCTCCTTTCCCATCAAGATGTAAACTACCTCAGAATCCTGTAATTCATCTTCAAATCTTGCCAAAGACAGCAAGCTGCTAGATTCTTTAGTAGGCTTAACTTCCTCCGATCCTTGGCGGGTACTAGCACAATCTTCACTCCCTTGAACATAAAGGTGTATTTATTGGTTCTGCCATCATGCACAACTCCCCTATCAAACTACCAAGGACGTCCCGAACAAGTGGCAAGCATCCATAGCCACAACATCACACCAGATCGAATCCTTGTAGTTAGCACCAATAGAAAAAGTCACCAAGGTGCGCTTCGACACCTTCGCCTCACCACCCTTCTTCACCAAGCTAGCTTGTAGGGCTGGGGTGTTGTTCGATTGCAAGGCCCAACTTCGAGCGCTTCAACTGAGACGATATTCTCGCAATTGCTTTGCATCAATCATGAACCTGCACACCTTGCCTAAGATGGTACACTTGGACTGAAAGATGTTATTCCGCATCCACTCATCATCAGCGACAGCTCTAGGAGTCATACAAGAACGCCTCACAACCAAGGCAGTACCCACATCTCCAGTCACGATCTCCTATTCTGTGTTGTCGAAGTATCAAAGGCGGTTCTGCAGATGATGTTGGCCTCTTCCCCTTCGTCTTCCTCTTCGTTCTCAATAAAAGAGCCTTCTTCCCTTTACATTATGACTTCCTGTGACCAACTTTGCCACAACCGAAGCATTTAATCCCACTAGTGCTAGGTCCGCATTCGTGCGACTAGCGAGTTAATTGCGGCGGTATTACCTCCGTATTGGTTGTCCCAACACTAACATTACTTGGAAGCATTACTCACACCCCGACGTTGTTGTTTCTCCACCAACAATTCTCGCTTGCAGTGCGCTACTGCAGAGATAAGGAAGCCGATCAAACATGTTAACGACATTTTGGATCTGCACCCTCGATCCACCAATATATCCGCGCCACTAATTGGTCGTTAGTCTCCTGCAGTTCGTTTCTAGCGACTAATAACGATAAAACTCGATAGTGTAATCATCTACGACTTTGCCCTGTCTCGGATTCTCGCAACCTCCGATACATAAGGAGTTGGAAGTTGTAAGGCAAGAACTCGGCCGTAAGTGTTTTTTCATCTTCTCCCAAGAGGTGATCTTCGCCTTTCCATTCCTATTCCGCATCAACCTCTGCTGTTGCCACCAAGTCGTGGCCCTGTTGCGGAATCTGGTCGCAACCAGTTGCACACGCTTGTCTTCGGGCACACCTTTGAATTCTAGAACTTCTTCAACTGACGCCCGGCCCGGTCCAAGAATTCTTCCGTTGAAGGGTGCCATGAAATTATGGGACCTCCGTCTTCATCCCAGGACTCCCACGGCTGCGATCATCCTCAATCGCACGCGACCCGTAACACCTCCTCGGTGCCTCAACATACTCATCCTCCCCCGGTAGAAGAATCTCCCTCTTGGTTCATCACCAACAGGTTCCCTTCGATGGTTACGGACACGATCCATATTCGACCCAACAACCGATCGATTCGCGGTTAATTGTTCTACCACCGCGCCCATGCGTTGGTGAATTATTTGGCCAATTTGTCGATTCAGATTGTCACGGTCATACACCTCCTCGATACGCTGCTGGTTCCTCTTCGGCGGCATGATTTCTCCAATCACGCTGAAGCAGTCTCTGATACCAACTGACGCAACGGAAATCTTCTAAACCAGTTGAACGAATCCACGAACAACTCGATCTAGGTTAGAACTTAAGCCAAAGTTCGAAAATTCTTTTATTCCAGCCAAAAATCGCGAATTACATCCAATAGGTCGCTTAAATAGTGAAACCCTAAAATTTGCCAAAAATAGTAAAAAGTCCAAAAAACCCTAAAAGCCCTAAACTGAAAACTAGACGAAAATAGAAACAAATGCAGCAAACGACAATAAAAATGGAAATTCCTAATGAAAGTTATAAGCTAAACAAAACTTTCATAAAATAGCAAAATTGCCGTTTCGGAGGGCGAAACGATGGAATTTCGCCGAAAAACGTTGTAGTCACAGCGTAGTTGTGACCCGTGATCTCCACGCCGTTTCCAATCAACCCATGCCCCCGGAACGCCGAAACTCAAACGCCCGAACTTCACCGAAAATTACCAAAATGCCATCCTATCATATCTTTTCATCATATTTTTCCAAGAATTTGCAAGCTAATTCTTGGACTTCATCAAATACTATTTAAAAATACCAACACACGTATACATATGTATGTGTCTTAGACACCTTACTTTTTATAATATTTTTTTTGAGAAAAATTAAGTAGGGAGAAATATTTTTCCGCGGTGAATCCCGTGGGGATCCCCAATGGAGAATTAAATAGGAAAATTTCTTCCCACGAGGATTCTCCATCCCCGCGGGGATTAGACTGGTACGGAGATGGGGATGAAAAATCATTTCCGCATGGGGATGGGTAAGGGGATGGACATGGGATCCCCATCCCCTACCCTCCCCATTTGCATCCTTAGACATGAATGGACTTGTATGGAATGTGCGATTTTTTTTGTTGAAAATGTGTCGTAGGAAAACTGCAAAATCAAATTGAATTCAATGGGATGCTCTTATTTATAGAGCTTAACAATGCATAAATAAGGAAATAAGTCGGAAGAAAAATAGTAATACCGTAAATATCATAACCACATAAATATAAAGACTTTATATATTTTGCCTAGCATTTCTTCCTCAAATATAAAATGGTGACAACAAATCAATTTGAGTTTGCAAACCATAACGAACATGGATAGATATGAGTTCAGATAAAAACTCGGAAATGAGTTCGAACTTGAATTCAAACTTGAGTTTGAACTTGAATTCGGGCTAGCAGTGCGTTCATAGACGCACACATGCAGATACGACAAGCAGAGCGACATCGTGACAGTGAACAGGTGGGACATGCAGAACTACAATGCAGCAAACAAACATGACAGGTAGAATTGCAACGTGACAATGAACTAACGAACAGACAGAGCGCGTGGCAGCAAACAGGCAAATCGCATAACAACGAACAGGCAGATAAACCAGATAAACGAGCAAAACAAGCTTGAGAGCGAGCATACTTAACCAAGCTAACAAACGGTGTGAATACGAGTAAAACTTCAGGCAAAATGTGCAAGATGAATAGGCAGAGACGTCATGGCAGGATGCGTGGACAAAGACGTCGTACAAGCAGAGTCGCGCAGGTAGATGTACGAGACGATTGTGGTAGAAAATGCTAAGTGATGATTGGTCCCAACTGATGCGACAAAAATCAAACTTGTGCTTTTTTTGAGAATACAAACTTGTGCTTACTAACCAAGGTTTTTTTTCATATTAAAAATCAATGAAAATCATAAGAACAACCCACGGATGATGAAGACGTGGCAGATCATGCAAATCATAAACATGAAGCAGACGAAGACATATATATATATATGCTTGAATGACATGTCACACCACAAGACACATTGCATCAGAAGAGTCATTCATGTGCACCTCGAGATGCGAGCATACATGTGACGACCCCAAACCCCACAAATTGGGTTTTGCCCGGCCTAAACCTACGCGGACCTTTGGTAAACCCCCGCAGAGTCAACGCAAGCCTAGTGTGATGACCCCTTCTCAAATTAGGGCACCGCCCGACCTAATCCCTTTATTAAGCCCTAACCACACCATATATGACCCAACAAGGAATTAGTCAGCCTTTTTAACATCTTATTACCTATCAATTATTCATTGTTCAAATAGATATAAGCATATACCTTGTTGGGGCATGTGCCTTAGGTCAATCCATTAACTGTCTTTATGAATACTTTTAGTTAATAAAATAGAGGATTTCATTTGCTGTTTATTATAATTAATTTGCATGTTTACATTATAATAAGATCCATGGGTATTTACAGAAATATCCTAAACGTCCCTATCGATCATTATACTTTGGGAACTATAATGAATTAAGACTAGTGTGAGTCTTGATTGATGATCATATGATGATTATACGTATAGGGATACGAATCAAGATCACGAGTACTTGTTAGGGAACAAAGTAATCGGACCAGACCAGCTATGAGAACATCACATGGATTAAGTCATAGTTGTTTCTCATGATAGGTATATTTTACTATCCTCGACTTGAGATTACCGAGACTTCAACATAAGGAACACAGTGATTTGACACAATTAAACGTTGTCTTTAACCGGACAATTATAAAGATTGTGATTGGTTACTGTGTGAGCAATGTGATGAAGTTGCGTAATTGAGATAGAATTTGTCCCTCTCATATAAAGAGAGATATCCAATGGATCCCTCGATGTGTTAGACCGTTAAAAGGCATAGTCTAAGTGAATTGATATTGATCAATGTCACTTGGATGTTTTCAGTCTACCTAGAGATCGAGACTAGTACGATTAAACATGTTGGATGACAATTCCATGCCTTATGTTTGATCAAAAGGATATCGTGTGACAAAATGATGTTATATACATTATTGATTAGGTTGTATCGATTTGATATTCGTACAACTTGGGTAGTCATAATGTCTTGCTAGAGGCCGCTTATGACTTGTATACCAAAATGAGTTTTGGTACACTTTACCAACGTTGTATGAGCCTATTGGGCCGCCCACTAAGAATGGTTTTGCGAGATTTTAAGATGGTTCGAAAAATGAATTTTATATGATAAAATTCATGACGTAAACGTCCTTGTGGTGTATTACACTTATATTTCTTTAAGTAGGGGTATATGTGTAATTTACTTAACCGTCTATATACAAGGGTTGTATAAATATACGCTTTAAGTTAGAACACAAAGAGGAAAGATTAAGGGCGAAACTCTATTTTCGTTTAGAAACGAATTAGGGTTTTCTCGTACGCTCGGATCGTTTTGGAGAGAAACAAAAAGGTTTGGTATTCTCTCGAAGCTAGCACTTTGAATCTCGGCCGCCGTTCGTGTGTGGATTTCTTGGTAGAGGCGTTCGTCATTAGCGGCGCCTTAGAGATCGATCAACCTTCGAAAGGTATATTGCGACCGAGGTATGATTAAGTTTTCATGGTTTAAACGTTTTTAATGGAATTAGATTCGGATCTGTTGGGGTTTTTGTCAAAATTGTTTTGTAATTTCATTACGTATGAACCCCAAAACCCAACGGTGGTATCGAGCATTCGAGTTCGATTCCATTAAATTCATTGCATGTTTTCTTCTGATATATACATGATATATGATTGAAAGCATGTTAATAGTTGCTGTATATGTGATATACATAAATTTTCTGTGAGATTTATTATCATGTTTTGTGTATATGATACATATATTCGTGATTTAATTGAAATCAATTTCGTACATGCTAGTAACCATGTTAGGTTAATTCGAATAATTTTAATGAATTGAGTTTCGTGTTCTGTGATCCATGACACCATTAGGTTCGATTGGGATAATAGTTCATGATTCAATTACATGTTTGTGATTATTTGGATGAGGACCGAAATTACAAATAATTATTTTTCAAAATTATTTATTTATCTCGTTATATCTATTCTGTTATGAAGTTTCTATTTGATAAGAGATATATAACAAATTAGATTAGGAGATATAAGCAAAATCGGTTTCGTTATCCCTATTGGATAGGAGATACATATCGAGAATCTTGTTATTGGTGTTATGCTATGATTCAAATATCTTAAGTCATAATTGGATTAGGATAAGATGATTAGTTAGATGTGGGCCCGGGTTAATTAAAAATGTTTTAATTGACTTAATTTTGGATAAATTAAGGGGTAAATTTAGGATAATAAAATCAGCGAAAAATATGATTTTCTAAAGCGAATTTTAATTTTTGGAATTGAAATTCTCTCTCTAAAAAAAAAAAAAAAAAAAAAAAAACGGGCGCCCTCAGTAAATCCATTGTCCGACCGATCTAATGAGCCAACGCTAACGGACCGCCGTCTAACTAATCCTAGCGCACGAAAATTCTTTTATTAGTGAACAATATAAAAAATTCCACATTGTTTAGTGATTGAACAAATCAATAAAATTTATGATATTTCATTGTTTACATAAAATCACTAAAACTGAATAAAAATCCCTTTATTAATTTTAAGTCTCGAGCCATCCATTTTAAACACTTGTCAAGGCCTCGATCACACTAATATAGTTTCACCATAAATGGGTGTATTATGTTATCTTGGTAAGACAAGTTGGGTAAGAGTTACCTAAATGTTTAAAAATGGTCCGACTTAATAAAGCTATCAAAATAGTTTTGAGCTTTAGGCACATGATGAGATAAAAAACATGCTAAGACATAAGATGTCCCGTATCTCATAAAAGTATTTAAAATTACATAAGATGTAATTGGTAACTGTTACCTACCTAAATAATCTAGTTCTGTGTTTCATGCCATAGCTGCCATAGAATTAGGTGAAATATGAATTTTAGTCCCCTAAATAAACAGTATGTTTTAGGAGGGTTGTTAATTTAGTGGGAGTCTATTCCTCTATACTAAAATAAACTTTGCATAATCTTTATTGTAGATCAATGACCTCTTCAAGTAACAATAACCCCATGTCACTGCGTTCTATCCTTGAGAAGGAAAAACTATCTGGGACTAACTTTCTTGACTGGTTCAGAAACTTGAGAATCGTTCTCAAACATGAACGCAAGTTGTATGTCCTGGATGCTCCAATCCCTGAGGACCCACCAGCCAATGCTACGAAAGCTGTAAAGGATGCGCATAATAAGCATGTCAACGATTCTACGGATGTTGCATGTATTATGCTGGCAACTATGGTTCCTGAACTTCAGAAGGACATGGAACTAATGGAAGCCTACGACATGGCTGTAACGCTGAAGGAACTGTTCCAATAGCAAGCTAGGCAAGAAAGGTTCGAGACAGTCAAGAACCTACATTCTTGCAAGATGACTGAGGGTGCGTCAGTTAGTCCTCATGTTTTTAAGATGAATGGCTATGTTGACCAGCTTGATAGACTCGGATTTCCCATAAGCCAAGAGTTGGCTACGGATTTGATCCTGAATTCATTACCGGAGAGTTACTCACAATTTGTGATGAACTACAATATGAATAATATGGAGAAATCAATTTCAGAGTTGCATTTGATGCTCAAAACTGCTGAACAAAATATCAAGAAACCTCTAGTAATGTGTTGATGGTCCAAAAGGGAAAGGGAATGAAGAAGAAAGGCAAAGGCAAGGCTAAAGTTGCCAAGGCTGCTGCTACACACACGCAAAGCTTTGTGGAACAAGTTAAGCCCCAACCTTCTCGCTTCAAAACACCCAAAAGAAAATGAAGGAAATTGTCATTTCGCCATGCACCTAGACATTGGTTCAGAAATTGCAAACTCTATATGGAAGATCTAAAGAAGAAAAAGGGTAGTGCGACTACCACTACATGTATTTATGTTATTGAAATTAATTTATCTACTAGTGATTCCTGGGTATTAGATATTTGGATGTGGATCTCACATTTGTATAAATGTGCGAGACTCACCAGAAGTAGAAAGTTGAAGAAAGGAGAAGTCATCCTCCGCGTAGGGAATGGAGCAAGAGTTCTTTGCCTTTTTACATTGGATCATATGACTTAGTCTTACCGAGTGGACTTATTTTAACTTTAAATAATTGTTATTTTGTGCCTGCATTGAGCAGAAACATAATTTATGTTTCATGTTTGGATATGGATGGTTTTGATTTTATTATTGCGAATAATAGATGTTCCATTTCTCGTAAAGACATATTTTATGCAAATGATGATTTGTGTGATGGTCTTTATATTCTAAGCATGAAAAGGTCCACTGAAACTTCAGTCTTTAATATAAATACAAAAAGATTCAAGTCAAATGATTTGAATCAAACCTATCTTTGGCATTGTCGTCTCGGGCACATAAATGAGAAACGCATAACGAAGCTCCATAAAGATGGACTTCTAGACTCATTTGATTTAGAAACATATGAAACGTGCGTATCTTGTTTACTAGGCAAGATGACTAAAAGTCCCTTTACTGGACACAGTGAAAGGGCAAGTGATTTATTGGGTCTAATACATACTGATGTGTGCGGTCCTATAAACACAATGGCTAGAGGAGGTTATCAGTACTTCATTACATTTATTGATGATTTCAGCAGATATGGTTATGTATATCTTATGAAACATAAAGCTGAGTCATTTGAGATGTTTTGAACGTTTCAAAATGAAGTGCATAATCAACTTGGTAAACCTATCAAACACTTCGATCAGATCGAGGTGGTGAATATTTGAGCTAAGAATTTGATGATCATCTTAGAAATTGTGGGATTGTCTCCCAATTGACTCCACCGGCAACTCCACAATGGAATGGAGTTTCTGAAAGGAGAAATCAAACCTTATTAGATATGGTTCGATCTATGATGAGTCATGCAGATCTTCCATTATCCTTTTGGGGTTATGCATTACAAACTGCAGCTTTCACTCTAAATCGAGTTCCTTCTAAAGCGGTTGATAAAACACCATATGAGATATGGTACGGAAAGAAACCTAGTTTGTCTTTCCTTAAGATTTGGGGTTGTGAGGCTTACGTAAAACGACAAGTCTCAGAAAAACTAGCACCTAAATCTGACAAATGTTTATTTGTGGGGTATCCTAAGGAAATAAAATGATATTACTTTTATAATCCCACTGAGAACAAAGTGTTTGTTGCTCGGTATGGTGCCTTTATGGAAAAACGGTTTATTTCAAAAGACACTAGTGGGAGAGAAATAAATCTTGAAGAAGTTCAAGAATCACAGATAAACACCGAACCGCTACTGGAAGTTCAACAACGTTCGTTACGAACCAGTTGAACCTCCACAAGTGACACAAGGCCCACGTAAATCTGGTAGGGTAAGACATGAGTCAGAGAGATTCGGATTTCTCATTACTGATAGTCATGATGTGTTGCTTATGGATCAAAATGAGCCCACCACTTATCAGGAGGCTATGTCTGGACCAGAACTCAAATAAATGGCTAAGTGCCATGAACTCTGAGATGCAATCCATGTATGATAACCAAGTTTGGAACTTGGTTGATTTACCTAAAGGTGGTAAGACCATTGGATGTAAATGGGTTTTCAAGAAGAAAACTGACATGGATGGCAAAGTGCATACTTTTAATGCAAGACTTGTAGCAAAAGGTTTCAGGCAGACTCAAGGTGTTGATTATGATGAAACTTTTTCGCCGAGCCATGCTTAAATCCATAAGAATTTTAATTGCCATTGCTTTGCATATTATGAATATGAGATACGATAAATGGATGTAAAAACAACATTTCTTAATGGAAAGTCTGCTTGAGGACGTGTATATGACACAACCTGAAGGTTTTGTACATCCCGAGAATTCTATACTGGTATGCAAGCTTCAAAGATCCATTTATGGATTAAAGCAAGCTTCTCGGAGTTGGAATCTTCGTTTTGATGAAGCAATCAAGGATTTTGGTTTTATTAAGAACGAAGATGAGCCTTGTGTATACAAGAAGGTCGATGGGAGTGTAGTTTTTCTGTGCTTGTATGTTGATGATATATTACTAATTGGAAACGACATCCCAACATTGCGAGAATGTCAAGTCTTGGTTAGGGAAGTGTTTCTCAATGAAAGACTTAGGAGATGCGACCTATATCCTAGGGATAAAGATCTATAAGGATAGATCTAATAGGCTAATCGATGTCCTAAGTCGAGTGCTTCCATAGATAAGGTGCTAAATAGGTTCGGTTTGCAAGACTCTAAAAGTGGATTGTTGCCAATGTCTCATGGCATAAGTCTCAAGAAGATTCAATGTCCTAAGACAAATGATGAGCGAGACCGTATGAATAAGATTCCATATGCATCGGCTATTGGATCTATCATGTATGCCATGCTATGCACTCGACTTTGATGTATCATATGCTTTGAGCACTACAAGCGATATCACGGATCCTGGTGAGAGTCACTTTGGATAGCGATAAAGAACATTCTTAAATACTTAAGAATGACTAAGGAAGTGTTCTTGGTCTATGAAGGTTTTGAAAATGATCTAGTTGTAAATGGTTACACGAGATGCAAGTTTTCAAACGATATAGATGATTTTAGATCGCATCTGGATATGTGTTTATTTTGAATGGGGGCACGAAGGTGGAAAAGTTCGAAGCAAGAGATCGTGGCATATTCTACAACAGAAGTTTCGAGTATATTGCGGCGTCCGATGCAAAGAAAGGAGGCGGTTTTGGATCAAAAAGTTCATTTCTGAACTAGGTGTGGTTTCAAGTATTGCTAACCCTGTTTGTTTGTATTGTGACAATAACGGGGCAATAACACAGGCCAAGGAACCAAGATCACACCACAAATCCAAACATATACTCAGACGTTTTCATCTCATCAGAGAAATTATTGAGAGGGGAAACGTGAAGATTTGCAGAGTACCTACTGAAGACAACGTTGCGGATCCATTGACTAAAGCTCTTCCACAAGCAAAACATGATGGTCATGTTAGATCATTGGGCATTAGATGCATGTATGATTGGCCCTAGTGCAAGTGAGAGATGTTGGGGCATGTGCCATAGGTCAATCCATTAACTGTCTTTATGAATACTTTTAGTTAATAAAATAGAGGATTTCATTTGTTGTTTATTATAATTAATTTGCATGTTTACATTATAATAAGATCCATGGGTATTTACAGAAATATCCTAAATGTCCTTAGTCGATCATTATACTGGGAACTATAATGAATTAAGACTAGTGTGAGTCTCGATTGATGATCATATGATGATTATACGTATAGGGATACGAATCAAGATCACGAGTACTTGTTAGGGAACAAAGTACTGGACCGACCAGCTATGAGAACATCACATGGATTAAGTCATAGTTGTTTCTCATGATATGTATATTTTACAGTCCTCTGACTTGAGATTACCAGAGACTTCAACATTAGGAACACAGTGATTTGACACAATTAAACGTTGTCTTTAACCGTACAATTATAAAGATTGTGATTGGTTACTGTGTGAGCAATGTGATGAAGTTGCGTAATTGAGATATAATTTGTCCCTCTCATATAAAGAGAGATATCCAATGGATCCCTCGATGTGTTAGACCGTTAAAAGGCATAGTCTAAGTGAATTGATATTGATCAATGTCACTTGGATGTTTTCAGTCTACCTAGAGATCGAGACTAGTACGATTAAACATGTTGGATGACAATTCCATGCCTTATGTTTGATCAAAAGGATATCGTGTGACAAAATGATGTTATATACACTATTGATTAGGTTGTATCGATTTGATATTCGTACAACTTGGGTAGTCATAATGTCTTGCTAGAGGCGCTTATGACTTGTATACCAAAATGAGTTTTGGTACACTGCCAACGTTGTATGAGCCTATTGAGTCGCGCACTAAGAATGGTTTTGCGAGATTTTAAGATGGTTCAGAAAAAATGAATTTTATATGATAAAATTCATGACAGAAACGTCCTTGTGGTGTATTACACTTATACTTCTTTAAGTAGGGGTATATGTGTAATTTACTTAACCGTCTATATACAAGGGTTGTATAAATAGACGCTTTAAGTTAGAACACAAAGAGGAAAGATTAAGGGCCGAAACTCTATTTTCGTTTAGAAACGAATTAGCGTTTTCTGGTACGCTCTGGATCGTTTTGGAGAGAAACAAAAAGGTTTGGTATTCTCTCGAAGCTAGCACTTTGAATCTCGGCCGCCGTTCGTGTGTGGATTACTGGTAGATGACGTTCGTCATTGGCAGCGCCTTATAGATCGATCAACCTTCAGAAAGGCATATTGCGACCGAGGTATGATTAAGTTTTCATGGTTTAAACGTTTTTAATGGAATTAGATTCGAATCCTATTGGGGTTTTTGTCAAAATTATTTTGTAATTTCCTCTGCGTATGAACCCCAAAACCCAACATACCTATCCGAAGTAAGTTCCTAAATCAGAGTTAATTAAAATTTTCTAACTTAAAAGTTATTCAGCGGAAGTCTTATTAATTCAACTAGCGGAAGCTTATAATATGTAGCCTAACCTTTGTGGAAAATCAGGAAATTGAGATCGCATGCATATATAATGAAACGACGATATATAAAAACATGTATCTAGTCGAGGTGTCTATCACTCCCCAAAATATAGCATATACATATAACAGTAATGCATCACAACTCAAAACCTACATAGTCTGGCGTAGCAGCACTCCACTGGCTCAGAGGTAGTCGTCGATCTTCTCTTTGCCTGGTCTGCTACTCGACGGATCTGCACCCACTATCACAAACTAGACGGTGAGCACTTGAAAATATTAAGTAATACTGAGAGAAATTTGTTCACATTCCCAAATAATCAACAAGTATCAAATTGCATAATAAAAGCAACTAAGCTGAAAGGAAATCATGCAAGAAGATACTTTAGTTAAACAAAATGAAACTGACATTAGGTTAAGTAATGATCTAGGTTTGATCGGCCGTGATCTTCATCACATCAACCTTTCCACTATATATATGGACGGAGTTGTGCTCTACATCATCTTTTGAAGGTCGTATCTACACAGTACAATACGCCTTTTTAATTATCCCAAATGTCTGTCACTGGGATGTATACTTGCCAACAACCCCGAGTCTTACAACTCGTGAAGTCACCCAAGTTATGCTTGCCAACAACCCCGAGTTCCATACCCCGTGTGTTGCGCAAGATAGTTGAGAAATCCCGATCACCCTGGAAAGTCAAGTGACCCCCGTATGTTAGCCGGATTTCTATCAATAAGTGACCTTAGACACGAGAACCACTTTCATTTTCAAAGAACAACACGATATTGGAATCCAACAAGTACAATTGCATAACTAATGCACAAAGGATATAAATTCACAATCTTATTTGCAACTACCTAATAGCATGCTATTTCACTGACCACCAATAATAAACATCAATAATAACAGAACACATGAATTGGAGTCAATGAAATCATTTTATCAACAAACTATGCCATGAAACACCCTCATATAATGAGAAATGAAAATAAGTCATGGCACACGGAGTACAAAGATAGTTTAGTTCAAATAACTGAGAATGAATTTTGTAAATAGGAATGAAATGTAAAGAAATCTCTCAAATCAATTTACTTACAAACACACGCAATTTCTTATGCTACTTCGGCCCTCCAACGCCTCGAAACTCGTATTTGAGTCCTCGTAGCTCTTCCATAAGATCTTGACATCAATTTATATGTTTTTGAGTGTGTTTGGACGTACATTTAATGTTTTAGAATCATTTCTAGTGTTTTAGCCACTTTTGAAAATTGCTGATTTTTGCTGTCACAACAATTAGCGCGCTATCCAGCCATATCTAGCGTGCTAATCAATATTAGCGCGCTAGATTTCATACCTAACGCGCTATGTGCAGTAAAACCCAGAATCTTGCAATATGAATTCCGAGTTTTATCAACACAGGCTATGCTGATGCCTTGGGGACCCTCATACACATCTCTAAAAGTTCCAAGACATCTTTTACAACATAAAAAAAACCCATAACATCAAATACATGAATTCATGGAATTTGAGCTATGTTAATGGAGTAGAAGTTACCAAGCTTGAAGAACACTAGCCGAAACTTGATATTCTTCTTCAATTTCACTGGTTGCTGATCTTCTTCCTCTCCAGCAGCCTCTCCTTCACTCCAGCAAGGTTTTCTTCTTGATGAAGCAATTAAAATGAGAGAAATGAGAGGTGCTTGTGTTGATCAAGCTCATATATATATGGTTTAGATATGGTTGAATGATAGCCCTTTATCACTTTGTGCACACGTATCTCGAGGCTTAACTTGTGGACTTCCTCCTAACACATGTCCCACTAGTTCATACTTAAATGACACCAAACAATACTCAATTAGTGTTGAAGCATGTCGACTCGTGTCTCGAGACATATAAAATGGCTTATGTTTTAACTTATAAACTTAGGTGTATCAACTCCAAATCAACCATAACTATACAACATACTTATCATAGCCATATAAAAAGCTTGTACCAACTTACCACATCACTCTCTACCTCGATTCCTCGCCAACACGTACATCGAGGCACTTTCCCGCTCCTGTCTCGACACCTATAAATAGTTAGAAGTGACTTAGTAGTCTACACACATACATTACACTAGGCATACACCACAACAAATATAACATTACCTCGGCCATCTCGCATCGGTCATAACACGTATCTCGCGTGCAGGTCCTACGTCACGGGTCATTTGATCCTAATTAAGTAATTAAACCTTAATTAGCATTTTGGGCCGTGACACCTAGTCAATCTCTCATCCAAGTTAGTCAATCATTAGTTGCTTATTTAGTTTAACAAGTGTTAATATTCACGCATCAGAATTTAAAAATATTTAAAGCAACTTAAATAAGTAAATGGTGTTCAGGACATGCCTATATATGAAAACCCTGCAAAAGTAGATCTCGTGTATATATCTGGTGACAAACAGTGTGAAGAAGTGTCATATACATGCATTAAACGTCTCACGACCCAAAATGAACCCTAAGTGAAATGACCCCCACCTGACCTAGGGTCGGGTCGCCCGACCCATACTTGCCTCTCAGGCCCAGTACCCGAATCGGGCTCGAGAATATGGCCTAGCACGCCTAAAACAACTTGCAAAATAATGCAACAAGTTCATATAGACCAAAAGTGCGGAATAAAGTAAACAATATCCATATGACTAACCATGAAACTATATGTGGGTCCTCAATTCATAAATTGTTTTGAAGTCATTCATTCACTAAGAAGAAATTCAAACTAGAGGAGCGTGGGGTTTAATCTACCCGAAAGACCCATTTTACTACAACCCAAGTACAATAGTCTCAAAAACAAATAATATAATATAGCAATAAAAGGCTCACATCAAAAGAGAAGGCTTCAAGTTATCGCCTTTCCATTGTCTCAATCTAGCGCCGATGTGTATGGTCCTGAGATGTAAGTGGGGTGAGCTAAAAGGGACAATAGAGCTCAGTAATACGAAAAACCCGCTCAACCATCAAATACACAAGTAATACTTAATAAGCATGCAAGGTTAGCATGAATTTAAATTGAATAAAGGAGCATTTAAAACAAGACATCACATGGATTTATAAAACATTCATAAATCAAGTCAACAAGATAGATAAAAGCATATTCAAGTCAAAACTCATTATCATGTATATGGTTCACAAAGAGAGATATTATATGAAATAGTAATAATATAAAGTTGTGGTTTCATTCAATGCATACTAGTTATTGGCAAGAATCCGGTGACTGATTCACCTACCCTCGAGGTGATGGCAACAACTAGACGATACACAAGCCTTATGTGCCATCTCGTTAGTCTCATCAACCCAATAGTAGGTTCATCCAAAGCCGTCACCGATGCACGTCCCTCTATCACAAGTACAAGAGAAGGTAACTCCAACTCATGTCTTTAATTGATACACTTATGAATTCAATTAGACAAGTAAAGCCATCGGTGTCAAACTCCACAAATATCCTAGGGCAATAAATAGTAAAACCTTCGGTGGCACCACAAAAATCGTGGGGCATTAGATAGTACTTGCTAATAATGCCCTCAGTTGGGAACTCCATAAACATTATGGGGCAATGAATATCATAATATGGGAAAACAAATGCACCCACATTCCATAGATACGTAGATCCAAGCGAATAGCATGATGCAACCCATTTCCCAGTCTATAGTTAAAAACATATGTCCTAACATAACTAATATCATGTCATATTTGATAATTGAGCAAGCTCTCCACTTACCTCGACTCGCCGCAAATCCTACTTTCGATCTTCGCGCGCTCGGGGTCCAATGCGAACCGCCTTGCGAATCTAAACAATTTAAGACACACTCACATCAACGACAAGTCATATTAATTAAAATTTATTTTTAGATTTATTTGGGGGTCCACTATTGTGGGTCCCGTGGATCCCCCGTCACCCGATGCGAGGGTCGAGGGGTGGGACCCAATCGGCCTCCTTTGTGGACGCAGTAGTGCACCTCATTTGAAACAAGGATTCGTTTGTATATTTTTAATTATATATATACATCTATATACTATTTTATTCCATATAACATATATATATATATATATATTATTTTTATTATATATATACTTTATTATTATTATTATTATTATTATTTTGTTCCGGGGGCCAGTTTGGCCCCCGACTTTTCTTTTCCCTCTCGGGCAGAATGTTCTGCGCGAAAGTGAAGATGACGATGAGGGCGACCTGGCGGCGCCCCTATCTTTCGCCACCGGTGGTGGCGGTGCTGCTGCCGCCGCCTCTCTCTCCGACGTCGACGTCTCTCTCCCGTGGCGCCGCGACGGTGCCGCTCCCCTTTTTTAAGGTTTTCCAACTCACTGCATCCGTCGATTCGCCCCAAATCTAACAAATTTATTTAAATATTCACAAATAGGGTTACCCAATCTATTAGATCTTTGAAACACAAATACACCATTATCTTGGTGGTTGTCTTTCAAGACAACCATTAATTGTTTCTAAAGCTCTGAATCATTAAAGAACAAGAGATAGGGAGAGAGAAAAGTGTGACTACCTTCAATAGGGGACTTTATTGACTTTGGAGCACAACGCCGACCGCAAATCACCAACAAGCTCTCCTATATCATTCTTTTCAAATTTGGGGTTTTGAACAAAAATGGGGGCTAGAGTTTATAATTAGGTTTATATAGTGGGACTAATTAGTATAGGATTTGTGAAATTACTAAATTGCCCATAGGGTAGGTCTTTTGGGTTTTGGGTCGTCACACTAAGATATAAAAAAACACAAGTATATATCATATGCAGAGTCCAAAATATCAAAAATAAACCTATTGTAGTAACAGAGATGAACTGACTCTGAGGGAATCTCAAAGGAAGTAATTGATTGCAGGCTCCTTACCCTCGCTATAGGGGACCTGCAATTGTCACCAAAAGCGGAGACAATCCCAGTGAGTAAATCCAAAAAAGTACCACAGTAATTCAGATTAAACCATAAACAAGTCCTAAAATCATGCTGGAAAGAAATAAAGTACTGAGAATGAACAGTAAAACGCATGATAGTCAGACTACAATGATCAACGGTAAGGACCAAGTGACCTAAAAGTAAAGGATAGGGAGTAATTGGTCCTGACACTCTACATGTAAGCCACTTAAAACTTGTACGTGTCGACACTGGTGCGGTGGGTCAAGCCGCGTTGACCGTACCTAATCCGTTCGGCACTATCGACTCGCTTGAGCCGCAGTTCGAGAAAATTTCAAAGGGAGCCACAAACTTAACAGGATGCTCAACCACAATGAAACTCCAATACCCAAGAGGAGCCACGACATGTGGCGGATGCTCACTCTAAGGATTCAGACCGTCGGGAAGCCACGAGAGCTAGTTGGCTGCTCAACCTGTGATTATACAGGACTAGACCTGACCACTTAGATCTTCGACCACTTGGTAAGGGATGAAGAGTCCAATAATAGCTATCATTTCATCAAATATAGCAAGGAAATGAAAAGAATTAATATTGAATCTCTTACTAGGTTTACTTACCTCAATAAGCAAAATAATAAGCAAATCGCGGCTCCCACACGCCTCAAAATATGTACTCAATACTCGATACTAATCTCATAGGCCCTTGATATCAATTTACAATGAATTAGGTGTATTTGAGCCTATTTGATATAATTTAGATTTTTAAATCTCAAAATGTTTCAAATATGGAAGTTATAGTGTTGACACGTTCTTCGAGAAAATATTGGCGTAAAAATCTCTGAAAAACTTCTAAACTCACATTTCTACAATTTTTCTCACTTTTCTTATTTTTCTTAATTTTTTCCTATTTTCTTTGAACTTTTCGTTATTTCTCATTATTATTAGTATTTTTATTAAATATTGGGTTTATGTTGCTGGACCGGGTCCGATTTAGTCTGATTTAGCTGAATTGGTTCGATCCAGCCACCATGGGGTGATCCGGTCCAACTGAACTGGGCCTACGGATGGCCCAAATTTTTGGTTAACTAGGCTTGTCTCTTGCACGCGCGCATGCTGCGCGCATCACTTCCCCCAATTCGTGAATTGAACAGAGAGCAAAAGCTCTTTGTTCGTTCACTTTTTTTTTTTTTTTCTTTTTCCTTCCCATCCTTCAAAAATCAACAACCATGCTCTTTTTTTTGTCTTTTAAATCAACCCAACTAAAATCAACTCCACTAAAATGAAATTACCAATAATGAATTAATCAAATATACTATGTATTAAATCCATAACATCAAAATTAAATGAAATTATGTGTTAACTTACTTGGCTTAATCAAGATCCTCAAATAGAAACTAATTTCTCCTCCACTCCAAACCACCTTTACGCCATCTCCATGAACAAGGAGGCTATCTTTTTATACTCGAAACCACCAAAAGTTGACACCTCATAATTCTAATTTGTGAAATGACTAAAATGTCCTTCATGACTTAACTTGAGCATTTAAATTAAATAAGTTCCATTAGACCTAACTTAAATCGATATCATTGATCTACCCAAATACCGGGTACGCGCATATCTCGAGGTAGTTCTCGTTTATAAATTCGACGATTAAATCATGTGAATTCGCATATACAAGTGTGTATTAAATACATACAAACATCACACAATAATAAAATATTATGTTTACCTCGGTGTCGATGCCCGAGTTTCGATCGAGTCGCCACATCACTAGACTATTAAGCGAATGATGAGGATTAGATTTATTAGGGTCGTTACAGTCTTCTCAACTAATAAGAATTTTGTCATCGAAATTGAAATATCTAAAACGAAATTACTTGCCGAAATCAAAAGAGAAATGGGAAACTCTCGTGCATATAGGACTCCGGCTCCCGCGTCAATTCCTCGTCTCCGTGGTGCTGCCACTTGACGAGAACTAACAGAATGTTCTTGTTCCTCAAGCTCTGTACCTTGCAGTCCAAAATCTGCACAAGCTGCTCCACGTAAGTAATATCCTCGACTAGGTCAATCTGAGTCAGGTCCACTATCGGTCTGTCTCCCTCTCTCGACCTGTCCAATCTCAGCATCGATATATGGAACACTGGATGAACGGTTGCCAACTGGGGGGTAACTCAATCTTATATGCAACCTTACCAACTCACACTATGATTCTGAAAGGACCTATAAACTTCGGTGCGAGCTTTCCTTTGATTCTAAACCGTTTATGACCCTTTAGTGGTGAAACTTTTAGATAGACAAAGTTTCCACTTTATACTCTAATCCATTTCGGTACTTGTCGACATATTTCTTATGTCTCTCTTGAGCTACTCGAAGGCGCTGATGTATCAGTCGTATCTTCTCTATGTAATCTACCATAATCACTGGCCCAAATGCCGCTATATCCTTAGGCTTTGCCTAACATGCTGGTAACCAACACAGCCTACCATAGAGTGCCTCAAACGGTGCCATCCCGATGCTAACCTGGTAACTATTATTGAGGGCAAATCCACATATAGGTAGATACTCCTCTCACGACCCATCATACTCCAATACACAAGATCTGAGCATGTCCTCTAACACCTGAATTAGTCTCTTTGACTGTATATCAGTCTGCGAGTGGAAGGCCGTACTATGCTGTCACTACAAGGAAAACGATATTTAGAAACGGAATTAGCAACGGAATTAAGTTCCGTTGCTAAAAAAAAGTAGTTAGAGACGGAATTAAGACGGACTAATTCAGAGACGGAATTGAGACGAAAATAGAGACGGAAATAGAGACGGAATTAAATTTCGTCTCTAAAAAATGGTGCAAACTTTTCCACCAAAACTTTAATTTTTGACAACCGTCCGTTACGTCTCGAGATTCGGGCGTGCTTCGATCTCGATGATTCAAAAATGGGGACCAAGACAACTCTCACCGAAATATCTCTCTCTCTCTCTCTCTCTCTCTCGCTCAACCCTAAACGCTATCTGCCTTCTCTCTCTAACCGGTCTCTCGCTCTCACCGTCACCGCTCTCGCGCCGGTCACCGCTCACCCCGCTCACCGCTCGGCGATCTCTGCTCCCTCTCCGCTCTCTCTCGATCCCCGCTCTCTGCTATCTCTCCGCTCACCGACCGATCCACCGCTCTCGCCTCTGCTGCTCGATGTGTTGCTCACCACTCCCATCACCGCCCTCTGCTCTCTCGCGTGCATGTGCCGATCTCTGTTCGTTCTCTCTGTCTCTCACCTCTCTCACCGCTCACCGAAGCTTCCCGGTTCTCCTCTCTCATCGATGCTTCCTAGTTCTCCCTCTCTCTCTCTATCGTAATCTGTCTCCCTACCCTAAACTTTCGGCCGTCGTTGTGATTGGGGTGCTCTGCCGTCGCCTAGGCCTAAACTATTTGCCGTCGTTTGTGATTGGGGCTTCCATCGGCTCTCGCTGTCGCCGTCTTGGGAGATTGGAGCCTCCAAAGCCCTTACCCGTTGCCCTTTCTCCTTTAAAATACCAGGGTTGGGAATGGAAGTCCTCTCTCCATTTTTCTTCATTGTCTTCTTTATTTGTTCAAAATCTTTCTCCGTGTTTGCGTTTTGTAGGTTCTGAATTTTTGTTAATTAAATACAGGTGGAATGCATTACCTGCTGAGCAGCGTGATGGGATGAAAAATTACATATCAGAAGTCATAGTGCAGGTATAGGGATTTCTTATCATTAATTTATTTACATTAATTTATCAAAAAAAAATTATTTGCATTAAGGACTTTCTTGCAAAACAATATTTTCCATAACGAATTTGTTTGTCATTTCTTATGCTTTGTCTCATAGCTCTCAAGCAATGAAGCTTCATTTAGACGGAACGCTTTTATGTCAACAAACTCAACGTGATTTTGGTTCGGGTTATTCTCTCTGCTTGCTACTTGCTTAGTCTCGCGTGCTTGGAAACTTGGGATGGTTATCTTTGAGATTTTTTTTTTTTTTTTTTTTTTTTTTTTTTAAGAGAGAAAGGAGCAAGCTCTGAAAGTTATATTAACTAAAAAAATTATGTTCACCAAGGCTATTCATTCACGCTTCGCATTTTGCTGACATATTTGCCTTGTTGTGGTTTGCGAAGGTTCTTTGCTGCACTTCGATTTTGGGGAATTCTATGACATGCGGTATGTGAAAATGTTTACTTGTCTTCATGGTTCAATTACGGGTAGCCTTTTTTTTTTGAGCAAAGCATGTTTAAATAATTATAACTTTTAGCCTTTGCTCAAACTTCCTTTACTTAACCAATTGCTCATATATGTATAACCTTCTTCAACATATTAATTTCCATTTTTGTTCATTCTGATCGATATATACAATTGTCTCTTACCAACAAATTAGCTAGTTTGCTCTGAATCATTACACTTTGGTCTTTGTTTATTATATCTCACAACGACAATATCGAGTTTCGTTTCATATAAATATGATTCAAATATTTCTTTGATTTTTGTTCTTCATATTGCACTTTGATTTGATTACACAATGATTCTTGTTCCCCTGTCTTTCTTTAATTAATTATGTTGTTTTGATTATAAATTATGTTTGTTTTCTTGATTGTTAATGGTGGGGTGGGAGTACAATATTAAGTACTAATAGACATTCTATATTATGTATCTTGACAATTGGTTGATGCTCAGCTCAATCTCAGAGTCACGAATTAATGCTTCTATGGTGTTGGAGAACATTTGAGCGTCTATCCTGGTGAGGGATCTATTAAAAGGAGGGAATACGCTGGGCATTTTGCAATTGCCATTTTGTTGTATGTGGAATGGTTCTATTATGAACCGTACCCTGATCTGTGTAGAGGTTGTTCTTAGATATGAATCTGAGACCTTTTTATAATAATTGGGCCTTAGTAGCGCCCCGAAAGGCTTGCCACTTCAATTATTAATAACTTCGTAATCATCAAAGTACTTGTCAAGCATTTTCTCGAATTGCTTGATCATTCAAATTTGTTCATGGATTTGAAAATCTTTCTGGGTTCTAGTGTATACAAGGCCATGGTTTGTCCTATCACTTGAAAAATCATTCAGATAAAGAATTAGTTAGGGATTGGATTGGCTCTTTGTTAAGAGGATGTCTTTTTTATGTCCTACCTTCATCAATAATATATTATGTTTCTTATAAAAACAAAAAGAGTTTCTTTCTGCTATTCAATATGAAATTTATATGAAGAGGTCAAGTTCATGTCATGCAATTTTAGTACTTTTAATGTCTTAAGAAGGGCTTCTGTCTCCTTTCATGTCATGCAATTTTTTCTTATGGTACAAAGGTATCTTTGATTTCTTATCTTTTTTATTGAAGGCTTTGGAGTGCTTGGTACGATTAGCTTCTGTAAGACGTTCTCTGTTCGCAAACGATGTTCAGCGTTCAAAGTTTCTGGCTCATCTAATGACAGGAACTAAAGAAATTTTGCAAACTGGCCAATGTTTGGTCTGATCTTGTTTGTGGGGATGCATTTCCATCACAGTTTCTATTTGTTGTATACGATTAAATTTTTTGGACATCAATTACTTGTAGATTTTGATAATCTAGTTGCTTTTGCTACTCATGCAGGTTACATGGTTAGAAACTGATATTTTCACTGCTGGTCTTGGTTTTCTTATACTTTCGATGGGTTTGACCTTGACATTTGAGGATTTTAGAAGATGCTGCGGAACTCATGGACCGTAAGATGCCTTTGCATTGTCACCTTAGGCTGAGATGCCAACTTTAGTTTAAGCTACCAAACACTTGCTTAAGCCTTCTCATCTCATCAATCGTCGACAACAAATTGAGGTCTTCCATTTGCAGGTTGGTGTGGGATTTCTCGCTCAATATTTGATCAAACCCATGTTAGGCTTCTTTATTGCAATGGTATGTGTTATATGCTTCTTGTAATATGTTATTCCTTTTTTTGATTGAGAACATCCACTATTATTTTTTGTGCTACTCATCGCGTGCTTCTCTGGGTTGAACTAATAATGGGATGGATGAATTTTCTTAGGAATTAGTTGGCATGCTAACGCTTCAATTTCCTTATGTTTTATCTTGTTTTCCATCTCTTACATAGTTCACAAAGTATAAATTCACTTTATCTTTGCAGAGTATGAAACTGTCTGCTCCACTAGCTACTGGGCTTATTCTAGTGTCATGTTGCCCTGGAGGCCGGCATCAAATGTAGCAACATATATATCTAAGGGAATTGTTGCTCTGTCGGTTTAATGACAACGTGAGTAATAGATATGGGCTTTCACACTTGATGAGGTTAGGCTGTTAATAACCATCTCGAAATTGTTAAATTATTTTTGTGTCTTTGTGTCAATATGTTCCTTGTATGTATATCATGATATCAAGACTTGCATATTTTCACTTGAGGTTACAATCATCGGTGATATCATCGGTCCAAGGGAAAAATGGACTTGGATAGCTTTCTTTTGGCTACATTATACTTGTCCTGGGATGATTTGTATGGGGAATGGAATAAATTGCCTTTTGAAGTGACTACTGCAAGAAGTCATGCCCATGTCCAAGTATTTATGCTACTCATGTTTAATTGGCCCTTCTCATTATTTATTGATTTTTTATTCTGTTTTATTTTATTTTGTAGTAGTAAAAATATCTTATGTTTTTGTGCAACTATAGTTCACTAGGTTTCGTGAAGAAGGGGAGTTTGGTGAATTAAAGTGCGTCTTAGTGATGTCGGATATTTTTTTTTCTTCTTGCAATCTTATAACATGCTGTTTGTCATTAATTGATTTTTTTTCATCAAATTTTTGTTAATCGATTTGCAAAATGTTTCTTGTTGTTCATTCAATTTTGGTTCTGCTACTAATAGGCTTGGTTCACTTGTTAAATATAAACTCTCGATGGGCGACGCAGAGACAATGCAATTGAGTTGTTTCAAATACATATTGAGGGTGGTCCTCAACATCTTCGATGACTTTTGTATTGGATCATTCATTCATTGTAAATGATTATTTAACTTGATTCAAGTTCTACCTCAATTTTAATATGACATTTTTTACGTAAATATAAATTTAATTATTTGATACTCTCAACTGCTTGAAATAAAAATTATTTCACCGAGTTTGGAATAAATATTACTGCAATTATAGTTTTAAAGAGTTGGGGCAACCTCATTTCCTTGTGAATGCTCATTCTGAGTGTAAAATTAATGGATCGTGTGTTGAGTTTTCTCTTTCTTGATCTTCAATCTTAATCCTTTTCTTCGATCAGTGAATTGCTTGAATTCTTCTATTCACGTTGCTAATACTGAAGATGGTATCATTTGGTTATTTTCATTATTATCTTAGGATCACGGATTGAAGCAAATGTTGATGAGGAAAAATGTTATACTAAAAAACATTCTTATCTTAATCAAAATGTAGACGGGCAAAGTTATTGTAATGGTAGTAGAAACCCAAACAATTGAACAGGATTGATGGCACTAATTAGCATTTTTGAGTAAATTATTTAACTTGCACACTTTATCATCCGTTGTGGTAACATAATTTGAATATTTTGTTTGCTTTCTCACCTTAATGCTACTATTATATTGTTAACAAAATATTGTTGATCCATGCAAGCTAAGCACCAAAGGAGACGTCGGGGAGAGCGACCCGGACTACACGGACCATCAGTTTGGATGATGAGGCGGTGTACTACAAGGTGGCGGGTGACTGTCCCAAAGGATGTGTCTACAGTCTCGGTCGTTATGGAGAAAGAAGAGAAGATACGTAGATCCCGATGCTAGCACATCCCAGTGCTAGCTTGCGCACGAGGAATGAACAACTTTATGATACTTAGGTATTTTTATGGTTGTTGTAAAACAATGAGAATTGTAGTTTTTTTATGGATACTTAGGTATATTAAACATTTATTATACTTGACTACGTTTCGTGAATATATAAATCTTTTTTAATATCGAATTTTATGTTTTTTCTCATTTGAATATTTGTTGTTGATATATATTGTTGATTTGTGTATGTATGTCAAATTCTGCTTTTTGGGGGATGTTAGCACCCCCAAGGAGTTGTTGGAGGGGGTGCAGGCTATGGTTGTATTTTCAGGTTTAGATGTTATGGAGAACCAATTGGATTAAGCTTAGGTTGAAAACTAAACAAAGCGGAATTGAGACGGATTAGCAACGGAATTCAAATATTTAGTCTCTAATTTTCGAGGCATAGCTACATAAATCAACAACGGATCAGAGACGGAATTATTGTATTCCGTCTCTGATCCGTTGCTAATCAGAGACGGAATATAGACGGAATGCATGAATTCCGTCTCTGTTCCGTCTTTGATTAGCAACGGATCAGAGACGGAATTTTTAGATTCCGTCTCTATTCCGTATCTGATTAGAAACGGATCAGAGACGGAATACAATAATTCCGTCTCTGATCCGTTGCTAATCGGAGACGGAATGCATGAATTCCGTCTCTGTTCCGTTTCTGATTAGCAACGGATCAGAGACGGAATGCAATTACAATTGTACCATTTAGAAAAAAATTCTATTTCTGTTCCGTCTCTATTCCGTTTCTAAATTCCGTCTCTAATCCGTCTCTAATCAGAAACGGAATCACATTTCCGTTGCTGATTGAATCAGCGTCGACGATTTTAGAGACGGAATAAATTCCGTCTTTGTTCCGTTGTAGAATTGAATTAGAGACGGAATTTATGCAAATCAGAGACGGAAATTTCCGTTTCTGATCTGCTGTTTTTTTGTAGTGTGTAATCTCATGCAAAACTATACTTGCATGCTCCTCCACAACATGGATGTGAACTACGATATTCTATCCGACACAATAGATAATGGTACTTCGTGAAGTCTGACAAACTCTCTCTCATAAAGGACGCTCAGCTGCTCGAATTTATGTTTGGTAGATACCAACAAGAAGTGTGCATATTTGGTCAGTCTATCCACAATCACCTAGATACTATCATGCTGGCACGAAGATCGAGGTAAACCATTGACTAGATCCATGGCAATATGCTCCCAGTTCCACTTAGGAATAGGAAGTGGCTGTAACAATCCCCTAGGCCTCCAATGCTCAGCCTTAACCTGCTAGCAAATCATGCAACTCCTGACGTAATCCCCTACGTATGCCTTCATCCCCGCCTCTAAAATAGACTTTTCATATCTTGATATATCTTGGTCCTACCCGGATGAATGATACAATGTGAACGGTGAGCCTCCATAAGTATCTCTGTACGTAACTTAACCACTGATGGAATCCACAATCTTCCCCTATATCTCAAGCACGAGTCCGTCGACTGACACAACTCGGATGATCTAAACTTTCTGCCAACTCATAGAATTTCTGAAACTGCACATCGGCATGTTGACCCTCTAAAACCCTATTAATAGAGACAAGCTAAGTCCTCATCTGTCTACAAATGTGTGCCTCTGTAGTAGTCGGAATATCAACTGAACCTATCACATATGTCACCTCGAGGAGTGCAAACTCATGTGTCATCTGACAAATAACAACCTCTGCATCTGATCTCTTACGGCTCAATACGTCCGCAACTACATTCGCCTTCCCCAAATGGTACTCTAAGGAGAAATCATAATCCTTAAGGAACTCTAGCCACCTGCACTGTCTCATATTTAGGTCTTTCTGCGTAAATATATATTTTAAACTCTTATTATTAGTGAATAAAATAAATCTTTCGCCAAACAAGTAGTGCCACCAAATCTTTAGAGTAAATACCACTACTGCCAACTCTAAGTCTTGCACCGGGTAGTTCTTCTCATGAATCTTCAACTGTTGAGACGCATAAGCAATCACACCGTCCCCTACATCAGAACACGCCCTAATCCGACTCGTTACTCATCGGTATTCATAACCATGCCCTTTCCTACTTCTGGCAGTACTAATACTAGAGCTCTCGCCAGTCTCTGTTATAGTGTCATGAAAGCTTGATCACATTTCTCGTCCTACTCAAACCTGACATCCTTCTGACTCAACCTTGTCATCGGTGCCGCAATCTTAGAGAAATTGCGCACAAATATCTGGTAATACCCTACTAGACCCAAGAATCTTCGAATATCTCACACTGACTGTGGGATATGCCAATCCATCACTGCTTGGACATTCGAAAGATCCACTGATACTCCACTACTTCCAACTGCATATCCCAAAAATTTAACCTCTGACAACTCGAACTCACATTCGTTAAACTTAGCATAAAATCGGTGCTCTCTTAGTGTCTATAAAACTGTCTTGAGATGACCATCGTGATCCTTACGAGTCTTGGAGTATATTAAAATATCATCCGTGAATACAATCAAGAAATTTTCCAAGTAGCGTCTCTACACGCAGTTCATCAAGTTCATAAACATCGTCAACGCGTTCGTCATTGGCTCATGACGACAAACTCGTAATGACCATAACATGTACTGAACGCAGTATTCTCTATGTTCTCATCCCTGATACTGAGTTGGTGGTACCCTGACCTCAAGTCAATCTTGGAAAAATCACACTACATCTCTCAATAAATCAAAAAAGTCATCTATTCGGGGAAGTGGATACTTGTTCTTGATCGTAACATGGTTCAGTTGCGTGTAATCGATATAGAGTCTCAAACTCCCATCTTTCTTCTTTACAAACAGTACTGGATCGCCCTACAGAGACATGCTAGGATGAATAAACCCTAAATTCATTAACTCCTCAATCTGGGTCCTTAGTTCCTTTAACTCGTTCGGTGCCATTATGTATGGAGGTATCGAAATCGGCTTCGTTCCATAGACTAGGTCGATCATTGATAAGTTGCTAATTATGTAATTATATATAGTTTATTTATTTATATTTTATGTTTAAGTCTCCAAAATACTGGTCTAATTGCATTTATTTATCATTTTTAGGATTTTTGGGGTGCGCGGTTGAATCTGGGGCGAAAAATTGTGCGAATTGGAGTATTTACTTGCTGTGTGATCAGTCCCTGTTGGATCTACCTCGAGTTACGCATTTTGTAGTGATGTAGAGATGAGGGGCAAAGTTATGACGCATCTGGGACACACGGTTAAGACACATAGCCCACAAAAATCATCTAAAGTGCCTCGTGATCCGCGCCGTACTCTCTCCCATATATTCAGTCGATTTGTGCGAGTTCTCTCCCTTGAGCAGCTGTTGCCATGTGTCACTTCCTAGTTCGTCCAGCACGCCTTCACAGCTCTTCTCTTCCAATCATTCACTGCCACGTCAGCGAGCACCAGTAGTTCCCTCGCATCAGCTGGCTAAGGATGTGCCTCGTGATGCGCGTTGGTGCTACCTCCCACTAATTTGCACAAACCCGTGCATTTCTTCCAACGCCTTCCAGTCGTCACGTGTCACGTTCTCCCGCGCCAGCAGTCAGTCCAGCAGTTTCTCTGCCAATAAGCTTCTGCCACGTCAGCAAGGCCATCAAGCTTGGCTAATCAGAGAATGACACGTGTCCAGTACCTACAAACGAACTCAAAACAGCCCCTAGATCCGCCTCGACGAACGAGTAAAAAATGATGCTACAGAAATCACTTTCTCTCACCTCCAGAGACCAATTTTTAGTAGTTTTTACATTAGAAATTTAGGTATTATTAAGAGATCGACTTCTATTCTTTTATAACCTCAGAGTTGCTCGAACTCTCCTTTCGCTATTTATTTTTTTTTCTTTAGTGTTTGTGAAGACCATGTTTGGCTAAACAAATCCTTGCCTAGGTCGGAGGCGAAACAAGTCGGGATTCTTGATTCATGGCGTAACTTGTGAGATCTTTTATTTTTATTATTTGATTTAATTTAATTTCTTCTATTTTATTGTTGTTGATTTTCATGAATATGGTTTAAATCTAGGGTATGTATATGGCCATTGCTTGTTTTTACATGGAAAATCTATAGTTAATTGGACCAATTGTATCCGCAATTGTGCTTTTGGACTAATAAAAATGACACACTCACCCGATTGCTGTCAAAACCTTTCAGTTCTTGAGTGTGCAACAATTGAATCTAGGTTAAACCCGGAGCGGACGCGATCCGATTATCTAGGATTAGTATTCCCACGGATCTTTATTATAGTGGTTACTATGTTAAACCATATTGGTGGATGTCTAGGGTTATGCATTAATTAGGGAAGTAGTTAGCGGCAGATGTACTAGCTACCGAGATTAGGGGAATTAGAAATTTCTGATGGATGTCGATTTTCCATAGCTAATCTAGGATGATTTGAATTAATAATCTTTTGGGAAAGATTGAAGACCATGATATGCCATTGAATCTTGATTTTGTCTTGTGGAACTAGTACCTATGTGTTTTCTTTCATTGAGATCATTTTTGCAATTTTGAATCCTTACAAGTTTTAATTAATTGTTTCCTTAAGCTTTTTAAAACCCCCCATTTTTAGTTAACTTAGAGTAAAACTCAAGTTCTGTGGATTCGACCACGTATTTACCACTACTACACTCTTGTAGGATTGATAACTCGAGTACGGTTATATTTGGCATGCACGGCACGTGATCAAATTTTGGCGCCGTTGCCGGGGACTTAGTCCTTTACTCTGAGTTTAGTTTTCTTTTTTTTTCTTAGTTTTATGCTCCTGTGACTTACTCGGTCAAAATCGACTGGTTCACTGTTACCTTTCGATCCTGAACTGGATAGAACATTTCATAGGTTGAATAGAGAGACCCAACTTAGGCAACAACAAGGCCAAAATCCTCTAGACATGGGTAAAAATCGCCAAGTCACTATGGGGCATGCCAATCAATAGCTTTAGGCTCTTTTGGCACAACAACCCCTCTGCATCAACTATCCGGATAATTCCAGAGATTTTGAGTTGAGGTATGGGTTTATTCATCTCCTACCATTTCATGGTGGCGAGAATGAAGTCCCAGTTACTTTTTTGAAGGAGTTTCAGACTAACTTCAAGTCTATGAAACCCTCTAATGCGGATGAGGACACGGTTAGGCTTAGATCTTTTCCGTTTTGTCTTAAAGACAAAGCCAAGGAATGGCTTTTCTACATTTCGCCTGGTTGCATTAACTCCTAGAATGAGATGACAACTGATTTTTTAAATGAATATTTCCCTGAGGATAGAGTTGCTCAGCTCATCAAGGACATATGCAGCATTAAAATGAAATCGGTGAATCATTTGGTGAATATTGGGATCACTATAAGCGATTGATTGCTAGTTGCCCGCAACATGGCCATTCTGAGAAGGCCATAGCCTATTTCTTCTATGTTGGCATGTCGCCCATAGAAAGACGCATGATTGATAATACGTGTGGGGGTCACATTTGAAATAAGACTCCGACCCAAATGAAGCAGTTATATGAGGACATCGCACAACACTCAAGCCTTTATGGAGATCTTAATGACATTGCTTACCGAAGTCTAACTGTAGTAGGTGTCTCGAGTCCTACAAACCAAAAAATTGATCAACTGACCTTCATGATGGAGCGTCTCCTTATTTTTGGCAAAGTGCAAGTCAAGGCTTGTGGCATTTGTACTGCCACAAATCATGCAACTGATGAGTGTCCTACTATCTTTGATGATAATCAACAGGCTAATGCCATGGGTAATCAGTTCCAGGGACCATCTAGAGTCCCATTTGGGAATACATACAATCAAGCAATGGCAAAAAATAACCTGAACTTCACTTATGGGCCTCAAAATTAGAACTACCAGACCTTTGTCCCGAGAGGTCAACCGTTGCCTGCACCCTCCAATAATTCCTCTTCACTTGAGGATATGATGAAAGCTCTTATGGCTCAACAAAGCCAATTTACGAGAGATGTTGCTAAATTCAAGGCTAACATTGAGAAATCCATTAGTGATACCAATTCGAGGTCTGGAACCTTCAAGTTCAAATGGACCAAATATTACAACAATTGGGACATCTCGAGGATAAGGGAAAGTTGCCTTCGCAACCTTACCCAAATTCTATCGCAAGGGCTAACGCATGTACACTCAGAAGCGATAAAGAGTCGTAGGGACCCAAAAGGAACAATGGGTCGTCTGATGCCAAAGACCATGCAAATGGGGAAGAACATGAGTTAGTAGTGACTCCGTCTGTCCCTAAACAGATGGTCACTACTCAAAAAGAAGCATCGCCCATATTCAAGGTCAAACCTCCTTTTCCACAACGACTTATCCTAGATAAGAAAAAAAGGAAGAGAAAGAAATTCTCGAGACCTTTCGGCGACTAAAAATCAATATTCCACTCCTCAACGCTCTGAAGCAAGTCCCTAGGTATGCAAAGTTTCTTAAGGAACTATGCACTAACAAAGAGAAACTAAAAGGCAACAAAAAAGTCCAAATAGGAGAAACCGTCACGGCTATCATACAAAAGAAGTTGCCTTCTAAATGTAATGATCCTGGGATGTTCTCAGTGCCTTGTGTTATAGGTGATGTAAGCATTCAAAAGGCTATGTGTGACCTTGGCGCTTCCATTAATGTCATGCCATTGTCCATTTATGTAACATTGAATGCAGGCCCATTAGAGGAGACTGGTATTGTCATTCAGTTGGCAGACCGTTTAGTTGTCAGACCCGTTGGTGTTCTAGTCCGAGTGAATGAGTTTGTGTTTCCTGCTGATTTCTACGTGGTAGATATGAAGGAGGAACCATTCCCCAATGCTTCGTCAGTTCTACTTGGATGCCCGTTCTTGAAGACGGTGAAGAAGAAAATATATGTTGATGATGAATCTCTTACCATGAAGTTTGACGGTGAAGTCTTCAAGTTTAACATCTATGATGCGATGTGATACCCCAGTGACATGTCTTCTGTGGTATGTACTATGGACTGTGTGGATTCATTCATTGAGTAGGCTTTGTTCACGAGTGGCGATGATGCGGTGAAAGTAGTGTTAGACAATCATTTCTACACTACTCATATCCACCAAAATATTTAAACCCTCGATACTGATGTCAAGGATGTTGTTTTAGAGTTGGATTCATTCCAATCCCTGCCCCCAAATGTCTTTTATTTGGAGTTGCCTATTACTGACTCCAAACTTTTTCCCTCATTAGTTAAAGCTCCCATACTTGAGCTGAAGCCATTACTTAAGCACCTAAAGTACATGTAGGTGAGAATGACACACTCCCTGTGATCATCTCAGCCAAACTTACACATTTGGAAGAGGAGAGACTCCTGCGAGTACTCTGGGAGTTTTAAAAGGTTATTAGGTGGGCCATAGAGGATATCAAAGGTTTGAGCCCTTCCACTTGCATGCATCATATATGTATGGAAGAGGGGTCAAAACCTACGAGAGAAGCCCAAAGGATGCTCCATCGCTAATTGGAATGTCCCCCTACCGCCTTGTATTTGGAAAAGCTTGCCGCTTACTAGTTGAGCTCGAGCATAAATCCTACCGGGCTATGAAACAACTTAATATAAATCTCGACGAAGCAGGAAAAGAGAGAAAGCTCACTCTCCAAGAATTTGAGGAAATCAAGAACGACGGATATGAAAATGGGCAAATTTACTAGGAAAAGACCAAAGCGTTCCATGATCACAATCTCTCTAAGAAATCTTTTCGTGTTGGTTAGAAAATGCTTTTGTTTCAATCGTGCCTTAAGATTTTTGCAGGTAAGCTGAGATCGAGGTGGATAGGACCATATGTGGTGATCGCAGTGTATGATCACGGTGCAGTGGAGATTCAAAGTTTGGAGACTAGTAGTGCTTTTAAAGTGAACGACCACATATTGAAGATCATCTATAAAGACTTCCTGAGCCATAATGTGGAGGGCGTATCACTTGCAAAACCAGTCTATACCGATTGATAGACTCAGACCAAGTCGAGCCAAAGACTTTAAACAAAAGCGCTATTGGGAGACAACCCAAGTTTTGATAAGTATCATTTTGTTTATTTATTCTAGTATTTTATTTATTTATTTATTATTATGCATGAACTCGTATCATTTCCTTCTTCCTATATCTATCATGTTCTTTCACCCTCTTGTTTATTTTTTATATGTAGACCTCTTGACTTGTTTTGAACCTCGGGGACAAGGTTCAAAATAAGTTCGGGGGTACTTTAGGGATTGTAGATTGTGTTGGACGAATCTTCTTGCTAAATTAACCTGTGAAGAAATTAATTAAGTACTATGAGTTTATATTGTCCTCAATTAACTTCTCTAAATATAATGAAGTAATTTAGTTACTAATTACGATAATTTACACTATTAGTAACTTATGAGTACTTTGTATATTTAAATCAACTTTTTGTGTAGCTTAAGTTTGTCACCTAGTAGACATATGCACAATTAATTTGAGACACTAGTCTTAAGGTATCCTAATTAATCTCCTAGTTAAATTCCTAGTTCAACCATGCATATACTTTGGTGGCTTCTCCTTTTTCCTATTAGCTTACTAATAATTTGTTATCTCGATTAACCATGTGGCGGCCCAAAACCCCGGGCCGCCTTGGGACCCGCCTTGTCGCATTCCACATCACCAAGCCTTACCACATCATAGCCTGCTTATCCTTGACGTTTCGCGACCTACCTGGCTGATTACACTTTTCAAGTTAACCTAAGTTACACTAATTAATCTTGACATGGGCATTAATAATTTAGTTAGCCAGTTACTCAATTTATCAAGTTATATTACAATTTTACAGCGGAAGTCTTTTAATGAGTAACTTATGCAATATTTAACAATCCTAAGTAGTGGAAAACCCCGAAAAAAGATACCATGTATATATCAAGGCGAGATAAGTATAAAAAAGTTTTATATACATGTAATCAGTGTTCTATGGTCCCTAAAACCCAACAAAAGTAAATACATACATACTGTAGTCACACATGAGTTGGATCCACAATCTTACAGGTAGTCATCCAGTACCTCCTTGCCCTTGCTCGTCAAAGGATCTACACTCGGTCACCCAACAAATGTAGTGACAAGTCTAGTGAGTAAAATCCAAAGAGAAGTCCACGCAATATTCATGAAATAAACTGATAAACTATGAGACATGCGAATATAACACCTGGAAATAGTACGTTACATTCCCATGAATGTAGGCAACACACTACAAGCAAAATCAGAAGCATGAAATAAACAAACAACACATACCAACTAAACATGCTCAGAAATTAAGCATTAATAAGTACACAACCGTATAATCACGAGAAAACCTTTACCTAAACCAACTAGTAATCGATAAAACCGAATAAGAACCACGTATATCCTTATAGGCTTATAGTGACTAAATTCTAACTTCAGTTACATGATGAACCCCTCTAGACGCTATTTCAAGTCAAGGAAACACCCTAAATCCCTCCCGACAGTCATAAGTATATCCTACTGTCGTCGACATGAGCAATAAACACAAGTAACCTATGCAAGCGATTTAGCTACGACCAATATATACGTAAAATCGAAATAGGAGTGAAACCTCATGTGTGCCCACCAACAGTCACACATGTAATCCGACATCGATAAAATAAACCATGAATTCTGTGAGGCATTCCAATGAGTTTACTCACCTCAATCTGCGCTCCGACTTCCCCGGACTCCCGAAATCTGACCCGACTAGCTCCCCGATACCGGAGCTATGGTCCCCTAAGTCCCTAAATTCCAATTTTATATATTTAGTATGTTTAGAGGAGTTTGGGGGTATGGATTAAGTTGAAAATCTCAAAACAAATCCCTTAAGTTTATCTGGCATTAGCGCACTAATGGGTCTACCTAGCGCGCTAGGTGGAGTTAGCGCGCTAGGGGATCTGTCTAGCACGCTACTGTTTTTCATTTTGAAAAATAGTTAAGTGTCCAAATTGATTAGCGTGCTAACCCGTCTAGTTATCGCGCTAATTACCCTTTGTGACATAATTCTCAACTAGAGAATTATGTCCCAAACTCTCCAATTAGCTACCTAGACCCTACAATCATACTCTCCATACGAAAAAGGACTTCAAAACATCATTTACATCAACCTCGGAACATCAATTAGACCAAATCAATCAATTTCATGAAATCCACTAGTTTTTCCCAAATTTTACAAAACACCAATTCATGCTAAAACAATTGTGAAATCTCTATGGAAATAGTCCATAAACATGTAATTCAACTAGTTTTCACTAAAACTCAGAGATCTAACCTTAAAACTTGCATTTCATCAAAAACATATAAAAATGGGTTTATTAGATAGGGTAGATGATGAAAATGATGATTACCTTGGTTTAAATCTCCAAATTTGACCTCTAAATCCTTGAAATCCAACTAAAATTCTCCTCCTCAACTCTGATTTTCCCATAAATGTAAATGAATGGGTTTAGTTGCATGTGTTTGATCACTTCAATCTTATATATTAAGGTGGGATTGTTTAATAGCCATTGATCCTAATGTATTTACGTATCACGAGACTCATCCCATGATTCACACCTTACCACTTATCTCACTCACTCCCACTAACTCAATCCAAGTGACACCAATTGATACTCTCATAGCTCCTAGATGTGCCAACACGTATCTCTAGGTAAATCATATGGTTTCCAATTAACTAACCAAACTATAAGCCTTGATTTGTTTGATTTAATTACTTAGCTTAAGCCCATTATAATACATGTGGTTTATTCACTAAAGTTGACAAACTTGTGATTCCACTAACCCTCGACTACTAGGCACTTGATGCCCCGTGTCTTGGCACGCATTTCAAGGTACGTCATAGCCTATTATTTTTAATTTAATCAACTTAGCCTATGGTTACATTATCTATTTTAATTGATTAACTAGTCTGCCTAATGTGATTAGTTGAGTTTCCTAGTGTACCCATAGTTTGCCTACTCAAAACCCGCGTTGACACGCCTTTTGAGGCGAACATTCATCACACTAACTCGCCCGATAGCAACATACACACATGCGATGCAATATAATAATAATAATTTTAAACACCACATATACACAACCACCATCCATAAATAACATATTTCATCGGTTCTCGCGTCTGAGTCAACCGAGTTGTTCACGTAACGCCCGAGTTACGACCGTTAATCCCCAAGATTAACGTTAATCCTAGTTTAATTAAATTTGGGCCGTTACAAACCATATATTATCAAAGTTTTTGTACTATACATTAAAACACAACTATTTTATTCAATAAGGGATGATAGCAAGTACCTAGCTAATTCAAAAATTAGAAGGATTTTTTTTTGTACTTAGATCTTAACCAAAGATACAAACTTATTAGAAGAATTCTTTGTAATCTTGCAAAATGCTATAGCTAATTAACTTTTAATTTCACTTCATGTTACACAACTTGATGAATAACTTAAATAATAGTATCTCAATTATAAGATGATCAAGATTAAGAACCTAAATTAAAATTAGAAATTAAGAGAGAAATAGAGTATATAGAAGAAGGAGTAGCACTTGCCTCTTCAATTGCTTCCCTTAATGTGCTCAAGCTTTCCAAAATATAGCTCCATTAATGTTAGTTTCCTCCTTCCTTTTCTCTTTCTTTATTTGGTGAAGATGAGAAATTAATTATGAGTTTATAGAATTAGAGGTACTCTAGTTCTATGGAGGGAGTGTCTTGAAAATATTTGATGATTTGGACTTTGCATATAAATTATTTTCTCCATAAAGGTGCATGTTAAATTAACTCATAAGTTTGCCATTTATATCATAAATAGACACTTGAGGTTCATAAGCATCAATTTGAGACACTTGTAGAGCATTCTTTATTTGTATAAATTTTTAAGTGTACCTATGATTGGTTTTCAACCACTTCATGCACTACAAACTTATCTTAGGATTGTCACTTTTTCTATCATTACTAAATGAATCTATGGTCATATGAAAATCAACATTATATTAGGTACATTAATTAGTAAATCCCTTGATTAGCTTACTTAGGAAAATCAAACTAGCTTATATATCCATTTAATTAGTTAGACCATATGAATATTTTTTTCAATTAGCTTCGGCTAGTTCGATTAATTAAATTTATCTCATTAATTAACTAAGGTACTCATTTAATTTAATATATTACCTAATTCATAAACTAATTAAAACCATATTCCATACATCGACCTACCTATTCGCCAGCATGCATACATATTGATGCAACTCTAGCACGTAAAATCGACGCTAAAAATAATTAAAATTGTGCATGCAAGTATAAATAAGTAATACATATCACCATTCACTAACAAAATATATTTCGGGTCGTTACAACCTTCTGAACTAATAAGAATTTCGCCAAATTATTTTAAACTCGGGCGAATTCCTTGCTAGAGATTTTAAGAAGAAAAAGGAAGTGCTCATAAATGATCTCGTCGAACTGAGAAATTAACAAAGTCGCTTTAGACAGTTCAACACTCAACATGAATCTGTGAACGCACACAAAGTCATTTTAATTGGTTCAATTTCTTAATCCATCAAATCGCGAATCTCGACAATAACATAACTTCTAAATCCATCAAACTGTGGTTCTCGACCACAGCTTGACTTCCTTATTAAGTTATTGACTTAGCCAAGTTACTTTAGAACAACATGATAGTAGGTCCATCAACTGTAGCTTGCCACAGCCACCTCTACAAGTTAAAACTACTCAATCGTGAACTGTGAACTTAGTTAAGTTACCTCATACAAGCAAATGTAATCGCGGAACATTGACGATCACAATCGAATGCATCACATGATTAATCATAAGGTTTTAGATTTTATTTTCTTTGACTTTTATCACATGCATGATGCAAAAATAAATAAATGTCATATCATTTGTACGGTAATGCGCTGCCTTTGGATGTGGCTCAGTCACGGATTGAGCTCTCTCTAGCCTGTGACAGTGCTCTACCAAGTTGCAGACACTTATTCCTAAAATGGCCTGTATGCCCGCACTTAAAACATGCTCTGTTTGACCCTAGCCCTGGCGCAATCCTCTATCCCTGCCTATGTCTATATCTCCGTGTATGTACTAGCCCACTAACTCTACCTCTATCACCACTCTCGATACGCTGCAGCTGAGACTGTGGTGCTTGCCAAGTTGCTTAAGATGGTCGACTAGCATAGCTCAGTGCTAGAGTGGGTGGAACAAATGTTGTCTGAGCCGGCCGTGGAGGCAGTGCTACTCAACCAACACTCTGATCCTTACTGTCCTAAAAAAACCTGATGGTGATGTTTCTTCCTCTTCCCGTCCAGCCCTGATCGGTTCTCTAACTGTGACTCTTCCTAAATAATTTGGTCCCCCTCAGGATACGAATTAAGGTAGGTTTCTTTGGTCAAACTCCGCTAGTAAAGCTTGCTGTAAAGTTTCTGGCTCAGTGGTGACTACTCGGCCTCTAATCTCTTGAAGTAGACCCTCAATGAAAGGTGTGTAGGAGGCACTATCTATGTCTGTACCAGTGCTATCTCATATATCACGGTCCTGCCGGTGTGATGGGAACCGCTGGAGTGGCCTGTACAATAGGCGCATTCCCCTCAAGAGCAACGAGCATTGCTGATGTAGACGGAGACAGTACGGTCTGTGCCCTCAGTAGCTTGAGCCTCAAGCTGGTGACTATGTGATGAGATTACCAGGGACATTTCATCTAGCCTCTCTTGTACATCAGAAGTGCTACCAGTACCGCTGGCTTCTGGCTGATCGGCCATCGCGAACTGCAAAAGATAGCGAGTTCTCGATCACTACATAACTATTAAAGGTAGTATAATACAATGCATTATATAGCATATATAATTCAGATTTTTGATTTCCCTAACTCTCCTCACTTACCAATTAAGACTCTAAGTCAGGATCATAGGGTTCCATTCTAAATTCCATTCATGCCCTAACTTTAACTTTGGTTTGCGCTATATCTTTGTTGTAGGTTAGTCAAGAGCTAGCTGTTAAACCTTTAGTCTCTGATACCAACTGTGACGGCTCCAGTTCCCACAAATTGGGCCTCGTCCGACTTAGACCCACGTGGACCGCCGAGTCGGCCCTCACAAGATCAACGCAGGCCTAGTAAGCCTCCAATTCCATTAATTTTATAAATTTCATGTTTTAGAGTTGAGTTACTAAGTTATGAAAGGTTTAAAGTTATTACAGCGCAAGTAAACTTAAAGCAATTATAATAACTTAACAAAATAGAGTCGGGACAACCTAAGGCATGGAACCCTGCAAATATACAGATAGTCATACATATCAAGTGATAAAGTAGTAAGTAAGTGCGATAATACATGAGTCTGGATCTCTCAACCTCAAAATATCTCAAGTGTTATCAAAACAATATATATACAAGTGTTATCAAAAGACTAAAAGTGTCAGAAACCTACAAGTGAATAAGAGAAGCAGCCGCTTTGAAAGTCATCAAAGAAAGTCACCAATCGCTGGCGCTTGCCCTGTTCGTCTGTGGATTTGCACTCAAGTCATCAACACGAGAATGAATAATCCATTAAGTAAAAGCCAGTAGGATGAAGATATTATTTCATGAATAAATAAAGCAGTCTAGATATAATGCGGGAATTTAAAAGACAGATAAGTAAACAAAAGTGCATGATAAATGGACTGGAAAGTAATAACAACGATAAAGAGTATCTAGAAAACAAGGGAAGACAACTAAGTGCTCCAAATCCACCGAAAGCAAGTGCCGCTACTCGACTTCCTAGAATTGCAACTCTACAAGTCGATAATTCAGTTCAGAGTAGCGTAGGGGCAACAACGGTGCTCCGAATACCTCGCCCACATCTACGACCTACAATCCAGTACTCCGGGTAAGGTCACATTTGTTCATCTAGCACTAAACCCAGAGTACCTTCCTGACACACTTAAGTCTTTGACACTCAAAATAATGATTGGAAATCCAAGGAATAAACATGTCGAATATCAAGAAGCATAATAGATAATGAATTACTAAATATCCCCTATTTGGTTTTGCTTACCTCGGATCGATGCAAAAATTGGCTCTCGCGGCTCCGATTCGCTCCCCAAATCAATCCTCAACACCTAAGCTAGTGTGCTAAGTCCCTTGTGTCAATATATATATGTTGAATTTGGTGTGTTAGTGTCCTTAGGTTAGGGTTTAGATTCCTAAACTCAAAACACTCCAATTGTGAAAACTTCAATAAAATAGTTCTTTTGTCAATTGAAGAAACTGAATCTAATTAATTAGAAATTATTCTTACATAAGTATCAATTACTTATATGGACCACATTTTATACTTTTTTTTATATCTTGTTAGATATGTTAAGGGAATGTCCAATTAAAATGTGCTCTAAGCTAATGTCTTATCTTAACTCACGAATTAAAGCTATAACATTTTTTTTAAAATAATTAAACTCTAAATCAACTCATGAAGAAATTAATTAAGTACTATGAGTTTATATTGTACTCAATTAACTTCTCCAAATAAGATGAAGTAATTTACTTACTAATTAGGATAATTTACACTACTAGTAACTTATGAGTACTTTGTATATTTAAATCAACTTTTTGTGTGGCTTAAGTTTGTCACCTAGTAGACATATGCACAATTAATTTGTGACACTAGTCTTTCGATATCCTAATTAATCTACTAGTTAAATTCCTAGTTTAACCATGGATATACTTAAGTGGCATCTCCTTTTTCCTATTAGCTTACTAATAATTTGTAATCTCAATTTCATTGCATTTCCCATAAATTGTCAAAGTTTTTGTACTATACATTAAAACACAACTATTTTACTCAATAAGGGATGATAGCAATTACCTAGCTAATTCAAGGATTAAAAAAAATTTGTAGTTAGATCTTAACCAAAAATATAAACTTATTAGAAGAATTTTTTGTAATCTTGCAAAATGCTGTAGCTAATGAACTTTAATTTCACTTCATGTTACACAACTTGATGAATCTCTTAAACAATAGTATCCCAATTATAAGATGATCAAGATTAAGAACTTAAACTAGAATTAGAAATTAAGAGAGAAATGAAGTATATAGAAGGAGTAGCACTTGCCACTTTAATTGCTTCCCTTAATATGCTCAAGCTTTCCTAAATATAGCTTCATTAATGGTAGTTTCCTCCTTCCTCTTCTTTTTCTTTATTTGATGAAGATGAGAAATTAATTATGGGTTTAGAGAATTACATGTACTCTTGTTATATGGAGGGAGTTTCTTGTAAATATTTGATGATTTGGACTTTGTATATAAATTATTTTCTCCATAAGGATGCATTTTTAATTAACTTATAAGTTTGCCATTTATATCATATATGGACGTTTGTGGTTCGTGAGCATCAATTTGAGACACTTGTAGAGCATTCTTTATTTGTGTAAATTTTTTAGTCTACCTATGATTGGTTTTCAACCACTTCATGCACTACAAACTTATCTTAGGATTGTCACTTTTTCTATCATTACTAGATGAATCTATGCTCTTATGAAAATACACATTATATTATATTAAGTACATTAATTAGTAAATTCCTTGATTAGCTTACTTAGGAAAATCAAACTAGCTTATATATCCATTTAATTAGTTAGACCATATGAATATTTTTTTCAATTAGCTTCAGCTAGTTCGATTAATTAAATTTATCTCATTAATTAACTTAGGTACTCATTTAGTTTAATATAGTACCTAAGTCATAAACTAGTCAAAACCCTATTCCATACATCGACCTACCCATTCGCCCGCACGCATACATATTGATGCAACTCTAGCGCGTAAAATTGATGCTAAAAATAATTAAAATTGTGCATGCAAGTATAAATAAGTAATACACGTCACCATTCATTATAAATATTTTGGGTCGTTACAGATATGGACAGAATGACGGTGCAACATGTCCGATACAGAGCATTATATCCCGGTTATATTAGTTTAAGATAGATTTGTTGCTCTCGGTTTTACAGGACCGACAATAGCAATTAACTTATGCAGAACCAATCAACAGTTAGAAAGAATTGCCACTATGAACTGCCAAACAAATTTACACAAATGTGCATGTTACACATGCCTTGAACAATATAAATTAAAGGAAAAAAAGATAACAAAATCTACAAATGAGATACAATCATGAAAGAGCAAGATATGTCAATTTCTATTTTACCAAAAAAATATGCCTCATCCAAAAAGAGAGTTCAAATCATGACCCAAAAAATTGAACCAATGTAATTTCGGCTTTAACAAAGTAACCAATATATCAAAAAATGACTAAACCAAGTTTATTAATCCCATATACCACCATATACACCCGTGTATAATGTATATATGTACAGATTATGTTGCACATACACTCTAAAAAATGGGTGCATGCTGCATCCTAATCAAGTGAAATGACGTTAGCGGGACCATTTGATTATGGTCGTGGTAAAATGTTGAGTCCAGCCTACCATTTTCTACTTTTTAGCTCAACGAACATCACCCATTGTCTTGTAGTTGGTGGTAAAAGAATTTCATCACTCATTAAAAGCTGCAAAGGAAAATGAAATACAGGTTAGTAGTGGACAATGATAATTATTATAAAAGTGAAAAAGAACTTCACCGCAATATGAAGTTACTCACTTTAACAAAATGATTTTTGTTGATGAATCATAACCATATTAGTCTTCTCACAGATAAAGGTAGGTCCGAATTTATGATGGGGAGCAAAAGACCACAACCTCGCTTGGCCAACACCGTTAAACCTAGCTAAAAACGGGTTACAATGACCAATCTTTATCTGTGAGCCAAAAAGTTTTCGGGGCGAGGCTCTCGTAGACTTTAATGGCATCCATGATTCTTTCATACTTAGCGTCCTAAAACACTTTCTTATGTACAGGGCCTTGTTGCTTACCATATCTTCAAACATCTTTCGCCGAACCCTCATCCATACCTCATCACCACCTTCGTAGCAAATATCATTAGCTATCGCTCGAAACTCACAATTTCCATTGCATGTAACATCCATGGTGTTGATACGATACGTGCTCCACATTTGAGGGATTTCATCAACGTACCTCCAACAGCCTGATTTCGGGTCCTGAAGTGCCTAGGTGCGGTATATGGGATTGCCCTTCTCTTTCCCCAACCCTTTCCTCGTCCACGTGTTGAAGAAGGTCCCTCACTTGGTCCTTCAAGTCCCTTACTTAGCCCTCACTTGCTCTTGATGGTGGTCCTTCACTTGGTACCTCACTTACTCTTTCACTTGACCTTTCACTTGCTTCCAGAGGTGGTCCCTCAATTTGTACCTTACTTACTTCCTCACTTACTTGATTGAATTGGCTGAATTGGCTGAATTGGCTAACTAGGATGGCTAGGCAGACTACTGTGACGGCCCCAACTTCTAAACTGGGCACCGCTCGGCCTAATCCCGTGATCAAGCCTTACTCCTAGCCACAAGACTTCATTACGTATTAGTCATTCTTTCGTCCCTATATTTCAATTTAAAGTTAATTCAAACCATTATCATGTTAAGCAGAAGCTTTCATTCTCCAAAATTCCTAAGTGTGGAAAACCAGGAAAATACAACATCACATGCACGTATATATATGAAACTATTCACTCAACCCAATCTACAACCCAAAATGACATAAACAATAATAATATAACAAAAGTCGAGACATACAAAATGAGTGAGGAGAGTCGCCGAACTGCTCAGAGAAAGTCGCCGATCTTCTCCTTCCCTAGTCTGCTGCTGCTCGACGGACCTACACCCACCATCACAAACTAGACGGTGAGTATAGTGATATTTAAGTACTAACTGGAGAATTCTATGCCACATTTCCAAAATAATAAACGAATGGTATTTAAAAGCATAAAGAAGTGAAATAAATTGCTGAAACAAGTAATGCAAGTAAATACCACAGTTAAAGATGTAGAGACAGACACAGGCTAAGTCGAGATGATCTACGTCCGGTCGGCGGTGAGACCTATCACCTACCCATTCCCACTACTATATGGAGATGCGCTCAAAATATCTCACACAACTAGCGAGCTATGCTCTACGCTTACACAACATCAATCTCATGCTTCTTGACCGCCCCGTGTCCCATAACTCGTGTGCCGCGCAAGTGTAGTGGTGAGTGCCTGAACCCCGGTAGACCCATGTCCCCGTGAACCGCGCATCTCTCGTGCAATGGAAACTAGATAATCCCTACTTTACTTTCAAAGACAAGTAATTCCAACATTCTAGGATTCCAAAACAAGTTAGGCTACAAAGCCCAAAGGAAATCGAAAAAAGTCCAATTAAATCCAAATTATTCCATTAACATGTTTTTCATAAATCTTTTCAAGAATGACATCAAATGTAGGAATCAGAGTCAATGAAACAATTCACAAGGCTTCATGTCACAATATTCACCCATGAATAAATACAAGAACAACATGATGTGCGAGTTCAAGTAGTATTGTCTACCCATAGACCAATAAATCAATAAAGGTGAATGAAATGAAATATAAAATTCTCACAGTTGTACTTACAATTCACACGCTTGTCCTAGTCTATTCGATCCCTCGACAATTCAAAATGCGTGCCTAAACGCCTGAGTTCTCCCCTTAGTTCCCTAACATTCAATAATGTATCAATTTAGGCCAAATCGAATTCGAGACCAATTTCTAAAATCTTAGGCCAATCCACCCATTTCGTGCTTTTCGAGGTAAAACTCCCGAAAAAGGCTCGTCCGAAATTCCAAATATTTTATTTGTCATAGAAATTCATTACTTTCTATTTATTTTGTCGAAATATAATTTTTCGGAGTTTTTCCCAAATTCTTTAGAATTTTTTTCCATTTCTTTTTTGTCTTTTTTTTTATTTTTTGGGTCGGATCAACCCGACCATGGCCAGGGCGCTGGGCCTGGCTCGCCCTATGGCCGAGCTTGGCCCAGGCCCTTGGACCAAGAGAGGGAAGGGGCGCACACGCACGGCACGTGCGTGTGCCCCCTTCTTCCTCAATGAACCACGACTCCCTGGTTTGTTGAGGAGCAATTTTTTTCTTACACGAGCTGGGGTTGGCGATCCAACCCCAGCTCGTTAAGGGAGGGGAGACGACTCTTTCGAGTCGTCTCCTTCCTCGAAGCACGAGAGCTCCTGAGCTCCCGAGCTTCCGAGCTCCCTCGCCAAACCAACCCACAACGAAACATCCACACCAAACTCACCTCGATTCTTCTCTTGTAATCTCATTCTCCTCTTCTCCTCCACCAGAGATTCTCTTTCTCTCTTCTCCTCCCGGTTGATGTTAAGGATAAGAAACCCATTTCGTGACTTATATATACAAGTATTTTGTTTAAATGCTAGCCTTTGATCATGGTGTGCACACGTGTCTCAAGGCTCATCTCATGGACCATCTTGTCCCACTTGTCCCCCAAGTCAATTGTGAATGACTCAACAAATTGACACCTTGCCTCATGATGGGTTAACGCGTGTCTCGATGCACATCCAATGCCTATTGTTTTATTTTACAAACTTAAGGACTTAGCTAAATATGGACACATTAAAGCCACTTATTACCTAATAAATTCACATTTTATTCAAATAAATTAAACTTACCCCAATATGCCGCTACCTTGGTCCCTCGTCAACATGCGACTCAAGGTACGTCCCACTAGTCTACACATATACAATACACTAGGCATACATAACAATAAATATAAAATGTACATCGGCCCTTGCCTCGGTAAACGGACATATCACGGTGTGGGTCCCACAATACGAGTCGTTGAGCCTGTGTAAAGACGTAAACACGGTTAGGGATTTTTGGCCATTACACTACCTTGAGGGGCATGACTTGCCTGAGTTGGCAAGCTTTGCTGGCTTTTCTGTCTTGACTTGCTTCTTTTGGAAACTTACGCCACAAACTCTTGTGCAGCTTTGGCTTCTGCATACTTGAAAGCAAAAGAAGTTCTCTTAGTGGACTTGTCAACTCGGGCCCTGTTGCTCTTCGACTTCCTTTTGTTAAGAAGCATCTTGTTTTTTTCGGCCGTGTGTAATCTTCTATTCAGGTGTAGAAATAATAGTTGATGCAGCGCAAGTTGTTTCCCTTAACTTATGTACAATCTTTATCCTCATGTCAGGACCGCTGCTTTTGTACTTAACCTCAACTTCTTCCATTTCAACTTGGTATAGATAAACTAACTCATCATTCATTGAGGCCTCGACATGGGTCATGTTCAATTTCTCCAATGCAAGTGGACTTCATCAATTATGATAGGGCTATCATCAAGCAAATGTACAACGATCTCATGCGCACATGGTAGGCCATGAGTGGCCCACAAAATACATCCACAAATTGCCTTATCAAAGCCAACACCCTCACTAACTGTTCTTGCCTCCTTATTAATTACATCCAATGCATGTCGGGACACGAAGCCTATGATGTTATTGTACAAGTGGTGCTAATATTTATGTGCCACTAGGTGCATGGATCGATTGAATGAAAACTCCAAGTTACGCTACTGGTGGGTAAGAACATTGTGTATCATCTTGAAAGTATCTCCAAAATGACCATGTGATGTCCTGAGCTCTCTCTTCAGTACATGATGGGCACCCTAAGCCCAATTAGTAGTCGCATTCCTAAAGTGCAATAAATTGTTGGTCCATGCATACATTGTTGGTCCATGCATACACGAACTTCTCCTTTTGACAAAGCCATGTGTCCTTAACATAGTCCAACTAGACCCGTTCAACGGGCGGGCCTAGGCGGGCTCGGGCTGGGCCTAGGCGGGCTTTTTTGAAAGTCCTGTCCAAGCCCGCCCGAGCCCGTTTTTTATTTGGCGGGCCCAAGCCCGCCCAAGCCCATTACGAGCCGAGCTTTGGCGGGCCTAAATGTGGTTGTTTACATTTTTTAAAACTAGATATATTTATTAAATATTGAGAGTTACAAACAAGGAGAAGGTGGTGTAATGGTTAGGATGTATACTAATTCGAAAAGGTTTTGGGTTCAAAACTCACAAATGACATTTATTTTTACCAGATTATTTATAAAAATTGCAACAATCTTAATTGTGGGTCGGGCCTAGGCCAAATGCTTAAACCCAAGCCCGCCCATTAGTTGGTCGGGCTTTTATGGGATCGGGCCTGAGCCGGACTTTTATTAAATTTCAAAACCCAAGCCTGGCCCGAGCCAGTCTGGGCAGCGCTTGGCAGCCCCCAACCAGTTGAACAAGTCTAAGTCCAACAACCCTGGGACTCCTACATATTTCACATCTATTTCTGCAAGGTGAACATTGTAAGTTGACTTAGTTTGTGATTGCACCAAGTTAATCCACATCCCATACCAAATATTATAATCATTTTCATAAAAAAATAGGTTATTTGTCTTCGCGACAATGCACTTGTTCATATGCCATGAACAAAGTAAGTGGGTTGCGTTGGGGAGCTCATCCTCTACTGCCGCAACCAAACCCAAGTCCATATCCATCAAAACAACACTTGAAAATTGCCACCCATCCAATAAAGACTTCAACTGTCTAAAATCCCACACATAGTCAGCCCTAGTCTCCTTAGCTAAAAAATATATGCCACTAGGAAGGTCACGTGCATCGAGGTGACCCCTTCAATCTCAAATAGCGGGTACTTGAATCGATTTTGTCTTGTAAGTGCAATTCATTATTAAAACATGAGGAAAACACCGAAGGAGTTGCACTGAATTAGAGTAGGCAAAGAATAAATCCCTCACGCTATACATGTCTGGCCAAAAATAAAAATGTTGCTTGGTGTATTTATGCTCGTCCAACTGGTGGAGTAGAAGTTGCATTTTGCTCTTCAGCTTCAATTTTCTCAACTTAGCCCTTTCATTGTAAATTGTCTTCATAACAATCACGTTGCCATTGTTCTTATTCTTGATGTTACTTAAAATATCGTGAGGGCGGGCACTAGTCTTGCTCATGTCGCACACTATGTCTTTCTCATGGATAGTAAGTCTCCCGGTATAATAGTGTCCAATCAAAGAATTAGTGAAGTATGGTTATTTACCCCCACATAACCCAGACATGCCACAATCCATCAAGCTTGTACTTTACATTAATCTTAAACTGGCATCCACACTTCTTGGATCTAGTCAACTTTTTCTTCTCCCCACTGGTTTTATCTTCTATTCCTTTTAATATTTTCTTTGTCTTTGCACTTTCACTCCAAAGGTCACATACCTTTCACAATCTATTGAAAACCTAGCTCGCCTACCCTGGCCAAGGCCACATGAATTAGACTTCAATGTGATTAGTACAAAATCAAAACATATGGCAGTCTCTTGAGTCCAAGCCACTACATCCTCTCTTCTCTTAAACGACACATTCGATGTAAAGTTCCTCATTGAGTACGAGAAAGACGTGGCAGATGTACCTACTATGTCGCACGTAGCAACCTGCTAAAACCAAAATGAGCAAAAATTAGTCAAGAACTGAGGCCAAAAACAAATTTTAGACGAAAAATGGAGAGTGTCGGCTTGATAAATTCGAGAATTAAGTATTAATAACGGCTTACATGTGTCATAACCATAAGTGACCTTTCAGTTGAAGAAAATCGAAAGGTACCTATATGTTTCAGAGTTGATAGGCCGAGACGTGTAGTACACATCTTGTCCTTGTTACTCTGCAGAGCTCGAGGACAACAACCTCAAATGGAGGTTCTTCCTCGATGACTAAAACTCAATAAAAACCAAAAAATACCTCTTCATTGTCGGGATGGCTTCGTTTTGAGGAATCCTTTGATATTTCAAACCAACGAAGTCGAAATCAAAAATAACTCGAAAGCCCTAATAACCAAAAACAATCAGTCAAATGATGCCTAAAAAACTTGAAATCACCCATAAAATAAGCATAAACAAAGAGATAACAGATTTACAGAGTCGATTACTTATGGAATCACGCGTTTTTGCTCCGTTGGCGTTGAGTGTGTGAGGGTCGGTGAGAGTATTTGGAACGTCATGGTGGTGAAGGAGAAGAGAAGGTGGGGTTTGGGGAAGAAAATGCCCTTTTATATGAAGGGTAAAATTGTCATTTCCTCTAAAGGCAATTTTGGAACTGCTGTAAAAAATTGAAACGAGGTCCTCTAAGCAATAAATGAGGTCTATTTAGCTGCTCCCTTCAAAAAATATAAGTCGTTTTTGGATTGGAGGGAACTTCATACCTTTTATACCTATTTTACCTATCTTTTAACCAAACATTTAATTATAATTAAACACTTCTTTCTTCTTTTTCTTTCAATAAAAAGAGAAAAAAGATTTAATTGCAAGCAATCAAATATTGTTTAGGGGTAAAATCATGAGTAAAGAGGTTAAAAAAATTCCCTAGCTAGAATTATGTAAACTAACTTATATTTTTTGACAATAAGTTTTTGTAGAATGATTTATAAAAATGACCAGAGAAAGTAATGTATAAGTATATGAACCATTAATTAGATTCAAATTCAATAGTCCTAGAGTGATTTTCTCATGATATATATATATATATTTATTTGGGTATCACATTTAGTAATACCCAATATTATAATAAAAGTTTTTTTTTTTTTTTTTGTAATAACATATTATAATAAAAAGTTTGGAAAAAAAAGTAGGATGTTGTGGAGTATGGATGACCATGCATGTACACCAACATATTGTGTAGTCATGTAACTTGTATTTCTCACTTAATAGTACCTCCACTTGTCTATGTATTGTCATGTTACTTGTAACCATTTCCAAATGTACACCAACTCAATTTACAACACGTTATCAGCATGAGCTTGCTCTAGCATTAAGGAGACCTTGAAGTTCAAGAAGGCTTGTTAAGGAGACAAAGCTAGGAAGGTATAACTTTTGTTATTTAAATAAGTTCAATTTATTTCTATATTATCATGGTTGCTTCCCTTTATTACATGCATCACTTCTATATGCATACTTTATTCATATACTATGCATTATAACATCACCGATTGCGAAAGTATGCTCTGTAGTTGCGTCTTGTACGATCTTCTACATCAGAAATCAATAGTCAATATGTGACATAACTAGTTTTCTCGCTATACTACAAATGATTAATTATGATCTATTCTTGATTTTTTATATTGCAAATAGTGTTATAAGTTTGAGTTGATAGTTGGTAAGCCTTGTCCCCTGTAAAGCTAAACATTGAAAGGGAGACGGGTTATCCTGTTCGAGGAGGCATGGTTTTAAGTAGACTTCGTCTCGCCACCCAACCTGGAGGTTGTCCTACCAACTCATACAAGTAGTACATTTTGCATATTAATAATCAAGTTGTGAACATATATTTAATCGTATATTATTTATTTTATATAAAAGAGAAAAACTATTTACTCAATTTCTTGACATATTTTCAGACTATGGAAAACCTTCAAAAACTTGAATTTGTTGCTCTTAATATCACTGGAAATAATTATTTGTCATGGCAACTGGATGCTGAGATACATCTCCAAACTAAAGACTTAGGAGAAACTATTATAGAAGGAAATGAAACATCAATGCAAGACCGTGCGAAAGAACTGATATTCCTTCGCCATCATCTCCATGAAGGTCTGAAAAGTGAGTATCTCACTATAAAAGATCCTCTCACCTTGTGGTTAAGCTTGAAAGAGCGATATGATCACCAAAAACGGTGATATTTCCAAAAGCTCAAAACGACTGGCTGAATCTTAGGCTACAAGATTTCAAAACAATCAGTGAGTATAACTCCACCATGTTTAATATTACCTCTCATTTGAGGTTGTGTGGAGAAAATACATCTGATGAGACAATGATGGAAAAAACATTCAGTACTTTTCATGCCTCGAATCTGTTGTTGCAACAACAATATCGAGCGCGTCAATTTAAAAGGTACTCAGAATTAATTTCTTGTCTCATGGTGGCTGAACACAATAATGAGCTTATATTGAAGAATCACAACTCCCGTCCAACTGGTTCCACTTTAGTTAATGAAGCAAATGCAACATCCTATAATGACCATAAAAACGGTCATGGAAAGAAAAACCACAGACGTGGAAATGGGAAATGATCAATCAGCAAAGATCGTGGCAAGCCCTATTCTAAATTTCGAGGCAATAAGTTCCAAAATAAATGGAATAAGAATGACGCCGTTCAGAATAAAGGGAAAAATACTGCTGAAAATGGGTATGCTCGTAATAGTGACCAACCATGTCACATGTGTGGTCTAAAAGGCCACTGGGCTCATGTATGCCGTACGCCTAATCATTTTATTGATCTTTATCAAACCTCCTTAAAGGAGAAAGGCAAAACAGTTGAGATGAACTTCACTGTCGGAGATGGTTCGTCGGACATCAATTATATGGATGTCCCAAATTTTCATGATGATCCAAACACTAATCTCGATTTTTTAATGATCATATGTAATGATTTTCAATAATTTTATGTACTAGTTTTTGTTATGCTTCTTAGTTATATGTACTAGTTTCTTATTATGAATGAAACAAGACTCTTTTTCTAATTTGCCAAACATTATTTGTCTAGATGGATCAACAAATCATGTGTTCAAATCATGAATCAAATAAGAGCGATATATGTCTTGCTGATTGTGCTACAACGCACACAATCCTTAAAAACAGAGAATATTTCTCCAATTTGAACTTAGATGAGGCTAATGTTCAAACAATATATGACATCTCCGATTTGATTAATGGCTCTGGAAGAGCAAATATTATGTTTCTTGGGGGAACAACAATTCATGTTGATAATGCCTTATACTATGAAAAATCCAGAAGAAACTTACTCAACTTTAAAGATATTCGACAAAATGGATATCACATTGAAACCATGAACGAAAATAATAGAGAATTTCTCTATGTCACATTGGTTTCAAATGGGAAAAAAGAAGTGTTAGAAAAATTCTCAGCTTTATCCTCTGGATTATATTTTACTCATATAAGGCATGTCGAAACGAATGTCGTCTTAAATAAGAATATTAATGATCCAAAGACTTTCATTTTATGGCATGACCAGCTTGGTCACCCAGGATCATCAATGATGCGAAGAATAATTAATAATTCGCATGGACATCCTCTAAGGAGTTACAAAATATTTTCAGCTGGTGACTATAATTGTGCTAGTTGTTCTCAAAGTAAATTGATAGTTAAACCATCACCAAGTAAAATTGTTGTGGAATCTCCAATTTTCTCAGAACGCATTTAGGGAGACATATGTGGACCTATTCATCTTCACTGTGGACCATTTAGATATTTCATGGTTTTGATAGATGCATCAACTAGGTGGTCACATGTTTGTTTGCTTTAGACCCGCAATATTGCATTTGCTAGACTTTTACCAAAAATCATTAAGTTAAGATCACAATTCCCCGACAACCCAATCAAGACCATCCGTCTTGATAATGCCGAAAAATTTCAATATCAAGCATTTAAAAATTATTGCATGTCTATAAGAATTACCATTGAACATTCTGTTCCACACGTGCATACCCAGAATGGTTTGGCAGAATCTCTAATCAAACGCATTCAATTAATTGCTAGGCCTTTAATCATGAGAACTAAGTTATCAACTTCAGTTTGGGGACATGCGATCCTTCATGCAAAGCATCTATCATTCGTTATAGGCCTCGCATACTATGAACATTCCCCATGCAACTCATTTTAGGTCAACAACCAAATATTTCACACTTGAAGATTTTTGGTTGTGCAGTGTATGTTCCTATACCACCTCCCAATAGAACTAAGATGGGTCCACAACGAAAACTTGTGATTTATGTTGGATTTAACTCATCGTCCATTATAAGATACCTTGAGCCCTTAACATGGGATTTATTTACTGCACGTTTTGCTGATTGTCACTTTGATGAAGCAATTTTCCCACCATTAGGGGGAGATAAGAAGCCGATTCAAAAGGAATGGCGCGAAATTGCTTGGAATGCATCAACTTTATCACATTATGATCCACGCACAAATCAGTGTGAACTTGAAGTTCAAAAGATCATTCATTTGCAACAAATCGCAAATCAATTACGATGCATTTACTGAGATGCAAACAAGTGACAAAATCACATATTCCAGCTGTAAATGCTCCTGCAAGAATTGATGTCTCTATGCAACAAAATGCACAAGAACCAACGAAATGCTTAAAGCGTGGAAGACCAGTTGGTTCAAAGGATACAATTCCTCGAAAGAGGAAAACGAGAGTAAAAATAAATACAAATCAAAATACTCCTGAGAAAGCACAAGAATCATTTGATAAGGATTTGTCAGAACAAGTTGATTCTGACGAGGAACAACTACCTCTAGAAAAAGAGGAAAAAATGAAAATAATGAGATCTCAATAAATTATTTAAACTCTGGTAAGATTTGGGATCGAAATAAAATTGTTCCTGATGATATATTTGCTTTCAATGTGTCCTTTGAAATATGTGAAAATGATGATGATCCAGAACCACGATCATTGGACGAATGTCGAAAAAAACTTGATTGGTAAAAATGGCAAGAGGCTATCCAAGCAGAGCTAGACTCGTTAAGGAAACGAGAGGTTTTTGGACCGATTGTTCAAACGCTAGATGGCGTAAAACCTGTTGGATATAAATGAGTATTTGTACGAAAGAGAAACGAAAAAAATGAAGTTACAAGGTACAAAGCAAGACTTGTAGCTCAAGGTTTCTTACAAAGACCTGAGATCAATTATGAGGAAACATATTCTTCAGTTATAGATGCAATCACATTTCAGTTCTTGATAAGCTTCGCAGTTTCTGAAGGGCTTGATATGCATTTAATGGATGTCGTTACATCATATCTGTACGGATCTTTAGACAGTGAGATATATATGAGAATCCCTGAAGGATTTGTAATATCTGAAGAAATAAAATCTAAACATCATAACATGCATTCTATAAAATTACAAAGGTCATTGTACGGATTGAAACAATCCGGACGAATGTGGTGCAAACGTCTAAGTAATTATTTACTTAAAGAAGGATATGTAAATAATCCGTTTTGCCCATGTGTCTTCATTAAAAGATCATCAACAGGATTTGTGATTATTGATGTATATGTTGATGATTTAAATATAGTGGGAAACCACGACGACATCGTTAGAACATCCGAATACTTGAAAAAAGAATTCGGGATGAAAGAACTTGAAAAAACAAGACTTTGTCTTGGTTTGCAAATTGAACATTTTTCAAGTGGAGTACTTGTCGATCAATCAAATTACATAAAAAAAATATTAAAAAAGATTTTATATGGACAAGGCACATCTATTGAGCTCTCCAATGGTTGTCAGATCACTTGAAGTGGATAAGGACTTATTTCGACCTCATGAAAGTGGTGAAGAGCTACTTGGTCCGGAGGTACCATATTTAAGTGCAATTGGTGCACTTATGTATCTTACAAATTGTAAAAGACTTTCCACAATAGGTGTTGCTCTTATAATAATGCTTAATACAATAATGACATTGCTTTTGTCTTTGTCAACCTACTTGAAATATACTGACTCTTCACCAACTCGAAGACATTGGAATGATGTTAAACATGTTTTCCGATATCTTCGAGGAACAAATGACATGGGTTTATTTTACTCGAGAGGGGTAAAATTGAATCTCTAAGGTTATGCTGATGCTGGATTTTTATCTGATCTCCACAAGGCTCGTTCTCAAACGGGATATGTATTCACCTATGATAATACTGTTGTATCATGGAAGTCAGTAAAGCAAACTATGGTTGCTACTTCTTCCAATCATTCTGAAGTACTTGCAATTCATGAAGCAAGTCGTGAATGTGTATGGTTGAGAAACATGATTGAACATATTCAAGAATCATGTGGATTGCCTTCAATAAAAGATCCTCCAACCATATTATATGAAGATAATGCATCATGTATCACACAATTAAGTGAAAGATTCATAAAAGGGGACAGAACAAAACATATTTCACCAAAATTCTTTTATGCACATGAGCTCCAGAAGAATGGTGAAATTGATGTCAAACAAATCCGATCGAGTGATAATCTTGCTGATTTATTCACAAAAGCCTTACCAACTACGACATTTAAAATGCTTACATATGGTATTGGCTTGCGTAAACTTAAAGACATTGCAAGTAAAGAAACCTGAACAAGTTTCACCCATGTTCACATGAGGGGAGTTATTGATTAGTGTATTGCACTCTTTTTCCCTTAGCTATGGTTTTATCCCATTGGGTTTTCCTAGCAAGGTTTTTAATGAGGCAATCTTAACAATATTATACTCATCTTAATATTTATGAGAATAGTGTACTCTTTTTCTTTTACTATATTTTTTCCCACAGGGTTTTTCTTAGTAGAAGTTTTAACGAGGCACAATCTCTAAGCAAGTGTCATCCAAGGGGGAGTGTTGTGGAGTATGGATGACCATGCATGTACACCAACATATTGTGTAGTCATGTAACTTGTATTTCTCACTTAATAGTACATCCATTTGTCTATGTATTGTCATGTTACTTGTAACCATTTCCAAATTTACACCAACTCAATTTACAACACATGATATATATTAGGCATTCACTTGAACATGTTGCAAACATGGATTGGATCTCATTATCCAAAAAAAAAGAAGAAGCATGGATTGGATCTAATCATGACACGCGTGTATCTGTGATATCATGGCATATAATTAAAGTTCTTAAAAAAAAAGTCACACAAGTCGACCATACTGCACATCGATATATTGTCGTGGAACACGCAATGAGCTAGCAAATTAAATACAATATTTGAAAGTTGAAGATATTATTTTGGTATCCAAATAATTATTCAAGATCAAACTTCGCAATTATTTATATACATGGAAGAGAAGAAGACTCTAAAAAACAAGACTCCGAAAGAGGGACCTTTTTCAAAATAAACCTAAGGGGAAGACTTATTATTTGGTTGGAGTTTAGTGTAACTTCGATGAAGGTTATCACCTCTCCCTTCAATGAGGAAGATAAACTCTCTTTCTAAAGAAAAATTAATTTTTTTTTACACAATTGCCCCTTACTAAATCTTTCTCACATGTCTCCCTCTTTAAATGGGTATTAATGTCAATTGCGATATTTATGTTAAGTGGTCGTTAATTAAGTAGCCTTGACTTCGCGCATACTTGGCATAAGACATCTAATTCACCAATATGGAAAAAAAATATGAACGTTTTACTCAAGCTCAACTTAAAAAGCCCACTATATTTTTTACTTATAATATATATATATTATATATATATATATTTATCTTAACTGAGATTAGGCTAGCCTGCCTAAGCCTAACCATAAACGTGCTAACAACAACTGAAAAATTCATTTTTTTAATTTGCAAATTTGATGTCTAATTCCACGTCATCGTTACTTAACAATCACTTCAAAAGAAATTGGATGAAATGTCCATAAGTGAAACTTTTGTAAAGTTTGATGATCTTTAAAAAAAAAAAGTTTTTTGTGAAAAAAAAATATAAAATTTCGTGACTATGAGTGAAATTAACACAATTAGCATGACTTTCTAAAAAAAACCCTAAAACTCACTTTTTGTTTTCACTAACTTTCCAACTTTGAGTTTTGAACTTTCGAGCCACCGCCCGATATTCAGAAGTGGTTTCGACATCTTTTTGGCCTTCTTATTTATAATCAAGTATAAATGTAGAACTGTGGTGTTTCATCCAATTGCATGCATGCGGTTGTTAGATTCGCTATTAATTGGATTTAATTGCTTGCTGCTCCACTACATTGTATCATTTTCAACGATTGTGTGTGGATTTACATTTGTGACGGTGAGGTTGATACTTTTTAGTCTTCATTAATTAGTTTATTTTATTTACTAGGTAGCTTGTCTTCCATTGTTGGAAGTTTATGTTGTCTTCCCTTGTTGGAAATTTTATTTTTCTTCCATAGTTGAAAGTTTTGTTTTGCATTATAGTTCTAGTAGTATATATGTAATATTGCGTTCTTTGTAAGAGAACAATCTCGATTGTCACATTATTTTAATATTGCCGTCGCAAATTTCAAAAAGCCAAGCACAACAATTACATGTTCTTTTGAACATGTATATCGAGCCACGATGATCGATTAATGAAATTTCAATGTTACTTCATAAAGAAAAAGAAAGAAACTTAATTAATTTCAAAACTAGTCATTCAAACTGTAGTCTATACCTAACCACATATTCTTTATTTCCATTCCATTTTAACTAAGAAATTATATATGCTGATTGAGATGACCCTAACATATATATAGAGGCTACAATTTTTATATACTAAGATGTCCATCGCATTACGTGTTCACCGTGCTTTGATGCACATTTCATGACCCGTGTGTGGGTCATCGTAGCTTTCTTACATTAATTCCAAGAAGAAGTCTTGTTGAACGTCTGGACTTTTCGTTCAAGATGGATTCCATGAAGGCATGAAGTTTAGTTTCTCACTCACGCACACTTGACTTTATCGAAGAACCACTAAGTGAGATGTGGTCCAGACGACAATTAATGAAGGCCCCGTCCAAGGCACGGCACTTCATGTATAGGAGCATATGAAAATTAAATCGTTGTTCTTGTTGGGTTCATTTTTCCTTTTTTAATTATGTTGACAGTGAGGGCAGGTTCAATCTGTCGTCGAATAAAATTAATCTAAATCTTGGAATCAAATGTCTTAGTCTAGAATTAATTAATTATATAACCGTGCACGCTTTTTATTTTTGTTAATTATTCGTTTAAGTATTTTATTTTTGTTTTGTTTTTTTTTGTTTTTGTTTTTATTAAGATTCGTTTCTAATTAATTTATTTTTCCAAAAAAATTAATTAATTAATTTATTTTTTAGTTTACAGAGATTTACAAAGGAAATGAAATTTGTTAATTGTCATTGTTGAAATAGAGGTTTGATCAGTATAAATATATTACATGATATTCCACACTTTTTTTTGAAGTAAGATATGTAATAACTATGCACATAAACAGCGAACTCACAGAGCACGTTAATTTATTTCGTAACTAAAGAATGTATTAATTTTAAAATGCTCACCTGTCCTTAAACTGTAATTTTTTAGGCGCGCTATGGGCACCCCACCTATTACTGAAGGCACACTCTTGTTGAGGGCACTAAGTGCTTTAATGAAGGCACCCAAAAAATTAAAGCGAAATGCCATAGTTACCCCTACCCAAAATGAGCACCCCACCCTTATTCTTCAAAACCAGTCACCCCCCTCTATTTGCTACATAAACTACCAAATCTCGCAAAACCCTAACTCTCATCCCTTTCGATTCCCATCTACCTCTCTCTCTCTCTCTCTCTCTCTCTCTCTCTCTCTCTCTCTCTCGTAATTCGCTTATCCTTTTGGTTTCCTCTTCATTTTTGTGAGGAATCGACACAAGTTGGGGCTCAGATCTTGAGGTTTGATATCGCAGACGTCCATTCGAATGAGTGAAGGTATGTTTCCTTTTGATTTTGGCAACAAATGTGTTTTGTTAGTTCATTTTTGTTGTTGTATTGTGAGTTTATTGTTCCAAGTTTTCGAATCTAGAATACCGTGTGTTTCGGCCATATAAGGCTGTAAATGATCATGTATTCTCGGCCACGAATGGCTGAGCTGAGAGATGGAATTTGATTGCAAGTGGTACATTTAGTATCGTTTACATCATGCCGAGACAATCTCATAAGTCTCAGTTGGCATTGATCGAGATTAATGTTTTATTATTAATTTTGCAAATGAGGTATGTCTCAGTTGATACTAACCGAGATTATAACTTGAGTTTCGTTTACTGGTTGACGAGACAATACAACGAGTCTCAGTTAGTACTATCCGAGACCAAGTAGGAAACTTGATTTATGTTTGACTTGGTTGTCCCTATCTGAGACTCTAATGTATTGTCTCGTTCACAAGGTGTCGGGACTCGTCATTATGCTCGTTCACATAGTTCCAAGACAATTCTGGAGGTCTCGGAACTGTGCAATCGAGACCTGATTTTTGTTCATTATTTCATTTATTTTAGGTTGAATTTGATCACCTTTCCTTGCTTTTCAGATATGGATCATTCCAAGGAAGGTGTAACTAGGGAGGAGACTAGTAGTAAGCCGTTGGGAGGTGCCCGTTGTCGTGGTGGTCGGAGACCCCCGACCGCGTCTTACCTGAAGGAGAAACAAAAGATAGATACAAATGGTATTACACCAGCTACGAGTAGACGTGCTCGGAAGGTTGTTCAGCAGGATGGGGGCTCCCATATTGCCGAGCATCGGGAAAGGGATCTAATCATTGCTCGCAGTGGAACTGAGGGTGAAGCATCCGAGTCTTCTGATGACTCACTCGGAAATGACAAGAGGGTTTGTTGAAGCATATTTTGTTGTTGTTTTAGTTACTTATTCTTTACTTGGTTAGTTGTTTGTTGATCTTTTTTTTCGAGAATTGTTGTTATTTTGATAACTTTGTGAAGGTCATGTGGGTGGACCTTACAAGTATTTGAGATATCCATGTGTGAACGACAAAAAAGATTAGGAAAAGTGTTTGAGATATTCATATAGGTAACTCCGAAGGCGAGGCTAAGTCTACTATGAAAGACGACCCTTGTTGAGAAGTTACAACCAGGACGAGTTCTCGAATTATGAATCCCTCACCCCCAAGCCTCAGCATACCTTTCCCACGATGGATATAATGAAAGAAGAGGTGCATTCATTTTTAGCTTCACATGTCAAATACAAAGTACAACAAGAAGTCATCATCATGTACTTCAAAATTGATAAAACAAATTACAAATATAATGTACACATTTACCCGAACCCAATTGATGTTCATATTATTTATCATATCAATGATAAGCTCACTATCGAAAGATGGCGGTAGGATATTACATAGAGATAGAAATGTCAAGAAATTATCAAGTGAGAGGTTGATAAGAATGACACTAAATGACGTTGCTATTAAGAGCCCCATGTCCGAAAGTGTCAACCATTCGTCAAAAGAGGCCCCAGCCCGATCATCCGGACAATGCACGGCAAGCTTTATCTTCTCGTAACCCGTTCCAATCACTTCTCATCAAAGAGTTTCATACCTCATGATCTCATCAAACATTATCCTACATACTAACCTCTAACCATCAACATCGGGGAGTCCGAGCCTGCGAGCCCTGAAGTAACACAATAATACCCATAATTGCCATCGCTCGTCACATCTATAGTGCTCTCAATGTATGGCAACCAGTCCGGTTGTATACAATAGGTATACCCAACCTTAGATACACCTTAGGTCACCTGACGTGTCGGACACATTTTAGGCCCCACTGTATTTCGCTTCTTCCTCGAACTAGAAGCCTCTCCTTTCATTAGTGCATACTCAAACCACTTGGATTTCTTGTCGTCGAAGTATCTTCTTCATTGAGTTTCCTCTTCGATCCTTTCTTGTTTTCATTCTTCATCAAACTTCCAACTGTGGAACCTGGTGTCCCTCCCTTTGTCTTTATTTTTGTAGGTGAGACAACCTCGGTGTAGATGAAGGCTGACTTGTGATGACTCAAAACCCAAAAATCCACCCCAGAGGCAATTTAGTAATTTCATAAACCCAACACCAAATTGGTCCTAATATAAAAATCAAATTGTAAACCATATACCCTTTTTGTTAAAAAACAACACGTTTGAGAACAAGGGAAATTGTAACTAACTGGATTGCTAACTCAAAAAACACCATCTAGATGGTAATATTCACCCTCATCTTCTTCATCATGCTCATCTTTTATAGTTTTTCAATGGTTTACACATGTGAGTTTGTGCAAAAAGAATAAAAAAACCCTAAAGGAAGGGTAGATACTGTCGCGGTGCCACCAGAGAGTGACGGCGCTGCCGAGAGAAACGGCAGCAGCATCGCCGCCACAGCCTGCGAAAGATAGGGGCCCCACTAGGCCGTCCCCATTCCCCTTAGTGAGGGGTTGGTGCCAATGGCACCACCCTCTTCACCCTATCCCCTCTCGAGCAGAATGTCTGCCCTAGAGGGAGAGGACGATCCAGGGGCCAATTTGGCTCCTGGACCAAAAACTATTTATCATTAAAAAAAACAACAACAACAACATAGCCTCAGTCCCAAATTAATTGGGGTCGACTACATGGATCAAACTTTTCCATTGTGCTCGATTAAGTGCAATTGATGGTGAGCTTTCCAAACCATTCAAATCCCTCATAATTAATGCATCCCATGTTAATTTTGTTCTACCCCTACCTCGTTGAATTTCTACAGTTTCTATTGAGTCAAGTTTTCTAGTTATGGCATTTGTAGGCCGTCTTTGCAGGTGACCAAACCACCGCAACCGCCTTTCCCTAATCTTTGTATCAATTGGTGCTACTCCTACTTGTCTTTGAATTTCTATATTTCTTATTCTATCTTTACGAGTTTTACCACACATCCACCTAAGCATCCTCATTTGTGCTACGTTCATTTTATGTAATTGTTGTTGTTTTACCGCTCAACATTCACTTCCATAGAGCATAGCTGGCCTAATTGCGGTCCTATAAAATTTTCCTTTTAACTTAGCAGGAACATTTCAATCACAAATCACCCCTGTTTGTCACGACCCAAATCTCTAAACCCCGTTTTAATTCCTTAATCAGGATCATCGACCCTTGACGTGGGACCTACACTGTGATACGTGCACCGACCGAGACACGTGGCCGAGGTATATCGTATTTTTGTATTGATGTGTGCCTAGTGTTATGTATTGTGTAGACTTACTAAGTCGGTTTGTACAGTTGTAGGCGTCGAGACGAGAGCGGGGACACGCCTCGAGTAGCGTGCGAGCCGGGGAACCAGGTAGTTAGCATTTTGGTAAGTCTTATTTAATACTAATATGAAATAAGGAATTACTTATAAGCCTATGGTTGTGTTTGTTAATGTAAATCAAATTAAAGGCCTATAGTTGAGTAAATTAAATGGAAAACATAGGATTGGTCTAGAGATACACATTGGCACATCTAGGAACTAGGTGAGTAATGAAATGGTATCACTTGAGGTTGAGTTAGTGGGAGTTAGTGGGATGTATGGCAAGAGGTGGACCATTAGATATTCCTCGGGATACATAAATCCATGGAGATCAAGGGTTATGAATGAACATCACCTTAATATATAACATTAGTGATCAAACAACATGCAAACCAAATCACTCATTCATTTTTGCTGGAGAAGAAGAAGGAATTGCTGGAGAGGAGTGAATCATCTAGGTGTTGAAGGAATCCATGGGAGTTGGTGAGAAATTCTCAAGCTATGGTGCTACATCAACTAGGTACACAACCTTTTAGTTGAAATTAGAACACGTTTTGGTTTTAGGCTAATTTCATATGGTAGATGATTGAGCGTTTGCAATTGATTTATATATTTAGATTCCTCATTTCAAGCTGATAATCCAGCTATATTGAAGTTCTTAATTTGGTTTTGAAATCATAAAGATATGAGTTTTTGAATTTGCAACACCAAAACTAGAATTCTGCATGTTGTATTAGAAATCAACCTGGGTAATTTGGTCATAATCTGCCCATTTTAGATCCAAATTAATCGAAACTAGTGGCATTTGAAAGCTTATTTAAAGTGGAATAACTTTGCTTAACTGAAGGTATTTTGATTCAATTTTTTTTTATGTCCAAACATGCTCTACAAATAGGTACTGGAACTAAAAAGGAATGTTTTGAAACTAAACTTGTTAAGGGCATAACTCCATAACTACTTATCCAAATAAGTTGATCTTTTAGTATGTTGTATTTGGGTATATTTTCTGCCTTGTGACCAAAAATTACATTTTTAGGAACTATAGATTGGGAGAACTAGATTTTCTAAGTCCGCTGGTCGGATTAAATCTCAATTAGACCTATGTTTAGTAAAATCATGATATCTCTTTCATTTTAAATCAGAATTTTGTAAACTAAACCTTTCCGGAAAGCTAAGAGAGAGACCAACAAAAATTTTTACTGATGGAGGATTTGGATATTTCGACCATTTCATGCCTAAAAGTGCATTACAATGTAGGACTGAAATTGAAACTTAATTTAGTCTTTAGGGGCTGATTTAGGAAGATTGATTTAAAGTCTATTGAACCAATTTGAATACACAATAAACACCACTAAAGCTAAGACTTTACTTTGTTGTTGTGAGTATACCCAATGGCAACTTTACTTGACATTTCATTTCTATTAATTATTGTCCTTGCATAGTCCTTTTGACTATTTTGCCTTTGTATTCTTATATCATGTGTTCTTTGTGTCTATGCTCACTTGATGAGTCTAGTTTGCATGATATCCATTCATTTGATTTGATTCATTGATTCTATCCCATGCTATGTCTATTCTTGTTGTTTTAAATGTGAATTGAATGATAAATAACATGCTATTAGGCTATTGAATATCTTATAAATGTTTAAGAGGACTTGTATTCCTTATTTGTTTAGGTGTGTAGATGTGCCTATGCCTTGACAATCCATACTCGGTATTTCTTGAAATTTAAAAAGTAGTTTTTGCATTTAGGTCCCGTACTCGACCGAGGTGTGCGCGACTCACGCGGTTAGAGTCCCTAGGGATGTCGACACATGTTACTTGACACTTTGTATGACACTCTAAGGGTTAGAGTCCCCGAGGTGGTCTACACACCGGGGTTAGAGTCCCCGGGTAACACTTGGGTTAGAGTCCCTTGTGCTATATGATTATTGAGTCGAAGTGACATGTTTCACTGCCGACCGGACCTAAATCACCACTACTTAGCCTAGTGTCAGTATCACTTGTTTAACTCTAATATTTACTAGCATATGGTTTATTTTCCAGTTTTCCCATTTATATGCTTTTAAATACCATTCGAATATTTGGAAATGCAAATTAAACTTGTCGGGGATTACTGTTTTATTCTTGTACTCACCGTCATTTTTATGACGGTGGGTGCAGAGCCGTCTACCAGCAGGCCGGGCAAGGAGAAGATCGACGATTATCCCTGAGCCTATGGCACGTCACTGCATCGATTGTAGGTCTTTTTTTGGTATTTTGATTGTATATGTTATATGTCTTCCAGATACTATTTGGGGTTATATATTGAGTTGAGCGTTAGTTCCCCGACTTGACTTAGACTATTTTACTGTTTCAATGCATTTTGAGGACTTTATATATTTGATGTCATTTCCTGGTTTTCCACACTTAGGATTTTATAAATGGCTTCCGCATAAGTTACTAATTGCTTCCGCATAATCAATAAGACTTCTGCTAATTAATTAATTTAATAAAAAGTTTTAATTAACTCTAAATTTTATAAACCGGTAGGACTAATGTATTACTTATCCCGTACGAGAAAAGGGCGTCTAGGTTGTAAAGGCTGACTAATACGTAGTTAAGTCCTGCGTGGATATGATTAGGGCTTAATTACGGGATTAGGCCGGGCGGTGCCCTAGATTAGGAGAGGGGCCGTCACACTGTTGCACTCTGCCATTTCTTCCATCCAGCTTGAATTCTATGTATGACATCATTCTCAATGTTACCATTATTTTGTATGATTAATCCTAGGTATTTAAAGTGGTTCACCTTAGGAACTTCTACTTCCCCTAATTTTACAACTCCATCATCTCGATGTCTAGTGTTTCTAAACTCACAATGCATGTATTCGATTTTCGTCATACTCAACTTAAAGCCTTTAGATTCTAATGTATTCCTCAAGAGTTCTAATTTTCTATTCACTCCATCTTTTGTTTCATCCACTAAGACAATATCATCTGCAAATAGCATACACCATGGTATATCCTCTTAAATATGCCTAGTTAGTTCATCCATAACTAAAGTAAATAGATATGGGCTTAAAGTCGATCCTTGATGTAGTCCTATCATAATGAAAAATTCTTTTGTAGCTCCTCCAAATGTCTTTATACTCATTACTACTCCATCATACATATCCTTAATAGTGTCTATATATTTAGCATGCACTCATTTTCTTTCTAGAACCCACCAAAGAACATCTCTAGGGACCCTATCATATGCTTTTTCTAAATCTACGAATACCATATGAAGATCTTTTTTCTTTTCTCTATATTTTTCTAACAATCGTCTTACAAGGAAAATCGCCTCCATAGTTGACCTCCCAGGCATGAAGCCAAATTGGTTTTCTGATATTGTTGTTTATCTCCTTAGCCTATTGTCAATTATCCTCTCCCAAAGTTTCATAGTGTGATTCATAAGTTTAATTCCCCAGTATTTTGAGCAACTTTGAATATCTCATTTGTTTTTTGAAGATTGACACAAGCGTGCTTCTTCTCCAATCCATTGGCATCCGTTTTGATTTTAAAATTTTATTGAAAAGTTTTGTTAACCAAGTCAATCCAATTTCTCATAAGCATTTCCAAACCTCTATGGGTATTTCATCTAGGCCACATGCTTTCCCTATTTTCGTTCTTTTCAATGCCTCTTTAACTTCTAGAATTATAATATTGCGTGTATAGTTTACATTTCTTTCTTGGTGTGAGTTTTCATCTATTATAGTATGAACTTAGCCATCATTAAATAAACTATCGAAATAACTTCTCCATCTCTCCTTAATATCATCCTCGCGCGTTAAAACATTTTGATTTTCGTCCTTAATACATCTTGCATGACTTAGGTCTTGTTTCTTTTTATCTCTTAATTTGGCTAGCTTATATATATTTTGCCATCTCTATTACCTAACGTTGTATATAGATCTTCCATGAAATTTGTTTTAGCTCAACCAACATATTTTTTTAGCTTGTTTTCTAGCTTCTCTATATTGATTGTACGCATCTTCATCTTGACGCTTAGGTATTTTCCTATACATCTCTCTTTTAGTCTTAATTGCTCATTGGACATCCTCGTTCCACCACCATGTTTCCTTCTTTGGTGGTCCCAAGCCTTTAGATAAACCTAAGACATTTGATCCCACTCTCCTTATGCAACTACTCATTTCTAGCCACATTGTATTAGCATCTAAGTCAAGATTTCAAACATTCTCCTTTAGTAGTTTTTCTCTAAACTCTACTTGTTTACTATTTTTTAGGTTCCACCACTTTATTCTAAGGTCGCTAAGTCTTTTATTCATATTATGTCGTCGTTTTAGCTTAATATCAAGTACTACTAACTTATGTTGGGTAGTAAGTGCTTCACCAGGTATTACTTTGCAGTCTCTACATATTTTTTATCTATTTTTCTTGTTAAAATAAAATCTATTTGACTCTTGTTATGACCACTACTAAAAGTAATTATTTGCGACTCTCTCTTCCTAAAACTACATATTTTTTATCATTAAAAAAAAAGAAAAAGAAAAAAATAAATAACATATATATGATAAATAATATATATGCATTATGATAAATAAATATATATAATAAAATACAAACAAATCTTTGCTTTTAAACAGGACGCACTATCGCGTCCCCGAATGAGACTGGCCGAGTCCCACCCCTACACCTCCACATCGGGTGACGGGTGACCCACACTAGTTGACCCCAAAATAAATTTAAAAATAAATTGAAATTAATATACAATTTATCGATGATTTGAATGTTCCTTATATAAATTGTCTAGATTCGCAAGGTGGTTCGCATTGGACCCCGAGTACGCGAGGATCAAGAATAGGATTCGCGGCGAGTCGAGGTATGTGGGGAGTTTTCTCAATTATCAAATATGGCATGATATTAGTTATGTTAGGACATACGTTTTAACTAGAGACTTAGGAAATAGGTTGCATCATGTTATTGGCTTGACTCTACGTATATATGGAATGTGAATGCATTTGTTTTCCCTCTTATGATATTCATTGCCACAGGATGTTTGTGGAGTCCCCACCGAGGGAATTACTAGCAAGTAATATCTAATGCCCCAGAATGCTTGTGGTGCCACCGAGGGCTTTACTATTTATTGCCTCATGAAGTTTGTGGAATTTGCCACCGAGGGCTTTACTTGTCTAATTGAATTCATAAGTGTATCAATTAGGGACGTGAGTTAGAGTTGCCTTCTCTTGTACTTCTTGATAGAGGGACGTGCATTGGTGATGTCTTCAGATGAACCTACTATTGGGTTGATGGGACTAACGAGATGGCACATAAGGCATGTATGTTGTTTAGTGGTTTCCATCACCTCGAGGGTAGGTGAATCGATCACCAGATTCTTTCCAATAACTAGTATGCATTGAATGAGACCACGACTTTATATTATAACTATTTTCTATGGTATCTCTCTTTTTGTGAACCCTATGCATGATGATAAGTTTTGACCTGAATATGGTTTTATCAATCTTTTTTGACATGGTTTATTAATGTTTTATTAATCCATGCGATGTCTTGTTTTAAATGCTTCTCTATTCAATTTCAATTCATGCTAGCCTTGCATGTTTATTAAGTATTACTTGCATATTTGATGGTTGAGCGGGTTTTCCGGACTACTGAGCTTCGTTGTCTCTTTAGCTCGCTTCACTTACATCTTAGGACCTTCCACATCGGCGCTAGATTAAGACAGGGAAGAGACGATAGTTTGAAGTATTCTCTTTTTATGTGAGCCACGTAATGTTATTATCTAATTATTTGATTTTGAAAGTATCAGACTTGGGTTGCATTTAAATAGGTCTTCTGGGTAGAATGAACCTTACTCGCCTTTAATCTAAACTATTTGGTAGTATTTGAATGACTTAAGTTGTTTTAAAAATTTGAAACCCAATTATAATTTCAAATTGTGTCATGTGAATTTTCCTTTTATTTAATTTTGTAATTATTTATTCATATGCACTAGTTGATACTCCGCAGGTTGTTTTAGGCGTATCAGACCATTTGCTCGGACCCGATTCAGGTATTATGCTCGGGTGGCGGTCTGGGCCGGGCGACCCGACCCTAGGTCAGGTGAGGGTCGTCACACGACTAATCTCTCTGAGCCGCTGAATGATCCAAATGCGATCATCCTCGTTAGTGCAAGTATGAAACTTTTTTAACACTCTTTCAATCTCATCGTTGAGATTGTATCTGGCCCAATCCACAACATTCTCTGTAACTATACTTAACTTTTCGCTAGTAAACATGAATGTTCTCGAGTGGTATGGGTGAACCGACCATAATATGGAAGTTTATTTCGTGTGCACAAGGAAGACCATGAGTAGTACGTATGTCACAACCACAAAGAGTAGAGTCATGTCCAACATTATCTCCACGTTCTGCTTCATCTCTAATCAAATTAAGCGCCATTAAGAGACATATCCACACAACCGGTGATACAAACCATCAACATATTCATGTTGCACTACATTCAAGTTTAGCGCAAATGATGCCTTGATATTGTTATGTTGGATCATAAGAAGACCATCTACCACACCCCACAAAGTTTAAAAACCTCATTGACTCTTGCTAAGATGTAGCTTCAAAATGGAATGCGCAGACTTAACCCTTTGCTTCATGGTTTTTCCAAAGTGCATAATTCTATCTGTTAATGCCAGTAAAAATCTTTTCTTGTAGTACTCCACCCATGTGTTATCCAAGTAATCAATAAGACCGTTCACAGCTCTGAACTCAAATAGTAAGTCATTCATCCAAAGTTCAAATGATGCCTTCGACTTACCATACAACACACTCGTCCACCTTTAGCATACAAAACACCCATCCACCTATCCATGAAATGTGCGAAACCTTCATTATCCCCAAACATCTTTTTAGTATTAGTTAAGACTATTTTGCTGATGTGCCAAGAGCAAAGAAGGTGAGATGATGTTGAAAATACTTCTTCAATTGCACTAATCAGGCATAACTCTCGATATGTAACAATCAAGTCAGATTTAGGCAACCCGTCCAATATAGACCTTAAGTTCTCAAATGATCAAATATAATTAACGTTAGTCTTCGATGATATGAAAGCAAAGTAAACTGAGAACGTAAAATGTGTCGAAGTGATACCAACTATCTCCAACAAAGGCATTCGATACCTATTACTTTTGTATGTGCAATCCATTAGAAGAATCGACGGGAAACACTGTAACAACTTGATTGAATCAGGATGTGTCCAAAATAAGTAAGTCGTGACATTCGTCTCGGGATGCTTCCTGTGCCACAACATCCACTTCTTCTTCTCCGATTTGTGTAATAGTTGTTGCATTTGAGTTCTTGCACCTGCATCATCAATTCAATGTTTTCGTCGTGCATTGTATATTATCTGCATAGTCGAAACATTATTTACATCCATTTGCTTCAACTTGTTGAGGATATCTTGTGGCTTCACATTCCCTTAGTCATCTGCACCATAACCACCTGCTCGCATGAATCAAATATTTTTGCAAATGAGTGGTCGTCCAAGTTGTTGGTGAGGTCGTGATTGTGCCTCACACATACCACATTGACGTACTACAAAAAATCCACATTTTCCTTGGTGTTAATAAAGAAATGGCACCCACATTTCTTGGTACCAATTTGAGTCGTTGTATTTTCCTCATCCTCTTCGGTTCTTGGTTTCAAAAAGATTTTAAGGCTTTGGCTTTCCCTAGTCTTTGTGACATTCCTCTAAATGTACCGGACCTATCACATGAAAGTTTGACCCTTCCCCTCCGCTTAATCCCTCCAACATCAGAGTGCTTCGTAACTAACACAAACTTGTTTGCACGACCGATCATTTAAAGCCATTAAATATTCACTTCTCTAGATGGAAATTGTCTACAAGGAGTGAAAACATCATTGTAGTCAGGAAATAACGTGGAAACCGGCATTACTTGCAACATAAACATTGAACCATATGGACTCATCACTAAGACACTGCAGATTTGCCAAAACAACGCAAAAACACACAGTCTCAGTAGTACAGGTCCGAGACTTAAGAAATAGTGTCAGTATAGCACAATCGACACTGCTTAAAGAGTCTCGATACCCTATGACCGAGACATCTGGATTAGTTTCGGCCACCATATACCAGACTTGTTGATGAATCTCGATTTTGCGTGACCGACACAATCATGTCCATGCATAAAACTATAAAAAATAAAAAATAAACATAATAAAAATCAACAAATACCCCTTCTTGTACTTTTTCCTGCACCATTGTGCTATCTTCATCCATTTCACACTGAAAAACTTTGGAATGGCCGGATCTACCAAACCCTACAATGAAAAATCAAATTATTAATGTCCTTATTTGCTAAACAAATACATCTTTTTCGAACCTTAATATAGTTGGAATCGATTGTTACCTCGCCACGGGATGATGTGAAAGCGAAAGGATTGATAAAAGTCCGTCGACGGATCACGTGGGTTTCGGTTGGAGATGAGAGAAGACGGTGGTGGGGTGCCCCAAAATCGGTTCAAGGCTTTTGGTAGTGTGGGTTGTTTTTATGAAAGGGTAATTGTGTCATTTACTTAAAGGTACAATTTGGAAGAGAAAAAACCAAAAATATAAAAATAAAAAATCAACGCCTTCATTAATAGGTGGGGTGCCTTTTTTTGAGAAAATCTTTATACCCTAATTTATTTTGGCCATATCAAGTGATCATTTTTTTGAAATAAAAAAAAAAATTATTTGGGACCGATGTTATGTTGCTGTTGTTGTAAAATAAAAAATTTATTAATCATCAATAGCTCAATACATTCAATAGAACAAATTAAACTAGACATAAAACTAATTGTCCTAATAAACATATTCACTAATCCTAATTGTTTAAACGGGTAAAAATACAAATTGATCCCTAATTTTTACCATAATATGCACTTTAGTCCCTAAGGTTTCAGAAATATGCACTTTGGTCATTCCTATCAACTTAAAAAAAAAAATGGTTTAGTTAGTGTGAAAAGACTAATCTACCAATACAAAAGAGACAAATACACAAAAAATGAAGAACCAATACTTTCAAATTATGACTTTTTTATAAAAAAAAATTTAAAATTTTTTTTTTGATAAAATTCTTGTATGTATTTATGTATTCTTATTAATTAGCATTTGATTTTAGTGTTGTTTTACTATTTTATAGCCTTTAATAATATTTTGCGTATTTATTTTTATAAAATATAAAAGGTGTAAATTGAAAACATAAGGCGAGAATTTAATTAATAGTTATAAAATATAGAAATGTGTAAATCGTGGTTCTAAATATACATATGTGACAACCCCTTCTCAAATTAGGGCACCGCTCGGCCTAATCCCGTTATTATGCCTTAATTTCGCCATGTAGGACTTAACAACGAATTAGTTAGCATTTTTCCAAACTTTTCCTACTTACGATTTATTTTATATTTATTTTTTCAAATAACCCTTATCTTATCTTAAGTCAATTGATAAATCGAAAATTTATTCAGCGGAAGTCTTAACAATTTAGCGGAAGCTTTTAACATGATACCTAAGAAAGTGAAAAACTAGGAAATAAAGATCATATGCATATATATATATATGTATAATGAAACGACGATACTATATCATCATGTATCTGGTCAGGGTGCTATCTCTCAACCCATAATATATAGAACCCTTAAAATTTAAAAGACATAAAAGTCATACAACAAAGTTAAAAACCTACAAAATCTGGTGTAGCAGCACTCCATTGGCTCAGAGGTAGTCGTCGATCTTCTCTTTGCCTGGTCTGCTACTCGATGGATCTGCATCCACCATTATAAAAAGGACGGTGAGTACAGGAAAGTAGAAAGTAACATTGAGAGATATTTTTTCACATTCCCAAATATACAACAAGTATCTAAATGCATAATAATAGCAATTATGCTGGAAAGGAATCATGCTATAAGGTACTTCATTTAAACAAAATGAAACTGACATTCGGCTAAGTAGTAATGATCTAGGGTCGGTTGGTCGTGAGTTACATCACATCAACCATTTTCACTATTTAGGGTGTAAACAATATCATGAATGCTTTCACATCCTCACAAATGCCCATCTCATATATAAATACACACAAGTGCCCTTCACAAGTGGTGTATACTTGCCAACAACCCCGAGTCGATACCCCGTGTGCTGCTTAAGATAGTGGTGAAATCCCGACAACCTCTGAAGTCTAGTGACCCCGTGTACCGCGCTATCTCTATCATATCATTGTCCTAGATACAAAAACAACTTTCATAATCCAAGAAAAAGACATGGTTTAAGAATCCAACAATGTGCTTGCATATATAATGCATAAAGGAATTTATATTTACAATAATATCAACACTTACCTAATAGCATGTTATTTCACTTGATCACATATATCAACAACCAAGAATGACATAGCACTACATGATTTGGAGTCAATGAAACTATTTAACCAACAATCAATACCATGATAACAAACTCATAAAATGAGAGATGAAACAAGTCATGGTATCTAGAGTATAATAGGCAAATCAGTCCACTGACTAGAAATGAACAATAAACATGAATGAAATGTAAATAAATATCTCAATCAATTTACTTACAATCAACGTAAATTCTCTACCTATTCCGGTCTCTCGGCACTTCAAAACTCGTATCCGAACCCCCCGAGACTCTTCCCTAGGTTCTTGATACCACTTAACATGTTTTTTAGTGTGTTTAGACCTTTAGTTAGGGTATTAGACTTGTTTAGAATGTTTAAGTTGACATTAGGAAATTGATGTTTTTGTGCTGTCAGAGCACCTAGCGCGTTGGGTAACCTATCTAGCGCGGTACCCAGTTTCTCTAGCGCTATATGCAGGTAATACCTAACGAGCTATAGGCAGGGAAACTTAAAATTCTACACTTTGAATTCGGAGTTTTCTCCACATAGGGATAGCACCAACACCTTGGGGCCCCTGTTTTAACTTATTCAAATATCCAAAACAACCACCACAGTAACTACAACTCGTAATTATCATCAAATTCATCAAATTCACCAAACTAAAATAAACTAATGGTGTATGTTTTAATTACCTAGTTGATGAATACCTCCAACTTGATCTCTACACCTTCAAATCCACCCAATTTCACATCAACTTGCTGATCGTCATTGATTCCTTCTTCTCCAGCAACATTACTTAACTCCTAAGTCTTGAAATGAAATGAAATGGTTACATGAGTTGATCAATTCAATCTTACATACATATAGATAATGTTGATTATTAGTCATTGATCTTGATGTGTATACGTATCTCAAGACTAGTCTATTAGCCTACACCTTGCCACAATTTCCACTAACTCTTAATTATCTCCATCTAGCTAACACCAATTTGAAACTCAATTTGTCTTTTGATGTGTCAACACATATCTCGAGAATCATCACATGACTATTGTTTTAATTTGCTAACTTAGGTTGCATTTAATATAAAATCAACCATAGCCACATTAATTATATCGACCCTAAAAACTTAACCCATGCCACGTGGCATATCAGATTGGTGACCTAGACCTGTTGTGATGTGGCACAGTCGGTCAACCCTCGGGAGTCGAGACCGGGATAAGGACCCGTAGCTCGGACCCACGTGGACACACTTGATAAGTCCAGGGCACACCAATCGAGGTACAAACATTTATTTTTATGTGATGTGTGTTAAATTACTTGTACGATTGTTAATTCACATCGCGCCAATTATATTTTTGTTGGTCGTAATGTGCGCGAGTAGTAACGAGAGTGCGCGGGGTGCACGTAATGCAAGTGTATGGGATAGTCGGGGGTTTAATAGGTCACATCACAACCACCCATCACATCACCCCATACCTCATTTTTTCTCTCTCATATTTTCTCTCTCTTCTCCAACCCAAACCAACACACCCTTTCCCCCTCCAACGAGCTCCTTCTTCTTCACCTCACCCTTTCATTTTTTCTCCCCATCACCAAGCTCTCATCACACTCCACGGTCTCAAGAGGTCGGTACTTTCTCTCGCAAAGCCTTCCCACTTGGCGCCTCTCACCGACGACTTCCGAAATCGAGGTTAGCGACAAGTTTTGATTGTTGAAATTTTAGGATAATTTTTGGAAATTTAATGGTGGTGGGTTGGTGTTGGGGTTGTTGATGATAGTTGTTGATAGTTGTTGTTATGTTGTTTAAAAAAAAGTGAAAAAAAAAATTGTTGAACGAACAGAGAGCAAAAGCTCTCCGTTCGTTCAACAATGGAGGGAGGGGGCATGTGGGCGAGGTTAGGCCGACCCTGACCCGGGTCGACCCGAGTCCGGTTGGATCGGGTCGTGTTAACCAGGTGGACTGGGTCGGACCGACCCGGGTCCAGTTGGACCGGGTCGGGTCGACCTGGGCCCACCCCATTAATAAAATAATAATTAAAATTTAATTACATTAAACTAATTTTGTTTATAAAATAAATCACGAAACTAGATAAAAATAGATAAAAATTCTAGAAAAATTCAGAAAATTCTAGAAAAATATGAAAAATTAGAAAAACGAGTTCAAGGTTTTTTTGGGCATTTGGAGCCCCAGTATAATTCGAAAATTGTGCTAAAAATCAAACTTTTTGAAAATAAATTACAAATTTGTGGTCCCATAATATAAATTCACTTAATGTGACTCTAAAATAGTTAAAATGGTATAAATGGACACCGGGGACTTAGGAGGCTATAGTCGGGTGTCGAGTGCGCATATCGAGGCATGAGCCGAACGCTTTGAGGACGATTTGCGATTGCTCGAGGTAAGTAAAACCAGCTAGGAAATGCACAATAATTCTTTGGAGCTTATATTTTATTGTTATTGTATTGTATCCCTTTCTTGGAATTCTCACCCACCTATGAGTATCCGAGGGCCAAATAAGTCATGCGAGTGTCTCTGATTGGAGTGGTTACCGACTTGCAACCGGGGCCATGACCTCGAGTCACTTGAGTATTTGGTCGGAATGAGATGTGTTTTATCCGGGGCATTGTTGATACCCCTCATTCGTGACGGTCTAGGTACAGCAAGCGACACCGAGTCCTAAGACCCGAGTCTGCTTGGCGTTAGCGCGACTCTATGACCCCGACCATGTGGCACCCGCACTCGGTGGTCTTGGACTACTTGGGCACCTCTCTATTATTTCTTTTGACACTCATTCATCATTGTACTTTCATTTTTACAATCTTATTATCATGCATTACATACAACTTTCTTTCTATCTGCATGACTTTTAGAATGCTTTATTTATTTTGAATTATTGTTTGTATCCTACTGGCTTTTACTCACTGGACTCGTCATTCTTGTGTTTGACCGAGTGCAGATCCGCAGACGAGTAAGGGTAAGGCGCCGGTACTAGGTGATCTACTCTGAGGACATCAGAGCGGCCCTCCCTTACTCACTTTTGTAGGTTTTTGACCTTTTTGTATTACTTATATATGTTGTTATCACACTTTGAATACTTGTTTGGGCTGAGAGATACACATGACTTGTATATCATTTTTGCTTAATTATAACACTTGACACAAGATATATATGAACATACATGGTTACAGGGTTCCACATTTAGGTTGTCCAACTATTGTAAAACATGAGAAAAATGCTAATAAATCAACTTAAAATTATGAATTAACTAATAATGATGGGTTGGAAGGCTAACTGGGCCTGCGTTGACCTTGCGAGACTGGCTCGGGGGTCCATGTAGGCTTAGGCCGGGTGGTGCCCAGTTTGTGAGAAATTGGGGCCGTCACAATTGGTATCAAAGACTAAATTTTTAGGTCTAGCTCTTGATTAACCCATAACCAATATAAGACACAAATTAAAAATACAGTTAGGACACGGTTGGAATTTAGAGTGGAACCATATGATCCTAACTTAAAATCTTAGTTGGGAAGTGAGGAGAGTTTGGGAAAATTAAAACTTGGATCCTATGTATGGTAATTGTTGTATTGTACTATACTATACCGGCAACTATACGCAGATTAGAGAATCGTTTGCTATTGCTGATCGCGATGGCAGATCAACCTGGTTCGAGTGATGAAAGTGGGGCAGCAGGTCCTCGATTCATGGGTATTGAGGAGGTACACTCATTAACTCAGAGAGTCACATCTCAGGATCAGCGATTAGACGAGATCCTTAGGATACTCAGGGCATAGATCACAGCTACACCAATATCATCTTCGTCGACAGTACCCACTGTTCAGGAGAGGAGTGTGCCTACCATACAAGCCACTCCAGCGGTTCTCATCGTACCAACGCCATCCATTATAGCTGAGATAGTACCTATTCAGACTGAGACGGTATTGCCTACACCACTTGCACCGGCAGAGACCACACTGACTACGCCCATAAAGATGAGCACTAGCGCGACAGCTAAGGCGAGACAGTCACGAGAGTTGCAGAGACATAGACCAGCTAAGTTCTACAGGGGCACGAATCTCGAGGCAGCAGAGAAATTTGCGAAGAGCCATGAGAAGATACATGACATCCTAGCCGCACCGGAGGATATGAGGCCAAGTATATCGTCAGGGCTGATGTTTGGAAAGGCCGATGCGTGGTGGCGTAGTATGGTGGCTACCCAGGGTAAGCCCAAGGATTGAGCAGAATTCAAGAGGCGATTTAATCGAAATATTTCCTGCCTTCAGTCCTGAAGCAGAAGAAAGCCAAGTTTCTGACCATCCGACAATACACTGGGAGTCGGTGATGCAGTATATGGGCACGTATTTACAGTTATTGGAATATGCTGGAGGGATAGCTGACACAGACGTGGACCAGGCACACTATTTCATGGAAGGTCTGTTGTGGGACATCGGAGGCACCGTGGTGACTACTGAGCCAGGGAGTTTACAAGCGGCATATGAGAAGAGCCTGGCCAGAGAGACATACCTAAGATTATAGGTCATTCCACCACCGGCACCAGCATACTCAGATTATAGGTCAGGTGGTGATAGGAGGAGAAAGAGACACCGACCGTTTAGGTCGAGAGATGACAGAGCACAGAGTATAGGATCCTTGGTGCCACCAACTCATCCAGCGCACACCGCTAGTACCATCTCAAAGAAGTTTTGAGTGTGGACGGTGGTCGTGAAGGTACGAACATGGCACTTCGTCGGTACAACAGATGTGCACTAGCTAGGCGGGGCTTAGCTACACGCGAGCGTAGAGAGCAAGTTCATGCCATCGCTGCACCGGATCCAACTGCCACTCAAAACCTTATCGAGGGTATGATTTACATTTGCAGTCAGTTTATGCATACTATGATTGATTCGGGTTTTACTGTATCTTTTGTTTCGGGTCGTATGGTTGATGAGTTAGGATTGAGACCTATTAGGCTAGAGCGACACTTGATCCTCAGAACGGCTGATGGGGACTAGATATACCCGAACTTACTATGTGTTGACTGCTCAGTTGAGATAGAGGGACAAGAGATACCTGCAAACTTGAGGGTATTGGAGTTTGTACAGTTTGATGCCTTATTAGACATGGATTGGTTAGCCGCGTACCACAGACGGCTTAAGTGTTTCAGCAAGGTGGTTACGTTTCGGCTTCTGGATCAAGCAGAGTATAGTTTTCGGGGACTTTAGCCTCGTTGTCGATCACCCGAGCCAGAGTGGCAATGAGTTCAGATCTCGAGACATTTGCTAGTGTCTTGAGTACGGCCGAGAGAGTTGAAGCGAAGATAGAGGAAGTGCCTATTGTATGCGAGTTTTTGGACGTTTTTCCCGCTAGAGCTAACAGGATTACAACCACCCAAAGAGATCGATTTCATCATAGATTTAGTCCCGGGGACCAAACCCATTTCGATTCCGCCGTACATGATGCCTCCTAAAGAGTTGGAGGAGCTGAGGAACCAGCTAGAGAAGTTGTTAGAGTTGGGATTCATACGTCCATGCCTGTCACCTTGGGGTGCACCAATATTGTTTGTCAAGAAGAAAGATGGCAGTTTGAGACTTTGCATTGACTGCCGACAGCTCAACAGAGTCACAATAAAGAACAAGTATCCACTCCCACTTATTGATGACTTTTTCGATCAGCTGACAAGGGCACGGTGATTTTCTAAGATTGATTTGAGATCAGGATACCACCAGTTGAGGATTCGAGATGAGGATAGGGATAAGACTGCTTTCCGCATTAGATATGGGCACTACCAATTTACCGTAATGCCGTTTGGGCTGACGAATGCCCCGGCGATTTTTATGGATCTTATGCACCGAGTATTGAGAGAATATTTGGATAAATTCATGATAGTGTTCATCGACGACATTCTTATCTATTCCGGGACTCGTGAGGATAACGAGGGACACCTCTGGACAGTCTTACAGACTTTGAAGGAGTAGATATTGTACGCTAAGTTCGGTGAGGGGAAATTTTGGCTCACTGAAGTTGGATTTCTTGGGCATATTATAGGAGCCAGTGGAGTGTCAGTGAACCCCGCTAAGATCAGAGCAGTGATCGATTGGCCTACATCGACATCAATGACAGACATTCGCAGTTTTCTAGGATTGGCGGGATACTACAGATGGCTTGTTCACGATTTTTCCAATATCACTGCGCTGATAACACAATTAACAAAGAAGGAAGTCAAATTTCAGTGGAATCACAGTTGTGAGCAGGCTTTCCAAACTCTGAAGGAACGATTAACGACTGCGCCAGTATTGGTACTACCACAGTTGGGAAAGGGTTTCGAGGCAATTACGGATGCTTCTAAAGTTGGTTTGGGTTGTGTTTTGATACAGAACGGTAAAGTGATAGCTTACGCAGCCCGACAGCTGAAGATTCATGAAAAGAATTACCCTACTCATGACTTGGAGTTAGCGGTAGTGGTTTTTGCATTGAAGATTTGGCGTCATTATCTATACGGAGAAAGATTCACACTATTTACTGATCGTAATAGTTTGAAATACCTCTTTACTTAGAAGGAGTTGAATATGAGACAGAGGCGTTGGCTAGAGTTCCTTAAGGATTATGATTTCTCTTTGGAGTATCACCCAGGGAAGCCCAATGTCGTAGCAGATGCATTGAGCCGGAGAGGAGCAGATCCAGAGATAGTGACGTGCCACATGACACACGAAGATGGGCTACTCAAAACAACAGAGTTAATGAATTCAGTTGATATACCGACCAGTATTAGAGTGTTGATTTGTAAGCAGATGAGGACTCAATGTCGATTTAGAGTGTACTTGAATGTAAGGAGGCAGATGAGCAGTACCAGAGGTTTTTGGAGTTTGCTCAGAGTCCGGATCATCCAGATTGGAGTCAGTCGACAAACTCATACCTCAGATTCAGAGGTCGACTGTGGATTCCATCAATGGCTGAGTTACGTAATGAGATACTTCAGGAGGCTCAGCGCTCACGTTTTACAGTTCATCCGGGTCGGACCAAAATGTATGCGGATATGCGTCGTCTATTTTAGTGGCCGGGAATGAAGACTGATGTTTGTGATTACGTTCGAGCGTGTGAGATATGCCAGCGAGTTAAGGTTGAGCATCGGAGACCCGAAGGATTATTACAACCACTTCCCATTCCTCAGTGGAAGTGGGAACTATTGCGATAGATTTCATCCGTGGATTACCTCGATTTTAGTGCATGCATGATAGCTTCTGGGTGATTGTGGATAGGCTGACTAAGTCTGTGCACTTCTTACTAGTATCGACGACACACATGGTGGATAAATTAGCTGCTTTGTACGAACGAGAAATTGTCAGGTTACATGGAGTTCCATTACCCATCGTGTCAGATAGAGGATCATAGTTCACATCGCAGATTTGGCAGAGCATGCAGGCATTGTTTGGCACCAGATTAGATTTGAGTACGGGCTATCACCCACAGACAGACGGACAGTTGGAGCGGTTAACTCACGTGTTAGAGGATATGCTTCGTATGTGTGTGCTGAAGTATGGTGGTTCTTGGGAAGAGTATATTCATCTGTGTGAGTTTGCTTATAATAACATTTATCAGGCCGGTATTGGGATGTCACCGTTTGAGGCACTTTACGGTAGGCCATGGAGATCTCCATCGTGTTGGGTAGAGCCCGAGGATGTGGTAGTTCTTGGGCCAGAGATTATGGTAGATCACACAGAGAAGATATGACAGATCAGATTACGTCTGAATGGGTGCGCAAGAAAGACAAAAGAAATATTACGACAAGTACCATGGTGAGTTAGAGTATGATGAGGGAGCTTACGTGTACTTAAAAGTCTCACCTTTGAAGGGTCATAAGAGATTTGGAATCAAAAGAAAACTCGCGTCGAGATTCATTGGTCCTTTCAAAGTCAATATGAGAGTCAACAAGGTTGCATATGAGTTAGAGTTACCGCCTCACTTGGTCGGGATCCACCCCGTATTTCATATTTCGATGCTTCGGCTGGATAATTCGAGAGGAGGCGTATGACCAATGGTGGATCTGAGTCAGATATATATGAGGGAAGACATCAAATACGATGAGCAGCCTATTCAGATTTTGGATCGTCAGGTGAAAAGACTGAGGAATAAGGACATCCCGTCAGTCCTCCTTAAATGGCAACATCACGGGGACGAGGAACTGACTTGGGAACTAGAGTCTTATATGCGTGAACACTTTCCATATCTATTTTGATTCTGGTAAGTCTTAGTCTAAGCTATTTTAATTTCGAGGACGAAATTCTTTTTAGTTGGGAAGACTGTAACGACCTAAAAAGTTTAACCCGTGCCACATGGCTTCTCAGGTTGGTGACTCGGACCTATCGTGATGTGGCACACTCGGTCAACCCTCAAGAGTCGACACCGGGATTAGGACCCGTAGCTTGGACCCACGTGGACACAGTCGATAAGTCCAGGGCATGCCAATCGAGGTACAAACATTTATTTTTATGTGATGTGTGTTAAATTAGTTGTATTATTGTTAATTCACATTGCACCAATTAATATTTTTGTTGGTCGTAATGTGCGCGCGTAGTGACAAGAGTGTACAAAGGCGCGGGGTGAGCGTAACGCGGGTGTGTGGGATAGCCCGGGGTTTAATAGGTCACATCACAACCACCCATTACATCACCCCATACCTCACTTTTTCTCTCTCATATTTTCTCTCTCTTCTCCAACCCAAACCAACACACCCTTTCCCCCTCCAACAAGCTCATGCTTCTTCACCTCACCCTTTCATTTTTCCTTCCATCACCAAGCTCTCATCACATTCCACGGTCTCAAGAGGTCAATACTCTCTCTCGCAAAGCTTTCCCACTTGGCGTCTCTCGCTGCCGGCTTAGAAATCAAGGTTAGTGACAAGTTTTGATTGTTGAAATTTTAGGAGAATTTTTGAAAATTTAATGGTGGTGGGATGGTGTTGGGGTTGTTGATAGTTGTTGTTATGTTGTTTAATGGGGGAGGGGGCATGTAGGCTGGGTCGGGCCCGACCCTGACCCGGGTTGACCCGGGTCCTGCCGGATCGGATCTAGTTGACCGGGTGGACTGGTTGGATCGACCTGGGTCCAGCTGGGACAGGGTCGGGTCGACCTGGGCCCACCCCATTAATAAAATAATAATAAAAATTTAATAACATTAAACTAATTTTTTATATAAAATAAATTACAGAAAATAGATAAAAATAGATAAAAATTATGTAAAAATTCAGAAAACTCCAGAAAAATATGGAAAATTAGAAAAATGAGTTCGAGGCTTTTTCGAGCGTTTGTCACCCAAGTATAATTCGAAAATGGTGCTAAAAATCAAACTTCTTGAAATAAAATTACAAATTTGTGGTCCCATAATATAAATTCACTTAATGTGACTCTAAAATAGTTAAAATGATAAAAAATGGACAACAGGGACTTAGGAGGCTATAGTCGGGTGCACATATCGAGGTGTGAACGAGACGTTTTGAGGACGATTTGCGAGTGCTTGAGGTAAGTTAAACCAGCTAGGAAATGCACAGTAATTCAATGGAGCTTATATTTTTTTGTTATTGTATTGTATCCCTTTCTTGAAATTCTCACCCACCTATGAGTGTCCGATGGCCAAATGAGTCATGCGAGTGTCTCTGATTGGAGTGGTTAGCGGCTTGCAATCGGGGCCATGACCTCGAGTCACTTGAGTATTTGGTCAGAATGAGATATGTTTTCTCCGGGGCACCGTTGATATCTCTAATTTGCGACGGTCTAGGTACAGCAGGCGACGCCGCATCCTAAGACCCGAGTCTGCTTGGCGTTGCCGCGACTCTATGACCCCGACCCTGTGGCACCCGCACTCGGTGGTGTTGGACTACTTGGGCACCTCTCTATTTTTCTTTTAACACTCATTCATCGTTGTACTTTCATTTTTACAGTCTTATTATCATGCATTCCAATCATCTTTCTTTCTATCTGCATGACTTTTAGAATGCTTTATTTATTTTGAATTAATGTTTAGATCCAACTCGTCATTCTTGTGTTTGAATGAGTGCAGATCCGCAGACGAGGAAGGGTAAGGCGCCGATACTAGGTGTTCTACTCTGAGGACATAAGAGCGGCCCTCCCTTACTCACTTTTGTAGGTTTTTGACCTTTTTGTATTACTTATATATGTTGTTATCACACTTGGAATACTTTTTTGGGCTGAGAGATACACATGACTTGTATATCATTTTTGCTTAATTATAACACTTGACACAAGATATACATGAACATATATGTTTACACATTTAGGTTGTCCAACTCTTTTACATTATTGTGGAGTTATTTAATGTATTAATTATTTCCGCTAACTTGTAAAACATTAGAAAAATGCTAATAACTCAACTTAAAATTATGAATTAACTGATAATGATTGATTGGAAGGCTGACTAGGCCTATGTTGACCTTGCGAGACTGGCTCGGGGATCCATGTGGGCTTAGGCCGAGCGGAGTCCAGTTTGTGGGAAATTGGGACCGTCACATTAATACTACCATTTAAGCTACACTAAGCCTAAATAAACTTACCACATCACTCTCTAACTCGGTCCTACGTAGGCACGCATCTTGAGGCATGTTTTCACTCACGTCTCGACATTTAAACACAAGCAGGAGGGATTTAATAGCCTACACATGTACAATAAACTAGACATACATCACATCAAATCTAACATATTGTGGCAGCCCCAAATCTTAAGGCAGCCCCAGGGCGTCGTCACATCGTGCTCTCCTCGCCCACTGGGTCCCAGCTACACGTGTTCGGCACCTACCCGTCCATCTCATATCTCGATAATCGTGTCCCTGTATGTGTTACTGGTTTGGTTAACCAATTATTCATATTAATCTTAATTTATTTCCTTTAAGTTCAACTGTCCATAGATTATTAAAGTCATATTCGTGCTAGTGGTTTGTATTTTACAAATTTGCAAGTAGATGAACATAATTTTACAGCGGAAGTCTTAAAATAAACCTAAACATGTATTTTCATTAACTCTTAGGTTTTATAGAGCATCAGTCCTACTGTGGATATCCAAGAATAGAATACTCCGTATATAAAAGGTGAAAAAGTAAATATATACAAGTACAAATGTCTCGCCACTCTCCCATAAACACCTACGAGTAGTGTGCCGAATAGTGGGTGAGCTCAAAGATAATCGCCAAGAATATCCTTACCCTTACTCGTAGAAGGATTTGCACTCAGCCATCACAACAAAACAAATGACGAGTCCAGTAAGTAAAGTCCCAAGGAAATTCACTTTGCATTCAAATGATAAAGTAAATGAAATCCAATAAATATTGTTAAATAAACATACGGAATGTAAAAATGCAATTGTAAATTGATCATCGCATGCGTAAATAACAATAAAGCGCAAACGCGTTTGCCTGTTCCAGACAGACTAGATCATACTTCGGATACCCTTTTAGGATCCCACCAATAGGCGCACTCAAGTGGTCTAATACCTGGTTCTCTCGGTGGCCGATATAGACCCACAACGCATCAACATATGTACCGACAAAGTAGCTCCGGTTGTTATTCACCAAGGACTCCTAATACATATGTTATGGTCTAGTGTGCTATAGACACACAACAAAATATCCGATGGGAGTAAACTCAACCAACCGTTCAAACAGTGATAAAACATAGATAACTGAAGTAGATAAGGAATATAATCAAGAATACGGTGGACAAGATAAAATAAAACAATAATGAAAGCAAGTAAATACTCAAGTGACGTTCATGTGGGTTTTATAAACCTTAAAACGCTCACTGGCTTCCTCGGACTCCCGAATCCGACCCAATTAGCTCCCCGATACCGAGCTATAGTTCCCTGGTGTCGATTCGATAAATTTTTTTATATTTAGATATATGTTTTATTGCATAATTGAAATAAAATTATAATCACAGTTCAAGTGCTTTCAAACGTCCCTGTGGGTACAGACACTTCTGTAGGTCCAGGCATCCTTATGGGTATAGACGTCCATGTGGGCACATACACTATTCATTGTCTTCTCCATTTGCCCAACATGCACGAGAATGACCATAATTTAAATACCAAACCTCGATCCGAATCATTAAATTCTTGCTCACGGTAAGCCTAGTTGACCTCAATTACTCCCAATCAACCTAAGACAACTATAATGACCATTTACATTGATAGAATTAAGGGTTTTTAACATGCATTTTCATGAAATTTAAATTGAAGAAAAACATGAAATTTATACCTTGTAAATGTCTTTGCTAGCTTGAATTAGCTTGAACTCACCATCAATTTGGCTCAAATCCTCCTAGATCTCAAAATTTCAGCCACCAAACCCTCTTTTTCCCAAGAAATCATAATTCTTCCTTAGATTGTTTGCATGTGTTTATCAACTCATCCTTGTATATTAAGGTGAGATTAATTCCTAGCCATTGATCTTCTTGTGTTTACGTATCCCGAGACTCATCTCATGGCCTACAACTTGACACATTTCCCACATACTCTCTCCAAATGACACAAAATTGCAACTCAATTGATTTCTAGATGTCCCAATACGTATCTCTAGGACAATCTTATGGTTTCAAATCAATTTAACCAACTATAGGCCTTTATTTATTTGATCTAATTACATTAGGTTAGTCCCATTATAATACATATGGTTAGTGTTTTTATTCACCGAAATTGACAAATTTATGATCCCACTGACCCTTGACTATCCGGCACCCAATGCCCCACGTCTCGGCATGCATTTCGAGGTACGCCATAGCCTATTGTTCGAATATAATCAACTTAGCCAATGGTTACATTACCCATTCTCATTTGATCAATTAGTCATCCTAGCATGACTTAGTCGAGTTTTCTAGTGTATCCATAGTTTGCCTACCCAATACCCGTGTTAACACGCATTACAAAGCGAATACCCATCACACCAACTCACCTGATAGCAACGTACACACATGCGATGTTACAATAATATAATATTTTAAACATCACACATAAACAACCATCATCCACAAATAATATGTTCCCTTGGTTCTCATGTCCGAGTCAACCGAGTTTTCCCACGTAACGCCAGAATTCACTACAAAAAAACAGCAGATCAGAAACGAAAATTTCCGTTGCTGATTAGCATAAATTCCGTCTCTAATTCAATTTCGCAATTTAACGAGATTTAATCTATTACGTCTCTTAAATCGTCGTTCTTTGATTTAGTCGAAAATGAAAATGTGTTTCCGTTCTTTGATTAGAGACTAATTAGAGACGAATTTAGAAACGGAACATGAGACGGAACATAAATGTAAATTCTTGTAAAGTGGTACAGTTGTAATTGCATTTCGTCTCTCGAGTCGTTGCTAATCGAGAGACGGATCGAGACGAATGCAATAATTACGTCTCGATCCGTTGCTAATTCATGAATTCGTCTCTCCGATCCGTTGCTATTTAGTATCAAAGTTTAGTTTTGCCCGGTTGGGCTCGGCTATTTCTCGGAAATTAGAGACGAATAGCAACGGAATCTCTCGAATTCCGTTGCTAATCCGTCTCAATTCCGCTTTGTTTAGTTTTCAAAACTAAGCTCAATCAATTGGTTCTCCATAACCTCTAAACCCGAAAATACAACCATAGGAACTACTTCATCGCCTTTGCACCCCTCTAACAACTCCTTGGGGTGCTAACATCCCCCAAAAAGCAGAATTTGACATACATACATCGACAATATATATCAACAAATATTCAAATGAGAGAAAAAAATGTACAATTCGACATAGAAAAAGATTTATATATCCACGAAAGCTTGTCAAGTATAATAAATGTTCCAAATTTCTAAGTATTCACAAAAACCACCAATCCTATTGTTCAACAACCACCAAAAAAAACATACAATCCTCTAAATATGCACAAAAAGAAGTATCAATCTAAAAGTCATGTAAACAACTATAAAAGTTACATGATATGCTTTAAATTCCTCATCTCTCACTTGAAAATCGATTATGGCGGTATTGTCACAGGGATATGGGCAATCAATGGCACTAACTCCCACTCGATCGAAAAACCGATCACCTACTCGATAGGGCCACGCTCTGCAAATATTGCAAAATGGATCAAACTCATGATAAATAAAACGAAACCGCAAAAAAACTATCTCCATTTACAAGTGCAAATCTTTCTTCACCGATGAAAATTCATTGTCGTTAACTTAATTCGCATGTAAGCTAATATTCCCAAAATGTACTACTAGTGTAAAAGAACCTTCAAAAAATGTGCGTAGTAATTAAAAATGGTGAAAACCAACTCCTCCTCGACAAGAGATTTTTAAGATCCACTAACTAACAAGTCTCTTCAAGTGGATATTAGTAAATATAGTAAGCCTTTCAGGAAAGCAGGAAGACAATTCATAGCAAAGAAAAAGAACAAGTGCCTTTAGATTAAGGGAAAAAAAAAGGGTACCTTGTCTTGAATCATAGGAGAATCATCTGCAAACCACGTGTCTTCTCTCGGATTGGCAGTGAGCAAAACATGAATTTATGAACAACACATTTTTATTGGATTTTGAAACACCCTTAATTGCGTCCGAAAGATTTGGTTCTGAAGCTCGCTTCATTAGAACAAATGGTAAATCCACCGATTTTACAAGAGAAGCCTGATCCAATAAAGCTTTAAACAAACAAAGGTAAAGTGATTAATTACCTTGCAAAAATTGGATCCGAGATACTTTGCACCGTGCATGATTTAATAGTCATGCCAATCATTATTAGGGTCACCGCACGAGGAGCTAGACTTTCATGGAGTGCGATGAAAGGGAAAACAAATCAAATGCGTCACCAAATAGTAAAAAAAAAAAAATTACACTACACAATGTGACATGTAAGGATATAACATGACAATATATTCAAAGATGACCCAAATTCAAGACATTGAAAACAAGCTACATAGAATTATTACAATTAAAGTAAAGATTCAAGAGACATCAAACAATAGGAAGTTGAGAGGATTAAATTTAATACTTTTGGAATATAAGCTTGAATTGTTTGAGACTTGCAAAATACCACGTGATCAGTTTAAAACATAATTATACCACCCAAATTGAGAAGGTCCATCTAACCCATATAAGAACGCACACAAACATCGATACCAATTCATGCAACCATCCCATTTCACTAACGATCATACTTCATACATAACATTTGTTGGTAGATTGTACAAGTAAGGCACAGAATAATAACTTTAAGATCATCATGGCAAACCTTTCACGATATAAATTTACAAAATGAGCTTACAATTCACTTAACCCACTCATAACTTCCTAGAACGCACTATAATCCCATAACAACCATACAATTTAAAATTACTCAACTACCAATGAACTTCCTAGAACGCACTATAATCCCATAACAACGATACAATTTAAAATGATGGCTTTCGCTAACACGTATCGACCACTAAAAATCATATGAATTTCCATTAAACTAGTAATGTGATCTAAAACGCTACCACATGAAGAAGCAGAAAAATCATCCAAGGGAACTCTTTTGCCTAAACCAAATGGCATAGTACCATGAACACTAAATCGAAATTCGAAAATCAACTTCACCAAGACTTTTTTTTTTTTTGAAGAGAACTTCACCAATACTTTGATCACTTGAAATTCGCAAATAATTTTGATAAGACTATTCAACGTGAAATAGAATGTAAAATGTTGCAATTGTAAAGAAGCAATAAATTACTTCATATAAGTGCTACCAACACCCAAATTTTGTCGAGGCACATTAGAGAAACATTATTTATAATAATTCGTGTTCTTTTCTATTTTATACCGGATCAAAACTTTGATCAATGGCATGCAGTCGCCTATCTTTACAGAATATGAAAGTTAGGCTATATAGAAAATCTATCAATCTGCATTATTTCACATCACAGTATCAGCTATTTTTCAACAAAATATATGCGCAAAAAAACTCACTATACATACATTAATACACGTTGTATCACTACGAGCAATCTTCAATGAGCGAGCTATTTATGTGGCACTTCGCTATAACGAGTAAAACATTTCGGATTGCTTCATGCACGTGCTTTGCATTTGATACCATAAAGTAAATAGAAAATCACACACTCTTAACAAGGACTAAACCTAAAGATCTAAGATGATCTAAACATGCACTTAACTTTGACGACTAGAACCAAATAAGAAACTTACCCCACTGCCAAGCAAAGCGAGCCACATTGTCCACCACATTGACAAGAAGAAATAATTCATTGTTAGGATGTATACTATGATAGATCACAAAGGCAATGAAAAATTTGCATTTCTATGATTGATAACCACCTCGTGAGCCCAGTCGTCCTTTTCCATCATGGCAAGTTGAGGAACCACTACAACTTAAAGATGGCCAATACTTCAAGTGCTTCAAGCAACGGTGCTATCTCGCAAGACCAAAGAAAATGTAAGAAAAGCAAAGATCTTGCCTAGTCTTAAGCTAACTTGATATCATGCTTGATGTCTCTTTAATCCCGAACTAGCAAGCAATTTTATTGTCACTTCTCACGCTTGTCGACTCGGCAAACCATTGAGCCATGAGACAACATAGTAGCCATAGAACCGACATGGTCTTCTAATAAGTAGTAAAAAAAAAGTAGCCAACAAATAGGGAATACCTCCTTCATATCAAATCTGGGTCCGCGCAAGATGATGGCCATGTTCCATCATTGTAATCATCCACAAATCCATCTGCCATACAAGAAGTAGTAGATATGATCCAAATCATCTAATAAATGAGAATCAAAACCTATCATTAAAAACGTCTAATGAGATTTTTCTTTGTCCAAATTATGCAAATATAAGTTTGAGCTAAAGCGAAAGCAATGAATCCTTTGAGGTTTCAATCCAAGTTGTTTTTCTTTAGGTTGGTCAAGTGGTTTTCAAGTAAGCATGTTACAATCCAACGATGTTGCCACCCATCTCGTGACAAGGAAAAGGTAGAAATCAAAGTTAAAAGAGCAAGTGACACAAAACTCTTCTAAGGCTCACTGAAATTCACAAACTTGCATAGAACATCAAGAAACTATAGTAAGGGACATATATCATGTCACCAGTTAGCAAACGACCCAAACCATGTAAGATATTTTGTCGATTGTGCTAATTAAATGAAGAAAATAAGGAATACATGGTCGGAAAACAATGAAAAATGAGGAAGGATATATTGGGAATGATAACTGGAAACAGAAATTAAACAAATAAACAAATCCTAGACCACCAAAACTATTAACACCGTCCTTTGATTGTGGTGATAACTCAAACAGCTTCGGTTGAGCAACCGATATGATATAGGTTGAGAAATATTCAAAGCATGAGTTGGTCCTTGGTATAGCACACCAAGTTTGGCTACAGAAATCATATTAGAAAAGAAAATAAACAAATCCTAGTCAAGCTTAAGTCTAAGATAAACACTTTTGACACAAAAAAGTAACAGATACAATACATTTTCTCTCATGCGCTTAATAGTTAATATCACAAGAAAAGCATATAACAATCAACACTAGTCCGTGACTCGGTGATAAAGCGAGAATAGAGGAAGGGGATTCATGTAACCACAAATGTAGGCTGGGATAAGGCAAACAACTCTCAACACTCTACAATCCTAAAAAACTTGAAATGTTTTTAATTTGTGGAGATGATGGAGAGTCGAAGACCGAATTTAAGCTTCAGCGATTGAAATTCTCCCAACTTCGGAAAACTTGGAACACAAAACTTCAAAGATCAAATCCGAGAAAATCGCGCAAGTAAATGAAGATACAAAACTTACTTAGAAGCCAATATCTTTGATGATATAAACCTCCTAATCAAGTGAAACTATAGTCTATAAAATTGTATTAGGATGAAATTTATAGGAAAAAATGATCGAGATTGTATTTGGATTCAAATGAAAAAGAAAAGCAAAGGACTCGAGACCCAAAAAGTATGTACCCTTATCACCAGATCACCGTGCATAAAAGGAATAACGAAGCCCCAAAACAATTCAATGCCACCAAAACAATGTCAATTTCAAAGCCAGGCCACAAGGACAAAATGTAAATAAAAAAGAATCAAAACCCATCAAATAAACCATGACAAATTAAGCATTTTCAAACTAAACTTCTAACAAATACATTTTAATAAAAAATCAGCTCTTCAAACAAATCAAATTAGCACAAGTTATAGAACAAAATGCATGCAAAATCAATCATTTCTTCAAAAGAATTCAGACTTTCAATAACATATGTTCACAACCAAGAAAACAGAAAACAATCAAAACCTAAACAAAAATATGACAGATGAATAATACTAAAATTAAATGGTTCTCGCTTTGGAGATGGCGAGGTACGGCGGCGACGGCTTAGGGTGCGGCGACGGGTTAGGGTGCGGCGAACATCGGCGACGGCTTAGGGCTTTGGAGGCTCCAATCTCCCAAAACGACGACGCAGACCCGACGACGGCCTCGTCGCAACCTCAATCGCAGCGACGTCGAGATTTAGGGTTTGGGAGAGAGATTTCGGTGAGAGAGAGAGAGAGAGAGAGAGAGACGGTGAGTGAGATCCAAGAGTGAGAGAGCGGAGAGAGAGAGAGAGAGAGAGAGAGAGAGAGAGAGAGAGAGAGAGAGAGAGAGAGAGAGAGAGAGAGAGAGAGCGGTGACGGTGAGAGAGAGAGAGAGAGAGCGGTGTGACAGTGAGAGAGAGAGAGCAGAGAGCGGTGAGAGAGAGAGCGGTGAGGGATAGAGATTTCGTTGAGAGAGAGAGAGCGGTGAGGGAGAGAGAGATTTCGTTGAGAGTGAGAGAGAGAGAGGGAATCGGAGAGAGATTTCGAGAAAGAGAGAGAGAGTTCTATTGTGGTTGGTCCCCATTTTTGGGGCATCTAGATCGAAGCACGCACGAATCTCGAGATTTGATGAACGGTTATAAAAAAAAAAAAAGTTTTGGTGGGAATGTTGGCGCCATTATTTAGAGACGGAATTTAATTCCGTCTCTATTTCCGTCTCTATTTCCGTCTCTGATCTCTCTCTATTCCGTCTCTGAATTAGTCCGTCTCAATTCCGTCTCTAACCACTTTTTCTTAGCAACGGAACTTAATTTCGTTGCTAATTCCGTTTCTAAATATCATTTTTCTTGTAGTGATTATGACCGTTAATCCTCGAAATTAATGCTAATCCTAGTTTAATTAATTTTGGCCATTATACACATATACATCGGTCATATCCTCTCGATTATTACATGTATCTCGATGCGAATCCCACGTCACGGGTCACTGATCCTTATTAAGGAAATTAAACTAGGATTAGGATTTTGGGTCGTGACAACATGATACACACCTTTTTGGATATGTTTTTTATTTTAATGTGAAAATCAACATGGCTTTACTATTTTCATTGTTAAGCACCCAATCCCTTTTACAAAATATAGATTATCATTTTTTATTATTAAATAATAAACACACTTACAATTTTATTATAATTTATTTGTTGCAAAATATGATTTTTATTAATTTCAATATATGAATAAGGGAACTGCTAGAGTAACCCACTTTGAGCATCGACTCTAGGCACCGACCCAGTTAGATGTCGTGCAATACACACATCGAGATGTGTGCGTGTGCATCTCGAGGCGAAACACACAGCATCCGACTGGGTCGGTGCCCAAAGTCGATTACTTTTGCATTTTCCTCATGAATAACTCTTAAACAAATAAATAAATATACTTATGTACATATAGTTATAAGGGACTAAAGTTGATAATTCTTTAAATGTAGTTGGTCAGCTAGGAAAGATAGAATTTGAAGAAGTCAGAAGAGTATAGTTGGTAAAACAAATATGCCACAACAAAAAAATTTATATAATAATAATATTTTAATTTGTCACTACCTGAATGATGCTTTTGACTAATCAGAAGTAAACTACAGAGACCAAAGGGTATATTTTTGAAACCACGGTAACTAAATTAGTACATATTATAGTAAGAACTAATCGAATGATGCTTTTGACTAACCAGAAATAAACTACAGAGATCAAAGGGTATATTTTTGAAACCACGGTGACTAGAATAGTACATATGATAGTAAGAAAAATGCTAGAATGACAACAACAAAGTCACACCACAAGACACATTGGCTCACAAGAGCCATCCATGCGACCTCGACCCGTGTGTTATGCATCGGGATTTGTGTATGCTCGCACCTCGAGGTGCACATGAATGACTCTTGTAAGACAATGTGTCTTGTGGTGTGACTTTGTTGTTGTCATTCTAGCACTTCTCTTATAGTAAACCTCAATGACCAATTCGCAATTTACCCATGTTCGAACTGCTATGAGTTTGGCTTTAAATGCAACAGTAATATTTAATATTAGGATGATCATATGTTTTCTAACATTCATAAAGAAAAGAATGTTTTCGAACAAACATTTGGAACACAATGGTACATAGCACCACTAGATGCCATCGACGGTCTGTAATCAAGGAGTTTTTTATTTAAGAAAAATAGTTAATTTTATAATTTTAGAAAAAACTTCTAAAAAAAAAAATCTGTAATTAGAAGGTTTTTCATGTGTTTTCTTAATTAAAGAGTAAGTGATAAAAACAACTTCTTACAGTAAATTTATCACAAAAGCAATTTTACGTACTAATATTACATTAAGACGTCATATATTAAACAGTGTGGTAGAAAATAAACGATCGATTTATATAGCGTTTAATATCTGTAGTAAAAATTAAAATTAAAGGAAGAGGTTATAATGACACCTCAAATTGTCACCCTTAAAGTCATATCAGAGTGAAGTGGCGTGCAGACCCACGTGAAAATGGATGTACGCACATAATTCTTAGTGTATAATACATGAAGTGTGTATCTTGAGGCACGGACGAACGCTCTCAAAGACGCGGGCCCGCACACCAAATCACTAGTATGACTAATTTAGGCCAACTTTGGAGTGTCATTATGTAAAGCATTTTTTTTATATATAATATCATCAAGTGGATCTTAATAATTATAAATCTACGTACTAATGCATGTATGTTTTAGTGAAAGTGTACGTAAATCAAGTTAAATTATTAGAGAGGTTTAGCACATGTAGTGGCAATTGTAAAGGGGTATTTAGGGCACGCACATCGGCACATGGGCACAAAGGGACCACTAGTACTTCTTGTGTGCTCATGAACCCAACCTTATTTAACTATTTTGGTGCCAACTTCAACTGTGTTGGCAAATTCAATAAATGCATTATATATTTATGTGGCATATGGTATCGGTGTATATATCATATATCATATGTGGCCAACCTTCACAATATTTCGAGCATCGAAATCGGATCGTACACTTTCATTATGTGTACATATGGTGTGTGCCTCAACCAGTAAGCATGTGTGACCCTTGTACCATGTCCATCACATCCATATCGACTTAAAATTAATTAGGTGCACCCATTTGCCCCATTTATATTGCATATTGCCTCGCATGGACGGATCAACTTTGCTTCTTTAATTAAGATATATATTAACCCATTTGATAGCCACACATGCAAATTTCTAGGTTAATTAATACATACATACACTATTATTCAATCTCGCTAGAATGACAACAAGAATGAAGTCACACATGAAGTTACATCGAGCCTTCAAGTCATTCATGCGAACCTTAGGATGCAGGCATATAAGGATCCTAGTGCTTAACATGCAGGTCGAGGCCTCGTGGACAACTTTTGTGGGCATCCTAATATTCCCCCCCCCTCCTCCTCTCTCTCTCTCTCTCTCTCTCTCAAACAAACAACTTTATTAAATCAACTTAAACTTGTATTAACTTTGTACATAACAAACTAACCTTTGATTCTTTATATAGGTACCCACAAACCAATCTCGTAATCCGACTAGAACATTAAAACATTATTCAAAAACAAATCTAAATCTTAATTGGACTTAACTAACAAACACATAACATAATTGGACTCAAATTAACTAATATTAATCCTACTTGGACTCCTGGATTATGTTTTGAAATTAGACTTTGAAAAAGCTTATGATCATGTCGAGTGAGGATTCTTGGATGTTGGCTCAGAAAGGCTTCGAACAAAGATGGATTACCTTAAATTTGTTTCCTTCTCAGCGGTCATTAATGGGAAAAACAGGGAGAAGTTTTATGCCTCGAAGGGTCTCACATAGGGGACCCACTTTCACCATTCTTATTCATCATTGTGGCGGATATCATGGGTCGAATGATCGATTCGGTAAAATAAAACAGTCATATCATTAGTCTAACCATTGGAAGGGATAATGTGAATGTTTCTCACTTACAGTTCGCGGATGACTCCCTTCTTATGGTCCATAATGACAACCATTCCCTGTCTAACATACTCTTTATTGTTGATGGTTTTTGTTGAATTTCAGGGCTCAAGCTCAATAAGAGCAAATGTACCATTTCTCGGGATCAATGTGGAGGAACAAAGTGTCGCTTCCTTCGCCACAGACCTGGGTGTTGCAATTGGATCATGACCTATCTCCTACCTAAGATTATTTCTTAGCGCTTCTGCAAGATCGATTTCATTTTGGGTGAAAGTGATCCATAGGATCGAGAAGCGATTGGAGGGGTGGAAGAAAGCTCATTTATTTAAAGGAGGTCATTTATAATTCAATCTGTCTTAAACGTTATTCCTACTCATTTCTTATTTGTTTTTAAGATACCCCAAAAGGTGGTGGATCGGATTGAAAAATGTATGATATGTTAGGTTTAGAGACACCGCAATGACACACTTTATTAATCACTCTAATAAACTCGTTAATTACAATGCGGGGGGTTAACTCTAATTTATAGACTCACATAAGCATACTCATAATCCAACTAGGAGACCCTAAATAGACTCGTACTCTAACTCGAAGTCCTAATCAAACTCAAACACTAATCTAATTTAGATTACAACTCCAACATCCCCCCATAATCTAAATTACCTATATGAATTAAAAAACAAAACATCATCCCCCCATAATTCAGATTGTCATGATCTTCCACTTGATCTTCTCTCGAATGCAGATCTCGACCTCCATCGACGACATCCTTTATCATTCACCCGCCATCTATCTCGCACAGCTTCCTCAATCTTTGAACAAAGGCACAATGCACTCGATTGCCTTTGTCATCAACGACAATATCATGGGTGATCTTACAATCCTGAAGTCGAGCTGGTTGTCCCACACTTCTTTGTGGTCTGCAACTGGTACGCTGGGGTCTAACGTCAATACCAACTGAAGTGAAAGCTTCATCCTCGCATCTAATCGTTGATGGTTGAGCAATATTCTTTCCTTTTATGTCCCAAATCCACGCACTTTTTTCATCAAACTTGACATCTCTCGCTAACAATAACTCGCATTGGTAATCGGATTGTACAATTTGTACGTTCCAATCCTCCCTGGAATATAGCCAATAAATATGACCTTCACGCCTTTGTCATCTAACTTCTTCCTGTTAGCATCAAGAACATGTACATATGCAGTGGATCCAAACACCTTCAAGTGTTTGACACTTGGCTTGTAACCACTCCAAGCCTCTTCTGGGGTTATATGGGACACACCTTTCGTGGGAGACCTATTAAGCAAATAAACTGAACATGCTATTGCTTCAGCCCAAAAAGAATCAGATAGACCTTTGGCTTTCAACATACTATGAGTCATGTCTATAATCGTCTTATTCTTTCTCTCTGCAACACCATTTTGCTGCGGTGTCTGTAGTGGCAGGATCTCATGTTTAATCCCATGACGATAACAAAACTTTGAAAATGTCGAGGATGTGTACTCACCACCACCATATGTCCTCAAAGTCTTGATGTAGCGTCCACTCTGTTTCTCCACAGTTGCCTTGAACTTCTGAAAGCAACTAACGACATCGACTTATTCTTTAAAGTATACACCCAAATCATCCTGCTGCAGTCATCAATAAAAGTCATAAAATATTTGCTTCCTTTTAGTGAAGCAGTCTGCAGAAGACCATAAACATCTGAGTGAACCAACTGTAGTAGAGATTTGGCACGCCTTGGATTGTTGGAAGCAAACGTTCTTCTATGTTGCTCCCCCAAAATACACCCCTCACAAAATTGCTCTGGATGTTGAATCACAGGCAATCCTTTCACTAAATTCTTATGAGTCAGCAACTTCATACTTCTGAAGTTCAGATGACCATATCTTAGATGCCATAACCATGACTCATCAGAAACAATGGATTTAAAACACGGATAAGATCCAATCTTAATCTCAATCTGAAATAACCTATTTTTCAAATGAGACTTAAAAATGATAATACCTTTAGAGTCAAATACAGTGAGATGGCTATCTTTCAAATTCATTGTGTACCCTTTCTCTACACAAGTCGCCCCCCAGCACTCAATAGATTGTTTTTCATTGTAGGCACATAAAGAACATCGTAGATATATCGATGATCACTATTCTTCAACTGAATTAGAACTCTTCCTTTTCCTTTGACTGGAAGTTTCCTATCATCAGCAAACTTGACCTCTGTCGTCATCGACTCATCTAATTCTTCAAACAACTCTCTATTACCACACATGTGGTTGGAGCATCCACTATCAAGATACCACGCGTAGTTTTGTGAACTTTCTTGGCCTGACGAAGCCATAAAAAGTGTCTGGGTACAATCATTGCCTTGAGCAAATGACACATGCTCGGCAGATTTGGCTTGTTGTTTATTGTTGCAGTCTCTGGCTATATGCCCAAACTTGCGACAGTTGTAACACTGAATCCGATTTCTCTGTTGATCGCGACCGTCTCGTCCACGACCTTTATTTCTATCCCACCACTGCTGATTATTATTTTGACCTCTGCCATTGTTGTTGACTTTATCACGTCCTTTGAACCCATAATTCTTCTTTAGCTTCGGGACAACCGTAGTCTTCAATGCCTGCTCAGTATGCTTGACTTTTTCACATTTTTCATTGATTCGTTGCTCATGTGCTCGTAATGAACCAATGATTTCTTCAACTGACTTGGTCTCATAATCATCCCGGACTCCATAATAGCAGCTACTACGTGGTCGAACTTCGTGGTCAAGGTGCGCAAAATCTTCTCGTTCACATCGAGATCGGCGACATCTTCGCCATTCATTTTTAACTGATTGACGATTGTCTGAACACGATTGGTGTACTTCTCTATATCTTCGGAGTCATCCATCTCGATCAACTCGAATTGTCGCCTCAAAGTTTGCAATCGAACTTTCTTGGCTTTCTGTACACCCTTGTAGGACGTCTCTAAAGTGTCCCACGCTTCCTTTGATGTCTTCGCCAGTTGCACTTTCTCAAACGCCACATCATCAAGCGTTTGCAAAATAAAATAAAGTGCCTTCTGATCTTTCTTGCGAAGCTCCTTTTGTGTCGAGGTAGCGGTGGCCCCTGAGTCGTCGAATCCATCTTCAACTATTGTGAGCAAGTCTTGAAAACTGAACAAGACTCTCATCTGAGTGCTTCATCTATCAAACTTCTTCCCATCGAATATTGGAAGAGTAGGTTGAACTTGGCCGTTCCCCGATGTCGCCATAATTCACACCAAATCAAAAATCTCAATTTTGATTTTAACTCTTTGTCGCACACACTTTTGAACAAATTGTTCAAATCTTCGTTTCTTCTCCAAAACAAGAAACGGGCACGCTTCGATCTCTCAATAGATGCGAAACCCAAATTCTTTGTTCGATCTTGAACAAAGTCTTACACCGTAGATCTAAAATCTCGGTCTCACTCTCACAGATCTCAGGATCTCACTTTTGCTCTGATACCATGTTAGGTTTAGAGACACCGCAATGACACACTTTATTAATCACTCTAATAAACTCGTTAATTACAATGCGGGGGCTTAACTCTAATTTATAGAGTCACATAAACATACTCCTAATCCAACTAGGAGATCCTAACTAGACTCATACTCTAACTCAAAGTCCTAATCAAACTCAAACACAAATCTAATTTAGATTACAACTCCAACATTGTGGGATCGATTTGATGAGGCGGGTAGTAGTTCATTGGTTGATTGGCAAATAATTCGTAAGCCTAAAGAAGACGACAGTCATGGTGTTAGCAACATCACTAAAAGGAATCATGGGTTTTCATGAAATGGCTATGGCGTCTTCCTCACGAGACTAATTCACTTTGGGCAGAGATCATTAAGAGTAAATACGGTGTTCGACGGAATGGATGGGACACTAATTTAACAAAGGGAGTAATCTATCATTGTCCTTGGAGGGCTATTAGTTCTTTATACCAGCAATTTCTAGCATTTTCTCGTTTCTCTCTTAAATCTGGTAGTATGATATTTTTTTAGCAAAACCCTTGGCTTTATGAACGACCATTGCAATTGGATTTTCCGTTGTGCTATGTTGTTTCCTGCAGTATGGAAGCCTTGATTGCGGAACTTGTGAAAGCTACTAATGACGGTAGGGGGTCCATTGAATGGGACTTTAACTTGAGACTACAAATTAATCAGGATACAACGGCACAATCGGAGACGTTAAGCAGAACTATAGCACGTATTGTTTTTCAATGGGATGGGGAGGACTCTAGAGCATGGCGCGTTGATCCTTCCAGGATCTTTTCAGTCAAGTCAGCATTCAAAGCTCTGCCTGACCTTTAGTCGATAGGGACATTTCAATCCTTTCGATCACTTTGGAAATAGCCGACACCACCAAAAGTGAAATTCCTTATCTGGCTAGTTATTCAGAGAAAATCAACGCCGCTTCAATTTTACAAAGAAGGAGACCGGACATGGCCCTATCTCCATGTCACGATCCAAATAACTAATACACGTTTAATTCGTAGATCAGGACCAAATGACTCGTGACGTGGGACCCGCAGCGAGATACGTGTCACTACCGAGGCACGGTGGCCGAGGTAAATGTTATATTTATGTGTTGTATACCTAGTGTACTGTATATGTGTAGACTACTAAGTCAATTCTACGGGTATGCAGATACCGAGATGAGCGGTGACGTGCCTCGTGTTGCGTGCCGACGTGGACCCGATGTAGCAGCTCGTAGGGTAAGCGTAACTAGTTCAATTATATTGCAAAAAAAAAAAAATTGATGATATATGATTAGTGGTTTATATGTGACCACATCTACTAATATATATGGCTAAGGGCCTAAATTCAAGAAAAAAAACATACATCACTAGATATACATCTAGATACACACACACACATCTCTAGAAAGGGTGTCAAGTATTGGTGTCACTTGAGAGTGACACAAGGGACAAGTGGTGTGAGCAAGACCACCCGATGTGCCTCGAGATACGTGTGTGGGTTGAGATGTGTGACTCACATTCAAGCCAACCCAAACCATATATATAAAGTCAATTCACACCTCAAAGTCCAAACTTATCTCCTTTTCCTTCTCAAAAACAAAAAACGAAACATAAGAGAATAAGAAGAAGAAACAGAGGCCAAAGAAGAAGAAGAAGAAGAGAAGGAAAAAAAAAAAAAAAAAAAAAAAAAAAAAGGGACCGACCGAAGAGGCAATCAAGGTAAGTTGTTATTGTTGTTGTGGTTTGTTGTTGTTGTTGTTGTTGTGTCGAGTTGGGGGACTCGGACGAATTGCCATAGCAGTTCGTCCGAGATCGAGGAAGGAAGGGGAGTAGTCTCCCCTGCATATGAGACCCAACCTGGGGTTGGGGATGGAAGCCCAACCCCAGCGAAGAAGAAAAAAAAATCGAAACAGAGCAACTGCTCTGTGTGTCGAGAGGTAGGGGATGACACTGAATCGGGTCGGTTCGGCCCGGTTCCACCCAAACCCAAATTTAAAAAAAAAAAAAAAAAAAAAAAAAAAAAAAAAAAAAAAAAAGAAAAATGGAGGAAAATTGGGAAAAATTCCATAAAAATTAGGAGAAATTTCGAAAAATTATATTTCGACAAAATAAATAGAAACTGATAAATTTCTAAGAAAAATAAAATATTTGAAATTTCGGACTAGACTTTTACGGTGTTTTTACCTCGAAAAACGCAAAATTGGCAAATTGGTCTCGAATTCGATTTCGACCAATTTAGGAATTTTACATAATTAATATTGAATCTAAATTGATAAATTGTCAAATGTTAGGACCCTAAAGGAGCTATTACGGGGTGTTGGGTGTGTACAGTAACGCGACGAGAAGCCGGATAGCTTAGGAATTGTTGGGGTATGTAAGTAAACTGAGTGAGACATTTATTTACATTTCATTCCATTTATTTATTCATTCTCAGTTATTCGAACTGAATTTACCTTTGAAATACATATGCTATGCCTTGTTTATTTCTCATTTTATGACGTTGCTCACATCATACTCTATTGTTTATATACTATCATTGATTCCAATTCTTATACTTTGTCATGTTGATTGTTGTGTTTGGAAGTCAGTGATATAGCATGCTATTAGGTTAGTTTGTTTATTTTGACTATAATCCTTTGTGCATTAGTATGCAATTACATCTCTTGGATTCTATTACCGAGTCATTATTGAAAGTGAAAGTGGTTCTTGTGGTTAGGGTCATTTGATGATAGAAATTTAGCTTTCATACGGAGGTCACTAGACTTTCCAGGATGTTAGGGAATTTCTCCACTACCTTGCATGACACACGGGATAACGTGCCTCGAATGAGGTAACCGGACCTCGGGGTTTGTTGGCGCAAGAATAACTTGGGTGAACATGACGAGTTTTAAAACTCGGATATGTTAGCAAGTATACATTCCGGTGACGACTAATTCACTTGGAATAGAAAAGGCGTAATTGTAAGTACGACCTTTTGACATTATGATATAGAGCTCAATTTGTAATGAAATGATATAGAGCAGAGCTCGCATTGTAGTGGAAAGGCTGATGTGACGTAGCTCACGGCCGACCGACCCTAATCCATTACTGCTTAGCCTTGAGTCAGTTTCATATTTGGTTAACTCAAGTATCTCTTTGCATGATGTTTCTTTCAGCTTAGTTGCTATTTAAATTATGCCATTTGATACTTGTTGCCTGTTTGGGAATGTGGATCGATGTCTCTCAGTATTACTTAAATAACTTCATGTACTCACCGTCTAGTTTGTGACGGTGGGTGCAGATCAGACGAGTAGCAGACCGGGCAAGGAGAAGATTGGTGTCCGCTCTGAGTCAATGGTGGAGGACTGCTACGACATATTTTTGTACGTTTTATATTCTTTTGTATTACATTTTCTGTGTATATGATATTTTTCCTTTTGGGTTGAGTGATAGGAACATCTGACTAGACACATGTTATATATATCACCACTTTTGTTTATATATGCATGTGATCTCTATTTCCTAGTTTTTCCACAATAGGTTAGGCCTCGGGATCTAATTTCCACCAGTAATGAAATAAGTTATGCTGAATAACTCGTTAGGTAGTTGAACTATCTAGTTGACTGTAGGTGGTATCGTGTTTTTAATACTGAATAATTTGTAGGTTTTTAGGTGTTTAAATAAGGCTGACTAGTTCCTTGTTAGGTCATATATGGGAGATTAGGGCTTAATTAGGGATGAGGCCAGACAGTGCCTTTATTTAGAGAAGGGGTCGTCACACTCTACTTGTTTGTGTTTTGTATTATAGGAGTGGGGAGATGCTGGATCATCTCTTTATTCATTGTCCAGCGGCTAGGTTTCTTTGGCTAAAATTGTGCGGAGAACTTAATTAGGAGGCTATTCAATGTTGTTAGAAAATCTTTGAAGACGGGAGAGTAATGCTCGGCTATACCATGAAGAATACTCTGTGGAGCTGCTGAGCTCATGCCATTATTTGGTGTATGCGGGGGAACAAAATGCTAGGATCTTCAAAGAGGAATCGACGTCGTTTGCGAAAATATGGGATGGTGTCAAGTTGAACATTGCTAAATGGTTATTTGTGAACAAGACATTTAGAAAATGTGGGATAAATGGGTTGTCGAACTGCTGGCAACCTATGTAGGAGGCAGGTATTACGTGAATTGGAATGTCTTGGGGCGAGTTTTCGGCTTAGATTTTTCATGGTTGTGGGATCTTCCTAATGATGTTACATGCTCACTCTCATCTATTTTTTAATGGTTTTCGAAACCTTGGTTGAAGGTTAAGAACACGGTTAGGAAAATTGGACTTCTCTTTCTCATTGATGATTTGATAAATATATACATGATAGTCAATGAACTAACTTGAATACAAGATAAACACCAGAGATACTTGCTAACTATGAGGATACTAACTTGCTAGTAATGAGGAGATAAGATAGGAATGACAAAGAACTAATGTAACCAATATATATATATATATCCTAAGTTCAGTAACTAACAGATTAACATCAGAGATGATAGACTTCAACACTCCCCCTCAAGCTAAACAGCATAAATGTTTATGAGGTTGAGCTTGCTGCATAAGGACTGGAATGGTATCTTCGGAAGTGCCTTTGTGAGGATGTCAGCTACTTGATGCTTAGAAGGAACATAGTGTAGATTTATAAGATTGCTATCAACCTTCTCACTGATGAAATGACGATCCACCTCAATATGTTTTGTGCGATCATGATGGACAGGGTTAACTGCAATACTCAGGGCTGCTTCATTATCAGAATGGAGATGAACAGGATCGTTACTTGGTATATTGAGACAGTGTAGGACTCTTTTTAACCAGAGACCTTCACAGATTCCATGAGCTAGAGCTCGATATTCTGCTTCTGCACTACTCCGTGAAACAACTGATTGTTTCTTGCTCCTCCAAGTAACCAAATTACCCCAAACATATGAACAATATCCAGAGGTAGATCGTCTATCTGTTTGAGATCCAGCATAATCAGAGTCAGTGTATACATCCACACTTCTACTCTGATTTTTCGTGAAGAACAATCCCTTCCCTGGACTTCCCTTGAGATATCGCAGAATTCGAAATACAGCTTCCATATGAGATTCCTTGGGATGACTCATGAACCTACTGACTAAACTTACAACAAAACCAATATCTGGTCTGGTATTTGCTAAGTAAATCAGCTTCCCTACGAGCCGTTGATAACGTCCTTTGTCCACATCAGCTTCCTCTTCCTTAGCATCGAGTTTTAAATTTGGCTCCATTGGTGTCTCTGATGGTTTGCACCTAAGCATTCCAGTCTCTTCCAAGAGATCCAGAGTATACTTACGTTGAGACACTGAAATTCCTTTATGAGATCGTGAGACTTCCATTCCCAAGTATTTTAGTTGTCCAAGATCTTTAACTTCAAATTCCATGGCTAACAATTGTTTCAACTTTGATAATCTCTCTTTCATTGTCACCGAGTTATCACAATATCATCAACATATACACTTAGGATTGTGATCTTTCCATCGTGTCATGTTTGGAGAATAAGGTATGATCGACTTGACTTTGAGAATAACCAATCCTTCTTAAAACAATGGAGAACCGAAGTCGAACCAAGCTCGAGGACTTTGTTTTAATCCATACAAAGATTTCTTAAGCTTGCAGACTTTCCCTTTTGAGTGCTGATCCTCAAAACCAGGGGGAATATCCATGTAAACTTCTTCTGAGAGATCTCCATTTAGGAATGCATTCTTCACATCAAGTTGATGAAGTGGCCAGTCTAGGTTTGCAGCTAGTGAAAGTAGCACTCGAATTGTGTTCTGCTTGGCAACTGGAGCAAATGTCTCCTGGTAGTCGATTCCATAAGTTTGAGTATATCCTCTAGCAACTAACCGAGCCTTTAATCTCTCAACTGAACCATCTGCATTGTGCTTCACATTGAACAGCCATTTACATCCAACTGTTCTTTTCCCAGGTGGTAGAGTGGTGATCTCCCAGGTATTGTTCTTTTCCAAAGCCCCGATCTCCTCATAAGTTGCCTTCTTCCACTCGGTGATGCTTTAGAGCTTCTTTGAACTGTTCTAGGAATGTTGATTTTATCAATGTTAGACACATAAGCTCTGTATCGTGAGGAAAGCTTGCCATAGTAGATAAAATCTTTCATCGATATGGTATATGAGTTCTCTCGGTTCTTCTCAATGCAATAGGCATCTCATTAACAGTAGATTTTCATAATTTTGAGAGGCATTTGAATCGGGCATACCTTGTTCATTTGACGGTGGAGTTGAGGCGATGATGATTGACGATCTCTGAGGTTGAGTCTGTTATGTATCCGGAGTCCGAGAGGGATCCGGTGGTGTTGATTGTACAAGTACTTATATGATCATGTTGGATATTTGTAGGAAAGTATGTAACACTAGTGTTCTCCCCCTCACATAGATACTGATTTTGAGATTCTAACAGTGAGTTCTCCCCCTGAATCGAAGAATTAGGATAGAAAGGCTTGTTTTCAATAAATGTAACATCCATAGTGTGAAAAAATTTTCGCAAGGATGGGGAATAACATTTATATCCTTTCTTAGTTGGAGAATAGCCTACAAATATGCATTTTAAGGATCGAGGAGCTAACTTACTTTGATCATAAAGATGGACAAATGCAGTGCAACCAAATAGTTTGGGAGGGATGTTTGAAAGAAGTTGTGTTTGAGGAGGAAACTGTGTAGCAAAGTTTGGCAAGGTGTTGCAAAATTCAATACTCGTGAAGGTAATCGATTGATGAGATAGGCTGCAGTGAGGACTGCTTCACCCCAATATTGTTGTGGAACATGTGTGGTGAACATGATCGAACGAGCAACTTCAAGTAGGTGTCTGTTTTTCCTTTCAGAGATTCCATTTTGTTGTGGTGTTTTGACACATGAGCTAGTGTGTACAATGCCATGAGAGTTGAAGTAATCACCTAATATGGAGTTAAAATATTCACGTCCATTATCAGAGTGAAAAATTTGTATATTGGTTTGGAATTGAGTTTGAATCATGACATGAAACTGTTTTACAAGGTTACAAGCCTCTGATTTATGTTTCATAAGGAAGACCCAAGTGAGCCTAGTGTGATCATCGACAAACAAGAGAAACCATTTAGCATTTGTAATAGTTGAGATGTTTGAAGGACCCCAAATATCACTATGAATCAATGTAAATGGTTTAGATGCTTTATAAGGATTCGGCACATATGAATTTCTAGTATGTTTAGACAATTGACACACATCACAATTCAAGGAATGTAAATCTTTATTTTTAAATAAGGAAGGAAACAGTTTAGAGAGATACATGAAGTTAGGATGACCAAGTTGAGAATGTAACAACATGATTTCTCTATCGACTTATTGAATTGTGACCAGCAAGGAATGTGAAGGAGATGAATGTTGGAGAAGATACAAGCCAGACTTTAATTCAGCACTGCCAATCATCTTCCCCGAGTCCCTGTCCTGAAAAACACAAGAATTCTCTGTGAATTGAGTGAGGCAATTCAAATCTCTATTTAGCTTATAAACAGACAGTAAATTGCAATCCAACTTGGGAACATAGAGCACAGATTTGAGTTGTAGAGCAGAAGAGATGTTCACTGTTCCAATGCCTACAACAGATGAGATTGAACCATCGGCTATAATGACTGAGATCGACTTGGTACAAGGTGAGTAGGAGGCAAACAAATCACGATTACCAGTCATATGATCAGTGGCTCCTGAGTCTACAATCCAAGAGGAAGTGCAGGCCATTTGAGAGAGAAAATCCATAGGAAAGTACCTCCTTTGATAGTGAGAGCATTTCCATTTGAAGGAGAACTACGAGAAGCTTGTTGAGACCGGCCGATCGGACTTTGTAGGAGCTCTAATTGCTCCTTACGAATAGTGGAGCAGAGACGAGATTTCCCGAGATTCTTGATCGGAGGAGGCTTTCGAGGCTTCCAATCGATGGTTTCCCATGGATTTGCCACAAAGAGTCACGAGTGTGTCCCGGTTTGTTGCGATGATCGCATAAGGTCATTTACTTTGCCTCCTAGTAGTAGAGACTTTAGCGGCATGATTGTCACTTGGAAATGGAGAGTGCGAGCCATCGAAATGGCACTTGGTGTGGTAGAGTCTCCCAACATGATCTTTCGCCGACTCTCTTCGTATCGAATCACTGAGAAGGCCTCCCTGATTGAAGGCAATGGCTTGGTGCTAAGGACTCTACCCCGAGCTTCATCAAGGTCTTTGTTGAGTCCAGACAAGAATTTGAATACCCTCTTAGTCTCGACAATGGATCGGTAGAGTTTTCCATCCTCTGGACACTTCCACTTGTGAGTGTCTATACGATCAATTTTCTGCCAATGTCGGGTGAGTAAGCTATAAAATTGTGTGACTGAGAGATCACCTTGTTTGAGTTCATGAAGAACACTTTCAGTTTCAAAGATCTCGATGTATTCTCGAAGCTGGAGAAGGTGATCTTGGGCGCTTCCCAAATTTCAAATGCATTGTAGTATAGAGTAGGAAGTTCTCACCAATTTCGGGGGTCATGGAGTTGATGAGCCACGACATTACCATATTGTTGTTGGCCTTCCAAGTTTTGTAAGTAGGTTCATCATCCTTTGGAGCAATGGTTGATTACGTGAGGAGATCATCTTTGCCCTTCCCACGATGAACATAAGGATCGATTGAGACCACCAAATAGTTTTGGCCATTGAGCTTATGGTTTGTAATATGAGCGAGAAAAAGGATCGGGAATGGGAGAAGATGAATGTGGTTGTGAGGATGAGGAGACTTCATTAGAAGAAGAAGAAGAAGAAGAGGTGAGTCCATGGATCTTATTCCCATACTTCGCCATGAAGGCGCTCGATACCATGAAGGTTAAGAACACGATTAGGAAAATTGGACTTCTCTTTCTCATTGATGATTTGATAAATATATACATGATAGTCAATGAACTAACTTGAATACAAGATAAACACCAGAGATACTTGCTAACTATGAGGATACTAACTTGCTAGTAATGAGGAGATAAGATAGGAATGACGACAAAATAATGTAACCGAGTATATATATATATATATCCTAAGTTCAAGTAACTAACGATTAACATCGAGAGATGATAGACTTCAACATTGGTCAATGGCGAACCACTTTTTGTTTATGGCTCTGAGGGGTTTAAAGAAGGGGCAGGGATGAAACTAGATGAATCTAAGTAGAAAACTGCAACATTTTTGTTTTTGAATAGCTGTTATTTTTGTCTATGGGTTGTATAAATAGCATACATAGTTGGCCCACCTTTGTAAATAATTTTTGAATGAGTAAAGTAACTTTCGTTATAAAAAAAAAAAAAAAAAAATCTACTTAGACTCAAACAATTAACTTACTAATTAGACACAAACAATGATTCCTAATTAAATTAAGACATGGAGTTTGAGCCAAAAACTCAACAATCTCTACCTTAGCGAAAAACTCCACCAACTTTATCAATCATCCAATCCAATTGTTGTAGCCACCACGGATAGCAACGAACCACACAACCATTCATACACACGTGCAATCAATCATCGAAAATTGGTCAACCTTCAACCACTTAGCTGCGCATTAATACATATATTCAAACTGATTTGGTTGACCAAACACACAAACATGCGCACACAGCCATACGCGCGCACTAACAAACTGCTCCACCCAAACCATCTTCTTCAATCATATGAACAATCGGACTCAATCATCACATAGATCTTGTCCCACATATCATTCTTCAATCAAAGGGGTAAAACTCACATCAAATACCAAAAACAAATCTCGAGCTTCAAACAACTTCAATTGATGGGTTGTGTAACGACCCTAAAAATCTAACTCGTGCCACATGCCATGTCAGAGTCGTATGTGAGATCCACTCGTCGTGATCCGTATGTCCAAATCTCGGGTGTAGACACCAAGGTATGTTATTTTGTGTAATGCTTGTATTATTTATTACACAAAAGAGTGAACAATTTACAATAATGAATTTCGAAAATGTGTAGGTAAGATCTTACCTCGAGTTTCGTGTCAGTTGGCAGTAGTCGAGGTTGAGATTAAGTTTAATTTGGTGTAAGCTTGGTTAAATATGGCAAGAGAATTGGTTTGTGAGAGTTGGGTATATTATGGAAGAAGTTAAGATTTTTGGGGTTTTGGCGTGACCAAAACCAATGTATTTTAGACATTTTATGAAGATGGACTACTTTGTCGAGAGTTTGGTTCAATTTGGTGGAAAATGGGATCAAAATCAAGCACCGAAAGTCAAAACACGTCAAAATAAAAATTTCGGAATTAATAAATAAAAAGAAATATGAGGGTTTATATATAAATATATATAAAACATGAAATGAAAATCAAAAACAAATATGATTTGTTTCAACGGAACGTTCATTTCGAACATTCCCTACTCGATTTGGGTTTTCGCTCACGAGCTTCTGACATCCGATTCTCGCCCGATTTATTTCCGCAAAATCGTAGAAGATCGCAGACAGTCAATTCGAGTTAAGTTTCTGTGGCATAAATGAAGTATTCAGCTCGTAATTTGGTAAATTCTTAATGCAGTGCATTTCCTCAATTCAATTTGAATTATCGCGATTTTTCCATTTCTTTCGCGGTGTTTCGATAGAAACTGGTATGAATTGTCGTTAATTGATGTATTGGATTGATTTGCGTCAATTTGGGATAAATTTCACCGACATGGGTTAGGGTTTTGATGATTTGAATTAATGCAATTAAGTTGATAACTGTTTTGGAGATGTTTTTATACTTGATATTGGTTTATATTTAGTTTTCGGATGAATTGATTATTGATTTTGATACAATTTGACTCCACGAGCTGTGGAAATATTTTGGTGTTGGTATCGAGTGGTTTCGTGACATTTATTATTGAGTTTTGAGGATTTAATTGCGAAAATATTGATTTGGAGACATTTTCTAGTTGAAAATAAATAAAGTTTGTCAAGTTGACATGCTATATTAGAATATTCGTAACTTCTCCATTTGTGGCCCGATTTGAGTATTCTTGGAGTCTATGAAAAGTACGTCATGAGTACTACAAGTTCCTTCTTGGTTGTCATGACAAATTATGAGGTTTTCAGAGTTAAAACCGTAACTTTAATGGGCTAGTTAATAATACTTATTAAATTTTAAATTAATGTGGTTATTACTTATTAAATTTTAAATTAATATATGAAATATGTCGTAAAACTTATTAAATTTTAAATTAATATATGACTAAGCCTATATGTGAGGATGAGATTAAAAATGCAGTATTCTCTATCCATCCTACAAAAAGTCCTGAGCCTGACGGCTTCTCAGCTAGCTTTTATCACAAATTTTGGGACCATGTCAAAGAGCCAATAACCCCAACTGTCCTGAGCCTGACGGCTTCTCAGCAACTAATATTTTCAATCTTATATGAACTCTGGCGTATTAGTTTGTGTAACGTATCATACAAAATCATCTAAAAAATTCTTGTTCAGAGGCTAAGCAAGATTATGCGCGCCGCTGACTCATCAGTAAAAGCCAAGGCGCATTCATTTCAAGTAGAGAAATTATAGATAACATTTTAATTGCTCTTGAGGCACTTCATTCCATGAAAAAACTCAGTCTTAATGGGAACTCCATGGCCATTAAGATTGACATGAGCAAAGCATATGATAGAGTAGAATGGGATTTTTTGCTTGGCATCATGGAGCGTATGAGATTCCCTCCTATATGGTGTCGTTGGGTCTATAATTGTATTTCAATAGTTACTTATACTATTTTACTAAATGGGAGCCTTTCTCGTACTATCAAGCCGATGCGAGGCCTTCGCCAGGGGGATCCTCTCGGGCTGGCAAAGCCTCCTTCAAGGAAGAGATCTTCTTGTCAAAGGTATGAGATGGCGTATAAGTGATAGAACTCTTCGCTACTATCAGACAACCTTGGCTTCCAAAACCAATTACTTTCAGACCTGGATGTGTGAAGCAGGGATGTTCGAGACGTGTTAGTGACTTAATTGACCAATCCACAATGTCTTGGAACCATGGCCTAATATATGAATTCTTCTCTCCTGAAGACGCAAGGGTTATCACATCCATTCCCCTAAGACAGAATTCTTATCAAGACCGACTAGTATGGCATTACATTAAGTTGGGAGTATATATCGTGAAGTCAAGATACAGATTAGCTAATAGGGAGTTGGAAGAATTAAAGAAGTCTGGACACTCTTCATCATCCACAACTACTTTGCTGGGCACGGAGCAGAAAGGATGGAATAAAATATGGAAGCTGCCATGCCCTCCCAAAGTCAAAATCTTTATCTGGAAGTGCCTCCACGATCTGATTCCTATAAATGAATTTCGGGTAAGAAGAAAGATAGCCAATAAGTCATTGTGTCCTATGTGCCTAGATGATCAGGAAACACTTATTCATCTATTATTTCTTTGCACCCATGTAAGTCGATTTTGGTTGGCTAGTCCTCTCGGCTTGGACACTTCGAGGATACAAGGCAATACCTTCAAAGATATTTGGACATACATTGTTAAAGTAATAGAGGAAAGGGCAGTAGATGAAGGGTTGTGGACATGGTTTACCATGGGGCTTTGGCAACTATGGAAGAGGATGTAAAATAACAAAAGAAAGAAGAAAATAGGAATTTGCCTTACTTTTCATTGAAAAACAACTAGTATATATATACATAGCAAAGGTCAATGTTTCCTTTGATTTAGCTATCCTAATATGCATAATTGATTTGTACATAACATATATGGAATGTTTACATATTTAGTGAAATACAATACACAACTACCATATATATAGATTCATGAATCTTGTGATAAGGTAAGTTTTCTAGCATTCATGAATCTCTTGATATGGTAGCTTTTCTAACACTTCCCCTCAAGTTGGAGAGTGAATATCCAGAACTCCCAACTTGCTTTTCATTATAGAGAAAGCTTCTTTCCTAAGCACCTTGGTGAACACATCAACGAGTTGTTCAGCGGAAGGAACATACTCGATTGTGATTGAACCATCTTGTATCTTGTTTCGAATAAAATGACAATCCATCTCTATGTGTCTAGTTCTTTCATGAAATACTGGGTTAGCAGCAATATGCAAGGCTGCCTTATTGTCACAATATAACAATGCTGGCTTTGGATGCAACACCCTCAAATCCTTAAATAATGATTGTAACCAAGATAACTCACAACATGTACCAGCCATAGCTCTATATTCAGCCTTTGCTGATGATAAAGAAACAATATTCTGATGCTTCGTTCGCCAAGAAATGAGTGAAGATCCCAAGAAAATGCAATAGCCTGTAGTTGACTTTCTTGACATTGGACAACCTCCCCAATCTGAGTCACTAAATGCACGTAGAGATAAATCATTTTTCGATGCAAAAAATAAGCCTTGACCAGGATTGTTCTTTAAATACCGCAATACACGCATAACATCTTCCATATGAGGTTTACATGGTGCCTACATAAATCTGCTCAATATGTGCACTGAATAAGTAATATCCGGACGAGTAATGGTTAAATGAATTAAGCGTCCTACCAGTCGCTTATATAAGGAAGGATCTTTCAATAATCCCCCCAAATCTGATAATTTTAAATTTTGTTCCATAGGAAAATCCGACAGGTTTTGCTCATAAATATCCTCCATCTTTTATGATTCCTAAAGCATATTTCCTTTGTGAAACAAAAATACCTTTTCGTGATCTAGAAACCTCAATGCCTAAAAAATATTTCAAATCGCCCAAATCTTTTATTCGAAAATGATTATGCAGAAATTGTTTGAGTCCATATATGGCAATAGGATCATTACCAGTAATCAAAATATCATCAACATAGATGAGAAGGGTTGTAAAAAATTTTTCTTTCTTACATATAAATAAGGAGTAATCTTGCTTTGGACTGAATAAAACTAGCGTCTTGAATAGCTGTAGAAAATTTTGCAAACCATTGACGAGGTGCCTGTTTCAAACCATATAAGGACTTGTTGAGGCGACACACAAGGTTCTCCCCCACTCAAGACCATGAGGAAGGGACATGTAAATTTCTTCAGAAAGATCTCCATGAAGGAATGCATTGTTAACATCAAGTTGGTGAAGAGACCATTTCTGAGCTGCTCCTAGAGCTAATAAGTAACGTACTATAAACATTTTAGCGGTAGGCGAGAAAATGTCATGATAATCCACAACTTCAAGTTGCGTGTAGCCTTTTGCAACTAAACGGGCTTTATAGCGCTCAAGAGATCCATCTGATTTGCGTTTAATTATGTACACCTAACGACGACCAATAGCCTTCTTATCAGAAGGCGAAGATGTGAGTGATCAAGTATTGTTGGCTTCTAAAGTAGCTAACTCAGATTGCATAGCTTCTTGCCAATGAGGTTGAGATGCAGCTTCCTCATAACACGCAGGCTCAACATCATTAGTAACAGTAGCAATAAAAGAATGATGTTGGGGTGAATAGCGGTGATAAGAGATAAAATTGCAAAGAGAATACCGTGTACCTTTGTTGGGAAATGATGCCGAGGGCGACAATGGTTCGGGAGATGTAACTTGATTGCAAACGTAGTCACGCAAAGCTGCAGGGCAGACATGTGGTCGCTCAGAGCGACGTAGTGGAGTAGATGAAGACGGAGCATCATTAGTGGTAGGGATGGTTTCTACAGGAGTTGATTGAATCGATGAAGTCCCTAAAAGGGAATTTTGCTCTAATATGGCAATAGGTGCAACTGAGTCAATATTAGGTGAGGAAATTGATTATAAGGAAAGTTTTTCTCATGAAATATAACATCTCGACTAGTAAAAACGCGATGTTTTTCAAGATCATATAATTTATAAGTTTTTTGGCCAGCAAGATAACTAAGAAAACACAACGTGTAGCATGAGGAGCAAACTTGTAAGAGATATGAACATTAGTGGCATATGCAAGACACCAAAGACTCGAGATGAGAATAAGAAGGAGTTTTGCCATAGAGATGCTCAAAAGGACTTTGGGGAGAAAGTATCGCTGGGTAACCGATTAATTATATGAACTGCTGTAGAAACACAATCTACCCAAAAATGTGAAGGGAGATTTGCTTGAAAATGGAGAGCTCGTGTAGACTCGATGATGTGTCGGTGCTTACACTCCACAACACCATTTTGTTGAGGGTTGTAAGTACACGAATGTTGATAAATGGTGCCTTGTTGTTTACAAAAATCTCTCAATGAAAAAAATTCTCCTCCATTGTCAACCGAATATTTGCAATATTAGTATCAAATTGGGTTTTCACGAAAGAGAAAAAATTGATAAGTAGATGTTGCATTTCACTTTTACGATGCATAAAAAATACCCAAGTAAAACGAGAAAAATAATCCACAAGAGTCAAAAAATATTTAGCATCAAAAAGAGAAGAAATTTTATATGGCCCCCAAATATCACAATGAATTAATTGAAAAGGTTTAGTAAAATAAATTGAGCTAAGTGGAAAAGGTAGTCTTGTGGATGATTTTTATCATTGCCTCATCAGTCACATTTCTGCATAGCCTCAATGAATAGGTAATTAAAATTGCAGAATTGTAATTCATATTGACTGATTTAATTTTGTAGCTCGAGACCCAGCCACTCATTTAGAGCTTTTTGGAGCATCACCAATATTTGGTGTTTATATTCATAACTCCATAAGATGAAAGGATGTTATAAAGTGAAATATTCACTTTCCAAATCTTTATAGAGATATTGGTAAATAAAAATTAGTGTTATGCGCACAACCTTGCATAATGCTCTATTCATAATTTTAACATCTATAATTGCCTTGACAAATAGTTCTTGTCAAAAATATTATGGCAACATATATATATTCAATCAAATATAGTATTTTTGAAAATATATTAAATAGTTTTCTCATTTGTATGTAAAATAGATAGTATACGATTAAATCCATGTTCATAACTTGATTATTTTATACACAAAACATACTATTTGTATGAGTTGGTGTGACAACCTCCAGGTTGGGTAGCGAGACGAAGTCTACTTAACAACCATGTCTCCTCGAACGGGATAACCCGTCTCCCTTTCAATGTTTAGCTTTATCGGGGACAAGGCTTGCCCACTATCAACTCAAACTTATAGTATTATTTGTATTATAAAAATAAAAAATATAACATAATTATCGTTAATAATTTTAATGAGAAAAACTAATATAAAAATTATATGATCATAAAAAATGTCTTTCAATTAATGGCAAAGCAGGTCGTGCATAAAAATATACTTGATATTTTATAAAAATATTTAACAATACGAGGCGTTGTTACTGTAAGATGAATTTGTCCATAGACAACTTGGAGTGAGTAGCCTCGCATCTTCTTGTTTCTAGCCTATATATTGTTAATGCGTATTTTATTTAAAAAGAATGCATGGCTATGAAACAATGCATAAAATATAAGATTTGACCAAAATTAATCATGATTAAAGTTGAACAAAAAAATCATGATTTCAATCCGTGATGGGAGTAATATTTATATATTTCAAGGTAACGAGATCTAAATTATTCCATAGGAACATAATTAATTGAATACAATAGCTTATTGTGTTACTGTTTAATAAAACTATGGCATAGTGAGTGCTTAATTAAGTTAATAATTAATTATTTCATTTTCGCATGCAAGAAAATTATAAGCAAATAAGAACTCTGGTAACATTAATTAATATGTGACCCAAATGTTCAATCTGTTGCTTTTGTAAGAACAAAAACTAGATATAATTTTTTATTTAAAATATATATTAACTATATATAGCAAGGTAAGGCTTAATCAATTAACATTTATTTTTTTGAACAAGCCAAAGAAAAGAAAATTTATGATGTTTCATGGATAATATATAACACCATTAAAGTGGTCAAGAACGAGCATTGAAAAGTCTCTATCGATTAAACGCAACTCAAAGAAGACATAAAGCTTGGCTCCTATATTGTGAGCTCACCTTCCTAGCTTTCTTTCTTCTTATTTTTTTCCTTTTTTTAATTTTATTTCAGTAATCAAACAAATTTCACTTTGATTTCATAATTAACTAGTCAATTGAGAGACTAGCTAGTAATTTTGAATCATATATAAATCATGCTTAATGTATTAAATGTAATTATAGTAAATAAATATGTAACCAAAAGATATAATTTATGTTGCATGTGTGTATAGACATAATGCGGTGCAAATATAGAAAAAATGTTATAAATATATACTCATATGAGATAGAGAATTTTCTTTTAAGTCAACTATACCTATCAAAGTCATTCCCCACTTCAAAAGCTAAAGTTTAGGATTTTTTTAACAAAAACAAATGCCAATGACAGTTAATAAAATAAATATATATTAATCATGAAATACTAAACATTGTAATTACTAAACCAAAATCACTATATGATATGGTTTCCTTTTATATGCCGAACTCCTGGATATATAATATGGTTTCCTATATATTAATTGAATAAAAAGAAATGACAATTTGTATATTTTATATATGCCAAATCTATATTAACTAAGATGCATGCATGGTATAGTTTTCATGTTTATATAATTCCATTATAAAAGGAAATGGCAGACTATGCTATTCCTATATATATGATTTATCATAAACTATTTATAAGCCGTGCATAAGATTTTTTTTTTTAATCAAAGAGAACATGCAAATCTCGATCTCGAGCTTTTATCTCCAAAGCACTTTGTGTAGAGCAATACCGTGCTTCCGAGCTTTGTCTCTCTAGAAAGCTTTAGCGATCTAATATACTTCCTTTGCGTGGAGCAATTTCGTGCTGATAACGTGTTGTAAAATAACTAGGACTAAAGCTAGGAAAAGTAAAGAAATAACTGGAAAATAAAACAAGAGAAAGTAAGAAAGAAATTAGAGAGCTTTTCATTCCAACATTGTGTACATATTACATGAATTTCATCTCCTTATATATAGCCTATTTGATGTTAATGAAATGAAGACCAAATGGTACAAGTTACATCTATATATTAATACAATAACTTAATACATGAATTAATAGTGGGTGTTACATGGAATAAGTGGAATACAAAGAGAAAGAGTCATCCATTTCAATTACATTTACAACATAAATGAATAAGTAATTTATTATTATTATTATTATTATTATTATTATTATTATTATTATTATTACAACACACACACTAGTTTTTGGACCCACTCGCTAGCTACGCTCGCGGGAATTTAATTAATTTAATAATCTATTTTTATATTTCAAAAGTATAATACTTCATTTTTATTCTGACTTTTTTTGACAACTAACTATAACTATTTAGATTTAATAGATGGAAGACCCTTAATTAAGGGTATAATAGTAAATCTAATTGAAGATTGAAAGACTTAATCAAATGTAAAATAGTAAATTCACGTAATGATTGAAAGATTGATTATTCGTGCTTATTAAGTATAGTAGATATATATATATATATATATAGACTTGGGCTTTATATTTTTTAAATGGCCGGACAGGGCTTAGAAGTTAGAGCAATGTATAAAGCTTATATATAGATGGTGGCTTAGGCTTGAGCTAAAGTTCTTAGGTGCATGCCGGCCGTAACCCAACCTATGGTCTAAGTGAGTACGGGGCAAAAGGAGAGAGGGAGAGATCAAATCTACTTTTTTTGTGTTTAATTTTTATTGCTTTATAGGTGGAGAGTACGAACCCAAAGAGAATTTTCAATCTGAACACCACACCCAAAGAAATAATAGCCCTAATAATGCAGGCTAGCAGTGCTCTTTATGCTGGTATCAATATATATGGGGCCACCATATATGGACGCTGAAAACTCCATCTCAAATTAAAGGATGTATATGAATTGACTTCAATTATTTGGTTGGGATCTTTTTATTTTGTGTCTCGGGAGAAATTCTTTGTTTTTTAGATAGGAGTTCTTTATTTATTTATTTTTTTAGGATTTCAATCTCCACAATTTGTTTTTGTGGTGACGTGTCCAAACGGATAATTAATGTCGTAACCAATTCACACTACATAGATGATGTTCTGACTTATCAATTTGTCCGTATATATATAATGGGAAACCTGCAAAATGTTTTTGTACATTAAATGTTTCGTACATTTATAATGTCTCGATTAACTGGTTGAATTAAAATTTAATAATTATAAATAGTATATCCATGACATAAATATATATTTGATTCTCATAGCAGTAATATATATATATATATATATATATATATATATATATATATATATATTGGAGATCAAACAACTTCGCCTCCTTTTGTAAAGATATTTTTGTCCTAATATTATGAGAGCATCTCTAATGGAATGTTGATTGAATGTCGAATGTGCGTCACTTATGATTAAATAAACATTGAGAAGAAAAAAAAAGTCTCCAATGAGAATGTGTATTTAGAATGTCTTGCTGATGTGGCATAAAAAAATTTACATTATCAATTTCGGATGTGAACTCTAGACATTCAAATTGACATCCACATAGCACCTATATATTTATTACTTATTTTATTTAGATTTTTATTTTCATATTTTAGTTAACAAAATTATAAAAAATGTCACATCATCAATTGATCGACGTTCAATCCACATCTACCATTGGAGATCAGTTTTGAAGTCTAATGTCTATTTGAGCCACATAAGATGACATTCTCTTCACATAGATGACGTGGCAAGAATTCACGCCACATTCTGCATTTACCATTGAAGATGCTTTGAGCTCGCACTATACGTGTGACAGTCCGGTTCCCCAAACTAGGTACCGCCCGGCCTAATCCCGTCATTAAGCCCTAAACCACGCTAAATAGGACTTAACCACGTATTAGTCAGCCTATACATCTCATTCGTCTAATTACACACATTTAACATAAACTTTATTCATTTAGATTTAATTATGACTTACATAGTTCATTAATGTCAAGGCCCGTCTCACGAAGTCCTAGCTTAGCCTAATTTCCATCAATTAGGCACATAATCCATTCAATTAACTTAACCTCAAAATAATTTTTAATTTGATCCTTAATAATGCTCCAAAACTAAATTTATATCTTCAATGAAACTTAATTCATGATTTATTTAATTAGAGCAAAACTGGAATTCATACGGATTGTTCTCCGTATTTTCTAAAAATTTCGGCAGCACCACCCCTGAAAGTGGGCTGCCAAAAAATCCACCTAATAGACATTAGAATGAGGAGAAGCCTAGAAAGACTCACAACTCTCTGCAATTCACAATATATATATCAATTTAAAATATTTAAACTTACTTAGAGTCTCTAATCCATTAGTTACAACTTTACAATTTCAAATAAACTCAAACCGGAATATAAATCTCATAATTTACTTTAAACTAATTTAAGAGACTCTCATAACCAATTCGATAGTATTTCACGACCTACACTCACCTCATAACCCAAAACAATATATTAGAATAATATACAACAAGAATTAAACTTTATTAAAATTGAAACAATCACCATAATCTTCGAGTCTTGCCCATTTTTTTCTTTTCTTTACATGGAACTTGACATCATCAAAAACAACTCGAAAATGTCAGGTAAGTAAACTCATACACTGCTCTGTACTCCTGCAAATGTTAGTCTGAATACATGGAGACATGTAATTGCATTTCCAAATAACAAATTTAAATAACAACGTGAAACCCTTTTATTACTATTCAAGGTTCATAAACTAGTTGGCCAACCCAAGAATGAACCAAAAACAGTAATAAAAGACCAATGCATGCTCCTCCCCCCTCCGAAAACTTGCGTGTCTTGGATCTTCCGTGTTCTAGTCCAACTAGTCAGGAAACCTAGCTTCGAGTCCCACCCGTGAGCCGTAGCACTAACAAGCCATCGTCTTGAATGACATGAATGCATGACCAAGAATGATGCGAAATGCAATGCAGACTAATCACAAATGCAGGTACAAAGATAAAGTTCCATAAATAGTAAAGACTAATGTAAGGTTTACTTACAACCAACCAACTTTGAGCTTAATTTTTGAGGTTTCCGGAGTGTCGGATCATCTTGAAAATGGTTCCAATAGCTTCCCTGCATACCCAATTATAATATGGGTCAAGCTTCAAATGAACAAAAAAAGTCTTCAAATCAATATTTTTGCAATTAAATCTTCAAAACTCGACAACAAACACCACAAAATCACTCGATACTAACATCAAAATATTTTCACAACCCGTGAAGTCAAATTGGATCAAAACCAATAATCAATTAATCTAAAAACCCAACTTAAATCAATATCAACTATAAAAACATCTTCAAAATAGTTATCAACTAAATCACATTAGTTCAATTCATCAAAACTAGCTCACGTTGGTGGGATTTATTCCAAATCGACGCACATCAACTCAATACATCAATTTTCATCAATTCCTACTAATTTCTATCAATACCTCGTGAAACAAATCGAAAAATTACAAGAATTCAAATTCAATTGTGGAAAATGCCCTGAATTGACAATTTACCAAATTTTGAGCCGAATACTTTATCTCCGTCGTGGAAACTTAGCTCGAACTAACCGTCACGCAACGCTCTACTGTTTTGCAGAAAGAAACCATACAAAAATCAGATATCGGAGATCGTAGAGTGAGAGACCGAGTTGAGAGGGGTAAAAAACAAACTATTTCATCATTCTGTTTGAATTTTGGTATTTATATATGTATATACACACATATATATATAAACCCTCAGCTTCTTATCAGCAGTTTAATTTCTTTTTATTTATTAATTTTTGAAATCCTTATTTTGACGTGCTTTAACTTTCGGCGCTCATTTTTTATCTGATTTTTCACCAAATTGAACCAAACTCTCGACGAAACAATCCATCTTCATAAAACGTCCATAATACTGATTTTGGTCACACCAAAACTCCGAAAATCTTAACTTTGTCGACGATATATTAAACACTTATAGGCCAATTCTCTTACCGTACAAAACCAAACTTATACTAATTTATACCTAATCTCAACCTCGACTACTGCCAACCAACATAAAGCTCGAGGTAAGGTCTTGCACCAATTTCGTTCTCATTTTATATTACATCTGATCTCGAATTGCAGGCAAATCGAGAAAAATCATCATGTGATGATTAAAACTTGGTTAATTAATTTTCAAGCAACTAATAATTAATTTTCAGTCATGCCCTTCAAACACTCACTTGCAACCCCGAGTAGGGCAAACTGAGGATACATCACAACATACCTCGACTTCGCGATAAAATATCATATAATACACACACTAAGCACACAACACACAAAAATAAAATAGACCTCCATAATGCATGGGTCCCACCTTAGATAAATTAACTCCAAATAAAATTCATAAATACTTAATTAGTCACCGAATCAAGTTTACAAAATTCTCGGATTTCACAATTAAGAAGTTATTAACATTATCTTAATTATCAGTGCGAAAGACCTAATAAAATTAGTTGAAGCATTTATAAAAAATACCTATTGTGAAAATCAGGTAAACAGATGATCATATAAACCAACCAAAGTAATATACGAAATAATAGGGAAGTCTAGTCTCTCCACCCAATATACAACCCAAAGTTATACAAAAAACGTAAGTAATAGATACACAAAATTATCACCTACAAAAGTAGAAAAAAACTATCTGTCGACGGCTCAGAACTACTCGTCGATCCTCTCCTTCCCTAGTCTGCTACTCGAAGTATTTGCATACACCGCCATAAGAAGGACGGTAAGTGCAGTAATGTAGAAAGTAACATTGAGAGACATTTATCCACATTTTCAAATATATTCAACAAGTATCTGAAAGCATAATAATAGCAATTAAAGCTGAAAAAGGATCATGTTATAAGATACTCAGTTAAACAACCTGAAACTGACACTCGGCTAAGCAGTAATGATCTAGAGTCGGTTGACTATGAATTTAAATCACTTCAACTCTATTCCACTATATATCTCAGGGTGGAGCTGTGATATACACCTTTGTTGAAGGTCGGAGCTGAGCTCTATGCCTCCACAATTACTCGTTTATATATTCTTGCCAACAACCCTGAGTCCCATAACCTGTGTGCCGCACAAGCTAGTGGTGAGATCCTGACATCTATAAAATTCTAGTGACCCTGTATACCGCGCCCATCTCTATAATGGCCCTAGATACAAGAACTACTTTCACAACTCAAGAAGTGACACAATTTAAGAATCCAACAAAGTGATTGTATAACTTACCCACAAAGGAATGGATTTACAACACCATAAATAACCTACCTAATAGCATGCTATTCTGCTTGGTTTACAGACTTAACAATCAAGAATGACATAGCACATGAATAAGAGTAAATAAATACCACTTTAAATATAAACCAATGGCACGATAACAAACTCATGAAATAAGATGAAACAACAAAATCATGGCATCACGAGTATAATAGGCTCATCAGTCCATATGACTGTAAAAAAAAACATAATGGAAAAGAAATGGAAATAAATATCTCAATCAGTTTACTTACAAATCATGCAAAGCTCCTATGCTAATCCGATCTCTTGACACCTTAAACTCGTACCCGAACCTTTGAGACTCTTCCCTATGCTCCCGGTATCATTTAATATGTTTAAGAATGTGTTTAGACCCTAAGTTAGGGTGTTAAGCTTGTTTAAAATATTTGAGTTTAAGTTAGGAAACTGCAGTTAGTGTGTTGTCAAAAGTACCTAGCGCGCTAGGTAGTTTATCTAATACGCTAGTGACCCCCTTAGCGCGCTACCCATACTTACTAGCGTGCTACACGCATATAGCGCACTAGCTAGCACACCTAGAGTGTTAAACGCAAGAAATCCTATAAATTTTGCGCTTTGAATTTATGGGTTTCCTCCTCCAATTCGCTATCTCCATCGCCTTGTCTACCATAGCAACAACACTCAATACACTTCATATATATTCATTAAACCATCAAAATATGCATGCATTTTTAATAAAACTCAAGAATATACCTAACACTTTGATTGGTCATAACTTGGTCAATTTAATTTCGAATTCAAAAAATCTTTATAGCAAATTTAATGATTTTTCGTAAGGAATCCAAATATGTAAATCAATTTCAAAAATAATCTAATTTATCCTCTGAAATCACACAAAAATCAAAACTATGTGTAGATTAGCTTACCAAGTTCTAGAACACTTCCACCTTGATCTACCACCTTCAAATCCACAAGAATCTCCTACAACTCAATTGAACTTCTTCTCTATGAACTTCCCTCCAGATATCTTCCTCTCTAAGTAATGAAACAAGATTGATTTGCATGTTTCATCTCATTCATTATATATATAAGGTTGATTCCTAGCCATTGATCTTCATGTGTACGTGTATCTCGAGACTAATCTAATGGCTAATGTTTTATTTTGCTTACTTAGGTTTCATTTTAATATATATCAACCTAAAGCCATATCAAATTAGCTAACTAAGCCTGTGACGGCCCCAGTTACCCACAAACTGGACCCCACTCGGCTTAAGCCCACGTAGACCCCCTCCCCCCGAACCAGACTCATAAGGTCAACGTAGGCCTAGTCAGCCTTTAGATCCATCCATATAAGTGAATTTATAATTTTAAGTAGAGTTATTAGTATTTTTCAAATTTACAAGTTAGTTGAAGCAATTAATACATTAAATAACTCAACAATAATGTAAAGGAGTCGGACACCCTAAATACGGAACCCTGTAAACATAACTATATCAAACTTGTATATCAAGTATAAAGTGTATACAAAAGTGATATACAAGTCATAATCATCTCTCAAAACCCATAAAGTACCCCAAGAGTGATAAAACAACATATATATGGAATACAAATAATAAAAAACCTACAATAGTGAGTAAATGAGGGCCGCCTTGATGTCCTCATAGTAGATCACCTAATATCGGTGTCTTTCCCTTGCTCGACTGCGGATCTGCACTTATTCAAACACAAGAATGAAGAGTCCAGTAAGTAAAAGCCAGTAGTATCTAAACAGTACTTCGAGATAAATAAAGCAGTCTAAAACTCATGCGGATAGAAAGAAAGATATAAGGAATGCATGACAATAAGACTGAATAATAAAAGTACAACGATAAATGAGCGTCAAAAGAAGCAACTAGAGAGGCGCCCAAGTAGTCCAAGACCACTGAGTGTGGGTGCCACAGGGTCGGAGTCATAGAGTCGCGACAACGTCAAGCGAACTCGAGTCTTAGGACACGGCGGCGCTTGCCATACCTAGACCATCGCGAATGACGGATATCAACAATGCCCCGGATAAAACACATCTCATCCCGACCAAACAATCCAGTGAATTGAGGTCGTGGCTCCGGTAGCTAGCCAGCAACCACTCCAATCAGAGACACCTTCTTTACTCACTTGGCCCTCGTACACTCATATTGGAGTGGGAATTCCAAGAAAGGTAAAATAATGCAATAGCAGTAAAATATAAAGCTCATTGAATTACTGTACATTTCCAAGTTGGTTTTACATACCTCGGATCCACGCTAACACGTTCTCTCGTGACTCCAATACGACCCCGAACTAACCCCCAATTCCCAACTCTAACTCGCTATGTCCCTGACATCATTTTAGTTAGTTTTAGTGTGTTAGAGTTTGTTTCTCTTACTAATCCTCTATTAAGTATAAGTCACTCCATAGTATGATTTGCTTTTTATTATTGTCCTTATATTATATAAAGGTGTAGAGGTTATACAAATACACCTAATGTCTTATACATATATATATATATATATATAACCACTTAATGCATCAATAGATCTCTACAAACTTATTTTAGGAATTTTATCATTTTATTATTATTATTATTATTATTATTATTATTATTATTTTAACACTAGATTAATCTTTGGTCACGTAAAAATTCACTTTTACCTATATACAATAGTAAATTATTTGATTAGCTTACTTAGGCACATCAAAGTAGCTTATATACCCATTTTTGTCTTACAATCAACTTAGGCTTTTTCTTTCAATTAAATTTAAGTCATCTAATTTATTTAGATGATTCAAGTGTAATTATTCCATTAACTTATTAAAAGTCATAAATTTATACAAGTAAATTAATTCATTTGTCTTTAGGCCTAATCGTTTTTATTTCACAACTTAGGCATATTAGATAAATAAAATTAGCTTACTTTATGCCTAATTGTCTTTATTTCACAACTTAGGCATATTAGATAAATAGAATTAGCTTACTTTATTTATTTGACTTATGTACTTAAATATTTCTAATTAATACCTAAGTTATTAGCTAAATCAATGTTGTACTCAAATTTCCAATTCTCAAATAATTTAATCTTAGCTATTGAATACGTCATCCATCTATGCATCATTTCTTTTATTAATACGCATTAATTTGGATCAACCTTAACACTCAAGAAAGTCATGCATGAATTTAGTTGATCAATATACATATGTTTGTGTTGTTGATTAATTAAAGGGGTTGCAAGCAAGATTAGGAAGATGAGAGTATGAAGAAGGACCTTGCATGAATAAGATCATCATTAAAAAAAAAATCAATAAGAATCAAAAGCATGGATAAGAATTCAAATATGAGAAATTATCAAGGAGGTGTAGAACATGCATTGAGACCATATGAATTTTTAAATTCTATGTTGTTTTCAAGCTTTCTCCTACTCCATTAATGGTGGGATTCCTTATAATTTTCTTTCTAGAGCTCTTAGAAGTGAATTTGAGTTAAGTCCCTAATGACTTCTAATACCCGGCCCTTTATACATTTATTAAAAAATTCATTAGTGATGGATTAATTAAGCTAACCTAGCCTAATTAAGTCTAAATCCAAGCTCTCCATCTCATTTCTACATATGTCAAGTGTCATAAAAAGTGTAAAATGACAATTTTGCCCTTACTTCATCCATGTATTTTCCATGCAACCAATACATTTATATAGATTAAGCGACCTTTTTTTTCAACATATTTACCAAGCATACCAAAGGCCTTTGAATTTAAATTGGTTCCTTAATATGAATGAAGGAGAGTTTTACATTAATTTCAATCTTCCATAGTACGCCTCTCGAGGTACATCATATGTCTTATTTCATTTCTACACTATAATCATAAGTTATTTAGATGTGCATTTTAATAATATAGTAATGTGGTAATTTAAATAAAAATTCCAACTTAGGTTATTCTCTTAATTAAATAGCATTATAGTCCTATAACTATTTTTGTCCAATCTTATCGTGTACTCGTACCCAGGTACCCATAATAGACACGCATACCAACTATCGAACCTTACTCGTATTTTGACGCAATCGGACCAATAATTAACTGAAATTTGACATTTTTGAGTATAAAATAAATATTACATACAGTAAACAAACACAATATACTTTGGGTTGACTCCCAAGGGTTGACCAAGTACGCCACGTCAGATAAAGTCCTCGCTAGAGTGTACTGTTCTCATAGCGGATTGGTCCAGTAGTTGTTTCCAACAAATATCCATTATCTTGATCTGTATCCGTATACGCACAATCATCAAATGATTATCAATCAAGAGTCATACTAGTCTTAATTTATTATTGTTCCCACAATAATAACTGACTAAGGACATTTTGAATAATACAATAATTATCCATGGATACTATTATAAAAAAAACATGCATCTACTTATAATAGTTAAACAACGTTTACAGAATTGGCCTAGGGCACAAACCCCAACATCTTCCACTTGCACTAGGTCTAATCCTACACGTATCCAATACGGAGTAACCTTAATGCATTCTTTGTAGAAGAAGTTTGTTTATGTATCTGCTACATTGTTTGTTATTGATGTTCTGTAAATCTTTACGTTATCTCTTTTATAAGACAAAAACACTCAAGTGATTGTTTAAATTTATAGTGTGATTTAGGTTCCATAACCTAAATTTGTCCATTGCTTTTACAATAAAAGACAATATTATTTCCAACACTTGGAACCACACCTTATTCAATCATGAACCTTACGATCTAAACATTTTCTTTGGTTGCATCAAATGCCGCTAAAAACTCAGTTTATGTTATAGAACTTGTTAGAGTGAGTTTATAACATTTCCAACTCATTCCTACGAAGTTAACACATATCCATATTGCGATCATTAATCTTTTATATTAATTTGAAAGTTTGCATCGTGTAACCATTTACAAGACTCATATTTTCAAACCTCTGCAAATCTAATAACATCTTTCAAGTTCTTTTGAAGTACTTATGAATGTTATTAATAAATATCCAGTGACCTTCACTGGAATCTATGAGATGTATGTATGTTTTGCCCAAAGCATATAACATATCAAGTTGAGTGCAAAGTATAACATATGTGATGATTCTCATAGCTTATGCTTAAGAAATCTTATTCACATTGTCCCGTTCATCATTTGTCTTAAGATGTTGAGTCTTGCAGAGACTTATGTTATAAGATATAAGTACAAATTCTTTTAAGAATCTCGTACACTGAAACTTTTTCAGTTATTTATCTATATAAGTACTCTTATTTAAAGCAATTAGTCTCTTAGATCTATCTCTATAGATCTATATCACAAGGATATAGGCCTAATTAGCTAAAAATCTCATTGAGAAACTTTCCTTAACCAAGACTTGACATTCTGCAGGGTTAAGACGTCGTTTCCAACGAATAATATATTATTAACATACAAATTCAGAAAGATAATTGCACTCCCACTAACCTTTATGTATACATAAGGTTTATCTTCAATTCAATGAATGTAATTCATTAATTATTTCATCAAAACAAAGATCCAGACTCTGATAAGCTTACTATAATCCATAAATGGATCCTTTAAGCTTGCATACCTTTCTCAAATTCTCAAAATAATAAAAACACTTAAGTTGTATCATACACATCTTTAAGGAGGATAGAGCAATGCTATTTTTATATCCGTTTGTCATATCTTATAGTCAAACTATGAAGCAATGACAATAGAATTCTAGAACTTGAGCTTAGCTATCAATGAAAATCTTATCATAATCAACACCTAGATTTAGATTGAAATTTTTGATAAGTTGTGCTTTTAAGTATGCATCTTTTCTTTTTTCATGTCACTTTAACTCATTTACATCCAATGGTCATACCATCTTCAGGTAAATAATTCAAGTTTCAAACTTGGTTAACATACATGAATAAAAACTCAGAGTTAATAACACTTAGTTTCTTCGTTCAATCTAGACAAGACATGTTTCTTGATAAGTAGTGATTCATTTTGATCCAGTATCAAAAATACATCACAACTATCAATAATAAGAAATTCCAAATTTCTCTGGCCAATTTTTAATTATTCTAGATTTTCAAAAGATATATGTTACTTGTGTATACTCAACTAGTTCAAAACTTTGTTGATCTTTCTAATGTGGTTCGGTTCTCATTTATGACACTTGAACATTTCAAGATTTGTTTTATTTCCAATAGTGTCTTTAAAATAAACACTTTACTTAGAAAGACATCATTTTTTAGCAACAAACAATTTATTCTCAATTGTATAAAATAGTATCATAGTGTTCAATCTCAATTAGACACAAAAGATTTATGCGTCAAACTTTATGTGACTTAACTTCTTACGCAAGTTTCGCCGCCTCAAATCTCAAAAAAAAGACAAACTAGGTCTTTTTATTTCATATCATATATTGAGTTTTATTAACCACTTTAACGAAAATAAGGTTTAGTGCGAGTGCCTTTGTTTCTAAAGTATAGCCTCAATAGGACATCTTAAGAAGGTTTGTGTGACACATCATAAATCGAATTATATCATATATAGTTCGATTTCTCCTCTTAAAACATCATTTCTCAAATGACGTTCCTAGTGGAGTTAATTGCAAGACAATCCCACAATTTGAAAGATGGTCACTTAAACTCTTGGCTCAAATATCATCCACCTTGATCTCATCAAAGTATGTTAATAGTTTGCCAAGTGATTTGTTTTCTTATACTCATTTTGAAATGTTCGTAACAATTTAAAATTATGTCTTCCTGATAGGATTTGTAATTCATTATAAAATGAAAAACTTCATTCTATGAAAAACAAAATCCATTCTTTAAGGCTTTCTTTAGAATTTGGTAAAGTCTAGCTCACAACTAAGGTTTTTGTGTCCGACACAAACACCTTTTGTAGCTTTTATCTTTTTTTATTAATTTTTCTTACAATTTTAAACATCATATGCAACTGTAAATAGTATTCTCCATGTCTTTCAAACTATGTAGTTTAAAACTATTTTGATGAATTATAGATCAAATCTACTGCCAACTTTTGGCACATGAAGATTCAAGCCTTTTGAGATAATTAATTTAGTTTTTTCATGTTCCAAACATAAAGAAATATTAATAGGTTCTCAACCATTTTACAAGAATCTAGGAATTTTACAATCTTAAGTCTTTCACGTGTGACTTGCTGTTGGAACATTTCCTTCAGTGTCACTGTCATGTCATTAGTTTTCACGGCCCGAATCTTTCCTAAAGTCCGATTTTATATTTGCTAACATGACACATAATCCTTGTACTAATAGATGGTAGTTTAAAGGAATCACAAATCTAAGACATACATCATTGTTTTATGATTGATAACATTTATCAATTTTCTAATCGAAAAGGAAAATTAGTCTTAGAAATTATTTTATCCTACTCAAGGATTGATCGCAATTGTTATGAATTAGTGTTACTAGGAGTTTAACATCTACACTTAGAAGATTATGCAGAATAATTTATTAGTGAGTAATTAAACTCCCATTAAATCAATAACCCTCGTAAATATTAATTTAGTGGTCTAAGATCCATATTTCACTTAATTTTGAGACAGCTAAGGCATGACACTCAAAATCAAGTTATTTATGTAGGTAACCATTACCAATTGCATCATATGCAACTCTTAGGTTCTTTATGAGACTTAGACATCATATGTCACAACATGTTACGTCTCATCTATGCCTAAAGCCCAAAACCGTTTTGATAGCTTTATTAAGTCAAACCAATTTAAAACATCCAGGTAACCGTTACCCAGCTTGTCTCACCAAGATAACACAATACACCATGCGAAGGCAGACCCATATTGATATGATCGAGGTCTTGACAAGTGTTTAAAATGGGTGACATTAACTTAAAATTCTAATCGAGGGATTTTTATCAAGTTGTATGATCCATGTAGTGTTTTTACAATGATTAATTCTAGCATCTATTTAATTATGGAATATCATATATACCCAATATGCATATAATAAAGATCATTAATATAAAACAAGAATAAACATGTTCATATATCAACAAGGCATCATAAAACAAATCAAGGAAATTAAATACCTTAAAATTTCCCAAGTGCATGAAAGATTATATTTTCATTAATCTCATTAATCAAATATATCTCAATATAATTTTTATCGAACTCTATTTAATTAAAACTCCTTTAATTAAATATTTTAATTAATATTAATAATAGTCCCACTAATTTAAATTGATATTAATTCAATTAAAACACCTTCCAATTAAATTAATTCAATCTAATTAATGAACAATAACCCCATTTAATTAATGGTAATTAATCAATTAAAACTTCTTTCAATTAATATATATAACTCAATTAATATAAATAGAGTTGTAATCCTATTACAACTTGGAATGGATAGCCAAGATGGTTAAAGCACCACAATGAGTTCGTGTAGTAGGTATCGAATCCCTCCTTTTTAATAAAATCTCCTTGTATTTTACTAAAACTATAAGTAATTTGTACTCCCATTACAAACAATATAAGCCTTTATTTTGTAATCCTACTACAAACAATATAAGCCTTTATTTTGTAATCCTATTACAAATAATATAAGCCTTTATTTTGTAATCCCATTACAAACAATATAAGCCTTTATTTTGTAATCCTATTATATATAATACAAGCTTGGCTTGCTAGTTGGGGTGGTTAAAGTCTTCAACTAGAAAAGGGGAGGTTAGGGATGAATCCCTCTCTTATCAAAAGTCCATTAATTTTATTTGGTAATACAATGACAATCCGATTTGTTCTTTAATTTTGATCTGTAATCCTATTACAAGTTTATTTGCTTGCTAGGATGGTTAAGGCACTTCAACGAGTTGGGTAATTAGGGATCGAATCTCATCTTAGCCAAAGCTCTTTATTTTATTTTTAATCCAATTAAAGTAACCCAACTTATAATCCAACTAATGTATGTTGCCACATGAAACGCACAGATTAGCCAAAATCAATTTATTATTATTCCAATGAGATCTCCTCTAATCATATTAGACATAGAATACTAAATTGGACACATTATTTTGTCAACAATCAAGACCCATAGTTAACCACGTACAATGACATAGAGTGGACAACATGGCTTACGAAAATAAAATTAAAAAAATTTACGCGCATGAAGATTTCTCAACTTATCTCAATGTGAAAGTTAGATCTTGATATCAAATTTAATGGAATTCAAGCAACTTTGGCTCTGATACCACTGTTGGGTTTCGAGGATCATGCGCAACATAAGTTTTTGAAACCTTTTTTGAACATCCCCAAACAAAGATCCTATCGATTCCATTAAATTGATGTGCCAATAAAAATCATACATTAACAAGAACAACTTCATGTCTGCCTTGTTCGGTATTGATCAATTCCTTCAAGACGCTGCCAGAGACGAACGCCCTTTATCAGAAATCCACACACGAATGGACGATCACGATCCGAAGTGCTAGCCCCAAAAATCCTAGGACAAAGATTCTCTAGGAAAAATCTCTCTCGAGAATTCATTTCAACAACTGTGACCCTAATGTCTTATTTATAGTACACTAGGTCGAATTGTAAAAAAAACTCTATCTCCTAGTCACACTCCAAATAGAGTCCTAGATAAAGTCCAACTCTAAAAAGGATAGAGTCATAGAGAATCTACAATTACTAATCTAATAAGAGTTGCAATTTATCTAAAACTCAAATAAGAATTAAATTCATACTATAATTCCAATTAAAGTCCTATTTAAAATAGGATTTACTAAGAGACAAATTTCTAGTCACACTAGAAATATATGAGAATCTTGAATCCTAGTCAAACTAGGACATTTAATGAGAATATTCTAAATGAATTTTATCAAATAAAATTCATTAACCCAGACAATATTAAATCGCGCAAATCTGTTCTTTGTGTGCGACCCAATAGGTTCATACAACGTTGGCAGTGAACCAAAACCATTTTGGTATACAAGTCATAAGCGATTTATAGCAAGGCATTATGACTACCCAAGTAGCATGAAGATCAATAAATCGATACAATCTAATAGACGGTGTATATCATATCCCTTTGTCACGCGATATCTTTTAATTGAACATAAGACATGGAATGTTACACTTATAGTTCAATCTACTAGTCTCGATCTCCGAGGATACTGAAATTGTCAAGTGACATTGATCCAAACAATTCACTAGACACGGTCATTTATCAATCTAACATATCGAGGGGCCCAATAGATATCTCTCTGTAAAAGACATGGACAAATTCCATCTTAATCATACAACATCCATACATTAGTCGAACAATGACCAATCACAATCTTTATAATCATTCGGTTAAAGACAACGTTTGATTGTATCAAATCATTGTGCTCCTAATATTGGAGCCTCTCGTGATCACAAGTCAAATGACTAAATTATATAACTCTTATGAGAGTCACTTATGACATTGACCATGTAGTGTTCTCATAGCGGGTCAGTCCAGCATCTGTTCCTAACAGATACCCATTATCTTGATCCGTAGTCGTATACGCACAATCATCACATGATTATCAATCAAGACTCATACTAGTCTTAATTTATTATTGTTCCCACAATAATAACTAACTATGGACATTTAGAATAATACAATAATTATTCATGGATACTATTATAAAAGAAACATGTATATACTTATAATAGTTAAAAAACGTTTACGGAATTGGCCTAGGGCACATACCCTAACACCACTAACCTTCGCCTACCCGGCACTCGATGTTCCACGTCTCGGCACGCATTTCAAGGTACGTCATAGCCTATTGTTTTAATTGAATCATCTTAGCCTATGGTTACATTACCCATTTTAACTGAATTACTTAGTCATATTAACGTGAATTAGTCAAGTTTCCTAGTGTACGCGTAGTTCACCTACTCAATATCTGCGTTGACACGCCTTTCGAGGTGAACACCCGTCACACAAACTTGCCCGATAGCAACATACACACATGCGGTGCATTATAATAATAATAATTTCAAATCGTTAATCCCCGAGATTAACGATAATCCTAGTTTAATTAATTTTGGTCGTTACACGCTAGGCATCCATCACTCAAAAATACTATACTATTTAGTCATCACACCGAGTATTCAGATCGTGTACCCGCTCTCGGGTCATGTCACAGGTCAGTAACCTTAATTAGAGACTAATTTATTATTAGTAAATTCTAGACCGTTATAATACGTACCCGTGGGGTATAATTACTCTTTGACGTGATTTAAATTTTCGAGCCACCATCAATCATCTTCTCTTTTGATCGGCAGTGATTCCAATATCATCACCTTATTTATCAAATCAAACATATTTATTAGATATGAGATCGATGAATAGTAAGATTATCAAGTTCAACATTGGCACAGTTGAATCTTTAACTCTATATATATCTTTATCTATACTTGTGTGTAGGTTTGCACCAACGACTATTGGATTGATACTTTTCATTTTGTACTTTGTGTTAATTAAATAAATAGTTTTCTTCCCTCGTGGAAAGTTTTAATTTTTTTTTTCTTTGCTAGAAGTTTAGTTTTCTTTATTTGTAAGAAAATTTTCTTTTTTGAGACTTTAAAGTTTGTAGGCAAACAAATAAGACTGCTCATGTAATGATGTATTTATTCCGTGTATATATATATATGTTAACCAAATATATGAAATTAACTTTTTAATAAAATAGATATATGGTAATTGCACTAAATGATCTAAATATTGAATAAAATATGAATGTAACCTTTTTAAATAGAAAAATGCTAGAATGACAACAACAATGTCACACTACAAGACACATTGCTTCACAAGAGCCTTCAATACGATCTCGATCGAATCACGTGTTATGCATCAAAATTTACATATACTCATATCTCGAGGCACATATGAATGACTCTTGTGAGCTAACGTGTCGCACTGTGAGACGGGGTTTTCATTCTGCACGTCTCTATATTTACGCCACACAATACTTGTAGCGTAGAAATAGAGCGCGCAGAACATCATAAATATGGTTTGGATCAGATGGGGTTTGTTTGATTTGGGTGTTGGGAGGAGAAGGGACAAAAGACTGACACGGTGGTCACGCCTTAGCCCACACCACTTACCACACCCGTAAAACAACTACGTAGTACTACTGATCATCAAAAGCCAATAAGTACAACTAACATTCACAGTGATGTAGATAAGATAAGATAATATGATCATATAAAAGAGATATTTGAATTTTACTTTTTCCTTCCCAAGAATCCCAACGCGTGAGCATGCACTAGTTTAATTAGTGCATATGAGAGATTTATAGCTAGGGTTTGGTCCATCGACTATGGGTTGCATGCATGGCATGGACATGGTGGGTGATGGGACAAAGTATGATGAAGCCAGCGGTGCCATTAATTGGGACATCTCTTCCACTCAACTGTCGTCCTATGTTACATATTTTAAGTTTGCTAACATTAATTATTAATTTGTGAACACGAAGGCCCCGTGTCCCATGTAGGTTCCATGCATTCATACTTGAAGGTCTGCGTTTGATTTATTTTGGATAACTTACACATTAGAACAATTTCGATATTTAATAAAAATTTTTAAACTCCTATTAAATGGGGGTGCACCTAAGTAATAGGAGTTTTAAAAAATATTTTATGTAATACATGTATTAAAAATTAAAACATAACACATTTTCACATGACATTTAATAACACTTTATTTAATAAGGGTTTTAAAACATCTATTAAAGGTCAAAAACGTTCTAGTGACAGTGTTAGTGGGGAGTTAACTCCTTGGATTTAACTCCTTGAAGTTAATATTTTCATGTTTGATTCAACTTTAAACTTGGAAGGAAGTTTCAAGTTTTTAAACAATAAAAAATATGAATTGACAAAAATAGTCTTCAAATAAGAGAAAGATGAGTAATAAAAGAGTTATTAATGAGGGGGTAATTTTTTTCACAACTCGTGAGAGATAACTCCCTAAAGGGGTGGTGGAGAGATATCTCACACCCTATGGTGTAAGTTGAGAGATAACTTGCAGATAAACTGAGCAACCGAACAAGATTAATTCTCAACTCCTTATAAATTTTCTCCTCGAAGATATTTTCACCTCATACCAAACAAGGCGGAAGTCTAATAAAGAGAGTACTATACATAACTAAAGTTAATTGGCTAATTAAGAAACTTCCGAAACAGTCCATAAACCCAACATGAGAAGTTAAATTATTGGCAGAGACCCACACATATGTCACATGTGCATGTGAAGAGGTGCACGAGCGTGAGGGACAGGGCACGTAGCACGTGACATGGGCACCTCAGGCATCCAATATCAAGGGAACACGAGACCCCTCGCTCTTAAGTGTAAAGCAACTTCACAGTGTCGGCATGTTTTGGATCAATCATGTAGTGCATGCATGTATTTGTATATCTTTGTACTAGCCTCTTGTGTATGCATATACATTAGTTAGTCACAAAAAGAAGATAACCATATTATAAACTCTTGGGAGCTTCATCAGATCAGACATGAAAATCTGATTAGATATCAATGAAACTACGAAAGGGGTTCCACGTCACAGTCTGTGCCTCAACTTCTCTCCACGTTTGACACCCATCAACAATAAATGTCTTGTGCTACAATCATGAACATAACTTAAAATTGACCAAAGCCATTGTTCCCATACCTATGGCCTTAATTAATTAAGAGAATGATTGTAAACACTAAACAGGGGTGTACAGGTCAATGTGATGTAATCCGATTAAGGTCTGTTCGTGATCGACTCCATCTCATTTATTTTATTAATGACTTGAGTCAATTTCTTCAATATGGACCAATTGACAATTATAAAATTTTAAATTTTAATACCAATCAAACGGGTCTATTTCAAGAGGGTGGAGGTTTAAGTTCTATTGGAGGCAAGAAAAGCTGCTTTTTTATGCTTATTTAATGAAAAAAATGATGAATAAGATTTTGGGCTCAAATAGTTTAGTTTTAAAATTTTTATACTTATTTAACTCTATAGACACCCATCAACAATAAATGTCTTGTGCTACAATCATGAACATAACTTAAAATTGACCAAAGCCATTGTTCCCATACCTATGGCCTTAATTAATTAAGAGAATGATTGTAAACACTAAACAGGGGTGTACAGGTCAATGTGATGTAATCCGATTAAGGTCTGTTCGTGATCGACTCCATCTCATTTATTTTATTAATGACTTGAGTCAATTTCTTCAATATGGACCAATTGACAATTATAAAATTTTAAATTTTAATACCAATCAAACGGGTGGTTTAATAATTTGGTACGTGGTACTATTTCAAGAGGGTGGAGGTTTAAGTTCTATTGGAGGCAAGAAAAGCTGCTTTTTTATGCTTATTTAATGAAAAAAATGATGAATAAGATTTTGGGCTCAAATAGTTTAGTTTTAAAATTTTTATACTTATTTAACTCTATAGCTTAAAATTTGTATTTAAGCATGAAAAAAACTAATTGAAGTTGCAAAAAATAAAATTTTCAAGTGTACTTCTCAACATAGTTTAAGAACTAAAGATTATATGTTTATATACAATGTAATGTATATCAAGATTAATTCCATGTATACCCCTAATTATAGACCTTAAAATGAAGAATGTCATTGGGATGTCAATCTGTAAGTGACGCATATAATTACATTAAATAAATTCTCTTCTTATGCATATATAAAGAGGTTGGATAGTGCTAGCTATTAACTGATCGGGGTTTTTCTCATTTGAATGGTCCCGTTTGGTTCATTTTTGTCAACATAAGAAAAGAAAAATTTTTGCAGGGGAGTTAACTTACAAAGAGTTAACTCGCATAAAAGTTCATATTTTTTATGTTTGGTTTAACTTTGAACTTCAAAACAAAATTATAAATTTTAGAAATAATAAAACATGAAAATTGATAGAAACACCCTTCAAATTAGAGAAAGTGATATGGGTAATAAAGATTTGATTTATAAGGGGTAAGTGTTCATAAGCCTCAGGGAGGGGTGATCAGGGAGTTATCTCATTTAATTTGTAGGGAGGAGTTGGAGTTAACTCACACAGAGCCAATCAAACAAGATTAATTAGTCGAAACTTCATTGTAAGATATCTCCCCTTCCAACCAAACAATGCAAGACCATGCATCTTTGCTAGACGTTGCTCAAATTTCAAACTGCCGGCTCTCTGTTCATCAAATATTTCAAATTTAAGATAAATTGGATTTGAATAAGTTAACCATGGTCAAATTTAAAAGGCAAAACCCATTATTTGGTCCCCGAACTTTGTTTTTTTTTTTTTTTTTATGTTTTTCGTCCCCGAACTTTTATTACTACATATTTGGTCCTTCAACTTTCACAAAGATCTACATTTAGTCATTCCACCATTTAAAATGTTAAATTCCGTTGGGTAATATAAGTAGCGCGTGACTAGTCAAGAAGAATAAAGTGATTTATCATTTTTGGTACTTTTCTTCCTCACCGAGAAAACCAGATCTAGGTTTGCTGGGGCGCTTCCAGCGCCGCTCTGGCGGCACTGTGTTTGGCCAGTAGCTCCCCTCTCTCTCTCTCTCTCTCTCTCTCTCTCGTGTGTATGGCCTTTCCTTTCTTTATTTCCTTTTCTCATCCTCTTCCATTCTCCTTCTTCTCTCTTTTCCTTCTTTTGGGGTTTGCACCTAATAAATGGGTTTTGAGTAGATGATGAAAGTTTGTACAACGCATAGAAGAGACCGTTTTGGGAGAAGAGTGGATTTGTGAGCAAAGTTGATTTACCATGTCAATGCTCCAACGAGATAAGTCCATCAACGATTACATAACTGTTGGAGACGAGTACATTAAGGCGTGGTAGATCCGGGTTTGTTTGCTTTCTTTCGACTCTGTTGTCATCTCCTCTTTTTGTTTGAGTATGAAGGGGTTGCCGCAGAAAGGTATGGACCGATCTTGAAGAAGAGGGATTTGGAAATCAAGGCACGATGTGTTCTTTGATTTTCTGATTTTTTTGGTTGTTCTCTCCTTATGCTGCTCTTTCTGTGAGCAATATGTGAGGATTGTTGTTGTTTGTTTTAGTGTCTTTAGGTTATCCCTTGTAGGGCTGTTTTTCCTTTTTTGTTAAGGCGATCCATTCAGTATGAACCGGCGTTATTTCCCCACCCACAGCCCAAGTGGCCTTTGATGGTGGTTTGAGATGAGGCTTGTTTGCCTCTCTTTTTTCTCAAAGAAACTGAACTACTTTGTTGTATTTGTATTTCTCAAGAGAGACTGATCTACATCGATGTATCTAAATTGTAATGGTTCTTTACAAAAAAAAAAAAAAGTGATTTATATTATTGAACTGAATGGCTCACATCGACTAACAAAAGTCGAAAAAAAATTAATTTTCCTCAAAAACATAAATAACTCAAAGTTTAGGGACCAAAAATCTAAAAAACTCAAAAGTTCAGGGATCAAATGTACAAAAATAAAAGTTCAGAGACTAAATGTACACTAATAAATACTCAATTATCAAAAACATAAAAACTTCAAAGTTAAAAGGACAAAAAAATATGTGTTGCAAATTTAAAATTAGACCAAGTCGAGACAACTGATCATATGGTTATTTGAATCTTTGTATCAAGTCTAGAGTGTTGTCCACACATAATTTGACCCAAATTCTTATATGCCTAATAATTCTTTTTTACATGTTAATTGAAGAAATTTGTAAGGTTGTATTAATTAGTTTAGGGGCTAATATTCATTTTATTCACAAAGAAAAGACTATATATAAGCGTACGAAAAAAAGAAGACCATATAACCACTGCAAAATAGCTATGGTGGGAGTTGGAGTCTTATGAATTATACACTAATAATTAAATAGTTAATCCAAATCTATATTGAATCTTGTTAAAATAATTGATTATAAATTCTGGTAATTATACACGCCCTTGAGCCCGGTGAAATTAAACATGTAATCAAAATAAATAAAAATAAATAAATTGCATAATTAAGAAAATAAACCCAAGATCGTTGGACCAAATAGATGTTTTGGATCTAATTAACCCATCTTTTCAAAAAAATTATAATTCATGTCAAATTTTTACAGAGGTACTCCATCGATACATGCTAATCTTCTCTCCACTAAAATTAAACAAAGGCCTACTGAAACATCTCTGACTGTAACAGAGTATAAAAATTCGCTGTTTCATCTTCAATTTCCCACATTTCCAGCGAAAACTGACCAGACCCACCACCATTAACACTCCCCAAATCACTTTGATCATCTTCACAAACTCTGTTTTCATGACAAGGGTCAATCCCAAGCTCATCATCTGAAGCTTCAACAAGGTGTCTCATAATCCTCTCCATGTCGCTCTGATGGCCATCTTCACTACCCTCATTAGACATCAAAGTGATTTCAATGGCATTTGGGGAGTGTAAATCAGGTTCTTCATGAAGTGGGTTTGATGAAGAACAGAGCTGCTCAGAGAAGAGCTCTTGTTGAAGAGTTGTGATGAATGAAGAGAGGTCTTGGTTGGGCTCCTCTTCGTCTTCGTCGAGAAGAGAAATGATTTGGTTGAAAGACTTGTGGCGCTTCATCAGCTCTTGTTCGTGCTCTGCACTTGTTGTTTCATCTCTTAAGCGTTTCATCATTTTTTCAGCCATTGATGGATTAAAGCAAAGAGAGTGGAAAAACAGGGGAGGTCACAGAAGACTAAGTTTAGGTAGTAGATGAGGTGATGATCCAAAAGTGTGGACTTTGCTGTGTATATATAATCGAGGGAACCCTTGTGAATCTGATAATTCTGGAGGGTATTTTTGTCACTCCAAAATATGATTTATTAAATTACTTATATTTTGATAATAGTGGGAATCTGAGCATTTTTTTTGGATCCTCGTTACATGGGTATGGTTGAACGTTCCCACAATAGTCAGTCAGGTTCCTCAACTTCTTGACTTAAAAAAAATCAACGTATTTAAAGGTGAATGACATGATTTAATCTTATAATCAATTTTTCATCAAACGCATTTAATTAACTTTTTTTCTATTTTTATTATTCATGTACGTAGTGCATTTCCGACTCCAACTTCATCGACTAATCAATGCTCGACACTGTCGGACACTATAAAGAGCACGACTCTCAATCTAGTATTTTCCATCAACGAGACATAAACTCGAAATCTCGCTTAAAAGAAATTAAGTCCTTTATTACTCGGATCAACTGGTTGTTGATAATTTTACTGCCAAAAATATGTGTTTTTTGTGTGTTGGTGATGGACTGCAATTACAGCCTCTAAAAGGGTTTTATATAATTGATTAGGGTACCATATGAGACTTAGGCCCTAGCTAGTTTAAGAAATCTTAAAGGCACGAACAGCTTCTTGTATCCATTTTTTGTTTTTTTTTAAAAAAGAAAAGAAAAGAGGATCTTGGATATAGTAATTTAATGTTTTGTACTCCTTTCCATTAATAAGCTAAGATCCAAAACTGGGTCCTGCACCCAATTTTTTTATCTTCATAACGTGGATTTCTTTTTAGGTCAGATCTATATGAGATCAATAATACCGCTTAGAAGCCATTCAAAGCATTCGACATGTATTAAGAAATGACTAGTTAGATCATAAGAATCTCCAAATGTTTCAATTTAATTAATTAATGGATTCCATGTATTAGTCCAACTTAGAGCATGGAATTAATCTCTTAGGTCACATTTGACTTCAATATTCCAGGTGCTCCACGACATGATAACACACTTCCAGCCAAGGCTTAGTATAATCTGATGAGTTGGCTTTGTTTCCTATGGAACTATTTTGTGCACTTTTTAAGACACTATTTGTACTATAAAGGACTTGCAACTTGCCTTCCTTGGATTCTCCCCTTAGCATAATTTTTAATCTCCTTCATCTTGCTAATGCTGACACTAATTTGTTTAATTATCAGAATCGAATACCAAATCTCCAACTTGCACGATCATGCGCGCATCTTTTTTTCATTTTATTTTCTTATAGAAGACGTACGTGCCTCTATGCAAGTCAATAATAGATGTCAAGACGGCATTTCTCAATGGAAAATTGTGGTTTAAGTGTTTCGCGGGACCCTTAAGCATAAGTAGGGTTAGGTTGATTATAACACCTCAAAGAGACATTTTTAGGAAAACCCATGTGCAAATCACCTAATATGATGAGTACAACTAATTAATAAGCAAATGAGAGGGCCAGAAGCACATGGTCTTGGTACATAATTTAGCTCAAAAGGGAGCACTTGGTCCTTTAAGTATAAGGGGCCAACTTGTACTGTGTTGGCCTGTTTTTGGGTCAATAATTTTATGAATAAAGCCAATTCCAATTAACTAAACAGGCATGGAAATTGAATCATACGCTTTGGTTGTATTGTGCCTCAATATGGTCATCAACATGTGAGTCACATGGGGGTCTTGGTATGGTTGATCATTTGCCTTGATCAGCTTTTGCAGTGCAATCACATAATTGTATTTTCAGTTCTTTTAGTTGGTACAAGGTGATGTTGATCAGGTTAGAGTGTTAGAAGTCATTGTCTGATAGCAGACTTGATGATTTCAAACCATAGAATTCTATATAGTTGGTTATATTAGGTGAGTAGGATGGTTATTAGGTGCTAGTCCATACCAAAATATGGTCAACATATATTGGTTAAGGCCGTTGAGATCGGTGTAAATGGTGCAAGAGATACATAATTAATTAATTAGTAGCCTTACTAGTATCATTATCTGATTTGTTGTCATTAGTTGCTTTGATAAATGACTCCGCAATATTGTGTTTCGCGTGCTCATAAAACCAACCATAAATCAGTTTGATATTTAATCTCTGAATTAATTTTGATACTTATCCTTGAATCAGTTCGAATCAATTTGTTATGGATAAAGATAAGTCAATTGCAACAAGGAGGCGATATGTAGTTGCAACAAGATCTTAGAATCGATCAGTTGAGGATTTAAACTAATATCCACTTCAACATAAAATATGCTGATAACGGAACAGATGATCCGAGACACATTTACCATATGAACAATGTGATGAGACGTAGTTGTTTTTGAAGATGAAAACACATCAAGTCTTAGTTGTGATAGTTTAGATTAATTAGTGTCATGTATGAGACTATATATATTCCAAAGTTGAAAGAGTTTGTAACTCATCTAGTTTGTATTTGACGAACGCGTTGTTCACATCTATCTTTGAGTTGTAAGCATCAAGGTGACTTGGGTATTCCACTGAGGGGAGCCTCATCGTGCAAGTATTGGGAAACCTGTATAAAGTCCATAGGAGGAGTAAAGAAGATGAAAGGAGAATCTTAGTGAGGGAGTCACGTAAAGAATCATGTATCCATTGTTCTTTCTTTAATGGATTTTGCGTCTGGGCGTGGCCCCGTAGATATAGGTCGTGGGCCGAATTGCGTAAGCAAGTCCCTTGTGTTGTGGTTTGACTTGCTCACTGCTTATTTCATTTAACTACTTGCAGTGTTATTTATTTCCCATTACAACAACATAAATATCTGATTATAACAATACTTGGTTATTTCAAACCTATTTAGTATGAGTTAGGTTTCTATGCTATTGCTTCAATGGTGTCGTGGGTTCAAATCATGATAGCAATATTATATATCCTCTTGCTGCAAAAAAGTAAGATGCTTATTAAAGCAAGGTTAAGGGAGGTTAATTGTGGGTTTAACTCATGCTGGTAAACCTGACCAAGTTGTTGGCTTCCTATCAAAAGTATTATATCATCTTGATTTCTCCTAATTGAGTTAGGAGGTAGGAGCATCTAACATGATAACGTTTGAAAGCATCGTATCACAAATAATTGATCTTCTTGACTCCTACAAGTAAATGCGTCTCTAATAAGTATCACAAAGCACATCAAATATAAGAATAATTGCACTCAATCCAACATATGAAGTGGCTTTTAAAAAAAATTTCTACCCTAGTTTTTTAAAAATATTTTTTTTTGATGGAACGTTTTTTCAAGTATGTAGTGGTTGTAATCCATTATCATCCATCTGCACATGTATAAATGGTCATGACAAGCATTTTTAGCTGTGAAACTAAAATGGATCTACCTTTTATTAAGAAAAAGAGGGATATCTTAATAGTTAGTTGCTAATTATAATACACCAATCAATAGTTCTTTATTATTTAAGAAGCTTCCCCACACTTGATGTCAGCATAATTATTTGAATTTGGTTATGCTGATTTGTGAGACAATTTAACTTAACCATATCTTAAAAGATCTGAAGAGGATAAAAAAGCAACAAACAGGACACTCTGTATTATCTACTCAGAAATGATTCTTTTTGGAGGGGACAGTGACTCAGTGCGTACCTTTTTATATGAAAAGATGGGAGCACGGATGCCATGGCCTGCATGGATCCTATGGTCTCCAATGCAGGGGGTTCAGATTTAAAGGAAGAAAATTGTGCTCCTCAAAAGAAGCATATGACATCAATGTTTTGGGATAAATACATAGTTCCTGTAGAATTTCATCATGTGCTCTGTGTTTGTGAGTGGAGGTACAAAAGGAGACAACAGAAGACCAAATCAAACTTCTTTTTTGTTATTCTTTTTAGTTCCTTTGCTTGCTTTTGAAGTGGAGTATAGAGGCCAGAAAGAATTTTGAGTTTTAAGTGCACCACTAAAAAATGAATGCTTGCAATGCTAATCTATGCCTGGTATGGCCTGCACCATCTGTACTCTCAATGAGGCATTAACACAACTAATTAAAGTTGTGGAATTTTTAATTTATATTGGGTTGGGTCTTTTTATGGATTTTCCTTTTTGTTTGGGAGCCACTGAGGGGACACCAATTTCTACTCAACATACCCCAGTTTTGAATTAGCCCATTTTTTTTACTCCTCGAAATACTCTTATTTACCCCATTACCTCTCAATCCTCTTCATTTCTCATTTTTTTAAGCAATGTAGAGCAGTAGTGTCAAAAGTGTCCTAGGAGTGTTTTTTCGTCAAAAAAATATCGGATCTGGTCTTGTCGGTGATCTAAAAGTAAGGAAGTGTTGCCTTTGTATTTCGATCACCCAGGGCAAACCTGGAGTGCCGAGACCTACGGTGTGGGTCTTGAACTTATAAAATCGAAACCACGGCGACAACAACGAAGAAGAAACTGCTCAAATAATCTATGAAAACAAAAGAAAACAAGGTGGTTTTGTTGTAAATGGTATACTTCTAAAAGTAAGGAAGTGTTGCCTTTGTATTTCGATCACCCAGGGCAAACCTGGAGTGCCGAGACCTACGGTGTGGGTCTTGAACTTATAAAATCGAAACCCACGGGCGACAACAACGAAGAAGAAACTGCTCAAATAATCTATGAAAACAAAAGAAGACAAGGTGGTTTTGTTGTAAATGGTCTACTCTTCTGAATCCATCCATATTTCCATCTCAAAAGTCAAGATTTAAGCACTAAATCTAAGCCATAATCATCACCAAATCCAACGATTCTCTCATCGAATCACGTCTAAAATCATTTGTTTAGGCCTTTTACACCATTTTATCGGCCTTTTAAACCCACAACAACGCACTCTCTCTCATCTCTCTCGATCCAACCCTCACCATCGCCCAAATCCAACAATTCTCCCGCTGAATCATGTCTAAAACACTTTGTTTAGGCCTTTTACATCATTTTATCGGCTTATTTCTAGTTTTCTTTTTTTTCTGTGTTTCTTTCCTCTTCATTATGTTGTTGTTAGTGGTGATTATGGATTAGATTTAGGGCTTCGATCTTGACTTTTGAGGTATAAATATGTATGATTTAATTGAATATCTTTGTACTTTTAATTGCATCATAATGTGATTGCATTTCATCACTTTTAGTCATGCATACATGGGAAAAGGGGTTATGTGACTGCCTTGCCGCCCCGGAGGTGACGTGTCTCCGTGTACTCCTTGCCCAGTGGGCCTAACTACACGTGTTCAGCACCTGCCCATCCTCCTATTAGCTCGAAGTTCGTGTCCACGTATGTTTCATAAAATTTGTTTGTGGATTATCCGTATTTTCTTAAATTATCCTCTTTAAGTATTTAAATATTTGCTAAGTTCAATAATTTGTGGTTTATTCAAATCCTAACTATATTAGTGGATTGTATTTTACAAATTAACATAAATCAGCAGTTAATTGATACAATTAGGTGAGGTAATTTACCATGGTAAACATTATTCATAATAGCAAATCCTACTGTGGAAAACCTGGAAAAGTACTCTGTATATAAGCGACAGAACCATAAAACATGGTTTATACATGTACACGTCATCTCAAATCTACCAATACCCAAAATAATACCAGAATATCAAAATAATATAAACACCTACGAGTATGTCAAAGACCGTCAGCAAAAAGAGATAGTCGCCTAAGATTGTCCTTTGCCACTACTCGTAGAAAGATCTGCACTCAATCACTTAACAAATACAATGGCTAGTCTAGTGAGTAAATTCCCAAGAGAAGTCCACACAATATTCAACAAAACAAATAAAACTACAAAACATGCAAATATGCTATATCGCAACAAAAATACATACTTCCATGAATGTAGGGCAATACAAAAGATTCAAGCAACATACAATAATAGTAATACAGCACAACGGACAATAATCAAACAAATTAGCAGTTAAAGAGGTAAACGTGTGGCGGCCCCTGCGGCCCCGGGGTGATGTGTCTCCATGTACTCATTGCCAGCTGGCCTAACTACATGTGTCCGGCACCTGTCCGTCCTCTTCATGTCTCGTAAATCGTGTCCACATGTGTATTATCCCATAAATTAATAAATTATCCTTATATTCTTTATCCATTCTCTGTGAGAATCTAACTGTTTTAACTGTTACTTAGTCGACAATTTATTGAGATCCTAACCATACTAGTGGGTTGTATTTTACAAGTTAATGTATTCAGCGGAAGTCTTAATAAATAACATTTAAGCAAGGTAATTCAACATGATAACATTCAACATGATAACAATGTTCAAAGGCAAATCCTACTATAGAAAACCCTGGAAAGTACTATGTATATAAGCGACATCACCACAAACAGGGTATATATACATGTACTGTCATCTCAAGTCTCCCAATACCCAAAATATACAAAATATCAAAAATAAGTTTAAACACGTACAAGTAGGTCCTCGACAGCGGGCAATCAGATGTAGTCGCCTAGGATCCCCTTGCCCCTACTGGTACAAGGATCTGCACTCCATCATCACAAAAGACAAATGACGAGTACAGTAAGTAAAACCCCAAGGAACTCCTCTGAGCATTCATATAATAAAGTAAAGGAAATTCAAGAAATGCTGTCAAGTAAACATGCGAAATATAAAATAGGCAACTGTAAATGGCTCATCGCATGAATAAACAACAGACAAACTGACAATTGTGTGTGCTCACTCCAGATGGACTAGACTGTACTTCGGGTCACCAAGTTCCCACCAATGGTCGCGTCCAACTAGCCCAACACTTGGTCCCTCGCGGCGCTGGCCAAATCCACTGAGTCACCGACACGTGCACCAAGGGCAAGCTCAGGTCGCCATTCACTGAGGACCGGGTCACACGTGCTACAGTCCAGTGCATCATGAACACACAGCTAGGAAATCCGGGGGAGTAACCTCAACCCACGTCCAAGTAACCAAATAGAATACTGTACAACAAGGAATGATAGAATGACATGTAAGCAGAATAAATACTCAGAGTCTTTCAGTTGGGTTTTACAAACCTCACACCACTCTCCGACCTCCCTGAACTCCCGTACACGACCCGTCAAGCTCTCCGACACCAAGCTTTGGTCCACTAAGTCCTTGAAGTCCATTTTTACCAGTTTAGTTTGTTTACGAAGGTTTAGATAAGTATCAGGTGAAAAATTCCCAAAACAGCCCTTAAATTCCCATTTTGATATATAGTTAGAGCGTTACGGGGCTTGTGTAGTGCGTTATCTGATGGTAGCACGCTAAGGGAGTTTGTAGCGCACTACTGTTCTTCGTCTCGAAAAATAGGTAGCAATCCAGAACGAGTAGCGCGCTATCCTCCCCAAGTAGCACGCTACCTAACCTTTGGGACATAATTCTCAACCTAGAATTCTATCCCAATCTTCTCCATTACCTACCCTATCAGTTTGTATATACTCCCTACACACGATATCCTCCAAACCACCATTTATAACACTCCAGAAACCACAAATTACATCCATTTCCACAATCATGCATTCACCACTATCTCCATTAACAATCAAATTCTTTAAAAAACCAGGGACAAATTCTTTATAAGCATGGTCTAACAACACATAATTCATCAACTTACATCAACAATTCAGGGATCACATCATTAATTTCGAAATTCCACCAAACTTATCAAAATCGAGTTCATTAGCAAGCTTAGAAGGTGGAGAAGATGATTACCTAGATTATATCACTTGGTTTGATGCTTAGGTTGTTGAATTTCCAGCTGAAATCCTTTCTTCTTCCTCTGTTTGTCTCAAATTTGCATGAGCAATTGAAGGTTTTGATCAACATTCCACTAACTCTCCTATATATATGTTAGTTAGAATCAATTGTGTGTACGTATCCCGAAGCTTATCTTGTGGCTCACAAGCATGCTGTCCTACACCTCCTTGTGACTCCAATAGCCCACTCATCATCTAGTACCACTTACTATGTTAATCTAGATGTCCATCTCATGACCCATTTTATTTAATGTAAACTATAGGCTTTCATTTATTCTATTAATGTCACATTACATTACGCCTTATCCAACCATATGGTTAGTGTTTTATTTATCAAATTTAACCAACTCATGGTCACACTAATCCTCGGCTACCGTACTCGGTGCACCGCATCTCGACACGTATTTCGAGGCGCGTCATAGCCTATTGTTCAATTTTATTTAATTAGCCTATTATGGGTGGGCATCGGTTTCCCTAAAACAGCCCAAACCGCCCAAACCGTATGGTTTGGTTTGGTTTTTAAAACTCGCGGTTTGGGGGCGGTTTGAAAAACTTGAAAACCGTAAAATCGCGGTTTGGTGGTGGTTTTCAATTCTGAAAAACCGCGGTTCACCAAACCAAACCGAGGGTAATTTAGTAAATTTATTTAATTCACATTTTAAAACCTTAACCAATATAAACAACTTAACCTTAACCAATATAAACAACAGTCGTTTCATTTTTTCATCTCCATCTCAAGATCCTAAACATATTCCCCTCCACCCGATTGAGGCCATCCGTTCTTTGCCTTCCACTAGTCGTCGTCACGCCGCTTCCCACCAGTCGCCATCGCCATCTCCTACCAGTGATCTCTCACTGCCGCCTCCCACTATTTTTTTTTTTTTTTTTTGGAAAACATGTAACAAGAAAAACCGCGAAACCAAACCGACCAAACCGCGCAAACCGCGGTTCGGTTTGGTTGCGGTTTTGGTGGTTTGCGGTTTGGTGGTGGTTTGCAAAATGACAAAACCGCAAACCCTCGGTTTGGTCGCGGTTTGGTGGTTTTCACCACCAAACCGCGGTTTGCCCACCCCTATAGCCTATGGTTACATTAATTATGTCAATTTGATAACCAAGACATATTTATGTAAGTTTATTGAATTTTCTCTAGTGTACCTGTATCTAAGCCTCTCGATACCCGCGTTGACACGCACTTCGAGGCAGCTACCCGTCGCACAACCTCGTACGCTATCGTTATTCAACATACACACATGCGATGTATTTAACAAATAATTTAGTAAATTGCATCATAATTAAGCCATCCAACACATAACTTAACTAGTGTACCAAGGTTGACGTGTGTCCTAGCCTACCCGCGGCGTCAGCGTGGATCTGAGCTGGCGTCCATGTCTGCAATTACGAGATAATTAACGACATTAATAAAAACGGGCCCTTACAAAACAAGAACGTAAACATACAACAGCTAAATCAATATGCACATAAATTTCTTTGATGAAAACCCAAAGATGTATCACGTGTAGCAGACTATACCATACTTCATACCTAAAGGTCTCTCCTGTGGGCTTCTCCGACAACCTCCACAGTCCCGTTTCCTTAGTCCTCGCGACGCTGGCCAAATCCGCTGAGTCACCGACACGTGCATCTGAGTGCAGCTCGGGTCGCAATTCACTTAGGGCATGATCACACGTGCTATGATATAATGTACCTAAGTCCGTCCACGCATCCCGGTGTAAAAACCCCGATAAACCAATCAACCAGTTAGACAAACCAGTAAAATAAATAGTTCGACACCCATCACACGTACAAGAAAATTGAACCGAATTCTATGAAGCATTCTCAAGGGGTTTACGCACCTCAATCAGCGCTCCGACTTCCCCGGACTCCCGAATCCGACTCGACTAGCTTCCCGATACCTGAGATACGGTCCACTAAGTCCCTGAAGTCCAAGTTTACATGTTTAGTATGATTATAGGTGTTTAAGATATGTATTAAGTTAAAAACCCCAAAACAGCCATTTAAATTCAGTTTCTGTCTGTCCTTAACGCACTATGGGAATGGTGTAGCCCGTTATGTAATGGTAGCGCGTTATGGAAATGATGTAGCGCGCTATTGTTCTTCATTCTGAAGAGCAGTTGGAAACCCAGAACGATTAGCGCGCTAACCGTTCCTGGTAGCGCGCTATCTGTCATCTGGGACAAGAATTCTCCAGTCGAGAATTCTATCTTTCTCATCTCTATTAGCTACCTCACTTTATCTAACATGTTTTCCACATATATCTAACTTTGAAACAACCATTAAAACATTCCAGAACCTCAAAATTAGACCAAATTCTCCAAATTCATGCATTCACCCAACTTTCCAATTTCATTAAAATCATCCAATCTAGTTAAACTAATGATAAGTTCCCTATGAATATGATCTAACAATATATAATTCATTGCATTTTCGCCAAAAATCGAGGTCTCATCATCAAATCCGAATTTTAACTAAACCATGTTAAAAATGGATTCATCGAAGAGTCTAGATGATGAAGTTGGTGATTACCTTGGTTTGAGCTCTTGGATTGGTCTCTAGTGTGCTAAATTTCAAGTTTGGATTCATTCTTCTCCTCTGGTTTTCTAGTTTTTGCATGAATCTTCACCGTTAGTGGAGATGAAAATCCTACTCACTGTTATATATAGTTTTGATCTTGATCAAGTGTGCATACGTATCTCGAGGATTATCTTATGATTCATAGGCATGCTATCCCATACCACCTGGTGACTCTAGTGGTAACTCCAATAGCACACTCCCTTCCTTGTTTCCCCAATTTTGATCATCTACATGCCCATCTTGTGGTCATCATTATTTAGTTCAACCATAGGCTTAATATTTATTTTATTAATTCATCTTATATTAAGCCTTACTAAATAATATGATTAGTGTTTCTATCGACCAATTTAACCAACTTATGGTCCCACTACCCGGTGCCCCGCGTCTCGACACGCATTTCGAAGTACGCCATAGCCTATTATTTTAATTGAAGTTTACTTGGCCTATGGTCACATTACCCATTTTAATTGATTAATTAGTCATCTTAATGTGAATTAGTCGAGTTTCCTATTGTACCCATAGTTCGCCTATCCGATACCCGCGTTGACACACTTTTCGAGGCGAATACCCGTCACACGAACTCGCCCGATAGCAACATACACACATGCGGTGCAATATAATAATAATAATAATAATTTTAAACACCACATATACACAACCACCATCCATAAATAACATATTTCCTCGGTTCTCGTGTCCAATCCAATTGAGTTGTCCACGTAACACCCGAACTGCAACCGTTAATCCCCGAGATTAACGTAATCCATGTTTAATTAATTTCGGCCGTTACAATTCCTCATAACTAGAAGAATTTCATCCTCGAGATTTAAATCTCGAGTATACTCTTGTGTAATTATCCTATCCCCGTGTGACCACGCCTCACACCTTGATAGTCCCTCTCTACAGTCCCTTGAACACCTCCACTAGACCATACTTCAATACATTGGGGACCCACCAATGGGCCTTTCAGACCCGCTCCACTGGCCCATCACCCAATAGCCCTTCACATAACCGTATCCTCAGGTGTTGCCCCACACGCGATGTGCCCAGCAAGACCTTTCCTATAGCCCTTCAGACCTTCATATAGCTGTATCCTCAGGCGTTGTCCTGCACGCAATGTGCCCAGCTAGGCCTTAAATAAAACCCTTCATCTCTTCATCTTCACGGGGAGGAAACTATAACAGAAAACATTCACAACGCCACTCACTCCTGGTCTTTCGTTATTCTTTTCGTGGGGTGGAAAATGTGGCAAAAACATTCACAATTGCCAACTCACTCCCAAACCCAACTAGACCATACTCAAATTCCCTCATAGGTTCCCACCAGTGAGCGCACCTAATTGGCCCAATACCTGGTCATCGCGGTGGTCGGCGTAGACCCACGACGCACCTACATACGTACCAGCACAATAGCTCAATTTGTTATCCACCAAGAACTCCTGATACACATGGTATAGTCTAGTTGTTACTCGTCCTTGTCTAAAGGCGAGTCATGTCCACGAACATAATTAACAATGTTCATGCTCATTATCAGGCTTTGAATACCGACCGTTTCAGTTGTGGTTTCATTAACTTCGCCGATGTCTATACTATCACAACCATGGTATTGCTGTAGTGCTTCACCGAGCACAAGAATATAATTTAGGCTATGAAATATTATATCATGACACTGTGACTATGGCCATCATGAGTTACTCTCGCTCATGTATAAGTCACGTATTGTCTCGTCCCGCCTTTTTACAGCATATACTTAATAAGGTCACACTTCTTGTATATAATACCTAATGGAGAGTACCACTCACCCACTAATGAGAATTTTCACTCTTTTTATTCTCATGTCTTCTAAAAGCTTTGTGTCTTCATATCCTTAAATCTGCAAATCATATGGCCCTTCAATCTCTCTATAATGATGCCCATCCATTTCACTTACTCTGTACACAACTCTTAAATTTCCCCCTACGATCTCATGTTTTCCACTTTGTCACATCAATCTTTATCGCCCCTGGTCCTAGTTGTCCATCTTCGTTGAACTTTATTTAAATCTTGGTGTCAGTGATTTGTTCGATGTCTTCTCGTGCAATTGTAAGCTTTCTCTCGGCTTGCACTTATTGAATTGTCCTTTTTCAAATGAGGTGGCAGTGTGGGCCCTCACCGACCTCACTGTTTAAGGGCAATCATAAAAACTTATGTGGAGTTACTTGGATTGTCATGATTGCGAGACTAACTCCAGTGCTCTGGCCGTAACTAAAGGTGTCTATCACCGCTTTCATGTACATCCCGAGTCATCTCAACACTATCAGTTGTCCATAGGTCTTCTAGCAGCTCCTCTTTCTCGCGTCTTCTAGCTATCCTAATAAGACTCTATCTACAATATCCCAACCACCTTCCCGTAAGTCTTATCATTATTGTCTTTCTATAGATCTTCAAATCAAAAGCACCATCGACCTATAACTAGTGGCTTGTATGAATTCGCCATCATGCCTCCCGTGTTCTGTCGGGATCTAAGCTAGGTGTCCCATATCGACTAGGTTGAGAACTATCACGTCCTCGACAGCCGTGGCGTGGTCTGCAATATGTATAAACTGCATTGTCTCTAACTCAAATCATCACTTTCCTCTTTAACATAAAATAACCACATATGATCACCTGCATCACCATTATCTTCTTAAACATGAAGTTTACACATATAATGTACCAAAACATCAGGTTCTCATTAAGTATACAAAATGACCTGACATTCAAAATCACCATCTCTACATACTACGTATCAACTTCCTGAGCTGGGGCTCTAACCCGTAATGGTATCGCTGGTATCGGCAGCATAAAGATCCATGGGCAATTGAAATGATGATTCCCCTCCACTCCACAATGAGAACATACTGGAGGGCACTCATATCCCAATGATGTAGGCTCGTCACCCTGCAAATCTGGCTCTGGCGCAGTGGCACTGTAGTAACTGACACTGGTCTCCAAGGACAATTTTTCTTATCATGTCCACGTTGGCCACATCGAAAACACCTACGTCTTCGTTTTGCTTTTCCCCGCTGTCTCCTTGAACTCTGGCTCGAAATCCTCTCGTATTGTGTTCGAGGTGTGTGTGCTCGATCATGCTCTCTATCTACATGAGGACCTACCAATGTTACCATGTACCCCTCTTGTGTCCTCTGTCTGGTTCTCCTATGTTCATCACCAGTGCTATACTCGACCGACACTGGCTCTGGTTGGGTTGCGGTGACTACTATTGGGTTTCGATATGCTGTAGCCACAGCTGTAGCGAGTGCCGTAAGTGCGGCGGCCTGATCCCGTAATAGTCGGAGTACCTCGACCATCTGAGTCTCTTGGGCTGCAAGTCGATCCTCAACACTGGCTGTAACAGGGAAATCCCTAACTGTAACACTAGTTAGTCTGATTTCCTGAGGCGTAGTCGACTGTCCGTCCATAATCTGCATCGAGACATGTGCTCCGCATCAGCCTCAATATATATACGCGTATAATTGATAACATATAGTAAAAACATAACACGCATATAACCCTAACTCTACCCGCCTCACATCACTTCCCAATTAACATTCTTAACCCACAACATCGGGTTTCCACATATAAGATTTTTATTGGTTAAGTTTATTAAATTTCTTTTAACTTTTCCTAAGGCTTCATCGACCTCTCTCTAATACCAATTATGGCGTTGGCATAAGGTTAAAGAACAAACTAAACTTCATCCTTATGATCCATCAACCTCGCTTTAATACCATCTGTGACGGCTTTGCCGCCCCGGGGTAACGTGTCTCTGTGTATTCCTTGCCCAATGGGCCTAACTACACATGTCCGACACTTGCCCGTCCTCCTATTAGCTCTAAGTTTGTGTCCACATGTGTTTCCTTAAATTTGTTAGTGAATTATCCGTGTTTTCTTAAATTATCCTCTTTAAGTATTTAAATATTTGTTAAGTTCAATAATTTGTGGTTTATTCAAATCCTAACCATATTAGTGGGTTGTATTTTACAAATTAACATAAATCAGCGGAAGCATTAATTGATACAATTAGGTAAGGTAATTTACCATGGTAAACATTATTCATAAGACCAAATCCTACTGTGGAAAACCCGAAAAAAATACTCTGTATATAAGCGACAGTACCATTAAAAATGGTATATATATGTACACGTCATCTCAAATCTACCAATACCTAAAATAATACAAGAATATTAAAATAATATAAACACCTACGAGTATGTCCGAGACCGTCAGCAAAAAGAGATAATCACCTAAGATTGTCCTTCGCCACTACTCATAGAAAGATCTGCACTCAGTCACCCAACAAATACAGTGACGAGTCTAGTTAGTAAATTCCCAAGAGAAGTCCACACAATTTTCAGCAAGAAAACAAATAAAACTAAAAGACATGCAAATATGCTATCTAGAAACCGAAATACATACTTCCATGAATGTAAGGCAATATAAAAGATTCAAGCAGCATGCAATAATAGTAATACAACACAACATACAATAATCAAACAAAGTAGCAGTTAATGAGGTAAACGAGAACGTAAAATGCAACAGCTAAGTCAATATGCACATAAATGTCTTTGATGAAAACCCAAGGATGTATCATGTGTAGTAGACTATACCATACTTCATAGCTAAGGGTCTCTCTTGTGGGCTTCTCCGACAACCTCCACAGTCCAGTTTACTTAGTCCTCGCGGTGCTGGCCAAATCAGCTGAGTCACCGACACGTGCATCTGAGTGCAACTCGGGTCGCAATTCACCGAGGGCATGATCACACGTGCTATGTTATAATGTACCCAAGTCCGTACACACATCCCGGTGTAAGAACCCCGATAAACCAATCAATTAGTTAGACAAACCAGTAAAATAAACAGTTCGACACTATCACATGCACAAGAAAATCGAACTGAATTTTGTGAAGCATTCTCAGAGGGTTTACGCACCTCAATCCGCGCTTCGACTTCCCCGGACTCCTGAATCTGACTCGACTAGCTCCCCAATACCTGAGCTACGGTCGACTAAGTCCCTGAAGTCCAAGTTTACATGTTTAGTATGAGTATAGGTGTTTGGGATATGTATTAAGTCAAAAATCCCAAAACAACCCTTTAAATTCAGTTTCAGTCTGTCCTTAGCACAACATGGGAATGGTGTAGCGCGTTATGTAATGATAGCGCACTGCTGTTCTTCATCCTGAAGAATAGTTGGAAACCCAGAACGATTAGCGCACTAACCGTTCCAGGTAACGCGCTATCTATCCTCTGGGACATAATTCTTCAGTTGAGAATTCTATATTTCTCCTCCATTGGCTACCTCACTTGATCTAACATGTTTTCCATATATATCTAACTTTAAAACAACCATTAAGTTTATAAGAAAATACTTTGAGAGAATTGTCTTTTGGAATTCTCGTTTTTAGAGTAGGTTCTGGTTTAGTTATGAAAGGTTTATAAGACAATACTTTGAGAGAATTGGGAGACAGTTTATAGTTTACTTAAATATAAATATGGATTATAGAGTTGATATAACTGTAAATGAGTTTAAAGGTTGAAACTTATTGAATAGATGAGAATTTGATCTTTTAATTTATTTTGATATTATATTGTTAACTGTTGCGGAGATGTGGGTCATTTTAGGCCTTCTTCCAAAGCTGCTTTTATTAAGTTTTCGGTGCTAACAAGCAACTTTTAGTGGAGACCGTCGAGATTTTTATAAAATACGAAAATCTTATTAGAATGATTTCTTGAATCGCTCCACCTTTGGAGATTAAGACTTTGAATTTAATTTTGATGATAAACACATATCTTGAGGATTACATAGATGTAATGTTTTGAATGAAATTACTCAAGGAATTTAGAGGCTGAGTAGATTATAAAAGGATTTGTGATGATCTAGGTTGGTCAGTTGCCCTAATGACGAGGAGTCTGACACCCACAAAATGAACCATGTAAATCATACTACAATATATACCACAATATTATTAAAAACAGTGCTAATTTGAATTGACCTCCCAAAATCAATGCTAAATAAACTCCCCCTGAAAGTATAATGCACCTACCAGCTGCAACAACAACAACATTTGCAACTAGGTTTACTCCCCCTGCAACTCAGCTCTTAAAACATCCCCTCTTTGTGACATAATATGAAAATGAGTATAAAAAGGAAAAAAAAGTAAACAAAATTATTGCGAGAGAGCATCAATAGTCATAGGTACCTCAAAGCTATCGTATCTAGTCTTATGATCAAAACCCGCAGTGCTAAGTGGAATGTTAGCTCTTGTGGTAACAAAATGCAAATTGGGCGTTGTGGCAACACAAACATAATCGACAGTTGTGGTAATATAGTGCGAAGGAGGAGCAATAGTAACAGAGTGCGAAGGAGGTGTTGTGGTAAAAATGACAGGACCGCGAGTCATGGTAACAAAGAATGAATGAGGCACTGTGGTAATCGAATCAAACCCTATGTTGTGGTAACTAGATGCAACTGATAACAATTATTTTCATTTCTTAAACCCAACTTAACTTATTTACCTCTGTTGTCAAACACATGCATGCCACTTGTATTTGTTGAACTTAACATCCAAGAGTTGATCGCACAACTGAATGATGATAAGAAGATCTCCTTGCAAATATTCGATATGTAGTACGCAAGGCCTGAAATTCCATCAATATGTAGAGTGCCTTTTCCGATAGCATGCCACGCCTTCACATCAAGGGATAACACAAATCCCTTTATTCTAAGCTTTCGATATGTGTAGTTGGTGCAAGTAAACAGTTGGCGTTTTGTGGTGGAAACCTGTTCCGGTTGATCAGAGTGAAGTTGTTGAGCCATAGATTTCATGGATCTCACCAATATTTTAAACAAAGAATTAGTAGTTCCTATTGTTATACCAACTGTAAAATTGAACTCTAAGCTACTAATAAAGTAAATTACAAATTAAAGTAAACAAACCGCAACACCGGAGATGTTGAGGCAGTCCGGTCTACAACTTACATATGCTGAGCTAAGCCCAGATGTAAAACTCCATTAAGTTGAAAACTCAGACTTACATGAGACCCTTCCAGTGACTCCCTCACTAGTCTTAATGCATTTTTTTTCATACTTCAATAGATTCTCTCCCAAGTCCCCTTGGTGTGTCGAGGTCCCCTCGATTGAACTACCCAATATCCCCTTGGTAATAACTCATAAATACAAAGAAAATGAACATAATCTCAAAATCTACAAACACACATTTAGATGTGAAAGGACGTGAGAAAAATAAAAAAATTATAAAAACTCCAGACTAACACTCTTAATCAACTAATCTTCTTTAGTGCGTCTTGTTTAATATAAAACGCGTCTTGTAGTTGTTTTAGATCACAATAGATAACTTCATAATAACCTCCAAGATTTAGCCCCACCTTTATCAAATCTAGTTCTTCAGATAAAATTCGTTACAACAAGATATGATTTGTGCTCTGTTGTACCAGATAGGATTTAAGTGATGTTACCATATGATATGATTTCTGCTCTACTGCCATAACAATCACAATTGACGGATCTTCAAGATTAGGATGACATATATTGATTTCACTTGATCACATCATGTCCAACTAGCATAGAACCACATTATCATTATCCAACTGCTCTATAAAGACAGACTTTGAGATTGATGTAAATGTGAAATTCGACTCTAACAGTGTGAAACGTTAAACCTAATTAAAAGTTTTGGCTTAACTTTCATCCAAAAGGCAATTGTTGTTGAAGATGTGTGGACCAAAAGTTCGGTACTAGCAGAGATCTAAAAGCCCACGAAGAAGTGTCCTGGGCAGGCCGCTTGCTGATGATGTACTCGCGAGCATAAAATTAATATGGTATTAGAGCACACGATTTGAATATGATATATGAGAAAAAATACCCTAGCTCGAATCATGAATTTGAGTTCTTAGTGAAGTATTGAAGATGTGTGGACGACCAAAATTTAGTCCCACATCGATTAAATAAAAACTTCATAAAAATATAATTGATTATCTCCTCCCAACTAGTATCAATCGACCAACACAAATTATAGTTCAAACAAACCATAAATGCCCTTAACTTCACGCTTAAGTGATGATGAGTTGAACCTCAAGGTCAAAATTTGTCACTCATACAACTGAGGTGTATTGGAATTCAAAATTTGTGTTCACCAAGTGAATGTAGCAGTTGCGTATATAATTCATTGACTTGTAGTTTAACATGATTGTTATGGTGAATAAAATAGTGAATTTTGAAAAGGAAAGGAGCCTTTCAACATTAGCAATGCGCTATCGTGCGTGCATGTGTCATTAAAATTACTATTTGAGGGCAGTAATTAGAAGTACTTTTAAGATACACTCTTCATTTTGTTTTTTGTTTTGTTTTTGTCAAGGCGCGATGAATTGCATTCTTAAAAAGAGAACCCATACATCCATATTACAATGTTAAAGTTCAATCTCTCATAAGAAAAGATGGAGGCAACAAACCTCACCACGTCCACCATAAAAGGCCTCTAAGGCACAAATAATGGGGAAGAAAAAGTCGGATATAATTCGAAAAAAAACTTTGACAAAAGGGAAGACAGCCCTCCGAGAGGGAACACAAACAATGGTAACAAATGGCAACCCCATCCATGAGAAACAAATCCCAACAGCAGGGCCATTATCCGCATGAAGGCGGTAACATGACAGAATCTAAACCCTAAAACCAAAGTGGACTAAATAACAAACCCTAACTAAAGTTTATAGAGTCGGAGTAGGACTAACACCAGGAAGATAAAACAAATAGAAGAGAGACTACCAAAATTCTCCTCTTCAAGATCTAGCTCTACAACTCTTTCTGTAGCACCCTTAATATCTCCTTCAAAGCTTACTGATTAGATAAGCGAGGACAAAATAGAGTCAGAGTAGGACTAACACCAGGAATAAGTGTCGTGAGAACCGTCAGCTCTTCCTTTAGCAACACTTCCATCACCTATACGCCGCTAGGTTCCATCAACAGAGCCTTTTGGCATGTGCGAAGCAAGCTTGGTGAAGCCCCTTTACCTTCAAACCCCCAAAATCTCTCTTCTCCAAGTTCCCGTGTGCACCTCTTACAAAAATTGACTCACGGCTGCAGAAACAATGGTGTGAGAGGGTTAGCCTACAGCCGTCGCCACTGACCGCGCTAGGAGAGTGAAGGAGATCTCTTCTCCTATGAGTAGATCGAGCAAACCCCCTAAACCTCTCTATCCAGCACAGCCAAAAATAGGGAAAGGGAGAGAATAAGAGAAGGGGAAAGGAGAAGAAACAGGAAAGAAAGAAACAAGCAAAAGCGGCAAAAAAAAGGAGGGGTGCAGGGGCTACCGGTCAAGGCAAGTCCATCAGAGCGCTCCAGCGTCGCCATAAACCCCCTTAGCAAACCTTAAAAGTTTCTTCTTCCGCAAAAAAACCAGAGTAGAGATGGCAGAGCTCGCACTCTTGTTTTGAAAGAAAATAGGGCAGTTAAGGGCACCCCACCATTTAATGAAGGCACTCAGTTAATGTGGGCACAAATCGATTTACCTGGGGCACCCAAAAATTAGACCCGAAATACCTAAACTACCCCTCGTGGAAATCCATCTGCACCCCACCACCCTCGTGCAAACCCCTGAGCACCCCACCACCCCACCACCACCTTCACCGAACTCCTTGTGGAAGAATCCATTTGTTTTGAACCGACCAGTGAGAGGAATCCCCGAAATCGTGTTCTCCGTCCCTCGCCGTGTGTTTCTCCTTCGTTGTTCGAGTTTTACGCATTTTGTAGGGTCCGTGTGAGCCGATTTCGTCTCCAAATTAGGGCTCGGTTGAAGATCGTCGAATTAAGTTTCATTTGGTAGAGTAGTTGTAATGTGTGTGTGGCGGTTTGTTCAATTGTAAAAAAATTGAGAAATCGCGGTTCTCGCCACACAGCCGAGACGGTGTCAACTGTCTCGGCCAAGCATGGCCGAGACGTAAGCTAATATTTTTGAGAACTCGCAGCCTCTCGCCACGTAGACCGGAAGAGTTGACAGCGTTTCGATTACGCATGTCCGAGAATACTGCCGTTATCTCGGCCGTGACATGACGAGAGCTACAATTAGTGATAGGTAATGTGGCGTCGGTGGTGTACAACCGAGAATTTCCTCCTACTCTCGGTTGTACACTTCCGATAGGTCTCGCAGGCTCGGTCGTCATAGGACGAGAGTAAGGCGAATGAAATGGTCAATCCATCTCGGTGGTGTATAACCGAGAACTTGCTATTGGACTCGGTTGTAAACGGCCGATATATTGGACTACTTGTCGGTCATGGGTGACCGAAAATATGGGTTGTTTCACGAACCTGCTTGACCGAGACATCAGAAATGGATGAATTTGAACATTACTTTTTGTAAAAAAATTTTGTGGTATGTCAAACTAACAATACAAGATTGAAAATCCAAAGACGACAATTTGCGCCGAAACTTAATTAATTATAAATCTCCGTAACATTCAAACCGACTCTAAAAAGGGTCCATCCATAAGTAAACAACAATCAAAATACAAGACAACATCTCGCATATACATAGAACATTCGGAGGAATTGGCAAAATTTCTAAATGTTTAGCCATCAAGGTTTCTAGGTACAAGCTTTAACCTACGGTGTATCTAAATCTACAACATGTATGGTGGCTTCATCACCGAAGTTGCAATGGGCGCGATGTCTCGAAAAACGAATCCATCTCGCCAACCTTTGGCGCAGTCCTCAACGTACCGATCCCACGATGGATATAAGGATGGCAATGGTGCATTCACACGCAACCGCACTGTCAAAGTGAACAGTAGAAATAGAAGATATTGTCACAAACCCGATTAAGGGGAAACAAACCAATTCACAAAAAATCATAGAACTTACCCTAACCCAATTGATATTCCTTTCATTTGCCATTGCAATGATAAGTCTGTTGTGCAATGACGACGGTGGAGTACTACGTAGAGGTAGGAATGTGGAGGCACTCTCATGCGAGAGGTTGACGAGAATGACATTGAATGCGGTGGATACTAACAATCCCATGTCCGGAAGTGTCAACCATTCTTTGAAAGATGTCCCCTCTTGCTTCTCTCGGGCAATGCACCACATTCTTGACAGCCTCGAAACTCGAGCCAAGCACTTCCCGCCAAAGGTCTTCATACCCGATAATCTCATCGTACATCCTTCTACGCACAATCCTCCACCCGTCTACATCTCGCAAGTCGAAGCCCGGAGGCTATACACCGATATCCACAATTTCCATCGGAAACCACATCGATAATGCCCTCAACATGTGGCAACCAATCCGGTTCTAAGCAATGACCATAAGCCATGTTAGATCCACTTTGCGTGCGTCGACCGGCACGACGCATTTGTGGAACAACCTTTCCTTTCTTCGCCTGAAGTGGATGCCTCTTTTGTGGAGTGAGAGGACTCAAATCCGCTCTCCACCCGTCTCGTCGAAGAATCGTCGTCATCATGTTTTCTCTTCGACACCGGGGTGCCTCCGATTGGAGACCCCGTGTCCTCCCACCCGCATCCTCAACTTCCCGCTCGCACTCCACAAAAGACGAAGGTGGACTAATCTCCCTAAGCTTTGCTCACTTTCGGTCCTCCCCCCCCATCCTCAACTTCCTCCTCCCCTTATCCAATCTTCTGCGGTGTCGTGATTGTGCCTCCCACAAATCACGGTGACATACCATAAGGAGTCAGCATTTTCCTTGACGTTAATTTGGAAAGGGCATCCACATTTCTTCGTACAAGTGTGACTCATCGCATTTTCATAATTCCTTGATTTCTTTAAAAATTTTGCCGCTTTCCCCTTCCCTACTCTTTGAGCCGGTCCCCCTATATGTCCCGGACCTCTCACAGCAATTTTCACCATTCCCTGCGCTTAATGCACCCCGCATCCGAGCGCTTCGTTACTAACACAAACTTGTTCTCACCACCAATCATTTGAAGCCATGAAATAGCCGCTTCTCGAGAGGGGAATGACTTAGAAGGTGTAAAAGTGTCCTTGTAGTCCGGAAAATTACTAGATACCGGCATTACCCGCAATACAAACAAGTGTAACATTATAATCAACCAAAATGTACAAAGACAATCACCAAAACACCCCAAAAACAGTTCTCGGTTGTACAGTCCGAAACTTTCTTCGAGTCTCAAGCTCATGTACGACCGAGAGTTACTCAAGATTCTCGGTCGTACCGGTCAAGTGACTGCGTGAAACCTCTTGGTCCTCTATGACCGAGACATTACTATACATCTCGGTCTTGCGAGGCCGAAACAATCGCGCACCCAGACGAAACTTCGGATAACCGCATAAAAAACACAAAAAATTTGCAAAATTACCTCAAGGACGACCTCATCCGCACCGAAGCATTACAATCCTCCATTATATAGTGGAAACAACTTCGGATTTGAAGAAATTACCAAACCCTACGTTGACAAACAAATCATCATTTTCACGATTATACACAACTAAACAAGTTCTAAAAACCCGAATATGGTTGTCAAACATTGTTACCTCGTTTGTCGGATGATGTCAATCCGCAAGAATCGATCATTATTCGCCAAACGCAATGTGACTTTGTGGTTCAAGCTTGGTGGCGGGGTGCCCTAACTCCTTGTCAAAATGGTTTGAGGGGTTTGAACCATTATATATACAGGGGCAAAATGGTCTTTTCCATTTTTGCTGGAATTTTTACAAATAAGTTGGGTGCATTCATGAAAAGGTGGGGTGCCCTTAGCGGTCCTCAAAGAAAATGACTATTCGTTTTGTTAAAATTGACGACCAAATGTAGAAAAAATTACAAAAGTACACCATATTTTAGTTTAAATGAGGAAAATAAGTGTGCTTTTTTTATTAAAAAATAGGGTATATCCCATTCGAAAAGACGCTATTAGTTGGGGCAAATTTTTGTGGCTTACGTGAATCGTTTACACGAATAGCGCCTTTTGAAAAGACGTTATTCGTGTAAACATCCACGTGGGATGACCACGTGGTCATCCCACGTGGATGTCGATGTGGCAAGAACACACAAATAGCGCATTTCTCGAATGCGCTATTTGTGCGTACTTGCCACGTGGACTCGGGGTACACATATAGCGTCTCGAGATACGTGCCTGACATTTGCACGGATTGTCCACCTCGAGATACGTGCATGACGTTTGCATGGAGTCTATGGTCTGTAGTGGATATGCATGGGTTGTCCCCTCGAGATACGTGCATGACGTTTGCATGGATTATCCACCTCGAGATACGTGTCTGGCGTTTGCATTAGTTGTCCACCTCGAGTTACGTGCATGACGTTTGGATGGTTTGCATGGACTGCATAAGGTTGCATGGGTTGTCTACCTCAAAATACGTGCTTCACACTCGCATGGTTTGCATGGATTGCACGAGGTTGCATGAGTTGTCCACACCTCGAGATATGTGTGCGACGTTTGAATGATTTGCACGAAGATGCATGGCTCGCCCACCTCGACATACGTGCGTGGCGTTTCCATGTGTTGTCAACCAGGAGATACGTGTGTGATGTTTGCATTGTCTTTACCACCTCGAGACACGTGCGTGACGTTTGCATGAGTTGCACGAGGTTGCATGGGTCGCCCACCTCGACAGATGTGCCTGACATTTGCATGAAATCTCCACCTCAGCATACATGGGTGACGTTTGCATGAGTTGTTCACGTCGATATGCGTGCGTGTTGTTTACATTGGTTGTCTACCTCGAGATACGCGAGTGACGCGGGTCGTCCATCTCCATATGCACTTGTCGTTCATAGGGCGAAAGTTTTTGTATAGATAGCTCCTTTCAAAAGGAGTAATTTTGTAGAGTGTATAATTTTGTATAGATAACTCATTTTGAAAAGGAGCTATCCATACAAATGCCTTCCACCTCACCACCACCTCACCACCATGCACGCCACCTCATCATCAATAGCTCATTTTCGAAAAGAGTTATACCTAGGGCTCGGCAATTCGTGTCCGCGATGTCGTAAACGTGTCGTGTCGTAAACGTGTCGTGTCATAATTATCCTAAACTCGCACACGACACGTTTATTAAACGAGTCACTATTTGTAAACACGACACACGACACGTTTAATAAACATGTAACTTTGTTTATGACACGTTTAACACGTTTATTAAACAGATCATGTTTAACCTGTTTAACTCGACTCGTTTGTGTACCTGTTTAACACGTTTATTAAACAGATCATGTTTAACCTGTTTAATTCGACTCGTTTGTGTACTCGTTTATCAACCTGTTAAACATGCTACTAGATTAATAATATCTCACTACAAAATCAATACAAACAACATAAAATATAAAATTATAAACGCATCTAATATAAGGAAAAATTAAAAATACAAGTTCTCAAATAGTCAAGTTCAAGTTTAATAACCCAACTACAAGGTTATATGAAGTTAACATAGAAGTAAGAGATAAATTCAAGGTTAATGAACAAAAAATGCTTCGAGTTCTCTAGTTTCCAACAGAGTTTGAGCAAGTAGTTGACCGTGGATCATCACTCACACTCAAGTTAAGTACATCTTCTGTAATACTCTCCAAATCCAGCTTGACATCTTGCCCTACAACAAATAAAAAATGGAGTTTATTAATAATTATAAAGCTTAAGATACTAAAGATAAATATCAGTAAAAATGTCAAAAATAATATAACCTTCTAATCCCGCACATATCCAATCTCGCAAGCAAATAATTGCTTCTGCATTTTCCGGCTTAAGAGAAGATCGATATTGGTCAAGTACACGTCCCCCAACACTGAAAGAAGCTTCTGAAGCGACAGTAGACACCGGGATGCTCAATATATCTCGAGCCATTGAAGCTAGATTAGGATAACGGAATTGATTTGACTTCCAAAAGTCTAGGATATCCAACTTCACATGTCTTGGCATCTTTGGTTCATCTAAGTAAAGCTCCAATTGACACTTTAGTGAATTGCATCTAAATTCGTTGGACGACATTTCATCAAATTCCTAATTCACAAAAAATCATAGAACTTACCCTAACCCAATTGATATTCCTTTCATTTGCCATTGCAATGATAAGTCTGTTGTGCAATGACGACGGTGGAGTACTACGTAGAGGTAGGAATGTGGAGGCACTCTCATGCGAGAGGTTGACGAGAATGACATTGAATGCGGTGGATACTAACAATCCCATGTCCGGAAGTGTCAACCATTCTTTGAAAGATGTCCCCTCTTGCTTCTCTCGGGCAATGCACCGCATTCTTGACGATATCGAAACTCGAGCCAAGCACTTCCCGCCAAAGGTCTTCATACCCGATAATCTCATCGTACATCCTTCTACGCACAATCCTCCACCCGTATACATCTGCAAGTCGAAGCCCGGAGGCTATACACCGATATCCACAATTTCCATCGGAAACCACATCGATAATGCCCTCAACATGTGGCAACCAATCCGGTTCTAAGCAATGACCATAAGCCATGTTAGATCCACTTTGCGTGCGTCGACCGACACGACGCATTTGTGGAACAACCTTTCATTTCTTCGCGCTAGAAGTGGATGCCTCTTTTGTGGAGTGAGAGGACTCAAATCCGCTCTCCACCCGTCTCGTCGAAGAATCGTCGTCATCATGTTTTCTCTTCAACACCGGGTGCCTCCGATTGGAGACCCCGGTGTCCTCCCACCCGCATCCTCAACTTCCCGCTCGCACTCCACAAAAGACGAAGGTGGACTAATCTCCCTAAGCTCGCTCACTTTCGGTCCTCCCCCCCCGCATCCTCAACTTCCTCCTCCCCCTTATCCAATCTTCTGCGGTGTCGTGATTGTGCCTCCCACAAATCACGGTGACATACCATAAGAGTCGCATTTTCCTTGACGTTAATTTGGAAAGGGCATCCACATTTCTTCGTACCAGGTGTGACTCATCGCATTTTCATAATTCCTTGATTTCATTAAAATTTTGCCGCTTTCCCCTTCCCTACTCTTTGAGCCGGTCCCCTATATGTCCCGGACCTATCACAGATAATTTTCACCATTCCCTGCGCTTAATGCACCCGCATCCGAGCGCTTCGTTACTAACACAAACTTGTTCTCACCACCAATCATTTGAAGCCATGAAATAGCCGCTTCTCGAGAGGGAATGACTTAGAAGGTGTAAAAGTGTCCTTGTAGTCCGGAAAATTACTAGATACCGGCATTACCCGCAATACAAACAAGTGTAACATTATAATCAACCAAAATGTACAAGACAATCACCATAACACCCCAAAAAACAAGTTCTCGGTTGTACAGTCCGAAACTTTCTTCGAGTCTCGCTCATGTACGACCGAGAGTTACTCAAGACTTCTGGTCGTACCGGTTCGTGACTGCGTGAAACCTCTTGGTCCTCTATGACCGAGACATTACTATACATCTCGGTCTCGAGGCGAAACAATCGCGCACCCGACGAAACTTCGGATAACCGCATAAAAAACACAAAAAATTTGCAAAATTACCTCAAGGACGACCTCCTCTCAGCACCGAAACATTACAATCCTCCATTATATAGTGGAAACAACTTCGGATTTGAAGAAATTACCAAACCCTACGTTGACAAACAAATCATCATTTTCACGATTATACACAACTAAACAGTTCTAAAAAACCCGAATATGGTTGTCAAACATTGTTACCTCATTGTCGGATGATGTCAATCCGCAAGAATCGATCGCCTATTCGCCAAACGCAATGTGACTTTGTGGTTCAAGCTTGGTGGCGGGGTGCCCTAACTCCTTGTCAAAATGGTTTGAGGGGTTTGAACCATTATATATACAGGGCAAAATGGTCTTTTCCATTTTTGCTGGAATTTTTACAAATAAGTTGGGTGCATTCATGAAAAGGTGGGGTGCCCTTAGCGGTCCTCAAAGAAAATGACTCTTCGTTTTGTTAAAATTGAGGACCAAATGTAGAAAAAATTACAAAAGTACACCATATTTTAGTTTAAATGAGGAAAATAAGTGTGCTTTTTTTATTAAAAAAATAGGGTATATCACATTTTGAAAAGACGCTATTAGTTGGGGCAAATTTTTGTGGCTTACGTGAACTGTGTTTACACGAATAGCGCCTTTTGAAAAGACGTTATTCGTGTAAACATCCACGTGGGATGACCACGTGGTCATCCCACGTGGATGTCGATGTGGCAAGAACACACAAATAGCGCATTTCTCGAATGCGCTATTTGTGCGTACTTGCCACGTGGACTCGGGGTACACATATAGCGTCTCGAGATACGTGCCTGACATTTGCACGGATTGTCCACCTCGAGATACGTGCATGACGTTTGCATGGAGTCTATGGTCTGTAGTGGATATGCATGGGTTGTCCCCTCGAGATACGTGCATGACGTTTGCATGAATTATCCACCTCGAGATACGTGTTTGGCGTTTGCATTAGTTGTCCACCTCGAGTTACGTGCATGACGTTTGGATGGTTTGCATGGACTGCATAAGGTTGCATGAGTTGTCTACCTCAAAATACGTGCTTCACACTCGCATGGTTTGCATGGATTGCACGAGGTTGCATGAGTTGTCCACACCTCGAGATATGTGTGCGACGTTTGAATGATTTGCACGAAGATGCATGGCTCGCCCACCTCGACATACGTGCGTGGCGTTTCCATGTGTTGTCAACCAGGAGATACGTGTGTGATGTTTGCATTGTCTTTACCACCTCGAGACACGTGCGTGACGTTTGCATGAGTTGCACGAGGTTGCATGGGTCGCCCACCTCGACAGATGTGCCTGACATTTGCATGAAATCTCCACCTCAAAGATACATGGGTGACGTTTGCATGAGTTGTGCACGTCGATATGCGTGCGTGTTGTTTACACTTCGGTTGTCTACCTCGAGATACGCGAGTGACGCGGTCGTCCATCTCCATATGCACTTGTCGTTCATAAGGCGAAAATTTTTGTATAGATAGCTCATTTCAAAAGGAGTAATTTTGTAGAGTGTATAATTTTGTATAGATAACTCATTTTGAAAAGGAGCTATCCATACAAATGCCTTCCACCTCACCACCACCTCACCACCATGCACGCCACCTCATCATCAATAGCTCATTTTCGAAAAGAGTTATACCTAGGGGGGCAATTCGTGTCCGCGAGTCGTAAACGTGTCGTGTCGTAAACGTGTCGTGTCATAATTATCCTAAACCCGCACACGACACGTTTATTAAACGAGTCACTATTTGTAAACACGACACACGACACGTTTAATAAACATGTAACCTGTTTATGACACGTTTAACACGTTTATTAAACAGATCATGTTTAACCTGTTTAACTCGACTCGTTTGTGTACCTGTTTAACACGTTTATTAAACAGATCATGTTTAACCTGTTTAACTCGACTCGTTTGTGTACCTGTTTAACACGTTTATTAAACAGATCATGTTTAACCTGTTTAATTCGACTCGTTTGTGTACTGTTTATCAACCTGTTAAACATGCTACTAGATTAATAATATCTCACTACAAAATCAATACAAACAACATAAAATATAAAATTATAAACGCATCTAATATAAGGAAAAATTAAAAATACAAGTTCTCAAATAGTCAAGTTCAAGTTTAATAACCCAACTACAAGGTTATATGAAGTTAACATAGAAGTAAGAGATAAATTCAAGGTTAATGAACAAAAAATGCTTCGAGTTCTCTAGTTTCCAACAGAGTTTGAGCAAGTAGTTGACCGTGGATCATCACTCACACTCAAGTTAAGTACATCTTCTGTAATACTCTCCAAATCCAACGACATCTTGCCCTACAACAAATAAAAAATGGAGTTTATTAATAATTATAAAGCTTAAGATACTAAAGATAAATATCAGTAAAAATGTCAAAAATAATATAACCTTCTAATCCTGCACATATCCAATCTCGCAAGCAAATAATTGCTTCTGCATTTTCCGGCTTAAGAGAAGATCGATATTGGTCAAGTACACGTCCCCCAACACCGAAAGAAGCTTCGAGCGACAAGAGAACCGGATGCTCAATATATCTCGAGCCATTGAAGCTAGATTAGGATAACTAATTGATTTGACTTCCAAAAGTCTAGGATATCCAACTTCACATGTCTTGGCATCTTTGGTTCATCTAAGTAAAGCTCCAATTGACACTTTAGTGAATTGCATCTAAATTCGTTGGACGACATTTCATCAAATTCCTAAATCACATAAGAAATAACATTTAAAAAGAAATACAACAATATAGCTCTAATCTACATTGATAAAACATACTATATAAAATAAATAAAATAAGATTCTTACCTTGAATGCTTCCATAGTGTCAAAGGTGTCATCATTCCTAACATTATTAAGGTCATTACTTAATGCATTGGAACTTGAAGGTTGAAGAGAATGACTTGACTTGTAAACATCAAATAAACTTTGCAACTTGGTGTTGAATCGATGAAATTCAAGAGAACATTCCCCATAAATCTTCGTGTAGACAAAGTTGATAAAAGTCATCTTATAACGCGGATCCAACACACATGCAATAGCCAAAGTTGCACAAAATTCAGACCAATACTTCTCAAATTTCAACCACATCTTACTTGCCATAACTTTCAAGTGCTCATTATCCCCTTCTATTTGTTTTTTTAATTCTATGTAACACAAATATACGGCGGAAAATACAAATTGTTTGTAGGATAATTGGTGCCGAGAAAACATTAATGTGGAATCATAGAACACTTTGAGAAAAGAACAAAATTGTTCTATTTTTTCCCACTCCACTTTTGAAGGACAATATTTATAGTTTGAGTCAATTAAATCCAAGTGTTGGAATGCCCTACGATGATGAATAGCACTTTGCAAAGATAAGATAAGTTGAGTTCCACCTAGTTGACACATCTTGACTTAATCCTTTATTCCCACTCAATACCAAGCTAACACATTCAAGAAACTTCTGTTTTCGTGCTTGAGATCCCTTCACATATTTGACACTCTCTCGAATTTTGACAATTGATGGATCAACTCCTTTCATTCCTTCTTGAACAATCAAGTTAAGAATGTGGGCACAACATCTCATATGAAAATGATCGCCTTTGCATACAAGTAAGTCTTTAAGATTCAATTCATCTCTTAAAGTCTCAACCGAAAGATCATTAGTATAAGCATTGTCTAATGTGATACTAAAAACTCTCCCTTCAAGCCCCCATTCACACAACAAATTATGAATCTTCGTAGACAATGCAAGTCCTGAATGAGGAGGAGGCATGAACGTATAACTTAAGACTCTCTTTTGCAAAGTCCAATTATTATCAATAAAATGACATGTCAAACACATATATCCATCAGTGGTCAAAGAAGTCCATAAATCTGAAGTAAAAGATATTCTCCCAGGAGCGTCATCCAACAAAGACTTAACAATTTCCTTCTCCTTTTTATACCTAGTAATTATATCGACCTTTCGCAGTATTTCTCGTAACAAGTTGAACGTCTTTATTCAAATAAGTAAACAACCTTTTTATGCCCTCATAATCAACAAAATTAAAAGGCAAATCATGCATCACTATCGCTTCCGTTAACAACTCACGAAACCTTTCAGGATCAAATTTAGATGAACCAAAAGAAATAGAACCATTATCTTGTGAAAGGAACAACTGACTAATATCATGATGCTTTCTTTTAAGACAAGATGCAGTGTGTCGTTGCAAGTTACCTGTGCCGAATCTACTATCATGGATGTACTCTGATTTACAGTAGTTGCACTTTGCCCTTTTCCTCCCATCTATGCCTTTTGGGCATTCTTCAAAATGACGCCATACATTAGAAGTTTTCTTTCTTTTTCGCTTTGGAGATTTGTATCTTTATCACAAGCATCATCATCATCATTAGTGTGTTCAAGTTCAATATCATCAATACTCGTTGGTGTCAAACTCATCATCATTGATGTTGTTCAACTGCAAAGACATTAAAAAAATAGAGAAATTATGATGTCTCGTAAAAAATTAAAAATAGAGAAATTATGATGTATGTAAAAAAAAAACAGAGATGACATGGGCGGATAGAAGAATTATAAAAAAATCGATTACACACCCCCCCCCCTCGCTCCCCTCCCCCCCCCCCCCGCCTCGCCCGAGAACTCCCCCCCCCGCCCGGCGCCCCCCCCGCGCGCGCCGACAATGCCCCCTCAGCGAGCGCGCCGAGAACGCCCCTCCCCCACGCGCACTCGACAAGGCGCCCCCGCGCGCGCGCACCGACAATGCCCCCCCGCGACAACAAAGCAAAACAGAGGAAAACAGAGCAAAGAGAGAGAGCCCCCCCCCCGCGCGCACTCGACAAGACGCCCCCGCGACAACGAGCAAAAAAGAAAGAGAAAGAGAGAGAGAGAGAGAGAGAGAGAGAGAGAGAGAGAGAGAGGGTGAGACCGTGAGAGAGATTTTGTTACCCGAGGTTGAAGGTGAGGCAATCTCCTTCTTCCTTGTTGGCTCTTCCGCGTCGTCATCGTCGCCGCCGTCGACCCAAGGTGGAAGAAGACCGTGACCGTGAGCCTGTGAAGTAGTGAAGCCGTGAAGACTGAAGTGGTTTTGATTCTTTTGAACTTTTTAGTTTTTAGGGTTTGGAAATGAAAAATTTGTATTTATATGTGAAAGTTATGCGAGTCATAAACGAGTCACACGGGTATACACGTTAGCGACTCGTTTATTAAACGTGTATAAACAGGTTAACCTGTTTATGACCCACATACATTTTTGCCAAACCCGCGACATGTTTATCACGTGTCGTGTCGTCGTTAAACGTTTCATGACTCAAATTGCCGCCCTAGTTATACCTTACTTTTGAAATTTAAAAGTAAACCTCACTATTTTGTGAAATACAAACTAAATTCACCCCACTTTTTGAAAAAGCCCCCAAATGTATGCCTTTTATTGCTTGTAAATTTTTTGCGGTTAAGGTTTTTTTAGGGCTTGATTGAGAGTAAAATTGAGCGGACTAGAGTTTTTTTTTTTTTGAACTATAATTAACACACTCAATCTTACATATGGTGTAATCTTTAGCATGACATTGACCAAATCCTACAAGGAGAGAGGACCGTTAATCCGCAATCATTTGAGTAGCATATTTCCACTGTTTAAATCAAAATGTTTGATTAAATTTTCAAACATAAATGCAAGATTGACAATTCTTTTACTACTCATAAGACAAATATGTTCATGAACAACGTGTTAACAATAGTGCGGAAATTCGGAACAAAAGAATGAGGTAACAAACTTTATTCACTTCAGTCATCATATACAATGCTCTGTACACTCTATATTTATAGACAACAACATATTGTTAACTAACTAAAACTCCAATACACTCAATCTTGCTGGGACCCTGTCACACCTAAAACGTGACACAAATGTTACATTTGATACTTAACCGAATACTCTACAGTGCTCTATTGACCCTCCCATTTGCTCTTAATTTCTTTCATTGTGTTTCGTTTAAGTAGAACTCCAAAAAGCACTAGTAAAATGAATGTCCCACTAAACAAAACAATTATGATTATATCTTTGCAATTTCTTTTATTGATGTTGCTGTTGTTGAATGTGTGGAGATATCGCGAAATATTGGCTGCCACACATTCACCATTACGAAATAATCTTGGGGGTTTAGGAAGATTACCCTTGTATATGAGAGAAGAGTTTTCTTCTATCATATTATGCGATATATTGAAGTAAATCAACTCGGGCAAAGCACAAATTAGCTCTCTTGGGTCTCCTGTGAGTTGGTTTGATGAAAGGTCAAGATAATCTAATGCAGTTAAATGTGCTAGTTCAATAGGTATTGGACCAGTTAACTTGTTGTCGTATAAAGAAAGCATAGAAACAAATATGAGCTGGCCAAGTGAAGGTGGAATGGAACCAACAAGTTGATTCGAACCAAGGACAAGGTATCTTAATTGAAACATTTGTCCTATTTCCTCTGGTATGGAACCATTGATTTGATTATTTTGCATGGCCAAAACAGCCAAAATACTAATATTGACTAGAGTTGTGGGGATGGGGCCACTTAATTTGTTGAAGGATAAATCAAGTTCACGGAGGGATTTTATTTGGCCAATTGATGGTGCGATGGAGCCAACGAGTTGGTTGTGGTCGAGATAAAGGAATTGTAATTGAGACAAGTGGAAAAGTTCATTTGGTATGGTACCACTAATTTGGTTGCCATTAAGCTTTAGAAATAGGAGGTTGGTCAGGTTTCTTATTGTTGAGGGAATGAGTCCGTGGAATTTGTTTTCTGAGAAGCCAAGATATGTGAGTGATTTTAGTTTACCTATTTGAGGAGGGATGGATCCCGTGAGGTTGTTGAAGGAAAGTTGAAGTTCGGAGAGATCATGAAAGGAGGAGAAGTTGAAATTCTTCAAATCACCTACCAACCCTTCGTTTCCGAGTTGGATCATTTCAACCCTTCCGTTGTGGCTGCAAACTATTCCTTGCCATTTACATGGAGAATAAGGAGTGGTATGTGAAGATGTAGTGTTGGTGTTCCAAGTAGCAAGTGCGCCGGTAATATTAAAATGGGAAAGACTCGTCTTCCACGTTATTAGAGCATCCGCTTGATCTTCATGGGGATGCGGAGTGAAGGAGGAAAAAACCAAATCCGATACAATTAGGATTGCAAATAATGAAATGGAGGACTTCACGTTCATTTTCATTTTTGAGAAATCAAGAATGAGAGACTCTTCAGATGAAGCTCAAAATATACTACTCTCTCTATTGAATGTAAAACAGAGATTACATGAATTATAAACAAATAATGGAGGGACAGCAACCGTTAGATTCTAAGAATCAATCAATCCTGTCCATCCAGTTATAACAGAAAAAACACTCAATTCATTTCACGGAAGGACCCACTTGTCAATGCTTACCTAAGAGGACAAAAAGAGAAGAGGGCCATACTGTGTGCGCAGCAACCCACTCTTCCCCAGTGAAGGGCAGTTTTTGCTAAACCATGGGCGATTTGATTCGTCTTCCCTGAGGAGTGGGAGACCTGACATCTGTAGAAAGTGTACAGTGCAAATTGATGACCTCCATTAAGGCGTTGATTGTTGTTGTCAAGCTAGGGGAGTGAGATAACTAGCGAAGTTGACACTAATCTTATTTGTCTCATTTTACAAACCCTAACTTCCCCATAAAATTTACGGATACAATTACCCATCTTTAATCACATTTTTATTACTCATGTCACTCAGTTGTTTGAAAGATATTTATGTTAATTCTTATATTTTATTCTCTTTTGAATTTGCAACTTGCCTGTAAATTCAAAATTAAACCAAACATGAAAATCTGAATTGCCGCGTGAGTTAACTCCTTGGTAAGTTGGCAAAAATGAACCACAAGAAGCTTAAGTAACTATTTAGAACTCTTTTTTTTAAAAAAAAAAAAAAAACCAAGAAACGATTTTAAAACTCATGATGTGCCTTTGGTTCACTTTAGCAAGGACAATAGTGCACATATATAACAAATCTTCAACAAAATTACTGAAACAACAATATCATGAAAAAAGATAGGTCTTCAACGACATGAACCAATAGTCTTAAAAACGAAATAAGAGAAAAACTCGAATTCCGAAGCTTAACTACGAGCCTAAATCGGATTAATTAAAATTCAGATTAATGCTAATCACATACTTAAGGTAACGGGTCGTTACAACCTAACTGATAACATCGAACAATGAAACAAGTGGTAAGACGCATAACATTCGATGACAACTAGGCAAGATGAACCACGTAACTAAAAAGCAACTCAGAGAAAAATGTATGAGGTGGAAGTCTCATACCACCTCCAAAGCAAGATTTAAAGACACACGACTCTTTTCTACCATTATAGACCCTATCCGACGGATATGCAGCTCGACAACGATACAAATGATGAATACAAACTATTTGACAAGAGACTTTACAACCTTACTGTCAACAATGCTAGGTGTGATCTTAAATGCCTCTAAAGAGGAATGCAGTTTCCTACTGTTGCGACCCTCGACAACTTTCTCGACAAGATTAGAGGCAATAGCAACTCTTAAACCTATACAAATTACATTTGAGGAACAAGTACTTGAAGATACCTTATTTCTCTGCCCCTTCTCACAAATGAACAAACATACCTTCTCCAAATATGCAAGTGGATCAAAAAGTAAGTTTTTGAAAAACAACTTGAAGAAAAAAAAAAAGAGATCAAATAAGCAAAAATTGAAGAACATGAACAATAAGTGAAGAAAATGAAAAACTTACAAAGTTAACTCTAACTTCCACTGAAATAAACTTATTGAGATGAAATGAAAATGAATGAACTTACCCCCTCCCCCCATATAGGAAAAGGTGGCACGCCGAACAGAGTCAACCACGCTCGAAAAAATTGTCACTGCAATAACTCAAGATTGTGCTCGGGTGCAAAAACACAACATCACCAATTTTGGTCAATGCATGCCGAAAATAAATGTTTGAGTACAAAAACTTGAACACAAAGGGCTAAACAAAATAGGTCGAAAAGAAAAGTTTGAGCACAAAAAACTTGCACAAAAAGGCCATACAAAAAATATTGATGCATGAGCATGTCGAAGAATGACCAAGAAATTAATGATAAAAATGGGTCCAAAAAAACATGAGTGTATTAAAACATGAAATGCCAAAGATAGGACCAAAAAAATATGACCATGTCGAAGCATGAGCACCAAAATATGACCATGTCGAAGCATGAGCACCAAAACATGACCATGTCGAAATATGATCAACAGAACAATAACCAAAATTTGTAAAAAGAAAACTCCTACGCAACAAACTATATTTCTTCTGCAGGAGTAGGGGAACATATGATGTGGGATAACACGAAATCTACCTCGAGATTTGCATAGACACATATAGCGATAAAGTTGTAAATAATAAGAATCTCGTAGATTCTCGAGATATTGCAGAATCAATGATAAAATCAAATCAGTCAAAAATTCCACCAAAAAGGAAAAGTTAAGATTTGCCAAATCTTACCGAAATAAGAAAATCGGATTTAGCAATATCTCGATTGGAAACCAACAGTTGGTAAACCCTAGGGCTATAAATACGCAGCAGATTGGAGGAATATGTATACTCTAAATTCCAACCATAAGATTATTTTCTCGATTCTTGCTCTGACTTTGACTTCGGAGTGCTCTCCCCGGATGCCCCAACTCCGGGTCTGTTTTGCAGTTTGCGGTCGTGGAGGTCACTAACATTTACCTTGGGATTCGTATGGTTCGTCGTTCAAGATCATAGTGCGGTTAGTTGACTCATCATGTGTTAGTGATAGAGATCTTGCGGATGAAGATAAATGACAAAATGTTTCGAATATAAAACAGAGTTTACTAAGGCATGGGAAATGTGACATGTTTAAAAGCATGCATGTCTTCAATGTTTGCATATTAAAAACTTTTCAATTTATAGGCTACAAGAACGGGCTAATTCAAAAAGTAATGTTGTTTTTCTTTAAAACTCAACAAATAGAAGTAATTTCTTTAAAATAACAAAAATTATTCTATTGTATGTTTTGAAAATATGTCATTAAGTAGAACAATTAGATTCCATGTTTGAACAGTGTGACGGCCCCAGTTTCTCACAAACTGAGCCCCGCCAAGCCTATGCCCACGTAGACCCCCCGAGTCAACCTCCACGAAGTTAACGCATGCTTAGTTAGCCTTCCAATCCATCAACATAAGTAAATTCATAATTTTAAGTTGAGTTATTAGTATTCTTCAAGTTTTGCAAATTAGCGGAAGCAATTAATACGTTAAACAACTCAACATTAAAGTAAAAGAGTCGGACAACCTAAATGTAGAACCCTGTAAATATATGTAATCATGTTTCTCTTGTGTCAAGTGTAATAGACAAGCAAAATGATATACAAGTCGTTTGTATCTCTCAACCCAAACAAGTATCCCAAATGTGATAAAAGAACATATATAAGGAATACAAAAAGTCAAAAACCTACAAAAGTGAGTAAGGGAGGGCCGCTCCAATGTCGTCGTAGTAGATCGCCAAGAATCGGCGCCTTGCCCTTGCTCGACTGTGGATCTCCACTCGGTCAAACACAAGAATACCGAGTCCATTAAGTAAAAACTAGTAGGATCTAAACAATACTTCAAGATAAATAAAACAGTCTAAAAGTCATGTGGAGAGAAAGAAAGCTATAAAGAAAAACATAATAATAAAACCGTAAAACGAAATTACAACGAGAAATGAGTGTTAAAGAAACAAATTGAGAGGCGCCTAAGTAGTCCAAAACCACCGAATGTGGGTGCCACAGGTTAGGGTCGTAGAGTCGCGGAAGCGCCAAGCTGATTAGGGTACGCAACAGTGCCTGCTATACCTAGATAGTCGCAAATAAGGGATATCACCGGTGCCTTGAATAAAACACATCTCATTCCGACCAAACAATTTAGTGACTCGAGGTCATGGCCTCAGTTGCAAGTCGACGACCACTTCATTAGAGACACTATGATGATTTACTTTACCTTCGAACACTCATATGAGGGTGGAAATTCCAAGAAAGGGACACAATACAATATCAATAAAACATAAGCTCAAATAAACTATTGCGCATTTTCTAGCTGGTTTTACTTACCTCGGATCAACGCTATCACGCCCTCGTGGCTTTAACACACTCCCCAAACTGACGCGTGATACCGGACACTAGTAGCCTATGTCCTTTGTCCTTGATAGCCATTTGGATCAATTTATATAGTGTTAGAGGCTATTTGATAATGTTTAATTAATATTTTTTTTCAAATCCCAAAATTTGTTCAAAATAGAAACATCGTAGCGGTGACACGCTTTTAGAAGAGAATTTTCAGTGTAAAAACCCTCAAAATCCTCAAAGTCAACTTTCTATAATTTTCTCAACCTTTTTTCTATTTTTCCTAATTTTCCATATTATTTTTCTAATTTTTTTTTATAAATTTTTGTTATTTATATTTATATTTATATTATTATTATTATTCATTAAATAAGGTTTGGGTTATTGGACCGGGTCCGGTTCAACCTGATTCGGTTGAACCAGTTCAGTCTAGCAACACTGAGGTGGCCCGACCTAACTAGGCTGGGCCTAGTGATGGCCCAGCTGCGTACAACACGCAAGCCATACATAGCACTCTCGCCCCCAAATCGTCCAACCAAGCTCTCTGTTTATTCTTCACTTTTTTTCTTTTTTTTTTTCTTTCCATCATCGAGTCTCCCATCACCATTAGAGAACTAACAATTATACTCATACAAAAAATGGATTAAACATGAATTTTGTTTCCAGTACAAAGATCTACACCACAATGAGTTGATCTCATCTGTTTGACATCAAAAGCCTTAAATCCATACACATTTTCTACGTAAAATTGAAGAAATATAAAGATTGAAGATGAGAATAACTTACTAGGGAGTTTTCTTTCTTTAGTTCTTCTTATTTTCTCCAAATAAAACTCAAACTCCTAATACAATACACACCTATCGATTTCTTTCTCTCCCTTATCTATTTTCATTTTCCACACTCACTTATCACATTCACTCCATCAACAAGTGACACATGTGTCCTAGGAATTGTTTATTTTTTCATCAACAATTAATTAATTTATTTACTCAAGCCATTGGACACAATTATAAATTTTAGGTAACTTTTTGATTTATTGATCAAACCATAATACCATATTCGTGAGCGCATGCATCTCGAGATGTTATCTCACTCTTAAATCGATGATCAAAATAAAATAATTTAATTGCATGAATTTTTATTTTAAATAGGTAATACACAAATCACCAAAAAATAAATTACCTCGGTGTCGACTCTCGAGGATTGATCGAGTGTGCTACGTCACGACATGTCTAGGTCACAGTCCTAAAATGCCACATGACCCGAATTATTATTTTGGAGTCGTTAGAGTCTTCCCAACTAATAAGAATTTTTTCCTCGAAATTAAAATAATATGAATAAGACTTACCAGAATCAAAATAGGCTAAGGAAGTGCTCGCGCATGTAGGACTATAATTCCCAAGTCAGTTCCTCATCTCCATGATGCTACCACTTGACGTGAACTGATGATATTTCCTTGTTCCTCATAAGTGATATCCTGTCTTAGATATATATGGCTCAAATCCGCCATTGGTCACTGTCTCCTCTCTACCTATCCACTCGAAGCATCGAAATGTGAAACACTTGATGGATTTCGGCTAATTGTGAAGGTAGCTCTAACTCATATGCAACCTTACCGATTCTCCTCTTGATCCTAAAAGGACCAATGAACCTAGGTGCAAATTTTCCTTTGATTCAAAACCTCTTGTGACCCTTCAAAGGTGAAACATTTAGGTAGATATAGGTTCCCTCATTGTACTCCAGCTCGTCATGGTGCTTGTCGTAGTACTTCTTCTATATCTCCTTGGCACCTTTCAAACGTAGTCTGATCTTCTGTATCTTCTCTATGTGATCCACACCAATCTATGGTCCAATCACTACCACATTATTTGGCTCTGCCCAACACGATGAAGATCTACATGACGTGCCGTAGAGTGTCTCAAACGGTGCAATTCCAATACTGGCTTGGTAACTGTTATTATAAGCAAACTCACACAGATGAAAATACACTTCTCATGAACCACCATACTCTAGCACACACATATGGAACATATCCTTTAACACCAGGATCAACCGCTCCGATTGTTCATATGTTTGTGGGTGATAAGCTGTACTCAAATCTAATCTAGTGCCAAAAAAGTGCCTGCATCCTCTACCAAATCTGTGATGTGAACTTCAATCCTCTATCTGACATGATGAATAATGGAACTCCATGTAACCTAACAATCTCCTGCTCGTACAAAACAACTATCTTATCTGCCATTTGTGCTGTCGATTGTGGTAAGAAGTGCGCAAACAGCTTATCCACAATCACCCAATGCTATCATGGCCGCACTGAGATCTATGTAATCACTGATGAAATCCATAGCAATATGCTTCCACTTTCACTGAGGAATGGGAAATGGTTGTAATAATCCTTCGGGTCTCCAATGCTCAGCCTTAACTCGCTGGCATATCCGACGCGCTCAAACTTACTCATTAACATCGGTATTCATCCTCGACCAACATAATAGAAAATGCATATCTGCATACATCTGGGTCCGACTCGGATGAAGCGTAAAATGTGAGCGGTGAGCCTCCTAAAGTATCTTATCAAGAATCTCAACCACTGATGGAATCCATAATCTCCCTCTAAATCCCAGGCAAGAGTATGTCGACTGAATCCTCTCCGGGTGATCATGACTATATGCTAACTCGCTAAACTCCTGGTACTACTTATCCACCTGCTGACCCTCAAGTACACTCTGTATAGACCCTATTTGAGTCATCATCTGCTAACAAATCAACTATCTGATAGTGGTCGGTATATCAACTGAATTTATCCACCCATATTCATGTGTCATATGACAAGTCACTATCTCTGGGTCTGCTCCTCTCCGGCTCAATGCATCTGCCACGACAATGGCCTTACCAGGGTAGTACTGTAAAGAGAAATCATAATTCTTGAGGAACTTTTGCCAATGCCTTTGTTTCATATTCAATTTCTTCTAAGTGAAGAGGTACCTCAAACTCTTATGGCCAGTAAACAACGTGAATATCTCTCCATAGAGGTAATGACGCCAACTCTTCAATGCAAAAACTACTGCTGCTAACTCTAAGTCGTGAGTAGGGTACTTCTTCTAATGAATCTTTAGCTGTCGGGATTTATAAGCTATCACTCTACCGTCCTGCATCAAAACGCATCCCAATCCGACCTTAAAAGCATCAATTTTCAACTCAAAACCCTTCCCTGAATCTAGCAATATTAGTATTGCGTGGTAGTCAATCGTTACTTTGAAGTCTGGAAAGCCTGCTCACAACTGTCATTCCATTGAAATCTGACTTACTTCATCGTCAACTGTGTCATCAGTGTGAAAATCTTGGAAAAATCCTAAATAAGCCTTCTGCAGTAGCCCACCTACCCTAAAAAATTGCGGATGTTTGTCACTGATGTAGGTGTAGGCTAATCAATCATTGCTCTAATGTTAACGAGGTTTACTAACACGCTGTTGGCTCCGACAACATGCCCAAGAAATCTGACCTCTGTGAGCCAAAACTCGCACTTACTAACTTAGCGTACAGTCTTTGCTCCCTAAAAGTGTGCAAGATTGTTCGGAGGTGTCCTTTGTGATCCTCACGAGTCTTAGAATAGATGAGAATGTCGTCGATGAACACTATAATGAATCTATCCAAATACTTTCTCAATAATTTGTGCATAAGATCCATGAACATTTTCGGGACATTCATTAGCCTAAAAGGCATGACGGTAAACATGTAGTTCCCATATCTCGTGCGAAAAACAGTCTTCTCCCTATCCTCATCTCGAATCCTCAACTGGTGATATCTTGATCTTAAATCAATATTCAAGAACCATTGTGCCCTTGTCAGCTGATTGAACAAGTCATTAATGCGTGTGAGTACTTTTTCTTCACTATGACTTTGTTGAGTGTCGGTAGTCAATGCAAATCCTCAAACTGCTGTCTTTCTTCTTGACAAACAATGCTGGACCGCCCTAAGGTGACATGCTTGGACGTCTAAACCCCAACTCTAACAACTTATCTAGTTAGGTCCTCACCACCTCTAGCTCTTTAGGAGCCATCCTGTACGGTGGAATCGATTTGGGTTTGGTCCTCGGGACCAAGTCTATGATGAAGTCAATCTCTATGGGTGGTGGTAATCATGTTAGCTCTGCTGGAAAAACATTTGGAAACTCACATATAACAAACATAAGGATGCAAGTAGGGCGGGGAATCCCCACAAGGGATGAGGATTCCTTGCAATGGGGATGAGGATGGAGGTAGAGATGGGGATAAAATCTAATACCCATTTGCATCCCTAAACAAATATATCCTCCATCATCGTCTCAAATCTCTCTGCCGTACTCAAAATACTATCAAAAGTCTTGAGATCTGAACTCGTCGCCACTTTGGCTCGGGTGATCAGTAACATGGTTGAAGGCCCCTGAAAATTGAACTCTGCTCAGTTCGAATGTCGAAACGTAACTACCTTGCTGAAACACTCAAGCTGTGCGTGGTACGCGGCTAACCAATCCATGCCTAATAAGGCATAAAACTTTTGGAACTCCAATACCCTCAAATCTGCGGGCATCTCCTGATCCTCTATCTCAACTAGACAGTCAATACATAATAGGTTCGGGTATATTTTGTCTCTAACAATGGGGATGAGGATCAAGGTTGCTCTAGCCTAATAAGTCTCAATCATAACTCATCAACCATACGACCCAAAATAAAAGATATTGTAGACCCCGAATCAATCATAATATTCATAAATCGACTGCAAATATAAATCATACCCTCGATAATTTTATGAGTGACAACTGGATCTAGTGCGAAGATGGCATGAAATTGCTCTCTACGCTACTAGTGGCTGAGCCCTGCCTAGTCGTGGACAGGTACTAATGAAGTGCCCTTTCTGTCCGCACTCAAAACATGCTCGGTGTGGTCCCGACCATGATGGAATCCGTTGTCCTTGTCCTCGCGTACGACTAGACCTCTGTCCTTATCTATGGTCATATATCTGTCCATGACCCTGTCCGTACCTCTGCCCATGACCACGGCCTCTGCCTCTACCCTCAGTTCGTAGGTACTGCGCGATGGCCCTAACCGTGTTAGATGTTGTGGTGTACTAGCATAACTCCGTGCTGGAGCAGGCAGTATTGGCGCGGTGCCCGCTAGATAGGATGGTGGTGCCACAAATCCTACACTTTGTGCCCTAGCATCTCTCGACCTAAATGGTTAATGTCTCTTCCTTTTCCTGACACCACTTGACCTCTAATCTAACTGTGCTGGTGTTCGTGCTGAGATGATCACATCGGGTTGTGTGCTTGGGTGTATCTTTCTCTGGTCAAGCTCTTCTTAGCTCGGTGTCTATGTCGCTATACTTCCAGCATACTTCAACAACTGTAAATATCTGTTCATATACTGGATCACAAACTCCCCAGTGTACTGTCGGATGCTAAAAAACCAGACCCTCTTCTGCTTCAGGACTGAAGGCGAAAAACACTTCTGATAAAACTACCTCTTGAACTCTGCCTAATCCTTGGGCTTACCCTGGGTAGCCACCATACTGCGCCACCATGTATCGGCGTCTCCAAACATGAACCCTGATGATATACTCGGCCCCATATGCTCCAATGTGGCCAGGATGGCGTGCATCTTCTCATGGCTCTTCATAAACATCTCTACTACCTCGAGATTCGTATCACCATAGAACTCAGCCTGGTGATGTCTCTGAAACTCACGAGTCTGTCTTGCCTCGGCTGTCGCTCTAGTACTAATTTATGTGGGCGTAGTCGGTGTAGTCTCTGCCAGTGCAGGTGGTGCGGATGGTACTGTCTCGGTCTAAACCAAGTACTATCTCAGTTTTGATGGGTGGTGTTAGTATAATAAGAGCTGCAGGACTGGCATGTATGGTAGGCGCACTCGCCTTTTGAGTAATAGACATTGTCGAAAAAAATGAAAATGGTGAAGCTGTCGTCTATACCCTTTGTATCATTGGGATCTCGTCCAGTCGTTGATCCTGGGATGTGACCCTCTGAGTCAAGGACTGTACCTCCTCTATAATCGCAAATCAAGAATCTACGGCCCCACTATCATCACTTGACCCAGGCTGATCTGCCATCATCATCTGCAATAGCAAGCGAGTCTCTGATCAGCATATAGTTACCGGTATAGTATAATATACACAACAATTATCATATATAGGATCTAAGTCTTAATTTCCCCAACTCTCTTCACTTCCCAACTAAAACTCTAAGTCAGGATCATATGGTTCCAATCTAGGTTCCCAACATGCACTAACTCTATTACTGATTTATGCCTTATCCTTGTTGTGGGTTAACCAAAAGCTAGGTGTTAAACCTTAGGCTCTGATACTAACGACTAGGGACGAAGCAAGACATTGATGAGAGGTGGGGCCTACTTTACATCGCCAAGTTTAAGTTTCTTTTTTTTAGATGTTCAAAGTTTGAGCTTCTTAATTTAGATCGAGCATCAAAGTAAAAAGAATAATCAATGAGTTATTAAGTGTTAAATTAAGAAAAAGAAATTCAATTAATTTAGTCAGTTAATGTTTGTGAACATGGTTTATTATTCTAGCTGTGCCCATTTGGACTAGATTATTGATCGATAAGGATATTATATAAATATAGTTGTTTTAACATGGTTTATTATATAAAGTTTAAGCTTATTTAAAAAAAAAAGAAAATGAAAACTTAGAGGGGGGGCAAGTTAGATATTAAGTTCAATTTTTCAAACATATACATAATACTATTAAAAAATTTGAGGTGGCCATGGCCCCCATCACACCCAATGTGCCTTCGTCTCTGGTGACGATCCCAATTCTCCATAAACCGGGCCTCGTTCAACCTAGACCCACGTGGACCCCCCGAGTCAACCTCCATGAAATAAATGCAGGCCTAGTTAGCCTTCTAATTAATCAACATACGTTAATTCATAATTTTAAGTCGAGTTATTAGTATTTTTCAAGTTTTGCAAATTAGCGAAAGCAATTAATAGGTTAAACAACTCAACAATAAAGTAAAAGAGTTGGACAACCTAAATGTAGAAAGCAATAAATATATGTAATCATGTATATCTTGTGTCGAGTGTAATAGAAAAGCAAAATGATATACAAGTCGTGTGTATCTCTCAACCCAAACAAGTATCCTAAGTGTGATAAAAGAACAAATATAAGTAATACAAAAAGCTAAAAACCTACAAAAGTAAGGGTGGGCCGCTCCAATGTCCTAAGAGTAGATTGCCAAGTATTGGCCCCTTGCCCTTGCTCGAATGTGGATCTGCACTCGGTAAAACACAAAAATGTTGAGTCTATTAAGTAAAAACCAGTAGGATCTAAACAATAATTCAAAATAAATAAAGTAGTCTAAAGGTCATGCAGATAGAAAAAAGCTATAAGGAAAAACATGATAATAAGACTGTAAAATGAAATTACAACGAGAAATGAGTGTCAAAGAAACAAATTGAGAGGCTCCCAAGTATTTCAAAAGCACCGAATGCAGGTGCCACAGGGTTATAGAGTCGCAACAATGCTAAGCAGACTCAGGTCTTAGGATGCGGCAGCGCCTGCTGTACCTAGACAGTCGCGAATGAGGGATATCAACTGTGCCCCGGATGAAACACATCTCATTCCGACCAAACAATTCAGTGACTCGAGGTCATGGCCCTGGTTGCAAGCCGATGACCACTCCATTAGAGACACTCTCATGACTCACTTGGCCCTCGGGCACTCATATAAGGGTGGGAATTCCAAGAAAGGGAATATTAATAAAATATAAGTTCAAATGAACTACCGCACATTTCCTAGCTGGTTTTACTTACCTCGAATCAACACTATCATGCCCTTGTGGCTTTGAAATGCTCCCCAAACTGACGCTTGGTACAGAACAATAGTAGCCTATGTCCTCGGTAGCCATTTGGATCAATTTATATAGTGTTAGAAGCTATTTGATAATGCTTGATTGATTTTCTTCAAATCCAAAAATTTGTTCAAAATAGGAACATTGTAGCGGTAGCACGCTTTTTGAGGAGAATCTTCAGTGAAAAACCCTCAAAATCCTCAAAGTCAACTTTCATATAATTTTCTCAATTTTTTTTTACTATTTTTCTTGAATTTTTCTGATTTTTATAATATTATGTTATTTATGTTATTTTTCTTTTCATTAAATAAGGCTTGGATTGCTGGATCGAGTCCAATTCAGCCTGGTTTGGCTGAACCAATTCGGTCTTGCCACCCTGAGGTGGCCCGACCTTACTTGGCTGGGCCTATGTTGCGCACGACATGCACGCCGCGTGTAGCACTTCCCCTTAAATCCTCCAATGAACATAAATATGCTATCTTTTCGTTCTTCACCTATTCTCTCTTTTTTACCTTTTTTCCATCATCGAGTCTCCTATAGTTGGGAGTTGGCTGCGCTGTTCGAGGCATGAGCAGTTCATTTTGGAATGGTTTAACGAGTGTCGAGGTAAGTAAACCCACGAGAACATCAGCATATAATTTACTTATGTCATTTGTAATTTACTTATTTCACTATTACTTTTCGGTAGTTTGGGTTGGATACTTACTCTATTCCCACGCGTGTCGACGAGACGGTATGACTTATTTTCGGCACTCTAGTAGATGACGATCTGATTGTTGCTACGATGTTCATCATACCGTAGAATATGCCTGAGATTCATTTCTAGCGAGTCGATGATTTTGAGTGGGTTGGTGTGAGGCTCGCCTTCGTCATAAAGTTCTTCTCCTTTGAGGCGTTGGGCAGAAGTCTACCTTGCGATCAATAGAATAACTCATTTCGACAGTGAAGAGGAGGCGGGGATTACCTCACCACCAATGCCTTATCAGTTTAATATTTTCGTCCAAGGGCTTGCTATACACCACATTCACGTTCCATATTCTTGATTATCTCAGCGACTTATATTCATGCTTTACATTTTCGTTTATTTACTTTATCTGCATGAGTTGTAGCCGCTTTTCTTGAATTTCTTATGAATACTAATTGAATCTCTCTAAGATTTACTCACTGGAACTTGTCATTATTTTTTGTGGCAATTTGCATATCATACGACGAGCCAGATCTAAAGAGCCACAATACTTTCACTTGTAGGTATTTGTATTTATGTATGTAATAATTTTTGGGATCATTTTGGGAGATTTATTACCTGACACATGTATATTGAAACTTAATATACCTTTTTGTCACCTTAATCTATTGATATACATGGTATCTTTTTACCAGGTTTCAACCCCATAGGTTTATTAATTAATGCAAAATTCGCTTACATTACTTATTCGCTACTAAAATAACTTAACTGAATCAAACAATTTAGTTAAGTTGTAAAACTTTATAACTTAGTATATTTCGACAAAATAATTATTTAAATATCAAAATTGACTAAGTCAAAGTATTAGATGGTTATTTCGCGGGCCGTCATGGACAGGTGTGCAGGTGATGTAGCATGACCTAGTGACGTGTCTGGCGACGTGACAATGCCCGGTTGCCTCAAAATTTGGGGTCATCATAGTTGGTATTTGTGACATCCGAGAATTTTATAAACTTGATTAGACGGCTAATTAAGTATTTTCAGATATAATTTGAGATTTTAGTATCCGAGGTGGAACCCACACATTATGGACCAGAGATCATAAGATATATTTTATTTTTATATGATGAATGCTTATTTGGTGTATTATATGGTATTTTATTGCAAAGTTAGGTTGTGTTGGGGTGTATCCTCAGCTTTTCATACTCGAGGTTACAAGTGCGTGTCTGAACGGCATGAGTGAAAATAAATCATTAGTCGCTCGAAAACTAATTAACCAAGTGTTAATCCTCACATGAAGATTTCATCTCGGTTTGCGTCCAAGTCGGGATAAGTGATAATGTAATGTGAGAATGAAGTTGGTACAAGATTTTGTCTCGAGTTTCGAATCAGTTGGTGGTGATCGCAGTTGAGATTAAGTCTAAATAAGGGCACAATTAGCTAAATATGGCAAGAAAATTAGTCCATAAGGGTTCAGTATGTAATGGACAAAGATAAGATTTTGGGGTTTTATTGTGACCAAAACTAGTGTTATGGACATTTTATGAATATGGACTACTTTTTCAAGAATTTGGTTCGATTTGGTGAAAAATTGGATTCACAACGAGCACCTGAAGTGAAAACAAGTCAAAATAAGGATTTTGAGAATTAATAAATAAAAAAATTAAGCGGCTGACAAACAACTGAGGGTTTAATATATAAATAAAAAAGAATAAATGAAACATTCGTTTCATTTCTATCAATAGAAATTGACGCGTGCCGAATGCGTTAATAAAATAATGTTCCTAAACCAACTATTTTGTAGAATAGTGGCAAAGGGTCGATCCCACAGAGATTGGTAGTCTTTCTTAGGTAAAAATAACAAAAAAGGAAAATCGGGGTTTTAAATAAATAATTTAATAATTTAACTAAATAAACTAAATAAACTAAATAAATAAAATAATAAAAATAATTTTCGAATAGTTTCAAGAAAACACCTAGGTCTACAGTTCCACAAATCAGAATCAGGATTCAATGGCAATCATGATCTTCAATCTTTCCCCAAAAGTCATTAATTTATATTCTCCTAGATTAGCTATAGAAAATCGACATCCGCCAGAAATTCCTCGTTCGCCTAATCTCGATAGCCGGGACGTCCGCCACTAACTACTCCCCTAATCAATGCATAACCCTAGACATTCGCCAATCAGGTTTAACACATTAACCGCAATAATATGGATATGTGGGAACACTAATCCTAAATAACCGGATCGCATCTGCTCCCGATTTAACCCGATTCAATTGTTGCACACTCAAGAACTGAAAGGGTTTTACGGCAAACGGGTGAGTGTTTGTCACTTTATTGGTCCAAAAGCACAATTACACGGATACCAATGGTTCAAATAACTATAGATTGTCCACCTAAAAGCATGCATCAGCCGTATACATACCCTAAATCTAAACCATATTCATTAAAATCAACAATAATGAAATAGAAGAATTAAACTAAATTAAATAATAAAATAAAAGATCACATAATATGCCATGAATCCATAACCCCGACTTGTTTCCCATCCGACCTAGGCAAGAAGTTGATTAGCCGAACATGGACGTCAAAGAAAGTATCCTAAAAATATAAAAATCGACGTTCTCTAATAATACTTTAGGTTCCTAATATATAAAACTACTAAAAATTGGTCTCGGGAGTTGAGAGGAACTAATTTTGGGTGTTGGGGAGGTGACTCGTGCGCCGAAGAGCATCGTATGGCATCGTATGGCTGTTTTTGGCTTGAAATCACTTTCTGTCCACGTGTCGCAACGCGATTGGTCATTTGCTGCCGTGCAGCTGACGTGGCGTTCTCCCATTGGTCCAGAGCTGCTGTGATGATGTTGTTGGGCGTGGAGGTGCTGACACGTGGCGGCAAGAGGCGGAGAAGAAAGTCTCGCGCAGAATCGGTGAAGATGTGGGAGACGGTGCTGATGCGCATCCCGAGGAAGAACTGATGGAGGCTAAAACGCATGGAATGCTGTTGGTTTGTTACGTGGCTTAAACTCTGATGTGCGACACGGGATTGGTCGAGAACCAATGAGTGACGTGCTTGGAGAGGGTGAGCAGCCCACAATTGGCAGCTGCTGGAACGTGATGTTGGTTGCTGCTGTGATGGAGAACCGCTGACGTGGCAGCGTGTGATCGGTTGAAAGAAGATATGCGCTGACGTGGCAGCTTCTAATTGGTTGAAATATGTTGTCTCCAATTCTACCCACTGTGCAGCGTAACTCGAGGCAAACTGTCCGACATCCAATCACTTTAAGTAAATACTTCATTTTGAGTATTTTTCCGCCATGAATCCAACTGCGCACTCCGTTTCACTTGAAAACGACCAATAAATATAATTGAATATATATTTTAGAAACTTTACACAATTAAATATACTAAAATAAACTAATAAAAACATATAATAACCAACTTATCAATAGAGAACGAAATTATTTTCGTTCTTTAAACCCTGTCAATCGGATTTTCGCTCTGCGAGCTTCCGACGTCCGATTTTTGCTCGATTTGTTTCCGTAAAATAGTAGAGCATCGTGAGATGGTCAGTTCGAACTAAGTTTTCACGGTGAAAACGTGATATTCAGCTCGCAATTTGGTAAATACTCAATGCTGGGCAATTTCCCCAATTCAATTTGAATTCTCGCAATTTCTTGATTTCTTTTGTGGGGTTTTGATAGAAATTAGTAGTGATAGTTGTGAATTGATGTATTGGATTGATGTGTACTGCTTTGGATAAATCCCACCGACGTGGGTTTGAATTTCAATGAATTGAACTAATGTGATTTAGTCGACAACTATTTTGGAGATGTTTTTAGAGTTGATATTGATTTAAATTGGGTTTCTAGATGAATAGATTATTGGTTTTAATCCAATTTGACTCCACGGGCAGTGAGAATATTTTGATGTTGGAATCGAGTGGTTTCGTTGTGTTTGTTGTAGAGTTTTGAAGATTTAATTGCGAAAATACTGATTTGGAGAAGTTTTTCAGTTTAAAATAAAATAAAGTTTGCCTAGTTGGCATGCTATATTGGAAAATTCATAACTTCTCTGTCAGTTATCCGATTTGAGTGTTGTTGGAGTTTATGAAAAGTTTGACATGCGTATTGCAAGTTCCTTTTAGGTCATCATGACAAATATTGAGGTTTTCAAGGTTAAAAAGTAACCCCAAGTTGGCAAGTTGAAAGGCAGTTGAAATAGTTATACAAATTAATATTTTTGGAAACTGTTCTCAAACATACTTTTGCCGCAGTTTTCATTGGGTTTAGTGATTTGGTTTCACTTGAAGCTTGACCCATAACATAATTGGGTATACAAGGAAGCTATTGGATCTATTTTCAAGGAGATCTGATGCTCCGGGAACCCCGAAAAATAAGCTCAAAATTGGTTGGTTGTAAGTAAACCTTACGGTGATCTTTACTATTGATTGAATATATTTGCACCTATAATATATCATAGTGTGCATTTCATTTTATCATTCTTAGTCATGCATACATAGAGTGAGTGAGGGGGATAAGCTTATTTCGGAGTCTGGTTTGATTGAAACTAGGTTTCGGTCCTGCCTCTATGCCATCCAGTGAGACTGGTGGAGTTTACCAATAAGTTATCTCTGCATTTCATGATCTCTTAATACTGTCGTTGTACTATTTTTGGAAGTCGACATGTGATTATAGTTAGGAGACAGCGACATAGTGGATTGATGTCATGTTGACGCATATATCTTATTGTTTATTTGGAAATGCAATTACATATCTCCATGTATCAGACTAACAATTGCAGGAGTACAGATCAATATAAGAATTTACTTACCTGACATCTTTGAGTTGTTTTTGATGATGTTTAATTTTGTATGATGACAAGGGAAGAGTGGACAAGACTCGAAGATTGTGGTGATTGTTTTCACAAATTAAAGTAAATTCTTGTTTTAAATTATTTATATTTATTGTTTTGGGATTCTTGGGGTGAGTGTAGGATGCGAAGTTCATTTGAATGGTTATGAGAATCTCATGAGTTAGTTTAAAATATGTTGAGAGGTTTATGACTCAATTTTGGTCTATTTGAGATTGTGAAGTTGTGATTAAGCTATCAGAGACTCTAAGTTGATTCGTAAATTTGAATTTGATATATATTATGAACTGTAGGGAGTTGTGAGTCCTTCCAGGCCTCTCCCTAATTCTGCTGTCTATTAGGTGAATTTTTTGGAAGGCCACTTTTAGGGGAGGTGCCACCAAAATTTTATTAAATATGGATATGATCTTTTAATTTGCTCAAATTGAACAAATCATGAATTGAGTTTTATTAAGGATGCAAATATAGTTTTGGAGCCTTAGAAATGATTGAAATGATTATTATTTTGAGGTCAAAGTTGAAAAAATGGATTAGGCTGACTAGATTATCAGAGGATTAAAGTAATATAGGCCGGTCAGTCGTCTTAATGACGAGGGGGTTGTCAGTATCTGATCATCGCCGCAAGTATAACGACTAGATTGTAGTAGTAATGTGATCAACTAGTGTTGACTACATATATCATCCTCAAGGAAAGGTGTATTACACACAATTCATTTCGTTAGATTTACTTTATTATTAAAAAAATCTCTTTTTAATTGGTTTTACTAAACTATTCTATTCCAAAAAAACAATGTAAATAACTTTGTACTCTTATATTGAGAAGATCTTAGTTCACCACTTCACCTAGGTAATGAATAACTATGTTTCTCAACTCACTTCCTTCATTTTCATTATGCGTGTGCTATGCTCAATTAGAATAGACAGTTTTCCTTCAAATTCTCTTCAACCCACTGTTGACACGTGTCGAGCTTGTACAATAATTTTTTGTATTTTACTGTTATTTGTAGTAGTGGTAAATGATATATCATTTCCACAGAGAATTCTCAAATCTCTTAAGAATTAAGGTTACCCTAAAGTTTTACTGGATTTAACTTGTTTTAATTTAACTAATTTAATAAAACGAGAATTAAACACTAATAATATGCAAACAAAATAAATAATTAATGAAAATAACATAACTATAAACAATTCAAATTTAATAAACTAACCTAATGCAGTTTAAACTAACAATCAATAAATCAATAAAAATGAAATATCTAAACAAACCCCCACTAAACATTGTATTATACTTGGATTGCTTTCAAACACTAGAACATAACATTACTTCGCAACATAGTTATAGTTATATCACATGAGATCTTAGAATCATTTAATCCTAATTCATAATAGGTTGATAGCCTTTAGACAACCACCGATTTTTCTAAATTCAATGGTAAAACGACATTCTTATGATTGTAAGTCTATGGTTTGTTTAGATTAACAAACTACTCACTCATTTTGGAAATAAACAATGCAAATATGTAATTAAAACACATAATTAAATAAATAAATACCTCTTACTCAAAGCTCTAATGTTGCTTCACATATAAAACTGAACTTATAAGACAAAAGGTTGAAAAAAGAGTAATGGCGAGTTAAAAAGAAAGTAAGAGAGAAAGATAGGGTTATTTCGAAGCTCTCTGGTCCTATATATATAGTTTCCTAAAGTAAACATATCCTAGATAAATACAAATTCCTTGTTCTTATCTAAAAAACTCATTACCGACCTCAGCGATTTGTCAGCGATTCATAAGTTGTACACAAATCGCCGAGTTTAGCTCTTTGTGCTCCATTGATTCAAGTGGTGATTTCTAGTGTATTCTCCAATTCGCTGTGGATTTGCTGGGATATTCTTGTTGCCGATTTAGATGGCAATTTTCAGTGTAAATACAAATTGCTGCTAATCGCTGGACTTCTTTTCTAATTAACAATTTTGCTCTTCTTCCTCTTTATCTTCTATTTCTTCATTTTTCTATTTAAATCTTGAAATCACAAAAACAAGAGAATACCTAGTGTAATATCATCATTTATATAAAAAATCAACCTAAATTACACTATAAAACATGTCTAATTATTGACTTGTCAACTGTCGTGGTGGAAAAGATTCTAATGTGCAAACTAGAACTCCACTTATCGGTATGAATAACTTAAGTTTAATATTGCTTTAAGTTCCAAGTCTTTAGATTCATAACAATCAATAACTATTTATTGATGTTATATATTTTACAGTTGCATCGTTCATATCCGGCTAAAAAGTTTCAATGGCCATGGTAACTTCTAAAACTTCTAATCAAAAAACACGTGATCAAGATGTTCATAGCATTACGTATAGAATCAATAAAAATTCTAAGCATTGCAAATTTTAATCATTATAATCCATTCATAACTTCTTTGGCATATTCATCTATATGATCCATTAATCCCTAATAAAAGTAAACTACTCACTCATCATTAAAATCAACATACACATCATGGTATAATTGCAATCAAAGATATAATTCAATAACTTCAATTAAATAAAGATAACAATACCGAATAACCACACATGAAGTCTTCAATATCTTCTCCTCCAAAAATTCTGTTAATACTCAAGAACAATGTAAAACTATGCTAATTTGTGGTTTATGGTTGCTCTTAATAATTATTAGTGAGTTTACCACGTTCCAATACTTATTTTTACTGATAAGACACTTTAGAATACAATTAGAAATCCTAATTAACAATTTTAAACGAACTAGAACTCTAAACTTTATATTTTTTACGTCATGACAGTGCCTGTAAGTGATCCCATGCTGTGTGTGTAAAGCCATAGCACCGCCACAGCTTCGACCTTTTGTGTGTATTTTCCATTCACAAATAAATGTTAAATGTGGAAATCAAAAGATCTTGACTTAGAACCTTTAGTTGGGAAGTGTAGTGTCGGGAATTATATTCTTGTTAAGTCTTGATTGTATTATGTATATATATACAAGTATTATGAATCTTATCCGACATATGAATACCATTGCATGCTCCAATGGGTGGCAACTGATTGCAGCTAGTGTTGGAGGCATGACGAGTGATACTACACCTGCAATTTTTTTTATTTGACTCTTCGCGTGATGGTTATTGCACACGAGCGACAGCTCGTAGAGATACATACACTGCTCAGGGCTTAAGCGACTAGTTTATGCGATTAGAGATAAGCATGGTGATTGATGCCGATGCGACAAAGTAGGAGACTCGTACCCTTATACTAAACCTTCGTTATAGATAATACCGCCAAGCAGAGTACTAAGGCAGTGAAGAGGGGTATGTGGAGACGAGGCTGGAGTTAGTGAGTAGTTAGCCAGTGTAAGGACAAATACGCAGTAGTTTCTAGTGCGGCCACAAAGGACATAAAAAGAAAGAGTGTAGCATAGGCCAACGACTTTGACATCAGCACCACCACTGAGTAGTTGGACGACATCACCAAATAAGAAACAACCAGTTATTTGCTTCGGATGCGGACAACTGAGACATTCCAAGAAGAGATTTCTGCAAAAGCTCAATTATGTCAGTTGCAACATAAACGTTACTAGCAGTGTCGCTATAGGCGAAAGCTTTCAGTTCGCGCGGCATCCAAGTAGTGCGATAAGGCAAGATTTTACTACTAGTTCAGTTCCTACATATTTAGAGATGGTGGCATTATATCGTTTCATACCTAGCTGCGTGATAAGAGAGTTAGGTTTTGATCATATTTAAAGTTGACACATACCTTATTCTCGGTACGACAGCCAAATGTAAGGTGTTACCTTAACCAAATTTGTATAGGATATCTATTATAGGTTTACATACAATAATTGTCAAGAAGGTTTCTGTAAGCAAGGACTTTTGAGCTTGATGCGCCACCAGGTTGGTTACTGGGACAAGTAAGGAATGACGATCTAAAAATAAAGTTCAAAAGTATCCATGGAAACAGAGGTTATCACACCTAAAGATCTCGTCAAGACTAGGATGTATGATGATTATTTCATGCAACCACGGGTTGTAAGCCGAGAAATTCTATTGGCTTGAACTCCTTTTAGGGAAAGGACATATGCAAGACATAAATTACCTTTGCTTGGCTTACTTGTACAGGGTGTGAAGTATGACAGTTGACATTTGTGAGCAAGGTATACCTTATAGAAAAATCATGCATGACAACTAAAAAAATGTCTAGTTTAGACAACACTATAGACTCCAGGGATTGTTAGGTCGACGATCAAAAACATGTAAAGGATGAGAAAAAATGAGTTTTCAATGGATTTTATGGAAGTAGATAGTGTTGCGATGACTCGAAACTGTAGAAAAGCAAGTACAAACTCCTTTAACTCTGGCCAAAATATTGGAGTAGTCTACAGAATAGCAGCCCGAGTAACTCCACTATTGTGCCACGATTTGTTCACGGTCCGTAAGGTCAGTGGGGGCCTCATTGCCATCTCTTGGATAAAGAACAAATCAGGAGTGCAAGCCGAGATAGAGTTTGAGAATATATCTGAGGTCGAAAATAACCTCAAGCCAACTTAAGGAACATGTTGTTCCAAATCTCTCACGACTCTATAATTGACTCAGTCACAAGAAATTTTTCCCTTGAGATCTGTCCAACCTAAATGAGAACTCGTAGAATGTTTAGGACAATATCTTTAAGGGACGTGGAAAGCCTTAAGAACTTAGAGATTAAGATCGAACTAAGCGCGTGCAAGTCACTAGTTCCGAGGGTCAGAAAGTTTGAGTTGTGTGGCGGAACATGAAAGGTTTTAGGTGATGTATTATGATTTGAGTCTTGAATAGTTAGTTTAGACTTGTTACGACAACAAATGATTATGTAGGTTTGCAATTGGTCATGTTTTTTTTTTCGACTAGTCCACATGTGGAGCTTAGAAGATTTGAGCAAGATCCACCAAGCCAAATTAGAAAGAATTAGACTTTGTTAATTCTAACTTGGATAGAGGCGTTAACAAAATTGAAACTATATTGAATTAGGGTAAATTGAGCACAATAGGGTACTCTTATTTATAGAGCTAAACAAAGCATAAAATATAGAAACTCCAACTACCTAAATACCAAAATATAGAAACTACCTATAGTTTCCTTAACATTCTCCCTCAAAATCAATATAATTCATGAAAACCAACTTGATGCTACCAATCGAATTAGTAAACCTTAAAAATCTAAGGTTCACTGCGAAGCATATGAACAACCACCCAAAACGGTAAGAAACATATTCGGATGTTAACAGAGTCAGAACAACATAACATCAGAATAGCAGACAACGGAACAACAAAACAATGGAATTCAGAACAGTGGAACAGAGGAAAAGCAGATTAGTAGACATCAGAATAACAAGACAACATAGTCAACGAAGTCGACGACAAATAGACAACAGATTCGACATAGTTGATGGCAGGCAGGACAGAGGGCAACAGGGAGGTTCCACGCTATCATGACGTAGTAGTAACAATTTTTTTTTTTTTTTTTTTAAATTTCTTTTTAACCAAAAAAGAAACTTTCTTCTAATGGGCTTGCGCATGGGTAAAACGCACCAACGGGCACGGGAAGGACAATTAGGCATGCGGATTTGGGTAAGAACAGTTACACCCACTCACAACAAAGATCAACATGAAGAAAACCAAAAGAATGACCTTATGGCCCTCATACCTATTTTTTTACTGATAAAAAATTGATTCCATGATTTTAAAAGTTTGTTAGTGAAAGAAACTCTCAATGAATCTCTAAATCTTTTTGCAGCATGGGCTGATTGACTCATGTAGACATACAGGCTTGAAGATGTGCACACGTGAGGTAGGCTGGATGATGCAGATGGCGCGCGCACAAAGGGCAGAGACATAGGTAGTGAAGCGGGCTTATTTTGAATGTATAAGGCTTTCATACAGTTAATCAGACTGATTGGATGGAGATCTCATGCACTTCTGAAAGCGGAGATATGTACATGGGGATGGATGCACAAATTGGGACATATGAAGTGCAAATGCACGTACATATCAAAGAGAGCCACGGACAGAGGAAGAATCGAAGAGTGGAAGCGAAAAGATCAAGAAGGAACAAATGTCAAAGAAGTAAGAACAAGAAGACACTAATGTGAGTACCGAGAAGCTATCGTCGACTTGAAAGTCGACCGACCTAGTACTAGAAACTAAGATCAGATACCATGTTAACAAAATTGGAATTCTATCTAATTAAGGTAAATCGAGTAGAGGGATGCCCACACCAGGAGAATAACGCAAAACCTAACTCCAAGGCAAAAATTTATCGCAGTTAAAAAATAAATAAATAATAATAATAATAATAATAAAGACTTAATCATTCCGTCGATAAGTTAAAGACTCTAGGTACACGTTAAGGATGGAGAATATGTTTTTAACTCAAGAAGTCCTAGAGAACACGTTAAGAGATGAAATTGGAGTTAGTAGGATGATTTTTGTTGTAAGTATTAGGTCTAACATCCTAATAGGATATGGAAGAGGCGTGTTGTCTATAAATCGAGAATCTATACATACATGACTTTTCTAGGAATCAATGGAAGCAAGAGTCGACCTTATCGTATGAGTAGTTACTCTTTTTAGGTCTTGGTATAAGCGAGGTACGACCTAGTCAGTTATACGCCGTAGAGAGGCATTATGAGACAATATGTGACTTATACATGAGAGTGTGTGACTCATGACAGACGTAGTCACATACTTGTTAAGATATTGCTACTGCCTAGGTGTATGCATGTGCCTAGAGAATAACACAATTATGTTTCTATTTGATACATAAGTTAGGGTCGGCAACGAACACTTGATAGCAACTCAGTTAGTTCACTCGAAGTTTATATCACAAGAGTTTAAGTATCTAAACTGGTTTGATTCGGTACTAATCTCATTTGAGATTATGTGTGTCATGAAACACTTTAGGAACAACATGGTTATATTGTGCTACAAACTCATGCAAGAGTTTTAGAAGTATGGTAGAGAAGTCGACGCTACGAGCAAGGCATAAGGACGTGCATTTTCAACCATGTTCGAGAACTTAGAACCCGCCTTCATATGAGGTTAAACATATGAAGTTTCGAGTGTGGTTTGATAGCTATCGTGCTTGTTTAGCACCGCATAAGAGTTTTGTATACCTTAAAGGTGATAATAAAGCAAAACAATGAAGAAAAGTATGATAATATTTTCATTACGATCGAGTAACTTGATAGGTTTTTGGGTAGGACATGAGCCGAGATGGTAGGCTACAGGGTTGCCAACATAGATGACGGAAAGCGAAGGTATCGCCACGGAAGTTTTGTTCCCATGTTAGTTTGGCAAGCAATTTTATCTCGATAAAACACAATCACCTCCAGATTTGGATACAAGGATTAATGTATATGTCAAACGCGCCCAATTATAGTCAAGTGACATGCGAAAAGAATATGATTTGTGTAAGCGCGTAAAATAAGATTTACCAAATTACTAATTGGTCAAAAAACCTTTTTTTTATAGGCTTTGTAGTAAAGATTAGGTTGAGGTCTCCTATGATATCAGATAATACTGACAAGTTTAGTTAGGATAGAGCTTCGAGATGCGCAGGGTCACAAATGTAGAATCAGATACATACGTTGGCATTCTAAACTGTTGAGTAAGAAAGAAAGAAATACGAGAATAAGTACCATGATGGGCTGAGCTATGAGGTAGACGTATGGGTCTACTTGAAAGTTTATCCCTTGAAGGTTCATTAGAGATTTGGGAACAAGGAAAAGTTGCGTCGAGATTATTATGGTCGTTTCAAAAATTCTAACGAGTTTTAATAGAACTTTTGCCTTCCTTTCATTATATATCTCTTTTATTTTCTCCTTATATTTTCTAGTTGCAATGTCACTGCTTCTTTTCCTATGGATTCCATTTTTTCTCTTTTTTTCCAACCATCAAGTTTTCTGCTCTTTTTCCTATAGAACTTGTGGGAATCTCCAATTTTTATGTTTAATACTCTTATTAGCACTTCTCACTTTCACTTTATCAAGCAATTCTTATCTCCAACTTCTCATTAAATACCATGCATATATCTTCCCCTTTTAGTACTTAATCTTTATTTACTTTATAGTCAAGTAAGATTCATACTTATTATAGAACTAGTCGATTTCCTGCACTCTACGTAGAAGTTATTAAAACTTTAAGAGAAAGTTAATAAATTAATTTACATTAATATATTGTAATATTTTTTACAATTAAAATTAAAACTCATAATAATCAACCCATATTTCTTAGAAAAAAATACAATAGAGGGTAAAAAAATATTTAGTTATAAATTACACACATAGCGAACATCCCGAACAATCACCACAACAATGAACATAAAGATGCAAAGTTGTTGATCGCACTGCAAGATCTCTATTACGTTTTGGAAGATCATACAGCTGAACAATCGCCACAACATTGCATTCGTATGTGAAGAACTCTGAGAGAGTTACTAGGATGTCGCTAGACCTGCAATACTTGTGAACCTATGATCTATATATAAAAAGAAGATTAATGATTTGTATAAATGACGTTTTTGTAACCAAATGGAAGGTGTAAGATTTGAAACTAAGATTAATTAAATGCATTGAAACAACCTGTCATTAACCAAAAAAAGAATTCAAAAATACTTAATTGTGATTTCGGTGCCCTAAACAGTATCAATCATGTTATGGTAACTGAAAAGATGTGGTAACCGAAGAGATGTGTAAGTTATGAAACAAATACTTAATGCGTTAAAGTAACCCTTCATTAACAAAAATGAATTCAAATGCACTTAATTGTTATTTCGGTTAAATCCAAACTATAAATAAATCTAATAAATGGGGAAATGAATATATTCCTTGAAACAATCAATAACACAAATGAATAAATACCTTGAAATAGAAAAATGAGAAAATTAGAAAATTAAATTACTGAAAGGAGGATGCATGTGAACTTTCTCTCAGCTCCAACTTATATTATATATAGATTCCTTAGAGATCTAAATTTTTCCACTAGAAGTGTTCTAGTATTCTTTCTTGCTTTTGTTTCAAGTTCATGGTCTTCCCTAACTCGAGGTTTTTAATCATGAAATCATAATGTTGTTTGCTACATTTCTTATTTTCTTCAAAAACTTGATAACACTCTCTTGAGTTTCAAATCACCAAGATACTAGTATTATTACTCATCCTCAATTAAAGGTATGAACTTTGCAAAGATATTACTTATTCATTACATTTTACTATATGTAACATAATCTATACTACCTAAACACATTCAAATAATAAATAAATGAAAAAGAATATACTACCATGTTTTCCTCTTTAACTGCTTCAAAAATAAAATTAGTACGATCATACCTGTAGTGTTTATCCTTATTTCATCCCTTCTTACCACTTCCTATAGTGTAATGTTGATGGCCTTCAAACTTAAACCAAAAATTGTCCTCAAGGTTTTAAAATAAGCTTGAAACATAAAAAACACAAACACATAAACATAAAAATAACAAGACATAATAATGCATAAACATAAAATTTAACAATTAATAAAGTGATAAATATTCCAAATATAAAAATAGTCAATATAAATGTATCTTTCATTTCTCCAAGGTCTAGAGAAATCCTAAGACTCTGACTGTAGGAATGTGCATTATCATCAACGTCATCATCATCATCATCAGCTCCAACAAAGGATAGTGCCAAAGGACGCTCCACACTTCTGCTCTGCACCACGTCAGGATCCAACATGTAGTTCGGTGCTGCTAGAAAGCCAATAGACCTATCAGTCGGTCTCAACCATATGCTCTCATCATATCTAGCATTGTCCCTCTAATGATCTGTAAATAGCATGAAGTCCCGCTATCCATTCAGTCGGTCCTAAATCCTTCTATGCCTACCTTAATCATATCTCAACAAGGCACTCTGATACTGAGCTTTGTCTTTTTTTGTATTGTCTCCACATCTCAGTAATCCACAACCTTTGTTGTCGTGAAGTCAAGTATTTAGGTGGTGGTACTGGTGCATATGGTGGAGGAGGTGTTGGAAACACTTCAGGACCATCCAAGTCCTGCTCTTTAATCAATGGGTCTACAAACTCGTAGCCCTTAGCAAATCCATACTAGTGATCATCATCCTCTCCATATCCTTCGTTTTACATCTCTTGGACCAACTCTACTGCTGCTGCTGTAACTTGATCCTCTTGCTTCTTTGCCAACAACTCGGCCTCGAGTCTGTTCCTCTCGCTCTCTCTCTCTCATCCTTAAAGTCTTGGTATCCAGTCGGTGATTTCAAAGTTAGCATAAACTCCCCATCTATTGTTGTTTGGTCCTCTATATCAAACTCTTCGTCCTGAATCAATCGCACTTCAGCCTTCAAGCACATTTGGGTGATTAGGATTGGAAACAACAATGTTCTTATAGATGATCTCCCCAATGTTGATCCTCTCGTTCTTTATAATCTTATACAAACAAGCCACCTTGGGCTTGTTGATCTCGCCCTACTGAGTAGTCGAGTATAGTGAAGCAACTAGAAAGTGTTGCCATATTCTATAAACTTTCCTCAAACTCCCCTTCTTAATATGCTTCGACACATTCTCGCTCCAATGATCCATCCTTGTTATCCTCGGACAATCACGCTCTCTCAATGGCTCTAAAAGGATATAAGTTGAAGGGTCTTTCATACGAATCATTCGGAAGGTCTGTGATTATCTAACCATGCACAAGTGCTCTAACCCATAGATTACTCCTCCAAGCCTCTATCAATCAAAGCTTTCTCAGTTTGCTCATAAACTAAGACCCTATTGCTCTATTGAATCAAATCTCCAAATCAATGCCCTAGCACTCCTCCTTGTGCAAATCCACAATGTATTCCATCTTTTTACTCTTGATCAAACTTAGAATTGCTCAAACTTGGGTTCTAGAAGGATGTATGCCTGGTTGGTGGTATATGGGCAAGGGTTCAAGTATGGAAAATATGTATTGAAATGGGTTTAAAACCCCTCCTCGACGCTAACGTCGTCCCTTATAGGGAATGGCGCCGCCACATCATGGCCATAACAACGAGCCCATTGTGAACATTTTTTGGTCACAGCTCGACACCGTCTCTGTGAACTAACGGAGTCATGTGTATATACACATGACGTTAACCAGTTTGTATCCATAATTTTACAAAATTTTCATTAACTCCCTATTGGCGCTCTCCCGACCTTGTATATTACTACAAAAGGCATCGTGACAACGTGAAATACCCTGTATATATAAAAAATATCATAATAACGTACCCGTGATTTGTTAATGTACCTGACCTTTAACACTTTAACTCCTATGCTATTTACGTTCTTTGCTAATTTAGTTGAGACTTTACCATTTCGATGAAATGTCACCCGACAAATGGTCTCTCCTTCACATTTAGCACAAACTTTTCAATAGTTAGAAAATTACTAAAACGTTTAGATTGTTCTAACTAAACCAACTAACTAATTGACTAAAATTTTAAAACTGAGTATAACAAACCCATGGGTTGCCTCTAGTAGCGCTTAGTTTAACGTCATTAGTTCGACGCATTTTTGCTCGTTTAGTCCGAGTCTAAATTGAGATACTCCATTTGTAGGTCAAAGATAAAGATATCTCTCCAATTCAGATGTACCTCTTACCCTTCAACAAAGACAATCTTCTCGGGATCATCATCCTCCTCGGCTCCTCCTCAATACTCATTGTGATCATTTTCTTCTTCGTGTGCAAAACCGCATTAGTGTTCAAAAATGGCTGCCCAAGTATCATAGACTCATCATCATCTATATTGTGATCTATAATCTCAAAATTGGTGATGAATTTGAATCTACCCACTTTCACATGAACATTAAAACTCTCCCTATTTTTGGTACCAAGTTATTATCAACTACTTGCAAATCTATTATATCAGGACAATTGATCATCAAATTCGCTTGTAACATATCCTTTATAGGCATTACATTAACTGAGGCTCCTGTATCATATAAGATATTTTTATACCGGTGCCTATCAATGCTTAATTGTATGCATATATCTCAAGGATCTCTCCTCTTGATGGGTTGAAGTCTCGGTGTGAACTTGAATTTTGGTTCCAGCTTCTTTGGAACAACCTTGATGCTATTTCCTTTTGGTGCTTCTTTAGAAGGTCCTTCATCTTGTTATATAACTCTCAATTGTTTCTTCCCCTTCTTGTTATTCTTCAAGGCATTGATCCTTTATTATTTGAATCCATCAAGTTAATCTTGCCTTACTTCCGTTCCTTTCTTATGCATCACTTCATATTTTCTCATAGCCAAAGTGTTGACTATTTTTGGCTTGTACATCACTTGCTCTTGCATTGGTTCACTCATTGCCATAGCGATAATCATGTGAATAACACTAACATTCTCTTTGGGATTTTTGGTAGTGTTACTTGGAATTCTTTCCTTGAATTCAAAGCAATGGCTAGCTGACCAATATGTATCTCCAAGTTCTTGATGGATTGTGTTCTTTCATCATTCATCTTCTTTAGAGTTTGTTTCACATTTCCTATCCCTTTCTCATGTTTCTCACGGTGTTTCCTATTGTTAATGTTAATGGCTTGCAAGAATTTTTTAATTAACTTCAATGAAGTCATTCCTACGCTCTGGCCTAGCTTCCCTTGTTAGACTTGTTGATAAAACCTGGAGGTAACTTTAGTGCATTATCAAAATTTCTATATGAGATGTTCGGGTTGTTGTATCCTTAATAAAACCTTTGAAGAGTCATTCCTCTCGGCCTGAAGTTGTTTCCATAGCTTTAGTTGTTCATGAAGTTGACATCTTCAAACTCCATTCCTTGCTACATGTCCATTTGATTAGCCACCAGTGTAGCATCCCCTATCCCTATTAGGGCGATACTCGGCCTGAAACCCTAATTAAGCCTCGGTAACCCAGCCAGACTTAACTAGAGCCAAGACCTTTCCATTAGTACTTGTTAAACTCAACCTGTATATCGATATTGAATAAATAATACAAAGTATACACAGCGAAAAATTAATTTTTTTTGATAATTAATAATATGCAGAAATACAGAGTTCACCAAAACTCAAAACCTCGTTTATAAACTCGAAACCCTATTTATATACAACAAAATAGATCAAACAGTGTATATATGTACAAGAAGATTCATTACATCGTAGAGAAGATTACTAGACTCCTAAATCTTCTCCTTGCCATTCGCTGAAGTGCTAGGTTGCGAACCTGAAATATTAAATTTGGGGTGAGCACTCTAACTCGCTCATTAAGTAAGAATTCACAATACCATCAACATTTAATATAATAATTAAGAAGATTATGTAATAACAATATGCACCAATGTTAACTATAAGATTATGAAAAGCATATAATTCAATAAATAACGGATGCAAATCATACGGTCATTGACTATTACACTGTGATTCTCATTGTATTTGTAAAACTAGGGTTGACTACCCACTAACTCCATTACTACGATTGCTAGACCTATAATTTACCTGATGTGCTGTCTAGTCAATCCATTAATGCTAAATGGTTCTATCCAAAACCCTCTAGTGAATATGTAGCCCATGCAACCTATCTAACTGAGTAGGAGTCACGCATAGACCAGGATATCATCCCTACTTCCTATACAACCTGGTCTCAGTTCTAGGAGTTAGTCTCATGGATCACATTAGACACCGTTTTTCATTTACATCAAAACATCACAGTGTACATAGTCCCCCATTTTAGTCCATAAACTATATTTGCTACATATACTAACATATCCAGCCAACATTGATAAATAAACGAATCTATACATACCTCGGTTTAGGTTTTCGTTTAGAAATTCCTTAATTTTTCGAGCACTTAAACTTTCCCGGGGATCCAGCGCCTATCAAAAATCATTTGTTATAAATATAGGTCTAATACCCTAACCCCTAGTTCAGTCTCTAACTCCTCAAGAAATCCTAATAAAAACTCAGCATAACTGTTGTTTCTAGGGGTGGGAGCGCGCTTCTTTACTTGGTGGGGCGCTCTCCACCAACTGGGTTCGTCTCAATTGACGAAAGTAGCGTGCTCTTTTGCTAGATGGAGGGCGCTCCACCCTGTACTATTTCAATAGTAAACAGGGCAGTAGCCACTGATCCATCTACAAATTTCTACAACAACGAAAAACACTCCCATAATTCATCAAGGAGGACCTCTAGCGAGGTAACAAACCATTTCCAGTCAACAACATCAACAATTCATAGAGATATCAACATCCACTATCAATTTGAACTTCATAAACATGAAAACCAAACTTACCAAAGTGATGATCTCTGGACTTCCAATCGTTTAAGCTGCTCAATTCACACTGAATCAGCTCCCTAAGTGATTCCTATTATTAGAATCGAAACCTTAAACTCTCTCTCTCACTCTCTCAATTGAATTATGGAGATAAGTATGAGGTTTTTAGTTTAAAATTATGATTTTTCTCGAGATACGCATTGCGCTATCTCGAGACTGATTGAACGATTGATCTGCTAATATGACAACCTTAAAGTGACACATATTGACACAATCAACATTTACTCTCCTCTCGAGGCAATCTGACGATCCATATAATTCAAACCAACTTATAGTTTTTAATATATATTTATATACCAAATATATATATATATATATTCAAATTTATTTATATACATATTTCTTGTGTATTTTCTTCCCAATAACTTCATCAGACATGCCTACTAGTATTCTCGGGTGTGAACATTCATTTCACAACCCCCTCATCGCACTTGGTGTGCTGGCTATTTATTGTTTATTTATGTATTTTTCAATTATAGGCTTATATATAAGTTTTCTATTATTCTACAACCTATAAAATTCACAAACATTCCAATCAAACACAATTCATCATACAAAACCCATGTACATGCTAATCAAGGTATGCCGGACATAACCACAAGTCTAACTCGAGTAAAGTAGGATTTGGATTAACACTAATCACCAACTTAAGATAACATGTCGTTATAGTCTCCTTAACTTAAAGTAAACATAAAATTATCTGTAGTTTAAAAGAAAAAAGGAAACTATTCCTTCATATAAGACTTCCGCTCCTAGGTTATTTTTCATCTCCGTGAAACTGCCTTTTCACCTTAACCAATGGTCTCTTTGATTTACATCCTCTGAATCGCCTGCTTGTCATAATATAAGTTTTTCCAAAGATCAAATTCATTACAATCAATCCTTGAAGTGAACCGAGTCTTCATTTTGTGAAGCATAGACACATGGAAGACATTAGATGTTGGGTTTTTAGGGTTCATACACAGCGAAAAATTCAAAACAAATTTTAAAAAACCCTAACAAGATCGAAAATAAGTTCCATTAAAATATATCTACAAAAGTAAACAATACCTTAATATGTGATTTTCTTATCTGATTGTTCAATTTTCAAGACATTCAAACACGCGTCCTCTATTGAAAGTCCACACACGAACGGTGACCACAATTTGGAGTGCTAGCCCCAAGAGAGATAGAAAACATTTTTTTCTCTCCCAAAATTCAAGAGATATCGAAAATAGCAAAAACAAAAATCTTATTTCGTTTTATGGTTTCAACCTCTATTTATGTGTAGATAAGCCCTCATTTAAAATCTTATTCGTAATACAACTATTGTATTTAGGTAGTTTAAGCAAATTACACATACGTCCTTATTAATATATTATCATATAACAAATTGTAAGGGCTATTATGTCATGAATTTTATCACATAAAATTTATTACTCTGGACCAACTGAAATTGCGCAAAGCCTCTCTTTGTGCACGACTCAATAGGTTCATGCGACGTTAGTAGTGAACCAAAACCATTTTGGTACACAAGTCATAAGCGATCTCTAGCAAGCATTATGACTACCCAAGTAGCATGAATATCAAAATCGATACAACCTAATATATAACATATATCATATCCTATTAACGTGCTATATCATTTGATTAAACATAAGACATGGAAAGTCACCATTAATGTTCAATCGTACCAGTTTCGATCTTTAGGTAAACTGAAAACATCCAAGTGACATTGATCATATCAATTCATATGGACTTGGCCATTATCGATCTATCATATCGAGGGATCCAATGATATTTTTCTCTATATGAGAGTGACAAATTCTATCTTGATTACACACCTTCACATATTATTCAGAAGGTAACCAATCACAATATTTATAATCGTCCGGTTAAAGGCAACATTTGATTTTGTCAAATTACCATTTGAGTAACACATATGACTTAATCCATATGGTGTTCTTATAGCGGGTCGGTCCCGTACCTTGTTCCTTAACAAGTACTCATGATCACGATTCGTATCCCTATACGCATGATCATCACATGACCATCAATCAAGATTCACACTAGTCTTAATTCATTATAGTTTCCAGTATAATGATTGACTAGGGACATTTAGGATATTTCAACAAATACCCATGGATCTTACTATAAGGTAAACATGCAATCACTTATAATAAAATAGCAAATGAAAACCTTTACTTTATTAACTAAAATTATAAGATAAACAATGTTTATAGATTGACCTAGGGCACATTCCCCAACATCACGAACTCTGGCTAGTTGAGGAGGTAACTTTAACCTGTAAGCAACAAGACCAATCATTTCCTGTACTCTGAATGGCTCAATATACCTTGGAGCTAGCTTACCTCGCAACCCAAATTTATTCAATCCTTTCATAGGTGAGACTTTCAACGAGATAAGATCGTCTTTTGAAAAATCCAAAAACCTATGATGTTTATCGGCGTATCTCTTTTGTCTTAGATGTGTTATAGTCAAATGCTGGTGAGTCTACTGAATTCTCTCTATGTAGTCCTAAATCAACTCGGGCCCCAACAATTTTGCATCTCCAACCTTTACTTAACAGTATGTAAACGATAAGGCCGACCATACAAAGCTTCTAAAGGATTCATTCCAATGCTAGCCTGATAGCTATTGTTATAAGAGAACTCACACAGAGGAATATATTTCTCCTAGTTACCACCAAACTCCAAGACACAAACTCGAAGCATATCCTCTAGCACCAATATTAACTGCTCAGTCTATCCGTCAGTCTGCAGATGGTATGCCATACTGAGATTAAGAATAATTCCCAGCTATCTCTATAATTCACTCCATAGTCTAGACGTGAATCTCGAATCTCTATCTGAAGTAAGCAACACAGGAACTCCATGAAGTCTCAGCACCTCACGTACGAATACCTCATATAATCAGTCAAAAGAATCTCATATGGAAACTAGCAAGAAATGAGCAGACTTCATCAACCTATCAATTACAACCCATACTGCATTGTGCTTACGCTGACTTAGAGGTAGATCGGAAACGAAATCCATCGATATATGTTCCTATTTCCACTCTAGAATAGGCAGTGAATGCAATAACCTTCAAGGTTTCCTATACTCAGCCTTAACTTGCTGACATATCTCACATCTCTTTACAAACTCAGTGATATCAGTCTTCATCCCCGGCCACCAATTAACACATCTCATATCGCGATACATCTTAGTGTTACATGGATGAATAGAGTAAAGAGATCTTTGAGATTCCCTTAGCAACTCCTGCTTCAACTGATCCTAAGTTGGAATCCACAATCTATCCTTGAACTGTTACGCACCATCATCATAAACTGACTAATTAGGATGATCTACACTAGTCGCTAACCTTCGACGTGCTATATAATCTTGATCAGCTTTTTGACAATTAATCACTTACTGAATCATTTCCAGTTCAGCCCGAATATGAGCACAAAAGAACATATTAGTAGCTTTGGAACTAGCTATCTTAGTTGATGATGTGCTAGCTGGACTTTCATGAATCATCATCAATGTAGCTTCCTCAAGAAGTCTAAATCGAGAAGCTTTAGCAGTAGCTATGTTCTCTCTACTTGTCCTTCTCCTACTCAAGGCATCAACAACTACATTTACTTTGCCTAGATGGTACTCCAGAGTAAAATCATAATCCTTAAGCAGCTCAAGACATCTATGTTTCCTTACACTCAATTCACTCTGAGTTAAAAAAATATCTCAAACTCTTATGATATGAAAATACTGTAAATTTCTCACTGTACAAGTAGCGCCTCCAAATCTTCAAGGCAAAAACAATTGCAACTAGCTCAAAATCATGAACTGGATAATTCCTTTCATGAACCTTGAGTTTCCTTGAACCATAAGCTACAACCCTGCATTCCTGCATTAGCACACAGCCTAAGCCTGAATAAGAAACATCTGTATGAATCACTAAGTCCTCCTTGATTCAGGTAATGTAAGAACATTTGTCGTAGTCAAACTATCCTTCATGTAATGAACCATTTTATTAACGTCGTTATTTATTTTGTAATTACATATTAGGATGTCAGCTCAAATCCACGTAGACTCTACGAATAGGCTAGGACACACGTTGACCTAGGTACACTAGCTATTTGTCTGTTAATTGCTTATTTTTTGGTTCATATTTATGAGTTTATTCATTAATACATCGCATGTTTGTGTTGGTATTGTTATATCGTGCGAGATTGTGTGATGATTATTCGCTTTGTCATGCATGTCAAAGCGGGTATTGGGTAGGCAAACTACGGATACATTAGAAAACATGACTAATTCACTTTAAGATGACTAGTTGATCAATTAAAATGAGTAATATAACCATAAACTAAGTCAATCTAACCGGAACAATAGGCTATGACATGGCTCCAGATGCGTGTCGAGACGCGAGGCACCGAGTATCGGGTAGTCGAGGGTTGCTAAGACCACATATTTGTTAATAAAGGAGTCTAAGTGTAACAACCATAATTAATTGTATGCCTAAGTTAACTATCTAAATAGTCAAATCTAAATTTTTTATAGTTTAAAGGAAATATTCTAAGCCATGGATGAACTGGAGATGATCCTATATTGAAGAAACTAAACAAGATGCGTCACTGATTTGTGTCACTTGAGAGCTGGAGAACATTATTAAGGACCACAAGATAGTTCTCACGATACGCATAGCTCACTAGATCATAAGAAAACATATATATATATATAGCAAATGAGTGGGATTTCCTCTTCTCCACTAACACAAATACATTCAAATCTGAGGAGAAAGAGAGGAAGTGATAGATCTTGGAGCTGGATTTCAACATTTGGAGGACAAATTAGAAGATTAAACACAAAGTAATCATCTCTATCTCACTAAATTCATCATAATGAACTCAATTTGGTATGTTTTGGTGTCAATTCGAATTTAAGGACTAGATCACTATTTTTTATGAATCCTTGATGATTTACAAGTCTAATTAACATTACAATTAAGATTTCTAAACTGATTTTAATGGAAATTAGGTTTTGGTGAAATTGAGAAAAAGTAGTGAATGCATTAATTTAATAATTATGATTGAATTATTGTTGTTTCTATTGTTGTTAATGGTGTTTTAGAGTCCCCCTTAGGGGATAGTGGGTTGACAAGGCTAGGATAGCCAATTGGGGTGTTGGGGATAGAATTCTCAAGTTGAGAATTTTGTCACCCAGCACAGACGACAAACTATCTAGACTGGCTAGCGTGCTATCCAGTATGGGTGCTCAACCTTTCTTTGAAATGAAGAACAATAATGCGCTAGACAAACTCTCTAGCATGCTATATACACCTAGCACGTTAGACATACCGTTTAGCGCGCTAATGGCAAACGAAAACTTAATTTAAGGGTTGTTTTGAGTAATTCTCAACTTTATACATACTTAAACACTTGTAACTAATTCAAACACATAAATTGGACTTCAGGGACTAGGGGAGAGTAGCTCGTGTACCGGGAAGCTAGGTGGGTCAGATCCGAGAGTTTGGGGAAGTTGGATAGTGTGTTTGAGGTTTGTAAAATCCATAGAGATATCACTTAAGTATTTAATTATTATTGTTATATTGTTTTTGTCTACTATTGCATATCATTCTATTCTACACTATTTTGGACAGTTGGTCGAGGTTACTCTCACTGGATATTCCGTTGTGTGTCTATGGCATGCTAGACCGTAATATGTGTATCAGAAGTCCTCGGTGAATAACGACCCGAGCTACTTTGTTGGTACACATGTCGATGCGTCATGGGTTTACGCCGACCACCTAGAGGACCAAGTGATGGGCCACTTAAGTGCGCCCATTGGTGGGATCCTGGGGAGAGAATCCAAAATATGGTCTAGTCTGACCGGGTTGGGCACACACATTTACACATTATTGTTATTTACGCAGGCGATGACCCTTTTACAGTTACATGTTTACTTTTCGCATGTTTATTTAACAGTATTTATGGATTCCTTTACTGTATCCTATGAATGCTCAGTGAATTTTCTTAGGGTTTTTTACTCACTAGAATCGTCTTCTATCTTTTATGATGTCGCGTATAGATCCTAGTACCAGTAGGGCAAAGGAATCTTGGGCGACTACATTTGATTACCCGCTGTCAAGGACATACTCGTACGTGTTTATTTTGATATTTTGTTTTATTTTGGGTATTTTGGAAATTAGAGTGACAGTGTACATGTATATAGACTATCTTATGGTAATGTCACCTATATACAGATTACTTTTTTTGGGTTTTCCACAGTAGGACATGCTCATATGAATAATGTTATATATTATGATAAAATTTATGCTTTACTTACTCTAGTTAAGACTTCCGCTAATTTATTGTGAAATGTGATTAACTGTTTACTCGTAAAACACAAACCAGTAGTACGGCTAAGAATTAAATAAGCTACAAACAGTTGAACTTAAGGAATTGAAAGACTCAAGAAAATAGCCTAAGAGAAATATGAATAACCGATTAACTAAACTAATAACACATAAGTGCACATGAATATCGAGATATTAGATTGAAGGGCAAGTGTCGAACACGTGAAGTGGGCCCACCAGGTGAGGAGCACACAACACAATGACATCCTAGGGCGACCTCGGGGTGCGGGGCCGCCACATTTCAAATCTTTGAAGGTAGCCTTACACTCGTCTGACCAAATAAAGTGAATATCCTTCTATGTTAGTCGAGTCATTGGCAAAGCAATACGAGAGAACCTATCAACGAACCGTCTATAATAACCCTAGAAAACTTCGAACATTTGACATTGTGGTAGGAGAAGGCTAATCCTTGATTGCCTCAACCTTCGCTAGATCCACATATATACTTTCAACATTAACAACATGTCCAAGAAATTTGACCTCTGAAGGCCAGAGTTCACACTTTATAAACTTGGCATATAGGCGATTATCCTTAAGAGTCAGCAATGTAACTCTGAGGTGGTGCGAATGCTCTTCCTCAGTCTTTGAATATATAAAAATATAATCGATAAACGATGATAAACTGGTCAAGATAGGCTTTGAACACCCTATGCATCAAGTCCATGAACATAGCAAGAGTATTAGTGAGCCAAAACGACATTACTGTAAACTCGAAGTACCCATAACGAGTATTGAAAGCCATTTTAGAGATATCTTCATCCCCGATCCTCAATTGATGGTAACTAGACCTCATATCAATCTTCGAGAAATGTCTGACACCCATAAACTAATCAAACAAATCATCGACCCTAGCAATGGGTATTTGTTCCTGATAGTCAACAAGTTAAACTGTCTATAATTATTGGATATACGTAGGGTTTCATTCTTTTTCTTCATAAAATAATCGCTAATCCCCATGGTGACATACTAGGATTAATAAACCCCTTATGTAACAACGCCTCAAGCTGAGACTGCAACTCATGTAATTCCTATGGTGCCATACATTACGGAGGAATATATATAGATTGAATAAGATCAATGATGAAGTTAATGACACGTGGCAGTGGAAGTTAAGGCAATTCAGATGGAAAGATTTCTAAAAATTCACAAACCACGAGTATCTCACCAACTTTAAGTTCCTGATCAAGCTCTCCAAATGTGACAACTCCCGTCATAACTTCTAAATCTCGAGGAGTAGCTTCCCTTCCACGGGTTGCAAGTTGTGAAGGATTATAACCTTTATAGACTATAATTTTAGAAAGTTTAGGAATCTGAATGATTACCCTCTATGGAAATAATCAATACCGGCATGGTATGTTGAATGATTACCCTTTATGGAAACAGTCAATACTTCAGGAACTCCATTACCGTTAGATCAATTGGAATTTCAGTCTCCCCAATTTTGACTACACATTTCTTACAGGTCAAGTTGGGATAAACCTTCTCATTGATGTGCTCAAAATCAACAATGTATTGGCTCTAACTGGTTTCAATTTCAAGTCATCAACCATTGCACATGCAATAAAGGAAACTATAGAACTAACATCAATCAAAACATGCATATCTCGACTGCAACTATTTAATATACCTTCCACAAGCCTTGTATTAGCTTCTAGATCTGCCTCAACCACTGCATGAGTACGCCTCGTGCTAGCGGTGTTGTACTTCCAACCGATGTGGCCGGTGGCATAAAACACTCTTTGAATATGCCCCGATTACCCATACCGATAGCATATCATAGAAGCCCTTTAAGGAAAACCATTGGCCTGAGGAACCTATCCCGATCCACTCGATTTCTATGATGATTATACTCTATTCTTACCTCTACCTCCAGACTGAAGTGGTGGCAAAGGTGGTTTGGCTACTGAAGCTTAATAAACTAGTGGGACTAGTGCAGTAATAAAAGTCTTCCCTGCAGATCCTGACCGTATAGCTACTCCAACTACTCATTTGCCTCTTCTTCAGCGTAAAATAAGCAAATTCCTGGAGTCTCTAACTTTCGGAAAAACTGTGGTGCGGGTTGTGGCGTAAGTATTATTCCAAAAGGTTTGGCTAAAAGGGTTGCTTCCACCTCCATCGCCTTCTCAAATATAAAAGCATAGCTAGTGCGAGGATAAGATGAAACCACAACTCTGATCTCGTAATTCTGCCTACCAAGACACAAATCAATTTTGTTCTCCTCCAGGTCTACCATCTCAGGAGCGAATTAACTCAACTCAGTGAACGTCCTCTCATATTCTCGTACAAACATGACTCCCTGTTTCAGCTGAATAAACTTAGTCCTCTTCCTGTTCCTGACTGATTCTAGGAAATACTGCCTGTAGAATACATTTCTAAACTATGGCCAGGTGGTGACAGTCTTCCCCTCTCTCTAGGTAATTATACCACTTCCGTGCATAATTAATCAATAAAAATGTGACCAGTTTGACCTTAAACCGATCCTCCACATCCACAACAACAAATCGTTGCTCCATCTCTAGTAACCAGATCTCGGCTAACCCTTTCTCTAGTGTGCCATTGAATCTCATAATATTGTATTTCATGAATTCTTTATGGGTTTTGAGAAATGCAGTCTTCTCAGAATCCACTATCACTACGACAACTATTTTCGGCACCTGAATATGTGCTAATATCGCTTGAGCCGGAGCTGCTACTATCTCAGCTCCTCCCTCAAATCCGCTAACCTCGAGACTGGTTGCAGGCTGTGCCTCAAGTCGCTGTACTGGTGGTCCCATCTAAGCTATCAGTACAACCATAAGTTTCGTTTGAGACTCTATAAGTTTTCTCATTTGCTGCTCCATTTTAGATTTCCATTGATCCTCAATTTCCTTGTTACCTTGAGGTCTACGTCTCTGTAAACCTTTTCCCTGATCCATCATTAGGTTCTGAAGTCAAAGGAGAGACAAGTTCATTAGGTAACATACAAAGAGAACAATGAAATCATATATATATAATAAATAACAATAAGTGCAGCAAATAACGTGTAATAATGTATTCATTTACATTTTCCCCCCAAAACACGATGAAAACCATTTATCAAAACCCTAAGCTTATTCAAAACTCGATACAACTCTCAAAGTCGATAAACTTAGGTTGTGGTAGAAAGGAATATGCTATCACTTTAGTAGCAATTAGAAAGTGATATCGAGGTCAGAGCCTTGTCCACGATATCAAACTGTATTAAAGTTACCACTTAATTCAAAAGTGATAACCTCAGGCTTTGAAGTAGGCTCTGTAGCATCCCCTATCCCGATTAAGGCGATATTCGGCATGAAACATTAATTTAGCCTCGGTAACCCAACTAGACTTAAGTAGAGCCAACAGCCTCTCCGTTAGTACATAATAAAATCAACTTGTATATTGATATCAATAAATAATACAAAGTATATGCAATGAAAAATTAACACTTTTTCGATAATTAATAATATACAAAAATGCAGAGTTTATCAAAACTCTAAACCTCATTTATAAACCTCCCAACCCTGTTTATATACAACAAAATAGATCAAACAATGTATATATGTATAAGAAGGTTCATTCCATCGTAGAGAAGATTACAAGACTTCATCGGTAACTTAAAATTCACAAATCCATCAACATTCCATATAATACTCAAAACCATTATGCAATAACAATATGCACCAATGTTAACTACAGGATCATGAAAAGCATATAATTCAATAAATAACGAATGCAAATCATACAATCATTGACTATTACACTTTAATTCCCATTTTATTTGTAAAATTATGGTCGATTACCCACTGACCACATTAATGCGATTACTAGACCAACATACTGGCTGATGTGTTGTCTAGTCAATCCATTAACGCCCAATGGTTCTATCCAAAACCCTCTAGTGAATATGTAGCCCACGCAATCTATATGACTGAATAAGAGTTACGTATAGACCGGAGATCATCCCCGCATCCTATACAAGTTGGTCTCAGTTCCAGGAGTTACTCTTATAGATCACATTAGACATTGTTTTTCGTTTAGTTTAAAACATCGCAGTGTACATAGTCCCCCATTTTAGTCTATAAACTATATGTGCTACATATACTAACATATCCAGACAACATTGATAAATAAGTGAATCCATACTTACTTCAATTTAGGTTTCTGTTTAGAAATTCCTTAAGTTTTCGGGCGCTCAAGTCTTCCTAGGGATCCAACACCTATAACAAACCATTTGTGATCAATATAGATCTAATACCCTATATTTAGAACCCCTAGTTCAGTCTCTAAATCCTCAAAAAACCTTAATAAGAACTCAGCATAAGTGATGTTTCCTAGGGTGGGAGCGCGCTTCCTTACTTAGTAGGGCGCTCTCCACCAACTGGGTTCATCCCAATTGATGAAGGAAGTGCGCTCCTTTCCGAGGTGGAGCGCATTCCACCCTATATTGTTTCAATAGTAAATAGGTCAGTAGCCACTGTTGCATCCACAACTTGCTACAACAACGGCAAAAACTCAAATAATTCATCAAAGAGGACCTCTAGAGAGGTAATAAACCATTTCCAGTTAACAACAACAATTCACATATATATCATATCCACTATCAATTTATACTTCATAAACATGAAAAACAAACTTACAAAAGTGATGATCTCTGGATTTCTAATCATTTAAGTTCCTCAATTTACACCGAATCAGCTCCTTGATTGATTCCTTATAATCATAATCAAAACCCTCAATTCTCTATCTCTCACTCTTTCGATCGAATTATGGAGATAAATATGAGGTTTTTAGTTTAAATATATGGATTTTCCTCGAGACACGCATCGCGCTATCTCAAGACTGATCGAACGATTGATGTATTAACATGACACCCTTAAAATGACACGCATGTTGACATTATCAACACTTACGCTCTTCTCGAGGCAATCTGACGATCCATATAATTTAAACCAACTTATAGTTTTTAATATATATATCTATATACCAAATATATATAAATATATATATATTTCTTATGTATTTTCTCGACCATAAATTCACTAGACATGCCTACGAGTATTCTCGAGTGTGCACATTCATTTCACGACCCCTTCATCGCACTTGGTGTACTAGCTATTTATTGTTTATTTACGTATTTTCAGATTATATGCTTATATATAAGTTGTCTATTATATAACGACCTATAAAATTCACAAACATTCCAAACAAACACAATTCATCCTACAAACTCACGCACATGCTAATCGAGGTACGTTAGACTTAACCACGAGCCTAACTCAAGTTAATTAGAATTTGGATTAATACTAATCACCAGCTTAAGATAACATGTAGTTACAACCAAGGCCTTATTGGTTTAGTATTTGCGTCTCCGAGCTCGACATCTATACACCACATTTGCATTCCATAGTCTTGATTATCTCAGCGACCTATATTCATGCTTTACATTTTAGTTTATTTACTTTATTTGCATGAATTGTACCAGCTTTTCTTAGATTTCTTGTGAATACTAACTAAGTTTCTCTGGAATTTACTCATTAAAACTCGTCATTATTTTTGGTGGCAACTTGCAAATCATATGATGAGCCGAATCTGAAGAGCCATAAAACCTTTAATTCTAGGTGTTTGTATTTATCTATGTAATACTTTTTGGGATCATTTTGGGAGATTTATTACCCGACACATTTATATTGACACTTATTATACCTTTTCGTCGCCTTTATTGATATACATGGTATCCTTTCGCCGGGTTTCCACCCTATAGGTTTGTTAATATGACATCCGAGGTGGGACCCACACATTACAGATTGGAAATAGTAAGTTCAAAATGTTATTTTTATGTGTCGTGTGATTAATTGGTGTATTATACTCTAGTCGATGCAAAATAAGATCAAATTGAAGTGTATATGCGGAGTCCGTGAGTTTTGAAGCATTTAGGAATATTTCTCGACAAAATTGGGGTATTTTTCAAGGTTTAATTTGAAATAAATTGAAGAGATAATCACAAAATTAAATAGAATAATTAATAAATTGGTGGACGCCTAGTGACACGCGGGTCGAGGGTGACACACATGGGATGTACAATAGTGCGCACTCTCGAGGATGGTTGTTGGCGCGCATGATGAATTTATAGCCATGAAAATATATATGTGTATATATATAGTTGATATATATAAATATATAAAAGTGAATCCTATAGTTTAAATCAAATAAAATTAAATATTGATTCTCCTTCAGATACACGTAGCATAAGCATCGAGGAAAGGAATGAGTTGAACGAATGGTTTTGGAGAGGTGTATCCACGCCTCGAAACGCGTGCAGTCTCATCTCAAGGAGAGTCAATGCATAAGTGTAGGCATGTATTTCGAGGAAGATCACAATATATAATGTAAATTAACCAACATATCTATCTTGATATTCATGTGATGTAAGTCCCAATGAAATCTTATATATATCCCAAAACACACAAAACAAAACATACAACCTCACTTCGATTTCGATCGAGAGATCGAAAATTCAGTAAGAGGGAGATGGAAATGAAGAGAGAGCGAGTTGGAGAGATCATTGAAGGTGAGGTTATTGTTGTTGATTATCGTTGATAGTTGTTGCTGTTGTTGCAGTCGTTGGTGTTCTTGTTTGTTTTTTTTTGCCATTAATGGCAATGTGAGGCTCGACAAGGTCCGAGGAAGGAGACGACGGGTCGTCTCCCCTCTTAGAGAGCCCTACTAGCCCAACCAGTGAGTCAATCGACACATAAAAAAATCTCAATGAATACAATTTGTAAAACAGAGGAAATGAAACAAGGAAGAAGATGTGAAAGGAGCTGATCCCCAATTAAAGAAAAAAAGAAAACGAAAGTGCTAGAATTTTGGAAAAATTTCAAAAAAATAAAAAATATAAAAAATATATTTGAGCCAAATAAATTAAAATTGTGGATTTTTATAAAAAATGAGGATTTCAGAATTTTCTCGAGGATTTTTTTTCCGAGATTTTTCCTCATAATATGTGTTACGATACTCGAGAATGTCCAAAGTTTAAAAAATAGTTTAAATCTTAGTCAAGGCTAATTTTCAATCTCGAACCACATTTTGCAGTCAAAATTGAGATCCGGACATCTGAGGAGTTGATTTGGAGTGATTCCGAGTTTTTAAGACTTGAAAATATCAAAATAACTAGAAAAATTGGTTGAAACCTTTATAAATTTGAATATGGAATTTATCCGGATTTCTTAATGATTTTAGGTAATTTTGAAGACTAAAAAACTAATCAAAAAGAAGCTTGAGAATATGTTCAAAGTACGTGAAAGTAGGGAAATGTTGTGTGAGGTTTCGCAACCAACTCTGAGTTGGTTTGGTGGTAAGTAAACTTTACAATGATCGTTACTATTGATTGAATATCTTTGTACCTGTAATTGTATTATAGTCTGCATTGTATTTTATCATTCTTGGCTATGCATGCATAGAGAGAGTGAGGGAGATAAGCTTGTTTTGGAGTTTGATTTGCTTGAAATTAGGTGTCAATCCTACCTCTATGTCATCTAGTGAGACTAGCGGAGTCAAACGCCGAAAAGTTATCTTTGCATTTCATGATCTCTTAATACTGTCTATGTACTATTTGTGGAATTCGACATCTAATTATAGTTAGGAGATAACAACAAAGTGAATTGCATGTTATGTTGACGTAGGTATCTTATTATTAATTTGGAAATGTTATTACATGTCTCTATATATCAGACTAACAATTGCAGGAGTACATATCAATGTAGGAATTTACTTACCTGACATCTTTGAGTTGTTTTTGATAGTATCAGATTTTATATGAAGATAAAGGAAGAATGGACAAGACTCGAAGATTGTGGTGATTATTTTCAATTTAAAGTGCATTCTTGTTTAAATTGTTTATATTTATTGTTTTGGGATTCTTGGGGTGAGTGTAGAATGTGAAACTTATTTGAATGGTTATTATAGTCTCCTAAGTCAGTTTAAAATGCATTGAGAAGTTTATGTTCAATTTTTGTCTATTTGGGATTGTAAAGTTGAAATTAAGTTATCGGGGACTCTAAGTTTGTCAATTTGAATTTGATACATATTATGAACTGCATGGAGTTATGAGTCCTTCTAGGCATCTCCCAATTTTGATGTCTACTAGGTGAATTTATTGGTAGACCACTTTTAGGGGAGATGCAGCCGAGATTTTTAAAAATACGGAGAAAAATATGGATATGATTTCCTAATTCGCTCCAATGAAATACGTGAAGAACTGAATCAGTTGAGGATCTAAATTACAATTTGGAACATTATTATGGATTGAAATAAAATTTAATTGTAGGTCAAAGACAAAAGAATGAATTAGGCTGACTAGATTATCATGGGATTAATGTAATTTATTCCAGTCCGTCGTCTTAATGACGAGGGGGTTAACAGTTAATTAATGCAAAATTCGCTTACATTACTCATTTGCATATCATTAAGACATCCGCTACTAAAATAACTAAAATGAATCAAAACAAATAAGTTAAGTTATAAAACTTTACAACTTAGTATATTTCGACAAAATAATCATTTAAACATCGAAATTGACTAAATCGAAGTATTAGATGGTTAGTTTGCGGGCCATCATGGATAGGTGTGCTGGTGACATGGCATGACTTTGTGAGGTGTCTAGTGATGTGGCGGTGCCCGATTTGCCTAGAAATTTGGGGACGTCACACATACAAAGTATGATGTAAGTCTATCAAAGTTGATGTTGCTTCTCCGTATGGCAAAGCGAAGTATTCTGTTTCAATCTAGATATTGTTGTGTTTGCACATCCGGTTGAGTTTGTAGAGCTTGTCGATCTTTGCCTTGAATTTCGTTGAGTCGATTGATCTTCTTCCTCTTGTCCACTCGATTCACTTCTAGTATCAATGTTATCAAAGATATGGGTTGAATCGTTGACTTTTTATATGTGGTTGGGCGAAAGAAATATGAGGTGGCATACCTAACATGTGTATGAATGGGTCATCTCCACTATATGACATACTGTAATTATGACATGGTGGAGTAAATGGACTTAACATGCGTTGAAGTAATGAACCATACATTGAATGTATAGGCATTCCATGGTCCATGTGGGAAGATGACGACCCGAGTGCATATGGATCGAAATGGTAAGGATGAACATTTATGCTCGGCGCCCTGAGTACAAGCATAAGAGCTTTATGTTGCATTAAAAACGACCAAGGAATGTACCCATAAGAAAAAGGATGAAGATTCATGCTCGATACCCTGAGTTCAAACACATGAACTTCAGGTAGGGGTGGCAAATTAGTGTCTGGACCCACCGACCTGAAATAAAAATGGTTCAAACAATATATTAACAAATCCGAGTCGGGTTTGGACAATGTCCTCTTGTAAGAATTTAAAACTAGATCGGATTTGGTCAACGCCCTAGAACTTCAGACCGACTCAGACCCGATTTGAATATTAAATAAAGCTAAAATATCTTTGATAAAAACGTATATTGAACACTTAGTACTTATAATATAAATTAACAAACATCGATATCTTCTAATACATATAGAAATTTATGTACTAAAGATATCTTTGATTTTAAAATGAATTAGATTTTAGTTTTTTTATACTTGAACATTTATTTTTTGACATTAAATGTTTAATTACATAAGTTATTTGTAGTAATATTACAACGATTTATAGTTTGCAATTTTTGTTGAGACTTTGAAGTTACTTTTTCAAATTACATTATATGAGATTATAATATATGCGTATTTTAACATTTGATAGGCTTTTAAAATAAGAAGTTAGTTTTCAAGATTTCGACAAATCTAGACAACCAGATAACTGAATTTTAAGCAAAACATGTATGTACAAGCTAGTTTTTGTCTGAATTTTTAATCGGGTCGGGTTCGGACAATGAATATAGACCCAAACCCAGACCCGTCCGGACCCAAATTTTTGCCACCTCTACCTTAGGAGTAAATCTCATTTCTCAATAAAATTATCGTACATGTATTTTGTATTCTACGGGGTTAAACATTTTTCTCTTTTGACATAAAAACTAGGTTAAATAAAAAAGTAATTTGGTTTTTCTTTTTAAAATTTCAACAAATAGGGATGGTTTCTTTTAAATAACAAAAATAATGTTTTATGTGTTATGGGAAGACGTCAATGAGTAGACTCAATTTTGGTTTACTATGAATGGCGCCTTCTCAAAAACCAGAATTGTATGAATGACGTGTTTTGAAAAGGAAAAATTGGGTTCCACCTCAATTGCATGAATTACTCTTTTTGAAAATGAGTTACTTGTTCAAAATATAAAGTACATAATTAACTCCTTTTGAAAAAAAAAGTAATTCATGCAATTGTAAACTCTTGAAACCCCTACCACTAACCCATGCAAATCTAGCCCCAACATGAAATACTAAACATACATCGACTCAAGCAACACTGAAACTTACCTTGGTGTGTGTGCCTTAGATCCAGATCCTAGTGTTTGCATCGAAACCTGTGCGTGCAAATTCCTTCAACATAAAGAAAATAATTTGAAAGTAATAATCTATTCATTTTCTAGAACACAAGTCAAAAGAAATACAACCATGATCATATCCATCCATAAATCTAATCATTTCATTGTTCTACAATCAAATCAATATTGATAATTAAGGGAAATAACCGTCATACCTTGTCTTCTTCAATCGTTTCCATAATATAATACACACATGTTAAGACATCGAATTAACCATATGCATCGTTGTTTTCTTCGAAAGTTGTTGATCGACATTTTGAACACACGCTAATCAATCAAAATCGCAACTCATGAATTAGTCTTAAGATTGTTGGAAAATTTCATAAAAACGTGCGAAAAAGAAAAACAATTTTATGCAATTGATCAAGGCTTGATTTATAGACTCAATGTTCTTAAGACTATTTCGCTTCGTTATGGTGTTCGCGACCTAATGACTATAGTCTCCCAAGATACAACGATTAAACTAGTGATTGTACCACTTTAAATCACTAGTTTATGAACTAATTATATGATTCAACACTCTCTCAGACTCAAAACATGAAAAATAGATAAAGAAATTTTGTTTAGACTTATTTTTCTAACTCTCGAAAATGATCCATGTAGTAGATATATATACTTTAATGTGTCTATTAGTTAAAACATGTATCTCTTAGTAAATAGAAGCACCTTTAGTATTTTATCTCTCTCCATAAGATTACATATCTTTTCATAATTTCCATTCAAATTACAAATAATTAAATAATATAATTAACTGTTCTAACAATTTATGGTTGCATTTTCCAACATTACGAATAGATTCAACAACCAAACAAAATATAAAAACAATCAACGTAGAAAAGCAAGTTCATTCCATTAAAAAACTTTAAAATTTGATACACGAAAGATATAAATTCAAAAAACTCACCACGACATCAAAGAGACTCATACAAAGTATGATGTGGGTCAATCGACGGTTACGCTTACATTGACATTGCTGCTTCATGATGCAAACTGGACATACTCTATTATGATTAGGATGTTGTATTCGTATGTCTGATTGAGTTTGTTGAGGTTGTTGACCTTGCTTTGAATTTCATTGAGTCAATTGATCTTCTTCCTCTAGTTCCCTTGATTCTAGTATGGTACCAATGCGATTCTAGTATGGTACCAATGCTATAGAAGATAGAAGGTTGAACCGTTCCGACATATTAACTTCCTGTATGTGATTGGGCGAATGCAACATGAAGCGATGCATGCCTAATAGGTTTATGAATAAGTCATCTTCACTATATGACATGTTGTAATTATAATACGGTGGAGTAAAAAGACTCAGCATGTATTGAGGTAATGAATCATATATTGAATGTCTAGACATTAGACATTATATGGTCCATATATGAAGATGATAGCCCGGGAACATATAGATCAAAATGGTAAAGATGAAGATTCATGGTCGGCGTCTTGGGTACGAACATATGAGCTTCAGATTACATTGGGTGCGATAAAAATGTACCAATGAGAAAAAGGAAACGATGGGGATGAGCGTTGGTTACTCTTACCAACAGTCTTTGTCCTTCTTGGTCTTGGATATGGTAAAGAAGAACGTTTGCTATCATCAACAGTCTCTGTCCAACAAGATGAACGTGGTGGAGAAGAACGCCTGCTGCTCTCACCCAGTCTTTGACCGTGTTATTTTTCTTATCCTCCCTTTATTTTCTCAGCTCTGATCCTCCTAATCCTCTTCTTCTTGAAAATTCTCATCATCTATTTTTGGTTTAACATCATATCCTTCATTCCACATAGTATTCCTCTGTCATTCATCTTCATCTAAGATTCTAATGCCTTCATTAATAGCAGCAATGCCTTGATCAAACATATCTTCAATGAACACTCACCGCACTCAATGCACCAAGTTAGACTGATATACGAAAGAATAGGTATGAATACTTATATATATTAAAATATAACTCATGAGGATGGTAAAGTAATAGTTTCAAGCTTACCGAGTAGTCACGTTGAATATTGTCGTGTCCGATGAATCGTCTGGTGATATCAATACTACCTTAGGTAGTCTTTTTGATCGTGTCCTCCTTCTTGTTCCATTATGACTATGTTATCACCACGATTTTCCCGCAACTGAATAAAGTTTTCATGATACATCGCTCAATTTTTTTAAGTGTGTCCTTTCAATTTGATGTGGTGCAGTCAAGTGTCATATTCACTGTTTGGTAGCACGACCTGTATCATTATGAATTGTCTTATTACCCTTTTGGTCGATGTAACTCGACTATGTGAAAATAAATTAAAGGACACGTTGATAGTCAACTTACATGACCTTCAATATAATATTGGGGAAGAGACTCGAGGACATCAATATATGGTTGCCATACCACGACATCCTCTTTTGTGTGTCAAATGCATTACGGTAAGCCGGTAAGACATGCATCGAAATTCGAGTACCAAAAATGAATCTATCCATATGTATACAAAATAATAAATTAGTCAAAAATAAAAAGGACGTAATAATATAAAAATTATGAAAAATATTTTTTGTTACGTATGTGACGACCCCAATTCCTACAACCATGACAGCTTGGCTTAAACCATCGTTAAACCCCTCAAAATGACCCAACAAGTCGAGCAATGATCTATTAAGCCTTAAAATGTGAAAATACTACAAGACAATCTACAAATAGATTACTAAAATATAATAAGTGCTCTTAGTCTATAAGGTGCGGAATAAAATAGAAAGTCTTACAAAGTTAAACGACTAAGCTTTGAGTTTCACAATATCTACCCATGATCAAAACCCTATTTATTACATAAAAAGTTTCATAACCAAATTAGTATAAATAAACAACCTCACAAAAAAGAAAAAAGCTTCTATATTATGACTTTGCTCTTTCCTCTACAATGTGCAACATTATAGGTACCTGGAGGGGGAAAAGTAGCGGGGTGTGCAATATTTCGACGGGCTCACTAAAGCAGAAGCCTGCTTTATCATCAATCATCCAAGTAACACCTATTGCATAATAACTAGCATGAACAAGGTTATTGACCAATCTTACTATCGTTCATGAATGGATGATATAACAAGCATACTATATAATGCAAGATACAACAAAATAAAACACGAACAAGAAAGTCAACAAGATAACAATGAAGCATGACTGTCATAGAGTCAACGAAGTGGAAATAAGATATAAAGTGTGAGATGTGACAACTTTTCAACTTCGAATGTATCAAAGTATGATGCTTGACTCAATAGATTGGTGTCTAAGCATCATTATGATCCTACCTTCCAATATTCGCTTTCAAAGGTATCATATAATAGCAGACGGAGATGACTGGTGGTCGTCGGCTCTCCAGCCCAAGGTACCTTTACAATTATTCATTTCAACCATATCAGTTCCTTAGACATTCATAAATAAAGAGTTCAAGGATAAGATAAAGTCGAAATAACTAGATGTATTCAATTTGATTCCAAGCAATATATCAACCATTCACTACTGTGAATCCTAGCATAACTAATAGCATGACAAGATTGAAGATAAAGCAAACCGTACTTACATCAAAGCGTTGCTATCCTATCCAATCATAATTTGGAAGTTCCTATCTGATTCTTTTCGTGTCTACATTGGTATAGGTTCATGTATGTATTATTAACATGTTTCGTTTGAGGAGAATTTACTTAATTCGTATTAATATCTTGAAATAATATAAAACACTTTTCGAATCAATGTCACGCCTTTGTCGCGGTGACAAACGTTTTCGGGGTTAGTTACCATTGCCCCAATCATTATCTTGACATTATATCTCGATAAAACTGTGACGACCCGGTTCCTCGAATCAAGTACTGCCCGGCCTAATCCTATTATTAAACCTTAATCCATACCATGTAGAACTTAACAACGTATTAGTCAGCCTTTTTGTTTCATTCACCTCATTATACACGTTCAACATAGGTATTATTCGTTAAACCATCAATTTATGTATGCATTTTGTAATAAAACTCTAGAACACACTTAATAATTTGATTGACCATAACTTGGTCAATTTAACTCTGAATTTCAAACTTCTTTATAACAAATTTAATGATTTTTCGCAAGGAATCCAAATGTGTAACCCAATTTTGAAAATAATCTCATTTAACCTCTAAAATCCCACAAAAACCATAACTGAGTTAACACCTCTAATTTTATCAAAATTATGTATACATTAGCTTACCTAAATATAGAACACTCACAACTTGATCAAATCCTCAAACACACATGAATTTCCTTCACAAATTTTGATCTTTATCTCCAGAACTCCTTCACCTTTTTTGATCAAGTTTACAAATGATTTGCATGCTTATCACTTCATTCCTCTATATACAAATAAGGTTAAGTTATAGCCATTGATCTAAATGTGCATACGTTTCTGGAGACTAATCTAATGGCTCTTATCATGACTTAAAATTCACTAAACTTCCACTATCTCATCATTGATAATACAATTTCATACTCAATTGGTCTCTCGATGTGTTGACACGTATCCCGAGAAACATCAAATTGCTAATATTTTATTTAGCTAACTTAGGTTTCATTTAATATATATCAATCTATATCCATATCAAATTAGCAACTAAGCCACATTAACTTTAAACTAACTTACCACATCACTCTCTACCCCAGTCCTACGTCCGCACGCATCTTGAGGCGTGTCACCACTCACGTTTTGACATCTAAATACAAGTAGGAGTGACTTAGTAGTCTACACATGTAGAATACACTAGGCATACATCACAAAATATATAACATATTTTTAGGTCCTCATGCCGAGTATTAGGACTGTGTGCCCGCTCTCGGCCATGTCACGGATCGATAACCATGATTAGGTACTAATTTACTATTAGTAAATTTTGGGCCGCTACAAGAACTCGATAATTTTTAGAAAATAGAATGTACGCATTAACTCTATAAAAACCCCAAAGTCGTTTAAGCGACGTCGGTTTACCCTCGAGGCGCTGGACGAATTCATGGCTTCAAATCAAATACTTCAAAATAGGTCCAGCGATCTGTCAGCATTGCGCATTGTATGCCACAGTGTTAGGGAATTGCTAGGATCGACTTCTCCGAGTCCCCAGATAGCGCCGAGGCCAGCGCCATACCACCAGGAGGCGAGGCGCGGGCGCGACGCTAGGCACAAATTCAGAATTCCAAATTTGCATTCAATTTCTAAATTCTTCAACAACACACGCCGACCTCCAAAGATCCAAATCCGATCAAAACAATACAGAACACCCCATTTGAACCACAAGATCTTTCCAGTTCAATGTAATCGAAACACAAATCCGCCATTAACACAAATTTTGTAATATTTTTTGAATAAACAAAAAAATGTGATGGAGATGACCTTAATCATGAATCAAAAGATAAGGGTTCATCCTCCATCTTAAAATTCCAAAAGAAAACATGATTTCAATCCAAAATTGAATGTGCGAATCAAATAGAAAATTAGAGACGATGATATAAGTAAGTTTTACGTTACTTTGTGAGATCTTGATGAAGTTCACTCTCCTCCACCAAATCTAGCAAACAAAGGTTCTAAAGTTCATCATTAGTTTCTCCACATAGTGTTTTTATATCAAGAGCAGCTTGAAGCCCTAATTTTGGTTTAAATACCTAATTAATGAGATTAGATTTTGGTTGACCAATCACAACCCTACATCTCATCTTGATGGGTTTAAGTACTAGGATGATCCTAGAGTCCATCTTAAACCCATCCTTCCCTGTATTTTACACTAATACCCTTATGTGTTTTTAATTACCAATTTGTCATTTCTTTTTTGTTAAATTTATTTTTCAGGTCCTTTAGATTTATTTCCATTTACTTAAACTTATATTCCCTCTAAGTTAACTAAAGAGTATATAGTCCATACATTATTCACACCATTACACCAATGACGTATATATTTGCCCAAATACCCTCATCACTAGGGTTGAATTACAATTTAGAAAATTTGGGGCGTTACAACATATGTCCCAGTGGAACATCATTAGACATGTTGTTAGGCTTAGATTCATAATTTTTCTTTTAGAGACATTTCTTTCTTTTTTTCTTCGAGCAATATTTTTGTTTTGCTGGATAGTAGACTTGAAGTAAATCATTCAAGATAATTAAATAGTTACTAATTATTAAGTAATAAAATGTTGCATAGCAAATTATTCATGTATTTTTTTGAAGCTAAATTTTAATTTCTTACTTGTATAAATAGCTATTTCAACTTCTACTCTCCTTCTTAGAGACATTATCGTCTAATTTGCATTTTGCATGCATTATTACACTTTACCTTTTTTTTTTCAAGTATGATTGACTTTTACCTAATGTAAATAGTTTAAAGCGGCTTTGAGAAGCTTTGATCACACCATGCATTATTACACTTTACTTTTTTTTTCAAGTATGATTGACTTTTACTTAATGTAAATATTTTAAAGCTGCTTTGAGAAGCTATGATCACACTAATATGCATCAATGGAGCATATTTTCTGTGAGATTTGCGTCTGTAATGTAGTTATAAGAAATCATTTTTTTTTCACACATCTATAATTGAGGGGCCCCCAAATTATAAGTTCGCCCAAGGCCCCAAGGTAAGTCTAATGTGTCACAATAAGCTTGCATAACTATTCATTTTTATTGAAAAGGTAATTAAGTTGTTACCGACCCATAATGATCCAAACAAAAAGTTAATTCTTGTGTGTCACAAGAGATTAGTTTTTTTGAGAGAAAATGCACCTACAAGTAGAAGAGATTACTTAAGAAAAACACTAATTTATTGAGTACACTAATTTATACAGTAATATTCATTATAAAATGTTACAATCACTATATAAATATAAAATATTTATTGTTCTTACGGTTTAACTAATGTGGTGCTCCTTCTTTGATTTTCAAGTCATTTTTCCTGTAAAATAAATATCCAAAAAAAGTCAATCATTGTTGAGTATACAATATTATTAAAATAAAAAAAGTTAGTTTGTCTTCTTCAAAATTAAATAAACTAATATGCTAAATCATTTTGGTGAAGTTTGCATCTAGGAGACATCTAAAAAAAAGAATAAGAAAATGGTAAAACATACATACCTTGGAAAATAGAAAAACACACCGTGAAAAGAAAAGCACAGTTATGGATGACAAACAAACACACACACACATTTATATGCGTAAGTCCTTGCGTGACCAAGTTGTGGTTGGTTCAATGACACCTTCACAAACACACACACACACACACACACTCATCTATACATGTAAGTCCTTGCGTGACCAAGTTACATGAATTGCACATTCTGATAGTGCGCAATTCAAGTAATGGTCTATGGTAGGTCATCCAAACTGCGCATTCTGATAACACAAATAGTTATTTATATGACCACGTATGGTTTATGGTGGGTCACTCCAAACTGCGCATTTTGATAAGACAAATAGTTATTTGTATGACCACGTGGCCATCCATAGTTACACAAATAGTTATTTCAATAGTCGACGCCTTTACAAAACTTAAAATACCCTTGGTGTGGGACAGCATAAAACTTACCTCGAGATTTGCGCAGACACATTTAGAGGTACAATTGTAAGTATCTAGAATTTCGTAGATCCCAGATATATCGAATAATTAATGATGAAATCAAATTAATGAAAAATCCCACCTAAAAGGGAAAGTCGAAAATTACAAAATCTTACAAAAATAGAAAAATTAGATATGGCAATATCTCGATTGGAAGCCAACAAGAGGTAAACCCTAGGGCTATAAATACACAAAAGATTGGAGGAAAAGGTATGCTCAAAATCCCAACCCTAGCTCCTCTATCTTCTTGATTTCTTGCTCTGACTTCGGCATTGGAGTGCTCTCCCCCGAGGCCCCAACTCTGGGCTTGTTTTGTAGTTTGTGGTCGCGGAGGTCACTGACGTTCGCCTCGAGATTCATGCATTCGTGGTTCCAGATTGTAGTACGATTTTTGATGCATCATATCGCGCAAGAAGGAGGGCCATCAGTCATGGTGGTGAGAATAAGAAATTCTGGAGCACAGACTCCTCAACGTACATAACGCATTCCTGTGAATGATATCCCTGAAACCCCAAAAGACCGTCGGCATGAGTCTAAAGCAATCTCTGTCACATAGTGATCAACATGCTTGAACTACTGATCTTAAAAACGAGATGGAGCGGAGGCAAGAGGAAAGAGGAAAAAAAACTAATCGAGACCCCCAAGGAGCATGAGATAATGAAATGAATGAGTTATGAGAACAATTTAGCCATTTGCAAGATCGATTCGAAGTGCTAAGCAGAGGAAGACAAGACCGATCAGTTTTGTCAAGACCCCAAACTGGCCACAATCCACAAGACATCGATGCGAGGATTGACGAGAGGTGGAACGAATGTTGCGAGAATGACTTAAAGTCACCACAACAAAGGAGATGGTTCCCCTGACAAAGAAATCAAATGAGTTGATCATCTATGAAGCAGGTTCGCCTCCTTTCATTCAAGAGATAGTGAGGAACCCTTGCCAAAAGAATTCAAAATGTCAAGTATCGACAAGTATGATGGTACAGAAGACCCAATGAGCATGTTCTCAATTTCAATGCAAGTCATATTCCTACATGGCGTTTCAGATGTGATCAAGTGCATGGCTTTCTCTCAAACATTAAGGGAACTGTCTTAAAATTGGTATCGCCAGTTACCCACAATGTCGATCAGTTCGTTCAGGGAGTTGAGTGAGCGATTTGTCAATCAATTCATAGGGAGTAAGACTTACGCTAGTAGTTCGGAGTTTTAATGACAATATGACAAAAAAGTAGTGAATCCCTTAGGGATTACATAACATGTTTTATGAATAAGGCCTTAGAAGTCTTGAATTTGGACCAATCAGTGGCAGTGATGGCCCTCACCAACGAGACAACCAACGAACACTTTAAGGTTTTTCTAGCTAAAAACCCGCCAAGAAATATGGTAGAGCTACAAGAAAAGGGTGGAATATATATATGGTGGTAGAAAAATGTATTTCAACTTGAACGCAAGAGCAAAAAGCGTAGTGTTTGGGAGGACAGGGTCAAAAAGCCAAACAAATGATCAAAGCAAGAGTCGTTTTCCGCTCTAAAGAGGGAAATCCAGTTTAGATCTCAACAATATACCTCCTTAACTTATTAAAGGGGGCAAATACTACATGAAATCCAATCTGAGACATACATTCGATGGTCTAAACTAATGCGATCTAGTGCTGCAGACAGAGACAAAAGATTGTATTGTCCCTTTCACAAAGATCATAGCCACGCCATAAAAGGTTGTAGGCAACTGAAAGATGAGATCGAAATTTAGCTTAAAAGGATGTTTGGATAAATTTGTCAAATGTGAAGATAATAAGCAAGGAAGATACTTTAAACCAATGCGCCGAGAAGAAAAGTTTGAAAAAAAAAAAAAAGAAGATAGAGAAAATTAAAGGGTGAGTTATTTATGTCATATCCGGTGGACCCGAAATTGGAGGCTACTACCCTCCTCCTCAAGGAAGGCATATGCTAGAGAGTGTCTTACTATCGACGTCTTACCCAAGAAGGCGCATCTAGATTTAGACATCACCTTCACTAATGAAAATTTGGAAGGTGCGAAGTTCCCACAAGATGACCCTCTGGTCGTGGGACTAATAGTGGGAGATTTTGTAGTTCGAAGAACTTTAGTAGATATTAGGTCTTTAGTCGATGTGCTATATTACGAAGCCTTCAAGGGAATGGGTATGAAGATAGCCCGTTGATCCCCATCATGACACCACTTTATGATTATAATAGGGTAGAGGCGAATGTAGAAGGTCTGATTTCACTTCCAATGACTTTAAGAGATTAACCGCGACAAGTAACTCGCATTATCAAATTTATGGTTGTAAGATTTTCATCGGCATACAATATCATCCTCGGTAGGACAGAGCTGAACATATTTAAAGCAATTCCTTCGACATACCATCTTAAATTGAAATTCCCCATGCTAGGTAGAATAGGTGTAATAAAAGGTGATCAAAAGATGGCACATACTTGTTACTATCAAACTACTAGAGTAAGCAGAATCAGCGACGAAGTACTACCTGTGGAATCAATGGATCTTAGCCAAAAGCAGGTTGAGACCGGAACCTGTTGAGAAGTTAACTCCAGTGGTGTTGGGCGATGAATACATTGAAAAAATTACTTACCTCGGATCGAAACTCCAACGAGATGTTTTAGAAACTCTTTCCTAGTTTTTTGAAGGCAAATCGAGACATCTTTGCTTGGTCCTTGGTAGACATGCCGAGAATAGACCCGAAGGTCATTACACACCGCCTTAATGTCAACCCAACCAGGAAACCGGTGAAGCAAAAGAAAAGGTGTTTCGCTCCTAAAAGGCAAAGAGCAATTGATGATGAAGTTGACAAATTGCTATACGTACAAATAATTAAGGAAATCATGTACCCAAAATGGATAACAAATCCAATGATGATTAAAAATTCAAATGGCAAGTGGAGAATGTACATAGATATTACAAACTTGAATGATGCATGTCCAAAAGACTACTTCCCACTGCCAAGAATTGACATTTTGATATATGCAACAAGTAGCCACAAACTATTGACATTCATGGATGCTTTCAACGTATACATTCAAATTCACATGGAAGAAATGGATATGCCCAAGGTCTCATTCATCACTGAGCACGGCCTTTATCGCTATCGTATGATGTCATTCGGGTTGAAGAATGCATACGCTACATACCAAAGTCTCATAAATTATATCTTTAAACCCCAGATAGGAACAATTATGGAGGTTTACGTCAACGATATGCTAGTGAAAAGCCTACATGTTGAGGACCATGTTCAGGACTTGGATAAAGCTTTCCAAACTTTGCGAAAATATCCGATGAAGCTCAACCCACTCAAATGCGCTTTTGGTGTTGCTTCATGAAAATTGTTAGGGTTAATGGTCTCTTAAAGAGGAATAGAAGCAAACCCTGAGAATATCTAAGCAATAATGGATATGTATCCATAAAAAATAGTTAAAGATGTTCAAAGGTTGATGGGATGCTTAGCTGCTCTGAGATCTTCTTGTCATGATCGACGGATCGATCTGCACCATTTTTTTATTCGTTGAAGAATCCAAAACACTTCGCATGGAATATTGAGTCCCAAAAGTCATTCGAAGATCTGAAGCGGTACTTGGCAAGCCCACCCTTACTCTCTAAGCCGTTAAGAGGAGAACCTTTAGTTTTGTACTTAGCAGTCTTTGATGTGAAATAAGGTACAAAAGCATGTCTACTACTCTGATCTTGCAAGAGGCAGAGAAGAGGTATTCTATCATGGAAAGATTTGTCTAGCTATTGTTACAACCGCGCCCATACTTTCAAGATCATTTGATAATAGTCCTCATCAACATACCCTTAAGGAATACTCTTCATAGCCCTGATACTAGTGGTCGAATGCTTAATTGAACAGTTCAATTGGACAAGTTTGATATCAGTTAGATGCCCCAACTCGCAATCAAAGGGCAAGCATTAGCCGAGTTTGTTGTGGAATGTACTTCTCAAGATGAGAACCTTGAAGACTCTGAAGTCTAAAATAAGAAGTGTTGGAGCCTATACATAAATGGAGTTTCGAACACCATGAGAGGTGGTGCAGGACCACTACTAGAAGCACCTGGAGGCTTCACCATCAAGTACGTAATAAATTTGCGTTCTCTAGAATGAACAATCAATCTGAGTATGAAGCAATGGTTGCAGGTTTAGGCCTTGCAAGTGTTTTACATGTTAACAAGTCGAACATATTCAGTGATTCTCAGTTAGTAGTCATGCAAAACACAAGAGAATATGAGGCCAATGATAAAAGCTAAAGCGCTACTTAGACGTGCTAAAATAAATGATGTCAAGCTTTAAAGAATGTCACATTAATCACAAATGAAGGTCAGAAAACTCTAAAACTGATTCACTTTTAGAATTGGCTACATATGAAGGGGACGAAAGCGAGCCAATTTATTTCGAGATATTGGGAGAACCAAGCATTGAATGTCATAATCTAGCAAATGTCACAAAGGATTAGATCAAGAAATGTATAGAAGAAGGTTTCTTTCCAGAATATTGGAGCGAAGCAAAAAGAATCATGTTTAAAGAAGTAAGGTACACTGTGATAGATGTGGTATTATACAAAAGGTCATTCACACTTCTTTATCTCTGTTGCCTTCGACCTTCAAAGGCACATTATGCTTTAAGGGAGGTTCATGAAGGTATATATGTGGAAAACATTTAGGTGGTCGATCTCTTGCTTTAAAGGTTCTATGGAAAGGTTTTTATTGGCCAAATATGCAAAAAGAAGTAATAGGTTTCGTCAAAAAGTATGAACAATGTCGAAGCATGCCTTACTCAACCACTATCTGGGAGAAGATATGTCCACTATCGAATCACCTTTCCCTTTTGCAATATGGGTAATGGATATACTCGACCCTTTCCCTCCGACATGTAGACAAAGGAAGTTTGTTGTCGTTGATGTCAATTATTTCACAAAATAGGTTGAAGCAGAGGCGCTTGCAACAATTACTGACCAAAAAATAATCAAATTTTTTGGGAATCAGTAATAACTAGGTATGAGATACCACAAGTCTTAATCACCAATAATGGAAAACAAATTGATAGCTCAAAGTTTCGGGATTACTGTCGGGAGTTTCACATTGAGCAACGATTCACTTCTGTTGCGCACCCTCAGACAAATGGCCAAATAGAGGTAACAAATGGAATTATCCTTGTCGGCTTAAATAAAAGATTGGAAGGAGCAAAAGGGCTATGGGCCGACGAGCTCCATAGCATTTTGTGGCCATAAAAGACAACTGCAAAAGTCATATACAAGGGAAACCCCATTTAATTTAACATAAGGAAATGAGGCGGTAATTCCAATAAATGTGGGAGGATTTTCTTACCGTGTCGTGTACTTCAATGATAAGCACAACAATGACACCCTTAACGGAGGATTAGATTTGCTCAATGAGATTTGCCAAACAACGCAACCTTACAAATGCAAGAAAGTGTCAAGAGATCAATAAAGTTCACAAACTTCATAGTTAAACACAAACATTTCCTCTATGTGATTATGTATTGAGAAAGCTAGAGGTGTCTCGACCTCAAGCAGTTGATAAGCTGGCTCCGAAATGGGAAAGACCTTATAGAGTCAAGAAAAAGGTTGCGCCTGGCTCATAAACGTTGGATACACTACATGGAAAAGCTATATCATAATCAAGGAATATTTTCAATCTCCGCAAGTCTTGTCACTTAGTTAGTTTTTCACTTTCAGTTTATTTTACTCGAATAAGTGCCAAATACGCTCATCTAGAAAAAAGAAAATTTGAATAAGAGCTCTTCGTTTGGTCTATGTTCTTTATTTTGTCATAGATCTGATATGATCTGTAAAATGTAAAACACTGTATTTGTCTCAACTTTTGTTGCATTGCATTGTTCTACGATAATCTGATCCACATAAATATTAATCTTGTATCACGAACTTACAAAGAAAACAATTCCAACCTACATCATGAAAGAGAAGCATAATTGAACCTAAACAAAACCACTATAGATCCTCAAGATTGAACAAAGTTGTCATCCCCGGTCATGACATCCACGAAAACACTCCATCAATTGTGTCATTAACAACTTCATTCCTTTCACCAAAGATCCAAGTACTAAAGTCTCTTACAATTTCTTCATCTCTTTCAGCTACAATTTGATTATTGGCTCAGTGAGGTGGATTCTTCTCGTAATAAGCTTGGACGATTTTGGCTTGTTTCGAAGTGAAGTGGTAAACAGGACTAAGAAAATTCATATCCGTATCCTATCCTTCATCAAAAAGATGTTCACTATTTTTCACTGGGTGATCATGCAATTTCTTTTTATAGATTTCAGACTCTTCATATTCAGGGATGCACTAATCCAAAGCAGACCGCAAAGTCGATGTGTCCCTCTCATACTTTGCTACATCATTCTCAATCACCTTATCTTTTTCTTTTAATTGGCGATCCTTAGTCTCATACTTTGCTACATCATTCTCAATGACCTTATCTTTTTCTTTTAATTGGCGATCCTTAGCCGCTATCATTTCGCTTGAGGCCTCCAGTTTCGTAGCTAGATCACCAATGTACAAGTTGTTCTGCAAAAAAAAAAGAGGATATTAAAATGAGAGGGAATTCATGAGTTGTAGCAATTGAAAAATCAGACAATACTATAGTAATAGCTTGTAGTGCTACTTCAACACTAGCAGAGATGTCAAGTTGTGATGCTCTTTCGCGATCATAAGGGATGCTCCCATACATCACCAAGTCACGGGATATAGTGTTGTCCCTAATACACGAGTCATTCACTTTAACCCACCAACTGGGCACATATCAATCTTCAAAACTTCGAGAGCTCGATGTAGAGCTTGTACCCCATGCTTGATAAGGGTCAATAAATCCTTCCTCCATAAATACAACTTCAGCTTTGGAGGCTCCTCTTCTTGCATCTTTTGCTACTCGCGCCCCCTTTTGCTTCTTTGCTTTGCATTGTAGCATTTTTCCCTTAATACCGATAGCTGCAACGACAACATAAGAACAACAAAAATGAAATACAAGAACAATAAGACAATATTGACGATATAAGCAAACAACTTGAAGGAAGGAAGGAGTTCTAGACAAGTCTTTCTAGAAAAATATCATCCTCATCCAAGAGGCTGATCTCACACTTTACAAGCAAACTCTGTAACGACCTGTTACCTTAAGCTGGTGATTAGTACTAATCCAAATCCTAATTAATCTGAGTTAGGCTTGTGATTAAGTTCGGTGTACCTCGATTAGTGTATGCGTGCGTTTGCATGATGTATTGTATTTGTTTGGATTGTTAAATAAAAATAAAAAATAGGTTTTGATATAATAACATATTATATACAAGTCTATAAAATGGAAAATACCCAATAAACTATGATTTACCGGGACACCAAGCGTGTAATGGCCTATTTTCCAAATGGACCGCCACGGGCCAATCGAGCCCACAACCTGGCCTACCAACGCCAGCTGTGTCCCAAATGCCATCTCATCCACCATTTAATCATTATTAACCTCAATAAACAACAGTTTCCTGTTTAAATTGCTACTGAACTCAAGTCATCTGCTAAGATCATTTAAACCCTTAATAAATTACAGGGGAAGTCTTTTATCACGACAAACAATATATAAACATTATAGTTATGCATTTAACTCTGATACCTAGTGTGGAAAAACCATATGACCTCATATATTAGATATAAGCCTCAAAGAGCTCAAATATCAATGTATAGTGTATCTCACAATCCCAAATCTCAGTATAAAATAAAATATATATAATACAAACGTACAAGCCTGGCTATATGTCTCTGAATAACAAATATTCTGGAAGTTTGCCTTTGCCTCGACTTGTACTAGGATCTGCACTCAAACCATCACAAAAAGGTAGATGACGAGTCCACAGTGAGTATTCCCAAGGAAATTAAGTGAGCAATACGAAAAGTAAATACTGAAATTTAAACAAAACTATTAAATAAACATGCAGAAATAAAAATAGGCAATCGTGCTCATCGCATGCATATGTAATAGTGGAAGCTCAAAGTGTGTGTTCTTAGAGCCTAGGGTTAGACTAGCACCATTTTTCGAACTCCCCACAGACTACTACCGGCGAGTAGCACTCAAGTAAGGCTAGTATCTGGATCCGCTAGGTGGTCAGCGTGGAACCTATGACGCACCCACACGTGCCCGACACCACTCTCGGGTCGACCTATTCACCAAGATGGCACACGTGTTATGGTCTAGTGGATGTACAAACAAAAATGGCACAGAGGGAGAGCCTCAACGTCCGTCCATTATATCACACCAAGAATAGAGTATTGAAAGACAGAATATGAATTCAAAAGCAAAATAAAGTACTGCTCTCAGAAATTTCAGTTGGGATACTACACACCTTAAACCGCACTCTGTGTCCCGTAAATAACCCCCGGTCCGTCTCGGCCTAGTCCCAGATATCCCAAATTACCGCACGAAATAACCTATGTCCTTTTATAGTTGTTTTTTAGTTAATTGGATGTGTTTTAAGTCACTTAACAAAAATAATGTCAAAACTGCAGGATCTAGTGCACTGGGTTTGGGAATTAGAGCTCTAGATTCCCAAGCAGTTATACGTTCTTCGTCAGAAAGAACATTAGCGCGCTATCTTCTGGCCTAGCGCGCTAACTGTCATCTAAGGCGTTAGATGACGTCATTAACGTGCTAATCGCGTTCTAGACAGCAAGTCTGCTAAAAATTCTGGGTTTTCAACAACCCCTCCAATACTAACAACAACCACAACACCAACAACTCAACTTCATAGCACTTCAAACTCATCAAAACAACAACTCTACAACAACCAAACAATAGAGAAAAGTTGAGGTGTTTATGATTCTCACCTTGCTTTTGATTATTTCACCCCTCCAAGCTCCTTGAATCACCATGTTTAACACTCCAAACCCTTGTTTCTTCTCTTAAATTTTTGGATTATGAGATGAGGAGAGAGAAAAGGTGGTGGTTTGAAGTCAAATTGACTTTATATAGGTGATTTGGCATCTCTCCTCACTTGTTCGTCTCTAGGATATCCAATGCATCTTATTTGCTCCATTTCCAACCTCTCATGACTCCAATTATGACACGGATGGCACACACACTGTGACGGCCCCTCTCCTAATTTAGGGCACCGCCCGGCCTAATCCCGTAATTAAGCCCTAATCCTATCCGCGCAGGACTCAACTACGTATTAGTCAGCCTTTACAACCTAAACGCCTTTTTTCTCGTATTCATGATAAGTAATACACTAATCCTACCAGTTTATAAAATTTAGAGTTAATTAAAACTTTTTAGTAAATTAATTATTTAACGGAAGTCTTATTGATTATGCGGAAGCAATTAGTAACTTATGCGGAAGCCATTTATAAAATCCTAAGTGTGGAAAACCAGGAAATTACATCACATATATAAAGTCCACAAAATGCATTGAAACAGTAAAATAGTCTAACTCAAGTCGGGGAACTAACGCTCAACCCAATATACAACCCCAAATAGTATCTGAAAGACACATAACATATACAATCAAAATACCAAAAGAAGACCTACAATCGATGCAGTGACGCCCGCTAACTCAGGGATAATCTCCGATCTTCTCCTTGCCCGGCCTGCTGGTAGACGGCTCTGCACCCACCGTCATAAAAAGGACGGTGAGTACAAGAATAAAACAGTAATCCCCGATGACAAGTTTAATTTGCATTTCCAAATATTCAAATGTCATTTAAAAGCATATAAATGGGAAAATTGGAAAATAAACCATATGCGAGTAAATACCAGAGTTAAACAAGTGATACTGACACTAGACTAAGTAGTGGTGATTTAGGTCCGGTCGGCAATGAAACATGTCACTTCGACTAAATAATCAAATAGCACAAGGGACTCTAACCCAAGTGTTACCAGGGACTCTAACCCCGGTGTATAGACCACCTCAGGGACTCTAACCCGAGTGTCATACAGTGTCAAGTAACATGTGCCGACATCCCCAGGGACTCTAACCCCGTGAGTCGCGCACACCTCGATCGAGTACGGGACCTAAATGCGAAAACTACTTTTTAAATTTCAAGAAATACCAAGTATGGATTGTCAAGGCATAGGCACATCTACATACCTAAACAAATAAGGAATACAAGTCCTCTTAAACATTTATAAGATATTCATTAGCCTAATAGCATGCTATTTATCATTCAATTCACATTTAAAACAACAAGAATAGACAGCATGGGATAGAATCAATGAATCAAATCAAATCAATGGATATCATGCAAACTAGACTCATCAAATGAGCATAGACACAAAGAACGCATGATATAAAATTAAAAAGGCAAAATAGTCAAAGGACTATGCAAGGAGAACAATTCATAGAAATGAAATGTCAAGTAAAGTTGTCATTGGGTATACTCACCACAACAAAGTAAAGTCCAAGCTTTACTGGCCTCCCGATACTCCAAATCTTGTATTCGCTCTCCCGTACCCTTTTCCTAGGTTTCTGAGTTTGGTGTCTCATTAGTTCAAATATAGTGGGCTTAAGCTCAATGTGTATTCCAATTGGTTCAATAGACTTTAAATCAATTTTCTTAAATCAGCCCCTAAAGACTAAATTAAGATTCAATTTCAGTCCTACATTTTAACGCACTTTTAGGCATGAAATGGTCTAAATATCGAAATCATCCATCAGTACAATTATTGTTGGTCTCTCGCTTAGCTTTCCGGAAAGGTTTAGTTTGCAAAATTCTGATTCAAAATGAAAGAGATGTCATGATTTTACTAAACATAGGTCTAATTGGAATTTAATCCGACCAGCGGAATTAGAAAATCTATTTCTCCTAATCTATAGTTTCTAAAAATTTAATTTTTGGTTACAAGGCAGAAAATATACTCAAATAGAACATACTAAAAGATCAGCTCATTTGGATAAGTAGTTAGGGAGTTATACCCTTAACAAGTTTAGTTTCAAAACTTTCCTTTTTAATTCCAGTAGCTACTTGTAGAGCATGTTCGGACATAAAAACATTTGAATCAAAATACCTTCAGTTAAGAAAAGTCATTCCTCTTTAAACAAAATTTCAAATGCCACTGGTTTGGATCAATTTGGATCTAAAATGGGCAGATTATGACCAAATTACCCAGGTTGATTCCTAATACAACATGCAGAATTCGAGTTTTGGTGTTGCAACTTCAAAAAATCATATCTTTATGATTTTAAAACTAAATTAAGAACTTCAATATAGTTGTATTATCAGCTTGAAATGAGGAATCCAAATATATAAATCAATTGTAAATACTCAATCATCTACCATCTGAAATTAGCCTAAAACCAGAACTTGTTCTAGTTTCAACTAAAAAGATGTGTACCTAGTTGGCGTAGCACCATAGCTTGAGAATTTCTCACCAACTCCCATGGATTCCTTCAATACCTTGATGATTCACTCCTCTCCAGCAATTCCTTCTTCTTCTCCAGCAAAAATGAATGAGTGATTTGGATTGCATGTTGTTTGATCACTAATGTTATATATTATGGTGATGTTCCTTCCTAGCCCTTGATCTCCATGGATTTATGTATCCCGAGGAATATCTAATGGTCCACCTCTTTCCATATATCCCACTAAATCCCACTAACTCAACCTCAAGTGACACCATTTCATTACTCACCTAGTTCCTAGATGTGCCAATGTGTATCTCTAGACCAATCCTATGTTTTCCATTTAATTTACTCAACTATAGGGCTTTAATTTGATTTACATTAACCAACACAACCATAGGCTTATAAGTAATTCCTTATTTCATATTAGTATTAAATAAGACTTACCAAAATACTAACTACCCGGTTCCCAGCTCGCACGCTACTCGAGGCGTGTCCCCGCTCTCGTCTCGACGCCTATAACTGTACAAACCGACTTAGTAAGTCTACACAATACATAACACTAGGCCTACATCAATACAAAAATACAATATACCTCGGCCACGTGCCTCGGTCGGTGCACGTATCACGGTGTAGGTCCCACGTCAAGGGTCGTGATCCTAATTAAGGAATTAAAATGGGGGTTAGAGATTTGGGTCGTGACACTCGCCCTTGTTCTTAACCTAAAAAGTGGTGTTTCGGGTGTTCCGAAGCTCGGTTTCTCGTCCCGAACCGCGACATACGTGTACTAACATGTCCCTAACCACTAAATATACATTACAAATTAATTATTGAACCCATTTTATTCACTTTATGTGTGCATTATTTCCCCGGCCTAATATTTAGTCTTTTAGACTACTCGGTACCCGCGTTGACACGCATATCGAGCCGAATACTTAACACGAATCTCGCACATTAAATATAATATAAATACACCATTGCAATGTCGTTTACTCTATTTCAATATAAACATTGCAAATTAACCAATTCAGCACCCAAAGTAACTATTTACCTAGCTCTAGGCGCGCACAAGCCTAACTGCGGGTCCCATGAGTGTCTGAGCTGTCAGCCATGTCTGCAACCACATCATTAATAACGGTGAATTAAATTCAGGCCGTTACAAAGCGTGACGAGGGAGACGTGGCATGAATGTGCATGCTCAAAGACACTTGTAGGCACGTCCGATGAGTTTATAGGTGAATAATACATAATATATATTTATATGTTTTTGAAATATATAAATATATATATTGAAAAATAAAAAATAATAGAAATATATGGATTCTTTGATCATCTCAAACGGAGCGTGTGTGTGCAATGTGTCAAAATTGGTGTCACAATAAGGTGTAACTTTAATGCATCAACTGCTCAATTAGTCTCGAGGTGACGCGATGTGTATCTCAAGGAAATCCATATATATATAAATCAAATTCATGTTTATCTCCTTAATTCGTTTGATCAACAGCGAAAGAGAGGGTTTAGGAGTTCAATTTCGATCGAGAGAAGTTGTCCGAGGTGTTGAATCAAGCTTAGTTGAAGAGCTTAATCAAATTAACAACTTGTGTGCATCACAAAGGTATGATTTGTTTTTGTGTTTATCAAAGTTCAATTTGACGGTGATGCTGGAATCTTTGTTATTCATGTTATTTGTTGATCAATTATGGTTTCTCACCTCATTAGAGGTCCCACTCGATCAATTTTGATGGCTTATACAACTGTTTTTGGTGATTTGATGAAGTTGTGGGTGAAACAAGGCTGTTGCCCTGTGTTCGTCGAAGACAGTACAGGGTGGAGCATGCTCCACCTAACAGATGAGTGCGCACCCTTCGTCAATTGGGATGAACCTAGTTTTTGGAGCACCCCACTCACTAAGGGAGCAGGCTCTCACCCCAGAAAACAACAATATTGCTATGATTCCATGAGGATTTCTAAGGGACTTAAGGGTGTGATTAAGGATAGCATAATGAACCTATATTAACTATAATTGGTCTATGATAGCTAGGTGTTGGTTACCCGGGAGAGAGTTATTGGCCAGGAAAGTTAAGAAATTGGACGAAAAACTTAGACCTGGGTAAGTACGGATTCGCTTATTTATCAATGTTGCCTGGCTATTTAGTATACGTAGTTCATGTAGTGTATGAACTGGAATGGGTGACTATGTATATGTTATGGCATGTGCCCTAGGTCAATCTACAAATATTGTTTATCTTAAAATTTTAGTTAATAAAATAGAGGTTTTATTTGTTGTTTTATTATAAGTGATTACATATTTACCTTATAGTAAGATCCATGGGTATTTGTTGAAATATCCTAAATGTCCTTAGTTGGTCATTATACTGGGAACTATAATGAATTAAGACTAGTATGAATCTTTATTGATTGTCATGTGATGATCATGCGTATAGGGATACGAATCAAGATCATGAGTACTTGCTAGGGAATAAGGTACTGGACCGACCCGCAATGAGAACACCAAATGGATTAAGTCATAGGTGTTACTCATGATAGGTATATCATTTAGTCTTTCGACTTGAGATTACCATAGACTTCAATATTAGGAGCATGATAATTTGACACAATCAAATATTGTCTTTAACCGAAAATTATAAAGATTGTGATTGGTTATCGTGTGAATAATATGTGAAGGTGTGTAATCAAGATAGAATTTGTCACTCTCGTATAGAGAGAGATATCAGTAGATCCCTCGATAAGATAGACTGATAATGGCCAAGTCCATGTGAATTGATATGATCAATGTCACTTGGATGTTTTTCAGTTTACCTAAAGATCGAAACTAGTATGATTGAACATTAAGGGTGACTTTCCATACCTTATGTTTAATCAAAGGATATCGCACGACAAAAGGATATGATATATGTTATTAATTAGGTTATATCAATGTTGATATTCATGCTACTTGGGTAGTCATAATGCCTTGCTAGAGACCGCTTATGACTTGTGTACCAAAATGGTTTTTGGTTCACTGCCAACGTCGCATGAACCTATTGGGTCGCACACAAAGAATCGCTTTGCACAATTTCAATTGGTCCTGAGTAATGAATTTTATATGATAAAATTCATGACATAAAAGCCCTTACGATTTGTTATATGATAACTTATTAATAGGGGCGTATGTGTAATTTGTTTAAACTGTTTAAATACAATAGTTATATTACGAATAGGATTTTAATTGAGGACTTATCAACACATATAAATAAAAGGTGAAACCCTAAAAATGAAATAAGATTTTCGTTTTAAGGTTTTCGAGTTCTCTGGATTTAGGGAGAGAGAAAAATCCTATTCAATCTCTCTTGGGGCTAGCACTCCAAATTGTGGTCACCGTTCGCGTGTTGATTTTTGATAGAGGATGCGCACTTCAACGTCTTGAAAATCGAACAATCAGAAAAGGAAATCACATAATAAGGTATGATTTAATTTCGTAGATTTAGTTTAATGGAACTTGTTTTCGATCCAGTTGGGGTTTCTCAAAATTTGTTTTGAGTTTTTCACTGTGTTTGAACCCCAAAAACCCAACAGTACATTGCGATGGTTTTCAATAAACGAAAAACGGTGTTTACTGTGATTCACGATAGTAAGTTCTTGGAACTGAGACCAAGTTATATAGGATATGGGTTACCTTTCCGGCCTATATGTAACTTCGTACTCGGTTTATAGGTTGCGTGGGTTACATTTACACTATGAGGTTTGGGATAGAACCATTGGGCATTAGTGGATAGGCTAGAGAGCATATCGGCCAATATGTTGGTCTAGAAATCGCGTTAATGGCGTTGGTGAGTAGTCGACTCTAGTTTTATAAAATAAATGGGGATCAAGTTGTAGTAGTCCATAATACTTGCTTTGCATTAGTTATTTAATGAATTTATATGATTTCCATATTTTTGTTAGATATCATTGGTGCATGTTGTTATTGCATGATATCCTTGATTACTATAAGGAATGATGATGTTTAATGTGAATCTTTACTTACTAGAGCAAGTTGGAATGCTCACCCAAATCCAATATTTCAGGTTTACAACCTGACACTTCAGCTAAGGGAAAGGAGAAGATTTAGGAGTTTTGTATTTTCTCTACGATGTAATGAGCCTTCATGTACCTATATACTCTGTTTTACGTATTTTGTTGTATATAAACAGGGTTGGGAGGTTTTAATAAAGGTTTTTGGGTTTTGGTAAACTCTGTATTAATGTATATTTGTATATATTGAAAATGTTTTAAATTTTCTGCTGCGTATTACGTTGATTTGTTTATTCTATATAAATATAAATGTTATTTATCAGCTATTTACGGAGAGGCTGCTGGTTCTAGTTAAGTTTGGCTGGGTTACCAAGGCGTAATTAGTGTTTCAGGCCTAGTATCGCCCTAAGCAGGATATGGGGTGCTAAAGCTTGGTATTAGAGCCTTAGGTTTATCACTTTTAGAAATAAAGTGGTAACAGTGATATAGTATGGTATTATAGACAAGGTTCTAATCCTAGTTTCACTGTTGAATGATGTTCACAGTGAATGATAGCTTAATCTGTTGTATCAAAATCTAAGTTTATTGACTTTGAGAGTAGTCTCGGGTTACGAATAAGCTTAGGGTTTGATAAAAGGTTTTTATCGTGTTTTAGGGGAAATAAAAATGAAAACACTATTATACGTTATTTGCTGCACATATTGTTAAATATCGTATAGATATGATTTCCTTGAATTCTCGGAATGTTACTTGCCGATCTTCTCTCTCCTTTAACCATAAAATCTAATGGCGGATTAAGGAGAAGGATCACAGAGTTCTGAACCTCAGGGTAACAGGGAGAAATATAATCAATGAAAATCTAGAATGGAGCAGCAAATGAGTGAGTTAATGGAGTCTTAAGCGAAACTAATGGCGATGTTGATGGCTCAGATGGGACCACCAGTATAGCAACCTGAGGCACATCCTGCAACCAGTCCTGAGGTTAGCAGAGCTGAGGGAGGAGTTGAGATAGTAGTAGCTCCAGTCCAACCAGTAGTACTACATATTCGGGTGCCGGAGACAGCTGCTAATGTGCATGTGGATTTTTACAAGGCCGTATTTCTCAGAACTCGTAAAGAATTCATGAAATATGACATTACGAGATTCGATGGCACAATGGAGGAAGGGGTAGCTGATACCTGGATACTGGAGATGGAGCAACGATTTGTTGTTATAGATGTTGAGGATCGGTTTAAGGTTAAACTGGTTACATTTTGTTGATTGATTCTACAAGGAAGTGATTGAATTCCCTTGAGAGAGAAGGGAAGATTGTCACTACTTGACCACAATTCGAATGTATTCTGCAGGCAGTATTTCTCGAAGTCAGTTAGGAACATGAAGAAGACTTAATTTGTACAGTTGAAACAGGGAGATATATCGGTTTGGGAATATGAGAGGAGATTCACTGAGCTGAGGAATTTGATCCGGAGATGGTGGAGCTAGAGGAGAACAAAATTGACTTGTTTCTTGGTGGACTAAACTATGAAATCAAGGTTGTTGTTTCCTCTCATCCATACCCTTGTTACTCTTTTATATTCGAGACTGTGATGGAACTAGAAGCAGCCATTTTAGCGAGACCTTCTGGAACAGTAGTTGCACCACCACTAGCACTACAGTATCCTGAAAGTCAGAGAGTCCAGGAATTTGTTCATTTTTGGCCGAGTAAGAGGAGGAGGAAAAGTGTAGCATGCATAGCTATGCAGACAAGGTGTGCGGGGATGACTTTTGTTAGTGCACCGGTTGCATCAGTTTCTCAGGCTTCAGTAGCCAAAACACCTTTACCGCCTTCATACTCCAGAGGTAGGGGTAAAGGAATGACATAGTCTTCACAGAAATTGAGTGGATCGATGCAGGCTTCTCGGGCTAGTAGTTTTTTGCATAGAGCATCGTTGATATGCTACAGGTGCGGGCAGTTGGGACATATTGCGATGGAGTGTTCCTTGTCGCTATCCACATCAATAGGTAGCACCACACCACCTGCACGAGGACAAGCTCATGCAGTGGCGGAGGCAGACCCAAAGGCCAACCTGAGATTAGTAGAAGGTATATTGAACATTTTTGGTCGAGATGTGCATGTTTTAATTGATGTCAGTTCTATAGTTTATTTTATTGCTGGTGCAACGATTGATGAGTTGAAGTTGAAACCTGTAAGAGCCGATACATTTTTATTCTAAGCACAACAGTGAGTGAGAAGGTTTATCCTAACCTGATCTGTGAGAGACGTGTAGTCAAAATTGGGGAGAATGAACTTCCAATTGATATGAGGGTAATGGAGTTCCTGGAATTTGATGCATTGCTAGGGATGGATTGGTTATCAGCGTACCATGCAAGTATTGATTGTTTCCATTAGACAATGATCTTTCACATTCCTAACCTTTTTGAAATTATAGTCTATAAAGGCTATAATCTTTCACGATTTGCAACACGTGGAAGAGAAGCTACTCCTTGAGATTTAGAAGTTTTTGCGGGAGTTGTTACATTTGGATAGCTTGGATAAAAACTTAAAGTTAATGAGATACCCGTGGTTTGTGAATTTCTGAAAGTTTTTCCATTTGACTTACATATCTAGACTTCCACCGCCACGTGTCGTTAACTTCATCATTGATCTTATTCCTGGTACCAAACCTATATTTATTCCTCAGTTTCGTATAGCACCAAAGGAATTGCGTGAGTTGCAAACTCAGCTTGAGGAGTTTCTTCATAAAGGTTTATCCATCCTAGTATGCACCGTGGGGAGCACCAGTTCTTTTTGTAAATAAGAATTATGGAACCCTATGTATGTGTATTGATTATAGACAGTTGAATAGAGTGATTATCAGGAACAAATATCTATTGCCCAGGATTAATGATTTGTCTGATTAGTTAAATGGCGCTAGACAATTTTTGAAGATTGATTTCAGGTCCAGTTATCATCAACTGAGGATCAAGGATGAGGATATCTGGAAGATAGCTTTCAATACTCGCTACGGGAACTTTGAGTTTATAGTGATGCCGTTTGGGCTCACTAATGCTCCTGCTATGTTCACGGATCTAATGCATAGGGTGTTCAAACCTTATCTTGACCAGTTTATCATCCTGTTTATCAATGATATTTTGATCTATTCGAGAACTGAGGAAGAGCATTTGCACCACCTCAAAGTTACATTGCAGACTCTGAAGGATAACCAGCTATAGGCCAAGTTCAGTAAAAGTGAATTCTGGTCTTCGATGTCAAATTTCTTGGATACGTAATTAATGCTTAAGGTATATCTGTTGATCCAGTGAAGGTAGAGGCAATCAGGGATTGGCTTACTCCTACCACAGTGTCAGAGGTTCAAAGTTTTCTGGGGTTAGCGGTTATTTCAGATAGTTCGTTAAGGGATTCTCTCGTATTGCTCTAACAATGACTCAACTAACACAGAAAGACGTTGAATTTGTATGGTTAGATGAATGCAAGGCTACTTTCGAAAAAATTGAAGGACATACTAACTACGACACCTGTTCTTACATTACCTGAACTTGGGAAGGAATCTGTGATTTATACTGATGCTTCTCATTCAGGCTTGGGTTGTGTGTTAATGCAGGAAGGCAGGGTTGTAGCTTATGCTTCGAGGCAACTCAAGGTTCATGAAAGAAATTATCCAGTTCATGATCTTGAGCTAGCGGCGGTAGTTTTTGCCTTGAAGATTTGGAGGCATTATCGTTATGATAAGAAATTTACAGTATTTTCATATCATAAGAGTCTGAAATATTTATTTACTCAAAGTGAACTGAATATGAGACAGCGCAGGTGGCTTGAGTTTCTCAAGGATTATGATTTCACTTTAGAGTATCACCCAGGCAAGCAAATGTGGTTGCTAATGCCTTGAGTATGAGAAGAACAGACAGAGAAAATGTAGCTACTGCTAAAGTTTCTAAGTTTAGACTTCTTGAAGAAGCTTCAGTGATGATGATTTGTGAAATTCCAGCTGGCACATCATCAATTGAGAGAGCTAGTTCCAGAGCTACTAATTTGTTCTTCTATGCTCAGATTTAAGCTGAACCGGAGATGATTCAGCGGGTGATAGATAGTCAAAAAGTTGATCAGGATTATACAGCAAGTCAGAGGTTAAAGGCTAGTATAGATCATCCTGATTGGTTATTTTCTGACGATGGTGTGTTACGGTTCAAAGATAGATTATGGATTCCTGCTCAGGATCTGTTGAGGCAGGAATTGCTACGGGAATCTCATCGATCTCTTTAATCTATTCATCCAGGTAACACTAAGATGTATCGCGACATGAGGCGTATTTATTGGTGGTTTGGGATGAAGACTGATATTGCCGAGTTTGTAAAGAGATTTGAGATATGTCAGCAAGTTAAGGTTGAACATAAAAAACCTAGAGGGTTATTGCATTCACTGCATATTCCTTAGTGGAAATTGGAACACATATCGATGGATTTTGTTTTTGGTCCACCTCTGAGTCAGCATAAACATGATGTAGTTTGGGTTGTAGTTGACAGGTTGACGAAATCTACGCATTTCTTACCAGTTTCTATACGAGATCCTCTTAACCGTTTATGTAAGTTGTAGGTATGCGAGGTATTGAGATTCCATTGGGTTCCAGAGTCGATTACTTCAGATAGAAATCTGATAGTTGTGGAGTGAATTACAAAGACAGGTGGGAATTGTGCTTAACCTTAGTACGTCATATCATCCTCAGACTGACGGACAGACTGAGCGGTTAATATTGGAGCTTGAGGATATGCTTCGAGCTTATGTTTTAGAGTTTGGTGGTAATTGGGAGAAATATATTCCTCTGTGTGAGTTCTCTTATAATAATAACTATCAGGCTAGCATTGGGATGGCTCCTTTTGAGGCACTGTATGGTAGGCCTTGTCGTTCACCACCGTGTCGGGCAGAGGTTAAAAATACCGTTTTGTTAGGGTGGAGTTGATTCTAGACTACACAGAGAGAATACAAAAGATTCGTCAGTGTTTGACTCCTGTATAGCTCAGACAAAAGAGATACGCTGATAAACATCATAGGTTTCTAGAGTTTTCAAAGGATGATTTTATTTTATTGAAAGTTTCACCTATGAAGGGCTTATATAGATTTGGGTTGCGAGGTAAACTAGCTCCAAGGTATATCGAGTCGTTCAGAGTACAAGAGAGGATTGGTCCTGTTGCTTATAGGTTAGAGTTACCTCTTCAACTTGAGTTCATAACGTCTTCCATGTATCTATGCTTCACAAAATGGAGACTCAATTCACTCCAAGAATTGATTGGAATGAATTTGATATTTGGGAAGACTTATCTTACGATGAGCAACCAATTCAGATACTTGATCGTAAGATTCAGAGGCTGAGAACCAAAGAGATTCCTTTAGTTAAAGTGAAATGACAATTTCACGGGGATGAGGAACTAACCTGGGAGCGGGAATCCTATATGAAGGAGCAATTTCCATTTCTCTTCGAGACTACAAGTAACTTTAAGTTTACTTTAATTTCGAGGAAGAAATTTCTTTAAATTGGGGAGACTTTAATGACTTTTTACCTTAAGTTGGTGATTAGTACTAATCTAAATCCTAATTAATCCGAGTTAGGATCGTGATTAAGTTCGGCGTACCTCGATTAGCGTGTGAGTGCGTTTACATGATGTATTGTATTTGTGTGTGTGCGTGTGCGTTCTGCGTTTAAATAAAAATAAAAAATAGGTTGTGGTATAATAATAGATTATATTCAAGCCTATAAAATGAAAAATACCCAATAAACTATGATTTATCGGGATACCAAGCGTGACGAGGGAGACGTGGCATGAATGTGCATGCTCAAAGACACTTGTAGGAATGTCCGGTGAGTTTATTGGTGAATAATACATAATATATATATATATATTTATATGTTTTTGAAATATATAAATATATATATTGAAAAATAAAAGAATAAGAGAAATATATGGATTGTTTGATAGTCTCGAACGGAGCGTGAGTGTTCGATGTGTCAAAATTGGTGTCACAATAAGGTGTCACTTTAGTGCATCAACTGCTCGATCAGTCTCGGGATGGCGCAATGCGTATCTCGAGAAAATCCATATATATAAATCAAATTCATGTTTATCTCCTTAATTCGTTTGATCAACAGTGAGAGAGAGGGTTTAGGAGTCCAATTTCGATCGAGAGAAGTTGTATGAGGTGTTGAATCAAGCTTAGTTGAGGAGCTTAATCAAATTAACAGCTTGTGAGCATCACATAGGTACGATTTGTTTTTGTGTATATCAAAGTTCAATTCAATGATGATGCTGGAATTCTTGTTTTCATGTTATTCGTTGATCAATTATGGTTTCTCGCCTCACTAGAAGTCCTACTCGATCAATTTTGATGGTTTACATAATTGTTTTTGGTGATTTGATGAAGTTGTGGGTGAAACAAGGCTGCTGCCCTACGTTCTGTCGAAGACAGTACAGGGTGGAGTGCGCTCCACCTTACAAAGAGCACGCTCATTTCATCAATTGGGATGAACCCAGTTTTTGGAGCGCGCCCCACCTACTGAGGTAGCGCGCTCCCACCTCGAAAACAACAATATTGTTGTAATTTCATGAGTATTTCTAAGGGACTTAGGGGGTGTGATTAAGGGTTCTAATTAGACTATAATGGACCTACATTAACTATAATTGATATATAATAGGTGTTGGTTACCCGGGAGAGAGTTATTGGCCCAGAAAGTCAAAAAATTAGACGAAAAACATAGACCGAGGTAAGTACGGATTCGCTTATTTATCAATGTTGCCTGGCTATTTAGTAAACGTAGTTCATGTAGTGTATGAACTGGAATGGGGGACTATGTACACTGTGATGGTTTTCAATAAACGAAAACGGTGTTTACTGTGATTCACAATAGTAACTTCCTAGAACTGTGACCAGGTTATATAGGGGATGGGTTACCTTCCCGGCCTATATGTAACTTCCTACTCAGTTTATAGGTTGCGTGGATTACATTTACACTAGGGGGTTTGGGATAAAACCATTGGGCATTAGTGGATGGGCTAGAGAGCATATTGACCAATATGTTGGTCTAGCAATTGCATTAATAGTGTCAGTTGGTAATCGGCCCAAGTTTTATAAAATAAATAGGGATCACAGTGTAATAGTCCATAATACTTGTTTTGCATCAGTTATTTATTGAATTTATATGATTTCCATATTCTTGTTAGATATCATTGGTGCATGTTGTTATTGCATGATATCCTTGATTACTATATGGAATGTTGATGTTTAATATGAAACCTTACTAAGCAAGTCGGAGTGCTCGCCCAAATTCAATATTTCAAGTTTATAACCCGACGGCACTTCAACTAAGGGAAAGGAGAAGATTTAGGAGTTTTGTATCTTCTCTACGATGTAATGAGCCTTCATGTACCTATATACTCTGTTTTATGTATTTTGTTGTATATAAACAGGGTTGGGAGGTTTTAATAAATGTTTTTGGGTTTTGGTAAACTCTGTATTAGCATATATTTGTATATATCGAAAAAGTGTTAAATTTTCTGTTGTGCATTACTTTGATTTGTTTATTCGATATAAATATACAGATTGAGTTAATCAGCTATTAATGAAGAGGCTGTTGGCTCTAGTTAAGTCTGGCTGGGTTACCGGGGCTTCATTAGGGTTTCAGGCCGAGTATCGCCTCTAATCGGGATAAGGGATGCTAAAACTCTCCACCAACAACTCGATGGGTACTAGCTTAACATTGTCTAGCAACTAAGATATTCAGAATTCTTTCTTCCTTCCGAACTAAAACAAATTCGGAGGTATCAACAACAACAAAACAAGTCACAGGGTAAACATCGAACCAATCTCAACCGACCCATTCAATATAAAAGAACTCACTTTTCCAAGAAGAAGTATAATCTTGATTGAATCGGGTATCGAACATTTTTGGACACAATGGACGATGACGAAGCACAACAAAACCAGGGTGTTTACCATCCTGGTGGCTTATAGTGAACATATTTAAAAAAACATCAATGATTGTTGGAATAACCAACTGATAACATCAAGTTATAAAACAAATAATAAGATGCCCAACATTCGGTGCCAACTGGGCAAGATGAACATCGTAACTAAAAAACAACTCGGAGACAAACGCGTGAGGTGGAAATCTCATACCAGCGCCAAGAAAAAATTTAAATACATAATTTCTACTACCATTACAGGCCTTATCCAACGAATATGCAACCCGGTAACGATACGGATAATGAATACAAAACCGTTTCGCAACTGACTTTACGACATTGCTATCTGTAATGGTAGTTATGATCTTTCCTGCTGTTGCGACATTCGACAACTTTCTTGGCAAGGTTGGGGGCATTAATAGCTCTTAAACCTAGGCAAATTACATTGGAAGAAGTACTTGAAGATATACATGTTTTCTCCACCATATTCTTCTCACAAGTGAACAAGCACCTTCTCCAAATATGCGAGTGGATCAAAAAGTAAATTTTCCAAAAACAGCTTGAAGGGGCAAAAAAATAGATCAAACAAGCAAAAACATGAAGAACATATGAAGAATATGAATAACAAGTGAGAAAAAACAAAAATTACAAAGTTTTCTCCAACTTTCCAACAAATAAACTTGTTGAGAGGAAATGAGAATGGATGAACTTAGCTTCCCCCTTTATATAGGAAAAGGTGGCGCGACAAACGGAGTTGACCACGCTTGGCGAAATTATCACTGCGATAATTCGACACCACACACGGATGCAAAACACTTCAGCCCCAATTTCGGTCAAAGCATTCCAAAAAGTAAAGTTCTAGTACAAAAACTTGAACATAAAGCACCAGACAAAAAGATTGAAAGGAATAGATCAAGTACAAAAACTTGAACACAAAAGGCCAAGCAATGAGTAGGGGCATATAGTGTAAGGCAATATAAAACCTACCTCAAAATTTGCGCAGACATTTTTAAGTAGCTGGAATTTGGTAGATCTCCTAGATATCTGAGAATCAAAGATGAAATTAAATTAGTAGAAAATTCCACCAAAAAGGAAAAGTCGGGATTTACTAAATCTTACCAAAATAAGAAAATTGAATTTTACAATATCCCGATTGGAAATCAATAAGGGGTAAACCTTAGGGCTATAAATACGCAACAAATTGGAGGAAATGTATGCTCAAAATCTCAACCTTAACTCCTCCATCTTCTTGATTTCTTGCCTAGAGGCTCCAACTCCAAGTCTATTTTGCATTTTACGGTCGCAGAGGTTAGTGACGTTCGCCTCAAGATTCGTATAGTTCGTGGTTTCGATCATAGTATGGTCATTGACGCATCAAACCTAATAAACAAATAAAAAGAAAATATATCCTATTTTACTAATTTAAAAGAAAATGTGTTGTACGGCTATAATTTTTTTCATAAAAACTAGTAATTCTTTACTCTAGTTTTTTGCATTTTTCACACTTTCTTGTAAGAAAAAAAAACTACAAGTTGTCTATTTTTAAGAATTAAAGAAGAAACTGTGTGCTAAGAATAACCAATTTCAAAAAGTAGGGTGGGTTTTCTTTTTTATTCAACAAATAGGGATGGTTTCTTAAAAATTACAAAAGCAATGTATTCCTTGTTTTGGCAAGGCGTCATTTAAGTTGACGTGGATTCCATGAATATGAATGGTGCGTTGTCATAAAAGAGTAGTTAGATTACATGTCTATTTTGTATGAATTACTCCTTTTGAGAATGAGTTATTTGTTCAAACTAAAAAAATGTATCAATTACTCCTTTTGAGAAAGAGATTTGTTCATATGTAGTAAACCACAATCCTAAGGTTTGCATCGAAACTTGTTTGTGCACATATCTCTAAGTGGATACAAGTTTTGGTCCAAATATATCTCGAGGTAGATATGGACGACTCGCACATCAATTGCAATTATAAACTCATGCAACCTCATACCAACCTCATGCAACATATGCAAACTATACAAATTTGGAACATCGAGATAGAGATAGAAAGACCGATGAGATGAATAAAAACTAAAATCACTATTATTGCTTTAATCCAAAACTTTCATTATCAATTTAAACTACATATATAAATAGTAGTATTTCAACAAAATCGAAAGAATATGGTTTTTAGTTATGGACTTAATAATGAAAAAAAGAAAAATTCATTAGCATAATATCATATAGAAAGTAAAGTAAGCAAAGCAACAAATACCCACCTTGGTTCTCAAAATCAAAAATTAAAAATAAAATAAAATTGACTTTTTCAAAACATCATTCATTTAAAATAAAACAATATGCAACTTTTGAAAAATAAGTTCCTTTCATGAAAAATATTTTACAACTTGATTCACCAAGATTTAAATTTACGAAAAACACCACGATATCAAAGAAACTCATACAAGTCTATCGACAATTACGGTGACGTTGACGTTGATGCTCTGTAATGCAAACCAAACGTACTCTATTTCAAGTTGGACATTGTGTTTGTACATTCGGTTGAGTTTGTTGAGGTTGTTGATCCTGCCTTGAATTGTGTTGAGTCGATTGATCTTTCTTCCTCTAGTTCACTTGACTCACTTCTGGTAACAATGCTATCAAAAATAAGAGGTTGAACCATTCCAAAATACGAACTTCTTGTATGTAATTGGCTGAAAATAACATAAGATAGCGGCATGCTTAACAGGTTCATAAATGAGTCATCTCCACTATATGACATACTTGTAATTATAACATAGTGAAGTAAATAGATTCAGCATGTACTGAGGTAATGAACCGTACATTGAATATCTAAGCATTACATAGTCCATATATGAAGATGACTGCCCAGGCGCATAAGGATCAAAATGGTAACGATGAAGATCATGGTCACCGCCCTAGGTACAAAGATATGAGCTTCTAGTTGTATTGGGGGCGATGTAGAAATATACCCATGAAAAGAAGGATGTAGTGGGGATGAGTGTTGGATACTCTCACCAACAGTCTCTATACTTCTCGGTCTCGAACGAGATGGATGTGGTGGAGGAGAACCCATGTTGCTCTCAACAATAGTTTATGTTTGACGATATGGATGTGGTGGAGGAGAACGTAAGCTGCTCTCACCCATAATCTATGTTTGTGTTCTTCTTATAATCCCTCTATTTGATCGGTCTTAATCCTCTTCTTCATCTTCCTGTTTAAATGTCTCATCATGTATTTCTAGGTCGACAACATTTTCATATCCACAGAACAGACCTTTGTCGTTCATCTTCATCTATGATTTTAATGTCTTCGTCAATACCAGTAAGACTTTGCTCGTACCCATCCTCATTAAACATTCATCACAGTCAATGCACGAAGTTATACTGATATATAAAAAATAGGTGTTAATACACGCAATTTAAAATATAACACATAAGGAAAATAAACTAATAATTTCAAGTTTACCGAATATTCACGTAAAGCCCCGTCATGTCCAATGAATCGGCTGGCGACTGATCGATACGACGTCATGTAGTCTTCTTGATTTTGTCTTCATTCTTGTTCTGTTGTGACTATGCTATAACTACGATTTTCCCACATATGTATAAATTTTGCATGATATATCACCCTATTTTTTTGAGTGTGCCCTCTCAATTTGATGTAGTGTAATCGAGTGTCGTATTCACAATTTGGTAGCACGATCTGTATCATTACGAATTGTCTCATTACCTCTTTTGGTTGATGTCACTCAAATATGTGGAAACAAATTGAATGACACATTCATAGCCAACTCCCTTGACCTTAAGTGCAGTATTAGGGAAGAGGCCCGATAAATCACCATAAGGTTATCACACCACGACATCCTCCTTTTGCGAGTCGAATGCATCACGGTAAGCTGATAAGACGTGTTGCAGTTTGAGTTACCGAAAATTCATCGACCCATCTGTATGCAAAACAATAAATTAGTTAAAAGTAAAACGAACTTAATATTATAGAAATCACGAAAAATATTTTTATTACCTATGTCTCAATGGAACATCATTAGGTAAGTATTTGTCATCCACTGTTAGAGGTCGAGCTCTAGAAACACTAAAGCGCCTTAATTTTATAAATAAAAACATATCTCATGCCTACAGTTGTATAAGTATTGACGCGCCTGCTACCTCCTGCGCACCTGAGCGAAATCCCAGACACAACTCCCTGTACAAATAAGTAAACACGCACTTCCCCAGCTATATTGTCCATCTGTTTGAAAGTCCTCGAGCAACGAAAGAAACATCAATGTATAAATCGATTCGACTTGTCGGTGAATAGACAACCACCAATAAGTTGTAATATGTACGACCGAACATAACGTTGCACCATTTCGCTGTCGTCCTCTATAGCGGTACATTACGTTGAAGTCATTCGAATTTAAGCCGATTCCAAATAAAGTCGTCATTAACAGGAATTCTACTAAGTAGCCTCTCACACACCTCAACATAGTCTGTATCAGTGGTTTCTGTCACAGACATACCTTCTATAAGTAAGCCGAGTTGTACCTCCACATTTTGGAGTGTAATCGTGCACTCGCCACATTGCATGTAGAATGTATGTTTCTCTGTGCACCATCTCTCAACGAATGCAGTAATTAAAGCCCAATCAAAGCTGAAAAACGATACGCGTGAATCCTCATAGAAGCTACTAGAACATAGGTATGAGACCGTTCGAAAATAGTACATCACACTTCGATCAACGACACCTCGTCTTCGCCGCACGCGCATTGTTTCGTAAACCTTATAATTGAAAATATTATAGTCGATGTATAGGTATTATAAGTAGTGTGTAAACAAACTTTTCTAACATTTTATGAAATAATTATTTATGCTTTACCAGTATCTTAAAAATTAAATAAAAAAACAAAAATAATTTAAACTTAGTTGTTTATGTAACAATCTTTTTTAAGTCATCCATAATAACTAATATTTTTCTACATCATACATGATAAAATGATATAATCACTATATATAAATATAAAGTATTTATTGTTCTTACCGTTTAATTAGTGTGGTGCTCCTTTGATCCTCAAGTCCTCACGTCATTTTCCCTATAAAATAAATATCAAAAACGATTTCAATTATTGTCAAGTATATTGTATTACTTAAATAATAATGATTACTTTGTTGGGTTTTAAAAAATAAATAAATTACCATGCAAGCAAATTTTGGTGAAGTTTGCATAGTTGTTGACATGAGAAAAAAGAATGAAAAATCCCCTCCCCCTTACCTTCCCCACACTGTTGAAATTGGACATGGACACACCTATACACATTCCCCCTTCCGGACACACCTACGCACAATTCCCTACCCAAAAAGAAATACACACACACTCCCCCCACACTACACACACTCCCCCACCACACACACACACACACACACACACACACACACTTCCATCCCCTCCCCCACACACACACACCCCCCACACTACACACACTTCCCCCCCCCCCCACACACGCACGCACGCACGCACGCACTCGGACACACATCCACACACAGACATGTTGGGGCTTATTCTTTGAATGTGTTATTCGTGTTAAATTAATCCATGTGGCTGTACATGTGGATTTATCCATACGGTCACACGGACACACACCCACACCCGAAACACCCTTGTGTTTAACTCAAAAAGTGGTGTTTCGGGTGTTTCAACGCCCTCTGTTTCGCGTCCCGAACCGCGACATACGCGTACTACCATGGTCCTAACCACCAAATATACATTCCATATTATTTATTTAACCAATTTTATTCATTTTGTGTGTATTATTTCCCCCGGTCTAGTGTTAAGTCGACTAAACTACCGGTACCCGTCGACACGCATATCGAGGCGAATATGGTACACATAGTCTCGCACGTCAAATGAAATATAATAACACACATTGCGATGCCATTTATACTATTTTGATATAAACATCGCAAATTAGCAGTTCAACACACAAAAATAACCATTTACCTAGCTCCAGACGCGCACAAGCCTAACTGTGGGTCCCACGAGCGTCTGAGCTGTCAACTACGTCTGCAACCACGTCATAAATAACGGCGAATTACATTTAGGTCGTTACAGTTCTTCCCAACTAGGTGAAATCTCGTCCCAAAATTTAAATTAAACTGAAAATACTTACCGGCAAATAAGTGGGGATACCGTCTTCGTATAGTAGACTTGAGTCCCTCGGTTCCGTGATGCTGCCAACATACCAAAACCTTCGGGATCTCCTTATTCATCAAAACCTGAGTCCTCATATCCATGATTTTCACAGGTTGTTCCTCGTATGACACGTCAGGTCGCACATCAATCTGACGTATATCAACCATACCTTAACATGGAAATATGAAACACCGGGTGTACCATTGCCAACTGCAATGGCAACTCCAGACGGTATGCAACTCTGCCGACGCGTTTCTCAAATCTGAAAGGCTCAATGTATCTTGGTGTTAGTTTCCCCTTAATGCCAAACCTCTGATGACCTTTCCAGGGTGAAACTTACAAATACACCAAGTCTTCAACCTCATAGCTCAGACCATCAAGGTATTTGTCCGCATATTTCTTCTGCCTATCCTGCGCCTCCTGAAGTCTATGCCTGATCTGTCTTACCTTCTCAGTATGGTCAACAACAATCTCAGGTCCTATAGCCGTTGTATCTTCCGGTGTTGCCCAACAAGCTGGTGATCTGCAAGGCCTACCATAAAGTGCCTCAAACGGTGGCATCCCGATACTCGCCTGATAGCTGTTGTTGTAGGCAAACTCACACAAAGGTAAGTATTATTCCCATGATCCACCAAACTGTATAATACACGCCTTGAGCATATCCTCGAGAATTCATATTAATCGCTCTGACTATCCGTCAGTCTGATGATGATACGCAATTTTGAACTGTAAACGCGTGCCAAACTGCTTGTGCATACTCTCCCATAATCGCGATGTAAACCTCGGATCTATGTCAGAAATAATGGAGACTGGTACACCATGCAATCTGACAATCTCTCTCTCGAAGATAGTACTCAGCTGTGTAATAGAATATCTCAGGGCGATCTAAATAAAGTGTGCCGACTTCGTCTACCTGTCGATAACCACCCAAATCGCATCGTGCCTCCTCGTCGTCTGAGGTAGGCCACAAACGAAATCCATAGATACATGTTCCCACTTCCACTGAGGAATGGGCAGCGGCTATAGTAACCCAGTCGGTCTCCCCTCACTTTTCACCTGTTGGCATATATGACAACTCCGGACGTATCTACCCACGTCAGCCTTCATCCCTGGCCACCAGAACAATCTCCGCAAATCGTGATACATCTTGGTCCGACTAGGATGAACTGTATATCGCGACCGGTGTGCGTCCTCGAGAATGTTGTCCCTGAGCTCCGATACTCCTGGTATCCATAATCGACCCATGTGTCTCAAACACCCGTTTGACCCTTAAGACCACTCTGTGCACCCGGATCCTGAGCCAGGCCACTAATTCGCACATATCGGTCATCAGCTCTCTGCAACTCATCAACCCGCTCTAGAGACACTGTAGGAACTCGCATCTGACAACAAATATGTAGCTCGGCAATAGCCTCTGTCAAACACAACACCGACGCTGCCTCAAGTAACCCATGTTCATGTGTCATATGCCGCAGTACTGTTTGGCTCTCGATGTCGCTCCTGCTCAGCGCATCAGCTACGACATTCACCTTGCCCGGATGATATTCAATGCGAAGTCATAGTCCTTCAGTAACTCGAGCCATCACCATGTCGCATGTTCAACTCCCTCTGAGTGAACATATACCTCAAACTCTGATGGTCTTTGAACAACACGAACCTCTCACCACACAGGTAATGCCTCCAGGCCTTCAGTGCAAACACGACAAACACAAGCTCCAAGTCGTGCACTGGATAGTTCACCTCGTGAGGTCTCAACTGTCGAGATAAATAGGCCACTGGGTGTCCATCCTGCATCAACACGCCACCTAACCCAGTGCCTGATGCATCAGTATAAACGGAAAAACCTTTACCCGCTACAAGTAAGGCAAAAACTGGCGCCGAAGTCAACTTCCTCTTCAACTCCCATAAAGCATCCTCACATTCCTGGGACCATTCAAATCTAACATCCTTATTTGTTAGCCTCGTCAACGGCGGTGCAATCATCGAGAAGCCCTGCACAAAGCGCCTGTAATGTCCTGCCAAACTCAGGAAACTCCGGATGTCAGATACAGACTCGAGGGTCTTACAATCAATAATCATCTGAATCTTGTCACCATCAACTAATATACCCTGACCACTGATGACATGGCCCAAGAACTTCACCTCGCTCAGCCAAAAGGCATATTTGCTGAATTTGGCATACAATTTGTGCTTTCTCAGAGTCGACAATACATCTCTAAGATGCCTCTCGTGCTCCACACGAGTCTTACTGTAAATCAGATGTCGTCAATAAAAACAATGACGTATCGATCAAGGTATGGCCTCAGCACCCTATGCATCAAATCCATGAAGATCGTCGGTGCATTAGTCAGCCCGAACGGCATGACCATGAACTCGAACAGGCCATAACGCATATTAAACGCAGTATTCTCTACATCATCTTCTCGAATCCTCAACTGATGGTATCTTGATCGTAAATCGATCTTCGCGAAGAACTTGGCCCCAGCCAACTGATCGAATAAGTCGTCGATTCTCGGAAGTGGGTAACGATTCCGAATCGTCACCTGATTCAGCTTCCGGTAGTCCACACACATACGCATCGAGCCGTCCTTCTTCTTCACCAATATAATTGGAGCTCCCCAAGGCGACATGCTAGGATGGATGAAACCCTTTTGCAGTAAGTCCTCTAATTGGGTCCTTTACTCCTCATGCTCCGTTGTTGACATCCGATACGGTCTGCTGTAGATTGGTTGAGTCTCCGAAATCAGCTCAATAATAAACTCCACAACTCTCGGTGGTGGAAAACCGGGCAAATCATCCAGAAACACGTCTGGAAACTCACAGACAACATGGACATCCTCAACCTTCAGCATCGTCTTACGTTCCAGCTCAACCATAGCCGCGTGCGCCTCCATCTCCTGCGATGTAGCTAATCTGCCACGAATGATAGGTAATGTAGTCGCAACTCCGACGAATGTAAACCTGGGAATCCCCTCGATGTCAAATGTCACAGTCTTGCTGAAACAGTCAATCTGTGTGTGATAAGACGACAACCAATCCATCCCGAACATTGCATCGAACTCCAAGTACTCTAACACTCTCAAATCAGCCGGTAACTGATGTCCCTCGATCTCCACAACACAATTTCAGCAAATCCGGTTAGGGTAAATTTTATCCTCAACTGTCGTGCTGCGAACAAGATGTGTATCTAAGGTCTATGCGGGTAACCCTAACTCTTCTACCATGCGTCCAGAAATAAAAGACAAGGTACTACCAGAATCCATCATAACATGCATAGAAATACCACATATAGATAATTTACCCTCAACTAGCTGTCTGGTCGCCTCCCAGTCCAGCTGCGCGACCCCAAATGTTGTTGTCTGGGCCCTATCTCTGGCCTGCTCCGTCTGTGGTGGTAGTAGTGCTGGTCTAGGACAATCCGCCACAATATGCCCCACTTGACAGCAACGGTAACATGTGCGGGTCTCTGATCTGCCAGAACGTCTCTGACTCGGCGTCTGACTCTGGCCTCGACTCTGGCCTCTCGGACCTCTGTCCTGCCTCTGCTACCTAGGCTGCTCAACGGGTGTAGAAGACGTAGAATATGCCATCTGACGATCATCACGTCGCTCTCTGTCACCTCTGCTACCCTGACCAGACTGCCACTCTCCTCGGCAAGGTCTCTGGCTCTGTCTCTGACGGTCCTGATCTCTCATCTGTCTATTTGGCCTCTGATCAGACCGAGAACCTGATGTTGGCTGACTCTGCTGACCCTGCAACGCAACTGAATCATTCGTCGACTGGCCCTCTGAACCATGTAGGTCTCGTGTGCGAGGCACTTATCGTAGACCTCGGTCAGAGTACGAGCTCCGCTAGATACCACTGTGCTCGCAATCCTCTCATCCAGACCCCGGACAAAATAGTATATCTGCAGTCTATCGGTACCTGCAATGTCCATGGAGTACGATAACAGATATCGGAACCTCTCCATGTATACGGTGACCGACAAATCACCCTATACTAGGGACAAAAACTCCTCCCTCAAGCGAACCCTGACCTCCATCGGTATGTACTCATCCATGAACACCGTCTTGAACTCTGCCCAAGTAGAAACAGCAGGATGAGTCGCAGTGTAAGTAGTCAACCAGAGCGCTGCATCGGCTCTCAAACAGAAACTCGACAATCGCAGCCGATCAATCTCCTCAACTCGCAGCAAATCATGTAGCCGCTCATGGGACAATAGCCATCTCCCGGCTACCTCTGGATCTCCGGCCCCATAAAAATACCCTTGAGAGAACTTGAGAAAGTTATTCATCTTCTTAGCCTCTCCTGTCATCTGACCCCCAGAAGTCGATGCCACTGCTGGCTACTCGGTCGTAGTAGGTGTAACCACCATTGCAACCTCCACTGGTCCTGCGGCTGATGTAGCCCTCTCTGTCTCTGATACTGCCGCCTACACTGAACCTCGGCTGAAGTAGGCGCTACAACTACCTGCGTAGTCGTCGGTGCAGCCACAACAATAGTAGGAGCAACAAGAACCTCCCGAGCTCTCAACATATCCATCAACAATGCGAACCTATCGTCCATAGTTCGCGCCAACGACTCCAAAGTCAAGGTCGGTATCGTCGGATCACTGGTATCTCCGACCTTAGGCTGGGTATCTGATGGTTGTCTGTCCATCGGTATTTGCATTGAAGAACGTGCACCTAAGCGCCTCAATACCAATCTACGTGTATTGTATATATATAATACACTCAAAATATAACACGTATATCCCTGATTTCTACCCAGCTCACATTTCTTCCCAACTAGGACTCTAAGTACTTCCTTTGGGTTTCCACATCTACAATTTATTCATCAAGTTTATCCTCAAACGGGACCACAAAGATAATTGTATCAGAGTTAACTTCCTAGTCCTCGAGGTTCACTAACCTCGCTCTGATACCAAAATGTAACGGCCCATTTTCCAAATGGACCGCCACGGGGGCCGATGCGGGCCCGCAACCTGGCCTACCAACGCCAGCTGTGTCCCATATGCCAACTCATCCACCATTTACTTATGATTAACCTCATATTACAACAATTAACGGTTTAAATTATTAATGGCCTCAAATCATCTGTCTGTAATATCATAGTAATCCCAAATAAATCACAGCGGAAGTCTTTTATCCTATCAATTCATCTACTAAGCAATTAAGTCATGCATTTCACTCTGATACCTAGTGTGGAAAACCCATATAGATAAAAAAAATGTACCTCAATGTAACAAAATATCAACAGTATAGAGTCCTAGTGTATCATTCATAATCCCAAATCCTAAAATAAAACAAATATATACAATATAAACGTACAAGTCTGGCTAAACGTCTCTGTATTGCGCTTGCCCTTGCCCTGACTGGTATTAGGATCTGCACTCGAGCCATCACAAAAAGACAGATGACGAGTCCAAAGTGAGTATTCCCAAGGAAATTAAGTGAGCAATACTGAAAGTAAGTACTGGAATGTAAACGAAACTATTAAATAAACATGCAGAAATAAAATATAGGCAACTGTGCTCATCACATGCATATGTAATAGTGAAATCTCAAAGTGTGTGTTCCTATCCCCAGTGTCAGACTAGCGCCATACTTTGGACTCCCAACAAACTACTGCCGACGAGTAGCACTCAAGCAAGGCCGGTATCTGGATCCGCTAGGTGGTCGGCGTGGAACCTACAACGCACCCACACGTGCCCATCACAACTCTCGGGTAGCCCTATTCACCGAGATGGCACGCGTGTTATGGCCTAGTGGACGTACACACAGAAATGTCACGGAAGGAGAGCCTCAACGTCCTTCCATTACAACACACCAGGAATAGAGTAATGAAAGACAGAAAATGAATTCAAAAGAAAAAGTAAATACTACTCAAGAAATTTCAGTTGGGATACTACACACCTTACACCGCACTTCGTGTCCCGTCACATACCCCCGGTCCGTCTCTGCCTAGTCCCGGATATCCCAAATTACAGCCCGTACTTACTTATTTCCATGTATAAGTGATATGTAGTCATTTGTATGTGTGTTAAGTCATTTTACACAAATTATGTCAAAACAGGGGTACATTAGTGCGCTAGGTCTGGACATTAGCGCGCTAGATTCCCAGACAGTTATACGTTCTTAGCCCAGACGAACATTAGCGCGCTAATTTTCTTGTCTAGCGCGCTAATCGCGTTCTGGACCGCAAAACTGGTGAGAATTTTTGGGTTTTCTTCCACCTTACCAACCCAACAACAGCCACAACACCAACAACAACACTTCAAAACACTAAAAACCGATCATAACAACAACTCAACAACCTCCAATACCACCACCGACACCTCTAATATTAAGATCAAAAGATAGAGAAAATGGAGGTTTGTGGTTCTCACCTTATATTTGAAGATTTACCCACTCCAAGCTCCTTGAATCACCACTTTGGATCTTCCAAAACCCTGTTTTTACTTTTCCAAATTCGGATAGAAATGATAAGAGAGAGAAAATGTGGTGGAAATGAGTCAATTAATTGACTTTTATAGTTGAGTTGCATCTTATCTCATTTTCACATCTCAATGCAATCGAATGGACCTTATGTGCTCCCTTTCCAACCACTAGTGACTCCGAAAATGACACATTTGGCACACGCACCCTTGTCTTTAACTCAAAAAGTGATGTTTCGGGTGTTCCGACGCCCGGTTTCGCGTCCCGAACCGCGACATACACATACTACCATGGTCCTAACCACAAAATATACATTCCATATTATTTATTTAACCAATTTTATTCATTTTGTGTGTATTATTTCCCTCGGCCTAGTGTTAAGTCGGCTAAACTACCTGGTACCCACGTCGATACGCATATCGAGGCGAATACGTTACACACAGTCTCGCACGTCAAATGGAATATAATAACACACATTGCGATGTCATTTACACTATTTTGATATAAACATCGCAAATTAGCAATTCAGCACACAAAAATAATTATTTACTTACCTCTAGGCGAGCACAAGCCTAACTGCGGGTCCCACGAGCGTCTGAGCTGTCAATCGTGTCTCCAACCACGTCATAAATAACGGCGAATTACATTTAGGCCGTTACAGTTCCCTTACTAATTTATCCCTCATTAACAAAGGAAAAAGATTTTTTGACATCATCGAACAAACAATCCAAACGTACATCGACTTTGGGCGCCGTGTGTGCATCTCGAGATACATACCTCACGTGTTGTGTACCAAAAAATGTGTATGCACGCATCTTGAGGCATGAAAAGGTAAATGTGTAAAATTATTCTCATCCAACTTAATAAATGCGTCAGTTAAAATATAGGTAAATTAGTAATAGAATAATCAATAGATTCTCCCTCATTTATTCTCTCCATCAAATGACACATGGCGCGTTGCGATTGATAATTGTAAAAATCTTATTACAATTTGCAATTTTATAAAAGCCTCTATCTTTTTTATATGGCTAAGCAAGTTTGAAATCGCACTTTGACTAAGAAATGACTAGTTAGATCATGAGAATCTCCAAATGTCTCAAATTGATTAAATCGATTCTATGTATTAGTCCAACTTGGAGCATGGTATTGATCTCCTTGGCCACATTTTTTACTTCAAATATTTTAGGTAAGGGTGGGCAAACCGCATTTGATGATTAAAATCCTCGAACCGCCACAAAACTAGAGGTTCACAGTTTGACAATTTTGCAAATCACTACCAAACTGCAAACCACTATAACTGCAGCCAGATCGATCGCGGTTTGCACGGTTTGATCAGTTTAATTTTGCGGTTTTCCTGCAACACATTTTCAACAAAAAAAATGTCATACATTCTATAAGATTCCATACATTTCCATTTACACAAAAAAAATTATAACAAAACACATGACCATCAACCAAAATGCCCTTCGGTTTGCACGATTTGGCAGAACAAATTGACAAATTGCGTTTGAGAAATAGGGTTAGGGTTTTGAGGTGTAAAATTATGAAAATTTCTAAAATGTCATTTGCTTTGGTGAATCGCGGTTTTTTATAAATGAAAACCACTACCAAACAGCAGAATCGTTGTTTTCAAGTTTTCTAAATCACCTCCAAACCATAAGTTTAAGAAACCAGGCAACGTGGTTTGAACGGTTTGAGCAACTTGGGTGAATTTACAGAGACTGTTGCCCACCTTTAATCCTAGGTGCTCCAAGACATGATAACACTTACACAAGTCTTAGCATGATCAACGTTGGCTTTAATTGTTTCCTATGAAACTATTTTGTGCACTTTTTCAGACACTATTCGTACTAAAAAAACACTAGTAACTTGCCTTGGATTCTGCCCTTAATATTTTTTTAAAATCTCCTCCATCTTGCTAATGCTGACACTAACTAGTTTAAGGCCAAATTGATTAAAATATTTTTTAAAATTTTTCAGCTTTCGTTATTATATTATAACTTTTTGAGATTTGTTATTATATTATAACAATTCTAAATTAGTTGATTTCCTACGTTACTTTTGAACTTATTTGATTATGCGACACATTTTTTTTTATTTCAACATTCTGCTATCCTAAACTTTACATATTGACAAGTGATGCTTCATTTATCCCACCAGAGATGCTTCGTCTAATGAAGCGACACTTAAATAATAATTTTAAATAATAAATTTAATAATTATTTTAGTTTTGGATGATGAAGTGGCTTTTTAAATTTGTTAATTAAGTGCCACTTTATCAAAATTTGAGTAAAAAAGTGATATAGGATACAAATTAAACAGTTTAAAAATGTTAAGATATAATAACAAATCTAAAAAGGTTATCATATACTCCCTCCGGTCAATTATATAAGTCGTTCTAATAAAAACTTTTTGTTCAAAATTGTTAGTCGTTTTGAATTCAAGAGTGTATTTATTACATTTTTACTCATTTTACCCTTATACAATTCAAACATTTATGATACTTCAATTCTTCAATTCATTTAGTGTCAAAAAACATATATGTAAATTACACTCGTAATTAAAGCTGCCTTAATTCTTGTGCCCTTACCTTGAACGACTTGTATAAATGACCGGATGGAATACTAAAAATTGTGAAAGGTTAGGATATCTTAATTAATTACCGGAATCCAATACCGAATTCCCCAACTTGTACAACAATGAACCTTTTTTTTTTTTTTTGTGTGTGTAGTTAATCGTGATAAGCAAATGAGAGGGGGCTTGAGGGACATGGTTTTGGACCTTATTCTGGTACCTAATTTACCTCAAAAGGGAGCAATTGATCCTTATAAGGAAGGTGCCAACTTGGATCCTACGCTATGGTTGTGTTGTTAAGCATGTATGGTCATCTACATGTGTATCAGATGGGGTCTATAGGTTAGGTTGATCATTTGCCTCTCTTTTTTTTGTCAAGAGTTCAATGAAGTTCATTGATAATGCAAACCCTTACAAACATGTTACAATATTCAAGCTATACCAAAGGCAAAGTAAAGCTTCAGCACAACCATATAATCCTAGTTGGTTGTATTAATTAGGTGAGTATGACGGTAATTAGGTGCTAGTCCATACCAAAGTTAATATAGTCTTATATTGGTTAAGGTCGTCGAAATCTGATCGAGTTAGGTTTCTATCCTATTGCTCTAACATTTTTTTTATATATATAAAAGCATAAATACTGTTCTTATAGTTATGCTACGATCGTATTGTGGGTTCAAATTGTGATAGCAATATTATATCCTCTTAGTGGTATTTTTTGAGTTATGATCGAGATTGGTGTGTCTGATTAACTCTAGTAGGATTAGCCAAACTGAAGTAAGAAATGACTATTTCTAACTACAGATATCAAAAAGGAAATATTGCTTGTAATCATTAACTAAAGCATCGTATCACTGATAATCAATCTTCTTGACTCAAGTACTAAGTAAATGCGTGTCATTAAAAAGTATAACATATTTTAGTTTAAATGAGGAAAATAAGTGTGATTTTTTTATTTATTCAAAAAATATGGTATATCGCCTTTTTTGAAAAGGCGCTATTAGTTGGGGCAAACCATTTTTGCAACTCAAAACTTTACCCCACCGCCTGGACATCCTAAAGCCACAATTGTGTTTGCCAACGAATAAGCCTTTTGAAAATGCGCTATTTGGATAAACATCCACTGAAATTGATGATTTGGTTTGTCAACATAGGGTTTCTCAAATTTTTAGACGTTTTTCACGGGCGCGATGGATTCGGCCTCGCAGACCGAAAGTTATGCAAACGTCTCGATCCACATCCACCGAGAAAGGAATAAAAGTCTCGGTCATGGACAACCGAGAAATGATACATTCGCGATTGTACATCACCGACAGTATATACATATTTTAGTGGAAAATAAGTGTGATTTTTTTATTTATTCTTCGACTTTTTGCTCTCGCGTGTAAACATGTGTCCACGTGGACCGGGTAGACGACAATCCACCTCGAGATACGTGCATGACGTTTGCATGAGGTCCATGGTCAGTGGATATGCATGGGTTGTCCCATCGAGATACGTGCATAATGTTTGCATGGATTGTCCACCTCGAGATACGTGTTCGACATTTGCATTAGTTGCACACCTCGAGTTACGTGCATGACGTTTGGATGGTTTGCATGGACCGCACCACTATGAGTTGTCTACTCGAAATACGTGCTTCACATTTGCATGGTTTGCATGAGTTGCTCTCGAGGTTGCATGAGTTGTCCACACCTCGAGATATGTGTGTGACGTTTGAATAGTTTGCACGAATATGCATGACTCGCCCACCTCGACATACATGCGTGGCGTTTCCATGTGTTGTCAACCAGAGATACATGTGTGACGTTTGCATTGACTTTACCACCTCGAGACACGTGTGTGACGTTTGCATGAGTTGCATGAGGTTGCATGAGTCGCCCACCTCGACGAGACGTGTGCTCGACATTTGCATGAAATCTCTACCTCAAAGATACATGGGTGACGCGTTTGCATGGGTCGTCCACGTCGATATGCGTGCGTGTTGTTTACATTGGTTGTCTACCTCGATATACGCGAGTGACGCGGGTCGTCCATCTCTATATGCACGTGTCGTTCATAGGGCTTAAAATTTTTATATAGATAGCTTGATTTTCAAAAGGAGTCATTCATAGAGTGTATAATTTTGTATAGATAGCTCGACTTTTTTGAAAATGAGCTATCCATACAAATATCTTCCACCTCACCACCATGCATGACACCTCATCATCAATAACTCATTTTCAAAAAGAGTTATACCTTACTTTTAGAATTTAAAAGTAAACATCACTATTTTGTGAAATACAAACTAAATCCACCCGCTTTTTAAAAAGCCCAAGTAAATGCATCTCTCGTAAGTGTCAGTGTGTCACAAAGCACATCAAATATAAGAATAACTGCGCTAAATCCCAACCTATGAAGTGACCTCTTTGAAAAAAGTTGCCTACCTTAGTTTTTTAAAAGGAAAATGAATTTTTGACATACTTTTGGTACACATTTGATGCAAAATGATGTAGATTTTATTGGGATACATGCAGCACATATCTCAATGAATCTACAACATTGTGTATCAAATGTATGTAACAAAAGTATGTATAATTTAGCATCGGCCTTTTTAAAAATATGTTGAGTGGTTGTAGTCCATGATCATCCATCTGCAGTTATATAAATGGTCATGACAATTAAGCATTTCTAGCTGTGAAACTAAAATGGATCTACCTTCAATTCTCTTAAGAAAAAGGGGGATATCTAAATAGTTAGTTGCTTAGACCAATCAATAGTTCTTTATAATTTAAGAAGCTTCCCCACCCTGATGTCAAGTCGGCATAATATTGATTTGGTTATGCTGATTTGTGAAATAATTTAAATTAACCATATCTTACAAGATACGAAGAGGATAAAAAAGCAACAAAGCAGGACACAGAAAACTGTATTATATACTCAGAAATGATCCTTTTTGGAAGGGTCGGTGAGTACATTTTATGTGAAAAGATGGGAGCACGGATGCCATGGCCTTCATGTATCCTGCGGTCTCCAATGTGGGGGGTTCAGATTTAAAGAGAAGAAAATTGTTCTCCTCAAAAGTAGCATTTGACATCAATTAATGTTTTGGGATAAATAATTAAATACATAGTTCATGTAGAATTTCATCATGTGCTATGTGTTTGTGAGTGGAGGTACAAAAGGAGACAAAAGATGAAAGAACAAATCAAACTTCTATTTTGTTATTCTTTTTAGTTCCTTTGCTTGCTTTTGAAGTGGAGAGTAGAGCCCAGAGAGGATTTTGAGTCCTAAGTGCACCACTAAAAAGTGAATGCTTGCAATGCTAATCTATACCTGGTATGGCCTGCACCATCTATACTCTCAATGAGGCACTAACACAATAAATTAAAGTTGTGGAATTTTTATTTTTTATTGGGTTGGGTCTTTATATGGATTTTCCCTTTTGGTTTTAACAAAAAGAGAACTTGTTTGGTTCTAATTTGTTGATGAGAGAGTCTATCAGGCTAAACCAAGAAGCTATTGGTTTGTAAGCAGATTCCCAAGATAGCATCTCAATTGGCATTTGAAAATGAATGCAACATTTAATCTCTATGGTTAGTAGTGCAAATGGGTGCGTTGTTAATTTTTTCGTAACTTCATCCGCGTATAGCATAGGAGCCTCTTCATGATCTACAAAACCAATAAAGGAGGTGGGTTACAATAAATTAACAATCAGCATAAAACATTTGCCAGTTTGTATTGGTAAGTTTTGGAAACCAGTGGGTTAAGGTAACACTAGAGCAGAACAAGTCTATTACTAAATTCTTTATAGCTAATAATTTGCTAAACAAAGAACATGCACACGCTAAAGAACATTGACTCGAGATTTAATTCTAATGATCAAACTATACAACAACAACGACAACGACAACGACATAACCTCGGTCCCAAATTGAGGTTGACTACATGGATCAAATTTTTCCATTGTACTCGATTAAGTGCAATTGATGGTGAGCTTTCCAGACCATTCAAATCCCTCCTAATTAATGCATCTCATGTTCACTTTGGTCTACCCTACCTCGTCAAATTTCTACGGTTTCTATTAAGTCAAGTTTTCTAGTAGGGCATTTGTAGACCGTCTTTGCAGGTGACCAAACAACCGCAACCACCCTTCCCTAATCTTTGTATCAATTGGTGCTACTCCTACTTGTCTTTGAATTTATACATTTCTTATTCTATCTTTACAAGTTTTACCACACATCCACCTAAGCATCCTCATTTTTGCTACGTTCATTTTATATAATTGTTGTTGCTTTACCACCCAACATTCACTTCCATAGAGCATAGCTGGTCTAATTGCAGTCCTATAAAATTTTCCTTTTAACTTAGTAGGAACATTTCGATCACAAATCACTCATGTTGCACCCCGCCGTTTCTTCCATCTAGCTTAAATTCTATGTGTGACATCATTCTCAATATTACCATCATTTTGTATGATTGATCATATGTATGTAAATTGGTTCACCTTAGGAACTTCTACTAACGCCTAATTTTACTACTTCATCATCTCGATGTCGAGTATTTCTAAACTCACAGTGCATGTATTCGGTCTTCGTCCTACTCAACTTAAAGCCTTTAGATTCTAATGCATTCATCCAGAGTTATAATTTCCTATTCACTCAATCTTTTGTTTTATCCACTAAGACAATATCATCTGCAAATAACATACACCATGGTATATCATCTTGAAGATGCCTAGTTAGTTCATCCATAACTAAAGTAAATAGATATGGGCTTAAAGCCGATCCTTGATATAGTCCTATCGTAATGGAAAATTATTTTGTAGCTCCTCCAAATATCTTTTGTAGTCTTATCATAATGGGAGATTCTAATGATCAAACTATGCCAACTAATAAACCCAACCGGTATGTAAATTGTCATGTTTCAGGTTCTAACATGCATAAAATGAATTAGGCAGATATGAATAATGAACGTTATGAAAGCACGTCAACAACTCCATTGAAACTGCATTGAATCAAGCAGAGTAAAAGAGTTTGATTAACATGACATACACCAACTAATTTGGGATCAAGGCTTGGTCATTGTTTGTTTGGGTGTCGCTTTTTCATGATTACCCAATTAATCTATTTTGGTTTCTATTGGTTATAAATCTGACTGGACTTTAAAACACAAAAAAAGTAACACATGTAATGCTTATGTGGAAAGAATAAAAAAGAAAGATCAAGATTCATTACTTAACGCATTTGATCTGATCAAGTTGGGTGTTTAATATATTATCATGGAATGAATAATGGGACTGATGATTCATTCACTACAGCACTTTTATAATGCTCAATAGGCTTGACAAATCAAATCTTATCTCTCATGCCCAATTCACTCAACTACTCCGTACTTTCATCTCCACATGACCCATCTGGGCACCACTTTGATCTCTCTTTCTTTAGCGCTTTCCCAGGTTTCTGTGCTCAAGTTTTATGTCTTTTCATGCTTTTGAGGGATTAGATTAATTGAACAGTGCCCATCAAAAGCCTGTTCTTTCTGGGTTTCTTTTGTTATTAGATTTGGAGTTGTGAGGATCACGCTAATGGCCGTCAATTAAGCAAAGATTTTGGCTTGGCCATGGCAGACGGTCAGGGGTCTTGTTTGTTTGTCATCATTGATGGCAACAAATTAATATTTTGAACTTAAAAACAGTTTTTGTCAGCAGTTTGTCACCTTCTTTCAGTCTTTCTTTTATAGTATAGTACTCTATGGATGTAAGGCTAAAATCATAATTATGTGATTGTTTGGTAGTGAAATCAATTGTTTGACCAGGTCTTTTCTCTGTTCAGTTCAAGGGAAGACAGACTATTTGATAGGATGAACTTGACTTGCCACAAATGACCCCATTATCATCAACATATGGTTGGTCCGTCAGGTTCCTTATTCAGTGGTCTTGAGTTCGAGCCCTATGAATGGAGATGGCGTCATTTCCAATAGGAAGAGCTTTCCCAAGATCTTCTTGACATAGTTTGGAAAATGTAAATTAGCATTGCCCCTGAACAATCAGTTTGTGAGTTCATTATCATCACTAATGTCTGTTGAACTTGTACTTGGTTAGAAATCCTAGAAGACAAAACTTCAGAATCTCAAGGCATTGAATGGACGGTGTCTCTAGATTCAAAATATGACAAATGTTGAGATATAAATTTTCTTTGTTATTGAAACCTTGAAAAAATTGAAGTGTTTGTGAGCTCTAAACTAGTGTACAAATAAAAAAATCCGCAACTAAATAAAATAAAATAAATAATTTACTAACCTAATTGATTTAGCCTGCATTTGCCCCTTGATTAGTTGTGGTGGGGTGAGAAGTCCTCAGCAGCCTTCAATAATGGAAAACCCTACTTTTCGCAATTTTCTCAGCCTCAGTCACACTCAAATGTCTGATCCCATTTTTTTTCAACCAGCCATCCTTGCCTCCACCGACGAATTCCTTGAGTTGATCTTCTCCCATTCTTAACAACTTCAACCCTTCTGTTAACTTTGGGAAGAACCCTTCTGGTCTCAAACACCAAGCCGCAAAAACTCCAAACAGAACATCCAAATCACCTCCCAATCTCTCAACTCCACTATCTGAAAACTTTGCATTGGTCATAAGAACGCCGCCAAAAACCATGCGATCCACACCTTCTGCCAAGCTTCTCCAGACCGAGACAAAATCGATCTCATTCAGACATTCCCCCACTTTTGAAGTCTTCCCTTGCAAAATGTCTAAGGCCCCGACAAATGACTTGGACACCGTCACAGCTTCATTGCCCTTTTCCTGCCACTGTTTTCTGTTCTTCATATAATCTCTACACTGGGCATCAAATGCCCTCAAAATAACAGTTGATAACTTCTTAACCCATTCCATCCGGAACTCCTCCAATTTGCTTACTTCCACATCCAGTATACCATGCTTTGGACCTTTCACCGTGTCAATCTCCAAGCTATTCTTCTCTTCCTCCATTTTCGCTTCATCGCCCTCGTCTAAATCCATCTCAAGAAAGAATACATCTTCACACCATTCTCTCAAAACGGATTCACAGTAACGAGCTGCATTAATGGAGTTTGCGACCTTCATTAAGGCATCATCATCCGCTAATGCAGTCAGCCCTTCTGCTTCTTGGCATCGGCGAAGCAAGCAATCAAGAAATGCTCTAACAACAGGAGCAGCTGTCAATCTTATAAATCTTGCTCTTAAAGTAATGCTAGGCAATTGCCTACAACGCTCAATTAATGCTAAGAAACACCGGAGAAAAGTGCTGGTGACAGTCGGAGATTTGTAATCTTCAGATCCAGACACTAGTGGTGCTCCATGAACTTTCGTTTTCCAGCTTCTCTCATTCTCTATCTGGGGTCTCAGCTTATCCAATGCATCGCCTAGTTCTAACTCCGCCCATAACTCAAGCCAATCAGGACGATCACAAAATACAGACAGACAAGAAATTTTCTGAGCATTCTCATCTTCCTTCACAGAGAGAACCCCTGACTGGGTTAAAAGGGACTGAACTTGCTTATCAAACCTGATCATCAAGTCCACAAGATGGAGCCACAAGGTTCTATTTTGTGATGAAACCCCAGTGGCATTATCATCTCCTAGTTGTCCAACATAAATAGGAAAGATTTCTTTGGCCAAGTATGTAGAAATTGAGGTTACCATTGATGAAATCCACTCTTCTCTGCAACTGTAACCCACAAGTCTTGCCTCATCTACCAATGGCTGCAATAACTCATCCACTGAATCCACAAAATCTCGGGTTACCTTATAAATAAGAGCAAAAATAAATTCAGGCTTGTCAACCCACTTTGCGAAATGGGATTGAGAAGCTAATGAAATTGGGTTTACAAGTTCTTCAATTCCCCAAAGAGGTTGACTCAGAGCAACTTTGAGATTATGTCCCTTGAGTTGACGGGATTTTCTTCGCCTCTGAAATTGCTGCAGACTGCACAATGCAAGAAAATTTTCGCAATACCGTTTTTTCACATCCCCTCGCATTGTGAAAAAAGGATTCAAAACTTCAGATGATTTTCCTGCATTTGCATTTCCAGAATTCAGATTGGTAAGTGGTGGCGGCCATCCAAGAGATGAAAGCAGACTCCGATAATCAGCAATAGCCTGAGGTCTTAGAATGGCCAAAGCTCTATCAATTCTTTGATCAACTGCTGAGACAAGACATGCCCACTGAGGCCGAGACTTGGTGACTGATACCAATAGGTCCTCTGTGATTTTGAGTGCATTTATGGCAAGCATCCGCGTCTCCTGCAAAATGAAGAGCTCACTTATAGAATGAAGAAGAAAGAGATGTAAAGAGGAGGGAGTTACAGGGTAGTGTTCGAACATGAAATTTGTTGCGACCCTTACTTCTGAATTAGACCCGGGAGGAATCTTCCTCAGATTTCCAGTCATGGTGGAAGAGACTGCATCTTCTATGTCACCAACGAGAGTGTCCAGCTTCAGTGCTGTCTCTGGAATAAATGATATGAACGAAATCTCAAACTTTTTTCCAAACATATAAAAGAATTAAGATGGATAAACCAAGTCTTCTCAAGACAGAGTGTGCTTAAGAGGAAACGAAAAATATTTAGAAAATCGTAAAAGTTTACAAGGTAGCATCTAAAATGAACTTTGGAGAAATGATCCCATCACCTCAAAGCAAAACATTCTAGTATTCAAAATGAGGAAGATGGTGATGCAGCATTCTAAGATATATTGTGTGGCTCAGTATAATATCGATCAGAGCTATTTGATTTTGAATAACTGATTCCTAGCTTTGAAGTTTGATTTCCTAGCAAACCAACTCACATATGGCGGTGCCAGTTTTTTGTTGTTTTTTTTTTTTTTTTTTTTGTTGCATTAGTAGATACACTCCTAAAGACAGTCTTCAAAAAAAAAAAAGATACACTCCTCAAGACACATAATCTTCAGAATATAAGTGGATTCTCCTCAAGTTGACTCTGCTCTCATGGGATGATTGGAGCTCACTGTATCAGTATCACAGGTCTTTTGCTATGAAGGAAAGTTGTAATTGTAAATGAAAACAATAATAAAAGAAAAACTCTTTCAATAGAATCAAGTAAAAATCACTAAATTCATCAAATATGAATAAAGGTTCCTCATACTTCCAATTACAAATGTCTAGGAAAGAACAAACTCCAGCTGTTTAGGTAAATCAAAACGCCTCTAATTGTTAACAATAAGAAAGCAGCCCACGCAACAAAACTCCACATATTATTATTTTCAACAACTGAAGGAGGGTTATCCGCTCTATTCATACGTGTATGTGAATGTAGGAGGTTGCATACATGAGAGCAGGCATAACTCACCTATGCAACACAAAAATGCCTGAATTGCCTAAACTAAACTTTTTATATGACAAAGTGTTGAGTTTAGGTATCACAGGTTGAGACGGGGTTGGGGACACAAGGGATGGGGCGGGATAGGAGGTCCTTCTATGGGTCAGGAGCAAGACTCCCCCAACCTTAGCCTTTAGCTTCATCCATGCATTTGATCAAGGTAATATGGAGACTAAGCAACACAAGTGAAAAAAAAAAAAAAAAAACAGTATGATTACCAATATCCTCTACCCCAATCAATTATTGAACTGGTTTTGAAATTTCTCCTGACAGACATATATGTGCTTATAATTTATAAATACCAATTTATATTCCAAACCAACAAGCATGCATTTAAAAAGAAAAGTGCGAGAAAAATTCCGCATGAATAATTTAATGTTCAAAAGCTATAATTTCAAGTCAAGTGAGAAAATATATATACAATTCAACTCATTCAATTCAGAGCAATTGATGGTGTTGAAGAAGAATAGTAATACTTCATTTGTCGTTTTGCATCCGTGTCAAGATGGTTTTCATTTTCTTTTTTAATTAATTTAATAATGAAGCAACATGTATACAATAACATTTGAAAAGTTGAATATGGTTTAACTACTATTAACTAAACCCTTAAGCAGTAGCTTTGAAAAAAGATGGGCCCTTCCAATGTTATTGGGAAAAATCTAATATAACTTGGGAGTGCAACAGGGGTAATTTGTGATCGAAATGTTCCTACTAAGTTAAAAGAAAAATTTTATAAGACCGCAATTAGGCCAGCTATGCTCTATGGAAGTGAATGTTGGGCGGTAAAGCAACAATAATTACATAAAATGAAACATAAATGAGGATGCTTAGGTGGATATGTGGTAAAACTCGTAAAGATAGAATAAGAAATATAGAAATTCAAAGACAAGAAGGAGTAGCACCAATTGAGACAAAGATTAGGGAAGGGCGGTTGCGGTGGTTTGGTCACCTGCAAAGACGGCCTACAAATGCCCCAACTAGAAAATTTGACTCAATAGAAACTGTAGAAATTCGACGAGGTAGGGGCAGACCAAAGTTAACATGGGATGCATTAATTAGGAGGGATTTGAATGGTTTGAAAAGCTCACCATCAATTGCACTTAATCGGGCACAATGGAAAAGTTTGATCCATGTAGCCGACCCCAGTTAATTTGGGATTGAGGCTATGTTGTTGTTGTAACTTGGGAGGCTTTGACATAATTGATTAGGAAGGATTTAAAGGATCATGAAAGCGCATCATCACCGGCACCAAATCAAGTTTGATCCACTTAGCCAACCGCAACTAATAAGGGATTGAGGCAATGTTGTCGCTGTTAAAGAAAAAAGCCTCCAATCAAGCCATTTAAGCACCGCCTCACTCAGAAAAGATCAGTAGCATAGTAATTGCCTTCTTAGAAATATGAACTGACAAATTTAGAATACAACAAGAGAAAGACCTATCTCTACACTATGGATGAAGTTACTAAGTTCATGTTATTGAGTTTGTAAAATATGTTAATCTCAAAGCAACATAGTATACTCAATTTATCAGCTCATGTTGGTTTGGGTTACAATTAATCCATTATAAGGCTTCCACCTCAATTTTTTTTACTAAGAGCTTTCACCTTGTTTCCCCTTGATAACATTCACCATTATAAACTAACTTGTAATTTTCATAGGACGGTAGATAAGAATCTAAGACAAGTGCCCACCAAAATGAGAAGCAAAAGACATATACTATTATGAGTCTAAGACAAAAAAAAAAAAAAAAAAAAAAAAAAAAAAAAAAAAAGACCCTGAAGTTGAGAATGGTCCAATTTTGTTTGTGTCAATCGCTTCCCCCCAGTGTTGTTGAATTGTGTCACAAAACATTATGACATCTAACAGCATAGACGATCTTCCAAATAGGCACTATGATTTCTCAACAGTTATAGCGGTAAGTAATTTCGAACAATTTGTAAAAATATTTTAAAGATGTGCAGAATCTGTACTTTACGCTTTCTTCTATTTTCATCGAACTGTTAATGCTTGCATAGCAAAGCTAGAGTTTTTATTCTCAAAATCAACACCTCCAACAAAGAACAGAAATGTAATTAACACTTTCTTGCCTCAATGTTACAGCACATGTTCGAATTTCACAAATACTCTTATATGCTTCAAAACAAAATCCTTGGAACATACATAACTTGCTTAAGTCTCAAACCACAAAAATTTAGGGCTTCTATGAAAACAAGGTGCTTATACAATATACACTAATCAATTTATAATTTTTTTACTGTCTAGGCACACACACACACCACACCTAATATGACCAATTCGATAGCTCTCGCGCAATCAACAAGAGAAATAAACCAATTCAAGATGAAAATGCAGTGATAATGAGAATAAAGTTCTCAACTTTCCCGTAAAACTAAGATCAGCCATCCAATTCCCATCAAATTCAAAGTTAAAGCAGTCGATATGACACTCACCGGCGTAGGCGCGAACGGTCTCCACCCGCGTCACCTCTTTCGCCAGCGCAGGCAGCTCCTCCCCCAAAATCTGCTTCTCCCTCCCAAACCCCTCGCCCTCGCCTCCATCTACAATGCAATTCTCAAATCAGAACTCCCGAATTCAACACAAAAACTGTAATACACACCAAAACCCACCTGTTGACGATCCGGACCCAAAATTCGATGCCCTAATTTCGGCCAATCTGAGCTCAACTCCGTCCAACAGCCCTCCGATTCGCTCCGAATGCGACGCGTACGAAATCACGCTTGATTGGAACGTGCGATTGAGATCTGCGAGTCTCCGGTCCAAATCGGAGCAGTGGGTCTGCAACTCGGCGACGTGATGTGATGCGTTGAGCAGATCGTCTCTGGAACGAAAGTTGGATTCGAGGAAGGAGAGAAGAGACGGGGAGAGATGAGAGAGTTCGGGCAGACGGTCGATCGACGTCATTGTCAATCCATCATGGATCAGAATTCGTGAATCCAAGTGATTGATATTCCATTGTCCCTCAACATTTTTATTGGGCTTTTTACAATTACAATTAATTCCATATTTTATAGCAAAACTTAAAGATTTTGGCCTCGTTTAATTTGTTTTTGCCAAGTTATGGTGTAAGCGGAGTTAACTCCTAGTGAAAATTCATATTTTTATGTTTGGTTCAACTTTAAAGTTGCAAATTTTTAAATAATAAAAGACATAAATTGACATAAATATCTTTCAAACAAAAGAGATGGATGTGAAAAAGTAATTAATGAGGAATAATTATGTTCATATTCTCCTGGGAGATAACTTCCCTAAAAGTGGGTGGGAGAGATATCTCTCACCCTTCAGTGTAAATTGAGAGATAACTTAGAGGGAAGTTGGACAACCAAACAAGAATAGTTCCAACTCCCTTCCAAGTTATCTTACGAGAGTTGACTCCAACTCTAACCAATCAAGGCCCTAATTTGTAGTTTACCTCATTCTTCAAAAAAAAAAAAAAAAAAAAGAATGACAAACGGCAAGTGACACCCAAGACACATTGGCCCATAGGAGCGGTCTACGCGACCTCAACTCAAGTGTTACACACCAAGATCTATGCGTGCCTGCATAGGTACGCACGGACGGCTCAAAGGCCCGATGTGACTTCCGGTATGACTTCTCCATTGTCATTATATCACTTCTCTCAAAATCAATTAATCAGTTAAATGACCTTTAACTTGATTGTTTTTGTAACTATGGGTGTGTGAACTTTTTTTAGCCCATCTTTATTTTTGGTTCGACTAATCCATAGGAGTTAGTCCGACACTTCACCTCTATAATTGATCAGGGACACTAAGTGAATAAAATGGAGCTGCCAAGAATCAAACTAATGTGTGAGATCCCGAATTTCAATAAACTTATATTAGGAGTTAATTACAAGATTAATGGGTCTTAATCACCACACGTGTTGTGGATTAGGACTCGAATCAGTGAAAAAAAGAAATTGTTTTATGGGGGCGGTAGAGGGTTTCATGGGGTTGGACTAATCCAGAATTTCTTTTTTTATATAGGTTTGAACTAATCCATATGAGTTAGCGCGGTGTCCCGGCTTAATTTTTTTATATTGAAAAATTCATAATTTCTTCGTTTGTGATTCGATTTGAGTGTTTTTAGAGCCTATGAAAAGTACGAAATGAGTTCTACAAGCTCATTTTTTCGGTATGACAACACTTCAAGTTTTCCAGGTTAAAAAGTTGACTCAAGTTAGCTAGTTGAAAGCTACTTGAAATAGTTATAAATTATTGTTTTTTGGAAATAATTCTCGAGCGTACTTTGGCCGCAATTTTCGTGAGGTTTCACGATTTGGTTTCACTTGAACCTTGACCTTTATTATGATTGGGTACATAGGGGAGCTATTGGAGACACTTTCAAGGTGATATGACGCTTTGAGAACCCTAAGAATCTATTTCATAGTTGGTTGGTTTTAAGTAAATCTCATGGTAACCTTTACATTGTATGATTATGAATTTCGTATATATTAAACCAAATCATACTCCGATAAAATCTAGAGGTTCAAAAACTCGTTTGACTATCCTCTTAGGGCATGATTTCTTATTACTATTTACTTACCACTTTTAGAGAACGTTGTTTGATTGTGATCGGATAACAGAAACTGAATAGATTTCATTCTTATATATTTAAACTTTTTTAGAATATTACTATTCCGTTCAATTTTTTTTGTATTATGATGCATTCGATTATTACATGTGTACTGGATAGTGTAGGATTTACTTATTTGACAATATCGAATTATTATTAGTGGGTAATGAGGTGTTTAATTCAAGTGACGGTTGAAAGATTGATTATACAGGGACTCGATCAACCAATTCTTCCTCTTCTTCCTCTTCGTCCAATTACGGAGTCCTCTTCTTGGTTTTTTTTTTTGATTCGGCAATCCCGATTTGGGGGTTTAGGAGGGTTTGAACTTTGCTACTTGAATTTGAGTTGGGAAGTTGCGATTTTTCGTCTAATTGTAGGACATCGTCTTCGATTTATTCTTCGTCTTCTTCATCGTCGCGTCGCGACGCCGTCTTCGCACGAAAGAACGGGGACTCGATCAAGATCCGCAATAACAGGGAGTCGCGATCAAAGCGCAGAAGAAGGCATCTCAACGGCGGCCACACCTCTTCTTCCTCTTCGTCCAATTACAGGTCCTCTTCTTGGTTTTTTTTTTATTCAAAGAATGCTGATTTGGGGTTTAGGAGGTTTGAACTTTGCTACTTTGAATTTGAGTTGGGAAGTTGCGATTTTTCGTCTAATTGTAGGACATCCTTAGAAAAAAAAAAAAAAAAAAAAAAAAAAAAACGAATTGAATTAATTACTACCCGTTTGGATCCCCACATCTACATCCACTATCCTACACTGTCTATATACATACAAAATTTTAATTAGAATGAAAACAAATCCATCCTAATAGTCATTTCAAATCAATAATATGATGTGTAAGCTTAAGCAATGTAGGGCCAATATTTGCGCTAATAAAATGAGAGAAAACGTCCTGCTGTTCTATTAACAAAAACAAAAGATGGACCACTCACTTTAACCTTGCTTTTCAGATGCCACTCGAAGTGTGTGGAGAATTCCTCATTTGAAAGATAATGCAAATCTTTAGGAGACATATCAACATACAATTGTTATTGATATCATATTATAAACATACTTATTTAAAAATGTGATTTTTTTTTATAGCTAAAATTTTATGATCTAATTTTTGTATATTCTTTCTAATATAAACTGTAGTCCAATTGTTGTTGAATGAAAGATTTATAGCTGGCCTCTGATCAAGATTCGTCAACAAAAAAAATTTATAGCTGGCCTAAAAAAGGATTTCTAGCTAAATATTGTGTTGGTTGGTCATGTATAGGTTTGACTTTCTCTCCTCACGGTTATTTTAATAGTATAGATATACATACTTTTACAATCTAAAAAATTCCTCCATGTATACCATTACATTATATTGATCAACAATTCAATAATATAGCTGCTACCATGAATGAACAACGGAATCGTCGTCGTTTATCTCAAAGGCAACGACGTCAAAATATGTCAAACTCACTAGGGATCACCTACTCGCAAAATCGACGAAATCAAGAGACTCCTGAGACTATTGAACAAAGGAATGTTCGACATCAAAGATATTTACAACGCTACAATTCCATAGAAGGTACATACAATTATATTTTTAAATAATTAATTCACTACTTAATTTATATGTTCTTACTAATATAATACACCATGTTAATTATTATGTATTTTATAGGTACATCTACAAGTAATTTTGCAAATTAGAATACAACCGCTTCAAGGTTGACGCACATTCATCAAATTGCTAGGTCAAGGTCTTTTGAAATGGAAGGTACCAATGAAATTAGATTTTTTTTGTCCAAATAAAATTAATTATTTTATTTTCCTCGAGTTAACTTAAATTTTTTTCTTTACAGTACCTCTACCAAGTAACATTGTCAACCATTCAAGAACCCTAAGATTATCATGTATTCGCAACAAGCAAGGTTACTTTGCAACCAAAGAGATGGTAATTATATGTTACTTGTCATTTACTATATTTTAAATTATGCTATTTCTATTAATATTATTAATTAATTGTATAAAAATTTTAATTTCATGTAGGTTCCATTACTACTACGCAAAGCAATCAAAATTTAACGTTGCTTAATAATTGTCGAGTACCATGTTCAAGTTCTTCTAACGCTAGACCATTTCCTAATAGGCATAATAGTGGTAGAAATTTCCCCGCACATTACAACTTCCAAACTATAATACTTGAAGAACCCGAAATTGTTCATATTGTGGAGCCAGATTATTTGTTCATGAGACCTTAGATTTGTGTTGCTCTAATGGAAAAATAAATTTACCAACACCCGAAATCCACAAGAATTAATAAACATATTCCTAGATCAAACTGATGAAGGTAAACATTTTAGAGAAAACATACGTTCTTATAATCATGTTTTTTTGCTTCACCTCTATAGGAGTTAATATAGACGAAAACTTAGCAAGTGGCAGACAAGGAGTATTTACTTATCGTGCGCAAGGATCTATTTACCATAGAATAGGAAGTTTATTACCAATAAATGAATCAAGACCAAGATTCTTACAAATGTATATATATGACACTCAAAATGAAATTGAACACCGACATCAAGAGCGAAACATAACACGACCAAGTCTATTACATAAATTAAAATTAATATTAGATGCACACAATCCTTATGTTCAAGTATTTCGTCAATTGATCACCATGGATATGGCAAGATTTTCTGGTTTTGCGGGGTGGTTTGATGTCCATTTTCGAGTAAATTCCATTACCATCTCATTATTTTCATAACTTGAATAGTTGCATCAACCTACATAATGTGATGTTGCACCTTGACTTCTCAATTTTTATATTGAACCTAGGGAAGCGAGGACAGTCCGACCACACAAGAGATTGAATTAACTACTTTCCAAGTGTGGATAATGGTACTCATTGGGGTCAACAGGTTCGTCCCTTACTAAAAGACTCAAAAGATTTTTGTTGCCTTTCGTGATTTCTTTGGCAAGTGTTCCGGGGGAACTCTAGATTGAAAATAATGGGATAAACTACATTTTTTGTGAATGTACCTATATGTCTATCTATTTTTTGTAAACGTAGTTTAACGTGATTTCTTTCACCTAATGCAATTTTTGGTAAAACATGGATTTGTGTATGTTGTGATTTTCATTAATAGTTGGGTGAGTGCTAATCTCTTTTTTTTAATATATTTTTTGCATTTACATTGAAGCTCTCAAAGCAACCGAAGTGGTGAAGTGTTTATATATATATATACACACACACACACACATTGATGGAAATAGTGGACTATGAGTCTTTCTTGGGTATTTCCACCATATGTACAGTTTTTTGAGAATATGGAGGAACCAACTATTTAGTCGTAGGTCTAAAGTAGAGAAGATGATGCCAAGATTTTTTGAAGAACTAAAGATTAAGTTAATTGATCCGGATTAGAATTTTAGAATTCTAAACTATTTCGAAGAATCCTAACTTTGATAAGCCTTTTATAGAATGACTAGAAAACTAAGGTTTAAATTACGAATCTCGAAATAATTAAAGGTTGTCTAGATTATCAAGAGATTAAGATAATTTAAGCCGGACAGTGTGTTGACCCCTTCTTAAATTAAGGCACAACCCGACCTAATCCCATCATTAAGCCCTAACCTCTACCACATAGGACTTAATAACGTATTAGTCAGCCTTTTCAATCTTATCTCCTCATTAGCTACTTTCTCAAATAAGCATTAAAATCATCCTTGTACAATTTAGCATTTCACAGTTAATTAAGATTTCTATAAAATTAATCTTCTTTAGCGAAAGTCTTAATAAATTAGCGGAAGCCATTAATATAAATCCTAAATATGTGAAAAATCAGGAAACAAAGATCACATGAATATATATAACATAACGGTGATAACAATTTATCAACATGTGTCTGTTGGGTAACTATCTCACAACCATAATATACAACCCCAAAAATATATAAGAAACATATATAAGTCATACAACAAAAATCAAAACCTACAATATCAGAGGTAGCAGCACTCTAGTGGCTCAGAGGTTGTCAGACCCCACCTAATTAGGGCATTTGACTGGCCTATATTACCTTAATCCCATGTAATCTAGCAACCTAAAACTCACCATCAATAAATAATTTAAAATCAATTCAAAGTAATTATCAATTATAATTTTTTATCAACCACAAAGGATTCTAAAGTAAATCTTAAACCTTAAAGTTTTTTAGATTAATTAAATAATCCTCAAAATTTTCGTAAAACTTTTTCGACATCACCTTCTCTGTTTCTAAGCCTACACCGAAAAACTCGGCCTTCAAAAATCTTCAACAAAACATGCTAAGCTTGGTGGAAATGCCGAAGGACTCACAATTCACCCCATAACAATATATATCTCATCATTTCAATGTATATTCATTGTAGGCTAATTTAAAAGATCAAAAACCTTAAACTAGCATTACCTTAGCTCCATGATATTCCAATTCATCCCAAAACCATTCCAATAATTCCAAAAGAGATCATAACAGCACACGAACCAAAAAATCCATTTATACAATATATTATATTAAAAATAATACATACATAGATAGAAATGAACTAAGCAAGTCACAAATAGTCTGAAAGCTTTCCCATTCCCTTGTCGGCGCTAAAACCTGTCATTACCCAATTATAAAAATTCAATAATGTCAGATAAGTAAATCTCACACTATCTAGTACACCTGTATTAATCAAATGCATAATAATCAAAGAGATTAAACGAAAATATATTCCAAAGAAAATCGTGAATCAATCACGTTTTTGTTATCCGACCACAATCAAATGACGTCTTTCAAAAGTGGTAAGTAAACAATAATAAGGACTCATGCCCAAAAAGGATTACCAAACGATTCTTGTTCCTCTAAACTATGGGAGTATGATCTGGTTCAATGTGTTCACATGATAACCACGTGATGCAAAATATCAATGACTCTTGCTCCTCAAGCATAATATACATCAGGCTGCGGATCTACACTTGGTCAAGCACAAGAATGCGGAGTCCAGTAAGTAAAAGTCAGTAGGATCTAAATAGTAATTCAAAATAAATAAAGCAGTCTAAAAGTCATGCATATAGAAAGAAAGCTATATGGAATGCATGATAATAAGACTGTAAAAATGAAAGTACAACGAGAATTACGTGTCAAAGGAAACAATAGAGAGGTGCCCAAGTAGTCCAAAACCACGAGCGCGGGTGCCACAGGGTCGGGGTCATAGAGTCACGACAATGCCAAGCAGACTCGGGTCCTAGGACGCGGCGTCGCCTGCTTTACCTAGACCGTCTCGAATGAGGGATATCAATGGTGCCCTGGATAAAACATTTCTCATTTCAACCAATTACTCAAGTGACTCGAGGTCATGGCCTTGGTTGCAAGTCGGTAACCACTCCGATCAGAGACACTCGCATGACTCACTTGGCCCTCGAACGCTCAAAGGTGGGTGGGAATTCCAAGAAAGGGACACGATACAATATCAATAAAATATAAGCTCAAATTAACTACTGCGCATTTCCTAGCTGGTTTTACTTACCTCAAGCAATCACAAAATTGTCCTCAAACGTCCCGCTCACTCCTGGAGATGCGCACCCGACTATGGTCTCCTAAGTTCATGGTGTCCAATTATACCATTTTAATTATTTTGGAGTCAGATTAAGTGAATTTATAATATGGGACCACATTTTTTAATTTTATTTCAAAAAAGTTTAATTTTTAGCACACTTTTCGAATTATATCGGGGTGCCAAACACCCGAAAAAGCCTTCAAACTCATTTTTAGCTTTTTCCTAATTTTTCATATTTTCCTGGAATTGTTTGAATTTTTCCATAAATTTTTATCTATTTTTCTTTATTTTCTGTAATTTATTTTATTAAAAAATCAGTTTAATTTAATTTAATTTTAATTATTATTTTATTAATGGGGCGGACCCGGGTCGACCCGGCCTGCCAGTTCTCGGTCGAACCCGGTCGACCCGACGGTCGGCCCAAATGGGACTGGTCGGTCCAACCGGTCGGTTCCTCATCCCCAACCCGACTGTTCTACAGGGTCGGAGTCCGGGTCGACCCAACCCGTTCTACATGGGTCAACCCGGGTCAGGGTTGGCCCGACCCGACCCACTCGGGCCTGGGTCGGCCCGACCCGACCCACTCAGGCCTAGGTCGGTCCGACCCAGCCCATATGCCCTCCCTCATGTTCGTTGAACGAACAGAGAGCAATTTTGCTCTCTGTTCGTTCAACATATTGATTTTTTTAAAACATCAACAACAACAACATTATCTACAACTTCTTAACAACAACCCAACACGAACCCACCACCATTAAATTTCCAAAAATTCTCCTAAAATTTCAACAAAATAATCACTCACCTCAATTTAGGAAGGTTGCCGCGGAGGTCGCCACAAGGGAGAAACTTTGTGAGAGAGATGGTGATATCGTGGAGGTGTGAGGAGAGCTTGGTGGTGGAGATTTGGTGAGGGAGAAAAATGAGGAGGAGGGTGTGAGGAAGAAGATGAAATCGTTGGAGAGAGAGAGAGGAGAGAAAAATTATTGGTTTTGTTTGGGAATGGGAGAGAAAAAAAAGGGATGGGTTCAAGTATGGTGATTTGATTGGTGATGTGATGGGATGTGTGATGTGACAATTAAATCCCAGACTGCCCCATACACCCGAGTAACGCGCACACCGAGACGTCGTACACTCTCATTACTACGCGCGCACATTACGACCAATAAAAATATTAATTGGTGAGATGCGAATTAATCAATAATACGACAATTTAACACGCCTGCATCACACCAAAAATAACTATTTATACCTCGATTGGCGTGCCCTGGACTTATCGATTGTGTCCACGTGGGTCCGAGCAACGGGTTCTAATCTCGGTGTCGACTCTCGAGGGTTGACCGAGTCCACATCACGACAGGTCCAAGTCACCAACCTGAGATGCCAAGTGGCACGGGTTAAATTTTTAGGGTCGTTATATTCTTCCCAACTAATCAGAATTTCGTCATCGAAATTAAAATAGCTTGGAGTAAGACTTACCAGAATCAAAGTAGATATGGAAAGTTTTCGCGCATATAAGACTCTAGTTCCCAAGTCAGCTCCTCGTCCCTGTGATGATGCCATCTAACGAGGACTGACGAGATATTCTTATTCCGCAGTATCTTCATCTGACGGTCCAAAATTTGAATAGGCTGCTCCTCGTATGTGATGTCCTCCCTCAGATCTATCTGACTCAAATCCACTATTGGTCCTACGCCTCCTCTCGACCTATCCAACCGAAGCATCAAAATATGAAATACAGGGTGGATCGCGGCTAACTGAGGCGGTAACTCTAACTCATATGCAACCTTGTCGACTCTCCTCTTGACCTTGAAAGGACCAATGAATCTCGACGCGAGTTTTCCTTTGATTCCGAATCCCCTGTGACCCTTCAAAGGCAAGACTTTCAAGTACACATAGGTCCCTCATCATACTTTAACTCACAATGGTTCTTGTAGTAATATTTCTTTTAATCTCTCTTGCTCACCCTTCAGACGTAATCTAATTTGTCGTATCTTCTCTGTGTGATCTACCACAATCTCTGGCCCAATAACTACCACATCCTTGGGCTCTGCCCAACATGATGGAGATCTGCATGGCCTACTGTAAAGTGCCTCAAACGGTGTCATCCCAATAGTGACATGATAACTGTTATTATAAGCAAACTAACACAGATGAAGATACTATTCCCATGATCCACCGTACTCTAACACACACATCCACAACATATCTTCGAGAATCTGAATCAGCCTCTCTGACTGTCCTTCAGTCTGTGTATGATAGGTTGTACTGAGATCCAACCGTGTGCCGAATTGTACTAGCATGCTCTACCAAATCTAATATGTAAATTGTGGCCCTCTGTCTGATACAATCGATAACGGAACGCCATGTAGTCGAACAATCTCCCGCTCGTACAAATTCACCAACCTATCCACCCGATGTGTCGTAGAGATCGGTAAGAAGTGCGCCAGACTTCGTCAACCTGTCCACAATCACCCAGATATTATCATGTTCGCACTGAGATCGAGGTAGCCCACTGACGAAATCCATTGCAATATACTCCCACTTCCACCGAGGAATGAGAAGTGGCTGTAATAACCCACCGGGCCTCCGATGCTCAGCCTTAATTCGTTGGCATACCTCACACACTTGAACGTAATCAGAAACAGTGGTCTTCATCCCCGGCAACCAGAAAAGATGACGCACTTCAGCATACATCTTGGTCCGACCCGGATGAACTGTAAAACGTGGGCGGTGAGCATCATCAAGTATCTCATCTCGTAACTTATCCACTGATGGAATCCACGGTCGACCTCTAAATCTCAGGCATGAGTCTGTCGACTGACTCCAATCTGGATGATCCGGACTCTGAGCAAACTCCAAGAACCTCTAGGTACTGCTCATCTGCTTGCTGACCTTCAAGTACACTATGAATCGACACTGTATGAGTCCTCATCTAGCCCACAAATCAACACTATGGTACTAGTCGGTATATCAACTGAATTCATCAACTTGGCTGCCTCGAGTAGCCCATGTTCGTGTGTCATGTGGCAAGTCACTATCTCTAGATCTGCTCCTCTCCGGCTTAATGCATCTGCTACAACATTTGCCTTCCTCGGGTGATACTCCAAAGAGAAATCATAATCTTTAAGGAACTTTAGCCAACGCCTCTGTCTCACATTCAACTCATTTTGAGTAAAGAGGTACTTCAAACTCTTATGGTCAGTAAAGAGTGCGAATCTCTCTCCGTAGAGATACTGACGCCAAATCTTCAATGCAAAAACCACTGCCGCTAACTCCAAGTCGTGAGTAGGGTAATTCTTCTCATGAATCTTCAGCTTTCTCGGGAGGCGTAAGCTATCACTTTACCGTTCTGCATTAAAACACAACTCAAACCAACTTTAGAAGCATCCGTATTCACCTCAAAACCCTTTCCTGACTATGGTAGTACCAATATTGGCGCAGTCGTTAATCATTTCTTCAGAGTCTGGAAAGCCTGCTCACAACTGTGATTCCACTGAAATTTGATTTCCTTCTTCGTTAACAGTGTCATCGGCGCATCAATCTTGGAAAAATCTCGAACTTAGTTGGGTTAATCGATCACTGCTCTAATCTTAGTGGGGTCCACTGACACTCCACTGGCTCCGATAATATGCCCAAGAAATCCAACTTCAGTAAGCCAAAACTCGCACTTACTGAACTTAGCCTACAGTCTCTGCTCCCTCAAAGTCTGTAAGACAGTCTGGAGGTGTCCCTCGTGATCCTCATGAGTTCTGGAATAGATAAGAATGTCGTCGATGAACACTATCACAAATCCATCCAAACACTCTCCAAATACTCGATGCATAAGATCCATGAACATTGCTGGGGCATTCGTCAGCCTAAACGGCATGACGATAAATTGGTAGTGCCCATATCTCGTGAGGAAAGCAGTCTTCTCCCTATCCTCATCTCAAATCCTCAACTAGTGGTATCCCGACCTCAAATCAATCTTAGAGAACCAATGTACCCATGTCAGCTGATCGAACAAGTCATCAATGCGTGGGAGTGGATATTTGTTCTTCACTATGACTCGGTTGAGCTGTCGATAGTCAATGCAAAGTCTCAAACTGTCATCTTTCTTTTTGACAAACAATACTGGTGCACCCAAAGGTGACATGCTCGGACGTATGAGTCTCAACTCTAACAACTCATCTAGCTGGGTCCTCAGCTCTTCCAACTCTTTAGGAGCCATCCTGTACGGCGGAATCGAAATGGGTTTGGTCCGCGGGACCAAATCTATGATGAAATAGATCTCTCTGGGTGGTGGTAATCATGGTAGCTCAGCAGGAAAAACATCCGAAAACTTGCATACAACAGGCACCTCCTCTATCTTCGCCTCAACTCTCTCGGTCGTACTCAAAACACTAACAAATGTGTCGAGATCTGAACTCGTTGCTACTCTAGCTCGGGTGATCGGCAATGTTGTCGAAGTCCCCTGAAAACTAAACTCTGCTCGATCTGGAAGCCGAAACGTAACCACCTTGCTGAAACATTCAAGTTGTGTGTGGTACGCGGCTAACCAATCCATGCCTAATAAGGCATCAAACTCTAGGAACTCTAATACTCTCAAGTCTGCAAGCATATCTTGCCCCTCTATCTCAACTGAGTAGTCAACACATAATAAGTTCGGACATATCTTGTCCCTAGCAGCCATGCTGAGGATCAAGGGTCGCTTTAGCCTAATAGGTTTCAATCCTAACTCATCAAGCATACAACCCGAAATAGAAAATATTGTAGAACCCGAATCAATCATAGTATGCATAAATCGACTACAAATGAAAATCATACCCTCGATATGGTTACGAGTGGCAGCTGGATCCGGTGCAACGATGGCATGAACTTGCTCTCTACGCTGCTGTGGTTGAGCTCGCCTAGTAGTGGACATGTAATGACGAAGTGACTTGTCTGTCCACACTCAAAACATGCTCGATGTAGTCCCGCCCTGGTGTAATCTGCTGTCCCTGTCCCTGCATCTGACTGGACCTCTATCCTGTCCCTGGTCATATCTATGTCCCTGACCATGTCCGTACCTCTGCCCCTAACCACCGCATCTGCCTTTACCGTCAGTCCGCTGATACTACTGTGGTGGCCCTGATTGTGCTGGCTGCTGTGGTATATTGGCATAACTTCGTGACAAAACAGATGGTACTGGCGCGGTGCGCGCTGGATGAGATGGTGGCGCCACGGATCCTATACTCTAAGCACTGTCATCTCTCAACTTGAACGGTCGGTGTCTCTTCCCTCTCCTATCACCACCTGACATATAATCCGATTGTGCTGGTACCGGTGCTGGGATGATCTCATCAGGGTGTGTGCTTAGGTACGCCTCTCTGTCCAGGCTCCTCTCATATGCCGCCTGTAAACTCCCTGGCTCTGTAGTCACCACGGTGCCTCCGATATCCCTCAACAGACCCTCCATGAAATAGTGTGCTTGGTCGGCGTTTGTGTCAGCTATCCTTCCAGCATAATCTAACAATTGCAAATACCTGCCTATATACTGCATCACCGACTCCCTAGTGTAATGTCGGATGCTCGGAAACTCGACTCTATTCTATTTCAGGAGCGAAGGTGGAAAGTACTTCTGACTAAATCGCCTCTTGAATTTTGCCCAATCCTTGGGCTTACCCTGGGTAGCCACCATACTGCGCCACCACGCATCGGCCACTCTAAACATCAGCCTTGACGATATACTCGGTCTAATATGCTCCGGTGTAGCTAGGATGTCATGTATATTCTCGTGGCTCTTCACAAACTTCTCTGCCACCTCAGGATTTGTGCCCCCGTAAAACTCAGCTGGTATATGTCTCTGGAACTCTCGTAACTGTCTCGCCTCAGCTGTCGCCCCAGTGCTCATCTCTATGGGCGAAGTCGGCGTGGTCTCCGCCGGTACAGGTGGTGCGGGCAATACCGTCTCAGTCTGAACTGATACTATCTCAGCTATAATGGATGGTGTCGGTACGACGAGAGGCGTTAAAGTGGCCTGTACGGTAGGCGCACTCCTCTCCTTAACGGTGGGCACTGTCGACGAAGATGGTGCTGGTGTAGCCGTGATCTATGCCTTGAGTATCCTAAGGATCTCGTCCAATTGCAGATCCGGAGATGTGAATCTCTGAGTCAATGACTGTACCTCCTCAATAATCGCGAATCGAGGACCTGCTGCCCCACTATCATCACTCGAACCAGGATGATCTGCCATCATGATCCGCAATAGCAAGTGAGTCTCTAATCAACGTATAGTTACCGGTATAGTATAGTACAATACAATAATTATCATATATAGGATCCAAGTTTTAATTTTTCCCAACTCTCCTCACTTGCTAACTAAGACTCTAAGTCAGGATCATAGGGTTCCACTCAAAGTTCTAACCGTGTCCTAACTTTATTTTTAATTTGTGTCTTATATTGGTTGTGGGTTAATCAAGAGCTAGACGTAAAAACTTAGGCTCTGATACCAACCGTGACAACCCCAGTTTCCCACAAACTGGACCCCACCCGCCTAAGATCACGTGGACCCCCGAGCCGGTCTCGTAAGGTCAATGCAGGCCTAGTCCGCCTTCCGATCCATCCATATAAGTAAATTCATAATTTTAAGTCAAGTTATTTGTATTTTTTTCAAGTTTTACAAGTTAGCAGAAGCAATTAATACGTTAAATAACTCATAATAAAGTAGAAAAGTCGGACATCCTAAATGTGGAACCCTGTAAACATGTATATTCATGTATATATTGTGTAAAGTATTATAATTAAGCAAAAATGATATACAAGTCATGTGTATCTCTCAACCCAAACAAGTATCCCAAGTGTGATTACAATATATATAAGTAATTCAAAAAGTCAAAAACCTATAAAAGTGTGAGGAGGAGAGCCGCTCCGATATCCTCATAGTAGATTGCCAAGTTTCGGTGTCTTGCCCTTGCTCGCCTACGGATTCGCACTCGGTCAAACACAAGAATGCTGAGTCCAGTAAGTAAAAGCCAGTAGGATCTAAACAGTAATTCAAAATAAAATAATAAAATAAAGCAGTCTAAAAGTCATGCGGATAGAAAGAAAGCTATATGGAATGCATAAAATGAAAGTACAACGAAAATTGAGTGTCAAAGGAACAATAGAGAGGTGCTCAAGTAGTCCAAGACCACCGAGTGAAGGTGCCACAGGGTTGGGGTCATAGAGTCACGACAATGCCAAGCAGACTCGGGTCCTAGGACGTCGCGTCGCCTGCTGTACCTAGATCGTCGCAAATGAGGGATATCAACGGTGCCCCAGATAAAACACATCTCATTCCGACCAATTACTCATGTGGCTCGAGGTCATGGCCCCAGTTGCATGCCGGTAACCACTCCAATCAGAGACAATCGCATGACTCACTTGGCCCTCGAACACTCATAGGTGGGTAGGAATTCCAAGAAAGGGACACGATACAATATTAATAAAATATAAGCTCAAATGAACTACTGCACATTTCCTAGCTGGTTTTACTTACCTCAAGCAATCGCAAATCGTCCTAAAAAACGTCTCGCTCACGCCTCGAGATGCGCACCCGACTATGACCTCCTAAGTCCCTGGTGTCCAATTATACCATTTTAATTATTTTAGAGTCACATTAAGTGAATTTGTAATATGGGATCATAATTTGTAATTTTATTTCAAAAAAGTTTGATTTTTAGGACACTTTTTGAATTATATCGGGGTGCCAAACACTCGAAAAAGCCTCCAAACTCATTTGTTAGCTTTTTCCTAATTTTTCATATTTTTTGGAATCTTGTGAATTTTTCCATAATTTTTTACCTATTTTTATCTATTTTGTAATTTATTTTATTATAAAATCAGTTTAATTTAATAAAATCTTAATTATTATTTTATTAATGGGGCGGGCCCGGGTCGACCCGACCCGTTCCAGCCGGACCCGGGTGGACCCGACCGGTCCCAGGGACTGGTCGATCCAACCGGTTGGTTCCGAGTCGACCCGACCTATTCTACCCAGGTCGGGTTCGGGTTGAGCCGACCCGGGTCAAGGTCGGCCTAACTCGGCCCACTCGGGCCCGGGTTGGCCCGATCCGACCCACATGGGGGTAGCCAAGCCCGACCCGCGTGGCTACCCCCTCCCCCATGTTCGTTCAACAGATTGATTTTTTAAAAAAACATCAACAACAACAACATTATCTACTACTTCTTAACAACAATATCAACAACCCAACACCAACCCACCACCATTAAATTTCCAAAAATTCTCCTAAAAATTCAACAAAATAACCACTCACTTCGATTTAGGGAGGTTGCTGCAGAGGTCGCCACGAGGGAGAGACTTGTGAGAGAGATGGTGAGATCGTAGAGGTGTGAGGAGAGCTTGGTGGTGGAGATTTGGTGAGGGAGAAGAATGAGGGGGGAGGGTGTGAGGAAGAAGATGAAATCGTTGGAGAGAGAGAGGGAGAGAAAAATTATTGGTTTTGTTTGGGGAGGAGAGAGAAAAAACGAGGGATGGGTTAAAGTATGGTGCTTTGATTGGTAATGTGATGGGATGTGTGATGCGACAACTAAATATCAGATTACCCCATGCACCCGCGTTACGCACACACCGTGACGTTGTACACTCTCGTCACTACACGCGCACATTACGGCCAATAAAAATATTAATTGTTCGATGCGAATTAATTAATAATACGACAATTTAACACGCATGCATCACACCAAAAATAACTATTTATACCTCGATTGGTGTACCCTGGACTTATCGACTGTGTCCACGTGGGTCCAAGCTACGGGTCCTAATCTCGGTGTCGACTCCCGAAGGTTGACCGAGTGTGCCACATCACGACAAGTCTAGGTCACCAACATGAGATGCCACATGGCACGGGTTAAATTTTAGGGTCGTTACAATAATGTTCTATAACCTTGGTATAGTAAACACTATAAGGAGACTCAAATCGCCCTTATCCTCCCTACTCGTGTATCCATGTACAACAAATAATGCAATATCAAGGATCAATGCAATTTATACGAAAATATAATCATATAATGTAAATGTTACTATGAGATTTACTTAACCTTACAAACGCGATATCATAACTCCCTTGCACTCTGTATAGGTAAGCTAGTCCCCACAGGGTTCCAATTGTGATCCTACAATTAATTTGTAAGTCCGGTAAGATTCCATAACAATTCCACAAATATTTTCTAATTAGTTGCAGTTTACTTGACTCAATCGCGTCTCGAAACCCTTAAAATAATTCCAAAATAAATTCTTCAATTCCCGAATTTCATTTTTGAATCAAAATTATTGTTCAACATAAAAAATTACGTTGTCTAGGCTGAAATATAATTTTTTCAATTTATTATATACTTATTTGTCCTGCCACAACTCGAAACCCTAGAATCCCTCCAAATCAACCCTTCGGATGTCCAAATCCCAATTTTGAATCCAAATTCTGATTCACAATCAAAATTTAACCTAACCTAGGCTTTAAAATAATTTTCACAATTTTGAGCATTTTCGATCTCGTAACACACATTACGAGGCAAAATCGTCGATATAAATCCTCGAGAAAATCCCAAAATCTTGGATTTTATAAAAATCCCCAATTTTTATTAATTTGTCCGAAAATCCTATTTTTCCTAGTTTCTCCTAATTTTCAACATTTTTATTTAATTTTTCAGTTTTAAAAACCATTTTTTATATATTGAGGAGGGGTTTGACCCATGAACCAGACCCGGTCCGGTCTGGTCTGGGGTTCAAACCACATTCTTCTTCCTCCTTGGGACGAAACAGGAGCTTCCTTTTTCGTCCCAACAAATTTTATTTTCTATTTTGATTATTTCGGGTGCCCAGGTAGGGGAGCTCACGACTACTCCCCTCCCATCTTCCCCCATCTTCCTTCTTCTTTCTCCTTCCCATCCCCACTGTGTTTCTCTCTGTTTCGTTTTTTCAAACTGTGTGTTTTTTTTTCTTTTTGTTAAAAAAACCAAACCTCCTCATTTTCACCTATCTCACAGCCAACAACAATAATCAAACCCTCAATCACCTTTCTCAACTCAAAACCAGACCCTGCAATCACCAATCCATAAAATCAAAAATTTGATTTTTCATTTACCTTACCTTCCATCGCCACTGTCCACCATGACAATAACAAACACGGCTCTAAATCTTTGATCAAAAAGAAGTGACAAGGAAGAGAGGACGATGAGAGATGATGAAGAACAGTGGAAGGGACAATACACAATGAGGGAGATCAACATAGTCAATTGAATGTGAAGGATAGTGAAGAAGACGATGAAGAACAAACCTGCCATCTGTGATTTCGTTTTTAATTAAAAGGGGAAGAAAACAAAATGACCAAACTGCCCTCACCTTTTTATCCCTTCACATATAAATCAAATACCCTTTTGGGTAATTTGGCTATTTTTTAATTATTTTCATATTTATCTCCTCAATTTTATCCTAATTAAACCCCCAAAACTATCACAATTCTATCAAAAATTAGAAAATTTGCCGACACACTCCGAAACTCGTGGACAACCCATCTCGCACGCGACCCACGTCGGCTCGTTAAATCCATTTAAAGTTCAAAGCTCAAATTTTAAAACTTATGTACAATTATTTTTTGCGAAATTCGAAATGATAGTTTAGATCAACATTTCAAATTTCTCGAGACTCACTTCGACACGTATATCGAGACAAAACCCCGCAAAAATATCGAATTCAGTCAGTTAACTTGAATTTCACAAAATAACATAATATATAATACACAACACTAGGCACACGTCACACGATAATAAAATTAATTAAAAATCTCAATTTCACCGATTCTTAACTCCCGACTCGCGACTAAAATCATAATTAGTCTCCATTAATCTCGGATTAGCCATAATTACCGGTTTAAAAACTCCGAGATTTGATAATCTTCCCAACTAATAAGAATTTAATCCTCAAAATTAAAATTGAAACCAAATTTACATGGACTAGAAAAGATCCGAAAAATGCTCTCTTACATACGCCTTTCGTTCCCAGTGTTAACTCCGAATCATCGTGAAATTACCACCTAACCAAACACAAGTGGAATTTCTTTATTTTGAAGCTTTTGGATTTTCTTATCCACAATCAATATAGGTTGCTATTCATACGACACGTCACCCTGCAAATCAAACTGATTCCATTCAACTATATGATGTGAATTAGCTTCCTTCCACCGAGCATTGACACATGAAATACATTATGAACTTCGACTAATTAAGGTGGTAATGCAAATCTATAAGCAACCTTCGCAATCTGTTTCATAATCCTAAACTGTCCTATAAATTTGAGAGAGAACTTTCTTTTCAATCCAAACTTGTAATGACCTTTGCGAGGGGAGACTTTTGAATACACCTAAAATCCTTCGTTATATTCCATAACCCGACGATAGAGATCATAATAACTTTTGTGCCTTTCCTGAGCCGCTTTCAATCTTAGACGAATCTGATATACGACTTCACTGTGATCTCGAACCATCTGTGGGCCAAACTCCACCAAATCCTCCTGTTTAGCCGAACCGACAGGAGAACGATAAGGTATCCCATACAAAACCTCAACTGGAGCCACCTTGATACTCGATTGATCATTTTTATTATAAGAGAACTCATACAAAGGTATATACTCTTCCCATGAACTTCCAAATCCCATTACACAAGCCCTGAACATGTCATCTAACATATGGATCAATCTTTCAGTCTGACCATCCATTCGTGGATGAAATGCAATATTGAAATGAAATTGAGTGCCAAGTTGTTCCTTTATGCTCTACCATAACCCTAGTATGGACATAGTATCTCGATCAGAAACTATCATCAACGACACTCCAAACAAGCGAACCACCTCTCGCTCACACAACAAGCTCAGTTGTGTATAGGTATCCGAAATGAACATAAGAAGAAAATAAGCAGATTTTGTCAGTTCATCAATAATAATCCAGAGCGCATCATGTTTCCTCCGAGAATTAGGCAAATGAGTAACGAAATCCATCATAATATGTTCTCATTTCCTTTGTCGTATGGGAAGTGGCTGCAAGATACCCTCAGGTTTCCGCCAATCGGCCTTAATCTATTGGCAAATCTCACATCTCCTCACATAATCACCCACATCAGCTTTTATCCCTGGCCACCAATACAATCACTTCATATTATGATACACTTTGGTCCTGCCAGAATGAATGCTATATTTGGACCAATGAGATTCTCTCAATATCTCATCCCGAATCTCAGCCACCGATGGAATCCAAAGTATACATCTAAGCCTCAAACTCGATCCGTGCTCTCAGCCCAATTAGGATTATTACAGTCATCAACAAACCCCTTAAAATTTTCATAATCCACATCACTTTGTTAATATTCTATCACTTTTTGAATAGTGACAGTTTGTACTCTAAGCTGAGTATAAACTGGTTCATCATCAACCTCAGGAACCTCCGACAAAGTCATAGCGATGACTTTTTCGAATAACTCATACTTATAAGTCAATTGACTAGCTGCATGCAATGTTTTAGCAATCGTCCTGCTCAGTGCATCAGCAACGACATTAGCTTTACCCGAATTGTATTCAAGACTAAAATTAAAGTCTTTCAAGTGCTCAAACCATCGTCATTGTCTCATATTCAGCTATTTCTTAAAGAAAAAATACTTCAGACTTTTATGATATGAAAATAATGTGAGGCTTTCTCCGTATAAATAACGTATATACAGCTTCAAAAGCAAACACAAGTGCTGCTAATTCCAAATCAGGAACATGATAATTCTTCTTGTGAGTCATTAACTGTCAAGAAGCATAAACAATCACCCAGCCATTCTATATTAACACACAACTCAATCCCACTTTCAATGCATCAGTATAAATTGTTAGCCTTTTCCTCGATTCAGGCAATACAAAAACTGGTGTTGAAGTCAAACACTTCATCAATTCCCAAAATGTAGCATCGCATTCTTTTGACTAAACAAATGGAACATTTTTTAGGTTAATTTAGTAATTGACGTATCTATCTTAAAAATATCTTTAACAAATCTAAGATAATAGCCAACCAAACCCAAAAAACTTTATATCTCTATCATTGTATTAAGTTACGGCGAACCAATGATAGCCTCAATCTTGGTTGGATCCACCAAAATTCCTTTTGTACATACCACATGACCTAAAAACTTCTCATCGGACAATTAAAACTCATATTTGCTAAATTTGACATACAAACTATGATTTCTAAAAGTTTGAAGAATAACTTTAAGATGTTGTTTATGATCCTTACGCGTCTTAGAGTATGTCAAGATATCATGAATGAAGACTATCACAAAGTGATCCAAATATGGCCTCAACACTCTTTGCATCAAATCCATAAACATCGTCGGAGCATTAGTCAACCCAAATGCCATAACAACAAACTCAAAATGACTATATCTGGTATTGAATGCAATATTCTGCACATTATTTTTTCGAACTTTCAACTGATGACAGCCAAAACAAATATCAATCTTAGAAAAGAATTTGACACCATTCAGTTGATCAAACAAATCTCGTGCAATAGATATTTATTTCGAATAGAGACCCTGTTCAATTTTCTATAATCAATGCAAAGCTTTAAACTACCATCATTTTTTCATAAAAGGACTAGTACGCCCCACGACGACATACTCCGATGAATAAACCCATTCATCTAGCAACTCCTCCAATTTAATTTCAGGTCTTGCTTTGTACTAATAGTTTCGACAAGAGTTTTCATTTCTTCCCTAGTTGCATGCCTACCTCTAGTCAAAGGTAACCAAAACGATGTTTCAGTGTATATAATATCGAAGAACCCGAAGTATATAAAAAACACCGTCTTATGGAAACAATCCAATTGTGTACGATAAGCCGCTAGCCAATCCATTATCAATAACACATCAAACTCTCGAAACTCTAACACATAGATCAATGATCATCTCGTGTCCTGAGATCTCAACAACACATTTCTCACACATAAAGTGAGGATCCACCTTATCCCTAATTATCGTGTTGAGAATAAGATGAATATGGACTCGCACTGGAGTTAACCTTAACTCAATCACGCTACAACCACAAACTGAAATCGTACTTTCAAAAAAATTATGATTTGCATTTGAATCTCGTTTAGTTACCACCTGAACACTTTCCTTGTTATGTTGTTGAGTTTGTGACACATAGGAGGATTCTTACAAAAGTTGTGAACACACACTCTTATAATGTCTTTTCTTTCCATATCCAACACACGTAACTTCACTCGAATTCCAAAGACAATCTCGGCTGATGTGTTCTTCCCACACCCAAAACATATAACTGTAGGTTTACTACCTACTGAAGATTCCTAACTAGTTGTCGATCGCTGACTCAAGGCCTGTCCCTGAGATCCTCAATCCTTACCTCTACTCCTTTGTGAATGAGGTATACCTCTGCAACCTGAAAGCTGAAAAGACTACGATCGAGTATATCCTAAGTTGGTCGATGTCATCTCAGATGGTCTACTAGTTGTACTCGGAAAAGGATTATGATGTACATATGATGGGACGACAATTATCGTTAGTGAGAATGATGGTTTTCCACTCTTTTCTTTCTTTCGAGACTTTAGATCAAACCTGGACGTAAACCTATTGTCTTACCTTCAGAACCTGAACCCTGTCCAGACTCCACAACATCATGATATTGTCATGATTCGCGCTAAAAAGTCCATGTAGTCTCATAAACTCTGGCCCTATCTTATACCTCTCACAGAGTATTCTCTTTAGTTGTCGATATAATGGTACCAAAAACTTCCTACCTTTCCTCCCGTGACATTTTAATATCCATGAATGAGTCAGAATGAACCAGAACTACAACAACCGGTTCAACTTCGGGATGAACTGTAGAGGTAGCCTGCTCCTCTTGAGCGACTAGAGTAACATTACCCCACCTAATTAGGGCATTTGATATCCATCCTATATTACCTTAATCCCATGTAATCTAGCAACCTAAAACTCACCATCAATACATAATTTAAAATCAATTCAAAGTAATTATCAATTATAATTTTTTATCAACCACAAAGGATTCTAAAGTAAATCTTAAACCTTAAAGTTTTTTAGATTAATTAAATACTCCTCAAAATTTTCGTAAAACTTTTTGTCATCACCTTCTCTCGTTTCTAAGCCTACACCGAAAAACTCGGCCTTCAAAAATCTTCAACAAAACATGCTAAGCTTGGTGGAAATGACGAAGGACTCACAATTTAACCCATAACAATAGATATCGCATCATCTGAATGTATATTCATTTTAGCCTAATTTAAAAAATCAAAAACCTTAAACTAGCATTACCTTAGCTCCATAATATTCCAATTTGTCCCAAAACCATTCCAATAATTCCAAAAGAGATCATAACAGCACACGAAAAAATCCATTTATACAATATATTATATTCAAAAAAATACATACATAGAGAGAAAGGAACTGAGCAAGTCACAAAAAGTCGGAAAGCTTTCCCTTTCCAATGTCGCGGCTAAAACCTGTCATTACCCAATTATAAAAATTCAATAATGTCCGATAAGTAAATCCCACACTATCCAGTACACCTGTATTAATCAAATGCATAATAATCCAAGAGATTAAACAAAAAATATACTCCAAAGAAGATCGTGAATCAATCCCGTTTTTGTTATCCGACCACAATCAAATGACGTCTTTCAAAAGTGGTAAGTAAACAGTAATAAGGACTCGTGCACAAAAAGGATTACCAAACGATTCTTGTTCCTCTAAACTATAGGAGTATGATCTGGTTCAATGTGTTCACATGATAACCACTTGATGCAAAGTATCAGTGACTCTTGCCCCTCAAGCATAATATAGTGTTCTACAACCACGATATAGTAAACACTATAAGGAGACTCGAATTGCCTTTATCCTCCCCACCCGTGTATGCATGTACAACGAATAATGCAATATCAAGGATCAATGCAATTTTCACGAAAATATAATCATACAATGTAAAGGTTACTCAAGGATCAAGGAGACTCAAATTGCCCTTATCCTCCCTTGCAATCCGTGTAGGTAAGCTAGTCCCTACAGGGTTCCTATTGTGATCCTACAATTAATTTGTACGTCCGGTAAGATTCCATAACTATTCCACAATTGTTTTCCAATTAGTTGCAGTTTACTTGACCCAATCGCGTCCTGAAACCCTTAAAATACTTCCAAGATAAACTCTCCAATGCTCGGATTTAATTTTTGACTCAAAATTATTGTTCGGCATCGAAAATTACATTGTCTAGGCTTAAATGTAATTTTTTCAATGTATTATATATTTATTGATCCTGTCATAACCCGAAAACCCTAGAATCCCTCCAAATCAATACCTTGGATGTCCGAATCCTAATGTTGACTCCAATTGTGATTCATAATCGAAATTTAACTTAGACTAGGATTTAAAATAATTTTCACAATTTTAGACATTCTCGATCTCGTACACGCATTACGAGGCAAAATCCTCAAAAAAATCCCCAAATTCTCTATTTTCATAAAAATTTTCAATTTCTAGTAATTTTTCCAAAAATCCCATTTTCATAATTTCTCCTAATTTCCAGCATTTTTATTTAATTTTTCAGTTTTAAAAACCATTTTTTTATATATTGAGGAGGGGTTTAACCCTGAATAGGACCAGTCCGGTTCAGTTGAACCGGACCCGGTTAAGTCTGGTCAGGGTTCAAACCCCCTGTTTCGTCCCTACAATTTTCTTATTTGATTATTTAGGGTGCCCAACCCCAATGGGGCTGGGAGCTCCCCCCGCCATCTTCCCCCTTCCTTCTCCTCCTTTCTCGTTCCCACTTCGTTTCTCTCTGTTTCAATTTTTCAAACTGTGTGCGTGTTTTTCTTTTTTTTTTTTAAATCAAACATCCTCATCTTCACCTATCTCACAGCCAACAACAATAATCAAACCCTCAATCACCTTTCTCAACTCAAAACCAGTCCCCACAGTCACCAATCCATAAAATAAAAAAATTGATTTTTCATTAACCTTACCTTCCATCACCAAACAACAACTACATCTCTCAATCTTTGATCAAAACGAAGTGACAAGGAAAAGAGACCGATGAGAGATTATAAAGAACAGTGGAAGGGACGATACACATTGAGGGAGATCAACATAGTCGATCGAATGTAAAGGATAGTGAAGTAGACGATGAAGAACAAACCTCCCTTCTGTGATTTCATTTTTAATTAAAAGGGAGAGAAAGCAAAATGACTAAACTGCCCTCCCTTTTTATCCCTTCACATATAAATCAAATACCCTTTTGGTTAATTCGACCATTTTTAATTATTCTCATGCTTATATCCTCAACTTTTGTCCAAATTAAACCTCGAAAACTACCCCAATTCTATTAAAAATTAGAAAATTTACCAACACCCTCTGAAACTCTCGGACAACCCATCTCGCATGCAATTCGAGGTGTTGGACCCACGTTGACTCGTTAAACCTATTTAAAGTTCAAAACTCGAATTTTAAAACTTATATACAATTATTTTTTGCGAAATTCGAAACGATATTTTGGGTCAACATTTTAAATTTCTCGACTCACCTTGACATGTATCTCGAGGCAAAACCTCGCGAAATTTTGAATTCAGTCAGTTAAATTGAATTTTGCAAAGTAACATAATATAAAATACACAACACTAGGCACACGCCACATAATAATAAAATAAATTAAAATCTCAATTTCACTAGTCCTTAACTCCTAACTTGCGACCAAAACCATAATTAGTCTCCGTTAATCATAGATTAACAATAATTACTAGTTTAAAAATTTCAGGATTTGACAGAGGCAGTTGCTGATCTTCTCTTTGCCCGGTCTGCTACTTGATGGATAAACACCCACCGTCATAAAATGGATAGTCAGTACAAGAAAGTATAAAGTAATACTGACAGACATTTATCCACATTTCCAACTATACAACAAGTATATGAAAGCATAACAATAACAATTATGCTGAAAAAGAATCATCCTAAAAGATACTTCAATTAAATAGTATGAAGCTTACATACGACTAAGCAATAATGATCTAAGGTCGGTCGACCGTGAGTTGCATCATGTAAGCCTTATTCCATTATTTAGGACGTAATCAATCTCATGAATGCATTTACATCTTTACAAATTCCCATCACATAAATAAATACTTATAAGTGCCCCTAACACGTGTTGTATACTTGTCAACAATCCCGAGTTCCATACCCTATGTGTTGCACAAGCTAGTGGTGAGATCTCGACAACCCCAAAAATCTAGTGACTCAGTGTGTCGTGCTCATCTCTATCATATCATGGTCTTAGATACAAGAACTACTTTCATAATTCAAAGAATGAAATAGTTTAGGAATCCAAAAATGTAATTGCATAACTAATGCACAAATCAAAATGGATTTTCAAGACCATAATTCACCTACCTAATAGCACGCTATTTCTTTTGACCAAGTTCCTCATCAACCAAGAAAGACGTAGCACATGATTTGGACTCAATTAAACTACTTAAACAACAAACAATGTCATGATTACAAACTCATGAAATGAGATAGACCAACTAAGTCACGATATCTAGAATACAATGGATAAATCAGTCCAAATGACTATAAATGGAAAGCATAATAGGAAAGAAATGGAAATAAATATCATAATTAATTTACTTACAATCCACACAAATTTTCTAGCTTAACCGGTCCCCCGACACCTTAAAATGCATACCCGAACCTTCGAGACTCTTCCTTAGGTTCTTGATATCATTAGATATGTTTTGAAGTATTTTTCATATAGTTTTATATAGGTTTAAGCTAAGTTAAAAGTTTTTAAAGTCTTATGAATATTGCTGAAATTATGCTGTCGAGAGCACTTAGCACGCTAGGTAACATGTCTAGTGCGCTAGAGACCTGCTTAGCGCGCTACCCATATTCCTTAGCGCGTTACACGCAGGTAGCGCGTGCTAGCTAGCATAGCCATCCCCAAAGCCTTAGATCTCTATTCTCCTCCACCAGAGACCCAACACATCCTCCACAACCATAAGAACAACTTACACTTCATATATAATCATTAAATCATCAATTTTCACAAATTGTTACAAAATGGTAGTGTACACTAGCTTACCTAGTTGTAAATCACCTTAATCTTGATCAATCCTTCACAAATTCACCAACATCTTTTTCACAAATCTCTGTTTTCTTTTCCCAGATCTCCTCATCTCTCTTTAGATCAAATAACAACTGATTTGCATGCTTATCTCATCTTATATAAATATATATCATCTTATATATATAAAGGAAAGGTTAAGTTATAGCCATTGATCTTTATGTGTACATCCATCTCAAGGCTAATCTAATGGCTCACATCATGATTTACAATCCACTAAATCTCCACTAACTTATCCTTAATAACACATATTCATTTGGTTTTGTGATGTCTCCACACATATCTCGAGGAACATCTATGACTAATATTTTATCTTTCTAACTTAAGCCTTGATTAATGTAAATCAAACTATAGCCACTCAAATCAACTATATAAGCCACATTTAACTTAATTTAGCTTACCACATCACTCTCTACCTCGATCCTACATCGACATGCATCTCGAGGTGCAAGCCATTCACGTCTCGACATCTATACATATGTAAGAGTGACTTAGTAGTCGACACATATACAATACACAAGGAATACATCACAACAAATCTAATATATACCTCGATCACATGCCTCGGTTAGTGTATATATGTCGATGGGGTCTCACGTCACGGGTCAATGATCCTGATGAAGGAATTAAACTAGGATTAGGAATTTGGGCCGTGACAAATCTTCCCAACTAATAAAAATCTCACCCCCGAAATTAAGACCCAAGTTAAAGTTATACCTGACTCAAAAAGGTACTGAAACATATCTCACATATAGTCTTCCCGCTCCCAAGTGAGTTTCGAGTCACCATGGAACTTCAATGTAATTAACACCTTTGGGATAGACTTGCCTCTCAACTGCTGTACCGTACAGTCTAGTATTTGTATTTGTTGCTCCTCGTAAGTAACATCCTCACTCAAGTCAATCTGGCTCAAGTCAACCATCAGTCGTACTCCTGGCTTCGATTTAACCAGTCGAAGCATAAAGATATGAAAGACTAGATGTGTCTCTACCATTTATGGAGGTAACTCAAGCTCATAAGCAACCTTCCTTGTAACGACCCATAATTTACTAATAGTAAATTAATCTCTAATCAGGGTTACCGTCCTGTGACGTGTTTGAGAGTGGGTATACAGTCTTAATACTCAGCGTGAGGACCAAAAGAAATGATAGATTTGATGTGGTGCATTTCTAGTGTAATGTATATGCGTAGACTTATTAAGTTGCTCCTACTTGTATATACTTGTCGAGACGTAAGCGAGGATACGCCTCGAGATGCTTGTCTGTGTATGACCGGGGTAGAGAGTGATATATGATGAGTCATTAATTTAATTTTATACACACATTAGTGTAGCCAATGTATCTATTAATATAAGCCTATATCATTTATAAAATGAATAAAAAAATAGAAAGCTTAAAGTTGTGAAATAAATCCTACACACATAGATGCGCCTCGAGATGTGTGCCATAACTAATTTTATAGGATCATGTGTGAGAACTTTGTGTTAGCTAGGATGAATTAGTGGAGAGGTAGAACTTAATAAGGACCATTGGATGCACCTAGTGATGTAGAAAACACATCAATAGGAACTAAAAACTATAAAAAATACACTTAGTGTCTTTTTCTTCATTTGCATGCTTTGAAACAAAAGAAATTTTGAGTTGATTGTTGGCTGAGATTACTCAATTAAGGCTACAAAGTGAAGGAGATTCATCAACTAATCGATAAACAAGAGCTAGGAATCCACGACAACTTTAGATAATGTTTTGAACTCATCAATGCACTCAAAATTCATGGATTTGAGCATGAATCAAAAGGCTCTAGGCATAGTCCATTTCAAAGTGTTATTTATGTTGCTTATAATCAAATTTAGTCATTGATTTGGATATTAAGTTCTAAATTTTCAAATTTGAGGGTTTTAGCCAAAGTTGGAGTTTTAAGCATGAAACTAATTATTTTGCTAAATTCAGGTTTATAAATGTACATGTTTTCAAAATTAAACCTCATATTTGTATTCCTTACGTGATTCTAATAAGTTTGCTAATTACGTGATTCTAATAAGTTTGCTAAAAAGAAGTTCAAAAATTGAGTTTGTTTTGATAAAGTTATGAAATTATAAAATTCATGGAGTTTTTGAGTTTTTATGTCAAAATGCATGTTTAATTTCAATGGTATGATGTATATTATTGATTAAATTATTCATCCATGTTGTTTTTACAATGGTTGTATCCCATTGTGGGAGTTTTAGATGATGTGGATGACCTATGTGGGATTTTGGGTCAAAGACCTCAAATCCCGATCTACAAAAATGCAGATGTTATCTCATTAGTGCGCTAATGAGACTAACTAGCACGCTAATTAGGTTGCAAGGAGGACAGTTTGACTAGTTTTAGTAAAATGGTCGTATCTCCCTCGTTTTAACTTCGTTTTCGATGTTATGCATATTGCTGGAAAGCTAAGAGAGAGAGGAACAACCTAAAACTGGTGGTTTTTAAAAACTTAAGTCATCTTCTTGGTTAAAAATGAGCTGAAAGTCAAGGTGTGTGCGTAGGGACAATTTTTGACTAGTGTTTTGAGCCGTTTTGGTTTCAATTAGTCTAACATTTAATAAGGGACTAGAACACACCTAATAAAACTTAAATTGTTACTATGAATATATGAGATGATGTTGGGTGCGGGACGTGAGATTCGAGGTGAGCGACGCTTAGTTTAGTTTAGGATTGAGTGCATTTTAGATAAGTAAATTGATTGAGATATTTCTCACCATTTCATTCTTTTGTTATTGCTTCATTGAACTACTTTGTTTGTTGGATTTTTGGTGCTATAATTGGCATGCTTTATCTTATTATGTGATTGTTGTTAAATTATAATATGTGTGTTTAAGTTTATGATGTGGCTTGGGGTGTACGTGCTCATAGGGTATAAGATCCAGGGATGTCGGTATATTGATTAGTTAGTGTCATATACCTACTATATGAGGTTGATAAAATGATTAAGCGGTGACCAATTAGAGTAATACCGAAATACTATGTGTACTGACCTAATTACTATGAGTGCTATGAGCGAAATGATTAAGCGGTGACCAATTAGGGTAATACCAAATTACTATGAGTGCTAACCTATTACATGAGGTTGATAAGCCGTGTTTCACAACTAATATGGATAGTACCTACGTGCACTGCTAAATAAGTTATTACTTGAGGGCTATGTGATCAAAAGAGTAATATCGTGGCTAATGTGTTGGATACACTACTTACTGTACTTAGTTGATTTTAATGGTTTTGTTGATGTCACATTGTTTAATTATAATGTTTGGTGATGTGTTTGTGTTTTAGTGATTACTGTTGTGTAGTGAATGCATGTGTTGTCAAATGTGTTCCTGTTGTGTTTGAAAATGTAAATAAATGTCTCTCAATGTTACTTTCTACATTACTATACTCACCGTTCTTTTTATGACGGTGGGTGCAGATCCATCGAGTTACAGAGCAGGAAAGAGAAGATCGGCGACTACCTTTGAGCTATTAGAGTGCTGCTACTTCGATTTTTGTAGGTTTTTGGATATGGTATTACAAGACTTACTTTATGTCATTTATATACTTTTGGATTGTATATTTTGGTTGAGTGATAGTTTCTTGACTTGTCACTTGACTCGTTCACTAGTGTTATTATATTTTGATGTTTATATGCATGTGATGTTGTTTCCTAGTTTCCACACTTAGGATTTTTAAATAATTGTTTCTGCATAACTGTTAAGACTTTCGTTGGGTATTTTTAACTTAAAAAAGTTTAAATTAACTCTGAAACTCAATATTAATATGATCTGTGTATTACTTATCCTAAATGCGTTTAACGAGGAAAATATGACAAGAAGGTTGACTAATACGTAGTTCAGTCGTACGTGGCTGAGATTAGAGCTTAATTATGGGATTAGGCATGGCGGTGCCCTGTTTTAAAGAAGGGGCCATCACGTTTTCGACCCGTTTCTTGATATTGAAAGGCCCGATGAATCTCGATGCTAAGTTGCCTTTTAAACCAAATCTGTGAAGACCCTTCAAAGGAGAAACCTTCAAATACATAAAGGCTCTCACGATGTACGTAAGATCACTGCGATGCATGTCTGCATACTTCTTCTGCCTCTCTTGGGCCCCTTTAAGCTTCTGGCGAATCTGTCATACCTTCTTCGTGTGATCTACAAAAACTTCAGGCCCCGTTAACCCTCGACATCTGGCTAAGCCTAACATGATGGCGAGCGACACGGTCTGCCATATAAAGCCTCAAATGGTGGCATCTCAATGCTAGCCTGATAACTGTTGTTGTATGCAAACTCATACAACGGTAGGTACTCATCCCAAGATTCATTAAACTCAAGTACAAAAGCCTTGAGCATATCATTTTGAACCTGAATCAACCTCTCAATTTGCCCATCAGTTTGAGGGTGAAAAACTGTGCTAAACTGTAGGCGTGTACCATATTGCTCCTGCATACTCCGCCACATCCTGGACGTATACATAGCATTTTTGTCTGACCTGATAGTCGATGGTACCCCATGTACTCTGATAATCTCCATCTCGAACAATATGCTCAACTGGTTAAATGTGTAGTGAACTGCGACTGGTAAGAAATGACAACATCTTCTCACTTCCATTGTGGAGTGGGAAGCGGGTGTAATAACCCTCTAGGTCTACGATGCTCAGTCTTCACCTACAGGCAAATCCCATAGTGCCTAATGAACTCAGATATGTCCGCCATCATCCCAGGCCATCAGAAACGCCTCCTCATATTATGATACATCTTGATCCTGACCGGATGAACGGTGAACTGGGAACGATGTAAATCCTGAAGAATCTTATTTCTTTGCTCAACCACTGACGATATTCACATTATACCTTTGAACCTCAAACGCGCCTCGAGATACCTAACGACATAGGTCTAGGGTAGAGAGTGGTGTGATAAGTCCTAATTGAGTTAAAAGTGATTAGAGTAATTAATCCTATGTGCCTATGGTTGAAATAATATAGATGTGGCCTAAGTTAAGAAAATAAAACAAGGAGCATAGATATGCCTCGGGATACGTGTTATCAACATCATAATGTGACTTAAGTCAATGGGTGTGTTATCATGGATGGTGTAGTGGATTGTAGGACCAAGTTGTGAGCCATAAGGTTTTCCTAGAGGTGAGTGTGTAAACTAGATCAAGGTGTCATCATTTAACCTTACCACCATATAAGGATTGTTAGTGGGATTTACATGCAAATCATCTTCATCTCATTCAAAGAAAAAAAAAAAAGATCTAAAGTGAAAATCAACAACTTTGGTGAGAAATGCTGGTGAATTGGGAAGTGATGATTATGATTTAGGAATTCTACAACTAGGTAACCTAATCTACACCATTACTATGTATAATTTATCAAAATTGTAAGTTTTGATTCAGTTCTGGTTTTTCAGGAATTTTAGTGGACAAATGACTTTGTTTTCAAAATCTAACACCATATTTGGATTCCTCGTGAAATTCCACTAATTCTACCATAAAGAAGTTGTGGATAAGGATTTGTTTTTATTACGTTATGTAGTTTTGAAGTTGTAAGGCAAAATTAGAAATTCTGCATATTGTTGTTATGAACTACCCTATGTAATTTGGTCATAACTCTCTCATTTTCAATCGAAATGGACCCATTATAATAGATTTGAAAGTTAACTCAAAAGGGAACAACTTTTACCAACTGAAATATTTTATTATTCGAATGTTTTCATGTCTAAAAATCTTATCCAACTTTGATGATGGATCTGGAATTTTGAGTTCACAGTTTTGCTAATGTCCTGCTATTTTGAGCATAACTCACTCATTTCTTATTGGATTGAGCTCATCTTTTAGTATGATGTTCTAGGATATGTTTGTAGGCTTCAATAAAAAAAATCATGAATGCAAATCTAGCTGGAGCCGGTGAAGCCAGGTATGCTCGCATCATGGTGAAAGGCTCCATTAACTGCTGTCCCTGAGCAGTAATTGCGTCAGTCCAAAGCCGCAGACACAACATGCATCAAGCGGTAGAGGTCGAGATGCGCCGATACAAGGGTAGATTCAGACTGTGCTTACGGAGTGGAGGAGACTACCGACATGTGATAGATTTCATCAGGTTGGACATATCATTCATTAGTGCTTGTAGCCAGCGAGCTATCAATAGGCGACACCACGCCACAGGCCAGAGAGAGAACTCAAGTAGTGACACGATCAGACCCAAGGCGGTATGCTACCATACTGAAGGTAAGTTTATTTATTTAATACCTCACCGCGCATAGATTGTTTAATTTACACATAAAATTAGTTTATAATTGTTGACATATGGGAGAGTTGACGTTGGGATAGTCGAGGGTGATCCGACTTAGTCCATAATTTATAAATTGAGAATCTGATAAATATGAGTAGTGTTATCAAAATAAGAAACATCAAAAACTCCTCAGAAAGTTATGCTTAGCAAAATTACTTTTGAGTATTATGACCAAAGTGTCATATATAGTGATAATGTGTAGGTGACTGCTAATTGTGGACTTGCCTACTGAGATATGTGAACCCATGTTGAAGTGGTCAGTGGATCCTCCTATGGTAGTCGAGAAAGGCGGGCTTTAAGGCTGATATCATTTGAAATCTTGGCTAAGGTAATTACAAAATAAGTGAAAAGATAATTAAAGATGAGAATTGGGAACAAGTAAATTTTGAGGACGAGATTCCTATTAGTTGGGAAGATTGTAACGATCTAAATTTCAAATATCGGATTTAGTCCTAATTAATGATCACCGACAATGACGTAGCCCGAGAGCGGGTACACAGACCCAACACTCGGCATGAAGAAATAGTAATATTTTATTTCTGGTATGGTGGATGCTTAGTGAATTGTATATGTATGGACTTAGTAAGTCACTTTTACATGTATCAAGATGCTGAGACGCGAACAGGGACACACCTCGGAATGCGCACCGACATGGGTCTGGAGTAAAGAGTGATGTGATAAGTCCTAATTGAGTTAAAAGTGATTAGAGTAGTTAACCCAATGCGCCAATGGTTGAAATAATGTAGATGTGGCCTAAGTTAAGAAAATAAAGCATAGAGCATAGATATGCCTCGGGATACGTGTTATCACCATCACAGTGTGACTTAAGTCAATGGGTGTGTTATCATGGATGGTGTAGTGGATTGTAGGACTGTTACAGCTCCAGTTACTCATAAAATGGGCCATACCCGGCCTTAACCTACGCGGACCCCTGAATTAGCCTCCGTGAGGTCAACGCTAGCTTAGTCAGCCTTCCGATCTATCATTATCAGTTAATTCGTGATTTTAAGTTGAGTTATTAATATTTTTGCAAGTTTTACAAGTTAGCAAAAGTAATTAACTATGTAAATAACTCAATAATAAATTAAAGGAGTTGGACAATTTAAATGTGGAACCCTGTAAACATATCAAACCTGTATATCAAGTGAGTATTATAGAGAGTGTAAAAGCGATGGACAAGCCCTAAGTATTTCTCAACCAATCAAAGTATCCCAATTGTTACAAAACAATATATATATATATATATATATATATATATATATACATGAAACCAAAAACTTACAAATGTAAGTAAAGGAGGGCCGCTCCGATGTCCTCAGAGTAAATCACCAAGTACCGGCGCTTTGCTCTTGCTCGACTGCGGATATGCACTTGGTCAAACACAAGAATGACGATTCCGGATAAGTAAAATAAATAAAACAATCTAAAATTCATGCAGATAGAAAGAAATCTATAAGGAACGCATGATAATAAGACCGAACAATGAAAGTACAATAAGAAATGAGTGCCAAAAGAAGCAATAGAGAGGTGCCCAAGTAGTCCAAGACTACCGAGTGCGGGTGCCACAAGGTCAGGGTCATAGAGTCACGGCAACGCCAAGCAGACTCAGGTCCTAGGACGCAGTAGCGCCTGCTATTCCTAGACCGTCGCGAATGAAGATATCAACAGTGCCCAGGATAAAACACATTTCATCCCAACCAAACAATTTAGTGAATTGAGGTCATGGCTCTGGTATGTGACGGCCCCAAATCCCGTGACAACCCTGAGCACCGCCATGTCGCATTACATATCACCAAGCATTGCCACGTCATGGCCTGCTTATGTATGACGCCCTGCGACCTAACTGGTTGTTTACACGTTTCCAACTAACACTAGCTTAATCAATTATTCTTCATATGATTACTAATGAATTGTTTAGCTAGTTAGTTAACATATCGGGTTTCATTATCATTTTATAGCGGAAGACTTAAAAAAAATATGAGTATTTTATGCATATCATCAAGATCTCTAAGTAATGAAAAACCCAAAAATAAAGTATAATGTATATAAGGCAACAAGATAAACAAAAGTAGGTAAATACATGTACAATGTCTCTCATAGTCCCCTGGTACCTATAATAAAGCAGAATATATCAAAATATAAACACTTATGAGTATGTTGAAGACTGTCAGCAGAAAGAATTAGTCGCCTAAGATTCCCCTTTTGCCGCGACTCATAGAAAGATCTGCACTCAGTCACCCAACAAATACAATGATGAGTCTAGTGAGTAAATTCCCAAGAGAAGTCCATACAATATTCAACAAGAAATCAAATAAAACTACAAAACATGCAAGTATGCTATTTGGCAACATAAATACATACTTCCATGAATGTAGGGCAATACATAAGATTCAAGCAGCAGACAATAATAGTAACACAGTAACACAGCCCAACATACAATAATTAAACAAAGTAGCAGTTAACAAGGTAAACAAGATTGTAAACATACAACCATTAAGTCAATATATGCATAAATGTATCCGATGAAAATCCAAGGATGTGTCTCGTGTAGCAGACTATACTATACTTCAGAGCTAAGGATATCTCCAGTGGGCTTCTCTAATAACCTCCACTGTCCCGTTACCTTAGTCCTCGCGGCACTGGGCCTATATCATGCGCTACACCGACACGTGTACCTTAGTGCAGCTCAGCTCGCAATTCACCGAGGGCTTGATCACACATGTTATGGCAAAGTGTGCCCAAGTCCGTCCACACATCTCGGTATGAAAAACCACGATAAACAACTCAATCGGTTAGACAAATATGTGAACTAAAGCAGTTTGACACCCATCACATGCATAAGAAAACGAACTGAATGTTGTGGAGTACTGTCAAGGGTTTTACACACCTCAAAAGTCGCGCTCCAACTTCTCCAAACTCTCGCATCCGACCTCACCTAGCTCCCTAATACCCGAGCTATGGTCCCTCCTAGTCCCTTGTGTCATATATAGGTAAATTATAATGGTTTTATATTATATTAGTGCATTTAAGTCTTAAGACTAAATTTGATCTAAATATCAAAAATTATTAAATTCCTATTTTTTTAGCTAAATTCTTCATAATAGCACAAAAATCCCTAAAACAAAAAATCGGTGTGTCAAAAGTAGGTTTTTACTAGCTACGTTATTAAAACACATTTTTATCTAATTTTCGGTATCTGATTAGCACGCTAATCACGCAACTAAACTCGAGTTTCTGCCCAATATTATTACTGCGCTAAATCACAGGCATCACTATCTTCCTTTAGTATGAAAGTTATACACATAGTGTAGCTAAAACATCAAGTTCTCATTAACTATACAAAATAACCTGGCCTTCTAAGTCCTTACCCTCAGCATACTATCCAGACATAATTCGAGCTCGGAGCTCTAACCCGTAATGGTTCTACCAATATCGACGGCATAAAAATCAGTGGGCATTTGAAATCATGATTCCCCTATACTCCACAATGAGAACATATTAGAGGGCGCTCCAGTCCCAATAATGCCATATCGTCACTCTGCAAATCTGGCTTTGGCACTGGTGGCCCTGTAGTAATTGACATTGGTTTCCACATACAATATTTCCTATCATGTCCTCGCTGGCCATATTGAAAACACCTACGTCTTCGTCTTACCTTTCCCCCGTCTCCTTGAACTCTGCTCGAAATCCTCTCATATTGTGCTCGAGGTGTGGGTACTCGATCACGCTCCCTATCTGCATGAGGACCTACAAATGTCGGCATGTACTCCGCATGTGTCCTCTATCTGGTCCTCCTATACTCATCACCAGTGCTACGCTCGACCGACACTGTCTCTGGTTGGGTTGCGGTGACTACTACTGGGTCTCGAGATGCTGTAACCATAGCTGTAGCGAGTGGTGTAAGTGCGGCGGCCTGATCCCGTAATAGTCAGAGTACCTCGGCTATCTGAGTCTCCTGGGCTGCGAGTCGATCCTCCACACTCGATGTAATAGGGGGATCCCTACCTGCATCGCTAGTCTGTCCGTCCATGATTTGCATCGAGAAGCGTGCTCTGGATCAACCTCGGTATATATACGTATATCATATATATACAAATAAAAAACTATAACACGTATATAACCTCTAACTCTACCCGCCTCACATCACTTCTCAACTGAAATTCTAAAGCAATAACATCAGGTTTCCACATCTTAGATTTTATTCATTAAGTTTATCCAATTTCTTTTAACTTTTCTTTGATACCAATTATGGTGGCCCCGCGCCCCGAGGCCACCCGGGGTGCTGGACACGTGTAGCTGGGCCACCGGGCGAAGAGCACACGCGATACAACACCTCGGGGCGGCCTCGGGATGTGGGGCCGCCACACGGTAGCTAGCCGACAACCCCTCCATTAGAGACACCTTCCCAACTCACTTGGCCCTCAAACACTCATATCAGAGTAGGAATTCCAAGAGAGGATAAGAGTGCAATAACAATAACATGTAAAGCTCAATGAATTACTGTGCATTTCCTAGCTGGTTTACTTACCTCGGATTACGCTAATACAGCGCTCTCGCGGCTCCAACACACTCCCCAAACCAATCCCGACACTCAAGCTAGTATGCTAAGTCCTTAGTAATCATTTTGATCATTTTATATCATGTTAGAGTTTGTTTGTCTTACTAATCCTCTATTAAGTATAATTCAGTCCATAGTATTATTTGCTTTACATTATTATTCTTATATTATATATAGGTGTAGGCAAGGTTATACAAATACACCTAATGTCTGATATATACATATCAATACATGTCTATACATATGTCAATTGTCACCTTCTAACCATTGATATGATCTGGTTATTGATTAATTTATTTCATACTTTTGTCTCATTCAATTATTTATTTCACTACAATTTACTAGGTCTATTAAGCCATTAATCACCTTATATGTATATTTTACATTAGTTATGTAAGTTTCTAATAATTAATATTGAATAGAGTAATCTATAGGCATGGTCTTCCCTTCATCATCATTTTATTAAATTACATATCAATAAATACCTCCAAAAACTACCATAACTATGGAAATCCTAGGATAGATGACGTATATTAAAAATATCCCAAAACATAAATTGTATGTATTACCCATTAATCTACCATGCACACACTTTTATTTTTTTTATGTTTACATAAGGTGCATCTCTTAATCATATGAAGTTTCACTAAAACAATAATCTTATGGATTAAATTGAATTGACTCATAAAGAGAAGACACACACCTACTTCAATTTGAGTAATGCAAGAAAGAATGCACTCTCAATTAAATAAAACATTAATGAGCCATAAAAGCATGCATGTTTTGCGTAAGTTAATTAAAATAGGGTAATGGAAGAGATGAGTATACCATAATCTAAGATAAGGAGATAAAAGGTGAAGTAGATCATGCATGTACACATCAAGAAAATATGGAAAGAAGGAAAGTAATGCTTGCCTTTCTGCTATTCAAGCTCTCCTTTTACTCCATTAAGAGTGTGTTTTTCTTCTCTAATTAAAGAAGATAGAATAAGCTAGCTATTTATATATGAGAAATAAGATTAGAGTCATTAAGACTTGATTGACTAAGCTAATCTAACTTAATTTTCTTCAAATCAAAGTTTCCCATCATTGATCTCATGGTGACACATGGATTCTACTTATCATCTCATTGGTCCACCTTACCTATGAATAGTGAATTTACAAGAGTGCCATTGGTTTGATTAGAAATTTTACATGCAACCTATGTCAATTTCCATGATCAATGACCTTGTTTCTTGTGATATTTACCATCCATACCATATGCACTACATTAATATAAAAAATTAAATTAAAGTATGCAACCTTAGTCATGATGAGATAAATTCCTTTTTTTTTCTTCATAAAATCACTAAGACTCTCCGAATGTAAATTAAGGTCTTGATAATATACTTAAAGTTTATATATCTTATTATTTCCATTTCCATAGAGTTAGACATTTGAATTAGATACTTTACTTAGATTTCATAGAGTTTATATATGCTTAAGTGGTTTTTTCTTTATTTAATTAAATACTTTGCTTAGTAATGAGATTTCATAGCTTAGGCTATTAGACAAAAAAAATTAGTATTTGCCTAAGTTCTGTGAGACCCCACCTAATTAAGGCATCTGACCGGCCTAGATTACCTTAATCCCTTGATAATCTAGCAACCTTAACCTCTCCATCAACAAAAAATTAAGAATAAAATCTTGTAATCTTCAATTATAAAACTTTATTAACTATAAAGTATTCTAAACAATATCTTATACCTTAAAGTTCCGTAAAAATTAATTAGATAGTCCTCAAAATTTTGTAAATATTTTTCGACAGCATATCCTCTATTTTTAAACCTACACTAAAAATCTCGGCCTTCAAAACTCTTCAACAAAACCTGCTCAACTTTGGTGGAAATGCTGAAGGACTCACAATCCACCCATAACAATATACATTGCATCAACTAAATTAATTATTCATTCTAACCTATCTCAGATTTTCAAAATCCTTAAACTGTCATTACCTCAATTCAAAAGTTGTCTCAATTCGTCCAAAAGCCATTCCAGCCATTCCAAATGAGATCCTAATCACACTCAAACCCATAAACTCATTTAAACAATATAATATATTTAAAAACCAATACATACATAGAAAAAAAACTAAGTAATTTACATATAGTCGGAAAGCTTTGCCTTTTCATTGTCGTCACTAGAACCTGTCATCATCCAATTATAAAAATTTGATAATGTTAGATAAGTAAATCCCACACTATCCAGTACACCTGTAATAATCAAATGCATAATAATCCAAGAGATTAAACGAAGAATATAATCCAAATAATTTAAATACAACCGTGAATCCATCCCCTTTTTATTACTCGACCACAATTATATAACGTTCTCCGAAAGTGGTAAGTAAATAATAATACGGACTCATGCGCGGGGAGAATAACCAAATGAGTCTTCATTTCTCTAGACTCTAGGAGTATGATCTGGTGCAACGTGATTTTATGATAACCACGTGATGCATAGTATCAGTGACTCTAGCCCCTCAAGCATAATATAGTATTCTATAACCACTGTATAGTCTACACTATAAGGAGACTCGTAACGCCTTATCCTCCCAACACGTGTATGCATATACAACAAAAATGCAATTTATAAGAAATTATAATCATACAATGTAAGGGTTACTATGAAATTTACTTAACCTTAAAAACGTGATATCGCAACTCCTTTGTGCTCCGAGTCAGTAAACTAGTTCACATGGGGCTCCAATCACGGTCCTAAAATTCATTAATATGTCATGAAAGCCTCAAGAATAACTTCACTATTTTTTCAATTATTTGCAATTTAACTAGCCCAATCGCGTCCCGAAACCCTTAAAATACTTCCAAAATAAATTATCCAATGCCCGAATTTTATTTTTGACTCAAAATTATTGTTCGACATCGAAAATTACGTTGTCTAAGCTTAAATATATTTTTTCCAATTTATTATATTTTATTGGTTCTCCTCGACTCGAAAACCCGAGTCCCTCCAAATCAACTCCTCGGATGTCCGGATCCTAATTTTTGACTTTAAATTGTGGTCTGGAATTGAAAATTATCCTTGACAAGGCTCTTAAATAATTTTCCAAATTTCGAACATTTTCGTGTATCGTAACACGCTTTACAAGAAAAATACCCGATATAAATCCTCGATAAACTCTCAAAATCCTCATTTTTTATAAAAACCCTAATTTCCATTAATTTATCCAAAACCCCATTTTCCATAATTTCTTTAATTTCCAGGGATTTTATTAATTTGTTTTCTTATTTTAAAAACCATATATATATTATTATTATATATATTTTTTAAAAGGGGAAGGGGTCGTCCCTTTCCTCCCTCACAATTCTATATTTTAACGAGAGAAAAATATATTTTTTTTCCATTTTCATTGGTGATCACAGAGGTTGGGTTTAGCCCCTACCTCGGGGCTCTCTAGGCGGGGAGATGACACCCCTGTCATCTCCAACCTCGCCCCTCTCCACATCAACGCACAACAACAACAACCTCCGCCAACAACAACAATCAACAACAACACAATAACCCACAAACTCACCTCGGGTCTCAATTTCTCCTTCCTCGGACCAAATTTTGATGTCACAATCTTTCTCTCATTTTCGAATTTTTTCTTCTCTTCACTGGTTCGAATGAAAAATGGGGGAGAAGTTATTGTTGTTTGCAAAGCATAGATATTAGATTTTCTCGAGATTCCCATCACGTGAATCTCGAGACAAATCTAATGATTTTCATCCATAATATTAATTTGACTTTCCTCGAAATATGTACCACGTATCTTGAGGTCAATCTTTGGCTCAAAACAAAACTGACGAGGCGGTGGTGGTTTGAGGATATTTATTAGGATTTCCTTAAGATTCGCGTCGCACGAATCTCGAGGCAAAACTCATAATTCATTTATTTATATAGTGTTCCTCAAGATTAGACAGTGCGCATCTCGAGGCATGTAACACCTCACCAAGAACCGAGTTATCCAACCATTTCAACTATTTGACACTCACGCTACGCGTATCTCGAGGCGCATCCAATATATATTTTTATTTAATTCAAACTATATGATTGATTTATATATTTATATATAAACTATATTATATATATAAATACATACATATATATACACCTATATATTCGCGACTATAAATTCGTCACGCGTGCCAATAACCAACCTCCAGCGTGCACACTAGTGTACATTCCACGAGTGTCACCCTTGACCCCGCGTGTCACTAAGTGCTCATCAATTTATTTATTATTTTATTTAATTTCAAGATTATCTTTTCAATTTACGTCCAAATAAATCCCCAAAAACACCTCATTTTCTGCAAAAGTTGGAGAATTTATCAAATCACTTAAAACTTCCAAACAACTAGTCTCGCATGCAAAATGAGGTGTGGGGCCCACTTCGGCTCGTTAAGTCTATTTAAAGTCCAAATTTTGAATTTTCAAACTTACTTGTAAATATTTTTCGCGAAACTCGAAACAGTTGCTCAGGTCGATATTTAAACTTCTACATAACTCGTGTCGACACGTATCTCGAGACAGTACCCCAAAATTATCAAAATTAAAGAAAATTCTCCAACGAGCTCCGAAACTAACGAACATCGCGTATACACTCCACTTGATCATATTTCACGTCGAAATAGTATATAATATATCAAATAGGCATATGACACACAAAAATAATATTAAATTTATGATCTCTGATCTGTAACACATGAGTCCCACCTCGGATGCCTAAATCCTAAATTAAATCCAAAAATACTTAATTAGCAACCTAATCAAGTTTATAAAATTCTCGGATGTCACGAGTTCCACCATTGCATCGATCAACCCATATACCCGTCACTCGTTGCTTGCTCACATTTTGAGGGACTTCTCATTCGCACCTCGACAACATAACATTAAATAAATAAATAAAAACTAAATTATGTGTAGTTAGTATAACCAAGTAACACAATCATCACACAATAAAAGTAATATACCTCGGTGTCGACTCCAGATGACTAACCAATTAAGCAACATCAGATAAAGTCATAATCAGAGTTCTGCGGTGACACGTGGCACGAGTTAGATTATTCGGGTCGTTACTACCTTCCCAACTAATAAGAATTTCATCTTCGAAATTGAAATAACTTAAAGTAAAACTTAATGGAATCATAATAGTTCAGGGAAGTGCTCGAGCATATAGGACTCCAACTCCCAGGTCAGTTCCTCATCCCCGTGATGCTGCCACTTGACAAGTACTGGGGGGTTTCCCTATTCCTCATTATCTTCACCTTACGGTCCAGTATCTGAATTGGTTGTTCATCGTAGGTGATGACCTCCATTATCGCTTGCCTGCCTCCTCTCGAGTTATCCAATTTAACCATCAAGATATGAAACATAGGGTGAATCCCAACTAACAGTGGCGGTAGGTCCAACTCATATGCAACCTTACCGACTCTCCTCTTGATCCTGAATGGACCGATGAACTTAGGCGTGAGCTTTTGTTTGATTCCAAATCTCTTGTGACCCTTTAGAGGTGATACCTTCAAATACACATAGGGTCCCTAGTCATACTCTAATTTGTCGTGGTACTTGTCGTAGTATTTATTATGTCTCTCCCGCGCACCCTTTAGATGTAGTCTGATTTGTCATATCTTATTTGTGTGATCCGCTACAATCTTTAGCCTAATAGCTGCCAAATCCACGGGCTCTACCTAACATGATGGAGAATTACACGGCCTGCCGTAGAGTGCCTCAAATGGTGTCATTTCAATACTAGCTTGATAACTGTTATTATAAGCAAACTCACACAGATGAAGATAATATTCCCATGAACTATCGTACTCTAGTACACACATCCTCAACATGTCCTCGAACACCTGAATCAGTCGCTCTGATTGTCCATCAGTATGTAGATGGTAGGCTATACTCATATCCAATTGCATGCCAAACTATGTCTGCATGCTCTGCCAAATTTATGACGTAACTTGTGGCCCCCTATTTGACACAATCGATAACGGGACCCCATGAAGTCGAACTATCTCTCGCTCATACAAACTGGCTAACCTATCCACTCGATGTGTTGTAGAGATCGATAGGAAGTGCACAGACTTAGTTAACCTATCCGCAATCACCCATATAATGTCGTGTCCGCACTGAGATCGAGGTAATCCACTAACAAAGTCTATTGTAACATGCTCCCACTTCTACCGAGGAATGGGAAGTGGTTGTAGTAGTCCACCAGGCCTCCGATGCTCAGCCTTAACTCACTAGCATATCTCGCACGCTCTAACGTAGTCAGAAACGTCTGTCTTCATCTTCGGCCACCAAAAGAGACATCGCATGTCTGGATACATCTTGGTTCGATCCGGATGAACCATAAAACATGAGAGGTGAACCTCCTAAAATATGTCCTCTCGAGTCTCAGCCACTTATAGAATCCACAAGCGTCATCTGAATCTCAGAAATGAGTCTGTCGATTAACTCCACTCTGGGTGGTTTGAACTCAGAGCCATCTCATTCTCAATCGACAATCTTTGTCTAATTCCTCATCTGAGCACAAATCACTGCCTCAATAGCTACCGAAATCTCTGTTGAGCAAAATGTGTTGCCCGTCTCGAGTAACGCGTACTCGTGTGTCATATGACATCTTACAATCTATGCGTTCGACCCCCTCCTGCTCAAAGCATCCGCCACTACAATGGCCTTCCCTGGGTGGTACTCCAATGAAAAATTATAATCCTTTATGAACTCCAACCATCTCCTCTGTTTCATGTTCAGTTCCTTCTGGATAAAAAGGTATTTCTAATTCTTGAGATCCGTGTAGAGAGTAAACCTCCCACCGCACAAGCAATGACGCTAGATCTCCAGTGCAAATACTATAGCTACTAGCTTTAAGTCATGTATCGGAGAGTTCTTCTCATGAATCTTCACTGTCGGGATGCGTATGCTATCACTCTACCGTCCTGCATCAAGACATAGCCCGAATTGATCTTAGAAATATTAGTATTTACTTAAAACTCTTCCCGACTCTGATAACACCAACACTAGCGCAAGTAGTCAATCATTCCTTTAGAATCTAGAAAGCCTGCTCACAACTGTTATTCCACTGAAAACTAACTTCCTTCTTCGTCAATTGATTCATTGATGCAGCGATCCTTGAGAAACCTTGAACAAATCGCCTGTAATAACTTGCCAATCTCGAAAAACTGCGGATGTTTGTTACTGATCTCAGCGTATGTCAGTCAATCACTACTCTAACCTTAGCGGGGTCCACTACCACTCTGTTAACTTCGATGATAATTCCTAGAAATCAGACCTCTATAAGCCAAAACTCGCACTTACTGAATTTTTCATATAGTCTATGCTCCCTCAAAGCTCGTAATATCGTCCTGAGGTGCCCCTCATGACCCTTTCGAATCCTATAATAGATGAGAGCGTCATTGATGAATGCTATCATAAATATGTGCAAATACTCTTTCAATGCTCGGTACATTAGATCTATGACCATCGCCAGGGCATTTATCAGCCCAAAGGGCATGATGGTGAATTGGAAGTGCACATATTTTGTGCGGAAGGCAGTCTTCTCCCTATCCTCATATCTAATCTAGAGCTGGTGATAGCCATTTCTTAAATCGATTTTGGAAAACCAATGTGCCCCTCACAGCTGATCAAACAAGTCGTCGAAGCGAGGAAACGAGTACTTGTTCCTCACGATGACTCTGTTCAGATGTTTATAGTCTATGCAGAGTCGTAAGCTGCTTTCTTTCTTCTTGACGAACAGTATTGGTGCGCCCCACGTCGACATACTTGGGCGAATAGATACTAGTCATAACAACTAATCAAGCTAGGTCCTCAACTCCTCAAACTCTATTGGTGCCATCTTGTACGACAAAATTAATATCGGTTTGGTCCCCGGGGCCAAGTCTATAATGAAGTTGGTCTCTTTAGGTGGCAGTAACTCTGGCAAATTATCGAAAAATACGTCTGAAAACTAGCAAACCACCGGTACCTGCTCAATCCTGACCTCAACTCTCCCTGTTGTACTCATAACACTGGCTTAAGTCTTAACATGCTAGTTTGTGGCCACCCTGCCTCTGGTGATCGGTAGTGTAGTCGAAGTCCCTTGAAAACCGAACTCTGCCTGATCTTTAGGTGCTCCCCTGATAACTACCATACTACGCCACCAGGCGTTAACTTCTCCAAACAACGACTCAAAAGATATCTTCACTCTCACCTACTTGGGGTAGCTAAGATGTTGTGAATCTTCTCATGACTTTTCATGAACTTTCCTGCTGCCCCAAGATTCATGCCACCATAGAACTCAGACGATCTATGTCACTCGAACTCACGTAACTGTCTTTCCTCTACTGTCGCTGTAGTGTTAGTCTCTATGGGCGTGAGTGGCACTATCACTCCATGAGTAGAAAGTGTAAGTAGTATTGTGTTAGTCTGTACTGGTACAATCTCCACATTAACTGGTGATGCCGATGCGATGGAGCTGTTGGAGTGGCCTGTACAGTAGGCACACTCCCCTGTACATCTGAGCTACCACTGATACGACTGGTCTCAGGTAGATCGACTATTGCAATCTGTAAAGAAGGCGAATTATCGATCAGTTTATAACTACCGATAATAATATAATGTAATACATTAAATATCACGTATAATTCAAGTTTTAATTTTCCCAAACTCTAAGTCAAGATCATATTGTTCCACTCTGAATTCCATTTGTGTCCTAACTTTATTATTGATTTGTGTCTTATGTTGGTTATGGGTTAATCAAGAGTTCACACCAAGCACTCATCTAACCTGACGCTCTGATACCAATTGTTACGGCCTCAGTTACTCACAAATTGGGCCCTCCCCGCTTAAGCCTATGTGGGCCCTCAAGTTAGCCTCCTGCGAGGTCAACGCAAGCTTAGTCAGCCTTCTAATCCATCATTATTAGTTAATTCGTAATTTTAAGTTGAGGTACTAATATTTTTACAAGTTTTACAAGTTAGTAAAAGCAATTAACTATGTAAATAACTTAACAATAAAGTAAGGGAGTCAGACAACCTAAATGTGGACTGTAAACTTATCAAACCTGTATATCAAGTGAGTAGTGTAGAGAGTATGCAAAAGTGATATAAAAGTCCTAAGTATCTCTCAGCCCATCAAAGTATCCCAAGTGTTACAAATATATATGGAATACACAAAGCCAAAAACCTATAAAATGAGTAAGGGAGGGTCGTTTCGATGTCCTTAGAGTAAATCGCCAAGTATTGGTGCCTTGCGCGTGCTCGACTACGGATCTGCACTCGGTCAAACACAAGAATGATGGGTCCAATAAGTAAAAGCCAGTAGGATCTAAACGGTAGTTCGAAATAAATAAAACAGTCTAAAATTCATGTAGATAGAAAGAAAACTATAAGATGCATGATAATATGACTGAAAAATGAAAGTACAATGAGAAATGAGTGCCAAAAAAGCAATAGAGAGGTGACCAAGTAGTCCAAGACCACTGAGTGCGGGTGCCACAAGGTCGGGGACATAGAGTCACGACAACGCCAAGCAGACTCAGGTCCTAGGATGCGGCAGCATCTGCTGTACCTAAACTTTGTGAATGATGATATCAACGATGCAATGAATAAAAAACATCTCATCCCCGACCAAACAATCTAATGAATCGAGGTCATGGCTCCAGTAGCTAGCTGGCAAGCACTCCATCAGAAACACTTTCCTGACTCACTAGGCCCTCGGACACTCATATCAGAGTAGGAATTCCAATAAAAGATAACAATGCAATAACAATAACATGTAAAGTTCAATGAATTACTATGCATTTCCTGGCTGGTTTTACTTACATCGGATCATGCTAATACACGCACTCCCGTGGCTCCAACACGCTCCCCAAACCAATCCCGACACTCAAGCTAGTATGTTAAGTCCCTAGTAATCATTTTGATCAGTTTATATATGTAGAGTTCGTTTGTCTTATTAATCCTTTATTAAGTATAATTCAATCCATAGTATGATTTACTTTACATTATTATTCTTATATTATATATAGGTGTAGGCAAAGTTGTACAAATACAACTAATATATTATATATAGATATACATACATGTCTATACATATGTCTAATTGTCACCTTCCAACCATTGATAAGATATGATTATTAATTAATTATTTCATACTTTTGTCTCATTCATTTATTTATTTCGCTAGAACTTACTAGGTCTATTAAGCCATTAATCACGTAATATGTATATTTTACGTTAGCTATCTAAGGTTCTAATAATTAATATTGAATAGAGTAATATATAGGCATGGTTTTCCCTTCATCATCATTTTATTAAATTACATATCAATAAATACCTCCAAAAACTACCATAACTATGAAAATCCTAGGATAGATGATGTACATTAAAAATATCCCAAAACATAAATTGTATGTATTAACCATTAATCTACCATGTACACACTTTTAATTTTTTATTTTCACATAAGGTGCATAACTTAATCATATGAAGTTTCACTAAAACATTAATCTTATGGATTAAATTGAATTGACTCATAAAGAGAAGACACACACCAACTTCAATTTAAGTAATGCAAGAAAGATGCACTCTCACTAAAATAAGACATTAATGAGACATAAAAGCATGCATGTTTTGCATTAGCTAATTAAAATAGGGTAATGGAAGAGATGAATATACCATAATCTAAGATTGGGAGATAGAAGGTGAATTAGGTCATGCATGTACACATCAAGAAAATATGAAAAGAAGGAAAGTAATGCTTGCCTTAAGATAATTAATGTGAGTCTAATTGATTTTTTTCTTCTTGCTATTCAAGCTCTCCTTTACTCCATTAATAATATGTTTTTCTTCTCTAATTGAAGAAGATAGAATAAGTTAGCTATTTATATATGAGAAATAAGATTAGAGTCATTAAGACTTGATTGACTAAGCTAATTTAACTTAATTTTTTTCAAATCAAAGTTTCCCATAATTGATCTCATGGTGACACATGAATTCTACTTATCATCTCATTGGTCCAACTTACCCATGAATAGCGAACTTACAAGAGTGCCCTTGGTTTGATTAGAAATTTTCCATGCAACCTATGTCCATTTCCCTAATTGATTACCTTGTTTCTTGTGATATTTACTATCCATACCATATGCACTACATAACTATCAAAAATTAAATCAAAGTATGCAACCTTAGTCATGATGAGATAAATTCCTTTTTTGTTTTTCATCAAATCACTAAGATTCCCCTAATGTAAATTAAGGTCTTGATAATATACTTGGAGTTTATATTGCTTATTATTTTCATTTCCATAGGTTAGACATTTGAATTTATATGCTTAAGTGGTTCTTTCTTTATTTAATTAGATATTTTGCTTAGTAATGAGATTTCATAGCTTAGGCTATTAGACAAAAAATAAAATAAAATTAGTATTAGCCTAAGTTCCACCCTTGCACCGATCTACCCAAATACTTGTCACTCGTAGCGAGCTCACACTTTGAGGGACTTCTCATTCGCACCTCGACAACATAACATTAAATAAATAAATAAAAACTAAATTGTGCGTAGTTGGTACAACCAAGTAATACAATCATCACACAATAAAAGTAATATACCTCGGCATCGACTCCCAAAGGTTAACCAATTACGCCATGTCAGATAACGTCCCCATCAGAAATCTGCAGTGACACTTGACACGAGTTAGATTATTCAGGTTGTTACAAGGACCAAGTTGTGAGCAATAAGATTTTCTTAGAGGTGAGTGTGTAAACTAGATCAAGGGTCATCATTTAACTTCACCACTACATAAGGATTGTTAGTGGGTTTTACATGCAAATCATCATCTCATTCAAAGAAAAAGAAAAAGAGATCTGGAGAGAAAATCAACAACGTTGGTGAGAAATGCTAGTGAATTGGGAAGTGATGATCAAAGATTTATGAGTTCTACAACTAGGTAACCTAATCTACACCATTATTATGTATAATTTATTAAAATTGTAAGTTTTGGTTCAGTTTTGATTTTTTTTAGCAATTTTAATGGACAAATAACTTTGTTTTCAAAATCTAACACCATATTTGGATTTTTTGTGAAATCTCACTAATTCTACCATAAAGAAGTTATGGATTTGAATTTGTTTTCATTAAGTTATGTATTTTTGAAGTTGTAAGGCAAAATTGGAAATTCTGCATATTGTTATTATGAATCGGTCTCTGTAATTTAGTCATAAATTCATCATCTTAAATCGAAATGAACCCATTCTAGTAGCATTTGAAAGCTAAATTAAAGGGGAACAACTTTTGCCTACTTAAATATTTTGAAAATCGAATGTTTTCATGTCTAAAAATCATCTCCAACTTTGATGATGAATCTAAAATTTTTTGAGTTCACAGTTTTGCTAATGTCCTATTGTTTTGAGCATAACTCACTTATTTCTTATTGGATTGAGCTCATCTTTTAGTATGATGTTTTAGGATATGTCTGTAAGCTTAGTAAAAAAAATCATGAGTCTTGAATATATGGTTTAGAAGAAATGGATTTTACAAAGTTGCTAGTCAGAGTATAAAACTGTTTTGAGTCATAGTGATAAAATTTCCATTTCTCCCTCATTTCTTATTGAAATTGCGTAAACCTTATAATTTTGGAAAGTTAAGACATAGCTCTAAAAGTTCTTTTTGTACTACAATAGATAATTTTAATGTTTTGGTAATGAAAATCAACAAGTTGTTGCACCCAAACTGTCTTTATTTTAATAAAGTAGGTTTGGACATAAACACATTATTAATGAGACTGATTTTAAAAATTAAAATTTACAATAACTTAAACCAATTCTAATAGCTTGTACAATTCCTAAAGAACCTAATTAACCTTAAGAACTTAAAGGAGAGTTTCAAGAGTTCGGGGACACATTTTGGGGTGTCGGGAGGGCGGTTGAGCTAAGAAATTTGCGTGACTTTTAAGTAAACTGATTGAGATATTTATCTCCATTTCATTTCTAATTATTGCTTCATTGAACTATTATACTTATTGTATTCTTGGTGCTATGAATTGTGTGCATTGTCTCATTGTATGATTGTAGTTAAATTAGAACAAGTGTTTAGGTTTCATGATTTATTTTGGGGTGTACATGGCACAAGAGGTATGAGACCCGGGGATGTCAGTATTTCAACTAGTATGTGACACAGACCTATTATATGAGATTGATGAAATGATTAAGCGGCAACTAAGTAGGGTAATACCAAAGTGTTATGTGTGTTGACCTATTACATGAGGTCGATATATCATGTTTCACAACCAATAAGGATGATACCTACGTGCACTACTAAATAAGTTATTACCTGAGGTCTATGTGACCAAAAAGGTAATATTTGGGCTAATGTATTGGATATACGGTTGACTAAATTTAGTTATTTGATAATATTTGTGTTGATATCACTTGGTTTAGCTACGATATTGTGTACCATGTCATGTTTTCTACATTGTTGTGTGGTTTACATATGTCTTTCCATGTATTCTTGTTGTGTTTGGAAATATGGATAAATGTCTCTCAGTGTTACTTTCTACATTATTTTACTCATCGTCCTTTTTATGACGATGGGTGCATATCCACCGAGTAGCAGACCAGGCAAGGAGAAGATCGACGACTACCTTTAAACCATTGGAGTGCTGCTATATCAGATTTTGTAGGTTTTTTTATTTTAGTTGTATAACTTATTTATGTCTTTTCATACTTTTGGGTTGTATATGTTTGGGTTGAGTGATAGTACCCGACTAGACATAAGTAGTACACTAATTATTACATGTGGTCGTTTTTTTCCAGATTTTCACAGTAGGTGTTTTATAATGTATCCACATATTTTATTAAGTCTTCCGCTGATAATATTAAAATAATAAAATGTTTTAATTAACTCTGAAATAATAACAATAATGTGAGTCTTGTAATGCTTATTCGAACATAGTTAACAAGGATAATAAGACGAAAAGGTTGACTAATACGTTGTTAAGTCCTACGTAGCTGAAGTTAGGGCTTTATGACATGATTAGGCTGGTCGTTCCCTAGATTAATGGAGGAGTCGTCACAATTTCATTGCTCTTGGAGCCATTGTTTATTGTTTTAGTTTATTGCTTTATTGTTCATTGCTTTTGGAGACGATTTGAAGATTCAAAGTATTTATTCAGAGATATTTATCTGTCTTTTAGTTATTTTATCACAATGTTTATTATGATGATGAGTAAGTAGTTTATTAATCTAAGCAAATTCCAAACATGAACTTGATCCGTTTTGTGATGTAGTCATGATGAGATGATTTTTGTGCTTAATGCTTTAAATTAATCATATTCTTTAATTCACGATTTAATAGATTATTATTTGTGGATTTTAATCATGAAACTTTGTATTGCGTGTATAGTCTAGAATTTGTATTGTGATATTTGGATTCAATATCTAGTTTAAAGTAATAATTAAGATTATTTAAAAGGTCTATTACCATTTAGATGTCTTAGGTGGATTGGGATATAAGTTTAATATTGAAGTGACTTTCCAAATGTATTAGATTTAGTAGTTCGAAATTTTCACAAAGTGTAATACGGTCTTATTGCCTAAAGTTAATTTCTTTGTGTATTCAAAGGGTTAGCTCAATAAAATTAGAATGTGACTTTTCCACCGCTATAAGGAGAACTAATGGCTTGATAAGGGCTATTTACTTACTTATGATTGAGTTTATGATTTATAATACTTTATAAAGTATGTTCATGACTATATGATTTGAGTAACATGTGTGGATGCAAAACGGATCATTGTTTCATTTTTCTGGATGTTTGTTTAGATATTTATTTATTATTGAATTGAATTGATTTGAATATTATTGAATTTGAATTGTGTTAATTAAATTAGTTTAATTAGTTTAGTTAATTATTATAGTATTATAGTTTGAATTAGTGATTTTTAATTCTCGTTTTTAAATTAATTAAATTAAAGTAAAAATAATAATAATAATAACTATTGAAAGACTTTTTCTTAGAGAAGTTTGATTAATTCCTTTGGAGACGATCTCATTTATCACTACTACAAATAATAAGGATATACGGGAAACTTATTGTACATGCTCGACACATGTCACTAATGATGCGGGGTCTGACAACCTTAGCCTAAGTCAGTTTTAGCACTTTTTTTTTTTTTTTTGCCATTGCACCACACCCCTTTGGGGTAAACTTGGCAGGTTCATTAGGTTTGGCACTTTGAACAATTATTTTGGTTGCCTTTAGACTGTTATTTTGTTGCCCTCGGGGTCCAAATTCATATGAATTGTGCAATTCGATACTGATCAATTTATATTTCGTACAATAATCAATAAACAAGAATTTATGTCTCGAATTCAACTTTTCTTGAACAATTGATTCAACATGGAAGAAGATGAGTTTCGATTATGGAGGTGTGAATCAAGTGTTACTTAACTCTGGGAGGACTCAATGTGCTATAAAAAAAAAGTTCAAGGGTTCAAATCAATCACAAAATAATTTGGGGCTAAATCTAAAAATCAACAAAGTTTGAAGGTCAGCCATCGCAAAACCATCACTTGTTAAAAGGTAAGGTTTGATAGGTCGTGAGTTCGGACTTTCACTTAAGTAAAAAAAATACTAATAAAGAAAAAATGGGTGTTTGGTATAATAGGAGAATGCAAGGTGTGCTCACGCACTTTATTTTACCTTAGGTCTTGTGGAAGGTTGTCGCACTATTTGCATCTTTGGTGCATAGAGCTGATCATGTTAAGTCTGAAGTGATGGTGCGGAAGCCGCGAGGTACCACAAGATGCAATATCTATTCAATGCAATATATTAGATTGGCTCACCCAATTGGGTTAGAAACGCAAAATATCATTGTACCCCATGTATTGATTGAAAAAAAAATAAAAAATCCAATCATTTTGCTTTTATTAAGTAGTTTTTTATTTTTTATTTATTTTTTATTTTTGATAAAGATTATTAAGTAGGCTTTGGAGTTAAAAGATTACAACTGATTCCAATTAATTTACAAATGCATTGAACTTAGAATGGCCTCAAACTCCAAAACAAGCCCAACTCGCTAGGACGCTCTGTAAAAAAGCCAATTCGCCATCTTAATTTCATTTATGAGTCACTAGAGGTCTGTCTAGTTAAAATTTGTGCCGCATTTTCAATATTTGTTAAGTTCATATATAAATCACCTTTATTTGGGGACTCAAGAAAAATCACCTTTATTTGGTCGATTAATGCTTTAATTAGTGGTGCAGAAAAAGCATAAGCTACTAATGAAAATAACCAAACTAAGTTCTTATCAAAAAAAAAAAAAAAAAAAAAAAAACTATGTATGCGCATGTGCACCTTTTATAAGATTATCTCTATTGGGCTAATTAATTTGCTCTACATTACACTAATTAAACAAGCTCAAAATTAAATAGATCTGAATAATCAAGCTTGAACCGGCACCCTTTTGAAAGGACACAAGAAAAGAAAATTTGGGAGTTGGAAGGCACATGAAATGTTTCTATTTTCATATTAATAGTGATATGACAACCTTGGAACCATAAGTATGGTTTTCTTAATAGTGAAACTGCATGGACCATTCGACTCACCTATTTCATGGATTTGATGAGGCATTGTATTTGGCTTGTAGGACCTGATAGTTTCCAAAATGCAATTGGCAGGACCATTTGGGTGTGTTTGCCATTTCCAACATTCCCACTTGATGTTTCACATACCATAATCGAAAATGGCTTTGCTCGCTAGCTGTTTCTTGACATGAAAATGCCTACAATGCTTGAGCTTTTGATATTTTGTCACTTATCTGTGAAAAGTATTTGGGTAACCTTGCAAAAAATATATATTAATTTGGGTATATATGTGGATGTCATAAGTAAACATCGACGTATGTGCATGTAAACATCGATGCATAATCTAATTAATTGACTCCAACAGTACGTACTATGTGTGTAATTGATAACAAATGTGTGCACAAGAAAATGTTAATGTTCCAGTTTGAAATCGAGTCCGGGTCCAGGTCAAGAGATTATGATGTGTTCAGAATCTTCAGATATATATGAGTCTTAATTTGTAGGCAATTTGGGATGAGGAAGTGTTAGAATGACAATGGAGAAGTCATATCGGGCCTTAAACCGTTTGTGCGCACCTCAAGATGTGGGCATACATAGATCCCATTACATAACATGCGAGTCGAGGCCGCATGGACGACTCTTGTAGGACAATAAGTTTTGGAGTGACTTACCGGCCGTTGTCATTCTAGTATTTTCCATTTGAGATTGATGCTATGTAATTATTGTTGATGTTGTTGTTGTTGTTGTTGTGTGCATAAAAAAATGTTAATGTTCTTCTCAAAAAAAAAAAAAAAAGTGTTAATATTCCAGTTTGCAATCGAGATCAGGTCTAAGTCAAGAGAGATGTGTTTGTGTCCGATTTTTAACTTGGACAAAGGGACTTCATCGAGACCTATTGGCCTCAATTCATATAAACATTTGTCCATACTCAAAGCCATGAAATTTCAACTAGTATATACTGTATGTTACAACAGGAAGGGTTTGGAGGAGGCATGAAAGAAGTGATTGATATTAAATTTTAACTTTGACCTCATATAACTTGTGCTTGCTAGGGTATGATTCCATTAGTAACTTGTGTGAGATTTTTCAGTACAAGAAGTAAATTTAAGACTCCATATAGTCCGTAGAAATGAATATTGTTGTAAATTGAGTTGGAACTTGCTAAGAACTAGATAGGGAAAATAGAAGACTAAGAACTTCTACTACTACAAACTACTACTACAAAGGAGAAGAGAAGAAATGAAATAGTTGGAATGAGAAGTTTTCATTCAACTTGGTGTGTGAATTATAATGGGGTTGACACCCTTTATATAGACCATTTGGTGATGATGATAATTATACTTATACAATGTGTACAAGTTATACATACACCACAAGTCATACAACACATTACAAGCAACATAGACAATACATGGAAGAGTTGGTGTACATTGGAGAGGATTACAAGTTACATGACAATACATAGACAAGTGGAAGTACTATTAAGTGAGAAATATAAGTTACATGACTACACAATATGTTGGTGTACATGCATGTTCATCCATATTCCACAACAAATATAATGGTTATTGAAATTAAAGTTTTAGATAGGAATTGAACTATTTCATCTTTTTTTTTTTTTTTCATAAATTGAGTTATTTCAAACTTTCATATGTAGCATGCGCAAGTGTGCCTTACATAAATACAATCCATCTACTTTGATTTGTTAGTCTACATATCCTTAGGACCTCTTAGCACACTGTTAGAACTTGGAACTTATAGAACGCAATAATATTATAGGTAAATAAAGCCACGTCACGTTATAATAGTCCCATGTCACGTATTCAAATAAATAAAGAAAGAGTTGTTTGCGTTTGAGACATCATTTTGCCTTAACTTTTTTAGAGATGAGTGGGGCGATAAATCCTCGTTCTCGACGGGAAGGGATTCCCCAAAATTTACTCCACGTGAGGCAAGAAATGAGGGACTATTTTTTATAGTGATTGAGGTGAGAACAGGGATCACTTTCTCCCCGCGAGGATTTCCTACATCATCCCTATGGGGATCTCTATGGAGATTCCTTGTGGGGATCCCCACCCCACAAGAGATTTTATATATTTTCTAAAAAAGTTTAGTACACTACTATTTGGTAGAGTCCATTAGCCCATGAAATTGGGCTCATCTATTTTTGGGCACAATCCATCAACTAATTAAAACTATTGTAATGTTATTATTAAGAAAATGACATGTATCGTCGATCTAACGAAACACATATCGCACAATCGAAAAACACTTTCGTGACTTGTGGGAACTACAAATAAGGAAATGTCACGTGTCATCAATCTAACGGGACGCGTATCACATATCCGACAAACTATAACAACAACCACTCCCTATAAATAGCTACTCAATCTTATATTTGTGGTATGTTATGCTCTCTCTCTCTCCCTCTCTCTCTCTCGTGTTCTATTCTTGATCTACTACTTTAGGCTTCTTGTTCTATTACAGCCTGCTTACTAAGTTAAGCATTGGAATGACTTTAGCCGACACCACAATGGGTTTACTGAGACTTCTTAGGTGTTACTCTTTATTGCAGGACCTGTTAGGCCCTCCCAATTATGAGGTGTAAGTATTTTAAAAATAAAAAATATAGATCCGTTAGAGAATTACTTGCGGAAGCAATTAGCTAGTTGAAATACCTCAAACACTACATCAAAACTTTATCGCCCTCATGAGCCTCAACTTTCAGCACAAGCATGATAGTTACAAGATGCTCTATTTATAGGCGTGAGGGAGAACCTTTAAGCTTCCCACATCAATACTGATTTCTATCAAATTGGTAACCTAAATTAAGGGAACTCAAGATAGATACTTTAGGCAATTCATAAGTTACACAAATTAAGATATAAGTTTGAGACACATAATGGTCTTACATTCCCCTACTTGTCTCATATTTTATTTCAATATGTAGGTCACGTATAGCTTGGTGGTTCTCCCATTTGACTCACATAACCAAACATCACATTACTTCTATATTAACGCGCATATATGTTTGGTATCTTAAAATCATTATAAAATAAAATAGTAATGTGAGCCACAACGGTTATACATAAAAACATGACATTTTCCCTTTCATGTACTACAAACATTACTAATTCATTTTAAATGATTCATAAAACATAAGATGTGTGTCAAAGACCAAATTCACTTACAATCATCATTAAGCATAAGTATGCACAAACGTTAGTAGAATTAGCACGATAAATGAGGTCTCATAAAATAAACATGAACATAATCAAATCTCAAATTAAAATCATTAGGAATTGCAACCAAAGCTTATTCTGTGACATGTTCTTAATGCCTTTGGTGGTAATTCTTTCATTAAGGGATTTGCAAACATAAAATCCATGATAAATGTTTAATTGACACTATTTTCTATTCAACTTCTTCTTTAAATGCAAAGTATTTTACTTCGTGCACTTTTTACCAATCTAAAACTAGTCATTTTTGGAGAAAATATAATTGCTTCTCATATTGAATCGTTAATCGCTACCAAGCCCTTGAATGAAATTCCTTAACCATAGTTCTTAATTCGCGGCTTCAAACTATAAACTCAACTTTTATAGTAGAAGTAGTAATAATTGTCTGCTTAGCACCTCAAAGAGATTTCTCCTTTAATGAAAAGAGAAACATGCCCAAAGTAGATATTCTAGTGTGAAGATAACCAATAAATTCTACGTCTAAATAACTAATATCTTTAAAGTTATGAGACATTCTATAAGTGAGCATGTAATACTTTGTCCATTATAAATACTGTAATACCTTCTTTGCAGCTCACCAATGGTCCATGCAAGAGTTACTTTGGTAACATCCCAACAACAAAAATGAAATCTAGTCTGGTATATCATTTATTTCAAAGTTCTGAAAGAGAAATTCTTTAATCTCATAAAACATATTGAGATTACTGTTGTTAAGCAAAATATTAGTAATACATAAAATCAAAATATGAATTTACTCCCACTGACCTTCACATATATGCATCGATCGATAACATTTTTTTAAGTCTAAAGGATGTTATGGTATCGTTAACTTAATATACCATTGACAAAAAGCTTGTTTTAATCCATATGTTGACTTCTTCAATTTGCAAAGTAGTTGTTCATTTTCTTCTACTATACATGAACTTTATTAGATTGATTCAAATAGACTTCTTCATCTTAACTCCTACTAAAAAAACCATACTTTATATTCATTTTGGTGTAATTCTAAATCAAATAATGGAAAAATATCATTATAATTCTGAAAGAGTCCTTTATATAGGAGAAAATTTCTCCTTATAATCGATGTCTTCTTTCTAAGTAAAACCTTTAGCCACAATTCTAACTAGCTTTATATAATTTTATATTGCATTTAGAATCATATTTAGTCTTGAAAACTCATTTACATTCAATGGGTTTAAAATTTTGAGGCAATTGAACGAGATTCTAGACTTTATTTTGAGCCATTGATTTTAACTCATCTTTCATGACATCAATCAATTTTATAAACTCATCGCATTGATGACTTCATCATATATAAAAAACTAGATCTTTAATATATGTCTCTATATCATAATTAGATTCCAATAAGTACAACATAAAATTACCAAGAATTAATAGCATATCTCATGATAATTCGAGTTCATGACTATTTGAGGTTTTTGTAATGCTAATCCCTATGAATCATTAACTGATGTATTTACAGTAATCTCAATATTTTCTTTATGAGAAACACTAGTAGGAGCAACTACTAATTTTAAAAATTATAGGTAGTGGGACATGTTACACAACTTAATTCTTTTATTTTTCTCATTTTGTGGATTGACACTCCCTCTGATTTCACCATTTATAATGAACTTCATATTTCTAGTTTTAACAATCTTTATGCAATGGTTATGAAATTAAATTTTATAATATTTCAATTTTGTGGGGTAACCAATAAATTAATCACTAATCAATTTAAAATTCAATTTATTCTCTTATGGATTATAAATTCTAGCTTTTGTTAAACAACCCCAGATATTGAGATGTCTTAAGCTAGGTTTCCTTTTTTGATAACTTAAAAGAAAGTTTTAGGAACTGACTTACTAGGAACTCTATTGAATAAATATGAAGTAGTTTTTAAGGCTTTCATCTAAAATGGCTTTGGCAATGTAGAATTACTTAGCATATCTCTAATCATTTCCATTAGTGTTTGGTTACACCGTTCAACTACATCATTTTGTTGAGGTACATATTGGGTATTGTGTATTGAGCGCAAACACTATGTTGTTCAACGAGTGTAGCAAATTGATTAGGATACTTTTTAATTCAATCATATCTACTATAATATTCATCACATAGATATAGACTGTCAAATTATACATGTATACCTATTTGAGTCATTTATAAAACTGGTAATATTGTGTTTTTTCTTTGGGTAAAAATACAATATACTTTATTCAATAAGTAAGTAAAAAAAATTAAAAATGTATAGTACCTTTGGGTATCCATTCTTTTTTTTTACTTGCCATAAAATTTACATACATTACTTAAATAGTAAAATGTGATGTACTTTTAGGTCAACCACAATAGTTTAGTAATTATTGTATGTATATTATCATAATATATTAGTTCATATACTACTAAAAACATGGTGCGCCTTTAGGATAAACATGGGTATCCTTCATCGTTCTTAATTATCATTAGCAGAACTAATATGCATTAAATCATGTTAATCATAAATTATTAGAAAATGATTAACAATTGGGTTAAACCAATTTTTAATAATTATCATAAAATCATAAGAAAATGTAACATATATGAAAGTTCACATAATTTGATGTTTAAACTATTTAATTGGATCACTTTGGTGATTAACACAACTTCATAATATAAACAACAAATTATAATCGTAATATTATTAATAATGTATTTTATTTTTCTCTTTTTTATTTTTGTAAGCTGACAAATTGGATTCAATAAAAAATGGATTCAATATTCATATAATATATGCAACCTGAAAAATTATTTACATATATATAAATAGTGAAATAATCAACACAATTTTTTTTAATGGAAATGATGCAGATTATATTGTAATCTCAATAAGCCCATTATATTATAGATTACATCGTACTAATTAAATTTAATAAAAAATTATATGATGAGATTAATCTGATTTATAGAGTATGGACTTATATCATGCTAAACATCAAGTTATCAAGATCAATTCAACATCAAACTTGATCAACAAGTGAAATAAAAATATTTTATGGAAAACTCTACTGATTTAGTAGGCTCTGATACCGCATATAAGTATTTTAAACATAAGAAATATAGATCAGTTAGAGTATTACCTACAGAAGTAATTAGCTAGTTGAAATATCTCAAAAACTACACCAAAAACTTGATCAACAAGATGCGCTATTTATTTGCTTGAGGAAAAACCCTTAAGTTTCTCACTTTAATACCAATTCTCATCAAATTGGTAACTGTGGCGGCCCCAAATCCCAAGGCAATCTGGGCCCTGCCATGCTGCCAGACACGTCACCAGGTTAAGCCACGTCATCTGCCTGCCTGTCTATGACGGCCCGCGACAAGTGCTCAACCTTTTCATTTAGCCTAACTATTTCAATCATCATGCATTTTATGAAAACATTTCCTTAATTTAATTTAGTTAATCTATCCATTTATCTCACTTAACTTATATGGTATGTTATTTAGTTATTCCTTTGTCTTTTCAACTAAATGTGTAAGTTATCAATAATACAGGAAGTCTTTCATTTTAGATAAAGCAAATGATAATTATCATAAAATTTACTTCATTCACAAACCCTAAGCAGTGGAAAACCCATCAAAAGGATACCATGTATACATAAGGCGACAAAATGTACAATAAAATCAATACAATAAAATCAATATACATGTATTGGTGTATCAAGTCTCCTAAAATATACCCAAAGCAGTAACATAATATATACAAACACTTACGAGATGGGCTAATGGAGGCTCTCGATGATCAAATGAAGTTGCCAAGTATGGCCTTCCCCCGACTCATCGTAGGATCTGCACTCGATGATCCATGCAAAAAGTTGGTGACGAGTCCAGCGAGTTAATCCCAAAAAGAAAAGCAAGTTGCATTTAATAAAAATGTAAATAAAGCGGCTACAAATCATGCTAGTCAATAAGAAATGCACTGAAAAGGGATAATAAGCATGAAGATAAGTCTATAAGAAGGCAATAATGTCAGATACGAGTGTGGTATATATATGCCGAACTCTGGGACTAATAACACTGGACCGAGGAGACTTTGGTGATGAAATAACTATTTGCCACCGCTCTAAGGTCAATGAGGAACTCTATTGGTCAGGAGTTTACAACTCTCGGCCAACTGCCTCAAAGGAGAGGAATATGTGTCAGAGATAACTCCTAACGACACCATCTCTTAAGTCATCGACTCGCGGAGTAAGTCTCACGCGTAGCTTAGGGCATGACCGAAACCGTAGCAACAATCGGATTGCTAATCACGAGGGAGCAGGTGAGGGGTCATACCGTAGTGTCGACCATATACAGACACACGCGGGAGTGGAGTGGTCAAACAAATCCAAATAGGCATAATTCAGTGGTATAATGAAATAAAGCAGTAAATAAATGCTACGTGTTTTTCTGGTGGGATTTACTTACAAAAATTCGATAAAATACCCAGTCCTAGCCGCTCGCTCGTACCCCGGAGTACTCGTTCGTCATTCCCCTAAGCTTCCTTAGGCCTCGAGTATCTTACATACCAATTTTAATAACATATGGTCACATTAATTGATTTTATGTTGTGAGAACAAAAATTAGAGTTTTATTCTAATTTTTCCTTTAGTTGTGACACATTTTTCAAGTTAAACGGGTTGCCAAATGCCCAAAAATTTCTCAAAACCCAATTTTATATATTTTTCCCAATTCCTCCTATTTTCTATGATTTTTTGAATTTTTCTTGAATTTTTTATTTATTTATACATATTTTTCTATATTTTATTGTATTTATTTTGTATTTTAATTTAAATTAATTAATTAATTAATTTTTAATAGAGTTGGGCCCACCTGAACCGGGCCCAAGTCGGCTGGGCCTGGTTCGGCCCAACTGGGCTGGGCATGCGCCAGTTCGGCCCAAGGTCTCGCACGCCCGTATGGAGCGTGCGTGCGAGACCACCTTGGTCTCTCCGTAGAGACGAATTGCCAATTTCTGCATTCTACAGCATCCTCAAATTTTTTTCTCTTTATTATTCAACATCAACAATTCAACTAGAACACCAACAATTCAACAAAAACGACAACATCATCAACTATGCTCCATTAAACCATCAACTTACATTTTATCACAAAAAAATCCAAAAACATGAAATGAGTCTAATGCATCAAGAGATTTGTGTTGTAAACTAAAATTGGGTTTAAAAATAGTGGAAAACTTCAATTAAAACCCTTGAAATTCGTTTTACAACAAACACCCAATTTTTGGTTGCACTTCAAGACACCATTAAAGCAAAAATGGAGAAGATGTGAGAGTTTGGGTTACCTTATTTTTTAACTTGATTTTTTGGCTCCCAATTGATCCAAAGATTCTCCAATAAATTAAACCCAGCCCTTGCTCTCTTAATCTCCTTATCTAGTTAGGTTAGATGTAAATAAAAACTCCAAATTTGCATGTTGAGCATATGCACAAAGTCCTCTTTTTATACTAATTCACATAATAAGTCCCAACACACGTATCTCGAGGTTCATCAAAAGACCTTATTAAATCCAGCCAAACTTATGTCCCACATGTATCAATTTAATAAGTCAATTTAAGATTTTTATTTCTCAAATTTCAAAGCACTAGGCACATATTTGTTACTTAGCCAAATTAAATTACCACAGACTTACTATTTGGTCTCATTAGTCTAGCCAAATGTTTATTTGTAGTAAACATACCAAAATTAGGCTAGGTACTTGTCCAACAGGCTACCTGACGTCGTCGTGCATCACGAGGCGCGTCGGATCCATTTTAACCTATTAGTATTTTGTTCAACTTGGGTCAAGTTTTTTTGATTATTGAGCTTATAATATTATTATATATTGATAATTTATGCATCTAAGCTATCACGTTCCCGTACCCGCGTTGCACGCATCTCGAGGCGCTATTCACCGCACTCGTAACTCACGTAAAACGCGATAATCAACGGTACACATGGTGTAATGCTACAATTCATAATAAAACAACCATAATAAACAATCATCACACAAAATATAACATTATAAATTGTACATCGGTAGGCGTGCCCTAGACTAATCCGCAACGTCCACGTGGGTCTGAGCTGGGTCATAGTCTGAAATTAGATAATTAAATAATTTTTCAATTAGGTGGGTCGTCACAATCGTCCCAATTGAAAGGGATTTCTTCCCGAAATCCAAACTCAAAGTAAGATACTAACCGTGGAAAAGATGGGGGTATTTCTCATGCATAATATACTATCTCTCCCAGGTAAGACCCTCTTCTCTATGATACTGCCATCTGACGAAAACCTTGGGAATCTAATTAGTCTTGAGAACCTGAACTCTACGGTCTACTATCTCGATATGGCGGTCCTCGTACGTCATGTCTGGCCTAAACTCAACACGGGTCACATATACCATAGGTCTTGGCCCTGATCTTGCTAGTTTCAGTATGGAAATGTGGAAGACGTTGGGACCTCTGCCAACTGTCTCGGTAACCTTAATTGATAAGAACCTCCCCAACTCGTCTGACAATTTGATATGGCCCAATATACCATGGTGTAATTTTCCATTTGATCTTTAATCTCTGGTGACCCTTCAAAGGAGAAACTTTCAAGTACACCCAGTCGTGTACTTCATAGCTCAGCCCATCGCGGTACTTATTCACCTATTTCATCTGTCTATCCTAAGCAACCTATAATCTATGACGAATCAGCCTAACTTTCTCTGTGCGGTCTACAACAACCTCAGACCCAACAGTAACTGCATCATTGGGTTCTGCCCAACAAGTTGCTGATCTGCAAGGTCTCCCGTACAGTGCCTCAAATGGTAGCATTCCAATACTGGCCTGAAAGTTGTTGTTGTAGGAAAACTCACAAAGTGGCAAATACTCATCCCATGACCCTATAAACTGTAACATACAAGCTTTGAGCATGTAATCCAGTATCTGTGTAGTCCGCTTTGACTGCCCGTCGGTCTGTGGGTGGTAAGCCATGTTGTACTGAAGTCTAGTACCATATTGCTCTTGCATAGCCTGCCATAATTGTGACATCAGTCGACTGTCTCTATCTGATATTATCGATACCAGTACACTATGTAATCTGATGATCTCTAGCTCGAATAGCGTGCACAGCTGTAGAAAGGTGTATCTCATGGAAATTGGAATGAAATGGGGTGATTTCGTCAATCTAACCACGACAACCCATACAGTATCATGGTTGCGTGGAGTCTGTGGTAACGCACTGACAAAGTCCATATTAATGTGTTCCCACTTCCATTAAGGGATTGGTAGTGGTTATAAAAGTCCTCCAAGCCTCCGGTGCTCAGCCTTCACCTGTTGGCACACCTTACATCCCCTCCCATACTGGCCAACATCTACCTTCATCCCGGAACACCAAAACAAGCGCTTCATGTCTTGATACATCATGTTCCGACCGGGGTGAACTGTGTATCTGAATCTGTGAGCCTCCTGAAGAATGCCATCTCGCAATTCTGCTACTGCTGGAATCCATAGTCTACCTTTGTGTCATAAACACTCATCTATTGACTCTCTCCAATCTGGGAAGTCAAAACTCTGTGACATGTCTCTAAACCTCTAATACATAGTATCGGCTCACTGGCTCTCTAAGACTCGTGGAATGGAAACTATCAGAACTCGCATTTGTTCGTAAATGTGCGCCCTTGCTATCTCTGGGTCCTCTAACACACTCATGGTAACTGCCATCTCGAGTACGCCATACGGGTGATTCATCACCTCTATGTCCGCTCCTCTCCTATCAGGGCATCTGCTACGACATTCCCCTTACCGGGTTGGTACTCAATAGAAAAGTCGTAGTTCTTCAGCAACACTAACCATCGTTTCTTTCTCATATTTAGATCCTTCTGAGTGAATAGATACTTAAAACTCTGATGATTTGTGTATAGGGTGAACCTCTCACCAAAAAGGTAATGTCTCGATGTCTTCAGTGCAAACGCGATCGCCGCAAGCTCCAGATCGTAAACTAGATAGTTTCTCTCACGGTTCCTTAGCTGACGCGATAAGTAAGCAATTACTTTGTCATCTTGCATTAGTACACATCCTAGTCCGGTGCCACACTTATCTGTGCGAACGATCAACTTCTTACCCGACTATGGTAATACTAACAGCGGTGCGAAGGTCAACCTTTTCTTTAGCTCTACAAAGGCTGCCTCGCACGCATCGGACCACATAAACTCGACGTCCTTCTTGGTCAATCGGGTTATAAGCACCGAAATCCTAGAAGAATCTGGTACAAAACGTCGGTAATAACCTGCTAGTCCCTAGAAGCTCTTGACGTCTATCATACACTTTGGTGTATGCCGATCGATGATAACATGAACCTTACTCGAGTCCACCGATATACCCTGTCATCGATCACGTGCCCTAATAACTTTATTTCTGAAAGTAAAAACTCGCACTTATTAAATTTGGCGTATAACTGGCGATCTCTCAGAGTCTCCAGAGTCTCTCGATATGCCTCTCGTGGTCCTCACGAGTCCTGGAATAGATCAAGATATTGTCAATGAAGACAATCACGAATCGATCCAAAAATGGTCTCAAGACTCGATGCATCAAAACCATGAACACTACTGGCGCGTTCTTCAATCTGAACGGCATAACAGTAAACTCAATTAATCTGTAACATGTGCTGAACGTTGTCTTGGGTATATCCTCCTCCTTAATCCTCAACTGGTGATAACTTGACCTAAGATCAATCTTTGAGAAAAACTACGCTCCGGCCAGCTGGTTCAAATCGTCGATCTTAAGCAGTGGGTATCGATTTCTAACTGTCGCCTTATTAAGTCTCCTGTAGTCGATTCACATCCTCATGCTACCGTCCTTTTTCTTCACAAAAAGGACCGGTGCTCCCTAGGGAGACATATTTGAATGTATGAAACCCTTCTCCGACAAGTCTTCCAACTGAGCTCTCAACTCGTCTTGCTCTACTCGCGACATACGGTACGATCGGCTCGCTATAAGCTGGGTGCCTGACGCTAACTCTATCATAAACTTTATCTGCCTATATCGAGGTAATCTAGGTAAATCCTCAAGAAAAACATCTGAAAACTCGTATACGACTGGGACGTCCTCTAGTCTAACTGCGAGCTTCTCAGCTGACTCTACAGTACCTAAAAGAATGTCCATCTCCAGAGTGGTGGCTAATCTACCCCTAGTAATCGGAAGTGCGGTCGCGACTCTGGTGAATGAGAATTTGGGAATCCTTGTTATCTGGAAGGTGACGATTACTAAAACAATCCAATCGAGCGTGGTAAGTCGTCAACCAATCCATGCCTAAGAACGCATCAAACTCTAGGTAGTTAAGTACTCGAAGATCTATGGGTAACTATTGACCGCTAACCTCAACTGGACAGTCTCCATAAATTTGGTTAGGGTAAATCTTGACCCCAGCAGCCGTTCTAAGGACAAGGTGTGTGCCTAAAACCTCTAGTGTCAACCCCAACTCTCCTACTATCTGTCTCGAAATAAACGATAATGTAGAACCATAATCAATCAACGAATGCATGCTACGACCGTAAATAATCAACATACCACTACATGAACCTGCTCTCTGGCCTGTACTGGTGGAGCTGCAACTGGTGGCATGAACTCACTGGTGCACTAATTCTGGTAGTGCCCCCTTTGTCTACATCCAAAAAAAATGATGTGTTCCTTACTCCAAGACCCCTAACCCTGTTGACTTTTGGCCCTCTAGCCCTGACCATGTCCACCCTGCCTTTGAACCTGGCCCTGCCATTCCTGACCCTATCCTTGTCTCTGTCCCTGCCACTACCGCCCTTTATTTTCACTCATCTGGCCCTGACCTTGAGCCTGCCCTCATAGAGGGTGGACGACCATAACCTGATGCTACTACTGCATAAGCGCCAATCGCTTGATTATCATCATGTCTGCGCCTCTGTCTCCGCTGATCTCTCAGCTGGTGGTTCCTCTTGCCCTTCCTATCTGATCTGACCTAGCTGCTCTGACCCTCTAGATATACGGGAGCAGGGGCGGTGTCTCTCCTCATAGCGTATGTCTCATGAGCTAATGCCCACTCATAGACCTCATGTAAGGTCATAGCCCCCATTTACACAATGGCGCTGCCAATCTCTGACCGAAGTCCCTGAATAAAATAGTGAACCTGAAGCCGCTCTGTCCCAACTACATCTATGGCAAACAACATCAGGTACTTAAACCTGTCTATGTACTGAATCACGGTGCGAGAGCCCTGCCTCAGTGATAAGAACTCATATCTCAGTCGTAGCTGGACCTCAATCGAAATGTACTCATCATAGAAGACTTGACGGAACTCGGCCCAAGTGGTCGTCCCTCCATAGGCGGCTGTGTGTGTGATCCATCATACCGCGACGTCTCCCTTTAACATGTAGCTGAAGACTTTGGCTCGTATGCTGTCATGAATCCTCAACAGTGCATGAAGCCTCTCATGTGTGAGAACCCATCTCTCAGCTGCCTCTGGGTCTCCGCCTCCATAAAAGTGTCCTGGCTAGAATCTAGAAAACTCCTTGACTAGCTTAGCCTTAGTTGTCAAGGCCGTCTCAAACGTTGTCTGCTGCTCTGCTGTAAGTGCAGGAATAGCCACTGGGTAATCGCTGGTGTAGCTGCGGGGGTAATCAACTCTACGGGAATCTCAACTCTTGTTGCCTCGAACGGCGTATCCTGGCTAGTCCGGGCGACGACTGTCTCAATAGTAGTAGTGGTGGTGGTAAGTGTTGCAGTCGCCTGTGTGGCCGCTGCCTGTGATCAAAGTAGTCTCAAGATCTCCTCGAGCTGCACGCCATGAAGTGCGACGGTGTCGCGTAGACTTTGATCCGAGTAGACTCTCGTAGGGTCACTCGTTTGGCCTCCATCAGCCATAGTAGGTGGAATTGGCCATCCATCCATCTCGAATATGCAAGCGTGGATGTGTTCCAGTCAGTGTGGTATACGCGTATATACACATATTACAAATCAAAACATACACATATAAAACCATAAACTATCCATCTCATTATTCTTCCGAAATAAGGTTCTAAGTCAGGTTAACAGGTTTTCCACATTTTAAGTTCGTTCGATAAGTCTTGTTCACTTTCGTTACACTTCTCCCTAGGCTCATCTGAACCTAGGCTCTAATACCAACTGTGGCGGCCCCAAATTCCAATGCAATTTAGGCCCCATCATGCCGCCAAACACGTCACCAAGTTATGCCACGTCATCTGCCTACATGTCCATGACGGCCCGCGACAAGTGCTCAACCTTTTCATTTAGCCTAACTATTTCAATTATCATGCATTTTATGAAAACATGTCCTTAATTTCATTTAGTTAGTATATCCATTTATCTTACTTAGTTTATATGAAATGGCCCATTTTCCAAATTGACCGCCACGGGGGCCTATGCGGCCCACAACCTAGCCTACCAGCGCCGGCTGTGTCCCACATGCTATCTCATCCATCATTTAATCATTATTAACCTCAATAAACAACAATTTATTGCTTAAATTGTTACTGAACTCAAGTCATTTGTTAAAATCGTTTTAAACCATAATAAATTACAGCGAAAGTTTTTTTATCATGACAATCTAAAATATGAAACATCAAAGTCATGCATTTTACTCTGATACCTAGTGTGGAAAACCCATATATCATCATAGACCAAAAATACACCTCGGTGTATCAAAATATCAAAAGTATAGTCCTAAGGTATCTCACAATCCCTAATCCCCAAAATAAAAACAAAGTATATATAATACAAACGTACAAGCCTGACTCAATATCTTTGAATCACAGGTATTCTGGAAGCTTGCCCATGCCACGACTTATACTAGGATCTGCACTCAAGCCATCACAAAAAGGCAAATGACGAGTCTATAGTGAGTATTCCCAAGAAAATTAAGTGAGCAATATTGAAAGTAAATACTGGAATTTAAACAAAACTATTAAATAAAGATGCGGAAATAAATACAGTCAACTGTGATCATCGCATGCATAAGTAATAGTGAAAGCTCAAAGTGTGTTCCTAGAGCCCGGGGGGTCAGACTAGCACCATACTTCGGACTTTCCACAGAATACTGTCGGCGAGTAGCACTCCAGCAAGGCCAATATCTGGATCCGTTAGGTGGTCGGCGTAGAACTACGACGCACCCACAGGTGCCCCGACGCGACTCTCGGGTCGAACTATTCACCGAGATCCCTGGCACACGTATTATGCCTTAGTGGACATACACACAGGAATGGCACGGAGGGAGAATCTCAACGTCCGTTCATTTAAACCAAAACCAAGAGTAGAGTATTGAAAGACATAATATGAATTCAAAAGCAAAAATAAGGTATTGCTCAAGAAATTTTAGTTGGGATACTACACACCTCAAACTGCACTCCGTGTCCCAGTAAATCAACCCCGGTCCAGTTCCGCCGAATCGTCGATATCCAAATTACCGCCCAAAATTACATATTTCCATTTATAATAGATTTTTAGTCAATTGGATGTATTTTATGTTACTTAGCAAAAATAGTCTAAAATCTGCAATATCTAGCACGCTAGGTTTGGGGATTAAGGCGCTAGATTGCTGAGCAGTTAAACATTCTTCGTCAGGAAGAACATTAGCGCGCTATATTTTTACCTAGCGCGATAATCGTCATCTAGCGCGCTAGATGACCTCATTAGCGCGCTAATTGGGTTATGGATAGCAGTTTGGCTGAAAATTTTGGTTTCCAAACATCACCACCACCAACAACAACATATACCACTTAACTTCATAGCACTGAAAACCCACCTTAACAACCACTTAACAATCTATATTGGATTCACACCAACACCTCAAAAATTTATACCAAAAGACAAAGAAAATTGAGGTGATTGTGAATCTCACCTTGCTTTGATGAATCAACCACTTCAAGCCCCTCAAATGATCAATTTGAAACTTCAAAACCTTCTTTTTCTCTATTTTCGGATTTGTTGATAAGGAGAGAAAAAAGGTAGTGGAAACTAAAGTCAAATTTACTTTTATAGTCCAAAATGCATCTCTCCTCACTTGTGCATTTCAATGCAATCTAATGAGCACTATTTGCTCAATTATTCAACCTTTAATGACTCCAAATGTGACACCAATGGCACACTCGCCCTTGTTCTTAACCCAAAAGGTCGTCTTTCGGGGTGTTCTGACGCCCAGGTTCGCATCCCGAAAAGCGACATACACGTATTACCATGTCCCTAACCATCAAATAGGTGTTACATCTTATTATTTAACTTATTTTTATTCATTTCAAGTGTGTATTACTTTCCTCTGCCTAGTATTTAGTCTTTTAGACTACCTGATACCCGCATCGACACGCATATCGATACGAATACTTAACACACAGTCTCGCACGTCAAATGTAATATAATCACACACATTACGATTCAGTTTAATCTATTGCAACATAAACATCGCAAATTAGACAAATCAGCACACAAAATGGCTATTTACCTAGTTCCAAACACGAACTAGCCTAGCTGTGGGTCCCACGAGCTTCTAAGCTATCACCACGTCTGCAACCACATGATTAATAACGATAAATTCAATTCAGGTCGTTACAGATATTCCCAACAAGGTGAAGTTTCATCTCGAAATTTAAATTTAACTTAATAACTTATTGGAAAATAAGTGTGGATACCGTTTTCGCATAATAGACTCAAGCTCCCAGGTGAGTCCCTCGGTCCCGTGATGCGCCATCGTGCCAAAACCTTCGGGATTTCCTCATTCCTCAAAATCTGAGTCCGCTTATCCATGATTTCCACAGGTTGTTCCTCGTTTGATACATCAGGTCGCACCTTAATCTGACGTATATCAACCATAGGCCTCGATCTCGACCTAGCTAGCCTCAATATGGAAATGTGAAATACTGGATGTACCCTTGCTAACTGTAGTGGCAACTCCAGACGGTATGCCACTCTACCGACGCATTCCTCAACTCTGAACGGTCCAATAAACCTTGGTGCCAGTTTTCCCTTAATGCCAAACCTCTGATGGCCAGGGCGAAACCTTCAAATCCATCAAACTGAAATATACACGCCCAGAGCATATATTCAAGAAGCTGAATCAAACGCTATGACTGCCCGTTAGTCTGAGGATGATACGCAGTGTTGAACTGTAAACGAGTGTCAAACTGCTTCTACATACTCTCACATAGTCTTAAAGTAAATCTCGAATCTTTGTCAGAAACAATGGAGATCGGTACACCGCGCAATCTGACAATCTCTCTAGAAGATTGTACTCAGCTGTGTAACTGAATATCTTGTGGCGATCGGTATGAAATGTGCCGACTTCGTCAACCTGTCGACAACTACCCAAATTGCGTCGTGTCTCCTTGTCGTCTGGGGTAAGCCACTGACGAAGTCCATGGTCACCTGTTCCCACTTCCACTAAGGAATGAGCAACGACTTTAGCAACCCAGCTGGTCTCCTGTGCTCACCTTCACGTCATTCTTCATCCCTGGCTACCAAAACAATCTTTGCAGATCGTGATTCATTTTGGCCTGACCAGGATGAACTGTATATCACGACCGGTGATCGTCCTCGAGAATGCTGTCCCTGAGTTCCGATATCAGCGGTATCCATAAACGACCCTTGTGTCTCAAGCACCTATCTGAACCCTCAGACCACTCAGTGTACCCCGGATCCTAAGCCAGGCCACTGATCTGCAAATACCAGCCGTCAGCTCTCTGCAACTCAGTAACCCACTCAAGAGACACTGTCGAAACTTGCATCTGACAGCAAATTTGTAGCTCAACAATAGCCTCTGTCACACATAACACCGACGCTGCCTCAAGCAACTCGTGCTCATGTGTCATATGTCATAGTACCGTTTGGCTCTCGATGTCACTCCTACTCAGCGCATCAGCTACGACATTCGCCTTATCCGGATGATACTCAATTGCGAAGTCATAATCCTTCAGTAACTCAAGCCATCACCGCTGTCGCATGCTCAACACCCTATGAGTGAACAAGTACCTCAAACTCTGGTGGTCTGTGAACAATACGAATCTCTCACCATACAAGTAGTGCCTCTAGGCTTTCAGTGCAAACACGACCGTTGTAAGCTCCAAGTCATGCATTGGATAATTTACCTTACGAGGTCTCAACTGTCGAGATAAATAGACCACTGGGTATCCATCCTGCATTAATATGCAACCGAACCCAGTGCCTGATGGATCAATATAAACCGAAAAACCTTTACCTGCTACAGGTAATGCCAAAAGTGGTGCCGAAGTCAACTTCCTGTTCAGCTCCCAAGAAACATCATCACACTCTTGTGACCATTTAAACCGAACATCCTTCTTGGTCAACCTCGTCATCGGCACTACAATCATCGAGAAATCCTACACAAAATGTCTGTAATATCTTGCCAAACCCAGGAAACTCTGATGTCAGATATATACTCGGGTGTCTTCCAGTCAATAATCGCCAGAATCATGTCACCATCAACTGATATGCCCTGATCACTGATAATGTGCCCTATGAACTTCACCTCACTCAGCTAAAATGCACACTTGCTGAACTTGGCATAAAGTTTGTGCTCTCTCAGCATCGTCAACACATCTCTAAGATGCCTCTCATGCACTACACGAGTCTTATTGTAAATCAAGATATCGTCGATAAAAACTATGACATATCGATCTAGAAATGGCCTCAGCACCCTGTGCATCAAATCCATAAAGATCACTGGTGCGTTAGTCAGTCTAAAAGGCATGATTGTAAACTCGAATAACCTGTAACGCATACTAAAAGCAGTCTTCTCCACATCCTCATCTTGAATCCTCAACTGATGGTATCCTGATCGTAAGTCGATCTACGAGAAGAACTTGACCCAATTGATCAAATAAGTCATCAATCCTTGGAAGTGAGTAACAATTTTGAATCATCACCTGATTCGGCTTCCGAGAATCCACACACATCCGCATCGATCCGTCCTTCTTCTTCACAAAAAGAACAGGAGCCCCTCAAGGTGACATGCTATGGGCGAATGAAACGCTTCTGCAATAAGTCCTCTAACTGGGTCCCCAACTCTTCGTGCTCTGATGCTTGACATCCTATATGGCCTACTGTAGATTGGCTGAGTCCCCGAAATCAGCTCAATGAAAAACTCAACAGCTATCGGTGGTAGTAATCCTGGCAAATCATCAGGGAACACGTCCGGAAACTCATAGACAATAGGGACATCCTCAACCTTAACCACCGTCCTAAGCTCTCGCTCAACCATAGCTGCGTACGCCTCCATCTCCTGCAATGTAGCTAATCTGCCTCGAGGGATAGGTAATGCAGTCGCAACTCCAGTAAATGTAAACTTTGGAATCCCCTCGATGTGAAACGTCACGTCTTACTGAAATAGTCGATATGTGCGTGATAAAATGATAATCAATCCATACTAAACATTGCGTCGAATTCCAGATACTCTAACACTCTCAAATATTCCAGTAGCTGATGTCCTTCAATCTCAACAATACAATTCCGGCATATCCGTTTAGGGTAAATCTTATCCCCAGCTGCAGTACTGAGAACAAGATGTGTATCTAAGATCTGTACAGGTGACCCTAACTCTCCTACCATGTGTCCAAAAATATAAGACAGTGTGCTACCATAATCTATCATAATATGCATGGAAATACCACAAACAAATAATGTACCCTCAACAAGCTGTCTAGTCACCTCAACGTGCATCTAATCAGCCTCAGTACAAATATACGTGTATCGTATGTACTATACAACCAAAAATATAACACGTATATCCCTGATTTCTACCCATCTCACATCACTTCCCAACTAGGACTTTAGGCAATTCCTTTGGGTTTTCACATCTAAAGTTTATTCATCAGGTTTACCCTCAAACTATACCACAAATGTAATCGTATCAGAGTTAACTTTCAATTCCTTGAGGTTCACCAACGTTGCAATGATACCAAAATGTGACGGCCCATTTTCCAAATGGACTGCCACGGGGGCCAATGCGGACCCACAACCTGGCCTACCAGCACCAGCTATGTCCTACATGTTATCTCATCCATCATTTAATCATTATTAACCTCAATAAACAACAATTTACTGTTTAAATTGTTTCTGAACTCAAGTCATCTGTTAAAATCATTTTAAACCATAATAAATCACAGCGAAAGACTTTTATCATGACAATCTAAAATATGAAACATCAAAGTGATGCATTTTACTCTGATACCTAGTGTGAAAAATCCATATATCATCATAGACCAAAAATACACCTCAATGTATAAAAATATCAAAAGTATAGAGTCCCGAGGTATCTCACAATCCAAAATCCCCAAAATAAAAACAAAATATATATAATACAAACGGACAATCCTGACTCAATATCTCTGAGTCATAGGTATTCTGGAAGCTTACCCTGCCTCTGCACTCAAGCCATCACAAAAAGGCAGATGACGAGTCCAGAGTGAGTATTCCAAAGAAAATTAAGTGAGCAATACTGAAAGCTCAAAGTGTGTTCCTAAAGCCTAGGTCAGACTAGCGCCATACTTCGGACTCTCCACAGAATACTACAGGCGAGTAGCACTCCAGCAATGCCAGTATCTGGACCCGCTAGGTGGTCAGCGTAGAACCTACGATGCACCCACACGTGCCCCGACGTGACTCTCGGGTCGAACTATTCACCGAGATCCCTGGCACACGTGCTATGGCCTAATGGACAAATATACATGAATGGCACATAGGGAAAGCCTGAACATCCTTCCATTTAAACCAAAACCAAGAGTAGAGTATTGAAAGACATAATATGAATTCAAAAGAAAAAATAACGTACTGCTCAAGAAATTTCGGCTGGGATACTACACACCTCAAACCGGACTCAGTGTCCCAGTAAATCACCCCTAGTCCGGCTCCACCAAATCCTCGACATCCAAATTACCACCCGAAATGACCTATTTCCATATATAATTGATTTTTAGTCAATTGGATGTATTTAATGTTACTTGGCAAAAATAGTCTAAAATCTGCAATATCTAGCGCGCTAGGTTTGGGGATTAGCGCGCTAGATTGCTGAGCAGCTAAACATTCTTTGTCAGGAAGAACATTAGCGCGCTAATCGAGTTCTAGACAACAGTTTGGCTGAAAATTTTGGTTTCCAAACATCACCACCACCAACAACCACTACAAAAACATATACCACTTAACTTCATAGCACTTAAAACCCACCAAAACAACCACTTAACAATCTATATTGGATTCACACCAACACCTCAAAAATTTATACCAAAAGACAAAAACAATTGAGGTGATTGTGAATTTCACCTTGCTTTGATGAATCAACCACTTCAAGCTCCTCAAATGATCAATTTGAAACTCCCAAACCCTTTTTTTCTTCTTCTCTATTTTTGGATTTGTTGATAAGGAGAGAAAAAAGGTGGTGAAAATTAAAGTCAAATTGACTTTTATAGTCCAATATGCATCTCTCCTCACTTGTGCATCTCAATGCAATCTAATGAGCACTATTTGCTCCATTATTCAACCTCTAATGAATCCAAATGTGACACCAATGGCACACTCGCCCTTGTTCTTAACCCAAAAAGTCATCTTTCGGGTGTTCCGACGCCCGGTTTCTCATCCTGAAACGCGACATACGCGTACTACCATGTCCCTAACCATCAAATAGGTGTTGCATCTTCTTATTTAACTCATTTTTATTCATTTCATGTGTGTATTATTTCCCCTACCTAGTATTTAGTCTTTTAGACTACTTGATACCCGCATCGACACGCATATCGAGGCGAATACTTAACACACAATCTCGCACGTCAAATGTAATATAATCACACACCTTACGATGTCGTTTAATCTATTGCAACATAAACATCGCAAATAAGACAAATCAGCACACAAAATAGCTATTTACCTAGTTTCAGGCGCGCACTAGCCTAGCTGCGAGTCCCACGAGTGTTTGAGCTGTCAGCTACGTCTGCAACCACGTCATTAATAATGGTGAATTAAATTTAGGCTTTTATAGTAAGTTATTTAGTTGTTCTTTGGTCTTTTCAACTAAAAGTGTGAGTTATTAATAATAGCGGAAGTCTTTCATTTTAGATAAAGCAAATGATAATTATCATAAAATTTATTTCATTGACAAACCCTAAGCAGTGGAAAACCCATCAAAAGGATACTATGTATACATAAGTTGACAAAATGTACAATAAAATTAATAAACATGTATGTATCAAGTATCCTAAAATATACCTAAAAGCAGTATCATAATATATACAAACACCTACGAGATGGGCTAGTGGAGGCTCTCGATGATCAGATGAAGTCGCCAAGTACGGCCTTCCCCCGGCTCGTCATAGGATCTGCACTCGGTCATCCAAGCAAAAATTTGGCGACGAGTCAAGTGAGTAAATCCCTAGAAGAAACGAAAGTTGCATTTAATAAAAATGTAAATAAAGCGGCTACAAATCATGCTAGTCAATAAGAAATGCACTGAAAAGGGATAATAAGCATGAAGATAAGTCACTAGGAAGGCAATAATGTCGAACGCGGGTGTCGTATATATCTGCCAAACTCTGGGACTAATAACACTGGATCGAGGAGACTCTCGTGACAAAGTAACTCCCCGCCACTACTCCAAGGTCAATGAGGAACTCTGTTGGTCGGGAGTTTACAACTCCCGGCCAACTGCCTCAAAGGATAGGAATTTGTGTCAGAGAGAACTCCTCGCGACACCATCTCTCAAGTCATCGACTCGTAGAGTAAGTCTCACACATAGCCTAAGGCATGACAGGAACCGTAGCAACAATCGGATCGCTAATCACGAGGGAGCCACTGAGGGGTCATACCGTCCCGTATACCATATACAGACACACGCAGGATTAGAGTAGTAAAAGAAATCCAAACGGGCATAATTCTGTGGTATAATGAAATAAAACAGTAAATAAATGCTACGTGTTTTTTTGGTGGGGTTTACTTACAAAAATGCATTAAATACCCGGTCCTAGCCGCTCGCTTGTACCCCGGAGTACCCGTCCGTCGGTCCCCTAAGCTTCCTTAGGCCGCAAGTATCCTACATACCAATTTTAATAATATATGGTCACATTAATTGATTTTTTGTTGTGAGAACAAAATTTAGAATTTTTATTCTGATTTCTCCTTTAGTTGTGACACATTTTTCGGGTTAGACGTGTTGCCAAATGCCCAAAAGTTTCTCAAAACCCAATTCCATATATTTTCCTAATTCCTCCTATTTTTTAAGATTTTTCTGAATTTTTTCAAAATTTTTATTTATTTTTACATATTTTTCTATAATTTATTGTATTTATTTTGTATTTTATTTTAATTTTAATTTATTTATTTATTTTTAATAGAGTTGGGCCCACCTGAACCGGGCCCAGGTCGGCTGGGCCCGGTTTGGCCCAACTGGGACTAGCATGGGCCTGCCCGGCCCAAGGTCTCGCACGCACGTACGGAGCATGCGTGCGAGACCACCTTGGTCTCTCCGCAGAGACGAATTGCCAATCTCTGCCTCCTACAACATCATCAATTTTTTTTTCTCTTTATTATTCAACATCAACAATTCAACTAGAACAACAACAATTCAACAAAAACAACAACATCATCAATTATGCTCCAGTAAACCATCAACTTAAATTTTATCATCATAAAATGCATCAAGAAATTTGTGTTGTAAATTAAAATTTGGGTTCAAAAATAGTGGAAGACTTTAATTAAAACATTTGAAATTCGTTTTACAACAAACAACCAATTCTTGGTTGCACTTCAAGACACCATTAAAGCAAAAATGGAGAAGATGTGAGAGTTTGAGTTACTTTAATTTTTAACTTGACTTATTGGCTCCCAATTGATCCAATGCTCCTCCAATTGATCAAATCTAGCCCTTTCTCTCTTAATCTCCTTATCTAATTTAGATGTAAATAAAAACTCCAAATTTGCATGTTGAGCAAATGCTCTAAGTCCTTTTTTTATACTAATTCACATAATAAGTCCCAACACACGTATCTCGAGGTTCATCAAATGACCCTTATTAAGTCCAACCAAACTTTTGTCCCACATGTATCAATTTAATAAGTCAATTTAAGATTTTTATTTCTCAAATTTCAAAGCACTAGGCACATATTTGTTACTTAGCCAAATTAAATTACCATAGACCTACTATTTGGTCTCATTAGTCTAGCCAAATGTTTATTTGAAGTAAACATACCAAAATTAGGTTAGGTACTTGTCTAACCGGCTACCCGGCGCCGTCGAGCATCACGAGGCGTGTCGGATCCGTTTTGACCTATTAGTATTTTGTTCAACTTGGGTCAAGTTTTTTTATTATTGAGCTTAGAATATTATTGTATATTGATAATTTATGCATCTAAGCTATCACGTTCCCGTACCCGCGTTGCACACATCTCGATGCGCTATTCGCCGCACTCGTAACTCGCGTAAAACGCGATAATCAACGGTACACATGGTGTAATGCTATAATTCATAGTAAAACAACCAAAATAAACAACCATCATGTAAAATATGACATTATAAATTGTACCTTGGTAGGCGTGCCTTAGACTAATCCGCAACGTCCACGTGGGTCTGAGCTGGGTCCTAGTCTGAAATTAGATAATTAAATAATTCTTAAATTAGGCGGGCCGTCACAAGTAACCTAAAGGGAACTCAAGAGACTTTAGGTAATTCGTAGGTTACACAAATTAGGACGTAAGTTTGAGACACATAATGGTCTTACATGGCCCTACCCCCTCTTTGAGTTTAAATCTTGTTTGAGCACTTTTAGTTTAAACAATTACATTTAGTTTTAATATATATGATATATGATATTAATGAACTAAATTATATATTTTCATATAAATATAATCTATTTAATCTTAATACAATGTACCTTTAATTAAGAAAATCTAATGTCATAATGATAATGTGTTACTAAAAATCTAATTTATTTAGACTTGGCTAAAGATTTATCATTGAATTTCAAATCATGTATATACACAAATATATATGCTATATAAGAATAGGTTCATTTATAATTGGTGGGGATGGAAGCGATATATGTGTGTGTATGTGTTTATACATAAAAATATTTTTATGTATAAATTGGTAGGGAATAGGGATCCCGGCTTAATGGGGGAAATGAGAACGGAAACTTCCCCAATGAGGAACTCCAAGAGGGGAATTGCCGCCCCATTAGAAGCGGAGATTTCGTTTTGCGTCCCACTTGCATCCCTAGGCATTCACTACAACAAAGTGGGTCTATAGCAACATTTTTTTGCCAACACTAATAAAAAATGTCTTCAAATTTTAATTTTAGAGACACACGATATATAAACGTTGTCAAGTTTAAAATTTTGAGACGCTTAACATACAAGTGTCTCCAAATTAAGGACACTTGATATTAAAACGTCGTCAAATTCAAAATCTTGAGACGTATAACGTACAAGTGTCTCAAAATTAAGGACACTTGTTAAAAAAGTGTTGCCAAATTTAAAATTTGGAGACACTAATTTAAAACTGTTGTCAAGTTTTAATTCTAAAGACACATAGTTTATAAGTGTTGCTAAAATTAAAAATGAGGACACAAACAATAAGTGTTGTCAATTTCAATATTTAAAGACACATAATTTATAAGTGTCTCATATATTAGAGACACTTAGTAAATTAGTGACACCAAATTTAAAATTTGGGGACCTAATTTACATGTGTTGTTAAGTTTTAAATTTAAAGACACATAATTTACAAGTGTTGTTAAATTTCAAATTTAAGAACACATAATTTACAAGTGTTGTTAGACTTTAAATATAAAGACACATAATTTAGAAGTGTTGTTAGACTTTAAATTTAATGACATATAATTTACTAGTGTTGTTAAGTTTTAAATTTAAAGACACATATTTTGGAGTAATCTCTCATTTCCAAATTAAAGTTCATACGTAAATTAGTCACCACACACTCTCTCACCTCCTTGGACCAAGCCTTACATCACAACAAAATTTCTCATGGCTTCGTATTGAGAAATAATGTGGGTGTCCAAGTTCCGTCCGGTTGGCTAATTGTCAAAAGTTGGTCAATGTCTCATTGGATTTGAGTTGTTCCAGTTGGTTGGTTGGCCCTAATTAATTGAAGTTTCAGCTTGGTTATCGCATGTTGTAATTGAGGCAAAGTGTTAAGAATAGTCTCACTTTGAGTATTCAAATAAATAAATAAATAAAGTATTGAATACACCATCTTACATTGATATTTTGGTGAAAACTCCACGTCGAACCATAATAAGTCCTCGCACATAAACACTTTCTCCTTCTCCACACTTGGACATGATTATTACTTCGTATAAAAAATATAATACATGTACATATCAAAAACTTCAAAAAAGAACAAATCAATTCAAATAATAACCTTAAAACTACTCTAAAATCTGAATTAAAAAAAAATACTCTATATAAAATCTAATACATGCGCATATATAAAAATATCATGACAAAAGAGCAAATCAATTCAAATAATAACCTTAAAATTACTCTAAGACGAGTTATGGACATAAGACACTCACGATGATATGAACAAATATAAAAATAAAAAGGTAACCTCTTTCAAATTGATTTCGCAAAAAAAAAAAAAAAAAAAAAAAACCTTTTAAATTGAATATATATTGCGAGCTTCAAAAAAAATTTAAAATATTCTTGTAGGGAAAGATTAAAGATCAAATTTGGAAGGATGTGCATGACATCAAACCATATCCAACAGAAATTCTTGACTAGAAAATGTGTCTTTGTCACAACAACTATACATGCTGTGCGCTCATCAATGAGCTTTGAAATTGGTTGCTTTTCCAAAACTCAACAACACAATACATAAGAAATTGAGGGTCACAATAATTGAACCATTTTTAGGCCACATAACTAGCTGGCTTGCTTAGATGAGCAGAAAATTAAAGGACCGAAAGTTATAATTAGACTTTTAAGTAGTGTGTTTATGGACTCTGCAGAGGGGCACATGGTGATATAGTGGTTCGAAGTTGACAAGCACATTATGCAATTTCACCAACACACTAAGTGTTCGTGGATTCATAGCCTGTATTGATTGGCTTCACCTGTAGCTGAAACAATGGGTTTTTGTCGGATTTCCTTTGCTTGCATGGGTAGCCATGAGCCCTAAATAAATGTTGGGTTTTTTATTTTATTTTTTTGATGAAAAGGAGGCGATACTCCACTACTATATATATAAATATTTGAAATCCACTACTATATATATAAATATTTGAAAAATTTACGTACAAGCAAGACAAAAAAAAAAAAAAAAGAGTGGCAGACTTGCAGTACAACCTTAAACAATAAAATGCTTCATCCAACACGTAAGCCCCGTTGGAATCAATAACATCTCTAGATAATTTCATCTTCTTAGTCGTTCCGTGAACAAATCCTCCAAACTGTACACCAGACTTTGCTCAATTGCCGGACCTTTCTTCAGCATATTGTTGGAACTCTCCCAACTCCCGCTGTTGTTTCTAAACACATACAAGATGTCTTCCCCAAAAAATCCCCTGCTGCGAGCTCTGCCAATATCGCCCATCCCCCCAAACGGGCTCGAAAACCCAAAGTCGGTGCCCACAATTTCCATTTGGATGATGGGAACCAACTCAGGCACATCATCCTCATTGCCATCCTCCCTACATTGCGGAATCGGAAACTCTGGCACCTCATCCTCATTGTCATCCTCCCTAGATTGCGGAACCAGAAATCTCAACTCCCAAACTAGCAAATTCCTTCTCCAACTTCTCAAAACTCTCATGTAAATCAAATAACTTTTTTTGATTCCCTTGAACGCAATCCCCCGCTGACCCATCTCAAAAAACTTGCTAGCAAAACCAAACTTCAATCCAATAGTCTCCAACACCATTACCTCATCAACAACACTACCCACTTCGCCCTCGCCATCGCCATTACCCAATCACTTTGCCTCCAAAAGCTTTTCCTCATCATCAATCAAACAAACTAGACCTAAATAAATGTTGGATTTGAAGCTCATGAGTCAGGATTTATATGCATTTAAATGTTAGAGCATGTTGGTGAGCTACGCGGGTACGTATAACCACAAATTTGTCATCTATGAATTCTAAGATTCACTGATTAATGAATTTTTTTTTTGAGGAAATGGGATTTATTTTTTAGTAGATCATTAATGGAGATTTTAATTACAATTGGATGAAATTTCTAAGGTACATGCCTCTTGCATTATTTCTTTTTTTTTTAATGATTGTGGGTATCAGAACAATCGCGACCCCTCCCAATTATGGTCCGACTAATCACAAGGGGCTAGAAGAGCACCCCTACTATAATGAACCGTTAACTTAAGCTGCTGATTAGTGTTACCCCGGATCCTAATTAACCCAAGTTAGCTCGTGGTTTAGTCCGGCGTATCTCGATTAGCGTGTGCGTGGGTTTGTGTGATGATTTGTGTTTATATGGTATGTTTGGGTGAATATATGGATTGTGGGATTAATAGGAAATTAATACAAGCCTATAATCGGAAAATAAATAATTAAATAATAAATTGCCGCTATACTAAGTGCGACAAGGGAGTCGTGAAATGAATGTGCAAGCTCAAGAATACTTGTAGGCATGTCCGGTGAATTTATAGGCGAGAAAAAAACACAAAGTATATATATTTATATATAATTGGTATATAAATATATAATTAAAAACATAAGTTTCATTTGAATTGTATGGATAGTTGGATTGCCTCGAGATGAGAGTAATTGTTGATGGTGTTAAGATGTGTGTCAATGTCAAGCCCCTCGTCATTAGGGCATCTGACTGGTCTAGATTATCTCAAATCCTCTGAAAATCTAGTAAGCCTCTAAACTCCTTTACTTATTTAATTTAGAACATAAAATTTATGTAATCCTTAAGATATATGTTTATCCTTATCCTCAAAATTAAATTCAAGGTTTTATTCTCCTGAATAAATCCACCAACAATTTCAATTATCTAAAGTCCTCATTATATATATCATTTCTCAAGTCATATTCTAGGTCTAAATCAAAAATGTTAAGCGTTTTAGGAAATTATTCTATTAAGATTTCCATATTTTATAAAAAATTTGACAGAGTCTCTCTTCGACAAACTCACCTAATAGATAGGAGAATGGGGAGAAGGCCTAAAAGGACTTACATCTCCATAACAGTTTACAATATAATATCAAGATGAATTAAAATACCAAATTCCACATCAAGTCCACAAGTTCCAACCTTAAAATTCATTTACAGTGATAATGGCTCCACAATTCGTATTTATAGTTTCAAGATTTAACCATTGTTTAATCCTCAAGAATCACGCCAATAGTATCAGGCTATACTTGGGTCGTAATGCCAATACCACTACTACACGACCTATCATTCATTCCCATAACCAAGAAAACGTAATAGTATGTAAAAACAATTCATTCAATAAGAAATAGAAACTTAAACCACATTTCAATACCCTAATGAGCTCCGACTATCATTTCATGAACTTCACAACCTGTAATCGCTAACAGAAGGTAAAGCGATTTCAAATAAGTAAATCCTACACTGTCCAAATTACCTATATAGGTGAATTCAAGATAATAAGAAATATAAATACATTTCAACAAGAATCAACAGGTAAATATCAACATGTGGTTACAGCTTTCCTATTAGCACGTCATTAAGGTGTGATCAATACTTGAGTGAAATTAAAATAGTACTAGAAGTAACTTCTAATGCACTATATGAGGATAATTGACAAACCGTGTTAACTTAACCCATAGAAGTTGTTTTGGTTTCTGGCTACTCCTTCCGGATCCCACAGGAAATATACTTGGTGAAGAGCCAACTATCAGAGTCTCAAGACTCGTACGCTTGACCCAAATTACCCTTAATGCATGAGTGCATGATTAACAAACATGATGCATAAACAAGGAGTTAAATGCATTATAATATGATAAATAATGATAAAGTGATCACTGTAAGATTTACTTACAACCAACTGACTTCGAGCTAAATATTCGGGGTTCCTCGGAAAGTCGGATCACTTTGAACTTGGTTCCAATAGCTTCCCTACATACCCAAAGTATATATATTTATATAAAATTGATATATAAATATATATATAATTAAAAATATAAGTTTGATTTGAATTGTATGGATAGTTGGATTGCCTTGAGATGAGCGTATGTATTGATTGTGTTAAGATGTGTGTCACTATAAGACCCCTCATCACTAAGGCATCTGACTGGCCTAGATTATCCTAAATCCTTTGATAATCTAGTAAGCCTCTAAACTCCTTTACTTATTTAATTTAGAACATAAAATTTATGTGATCCTTAAGATATATGTTTATCCTCAAAATTAAATTCAAGGTTTTATTCTCCTGAATAAATCCACCAACAATTTCAATTATCTAAAGTCCTCATTATACATATCATTTCTCAAGTCATATTCCAGGTCTAAATCCCAATGTGAAGTGTTTTAGGAAATTATTCTATTAAGACTTCCATATTTTATAAAAATTTCGACAGAGCCTCCCCTAAAAGTGGGTTGTCGACAAATTCATCTAATAGACAGGAGAATAGGGAGAAGACCTAAAAGGACTCACATCTCCACAACAGTTCACAATATAATATCAAAATGATTTAAAAGACCAAATTCTGCATGAAGTCCACAAGTTCCAACCTTAAAATTCATTTACAGTGATGTTAGCTCCATAATCCATATTTATAGTTTCAAAATTCAACCATTGTTTAATCCTCAAGAACCACGCTAATATTATCAGGATATACTTGGGTCGTAATGTCATTACCACTACTACATGACTTATCACTCATTCGCATTGTGGCGGCCCTAGCCGTCCCGGGGTGACGTGTCTCTGTGTACTCCTTGTCGGCTTTCCCTACTACACGTTTTCGGCACCTGCTCGTCCTCTTTATGTCTCATAACTCGAGTCCACAAGTGTAATATTAGATAAACTAGTAAATCATCCTTATATTTTTTATCTCATACCAACTGTGGCGTTCTAACTGTTTCAATTGTTACCTAGTTGACAATTTATAGTACAGTAAGTAAAATTCTAAGGAACTCCTCTAAGCATTCATATAATAAAATAAATGAAATACAAGGAATGCTGTCAAGTAAACATGCGGAATGTAAAACATGCAACTGTAAATGGCTAATTGCATGAATAAACAACAGACAAGCTAACAAATGTGTGTGCTCACTCCAAAGGGACTAGACTGTACTTCAGGTAGGGCTGGCAAAAAAAGGGGACCGGACATAAACAGGACCGGACACCCCCTCCCTATAATGATTAAATTTAGTGTCCGGACCCGTTCCCGTTTTTAAAACGGGCACTTTTTTTTTGTCCGACCCGTATTTTTGTAAAACATACGGCTCCCGTTTTGTCCGATTTTTATTTTTAAATACAATTAAATATTTTATTTATCAATTATTTAAAAAACAAACCTCAACTACAAGTCTACAAGTCACCTAACATTCAATTACCAAAAAATAAATACATAACATCACAATTTTTGTTGAAATCATTTGACATGGAGTGTGAAATTACCTATATGCCCTTCAAATTAATCACTAAACGGGTACCCATTTTTTTGAAATTTTTGACCAGACCCGGTCCCGTATTTTTAAACGGACACAAAAAATTGTCCAGACCCGCATGTTTTTTACAAAAATATTGCCCGGACCCGTTTTAAACGGGTCCGGACAAAAGCGGACAAACGGGTCTGGACAACTTTTGCCACCCCTAACTTCAGGTCACCAAGTTCCCACCAGTGGTCGCATCCAACAGGCCCAACACTTGGTCCCTCGCGGCGCTGGCCAAATCCGCTGAGTCACCGACACGTGCACCAAGGCAAGCCCAGGTCGCCACTCACTAAGGGCTGGGTCACATGTGTTACAGTCCAGTGCCTCATGAACACACAACCATGAAATTCAAGGGAGTAACCTCAACCCACGTCCAAATATCCGAATAAAAAGATGAACAACAAGGAATAATAGAAACAACATGTATACAGAATAAATACTCAGAGTTTTTCAGTTGGGTTTTACAAACCTCACACCGCTCTCCGACCTCCCCAGACTCCCGTACCCGACCCATCAAGCTCCACGACACTGAGCTTCGGTCCACTAAGTCCCTGAAGTCCATTTTTACCAGTTTAGTTTGTTTACAAAGGTATAGATATGTATTAGGTGGAAAATCTCTAAAACAGTCCTAAATTCTCATTTTCATCTGTCATTAGCGCGCTAATTTGTATACCTAGCGCGCTAAGGAGGTGTACCCTACGCGCAAGATGGAATTAGCGTGCTATTTTTCTTCGTTGCGAAGAACAGCGGCACACTCATGAGAGTTAGCGCGCTAATATTTCCAATTAGCGCGCTAATATTTCCAATTAGCGCGCTACTTGTCTTCTGGGACGTAATTTTCAATTCGAGAATTCTGTCATAGCCCTCTCAATTAGCTATTCTAACTGGTCTATTACCCTCTCCTCATCAAAATGACTTCAATACATCAATTAGAACACTCCGGATCATTCAATTAACCCAAATTCTTCAAATTCATGCATTCACCATAACCCCATTAACAATCAAATTCATCACAAACTAACTAAACCAGTGATAAGTTCTCCTTATATATGATCTAATGACATGAAATGCATCACATTTACCCAGCAAACCAGAGGCTAAACCATCAACTCGAATTTTATGAATCACACCCCAAAAATGGGTTCATTTGCAAGCTTAGAAGGTGGAGAAGATGTTTACCTAGATTAGATCATTTGGTTTGGTCTCTATAGTGTTGAATTCCAGCTCCAATCCTGTGTTCTTCCTCTAAATTCTCTGGTTTGCATGAGAGATTGGTAGTGGTTCTGATCCAACATTCCATCAACTTTCCTATATATATTTTTATTGGAATCAATTGTGTGTACGTATCCCGAGGCATATCTTGTAGTTCACAAGCATGCTGTCCTATACCTCCTGGTGACTCACTATGTAAATCTAGATGTCCATCTCATGGCCCTTTTTTATTTAATGAAACTATAGGCTTCCCTTTATTTTATTAAATGTCACTTTACATTAAGTCTTATCCAACCATATTGCTAGTGTTTTATTTATCAAATTAAACAAATCATCGTCACACTAACCCTCGGCTACCCATACCCGGTGCCCCGCGTCTCGAGACGCATTTCGAGGTGCGCCATAGCCTATTGTACGAGTTAATTTAATAAGCCTATGGTTACATTAATCATCTTAATTTGATAACCTATGGTTACATTCATTATGCCAAATTGATAACCTTGACATTGTTTATGTAAATTTATTGAGTTTTCTCTAGTGTACCCATATCTAACCTCTCGATACTCGCGTTAGCACGCACTTCGGGCATCAACCCGTCACACAACCTCGCACGCTCTTGTGATTCAACATACACACAGGCGATGTATTTAACCAATAATTGAATAAATTGCACCGCAATTAAGCCATCCAATACACAATTAAACCAGTGAACCTAGGTCGACGTGTGTCCTAGCCTACCCACGGTGTCCATGTGGATCTAAGCTGGCGTCCATGTCTGTAATGTCGAGATAATTAACGACATTAATAAAATGGGTCGTTACACCCAAAACCAAGCAAACATAATAGTATGTAAAAATAATTCATTCAATAAGAAATAGAAACTTAAACCACATTTCAATACCTTAATAAGTTCAGGTTATCTTTTCGTGAACTTCGCAACCTGTAATCGCCAACAAAAGGTAAAATGATTTCAAATAAGTAAATCCTACACTATTCAAATTACCTATATAGCCAAATGCAAGATAATAAGAAATAAAAATGCATATCAATGAGAATCAACATGTAAATATCAACATGTGATTATTGCTTTCCTGTTAGCGTGTCAGTAAGGTGTAATCAATACCTGAGTGTAATAAAACAGTACTAGAAGTAACTTTTAATGCACTATATGAGGATAATTGTTAAGCCGCGTTGATCAACCCACATAAGTTGTTTCGATTTTCGGTAAATCCTTCCAGATCCCACAGGAAATATACTCGGCGAAGAGCCAACTATCTGAGTCTCAAGACTCTGATGCTTGACCTACAGTACCCTTGATGCATGAGTGCATGATAAAAAATCATGATGCATAAACAAGGAGTCAAATGCATTATAATACGATAAATAATGATAAAGTGATAATTGTACGGTTTACTTACAACCAACCAACTTTGAGCTGAATATTAGGGGTTCTTGGAGCATCATATCACTTTGAACTTGGCTCCAATAGCTTCCGAATATATCCAATTATAGTAGGGGTCAAATTTCAAGTGAAACCAAATCATGAAACCCAATGAAAACTGCAGTTAAAGTACGCTTGAGAATAGTTTCTTAAAATATTATTTTATGTAACTATTTCAACTAGCTTTCAACTAGCCAATTTGAGGTAACTTTTTAACCTTGAAAACCTCAGTGTTTGTCATGATGACCTGAAAGGAAGTTGTAATACTCATGTAATACTTTCCATAGACTCTAAGAACACTCAAATTATATCATTGACAGAGAAGTTATGAATTTTTTAACATGGCATGTCAACTAGGCAAACTTTATTTATTTTGAACTAAAAAACTTCTCCAAATCAATATTTTCACAATTAAATCCTCAAAATTCGACCAAAAACGCCACAAAACCACTCGATACCAACATTAAAATATTTTCACAACTCGTGGAGTCAAATTAGATCAAAACTAATAGTCGATTTATCTAGAAAATGTAAATCAATATCAATCATAAAACATCTTCAAAATAGTTATCAATAGAATCACGTTAGTTCAATTCATCAAGACCCTGACCCACACTAGAATTTATTCCAAATATGCGCAACTTAGTCCAATATACCAATTCACAACAATCCTTGCCAATTTCTAGCAAAACATTGCGAAAGAAATCGAGAAATCGCAATAATTCAAAGTAAGTTGAAAAAAATGCCTTGAATTGAGTATTTACCAAATTGCTGGTTGAATACCTCATTTCCACCGAATAAACTTTGCTCGAACCGACCATCTCGCGATGCTTTATAGTTTTGCAGAGAGAAATCGGGTGAAAATCGGAAGTCGGGAGCTCCACGAGCGAAAGTGTCCGCAAGGAGGGTTTAGGGATTGAACGTTTGAAAAGGTTATGTTTCACTAAATTGTCAGAAGCTTAATTTCTTTTTATTTATTAATTCATGAAATCCATATTTTGACGTGCTTTAACTTTCAGTGCTCGTTTTGGATATGATTTTTCACCAACTTAAACCAAACTCTCAACAAACCAATTCATCTTCATAAAACGTCCATAACACTGAATTCGGTCACACCAAAACCCCGAAAATCTTAACTTTATCCACGACATACTGAACCCTTATGGACCAATTCTCTTGCCTTACTAAACTAAACTTACACTAATTTAGACCCAATCTTAATATCGACCACCTCCAACTGACATAAAGCTTGAGGTATGGTCTTCCACTGACTTTGTTCCCATTTTACAATATCGCTGATTCCGACTTGCACGCAAATCGAGGAAAAATCTTCATGTGAGGATTAATACTTGGTTAATTAGTTTTCTAGCAGCTAATAATTTATTTTCACTCATGCCCTTTAGACACGCATTTGCAATCATGTGTATGACAAACTGAGGATACACATTAACATACCCCGATTAATACTCCAATTTCACCAAAATTGGAGAAAACTCTCAACGCGCTCTGGTACATGTGGACAACGCGTCTAAGCTTTAACTTGAATGTATTTCACGTTGAATAGAGTATAATACACTAATTCATCATGCAACACACAAAAATAATATTTAGACTTATGATCTCTGGTTCGTAATGCGCGGGTCTCACCTCGGATACTTAAATCCTAAATTAAACCCGAAAATACTTAATTAGCATCCTAATCAAGTTTATAAATTTTTTGGATGTCACAATTATTCCTAACTAATAAAAAATTTTGTCCTCAAAATTTAAATTTACATATTACTGAACCAAAAGAGATATGAGAAAATAACCTTTCATATACAACTCTTTTAATCCAAAATTGTAAAAATTATTTCCAATGTGAAATCGTTAAGTGGACCCAATCACTTTCGTTGTAATCAATAACTCGGTGGTAGATATCATACGTATTTCAACTTTTCATTCATCTAACATCATGGTTTAATGAAAAGTTATCTTAGTTACGTTGCCAATCTTGACAATTTATGGATTTCTGATGAGTTAAACAATATACTTTGTGGAACATCCGATAACTTTACTTTGCTTCACATTTCATGCCTTGAATCTCATTCAAGCATTAATATTTAGCAAGATCAAGCCTATCTTGCTTTTCAATAAATCCATTTTTATTTTTAACTGGACAAAAATTCCACAAACCATTGATAATTCTTTCCCTATCCACCAAACTCTAGTAAAACTCCTAGTTTACTTTATCATCATTGATCATCTGTTATTAGGATTGTTGACCGATCAATTCTTAGACTATCATTAGTCTAAATATACAATGATACAAATAATATTTAAGCACAACATTAGATACTAAAGTAGAGTTGCGTGTCTATCTGATCCATCGTCATTCCAAAATTTCTCAATAGGAACCTAGAATTACACAAGTCATCCCTTGACTATAGATCTAGAATTGCATCTGTCATCCCATGTTAAGAGATCTCAAATTACAATCCGATCAAAAAAATGAAATCTGACACATCGTACAACTCTCACTCATTCTCTAAATGTCTACTCACAATATCATTTAGATTTATGGACTAGAAAGCAATTATTAATTTTAACTCGTCAGCCAATTCACTTAACTTCCCATTTGGCTAGTTAGAAAATTATCGACTTTTCTATCTATGAGTTCACCTAGAATCTCATTCCATTCAATTATCGAGATCTCTCATCATCTCACGTCTTAATCACTTATTGTTTACGATACTTCTTTCATTACTTGAATAGAGACAATTATCTTTCTTTTGAGTAGACATGCGTATTTAAACAGAGATCAACATATTTCTTGATTATACTCTTATAGTATGACTTTTAACTAGTATCCTATACAAGTTTATAAATATGTTATCTTTTTTTTCATATTTACTCAATATATACTTTTGGCTTTTCTCAAATTACCATAGAAAAATATTCAATTCTTCAAACATATTGAGCCACATATAATATTCTCTATTCATTATTTCCAACCAACAGGGATAATACTAATGAACTAAGCTGTAAGTCATGCATCTCTTTTCATTTTCATATATATATATATATATATATCTCCACAGTCCATACAATTATCTTACTTCAATTCCAATTTAAAATAACACAAAGCTTAAAAACTTCACCATTGACTAGTCATATGGTGTAGCACTACTTTTGAATATGGATGTAAATGGGGAGGGTAGGGGATGGGGACACTATCTCCATCCTCATCCCCGCTTAAGAATTCATCCCCCATCCCCACCCCACGCTGGTTGAACTTTCATCCTCATCCCCATCCCCGCCAAATCCCCGCGGGGATGGGGAATCTCCATAGGGAAAAGTCTTTTCCCATTTCATTCTCCATTGAATACCTCGGCGGGGATTCTTGCGGGGATTAACCACCGCGGGAAAATATTTTTTCCCACTTAATTTTTTAAAAAAAAGATTTATAAAAAATATGATACGCATACATACGATCACAATTGTTGAAAATTCCAACCATATAAAGTATAAAATATAAATATAGTAGAATTCAAAACAAAACATATAATTAACCAAATAAGTTAAAATTATAAATCACATTAGAGTTTGTTTATCACTATTGTTTTGGGTGAAAGCCTTTTAATATTATATAAAATTGGTATATACAATATATATAGATGTATTTGATATATACAGGGATCTCCGCGGGGATCCCCAATTGGGATACCCGCAGAGATCCCAATGGGTAATCCTAACAGGGATCACCAATGGAGATACCCACAGGGATCCCCATGGATATTACTAATGGGGATTCTCCGCGGGGATCCCCGCAAATATATTTTTCTCCCCATCCTTGTACCCATACCCGTGTAGGTATGAAATTTTATCCCATCCCCACCTCCATCCCCATTTAAATTCTCTATCCCCATCCCCGTTGTAGGGAATCTCCGCCCCCTGTGGGGATTCCCTTCCCTGCTTGCATCCCTACTTTTAAACCAATATAAAACATATTCACTAAAATCAGTTGTATACTATTTCGGTTCAAAACTTTCAACTTCTAGAGTTTGATTCCTTGTAAGATCCTTGTGAAGATATATTAAATTTCATTAGACTCACAGTTTGATATCTTAAGTCATATCGAGACTCGTTGACCTTTTCCATTTTCATACTTATGTGAGAATTTCTTGACCATTAATTTACAGATACTTAACCTTTCAATCGACTTCAATGGAACATTGTAGATTTTTTTATATCGATTATCACCAATTCATTCGGTTATTCAAAGACAAGTGTTGTCACACCAGTTTTATACGCTGTGAATGAATCATGATTATAATACGGAGTTACTTAGACTTTTAGTCATGCACAACTACTCCAGTGCCTTACCTTAACTAAAGGAGTCTGTTCGTGTCACTTTCAGTAGTCATTAGTCATCTCTACGCGTCATTCTTTTTTATACAGAGTCTATTCTGTTCCGTTTTGTCGATCTTAGCTATTATCATATTTATCTCATTCTTGGTCACTTTTTACAACTTATCATAACTTTGATATGCATTTAGACCACTTACAGTTTCTTAATCTTGATTTACAAATGCAATTTTATAACCATTCTCTTTTCAAAAAATATAGCTAAGGATGTTACTGCTTCCTATGATCATTCAATCAATTGAAGTCTTCCTTAGCTACTTTTTATTCGAAACAAAGATATTCATAACTTAAACATACTAACTATTTGTTATTGCCTTAATTCTTTTTTGTTAGTCTCTGATTTTTCTGACCTTTGTTTCTTTCAGAAAGAATTTCTATACTTTTCAAAAGACTATGTAAGATAACAAAGTATCTTACTGTTCATCAATTCGATTTTTGATGATTTCACTTCTACATTACTATTCAACTAAAGAGATAGAATAATTAGAATTCCCAAAACCTTGATTAACTTAAATGCTGATTAAACTCTTAAAGGATACTATTTCAATCCTTTAAGTCATATCAATGAATATTCATGCAATATAGAAGTTCATACCGAATTTCTGTACAAAACACTTAGTGATACTTAATCGGTACATCTATCTCTTCATTTATTATATTTTAAGTCGTAATGATAGACATTATAACTTTAATTTCCATAGAAGTAATTATTGGGTACTCGGAATTCTACAACATAACACTTGTATTTCATTTAATAGCTAATTCTAGCTATTATTATACCATTTCCCCAATATCTTAACTTCTAATAAGTTAATCCTATCATTATGCCTTTCATTTTTCTGTTAAAGGCTTCGTTGATCTTTTTATCTGAACCACACCTAACACGCTGACAACAAAGGCCAATCGTAACTCAAGTATTTCCATTCGTTTTATCAATACTTTGGTCGACTCATAAAACTATCATACTCAACATCGCATAAAGATAAGCAACTTGAGTAAGAAATAATAAAAAACATTACATATTTCTTCTTAAAAGTCACTTGAATTCTTTATACCATGGTTCTATTCCATATTTCACTTTGTATTATTTTGAAATGAGACAATACTTAGTGATGCATTTTATCCTTTGTAGATACAACACATGTGGTAATAATGACTCCCCATTCTATTATCAAACCTTGACTATCATATGTGGTAAAGGGTATCTCAAATTATCAATATTTTGAAATATATAGAGAGATGGAATATTAAAGTTCATCTCGTCGGTAGTCACTAAGAGCAGTTTCCAATCATTAGAGCAGGCTAGTTGTAGTCCTTCCCATTCTCTTATGTCAGTTGATGACGAAAGATAGCTTAACGATAATAAGATTGATATCACACAAAGTGCAGTTCTCCTTTTATTAATAGGTAGAAAAGTAAGTAGTTGACTCATTACTATAATGGAGAGCAACTACACCATTTAGGCTGACAACCATCCTTTACTCATTAATAGCAAAGGGAATTGAAAGCGTTTCGCTACTTAAGGAAAAAAAGTAGGGTCAGAAAGACTCGATCATAGGAACATAGATGACCCACGCGCTGGTAAACAAAAAACACCTCTACTGGATCTACCGAACGAATCGGCTGCCCTTCGCCTTGAGAGAATCCACATGCGACCACCAGCTTTCCTTCAATCAGGGGAAATATGTTGCATGCTGCTCATGGAAACATTCGACCAATACCATAGTCAAGTCATCCACGTATCATTCTGATCTCCTTTCCTTCTATGAATACAATTTTTCTCAAAGTATTTTATTTTCATAGAAACCGTTTTAGACAACTTTATTTGATCCTAATACAATCATATTATGATTTTTCATTCAAAATTCAATTTGTCCAATCAAACTTCTATTTTCAAAACCACGTGTTTCTTTTTTCCTTGTTGAGACTATTTTCAGAAGCAAGCCTTAATTGGTTATGAATTCAACCAATACTTTATAGAATAGGTATTCCCGTGTTTTTAGTTCAACTATTACTAACATCATTTCAAAATTCAAGATATTCATGTCTTAGGCTTCCCACAAGTCTCAATTTCAATTTCATGTTTACGAATGATTCTCAATCATTTAAGACTTAATTTAAATTGGTGCTGATATTTTTTTGAGCGTTTCCTAATTGTAATAGTTCGACACTTTCACTTTCTAAGAAATCCATGTTCAGTATTTACGTTTCGGAATCATCTAGACTTCTTACTCAACCATTTTTCTATTGATTTTATAACTGACTATTTCTCTCAGTTATAATGATATCAAACTACTTTTGATACCCTTGTGAATTTAGACTTCCCGAGTCTATTTCACTTTCATTTACGCTCAGTTTCATTTCATAAGTCTATTCTCTCTTTTATTATATGTTCCTATTTTAACTCGTTACATCTCACTAGTTAAATATTAAACAGACACATAGAATACACTTCCTATCACATATCTAGTGATAATATAATAATATACAACAAACATATCACAATAAGTATCCCAATTCACAATCACTTCCCAACTAATCGGGCTCAATAGCCTTTTGGTTCCCAACCAAAGTTTTCCTCAATTGAGCCAAACCTAGGCTCTGATACCAACTTTGTTAAACCCCTCGTCATTATGGCATCAGACTGGCCTAGAATATTCTAAATCCTTTGATAATCTAGTAAGCCTCAAAACTCATTTACTTATTTTATTTAGAACATAAAATTTATGTACTCCTTAAAATATATGTTTATCCTCAAAATTAAGTTCATGGTTTTATTCTCCTGAATAAATCCACCAAAAATTTCAATTATCTAAAGTCCTCATTATACATATCATTTCTCAAGTCATATTCCAGGTCTAAATCCCAAATGAGAAGTGTTTTAGGAAATTATTCTATTAAGATCTCCATATTTTATAAAAATCTCGACATAGTCTCCCTTAAAAGTGGATTGTTGACAAATTCACCTAATAAAACAGGAGAATGGGGAAAAGGCTTAAAAAGACTCACATCTCCACAACATTTCATAATATAATATCAAAATGAATTAAAAGACCAAATTCCGCATCAAGTCCACAAATTCCAACCTTAAAATTCATTACAACGATGATGGCTCCATAATTTATATTTATAGTTTCAAAATTCAACCATTGTTTAATCCTTAAGAACCACACCAATAGTATCAGGCTATACTTGGGTCGTAATGCCAATACCACTACTACAAGACCTATCATTCATTCCCATAACCAAGAAAACGTAATAGTATGTAAAAATAATTCATTCAATAAGAAGTAGAAAGTTAAACCACATTTCAATACCCTAATGAGCTTTGATTATCATTTCATGAACTTCACAACCTGTAATCGCCAACAGAAAGGTAAAATGATTTCAAATAAGTAAATCCTACACTGTCCAAATTACCCGTATAGCCAAATTCAAGATAATAAGAAATATAAATGCATGTCAATGAGAATCAACAGGTATATATCAACATGTGGTTATAGCCTTCTTGTTAGCGCGTCACTAAGGTGTGATCAATACCTGAGTGAAATTAAAATAGTATTGGAAGTAACTTCTAATGCATATATGAGGATAATTGACAACCCGCGTTAACTCAACCCATAGAAGCTGTTTTGGTTTCTGGCAACTTTTTTCGGATCTTACAGGAAACATACTTGGCGAAAAGCCAACTATCGAAGTCTCAAGACTCGGACGCTTGACCCACATTACCCTTGATGCATGAGTGCACGATCAATAAATACAATGCATAAACAAGGAGTTAAATGTAGTATAATATGATAAATAATGATAAACTGATCATTGTAAAATTTACTTAAAATCAACCAATTTCGAGCTAAATATTCAAGGTTCTCGAAAAGTCGGATCACTTTGAACTTGGTTCCAATAGCTTCCTCACATACCCAATTATAGTAGGGGTCACACTTCAGTGAAACCAAATCATGAAACCAAATGAAAACTACGATAAAAGTATGTTTGAGAATAATTTCCAAAAATATTAATTCATGTAACTGTTTCAAAGCTTTCAACTAGCCAACTTGGGGTAATTTTCTAATATGATATCTCAACTAGGCAAACTTTATTCATTTAGAACTAAAAAACTTCTCCAAATCAATATTTTCGCAATTAAATCCTCAAAACTCGACAACAACCACTACAAAACCACTTGATACCAACATCAAAATATTTTCACAACCCGTGGAGTCAAATTAGATCAAAATCAATAATCGATTCATCAAGAAACCCAATGTAAATCAATAACAACCATAAAAAAATCTTCAAAATAGTTATCAATTGAATCACGTTAGTTCAATTCATGAAAAACATAACCCACGCCAGTGGAATTTATTCAAAATCAGCGTAACTTAATCTAATATATTAACTCACAACAATCCTGGCCTATTTCTATCAAAATCTCACGAAAGAAATTGAAAAGTTGTGATAATTCAAATTAAATCGAGGAAAATACCCTAAATTTAGTATTTACCAAATTACATGTCGAATACCTCATTTCCACCGCATAAACTTAGCTTGAACTGACCGTCACACGATGCTATACAGTTTTGCAAAGAGACACCGAGTGAAAAACAGACGTCGGGAGCTCCGAGAGCAAAAATGTCTGCTAAGAGGGTTTAGGGATTGAGTTTGAAACGTTATGTTTCAAATGAAATGAAATGAATTCATTTTCCCTTATATATATAAAAACCTCAGCTGCTAACATGCAGCTTAAGCTTTTTATTTATTAATTCCTGAAATGCCTATTTTGTCGGTGCTCGTTTTGGATTTGGTTTTTCACCGAATTGAGCCAAACTCTTGACAAAACAGTCCATCTTCATAAAACGTCCATAACACTAGTTTTGGTCACACCAAAACCATAAAAGTCTTAACTTTGTCCATGACATATTGAACCTTTATGAACCAATTCTCTTGCCATACTAAACCAAACTTACACCAATTTGGACCCAATCTCAACCCCGACCACCACCAACCGACATAAAGCTTGAGGTAAGGTCTTCCACTTACTTTGTTCTCATTTTACAATATCACTGATCCCGACTTGCATGCAAATCGAGGCAAAATCTTCATGTGAGGATTAACATTTGGTTAATTAGATTTCGAGCAACTAATGATTTATTTTCACTCATGCCCTTTAGACACGCAATTGCAACCCCGAGTATGAAAAACTGAGTATACACCTCAACACACCTTGATTAATACTCCAATTTCACCAAAATTAGAGAAAATTCCCAACACGCTCTGGTACACATGGATACCGCGTCTAAGCCTTAACTTGACTTTATCTCATGTCGAATAGAGTATAATACACCAATTAATCATGCGACACACAAAAATAATATTTAGACTTATGATCTCTGGTCTGTAATGTGTGGGTTCCACCTCGGATACATAAATCCCAAATTAAATTCGAAAGTGTTAATTAACATCCTAATTAAGTTTATGAAATTCTGGAATGTCACAATCACATTTACACATCATACACTTGGTGATTTGGTAATGGAATAGTGGCTGCTACCTAGTTCATTGTTGATGTAACGACCCATTATCTTAAGTAGGTGATTAACGTAAATCTAATTTTGAATTAACTCGAGTTAGGCTCGTAGTTAAGCTATACTTATCTCGATTAGCGTGTGTATGGATTTGTGTTTCGTTTGGTGTTTGTATGGCGTGTATTAATATTTATTGAAATTAATTGGATTAATTGGCGTAAATTGAATAATTGATAAATTATATGACGCTTAATACCGTGTGTAGGTTAAGGTTGATGCACATAGGTTGTAGGGTAGCGTGCACACTTGAGTGTACTCCTTGACGCGCAAGACGACATGATAAACGAATTAATATAGGGTTATATATATTTATATATAAATTGTATATATAAGTATATATTGAAAATAAATAATTAATTAATAATTGGTGGGCACCTAGTGACACGCGGGGTCGAAGGTGACACGGGTGGGACGTACAATAGTGTGCAAGACCAATGGTGGTCTTCGGCGTGCGTGGTGAATTTATAGGTGAGGAGGTTAATGGGTAGACGTTGGAGTTTTGGAGAGTTATCAACGAGTTGAGATGTGTGCAACTCCATCTAAGAGTAATCAATGGGCATGTGATGTGAAAGTGTCGTTTTAGTTCATGTACCCTTAGATTGGCCTCGAGATTCATGAGTATGAATCTCGAGAGAAGTTTTATTTTAATCAAACTTAAGTTGGTCAAGAGGTGATAGGTTGGTTAATAGCCACAAAGATAGACCTCGAGATATGCAACACGTATCTCAAGAAATAACAAAACATAAAATGGATATAATTGATCCATTTGATCTGCCTCGAGAATCATGCAATGTGAATATCAAGAAAATCTAATATTTATCCCAAAATGGAACCACCTCCTACGTATTTTGTTTCTGAAACTTGAAAAAAAGAGAAGAGAGAGAAACCGAGAGATTGAGAGAGAGGGGTCAAAACTAGGGAAAGAGAGAGACGATGAAGATGATGAAAGTGAGCCAATATTTTGGTGTTGTTGTTGTGTTGTTGTGGCTGTTGTATTGTTGATGTTGTTTGTTAATATTATCGTTGTGGGTTGTTGGAAATGACGAGTTGGAATGGTAGGAGGCTCGGGACCGAGGAAGGAGACAACATGAGAGTCGTTTCCCCTCCCCAAGAGTAAACCCAACCCTAATAAAGAAAAGAAAATATAAACTGTTGATTGAACAAAGGCAGAGGAAGAAGAAATAAGGTTTGATCCCCGAACCGGACTGAACTGGGTTCGGTTCAAATGAACATGACCAATCCGGTTCATGGGTCAAACCACCTGACGCGCACGGAACGCGTCAATAAAATAAATACCTAAATCAACTATTTTGTAAAATAGTGGCAAATGGTCGATCCCACAGGGATTTGTATTCTTTCTAACGAATAAAAGATTGGATTTAGTCATCGATTTATGAAAAATATGCAAATCAAAATATCCTAGTGTAATTATAGATCCGGTAACGTACGCGGTTCCTCGCACTTCCTAATCTCGATAACCAAGGTACGACGGTGATTATTTCCCTAATCAAACATATAACCCTATACTGAAGCGCATTGGGTTTAGCACAATGACCGCAACAGGTTTCGTGAAGGCTCTACACCTAAACAACCGGGTCACTAGTGTGCCCGATTTAGCCTAGATTCCTAAGGTATTCAACCAGTCCCAAAAGAGGTTAATTAATTGGTAGGGTCAATTGCTACTAGTGTGGTCTTGTCGCATAAGGACGGATGCTTACGAGTCACTGACAAATAAATCAAGGTTTAAACATGAATTTAACCTCAATTATTTAAACAATACCAAAGAAAATAAAATATAATGAAAAGCAATGCAATTAAAATATATAAATCTCACAAATCTATTAATACGCGCAGTCGAACCTCCCTTGCAGTCTTGCCTAGGCCATGAGTTTAGTCTCTCATGGAAGAACACAAAATAAAAGAAAATAAAGAAAGATAGAAGTGGGAGAGAAGAGAATAGAGAGAATAGAAGAGTCGGCTAGAAGAGAAGATGATCCAATAATAGCCAAGAGGTGCTTTTATATAGACGTCGATTCTCTAGCCTTTCTTTTGTGTCGCATGCCTATTCGGTTTTTTCCTTTGCTCTCGTGCGTTCCTTTCTTGTGCTCATCTCTCTGTTTCCTTGTTTGTTTCAACTTTCTTTTTGTATGTGTGCCTCCACTTTCTATTTCTCTCCACCTCGGTTTCTTCTCTTTCTATTCTTTTATTCACTTCCTATATATTATATATATCTATATATATAATATTTCCTATTAAAACCAAAACAAAAGATTATTCCTAACTTATGTCCTTAAATCATGCAAGCACCAATGGACACATGTATGCCTAGCTGTCCGCCACATCGTCACTCTTGTGCCTCGCATGTGGGCCCCACCAAATTCACCTCGGGATGCGCGTTAGCACGATTTTCAGTGCAGAATGAATTCGGGCATATGGATACTCGATTTTGTGTAGTTTTTCGCACTGAATTCAACTGTGCACTCCAATAACCCTGTAAATAATAAATAAATGCAATTAGGCTAGTATTTTGGAGACTTAAACATAAAATATATATAAATAAACTATATATAATATGAATAATTAACGACTTATCACCACCCAATTAAAAAAAAGGAAAAGAGAAAAAAGGCTGGAAAATAGGACAAAATTCCAAAAAAAATGAAAAATTCAGAAAAAAATAATATTTTGACCAAATGGATAGAAATTGATGAACTTCTATAAAAAATGAAGAATTCGTGATTTTTGCAAGACTTTATACCGGGGTTTCTACCTCGAAAAAACGTGAAACGGTCGGATTGACTTAAGAAGTGGCAAATTAGTTTCAGATTGGATTAGGACCAGTTTAGGGGTTCTAATTAATGAGTATTTGAACTAAATTGATGAAAATTTGGTTTAATTTAGGTTGTTGGTTAGTGGGGAAAGGTGTATCGATATCGAAATCGTGTAAGTCGGTATAAATTTAGGAAAACTCGACACAGGTAAGTAGTAAACATATTCTTACCAACTATGAAACATAATTAGTATATTTAGTTCATAAAGCATTATGAACTTAGAATGGGGCAATGTACCGTGACTTGAATGTATTTGTTTTTAAATGTGAAATCCTTGAAAGTATCAATAAGGCGGACCAAGACTAAGGGATGTGAAGGTTAGCCTAGAAATTGATTTTGTCCTTACATCCTTAATAGGCTGAGTTTTACCTTAGTCGTTTACTGTCCATTTAGGGTTAGTAGCTCAATTACACTTGAGTACATTGATAGAATCACATGATGACCAACATAGGGGTTTCGTGGATCGTATTCTTGGGGTAAGGTGAGAGTATGACTTTTTAGTTATTAAGAGTTGATAGCTCGATTACATTTGAATCCACTGGCAGAACCCCATATTGGTAAACATGTGGATCATGTAGATGTATTCTTGTGTAAGGCGAGAGTACGACTCTAAAATGAAAATGAAAATACAAGTGAATACAGTTGCAATTAACTTGTGAACTTGCATTCTTTTATCTAATGTATATCATTTTTAATGCCTGCATAGATATGTTTTGGATTCATATTGCTATTCATTTATTCATTGGTATTAGTTGATAAGTGATACATTTACGAGCACCACTTACTGAGCAAGTTGGAGCCCTCATTCCTCAATTAATATTTCAAATTGTCGACGTGCACATCGACTCAAGAACGGAGAAGATTAGGAGTTTATAGTCTTCTCTATGGTATATTTATTTCCCTACTGTTTATATATTGTAATGAATTACTATTTTGTAATAAACAGGGATAGGATATGATTATACGACCGAGGTTTATCCCGGTTTTTGTATATCTTATGTTTTATCAAAAAAGTTTTAATTCCGCTACATTTTCAATTATTTATTCGATATAAGATATACTGCATTGTGATTATCAGATGTGAAGAACGGCTGTTTTGTTACTCTAATTGAGTCAAATCGGTTAATCGAGGCTTAATTAGGGTTTTAGGCAGGGTATCGCTCTAATTGAGATAAGGGATGCTACTGTTTGCTATCAGAGCTGGTCAGAGCTACCAGTAATAGCTCATATTCAATTTGACATGAGAGCCAAGACTTATAGAGCTTGGTCTCATAACTCTGATACAATTTGTTTGGAGCCTGAAATCATTACCTGTAAACTCAATCAGAGTCTAGGTTTACTAACTTGGAGATTGATTCTCAAGTTATGGGTAACTTAGGACTAAATGAATGGTTTTATCAATGTTTTGAGGGATAATAAAAAATAAAAGAATGAGTAATGTTTTAGCATTATGATGTATTATATCTATACGATAAATATAATTGTAATGTATTTCCTATACGTTATCTTGAAGGTCTTATCTCCCATCTTTATCTTAGAATTTAATGAATAGATGATGAGTGTAATGATCTGTTACCTTAAGCTGGTGATTAGTGTTAATCCAAATCCTAATTAACTCGAGTTAGGCTAGTGGTTAAGTTCGACGTATGTGATGATTTGTGTTTGTTAGAAATGTTTGGTGAATTTATTAATTGTAGTACAAATAGAGAATTTATATACAAGCCTATAATCAAAAAATAAGTAATTAAACAATTAATTGCTGGTATACCAAATGCGACGATAGGGTCAAGAAATGAATGTGCATACCCGAGAACATTCATAGGCTTATTCGGTAAATTTATTGGCAAGAAAATACACGAAATATATATATTTATATATATATATATATATATATATTAAAAATTATAAGTTTGGTTTGAATTATATGGATCGTTGGATTGCCTTAAGATGAACGTAAGTGCTGATGGTGTTAAAATTTGTGTCACTTTAGGGAGTGTCATTTTAACACATTAATCACTTGATCAGCCTCGAGATAGCGTGATGCATATCTCGAGGAAAATCCATATATTTAAATAAAAAAGCTTCATGTTTATCCCCACAGTTCATCGATCAATCGAGAGAAAGTGAGAAATAGCAGCTGAGGGTTAGATCAGAAGGAGTGGATCATGGGAGGATTCCCTACTGATTTGAGGAGATCAAACAACTAGATCAGAGATCATCACTATTGGTGAGTTTAGTTTTTGAGTTTAAAGTTAAATTCAGTAGTTAGTGATGATTTCTTTGTGAATTGTTGTTATTGATGATTGGAATGGATTTATACCTCACTAGAGGTACTCCATGATGAATTTAGGGAGTGTTGGTTTTTTTTTGTGATTTGTAAATGGTACAATGGCAGCTGCCCTGTTTACATTCGAGACAGTGGTGGAGCGCGCTCCACCTAGTAGAGGAGCGTGCACCCTTTATCAATTAGGACGAACCCAGTTGGTGGAGCGCGCCCCACCAATTGAGGGAGTACGCTCCTACCTTAGAAAACAACAATTCTGCTATAATTTGATTAGAATCTCTTGAGGTCTTGGGGACTGACTTAGGGGTTCTTAACATAGGTTATTAGACCTATATTAATTACAAATGATTTGTGATAGGTGTTGGAACATAGGAAAAACTTGAGTGACCCGAAAACTTAGGAAGTTTGGAAACGGAAACCTAAACCGAGGTAAGTATGAATTCACTTATTTATCAATGTTGTCTGGCTATCTTAGTATATGTTGTTCATGTAGTTTATGGACTAAATGGCGAGACTATGCACACTGTGATGTTTTTAATAAATGGAAAATGGTGTTTAATATGATTCACAAGAGTAAGTTCCTGGGACTGAAACCAGGTTATATAGGAGATGGGTTACATTCCCGGCCTATATATAACTTCCTACTCAGCTAGATAGCTTGCGTTGATTACATACTCACTAAAGGGTTTTGGATAGAACCATTGCACATTAATAGATTGACTAGACAGCACATCAACTAATGTGTTGATCTAGCAATGACATTAATGGTGTCAGTGGGTAATCGACCCTAGTTTGACAAAAAATGGGAAACACAGGGTAATAGTCATTGACAATCAGACTTGCATCAATTACTTATTGGATTATATGTTGTTCATAATCCCGTTAGCTATATATGGTGCATATTGTTATTGCATATCAATCTTGATTATTAAATGGAATGTTGATGGTTTTGTGAATCCCTACTTACTGAGCAAGGTAGAGTGCTCACCTCAATTAACATTTCAGGAAAATCGACGAGCGCTACGACTATTGGATAGAGAAGATTTAAGAGTCATGATCTTCTCTTCGATGTAATGAATCTTCCCTTGTCTTATATATTTGTATTTAATTACGGTTTTATAATATCACAAAGGATGGGATGTTTTGTATAATCGAGATTTATTTCGGTTGGGTTTAGTTTTGTATATCGTATTTAATATCGAGAAAATTTTAACTTCCATTGCATTTGATATTTGTTTTACGTTAATATTTGATATACAATTGTGTTTATCGGAGATAAAATAGAGTTTGCTAGATCTAGTTAAGTCTGGCTGGGTTACTAGAGGCTTAATTATGGTTTCAAGCTGAGTATCGCCTAATCGGGTTAGGGGATGCTATAGTGAGGGTTTATGTGAAACCTAGACTTCATGGATATTACAGCAAGGAAAAATTATGAAATCATTATATGATGAGAAAGTATTAAGGATTGAGGGTTTATAGAAACCTAAATTGGAATGATACATAGATTAAAGAAAGACATAAGAAATCTTATAATGAGAAAAGGTAAAGATTTTTCCTATTAGATAGTCTCTAATGGTCTTTATTCTCACTGATATTGTTGTATTAATAATATTTAATGAAGAATGATCGATTAGATATGGACTTTGAGACAAATATTAGGAGAATGGATATCAATAAGAAAGTGATTTCCAGTGAAACTCAAATGTGATGATGCACTTTAAGTAGGAAATATATTAGTATTGGAACTAGTTGGACTAGAGTAAAAGTTATTCAATGAGAAAATTAGTGGTAAATGATGATAAGAGCCCAGTTAAGGTCAAATAACCACTAGTGTATACATACTTCATGAGTTATGAAATATAAGACTCTAGATATAGTACTAGTCCTTACTAGAAAAATGAGAAGAAGCCTGTCAGTATAGCTATGGTATAATTGCACATACTGAATGTGAAATTTGGAAATTTTATAGTGTTGTTGTGTTGTAACCGCATCCACTAATAGCGTGTAAAAAAAAAAGAATAACGCTGTGGTGGATTTGCACGTACAAAAAGAAAAGTAAGGATAAGGTTGACATTTTTTAAACTTGTAAAAACATGTATTGTTTGAGTTAGAATGTGGTAGTGAGTTAGTGATATGACCTACTCTGATTTGTTAAATTGGAATAGTCTAAATTGGGGAGAATGAGTTGTCAATGAATGTGAGGATTTTGAGAATCTAAAGAATATTTTATGATACTATGAATGAATAGGTAATTAATATATCAAGAGGATAGTATTAACTGCTACTTGTAACTGAAAATTGTGTAAATCACTAAACTCCTACGAATGATGATTCATAGAAATAAGTTTATCACTCAAGATTCAAAAGTGAAATTGTTTTAGAATGATAGTAGGTTCTTTATGAGAATTCAAGCTTGATGAATGAAAATTGTGATTTCAAAAGTTTCAAGCAGTCTGGTTATCAGATTCTCTTGGAGTTTTCCCACAATTTGAGATTTAAATTCATCAATTACTTGATTTCTAAGGTTAAATCAATGATCAATTCCATTTTACTTAGAGTACTGTGAGAATTGTATGAGTTTGAGAACTCAACTCGAGTGATGAATCAGATTTTAAGTAAATCAAGAAAGGAATATTCATTGCTCGAAAATTGATAACTCATTTGGTCAATTACATGAAATCAGTTGTTCTCAAGAATTGATTGAGATCTAGTTATTACTAATTCAAGATCAGAATTAGGAATATATGTGAAAATGAAGTAATGCAATGGTTTTTCATGCAGAAAATCATGGTGGAAACCATGAAAACTCATTAGAGCTCATACTATGTTCATAAATGGAAACGTAAAGTTGTTGAACTCTATTGAAGAAAGATTATCATTGTGTCACCAATGATAATATAAAAGGATTGAAGACTTAGAAAAGGCACAAGCAATATCACAGTCATGTTAACTCTGATGATGAATTGGTTTATACTAAAAAAATTGCAAGTGCATATATTAAATTTCATATGTAAGTCAGTCAGACTTGTGTTGAATGTGAATTGCGAGTCAATGGATTTGACCAAAATTGAGATAGTTAAAGAATTGTCTTACATTCAACAAAGAATTAGAAGGGTAATGTTATCTTGGAATGATTGAAACATACAAACAAAGTATACAAAGATTTGTAGTATTGTTGTAATGTATGTTCAATTAATCTCAAAGTGAAATTGAGATGAGGTGTAAGTGACACAAAGATGCCTTGAAAGAGAATTGAAATGTAGTTTAACTACAATAATTGCTTGTTTATACCTGGAATATAGAAAAAGTTAAAGGTTTATCCTAATATATTTCAATTAGGATCTATATACAAGGTTAGGTAAAACAGATTTCATGGAAAATATATGTTGTAATGTATGTTCAATTAATCTCAAGCTAAAACAAATTTCATGGAAGATCTATATACAAGGTTAGGTAATAGAGATGGCGAAAAATATATATATAGGCTAGCCAAATTAAGAGATAAAAAGAAACAAGACCTAAGTCATGTAAGATGTATTAAGGACGAAAATCAAAATGTTTTAACGCGCGAGGAGGATATTAAGGAGAGATGGAGAAGTTACTTCGATAGTTTATTTAATGATGGTCAAGTTGATACTATAATAGATGAATACCCCAAGAAAGAAATGTAAACTATACACGCAATATTAGAATTGTAGAAGTTAAAGAGGCATTGAAAAGAATGAAAATATGGAAAGCATGTGGCCCAGATGAAATACCCATAGAGGTTTGGAAATGCTTAGGAGAAATTGGATTGACTTCGTTAACAAAACTTTTCAATAAAATTTTAAAATCAAAACGGATGCCAATGGATTGGAGAAGAAGCACGCTTGTGCCAATCTTCAAAAACAAAAGAGACATTCAAAGTTGCTCAAACTATCGGGGAATTAAACTTATGAGTCACACTATGAAACTTTGGGAGAGGATAATTGACAATAGGCTAAGGAGAGAAACAACAATATCAGAGAACCAATTTGGTTTCATGTCTGGGAGGTCAACTATGGAGGCGATTTTTCTTGTAAGACGATTGTTAGAAAAATATAAAGAAAATAAAAAAGATCTTCATATGGGATTCGTAGATTTAGAAAAAACATATGATAGGGTCCCTAGAGATGTTCTTTAATGGGTTCTAGAAAGAAAAAGAGTGCATGTTAGATACATAGACACTATTAAGGATATGTATGATGGAGTAGTAACGAGTATAAAGACATTTGGAGGAGCTACAAAAGAATTTCCCATTACGATAGGACTACATCAAGGATCGGCTTTACGCCCATATCTATTTACTTTAGTTATAGATGAACTAACTAAACATATTCAAGAGGATATATCATGGTGTATGCTATTTGTTGATGATATTGTCTTAGTGGATGAAACTAAAGATGGAGTGAATAGGAAATTAGAACTCTTGAGGAATACATTAGAATCTAAAGGCTTTAAGTTGAGTAGGACGAAAACCGAATACATGCACTGTGAGTTTAGAAACATTAGGCATCGAGATGACGGAGTGGTAAAATTAGGGGAAGTAGAAGTTCCTAAGGTAAACCACTTTAGATACCTAGGATCAATCATAGAAAATGATGGTAACATTGAGAATGATGTCACACAGAATTCAAGCTGGATGGAAGAAATGGCAGAGTGCAACAGGGGTGATTTGTGATCGAAATGTCCCTACTAAGTTAAAAGGAAAATTTTATAGGACCGCAATTAGGCCAGCTATGATCTATGGAAGTGAATGTTGGGCGGTAAAGCAACAACAATTACATAAAATGAACGTAGCAGAAATGAGGATGCTTAGGTGGATGTGTGGTAAAACTTGTAAAGATAGAATAAGAAATATAGAAATTTAAAGACAAGTAGGAGTAGCACCAATTGATACAAAGATTAGGGAATGGCGGTTGCGGTGGTTTGGTCACCTGCAAAGACGGCATACAAATGCCCCAACTAGAAAACTTGACTCAATAGAAACTGTAAAAATTCGACGAAATAGGGGCAGACCAAAGTTAGCATATGATGCATTAATTATGAGGGATTTGAATGGTTTGAAAAGCTCACCATCAATTGCACTTAATCGAGCACAATGGAAAAGTTTGATCCATGTAGCCAACCCCAGTTAATTTGGGACTGAGGCTATGTTGTTATTGTTGTTGTTGTTGTTGTTGTTGTTGTTGTTGTTGTTGTTGTTGTTGTTGTTGTTGTTGTTGACACAACGAAACAAGATATTGTAGTTTATACTATTATATAGTTCAAGGAAGGTTGAAAAAACTATTGTGAAATAATTGTTTGGTAGTTGTACCGAACATTTTGAGGCATCATTTGTAGAATAAAAGCTTGGAATGTATTTCAAACGATGAATGCAATGAATTGCAAAGATAATTCTTAGAGCTAAGACTTACGGTTATAAGATATGGGCGTAGATCCCAACTTATTTGTAAATGCAATCAATTGAATATGTTATGCAAGTTTATTCATTCATCGTAGGGTCTAAAATACATATATACTCATATATAAGGGTTTTGGCTTTTAGGTATCCTTAAGATTACATAATCTTATAAAAAAACTAGAAAACATATGAGAAGTATGAAAATCAAAGACTTGGTGCAATGTGATTTGAAAGTCTTCAAGCTATGAGAGTTTGAAGAGTGTAGCTGTCAAAGTGAAAGAAAGCTGAAAGTGAAGTAAGTACCTCAAATGATTGAATATAACAAATTAGCTATGAGAAATTCACCCTAACAAAGTGATTGATGTGATCAATACTTTGTATAGATAAAAGAACACGAAGTGTAATTATAATAGAAATTTCTCAATACTATCTCTAGAGAAAAATGTGTAATAATGATGATAGAATAAAGTCCTGTGCAGGCACATCATCAATTGAGTTGTAGGAATTAGTAATTACAAATCTGTTCAATCTTGATTAATTGGGTGATAAGGTGATTAAAAAGTCTCATTGGAACAATTTGATATACATGAATTTGGTTATTAAGGAATAATATTCTAATTAGATTGTCTAGAGAAATTGTCTGGACGCATTAGATTCTGAAATGATATCTTAGTTCTGAAATGATATTAGGCAAGAATTAATTTGATGATCTAATGAATCTCTTTATACTTATTACAGGCAATGCCATATCGTATTGAAGTATAAGAAAAAATTATGGATTAGTTGAGGTGATGATATATGTTGTTAAATTCATAAAGAGATATGAGATTTGTTCAGTAAGTTAAGACTAACTATTGAGAACCTTAAGGGATAGGTAAATTCTCGTCTACATTTGATGGTAAAAAAACATATTTGTAGGTTATGAAAATACGATTAGCAAGATTTTGGCGTCAACACAATGATGTATGAGTTATAGTTGATAGATTGATCAATGTCTGCATTTTCTTGTCAATATGAATGGATTATCTGAAATGCTTGGAAGTGGGATGTGGTAAAGTAGATCGAGCCTAGATGAGGAAAAGGATAGCCGAGAGAGGAACTTCGCCCTTTATCATTAGTGATCCTAAATCACCTTAAGCATTGATTGTCCATTCATAACTTAAATTTATGAGCTTGTGTCTTGGAAATGTATGACAGTTGAAAGAAAATAGATTTCTTTGTGTGAGCACTTGGATAATAATGGTAATCAAGTAGATTACAATGTCATATAATAAAGCTGAATATGCTCAATCTTATCATACATTGAGGTATAGAACTATGACTGAAGATATAGCTTTATAGAAAATAAGATAGTTAAGAGCTACACAAAAAGGGTATGGTAGATTCGATGATTTATAACTACAACTGGTTAGGATATAAAAATTCTTGAGGAGATAAGCATCATAGATTGCTGGAGAGTTTAAAAGACAATTTTGTTATGCTTTTGAAAGTCTCATCTATGAATGGGTTTTGTAGGTTCGAATTAATGGAAAATAGAAGTTTCATGAAAATGACAAGAAAATTTGGGAACATGAGTTATACATGGAAGAGCAATCTCCATTTCTCTTTGGAACTATCAGTAACGTGTAGGTTTCCTTTAATTTCGAGGACGAGATTTTCTTAAATTGAGGAGACTGTAACGACCCGTTACCTTAAGTACGGGATTACCGTTAATTCAATTTATAATTAACTTTAGTTAGGCTCGTAGTTAAGCCCGTCTTGTCTCGATTAGCGTGTGCATGGATTTATATGTCATTCGGTGTTTATAAGGCATGTATAGTATTTATTGAAATTAATTAGATTAATTGGCATATAATTGAATAATTGGAAAAATTATGGGACGCCTAATATTGTGTGTGGGTCAAGGGTGACTCACATGGGTTGTGGGGTATCGTGTGCGCCTGACTGTACTCGTTGGCGCGCATGATTAAATGATAAACGAATTAATAAGGGCCTATATATATTTATACATAATTATGTATATATTAAAAATAAATCAATAATTATTAGTTAGTGGGCGCCTAGTGACACGCGAGGTCGAGGTTGACACGTGTGGGACGTACAATAGCGTGCACGCCCGAGGGTAGTCGTTGGCGTGCGTGGTGATTTTATAGGTGAGGAAATACATAGGTATATATATAACCTATAGTTTGGTTTAAATTGTTTAAACTTTTGGATTGCCTCGAGATATGCATAGCATGATCATCGAGGAGGTGAATGGTGTAGACGTTGGTGTTTTGGAGACTTATTTACGCCTCGAGATGCGTTGAACTCTATCTTAAGAGTAATCAATGGGCATATGATATGAAAGTCTCATTTTAGTTCATGTACCCTTAGATCGACCTCGAGATTTGTGCATATGAATTTCGAGAGAAGTTTTATTTTAATTGAACTTAAGTCGGTCAAAAGGTAATAGATTAGTTAATACCACAAAGATTGACCTCGAGATACGCAACATGTATCTCGATAAAATAACAAAACATAAAATAGATAGAATTGATCAATTAGATCTGCCTTAAGAATCATGCAATACGAACTCAAGAAAATCTAATATTTATCCTAAAATGGAACTGCCCATTTTGTATTTCATTTCTCAAAAATCAAAAAGAGAGAGAAGAGAGAAAACAAGAGATCGAGAGAGAGGGGTCGAAACTAGGGAAAGAGAGAGACGATGAAGATGAAGAAAGTGAGTTGATGTTGTGGTGTTGTTGTTTTGTTCTGTGATGTATTATTGATGTTGTATGTTACTATTTTCATTGTGGGTTGTTGGAGATGACGAGTTGGAATGGTGGGAGGCTTGGGTCCGAGGAAGGAGACGGCATGGGAGCCGTCTACCCTCCCCAAAAGTACCCTAATACCCAACCCCAACAAAGAAAAAGAAAATTTGAAACTGTTGATCGAACAGAGGCGAGGAAGAAAAAAGGGGGTTTGATCCTCGAACCAGGCCGATCGGGCCCGGTTCAACAGAAAGGGACCGGTCCGGTTCAGGGGTCAAACCACTCAATTAAACAAAAGAAAAAAAGAAAAGCTAGAAAATAGGAAAAAATTCCAAAAAAAAAGGAAAAATCTAGAAAAATAATATTTTGACCAAATCAATAGAATTTGATGAATTTCTATAAAAATAAAGAATTCAAGATTTGTGAGAGACCTTATACTGGGGTTTTTACCTCAAAAAATGTGAAATCGTTGAATTGACCTAAAAAGTGGCAAATTGGTTTCGGATTAGATTACGACCAGTTTAGGGGTTCTAAATAGGGAGTATTGGACCTAAATTGATGACAATTGGTTTAATTTGTGTTCTTGGTCGACAGGGAAAGGCGTATGGATCTCGGGAATTATGTAAGTCGGTATAAAATTAGGAAAGCTCGACACAGGTAAACGAGAATCATATTCTTATCAATTATGCAACGTAATTAGTATATTAAATTCATATAACATTATGGGCTAGGAATGGGGCAATGTACCATGACTTGAATGTATTTGTTTTTAAATGTGAAAATCATTGGACGTGTCAATAAGGTGGTCCGGGATTGAGGGATGTGAAGGTTAACCTAGAAATGGATTCCGCCTTTTGTCCTAATAAAACTAAAAGGTTAGCTTGGAAATGGATTCCACCGTTGTAATCTCTGTAGGCCAGAGTTTTACCTTAGTTGTTCATTGTCCATTTAGGTTTGGCAGCCCAATTACACATGAATACACCGACAGAATCATATGATGACCAACATTGGGGTTCTCTGGATCGTATTCTTGGGGTAAAGTGAGAGTACAACTCTTCAGTTATTAAGAGTTAATAGCTCAATTACATTTGAATCCACTGGCAGAACTCCATGTCGGTCAACATTTGGATCATGCAGACTATACCATAAAAATCTAAAATAGACAAATATAAGCTATTTGGACCATATTATAGAGACTTTACTTTATAAAACATTCTATAATGTACTATAAAATATGTATAATTTATGAGTTATACCCAGTGCTGGTGAGTAGGGGGACCACCACCAGATTCGGCGCTTGACTACCACTGACCTGCAACCCGGGGATGACAGGTGGGATATGCTTTGAATGGGGACTTCCGTCCTCGTGGCAAGACACCCATAACCGAGCCGAGCTTGGCACACATGGTATGGAGACTGATTTGGGGTAGAAACCCTTGAGTCTTCCTGTCACTTTAATCAGTGCCCTCTCGAAATTCTGCCTACATAGTGTGAGGGGATCAATCTCAAGAAAGCCTTCAAAACCTTCTCCAATCGTTTGAAATGAACCATGGTTCCACAAGCTAAAGGGTAACAACTATGGATATTCAACAATTGAAACCAGGGCATATTTTGCAACACTCGACCCTGCCCTCCTATAGATCATCCGAGCCAATGATGTTTCCCTGCTTTTGTATGCACCCCCTTCTAAACTCCAAGGACCGATAACGGCTTCCATAAGTCCTTCCTATAGCTGCTCCCCCTCTTTCGCTGGGATTAAAACCATTTGCCGACCCTTTCCCGACAGCTTCAAGTACTTCAAAGCCGAGCCCAATTCATTGTGAATTTCTTGGAGCGAGATTGTGACAAGATTTTACTGTGGTAAGTGTGTTTCCCCTTGCTAATAGTGTCAATAGCCCATTTTACCGCCCTTGAATCTAGCACATCCGTGAACGCGTTCGTGGGGAATATTCATTCAAGCAAATAGCCTCGTTCTTCAACTTCTCCGGCAGCAACTGTTTCCAACCGATCGCGTACCACCTGTGAGCATTGTCGATCTGTCCTTTCCCTTACGCAGCACCTCCGTCCAGCAACCTCCAGGCTTCTCCATGGCTGTTCCACGAAAACCTTATGTTAGCAAATGCAGTGGTTCATCATGGGGGACCTCGTGTCGTGCTCGTTGCTCGCTAGCCGATGTTGGGATCGATGGAGTTTCGCTCGCGATCACGAGAAATCTAGTGGCTACACAATATTTATTTTCGCTTGTAAGTCGCGAGAAAGTTGTTTCAGGTGATGCGTGTGTTTGAATAAGTTTTTTGTACACAACAAGAAATTTACGAATAAATGAAAGAATAAATGTTAAAGCAGCTAAAGTAAGATTAGGGAAGGTCGTAAGTTGGATTCTCGTTGAAATAAAAAAAAATAGGTAAAATAATAAATAAATTGACACAATATTTTTTGGTAAGAATAATTTGACAAAATTGTTGTAAATTAAGTTGTAAGCCAATTAGAACTTAAGTTGGACTTGCTAGAGATTTAAGTATAGAATGCATAAACTATTAACTACTAGAACAAGTAGAGAAGATGAGACAAAAGAGAAGAGAGCTAGATATGAGAATGTAGAGATTTCATTCATACATTGGTGTATAAATTATAATGAGGTTGACGCCCTTTATATAGGTCATTTGGTGATGATGATAATTGTACTTATACAATGTGTACAAGCTATACTTACACCACAAGTCATATAACACATAACAAGCAACATAGACAATACATGGAATAGTTGGTGTAAATTGGAGAGGATTACAAGTTACATGAAGTGTGAGAGTCATGCTTGATGTTACAATTCAATATGAGAACTATGCTTCACAATGTGGTCACATACATGCACAAGTGTCCATTCATTTCATAACACTCCCCATTGGATGACACTTGTTGAAAGAATGTGTTTCGTTAAACTTCTACTAGAAAAAACCATATAGGAAAAAATCTAGTACAGGAAAAATGGTATAATATTTGTAATGACCCGTAAAGTGTACGTGTCACGTGTCATGTGGTCCACGTGGGTTTAGGTCGGGCGGGGCCCAGTGTCGTGGTGAACCAGGGTCGTCACAATATTATTTTGTAGTATAATATTTGTTGATTGCCTCATTAAAAACATTGCTAGAAAAACTCAGTAAGACAAAACTATAGCTAAGGAAAAGAGTGCAACACATTGATACACTTACAGATAATATAAATGTCTCATTAAAACCACTACTAGAATAATCACGTGGGAAAAATCTAATATAGGAAAAAGATTACATTAATTGCTCTCATAATTTATTTATTTATTTTTATATGAAATATTATAATGTTAAGATAACTTTATTAAAAACCTTGCTAGGAAAATCCGATGGGATAAAACCATAGCGAAAGGAAAAGAGTGCAATACACTAATCAATCTAGATACATAGTTTTAATATTGTTAGAATTGTCTCATTAAAAAAACTTTTGCAAAGAAAACTCAGTGGGATAAAACCATAGCAAAGGGGAAAAAGAGTGCAATACACTAACCAATAACTAATACCCCCTCATGTTCACATGGGTGAGATATCTTGTGCATTTTGTTGCACATGGACATCGTTTTCTATATGAACCATTTAATGTTGAAGCATATGATTGTCACTCTTTTGTATATAATATTTGCATCAAGTAATTGATTCATAACTTGTTGCTACTGAATGATCCTTTCAACTTCGAGTTCATATTAATATATACATGGATCATAATACAACAAATTTAAAGCAATTTGATGTGTTTCAAGCAATTTCACGTCATTCCTTTTGAATTGGCTTATATCTCCCCCTAATGGTGCGAAAACTGCTTCATCAAAGTGACAATTAGCAAAACTTGCTATAAATAAATTTCATATTATGGATCCAATGCATCTTATAATATGATTAATGGAGAGTTAAATCAATATAAGTCTCATATTGATTTGTCTTGAGATAATCTCTAGCTGATAAAAAAAACCCAATTTGATAAAGGATGTCCGTGCGAATTTACGATATTTTCGCATTATTGATGATTATGGATAATCAAATAGATCTTTCCACATTATGAATGTCATTTGATTTATGACGACGTTCGTTTTAATGTGTCTTATATATTCCAGAAGTTAAAGCCGTGAATATTATACTCAGATTAAATCATATTCGTATAGATAAGTTTTCTATTATTCTAAGTAGACTTCTTCTGAACAAGACATTAACAATAAAATTGTTCTACCAGATATTGTCTGAACATTAGCCTCCGCTAAGTTCGAATTCGAGAAATATTAACTTTTATATTATAATGTACATGCATGTAGCACGATACACAAGACATAAACTCATCGTCCATATTTATGTCACGATTTAAACACATCTCGATGTGCCTGTTTTATCGAGCCATTTTCAATGATAAAATTCATAATATTTTGCATTTGATTTTGAAGGCATGGTAAAGGTCACAAAAATATTTGGATATATATATATATATATATATATATATATATATATATATATATATATATATATATGACAATATTTATGCAAAATAGCCTTTCATATATGACTAAAAAATGTCACAATTATGAGCGCTCATTGTCAATAATTATTTGCCATTTGTAGTGGTGCACCACTTTTGTTCCAATTTTTGGTGGAATTGTTAATACGACATTTACCTGATATTTTCACATTTTTCACGTCCATAAATTTATTATTGCGATCATGATCATTATATGCAACATATGCTTCTTAATTTAAAGTTGAACTAATTGGACGGGAGCGATATTATATTTATAATATCTCATTATTTTATTCAACTACCATGAGACAAGAAATTAATCCTTAATATTTATTGGATTGACGTGCGCACTCGGTATTTGTTGCAGCAATAAATCGAGGCGGGCCACGTGACCTTATTTTTATTGTCTCATCAGTCATATTTCCACGTAGCATCAACATAGAGGTAATTAAAATTGCGAAATTATAATTAATATTTGACTGATTAGATTTTGTAGTTTGAGACTCAACCGCTCATTTTGAGCTTTTGGAGCATTACTTTTTTTGGTATTTATATATTTATAACTCCATATGGTGAAAAGATATATAAAGTGAAATATTCACTTTTCAAATCTCTAAAGAGATATTGACAAATGATTTAAATTTTGTATAACACAACATAGTCTTGCATAGATGTTTTATTCACAAATTATAGTATCAAATTGTCATGACAAGTAATTCTTGTCGGTAATATAATAATGCAACAAGTTCAACTATGATTGAATAATATTTTGAAAATAAATATAATATAAAATAGTTTTCCCATTTTTATGTAAAAACATAACATATGATAAAATATATATTCACAACTTGATTCATTAATAAACACAATGTACTATTCGTATGAGTTGGTGAGACAACCTCCAGGTTGGGTGGCGAGACATAGTCTACTTAATACTATGCCTCCTCGAACGGGATAACCCGTCTCCTTTTCAATGTTTAGTTTTACCGGGGACAATGCTTACCCAATATCAACTCAAACTTATAGCATTATTTGTATTATAAAATCAAGAATAGAACAATAACTAATCATTTGTAGTTTTAAGAGAAAAACTCTATGTCGCACATTGACTTTTGATTTATAATGTAGAAGATCGTACAAGACGCAACTACAGAACATACTTTCGTAGTCGGTGACGTTACAATGCATAATGTATGAATAAAGTACATTTACATAATTAAATATGCATGTAACAAAAAAAAATAACCATGACAACATGAAAATAAAATTGAACTTATTTAAATTAATAAAAATTATACATTCTTAGCTTTATATCTTTGAAAAGCTTATTGCTCTTCAAGACCTCCTTTTGTAGAGCAACTTCGTGCTAGATAACGTGTTGTAAACTAAGTTGTAAGCCAACTAGAACTTAAGTTGGACTTGTTAGAGACTTAAATATAAAAGACATAAACTAAGAACTACTAAAACAAGTAGAGAAGATGTGACAAGAGAGAAGAGAGCTAGAGATGAGAATGTAGATATTTCATTCATACATTGGTGTGTAAATTACAATGAGGTTGAAACCCTATATATAGGCCATTTGGTGATGATGATAATTGTACTTATACAATGTGTACAAATTATACATACACCACAAGTCATACAACACATAACAAACAACATAGACAATACATGAAATAGTTGGTGTACATTGGAGATGATTACAAGTTACATGAAGTGTGAGAGTCATGCTTGATGTTACAATTCAATGTGAGAATCATGCTTCATAATGTGGTCGCATACATGCACAAGTGTCCATCCATTTCATAACAAAAATAAAAATTATATAATCTCCTACAATCAAATAGAAGAAAGTCAAAACGTAAAAAAAAAGAAAAAATCCTCGAATATTTTTACTATTAATAAAAAAAATAAACAGGACCCACGTGACACAATAAATAGAGGTAACGCTCATATCCACGCGTCAAAATGGGTTGCCCCAATATGTCACACCACCTATTTAATTGTCGAATCACTAAAATGACTGGTGCACTTAATCCGGCCAAATTATATCACATCCACTGAGTTGTCTCTCACGCACGCAAATAAATATATATAAATTTCTTATCAAATTTAAAAAAAGTATATATGATACTTTTCATTCTTTTTTTTTTTATAAGAAACTATTTTTTTTTAAGAGTTAGGTGCGTGAGATTGAAGGTGGAACAGAAAATTTAGTCAAAATTCTAAACCATGGGAGTCCTGCGTGTCAGTAATCAGAGGCAAGGGAACAGAATAGTAACTTAGGTTTAGGGTACTGTAGAAATATTGGACTTTTAGTTTTGACGCACGGTCTGTGATTGTGTGATTGATCAACTACTTAAATATGTGGGGTTGCCATTGCTTGAAGGGACTTTGCATGCAAAAATTATTCGTCAAAGGTGCTTCTCAAATTGAAAAATTTACAAAAGTACAAATGTATTTACTTTAAAAGAGGGAAATGAGGTGAATTTTTTTTTTTTGTCAAACTAGGCAATATCGCCTAATCTAAAGGCGTTATCACAATGGACCACATTTTTTGCTAATGTGGACACATGGATAACGCCTTTTCAAAAGGCGCTATCAGTGTACACGCCCACGTGGACGTGACACTATCAGCGTACAGGCTGACGTGGACGTGGACGTGGCGAACGAATAGCGCATTCTCAAAAGGCGCTATTCGTTCTGGCCAAGTCCACGTGGACTCCCCCATTGGGGTACACAGATAGCGCCTTTTGAGAAGGCGCTATCTGTGTACCTTCCCTTCTTCCTCGCGCGACAGGGACGTAAAGAATATATTCTCTGCGTCCCTGTCGCGCGAGGAAGAATGGTACAGGCTACTTGTGTAGGGCTCACGGGTGTGTTGTAGGGGGGTGGGTCGGATATTTAAGGAGGGGAGGGGCAGAGGGCAGAGGCCGGTTGAAGGAGAAAGTGTGGCTGGTGTTGGCGAGAGAGAGGAGGCGACGGGTCGGGATTTGGCCAGAGAGATCGACCAAGCGATGGAGAAGGAGGAGAGGAGTTGACGGAGCGGTGGAGCAATGAGTGAGGCGAGGTGCGCGGATCGACCAAAGATGGCAAGAAAGAGATCGACCAAGATGATGCTGAGGCAAGAAAGCAGCGAGGCCGAGGCGAGGGTGCGCGGAGTCTGCAGCGGGAGCGCGAGAGCGCGCGCGCCGAGAGCACACAAGACGTCCCAACGGAGGAGAAGGAGGATGAGGTTAGTTAAGTTTTGTTAAGTAGTTTAGTTAATCGTTTTTTGGTTGTTTGTTTAGTTAGTTAAGTTAGTTTAGTTTAGTTTAGTTAGTTTGATTAGTTTAGGTATTTATGTTAGTTAAGGTTAGTTAGTTTAGTTTTGTTAGTTTATTTTAGTTAGTATGTTTAGTTTGCGAAGTCAATTAAGTTAGTTTATTTTTTGTCTTTAGGTTAGTTAGTTTACTTAAAGTAGTTTGTGTGAGATTCTTCACGGCCTTCATTGAACTTCGACACAAGAAACACCACAATGTCATACACAAAGTTAGGTATGCATCAATGCCCTAGCTTTTGATTCTTTTCACCTAAAATATATCCTTCAATTAAAACAACAAATAGGTGGCAGGGAAGTCACGTACATAATTCATATAAAAAAACATGCAATACAAAGCAAACAAAAATTCCTTTATTTCACAACATCCTTTCAAATGTGCTCAACTACAATTTTATTTAATTTTTTTGTATACGGTTTTCCAGTGTCCGAGTATTCGAGATTTCACAACATCCTTTCGTGTAATCAAGTTTAGGATAAGTAGACATGCACAAACATGAAACATTGCACTTGTAGATAATGTTGGATAAACACAAATATGAAGCAATATGTATTTTCATATCTAGAACATATCACTGACATGGGTACGTTGTATGGAATCAATCGGTGTGCTTCTCCCAACATATTTGGTGTGTCTGTTTGAATAAACACAATCACACATTATAAATATACCCAACTACGTAAGTTTAGAGACACTAGGATTTTTAGCTTCCGTATTTGAAAAGAAAACAGTCTTATTTTCTGCCTAGTTTTTAAAAACAGTCTTAAGGAGATATAGTCCAACTCCATCCTAAATCTACCATCTTTGTTCCATTAAACTCAACATTCTTCAGCGTCAATTCAATGAATTGAACAAGCGAAGCGATGAAGACTCGAGACCCCCAAAAAGATAAAAGTGAAGTTGAGAATCAACTTGATATAAAAATAAAGTAACGAGATAAATTGTTTATTGCATGGTTATTAAATTGAAGACAAAAAGAGTAGGAAAATAGTTAGTTTTTGTTACTTTAATACTTTCATCATTATATATTTGGATTTTTTATAATTTGCATGATATGTAGTGACATAGGTGTTGTGTTTTTGAAAAATGGTTGATATGATTATTTATTTAGGTTTGTTATGATTTACATGATATATAGTGACATAGGTATTGTGTTTTCGAAAATAAAATGTTATTGCAGGAATATTACGTTGAAGAGGAAAAGCGGAGGAAAAAAGTAAGTTCACAAATTTAGTATTTTCATAATTATTTATTTACGTTTGTTATGATTTACATGATATATAGTGACATATGTATTGTGTTTACGACGAATGGTTGATATGTTTATTTAATGAATTCTAATGCGTTTAAAACATTAAGAAACTCTCACACAGAGGAATGAGTAGGCTCAGTAGTTGCGCCATTAAGGCGATCCTCTGCATCCGAAAATTTCCCCTTGTGTGTAAATCGCCCCCTATATACCGAAAAATGCATGAATTAAATTGTCCAAGTGAATACCGTGCTCGATGTGCAATGGTTCAGTAGGTATGATCGTTATTACACATAAAATGTGACTGCGAAAGAATGAGTATGCTCTGTAGTTGCGCTCTTATTGCGATCTTCTACATCGGAAAGTTCGATTGCGCTATAAATTGCTTTAGTCGTCAACTATTTCACTTAACATATTTGTGCATTTACGTTTGTAACCATTTTACATCAATGTTCGCAAACTTATGTAGGTCATGGAACATAGGAACGTCCATTTTCTATTCTATGCGTACGGTGAAATTGTTAATGGGTTAAATGGCATCGCGTACAGCTCACCCCCATCAGCAGTGTTGATGGTTAAGTTTGGGACGAGTGGCCGTCAAATGATGTATGACGTGTGTAACGCGTTCAATATATCATCTACGGAGACTCTTGTTCAGATGACTTATCGCCACATGATAATCCTCCCCGGCGGTTCGCATTATTTCGTTCCTGTGTTGTTGCATGATACGACACAAGTCGACTTGATGTGGGAGACGGTGGTAAATTTACCTATAACTGCAACGGTAGATATCTATTTAACATTTGAGTCAATCAACTCAGTTCAAAATCGTACGATTCATAGCACCGTTCGTGATGAACGCGACGACACTCCAGACGCAGCATTAATGATGGAAAGGCTGCATATGCAATCCCCACATGGTGAGGTCGTGGAAGAGGGGTTGGTAAGTCCATTACATGAAGATATTAATGCCTCTAATGACGATGAAGATAACGATGACGCTAATAATGAAACTGATGAGGACATACGTCCAAACGACCAGGCTCCAGCAGCTGTCGTTTGGGATAACGTTACTGTTTGCACGGATGATCCAAGATATGAACCTCCGGGTGCGGAGAATGTGGAAGATGACGAGCAATTTGCTATCGATGAAGAGATCTTGTTGGAGGAAGCAAGTGATGATGAAGTTCACCAACCAATACCGATATATAACGAAATCGATTGGGAGGTGGCTAATTCTACGGCGACCCAACATTCCCATCAGCAAACTTGGGGGGACATGTCTAATTTCGATTTGGAGATATGGATGTACTTTGACAATAAAAAAGACTTACAACATGCCGTTAAAGTGTGGCATGTTAATAGACATTGTCAATTCCATGTTATGGAATCGACTACAACTACGTGGGCGATTAAGTGCAGAAGTGCGCAACATGGGTGTATGTGGCGTCTGCGTGCTTGTTTGCGAAAGAAAACACAATTATGGGAGATAACACAGTTAGACGTACCGCACACGTGTATTAATCCCGACGTAGAACGCGGTCATGCCCAACTTGACGCCAACATGATTGCACGAGAGATCCAAAGCGTCGTCAAGAGCGATCAAGGTATCACGATCAAAGCATTACTACAAATAATTAAGGAAACATACGGACACGAAGTCAACTACAAGCGAATGTGGGATGCCAAAAAGAAAGCAATTGCAGGTGCATTTGGAGATTGGGATGAGTCGTACACTTTATTACCTAGATGGTTGGCGGCTGTGAGGAGTAAGAGTCCGGGGACAAGAATCGAGTGGTCACATAGACAATGGCATGCTGATGAAATAAGAACTGCGTCTCCTCAATTTCGTCGTGTTTTTTTCGCATTTGAAGCTTCAATACATGCTTTCAAGTTTTGCAGGCCTCTGCTTCAGATTGACGCGACATTCTTATATGGCAAATACAGTGGGAAACTAATGATTGCGATCTCTGTTGATGGCAATGGACACATATTATCGGTTGCATTTGCCGTTGCAGAAACCGAATCAACTGATTCGTGGGGGTGGTTTTTAAGGATGTTGCGCAAACACGTGACGATATAGAGAATGAGTTTGCGTTATTTCTGATCGTCACCCTGGCATTTTGGAGGCGGTCAACACCCCAAGCAACGGCTTTTGTCCCCCAAAAGGGTACCACCGTTATTGCTTGCGAGTACTCCTTGGTCGAGCAGTTGTTCAACATCAAGAACGAAAGTTTAATGCGTTGATTGAGCATTTTGCATAATTATCATCACGAACGCCTCAATGTTTGCAATATGTGAATGACATCCCAAAAGAACTTTGGACTCAATCGCACGACAGGGGCATGCGGTACGGATGGATGAATTCTAATGGTGTTGGTATGTACGAATTACAATTTACGTTTTTGCACTCATATACACATAGTTATCGTCGAACCAATATTACTTACCCGAATATCATCGTCAATTGCAGAGTGTTTTAACGGTGTATTGAAGGGGGCTCGATTCTTGCCAATAACAGCGTTGACTCAAATGATATACTACAGATTGGTGACATACCACGATCAACGCAACCGAAAAAATCAATGAAGCAATCTCAAACGGACAATCGTACACGAAATATGTCATGGACCAACTCACGGAAAATGAAAAATCCGCAAGGAGGCATCAAGTCACGTTGATCAATCGAGACATTGATGAGTTTGAAGTGCAGACTGGAAGACATGGAGATCGCATGCATAAAGGCAACAACACCCAAGTCGTCCCTAAAGGACCGGGTGTGCAGTTGTAATAAATGGCAGTCGTTTGGTTTCCCTTGCTCACACGTGTTAGCTGCATGTGCCTTTATTCGAGTGAGCTACGCGCAGTTCATCGAACCATCCTATAGGATAGATGTGTACGCACAATGTTACTCCTACAATTTCAAGGCCATCCCAGATGAGAAGTATTGGCCGACTTTTGGGACGAAGATCATACCCGACCCAAGGTGCAGACGTGGCCGAGGGAGACCTAAGGGATCGCGAAGACATAACGAGATGGATCTTCCTAATGTCCAAAGGCCTTTGCGATGTGGCATATGTCATCAAGAAGGACATAGAAGAACAACATGTCCAAATAAAGACCGTGAACGAGTCCCAACTAGGAAGAACCGGTGTGGTATTTGTCGTTCAGAGGGACATAACAAAAAAAATTGTCCAAGCAGACCTCAACCTACCAATGAAAACCTATAGTCAAATGATGTATAATGTGTGAAATAACTTAAGTTTGTACCTATGTTACTTTTGAGCATTTACGCATTTGTTTTTGTGTGAACATTTACGAAATAGTTATTGTTTGGTTTCGTACAACACTCTAATTTTTTTATAACATTCATTTGTAGTTGTACAACAATGGATCCAGGTCCTTCAGATCCAACACTTTTGCAACTCCAATCTACACACAGATCATCGCGAACCTGGAGGGGTGAGGTAAACTGTTTTACATGTATACGTCAAATTTACAGCAATAACGTATAAAAAATATAGATTAATACATTATCAATTATAAGGTGTACGAAACAATGCGCGTACGTCGAAGACGTGGGGTCGTTGATCGAACGGTGCAGTATAATTCGAGGATGATCCCATATCTTCGTTCCAGTGGGTTCTATGGGATTTCTCGGGTAGCATTTTTCAGCCTTGATTGGGCTTTGATCACTGCATTCGTATAGAGATGGCGCCCAGAGACGCATAATTTTCACATGCATTGTGGGGAGTGCACAATTACATTCCAGGACGTGCAGGAACACTTGGCTTACCTATCGAAGGTATGCCTGTGACGGGAACGACAAATACAGACTATGTTGATGTCTGCGAGAGGCTACTTGGCTGAACTCCCGTTGGAGATGACGTTATCGGTTGTAAACTTAAGGTCGATTGGCTTGAGCGTAACGTACCAGCAATAAATGATGATAACGATGAGGAGTCGGTCCAACGTTACGTTCGATCGTACATAGTACAACTTATCGGTGGTTGTCTTTTCGCCGATAAGTCCAATCGATTCGTACATTTGATGTTCTTACCATTGCTGGAGGATTTCCAAGTAGCCGGACAATATAGTTGGGGGAGTGCATGTTTGGCTTATTTGTACAGGGAGTTGTGTCGCGGATCTCACGCAGGGGTACATGAGGTCGCGGGCGCGTCAATTCTTGTACAACTGTGGGCATGAGACATATTTCCATTCATAGCACCGCAGTGCCTTCGTGTTTCTAGAGTTCAACCCCGAACAATGGATGTAGAACATATGCTTATGGACGTTCCACTGGGACACGGTAATACAAATTTTTTTCATTAATTTGCTAAAAAATCGTGTTTAATTTCACTTATCTTAACTTATTGTTTTCTACACAAATGGCTCGATGCATTTTCGGTTACACAAAGTGCGACGCACGTCGTATCGGCTTACCGTGATGCACTCGACTCGCAAAGGTATGAGGAGAATGTGGTATGGCAACCATATGCTGAAGTTATGGGGTCTCTTCCCGATTAGTACTAACGGTCACGGTAGTTGGCTTTCGACGTGTCCCTTTATTTGTTTCCACATAGTCGAGTGGCATCGACCAGAAAGGGTTATGAGACAATTCGGAATGGTACAAGTGGTGCCACCAAATTGTTCTTATGACGCCCAACTGCACCACCTCGAATTGTGTGGACATTATCATGAAAATTGTGTGACTTTTCACGCAAGCTATATACACATGTGGGAAAATCGTGGCGACACCATTGCCACAGCGGCACATAATGACGGGCACGATCATCAAGACTACATGACGTGGTATCGCTCGGTCACTAGGAGATTCATTGGACACGACGGGGCTTTACGTGACTACTCGGTAAACTTCTAACTCTAACTTTTTCTCGAACAACTAATATCTTATATTGCGTGCTTTGAGCTAATGTTTTTATATCGTGTAACTTGGTGCATCGACTGAGGCGAGTGTTTATTGAGGATGGGTACGAGCAAGGCCTTGCTGCGCTTGATGAAGGGATTAAAATTTTAGACGAAGATAAAAGGCAAAGGTCTACTCTTTCGCATGACGGAATTGACGTCGATCAATACATAAATGAGGATAATGAACAGGAAGATGAAGAAGACGATCAGGGCGAAACAAACAGAGAGGTGAGAAGAAGATGAACACGACAAGAGACTGTGCGGGAACGCACCAGGCGTCCTCGTCCACCACGTCCATCTACTCAGACTGAGATTGTTGCAGAGAGTAGCAGACGTTCTCCTCCAGCACGTTCATCTCGTTCGAGAGCGAGTAGAACAGAGACTGTTGGCGAGAGTAGCCAACGATCATCCCCACCAACTCATTCTTCTCATGGGTACATTCCTGCATCGTCCACACCCCAACCAGAACCTCAAATGTTTGTACCCGGGCCGCCGATCGTGAATCTTCCTCTTTACCATTTTGATCCTTACGCACCTGGGCCGTCGTCTTCATATGTGGACCATGGAATGCCTCATCGTCAAATGTATCCGTCAATGCCTCAATACATGCCGAGTCCATATACTCCACCATGTTATAATTACAATATGCCATATAGTGGAGATGCCTCATTCATGAACTTGTTGACCATGCCGCAGCCTCATGTTCCTTTCCCCCAACCCCATACAGGAAGCCAGTATTTTGGGATGGTTCCACCTCCTATTTTTGGGAGCATCAGTAGAAGAGGTGAGTCGAGTGAAACACCAGAGGAAGAGCATCAATCTACTCGACGTCATTCAATGCAAGACCAGCTACCTCAACAACCTCAACCAGATGTACAAACACATCGTCCAACTAGACAAAGAATACGTCCGGTTTGCATCACCGAGCAACAACGTCAACGTAACCGTCGTAATAGACCTGCATGATGAGTTTTCTTGATGTCATGGTGATTTGTAGATAGCTTATATTTTGGGTGCATCGTGTACGTGTATACAACCTTCTCATTGAATAAACTTATTTCTCATGTTTTCCATATTATTATAATGTCGTATCTGTTATTACTCTTTAATATTCCATAACAAAAACTCATCACTGTGAAAGATATATATATCTCGAAACATTAGAAGATTCGAACTTATAAGAGTTATTTTGCAGTAGAAAAAGGATGGTGAGGTGCATTAAATGAGAGAAAAGCGGATGGTGAGGTGCACTAATCGCAGTAAAGGTATAAGAGTTATTTTGTAGTAGAATTGAGTTTTTTTTAAGATTGACTTTTTCGTTAGAGCGCCTTAAGTAAAAGGTGGGGTGCGTCTAGCTTCGCTCATGTGCTTTCGTATAGATAGGATTGTGTATTTTTATGTTGTTTTTGTTAAGCTCACATTCAATTAAGGACTCAACGAGTTCAACAAGTCCAACCTTGCAAGAATAGCGCGGGCTTCCCGTGGCTGTAAAAGAGAGACACCAGTTTTAACATGGCCAACCATGTGCATCCCTGATTCAACGCATGCTTCCCCCCATGATGCACCTACCTCCAATACACAAAACTGCACAAACATATATGTTCTATTTTATGTTAAGGAAAGCCCCAAAATTAATGAATCCATATATATAGTAGACTAAGCTCATTTAGACTTTGAATTCGTCGCGATCCACTTAAGTTTCATGAACACATCTACAATTTTGTGATTTTTTTTTTTTTGGGAGGGGGAGGGCTTCTCCATGGTAAAAGTGATTCTTAGGTTTTAAAGTAGAGTTTAAGAATTGTATTAATGTGAACAAATTGTGTATAATAGGGTGCTCTTATTTATGGAGCATAACAAAGCATAATTAAAATAAGGGTAGTGCTATTTGAGCTCGTTAGTACAAACTCAAAACTTTTTTAATTTCAAATACATCATCGAGTAATAAATGAAGCAACCATGATCACTTGTAAAATTCATTTGATACCCCTTAAATATTTACAAAGATTTTAAAAACCTCCATATGAGTCGGACTCATGAGTCCAAGTGGATTTGTTGTTATAATAAAGAAAGTTTTCTAATACTATCTATTACCAAAATATAACAACTATATAAATACCTAAACTATGGAAATATAGCAACTACTATAATTTCCTTAACATAATGTTGTCCCATTAACCACCATAGACATGTGTCCCTAATTAGACAACTTTTTCAAATAAATTGAACTATTAAGATTGTGCACATTCATCGTAACCGAGTTGCGGCCGGATTGGATGGTCAACTTTACAGTGCAACGCTCGATTGAATCTCAAGAGCTTTTCTCAATGTCCATATGAGCTAGTACCGGCAAGTCCTTATATAAAGACGATATAATGAAAGTTTCTTTCTCAATGATGTGTCTTTTGTAACTAGGCAGCTACGCCTCATTCTTATTAAAGAAAAAGAATTGAGATTGGTCACAGTGAATATAATTTCTGACTAAAAAAACAAAATGGATTATTATTAATATTTATAATAGCTACCTCTACTAATTTGACACGTATTAATTACTTCTTTCTAGCTAGGTGAGGTAGTAACAAATTTGATAGCTTCAGTGCTATTATAGACAAACTTTTTTTTTTTAGAACTGTAGACACACCATTTTAGATTTTGGGGTCTTAATGAATTGCGCAAACCATCAAACCCTATAAAAATAACTAATTAAGAAGAATAATTGGCATGAACTAGATCAAGCCTAACTAAGGAGGGTTGGGAAAACTTAAAACATAAGCTTCATCGATAGCCTACATGTATAAAAGTAGAACATTCTAATTAATTAAGGGCGCCGCTAAGGGCACCCCACCGTTTCATGAAGGCACCATGTTAATGAGGGCACTAACCAATTTACCCGGGGCACCCAAAAATTGGACCCGAAATTCCCAAAATACCCCTCGTTCAAAACTCTCGCACCCCCACCCCCCCACCACCCCCACCAAATAACTCCTTGAGGAAGAACGAATTCGTTGAGGATCGGCCATTGCGAGGATTCCCGAAATCATGTGTTTTCGTAAAGTCTCCGTGTTTCTCCTTCGTTGTAAGAGGTTTTTCCAGTTTGTAGGCTCGGGGTGTTGGGCGATTTCGTCTCCAAATTAGGGCTCGGTTGAAGTTCGTCGTACACACACATTTGGCGCGAAATCGATCGTTTCAAGGTATGTTGATAGTCTGATTAAGTTACATTTGGTAGAGTAGTTGTAATGTATGTGTGGCGGTGTGTTCAAGGTTTCCATTATTGGAAAATCGCGGTTCTCGGCCACACAGGCCAGAGAGTGTGTTTAATGTCTCGGCCAAGCATGGCCGAGACAGAAGGTAAATTTTTGGCAACTCGTCGTCTCGGCCAGGCAGGCCGGAAGAGTTCACAGAGTCTCGGTTACAAATGGCCGAGATTACTTGTGTTATCTCGGTCGAGACATGACGAGAGCTACAATTAGTGTTAGGTAATGTTGTGTCGGTGGTGTACAACCGAGAATGTACTCCATCTCTCGGTTGTACAATGCCGAGAGGGTTAGAGTCGACTCGGTCGGCACAGGACGAGAGAAAGACGAATTGAATTGGGTATGCCATGTCGGTGGTGTACAACCGAGAATGTTTCATTGCTCTCGGTTGTACATTGCCGATATAGTTTACCCGTTTTCGGTCAGGAGTGAACGAGAATATGGTTTATTTCACGAACCTGCTTGACCGAGACATCAGAAAAGGATGATTTTGAACCTTTTTTTTAGTAGTTTTTTTTTGGTTCTGTTCCAGGCGCTTATTTGTTGTACTGTTTTCAGGTATGGCTCGTTCGAAAGCACCGGTGACAAGGGAGGAGGCTGGTGTTGAGGTGTCGAGGGCCAACCGGGGGCGAGGCGGCCGGAGACCCCCGACAGCATCTTACCGAAAAGAGAAAGAGAATGAGAACGAAGATGTTAAGGGAAAGGTTAAGGTAGATGGAAATCGTGCAAGGTTAGAATTGCACGATGAGGGTTCGAACATCGACACTCGGCGACCTAAGGATGTTGTTGTTGCCCGAGGGGAAGAGGAGGGTCATGCATCGGAGTCTAGTAGCAGGGACTCATCAGCGGCGGGGAACACGACAGAAACTGATCATAATGTGGGTGGCAGTAGTAGTGGTGGAGCTGGCCATAATGAAGGAGTGCCAGAAGTGCCTGTTGAAATGCGTGCTCCTTTCCCCGGTGGTCCTATAGACGGTGCGTTGTTGAAGAGCTTTAATGATGGCAACGGTGCATTCACACGCAACTTCACCTGTCAAAGTGAACAGTATAACATAGAAGATATTGTCACAAACCCGATTAGGGGGGAAACATAACAATTCAAAAAAATCATAGAACTTACCCTAACCCAATGGATATTCCTGTAATTTATCATGACAATAATAACTCATGTGCAACGACAACGGTGGAGCACTACGTAGAGGTAGAAATGTCGAGGCACTCCCATGCGAGAGGTTTACAAGAATGACATTGAATGCAGTGGATACTAACAATCCCATGTCTGGAAGTGTCAACCATTCTTTGAAAGATGCACCAACTTGATTATTTGGACAATGCACAGCAATCTTGACAGTCTCGTAACTCGTGTCAAGCACTTCCCGCCAAAGGTCTTCATACCCGATAATCTCATCATACATCCTTCTACGAACAATCCTTCAACCGTCTACATCGGCAAGTCCAAGCCCAGAGGCAACACACCGATATCCACAATTTCCATCGGCTACCACATCGATAGTGCCCTCAACATGTGGCAACCAATCCGGTTCTATGCAATGAGCATAAGCCATGTTAGATGCAATTTGCGTGCGTCGATTGGCACGACGCATTTTAGGAACAACTTTGCTTTTCTTCTTCCTCGAACTAGAGGCCTCTTCTGTGGAAAGCACGTACTCAAATCCGCTCGGCAATCTAGTCGTGGAATAATCTTCATTATCGTGTTTTCTCTTCGATCATGACTTACCTCCGATTGAAGACCCCGGTGTCCTTCCCTTTGTCTTTATTTTTGCCGGTGGCACAACACCCGGTGTAGACGAAGGTTGACTAATCTCCCTGGCTGCGCTGAATAATCCTGAGGCAATCGTCCTCATCACTGCAAGCATGAAACTTTTGCAACACCCGTTCAATTTCATCGTGCACGTTGTATCCAGACCGATCCACAGGATTCTCAGGTATCATACTCAACTTTTGCCAGTAAACATGAATGTCCTCGAGAGGGATGGGCGACCCAGCAAATTTATAATGATTTAGCTCGTGTGCACAAGGAAGGCCATGTGTGGTACGTATCTCGCAACCACAACGAGTGGAGTCGTGACCAACATCCTCTCCACGTGTCAATTCAGCTTAAGCGCCCGTTGAGAGACATAACCACCCAAGCGTCGATATAACTCATCAATGTACTCATGTTGGACCACATTCAAACTGAGCTCAAACGATGCCTTGATGTTGTTGTGTTGGATTCTAAGGATGCCATCAACCACATTCCACAAAGTCTCAAAATCGGCCTGACTGTTGCCAAGGTGTAGCTTCAGAGTGGAATGCGCAGACTCAACCCTCTGCGTTGTTGTTTCCCCAAAGTGCATAATTCCATTTGTCCATGCGGGGACAAATTTCTCCTTGTAGTTATTTACCCATGTGTTGTCCAAGTACTCAGTAAGACCCTTGACATTCTCAAACTCACAACGCAACTCATTCATCCTAACTTCGAATAAGGCCTCCGATTTGGCATACATCACGCTCGTCCACCTATCCATGAAACGCGCAAAACCATCGTTCTCCCCAAACATCTTCTTAGTCTTGGTCAATACTACTTTGTTGATGTGCCAAGAGCAAAGGAGGTGAAACGATGGCGGAAATACTTCTTCAATAGCACTAATAAGGGCTAAGTCCCTATCGGTAACAAACACGTCAGGTTTAGGCCACCCATCCAATATGGATTTCAAGTTCTCAAGTGCCCAAACATAATTCGCATGACTCTCTGATGATATGAATGCAAACCCACGGAGAACGGCAAATGCGTAGAAGTGATGCCAACAACCTCCAACAAAGGCATTCGGTACCTATTTGTTTTGTACGCCAAAATTACCGATGAGAAACACCTTAGCAACTTTATTAAGTCGGGATGTGACCATAATAAATCGGTGACAACATTCGTATCGGGATGCTTCCTATGCCAGGACATCCACTTATTCTTCTCCAAGATGTGCAACATTTGTTGCATTTAAGTCCTCCCACCCGCATCCTCAATTCGGACTTTTTGTCTTGCATTATATATTGTCCGCATTGTCGATACGTTTCTAACATCTCTTTGCTTCAACGTATTTAGGATGTCTCTTGGCTTCACATTCCCCTTTGTAATCTGCACCACAACCTTCTGCTCCCCCTTATCCAATCTTTCGGCAAATGAATGGTCGTCCAAGTTTTTTGCGGGGTCGTGATTGTGCCTCCCACATATGACAGTGACATACCACAAGGAGTTAGCATTTTCCTTTATGTTGATAAGGAAATGGCATCCACATTTCTTCGTACCAGTTAGAGTCCTCCCTTTTTCCTCATCTTCTTCATTTCTTGCTTTCAAAGAAATTTTGGCCGCTTTCCCCTTCCCTACTCTCTGAGACATTCCCCTATATGTTCCAGACCTCTCACACGCAAGTTTCACCCTTCCCCTGCGCTTAATGCCCCCGGCATCAGAGTGCTTTGTCACTATCACAAACATGTTCTCCCGGCCTATCATTTGAAGCCATAAAATAGCCGCTTCTCTAGAGGGGAATGGCCTACAAGGTGTAAACGTGTCCTTGTAGTCTGGAAATAAGGTAGAAACCGACATTACCTGCAATACAATCAGTGTAACATTATAATCAACCAAAATGTACAGCACAATCACCAAAAAACAGGTTCTCGGTTGTACAGGTCCGACACTATAAGCAGAGTCTCGCTCACGTACAACCGAGAGTTCCTCAGTAGTCTCGGTCATCCATACCGAGAATGCCACTATGTAGCGTTCACTGAATTCCGTGAACTACGTAGACATCTCGGTCCTTTCTGACCGAGACGTTGCTCTACATCTCGGTCCTGCGAGGCCGAAACAATCGCGCACATCGACAGAAAATTTGATTAACCGCATAAAAAACACATTAAATTTCAAAAATTACCTCAAGTTCAACCTCCTATTGCACCATAGCAGTACAATCTTCCATTATATAGTGCAAACAAGTTCGGATTTGTCGAATTTACCAAACCCTACGTTGACAAACAAATCATCATTTTCACGCTTTAATCAAATTAACAGTTCCATCAAAGCATCATATAGTTGTCAACCATTGTTACCTCGCTGTCGGATGATGTCAAGCCGCAAGAATCGATAAACGCTCGCCAAACGTGATGTCGCTTTATGGTTCACGTGCTCGATCTCTTGGTGGTGGGGGGTGCCCCTGTTTCTTTCTCAAAATGGTTTGTGGGTTTGAATCAATATATATTAAGGGGCAAAATGGTATTTTCCATTTTCGCTGGAATTTTTACAAAATATTTGGGTGCCTTCATGAAACGGTGGGGTGCCCTTAGCGGGCCTCTTAATTAATTAGAAGATTCGTACTTATAACCTTAAAGAACTTCAATTAATTAAGCAACTAGTAGCTAGCTACGTCCTAACCAATGCATGAAACCCAGAGTTGATTCATTGACCTCCAAGTTGGTTGGTGCTTTACATATTTATTTTTGGTGAGTTTTAAGTACTACTTTTAAGAGTCTAGGGTACGGTATCCAAGTTCTTGAAGTGATTGACTTAAAGTTCGGTGCTTAATCAATAATTTTAATCAATCTTATTGATATTATAATCATTTAATTGAAGAAAAATCTCAAGCCGAATCATACGAAAGAATATAAATAGAGGGACTTCAATGTGAGTATGGCTAGGGCAGAGCTTTACCAAGTTAGGTGTTTTTGTAATTTGTGTATACACCTTAATTTACTGAAGCTTTTTGAGGTTAAAAGTAATTTCTTTTGTAAAGGATCATATGGAGTCTTGGCCTTTGCAATCTATAAATTTGAATTGATTGCCCCAAGACCTATATAGAACTAAAATATATGGTTAGTTGTTTTATTTTACATTTTAGCAGTAACTATTTGGAAGTACTGCAACTACTTGTGTGCAAATTTACTTTCCGTAGCTTGAAAGTGTCAACTTCAAATTTTTGATATTTTGTCACTAATTTATGAGAAAAAATTACAAAATTACTTTACCTTTTACTTTAAACTCCGAAAAATAAGTGTGGTTTTCTTTTTCTTTTTTTGTAAAACTGGGCTATGTCGCCTTTTCAAAATGCGTTATTGGCTATTTTTGAAGTTTGTGAGGTGGCGGTGAGGTGGCGGGGCAAATGTATAGATAGCTCATTCTCAAAAGGAGCTATCTATACAAACCTTTACAAATTATGTACCCTATGCCCCGCCACCTCACAAACTTCAAAAATAGCCAATAACGCCTTTTGAAAAGGCGTTACTGGAAGTTTGTGAGGTGGCGGTGAGGTGGTGGGGCAATTGTATGGATAGCGCATTTTCAAAAGGCGCTATCCATACAATTGCCCCGCCACCTCACCGCCACCTCACAAACTTCAAAAGTAATAACGCCTTTTCAAAAGGCGTTATTGCCTATTTTTGTTAATTCAAAGTACACCACCCTATTTTGTGAAATAAATTGTAAATGTGCCTTACTTTTGAAAAAACACCTCTCAAATTAGATTCATGTTTTTTTTTTTTTTTCAGTATCAAATTAGCTTCGTGTTAGTTTTTCATTCTCCCATCCTTGCATAATGCTCTTATTACTTTTTGTTCTCAAATTTTGAGTGTTTGAGTCTATTACTTACATATTCAGCGCTACCTAAGTGTTTAATTTGAATTACTAAAAGGAAAATTAATGTTTTGGTGACATCTTTTATTTTTGCTACAATTTTTTACTACAAGTTGTTATATATGACCCTTGAATCTTTGCATCTAAATGTTTGTGCAATGTAACTGATATGCCTATAAATTAAGTTAAAGTCTATTTATGAATATTTTGGTAGACACTTGAGTACGTCAGATATATTGAGATTATTCCTCGTCAGCTTACAACTGTACATACACTTAAGTAAGATTTTTTATTCACGAGAATCAAATCTTATTTACTCTACCCAACCTCGGTGCATACCCTTTCGTTGTGCTTTTACATTTATTTATATGTAGTTTCAACCAAAAAAAATTGATCAAGTGAAAATAACTGAAATAGCTTGACTGGGACTTTGCTAATTTTTTGCTTCTAAAAAGGTTTAAGTAGCGGACCTTAACTAATTTCGAAATTAAAGCTTTTCCTGTTTTTGCCTCCCAAGACGTTGTTGCTCAAATTTTATAACTTTTTAAATTATATCTTTTGTAGAGTTAGGTGTAGACAAAGCCTTAAATTTGCTCACCGTTGCTTCTTATTATCTTTGAGTGATCTCTTCTTTTTCCTTAGCTATCTTTCCTCTCTCTCTCATTATTAATTTAATTTGGGTTTGATCAAAATTTTAAATTAATTTTATCAAACAAAATTAAATTAATGGGTGCATTGTCGCTGTCAATGAGTTTGCAGAAAACGACAAGCTTTCTAGAGCTTGAAGAGATCGAAATGCCTTTGATTGGGCAAGCTAAATTTCCAGATTGCTTAATTTCCTTTTCTCTTCTCATCCCGTCCCTTTAATTCAGTTGCTTGCATTAATTAAAACTAATTAATGTTCTTAAAAAAAGTTGAAACCAATTAATTAATTAATTCCTTAACTGTGATTGCGGGTATAATCTTGTTCATCCTTTGATTATGAAAGTTGTTATGGTGTTCCTAATTTTTTTTATTTACAAAATTAATTGTGATTTTGGGTTTTAACTTGTTTATATCTTGGATCTTGGGTTTTAATCTTGTTGGAAGTCTCGGGTTTTCTTCAGTTGTTGGAAGTTTTGTTTTTCGTTTTTTTAATTTATTTATTTCAGTAGGAGTCGAACTCATGACCTTCATAAACTTTGCCTTTTGGCAAGTTTATTTTATTTTTCGCTATGTGGTTCTAATAATGTTTATATACTATCATGTGTTTCATATGTTGTCACATCGTTTCAATATTACAGTCACATTTACAGCCAAATAGATATCAGTTCTTTTGAACGAATAGGATTAGCGGATCAATGTACTTTTATTAGGCAATTGATTTTGTGTCTGGTCCTGTATCGAGCCATTTATGCTTTATGAGATTTCTATTTTACTTCCAAAAAATTATATTTATATTGTTCGATTAGGAGGTGGCATGTCACAATAGATTTTTTATTTTTTATAAATATCGATGGTGTCTTTTTAATTACGGTAAAACAATTGATGAGAGATCAAAAAAATGATTAGGATCTTTGTATGTTAAAATGTGGTTGATGCATTCACTAACACTTATGTTAGCGATGTCAAAGCATCCCTAGTGAGATAAAAGAGGTAAATAAATAAATAAAACGCTCGTGTTAGCATTACTAATTACTCACTCTAATCCAAACACTGCCTTGAAGTTTGATGGAGTAATGCCTTAGTGGCGTATCTAAACCTTAAACTTCTTACTTCGTTTATCTTTTGTGATTATAAATATTAAGCTACCGGCGATTTTTTTTATCGATGGTGGTTCCAATCACTTCTTTTTGTGTTTGATTCATTCATTAGATCTATGTAGATTGGTATTATTCTTATTGAAGTGCATCTCTCTCAACGATTATTCATGGATCTGTGCAATTACTGAATTGATAATTTTTTTAAGGTTTTTGCATTTAATACGTGGTTTTTCTTTCCTTCGAAATTTTGATTTTGTCTTTCCTTGTTGGAAGTCTTAATTTTTCTTCCATGTGTTAGCAGTTTTGTTTGTCATTATGTGGTTCTAGCAATGTTTGTGCAATGTCATGTGTTTGAGATGTTTCCAGAGAATAGTTCCTGATTATCATATTGTTTCAATGTTATAGTTGCATTTACAACAAAATTCATGGCAACTAGCTGTTCTTTTGCACAAATAGGATTAGCGAACCCAATATATGTACTTTTATCAAGGTAATTGATTATATGTTTGGTCATGTATAGATACATTAATGGTTAATGAAAACTTTATTTTACTTAAAAAAATTACGCATTCTAATCCACAAATATTTGTAGACCGTAAAAAAATATTTCCTCATTTCCTAAATATCTGACACATTTTTTAGAACTTTTTTCCGAACAACAAATGTGTCACATTAGGAAATCAAGGAAGCACTAAATGCTTCATTTCCAATTCTAACCTCATTATATTTAGTTAATGACACCATTAATTTTTTGGGACCGGCTAAACGAACCCTGGTTTTTGCTTAGGGGACTACATTACTTCAACGTACCCCATTTTTGAATTTTTTTCCTAAATAGACCCCACTTTTTTTTTCAAAACCCTAAGAATGCATATGTCTTCAACCAACAAAAGAACATCTCCCAAAGACGTTCCTCACATTCATACCCCAAATTGAACCTGCACAAATCCTAAGAAAACCCCAGGTTCATTATCTATTACGGTCACTGAGGTCGTGGGATGTTATATTCGACTCGAACCCTAGCGGATCTACCGTCAATCGAGCACTAAGACCGAAGGACCACCGTGACATTTTTTAGCTTATTGCGTTTGATTGGGTAAGTTTTCAATAATCTAAGCTTATGGGTTTTGTTTCTTGTGATGTTACGTGTCGTTTGGATCTATTTTGTTGCATTTGGTTGGGTGTAGTAAGGTTAGTGTTTATGGGTTTAGATTTTCGGTATCCCGTACTGAACAGTCGCTCAAAGCTGATACCATATGAAAGGTATCAATCATGTTGAACTAATAAGCTTTAGATGGTATTAGATTAGTTAAGTTGCAATGCCTTCTTTAATTGTGGTCAGTACATGCCGACATCAATGAAGTGTGTCGGCTAATTTGGACTGACATCATTTCTATTGATGCCGGCCATGTAAAACTAAAATTTTGAAATTAAAATTTTTTTCCTTGTTTGAATTGTATACCGACCAATTATTTTTATGGGACTATACCAACATTTACTTAGTGTTTAGGTATGATGAGAGCTAAAGTAAGAGCGCGAAGATCTCCTCCTCGTAGGCGGGGTGGGCAAGCTAAGTGGGGCAGGCAGGCTAGGTGGGGCGTGCCTAGCCAAAAAATATGCTGCTCAATGAATTTGTGCTCGTCCAACTGCTGGAGTAAAATTGCATCTTGTTCTTCCTGCCAGCTTCAATCTTCTCATCTTAGCCCTTTCATTGTAAGTTGTTTTCATAATAGTCACAATGTACGTCCTTGTTATTATGCTTGATGTTACTTAAAATATCACGAGGCCGAGAACTAGTCTTGCTCATGTCTCGTACAATGTCTTTCTCAGGTACAATAAGCCTCCCAACATATGAGTGCCCAATCTAATAATTAGTGAAGTCATGATTGTGTATCCCATACACAACTCGAACGCACAACTCATCAAGATCGTGTTTCACATTAATCTTAAACTGACATTCAAACTTTTTGATCCAAATACTTTTTCTTGTCCTCGTCGTTTTCATCTTCCATTTCCTTCAACATTTGCTTTGCCTTTGCGACTTTCACTCTAAATGCCCCATACTTCTCACAACTTATTGACAACGTAGCTCGCCTACTCTGACCAATCCCACCAACATCAGACTACAAAATAATCACTATAAAACTACACCGTCAGGTAGTCTCTTGAGCCGAAGTAAATGCATCATCTCTACTCTTAAAAGGCACGACCCTTGTAAAGTTCTTTGTTAAGTCCGAGAAGGACTCGACAGATGTACTGTAACACCCCTAAAGTCTATTCCAATAAATTGTCTCGATATCAAGGTTATTTTAGTAAATATGCATGATATTTATGTAATGGAGTGATTAATGTGTGAATTATATATTACTAGTTAACCTAGGTGTGAAACTTAGCCTAAGTGACGGAGAACAAACTTAAATGACTTGCTAGATAATTTAAATAAAGCATAATGGCAAAGATTGTAAATATACATTAGGGTATTTTTGTAAAACAAAACAAAGAATGGATCTAAGTTGGACTCTAGGATCATCCAAGTGCTTAAAACCATCAAGATGAGATGTAGGGTTGTGATTGGTCAACATAACCCTAATTGTGTTAACTAAGTATTTAAACCAAATTAGGTCTTAAAGCCACTTTTTGTTTGAAAATATTACGTAGAGGAATTGAGGAGGAAATCAAGAACACTTGCTGGGTAGATTTAGCGGAGGATAGGAAACCCTCATCAAGATCTCATCAGCGAGGTAAATAAACTTATCTCGATCATCTTCTATAATTTCTCTATTCAATTTGTGCATTCGATTTTGGATCGAAATCATGGTTTTCTCTTGATGTTTTGAGATGGAAGATGAACCCTAGGCTTTCATTCTAATTTGAGACATCTCAATCTCCTCTTCTTTTGTTTATTCAATTAGAGTTGCAAGATCTATGTGTTAATGGTGTATTTGATTTTGAATAAATTCTTTGATGAAACTGAATTGATCTTACATTTTCAAACAAGGTGTTCTTTACTATTTTAATTGGATTTAAACCCTTAGGGGTCAGCGTGAGTTGTTGGGTGATTTGGGAATCTGATTCGAATCCGAAATTTCAAATTCGTGCCCAGCGTCGCGCTCACATGCGGTACGGTCCTGGCAATGGCACTGCCCGAGCAATTGAAGTCGACCTAGCGATTCTCCAACGCCATGACGTATAACATCTGGGCGGTTGATGGCGCCATGAGGTGTCGTCGTGTCGTGTGATCCTTGCTCGATGGGCCCAGCTACACATGTCCAGCACCTGCCCATCCATCTCATGTCTTGATATTCGTGTACACGTGTGTGATATTAGTTTAGTTAATCTGCTATTCATATTTTTCTTAAATCTTTCCTTAAGTTCAACTGTCTATAGATTATTGAAGTCCTACCCGTGCTAGTGGTATGTATTTTACAAAGTAACAAGTAGATAAAAGTATTTTAAAGCAAAAGTCTTAAATTAAACATAAACATGTATTTTCATTACCTCTTAGGTTTTATAGAGCATCAATCCTGTTGTAGAAAACCCGGAATTGAGCACACTGTACATATAAGGCAACAAAAGTAAATATATACAAGTACACACGTTTCACCAGTCTCCCATAAACTCAAAATATAGCATTATAACAAAATAAACACCTACGAGTAGTATGCCGAATAGTGAATGAGCTCAGAGATAGTCGCCAAGAATCTCCTTATCCATACTCGTAGAAGGGTTTGCACTCATCCATCACAATAAAACAGATAACGAGTCCAAGTAAGTAAAATCCCAAGGAAATTCAATAAGCATTCATATGATAAAGTAAAGGAAATCCAATAAATACTATTAAATAAACATGTGGAATGTAAACAGGTAACTGTAAATGGATCATCGCATGCGTAAATAACAACAAAGCGCAAACGTGTGTGCCTGTTCTAGTCATACTGGACCATACTTCGAATACCCTCCCAGGATCCCACCAGTGGGCACATCCAAATGGCCCATCACCTGGTCCTCTCGGTGGCCGGTATAGACCCACGATGCACCGACAAATGTATAGACAAAGTAGATCGGGTTGTTATCCACCGAGGACTCTTGATACACATGTTATGGTATAGTGTGCCCTAGATACACAACAGAATACCTGGCGGGAGTAAACTCAACCAACTGTTCCAATAATGACATAGACACGGATAACTGAGGTAACAAGGAAATAAATCAGGAATTACACTGGACAAGATAGAGTAAACAATAATGAAAGAAAGTAAATACTCAAGTGACGTTCCTGTGGGTTTTATAAAGTGGACTCGTCATCTGTTTCGTTGTGATGGCTGAGTGCAGATCCTTCTACGAGTAAGGGTAATGAGATTCTTGGCGACTATCTCTGAGCTTGCCCACTAGTCGGAATAGTACCTGTAGGTGTTTATTTTGTTATATTGCTATATTTTGGGTTTATGAGAGACTAGTGAGATGTGCGTACTTGTATATATTTACTTTTGTCGCCTTATATATACAGTGTGCTCTATTCTGGGTTTTCCGAACCACAATAGGATTGATGCTCTATAAAACCTAAGAGGTAATGAAAATACATGTTTATGTTTAATTTAAGACTTCCGCAATAAAATATTATTTATCTACTTGCAACTCTATAAAATATAAACCACTACCATGGCTGCGACTTGAATAATCTACAAATAGTTGAACTTAAGGAAAGACTTAAGAAAAATATGAATAACAGATTAACTAAACTAATATCACACACGTGTACATGAATATCAAGACATGAGATGGAAGCGCAGGTGTCGAACATGTGTAGCTGGGCCTACCGGGCGAGGAGCACACGGCACGACGACACCCCGAGGCAGCCTCGAGGCGCGGGACCGCCACAGTTGGTATCAGAGCAAGGTCGATGGAGCCTATGGGAAGAATCATAATTTATTATTTAACCTGGTACCAATGCCACAGATGGTATCAGAGCGAGGTTGACGGAGCCTAGTGAAGGAAGTGTTGTTTGTTCTTTAACCTGATACTAACGCCACAATTGGAAAATCTAAATAAAATAGCATAAACTTCAATAAATAAACCTCCGATATGGAAACCCGATGGTATTGCCTTAAAACCTTAGTTGGGAAGTGATGTGAGGCGGGTAGAGTTTGGGTTTATACATGTGTTATATTTTGTTATATATAGATATACGTATATATACCGAGGTTGATCTGGCACGCACTTCACGATACAAATCATGGATGGACGGTAGACTACGCCTTATGAGATTGTACAAACTAGTGATGTAGCTAGGGATCCCCTATCACAGCAACTGTGAAGACGGACTCGCAGCCTAGGAGACTCAGATGGCCGAGGTACTCTGACTATTACAGGATCATGCCGGTTCACTTACAACACTCACTATAGTTGCGGTTACACCACCCCGAGACCCAGTGGTTGTTACAGCACCTGCAGGGACAACTGTCACCCAGGTTATTCTACAGACACCGATCGATAGAGTAGTTGCAAAGACACGAGCTGAGAGAGTTACACTGATTGTTATTCCATTGGAGACAATGACTCCTACGCCTCCACCCACGACCACAGAGCAGTTGACTACCACTACCTGATACCGCAACGCCAATATTTGTATTTGCACTAGAGGCGAAATTTTTGAGAGAGTTTACGAAGTTTAAGCCAAGATTCTTCTCTTGAGGTGGTGACCTTGAGGCGGTAAAGAAGTGGATAGTGTCCCATTAATGGTTATATAAGCTGATGAGGAATGATGAGAGTGTACAGGCGCGTCTATCTGGCATGTTTGAGAGGTCGTGCAGCAGTCTGGTGAACCCATACCAAGACAGACACCCAAAGCCGACGACATAGGCAAAGTTTAGAGAGTTGTTCTTGTTGGGTTTTGGGGTTCATACGCAGCGGATATTACAAAACAATTTTGACAAAAACCCCAACAGGATCCGAATCTAATTCCATTAAAAACGTTTAAACCAAGAAAACTTAATCATACCTCGGTTACAAAATACCTTTCTGAAGGTTGATCGATCTCTAAGGCGCCGCCAACGACGAACGCCCTCTATCAGCAATCCACACACGAACGAACGGCGGCGAGATTCGAAGTGCTAGCTTCGAGAGAATACCAAACCTTTTTGTTTCTCTCCAAAACGATCCAGAGCGTACCGAAAAACCCTAGTTCGTTTTAAAACGAAAATAGAGTTTCGGCCCTTAATCTTTCATATGTGTGTTCTAACTTAAAGTGTCTATTTATACAACCCTTGTATATAGACGGTTAAGTAAATTACACATATACCCCTACTTAAAGAAGTATAAGTGTAATACAACACAAGGATGTTTCTGTCATGAATTTTATCATATAAAATTCGTTTTTCTGAACCATCTTAAAATCTCGCAAAACCATTCTTAGTGTGCGACCCAATAGGCTCATACAACGTTGGCAGTGTACCAAAACACATTTTGGTATACAAGTCATAAGCGGCCTCTAGCAAGACATTATGACTACCCAAGTCGTACGAATATCAAATCGATACAACATAATCAATAGCGTATATATCATCCTTTTGTCACACGATATCCTTTTGATCAAACGTAAGGCATGGAATTGTCATCCAACATGTTCAATCGTACTAGTCTCGATCTCTAGGTAGACTGAAAACATCCAAGTGACATTGATCAATATATATTCACTTAGACTAGGCCTTTTAACAGTCTAACACATCGAGGGATCCACTGGATATCTCTCTTTATATGATAGGGACAAATTCTATCTTGATTACACAACTTCATCACATTGCTCACACAGTAACCAATCACAACATTTATAATCATCCGGTTAAAGACAACGTTTGATTGTGTCAAATCACTGTGTTCCTAATGTTGAAGTCTCTGCTAATCTCAAGTCAGAGGACTGAAAAATATACATATAATGAGAAACAACTATGACTTAATCCATGTGATGTTATCATAGTGGGTCGGTCCAGTACTTTGTTCCCTAACAAGTACTCGTGATCTTGATTCGTATCCCTATACGTATAATCATCATATGATCATCAATCAAGACTCACACTAGTCTTAATTCATCATAGTTCCCAGTATAATGATCGACTATGGACATTTAGGATATTTCTATAAATACCCATGAATCTTATTATAATGTAAACATGCAAATTAATTATAATAAACAGCAAATGAAATCCTCTATTTTGTTAACTAAAAGTATTCATAAAGACAAGAAATGGATTGACCTAGGGCACATGCCCGAACAGTTCTATATGACTAGTATATACCCATTGAGGTGAGGTTGAGATTGAGAGAAGAGTTTTTGGCCCTGAGATAGGGTAACCACACACTAATGCAATACATGGAACATTACCGCTACATGTTGTAGTTCTCGATGGATGTGGCGGAGACAGAGCAACTACAAATATATTACTTCACCCGAGGGGTAGATGATAGGATTGCTGCGGCAATGGTGTCATCTGGGGCTCATACTCTGCATAAGATATTCAATGGAACGTTGGCATAAGAGACTTTTCTGATGCAGTGAGAAAGTAGGCGTATTATTAAGACTGAGACACAAATAGGACAGAGTTCTAAGCCGGACAAGAGGTCGAAGAGACAGAGGGATCATTCAGACAAGGACCGTAGGGATGATCACTAGGACAGGCAATTTCAGTATGGGGATAGGCAGTAAGTTCGCGCTATAACACCAACACTTGTTGAGCAGCATAAACCGTAGCCACAACAGTGCCATCAAGGTAGAGATGAGGGAGGACATGATAGGGATCAGAGAGACCGGGGTCAAAGATCTAAATATAGACAGGCTGGCAGATTGAAGACGCGTCGATGTTTTCGATATGGTTAGACGGGACATCTGAGAGCTGATTGTTCGATGTTATCACTACCAACAGAGCCAGATCAGACCCAAAATCGAGTTCACGCAGTTGGCCAGCTGGACAAAGGGGTGACCAAGCAGCATGTCGAGGGTAAGCTATCTGACATATTTTATTAGTCAGTTATTTATTTCAAATATGCGTATATGCATATTAATTTTTTGCTACGCATATGAAGACTCGGTATTGTGCTATACATTAGACCATAGCACGTGGCACGGGCGTCCTCAGTGAATTGCAATATGGGTTGTTTGTCTTCGGTGCACATGTCAATGGGTCGTAGGCCCATGTCGACTACCGCGAGGGCTATTGGATGATGGGCCAGTGGAGCGGAATAGAGAGGCCTACTAGTGGGATCCCAACATACTAAAGTATGGTCTAGTGGGGTTCGGGCATGAGCTGGCGTCGTCAGTTGTTTCGCCACTATTTTAGTTTCGTGTAGAGGTGAATTAAAAATTCCTCGAGATCTAAATTTCGGGGACGGAATTTTTCTTAGTTATGAAGAATTGTAAAAGCCCAAACTAATTAATTTAGGATTAACGTTAATCTCGGGGATTAACAGTCGTAATTCGGGCATTAAGTGGGAAAAACTCGATTGACTTTAACACGAGAATCGAGGAAATATATTATTTGTGGATAATGGTTGTTTATATGCGGTGTTTAAACGCAATATATTATTGTAATGTAACCAAAGGCTAAGTTGATTTAATTAGTACAATAGACTATGGAGTTACCTCAAAATGCATGCCGAAACGCGGGACACCAGGTGTCGGGTAGTCGAGGGTTAGTAGGATCACAAATTTGACAATTTTGGTAAATAAAAACAATAACCATATGTATTATAATGGGCTTAAGCTAATGTAATTAGATCAAATAAAAAAGGCCTATAGTTTGCTTAATTAAATAGGGAACCATAAGATTGATCTAGAGATACGTATTGGCACATATAGGAACCAAGTGAGTTGCTAATTTGTGTCATTTGAAGAGAGTAAGTAGGGAAGGTGTCAATAGATAGGCCATTAGATGAATCTCCGGATACGTAAATACATGGAGATCAATGGCTATGAATCAATACCACCTTATTATATATTGATGGATTGATCAACACATGCAAACCAAAAACTATCTTCATTTCGAGAAAATCAGAGAGTTGAGGAGGAGATTTGGAGCTGGAGATCATCAATTGGAGTTCAAATTGGAGATCCAACACAAGGTAATCATCTCCTTCACCCCATGTACATGAAAATGAGTTCAAATTTGAGTGTGATGGTGTAAATTTGAATTTGAAGGCTTGGCCACTGATTTTTGATGCTGTGTTGATGAAGTACAAGTATAATTATCATTTCCTTATTGGAAAATTACAAACTGGTTTTGATAGAATTTGGGTTTTGATGGAAATTTGGGAAAAATTAATGAAAGCATGAATTTGATGATTTTAATCTTATAGATGTTGTTCTAATTGATTTGGATGATGTTTTGGAGTCACCATGAAGTGGAAAATTGTTTGGTAGGATTTGGACAGAGTTATCGAGTTGAGAAAGTTGTCACAGAGCGCAGTTAGCACGCTAACCAGGCTGGTTAACGCGCTAACCAGTTTGGGCGTTCTATTGTTTTTCAAAACGAAGAATGGTAGCGCGCTAGGTAGACCTATCAACGCGCTAATGACAGATGAAAGTTGAATTTAAGGACCGATTTTAGGATTTTTGACTTAATACATATGTAAACAGTTGTAACCAACCTAAACTTGTAAAATTGGACTTCGGGAACTTAGGGGACCTTAGCTTGAGTATCAAGGAGCTAGTCGGGTCAGATTCGGGAGTCCGGGTAAGTCGGATAGCGTATTCAGGTTTGTAAAACCCACAGGAACGTTACTTGAGTATTTACTTGCTTTCATTATTGTTTACTCTATCTTGTTTAGTGTGATTCTTGATTTATTTCCTTGTTACCTCAGTTATCCGTCTTTGTGTCACTGTTGGAACGGTTGGTTGAGTTTACTCCCGTCGGGTATTATGTTATGTGTCTAGGGCATGCTAGACCATAGCATGTGTATCAGGAGTCCTCGGTGGATAACCACCCGAGCTACTTTGTTAGTACATATATCGATGCATCGTGGGTCTACGTCGGCCACCGAGAGGACAAAGTGAAGGGCATGTTGGGTGCGCCGACTGGTGGGATCCTAGGGGTATTCGAAGTATGGTCTAGTCTGATTGGAACATGCACACACATTTACGCTTTATTGTTATTTATGCATGCGGTGATCCATTTACATTTGTCTTTGTTTACATTCCACATATTTATTTAACAATATTTATTAGATCTCTTTTTCTTTATCATATGAATGCTCAGTGAATTTCCTATAGATCTTACTTATTGGACTCGTCATCCATTTTGTTGTGATGGCTGAGTGCAAATCCTTCTACGAGTAAGGGTAAGGAGATTCTTGGCGACTATCTCTAAGCTCGCCCACTATTTGGCACACTACTTATAGGTGTTTATTTTGGTATATTGCTATATTTTGGGTTCATGGGAGACTGGTGAGACCTATGTACTTGAAAATATTTACTTTTGCCGCCTTATATATACAGTGTGCTATATTCCAAGTTTTCCACAGTGGGATTGATGCTCTATAAAACCTAAGAGTTAATGAAAATACATGTTTATGTTTAATTTAAGACTTCCGCTGTAAAATACTAATTAATTACTCGTAACTCTGTAATATACAAACCACTAGCACGGTTAGGACTTGAATAAGCTACAGATAGTTGAGCTTGAGGAATTTAAAGACTTAAAGGAATAACTTAAGACTAATATGAATTATTAGTTAACTATACTAGTATTACATTGTGGACACGATTATCGAGACGAGATGCACGGGCAGGTGCCAGACACGTGTAGCTGAGCCACCGGCCGACATGCGCACGACACGACAACACCCAAGGGCGACCTCGAGGCACGGGGGTCGCCATAAATGGTATCAGAGATAAGTTTATTACTAACACCATAGATAGTATCAAAGACAGGTTTATTACTAACACCACATATAGTATTAGAGACAGGTTGATGGAGCCTAGTGAAGGAAGCGTAATTTGTTCTTTAACCTGATACTAAGGCCACAGTTGGGAAGTCTAAATAAAAGAGTATATAGACGTGTTATATTTTGTTCTATATATAATATGTGTATATATACTGAGGCTGATCCAACTCACGCTTCTCGATGCAGATTATGGACAGACAGTCGACTACGCCTCATGAGATTGGACAAACTAGTGATGCAGCTAGGGATCCCCCTATCACAACAAGTGTGGAGGACCTACTAGCCGCCAAGGAGACTTAGATAGCCGAGGTACTCCGACTTTTAAAGGATCAAGCCGCTGCACTTACGGCACTCGTTACAGCTGTGGTTACAAGTATAATTATCATTTCCTTAGAGAATTACTAACTGGTTTTTATGCAAATTGAGGTTTTAGTAAATTTGGGAAAAACTACTCTTTTCCTGAAATTGATGAATTCGATCTAATTGTGTTATTCTGTTGGTTTGGTTGATGTTTTGGAGTCACCATGGAGTGGAGAATAAGTTTCTGAGGTTTGGTTAGCTAATTGGGGAGTTGGGGACATAATTCTCGAGTTAAGAATTTTATCACAGACCGTAGTTAATGCACTAACTAGGCTCGCTAGCATGCTCACCAATCTGGGCAAAGAACTGTTTTTCAAAATGAAGAACAGTAGCACGCTAGATATATCCCCTAACGTGCTAACTCCACCTAGCGCGCTAGGTAGGCCTGTCAGCGCACTAATGACAGATGAAAACCAAATTTAAAGGGTTAATTATGTGATTTTACTTACTAGACTCGTCATCTATTTTGTTGTGATGGCTGAGTGCAGATCCTTCTACGAATAAGGGTAAGGAGATTCTTAGCGACTATCTCTGAGCTCGCCAACTATTCGGCACACTACTCGTAGTTGTTTATTTTGATAGTTTGTTATGTTTTTTATGTTTATGGGAGACTTTTAAGACACTTGTACTTGTATATATTTACTTTTTTTCCTTATATATAAAGTGTACTCTACTCCCGATTTTCCACAGTAGGATTGATGCTCCATAAAACCTAAGAGTTAATGAAAATACATGTTTATGGTAATTTAAGACTTTTGCTGTAAAATACTGTTTATCTACTTGCAACTTTGGAAAATACAAACCACTAGCACGACTAGGACTTGAATAAGCTACAAACATTTGAGTTTAAGGAGTTTAAAGACATAAGAAAATAACTTAAGACTAATATGAATAATTAGTTAAATACACTAGTAAAGCATCGTGGACGTGAATATTGAGACATAAGATGGACGGGCAGGTGCTGGATACGTGTAGCTGGGTCCAACGGGCGAGGAGCGCACGACACGACGACACCCCGGGTGGGCTCGAGGCACGGGGGCACATCCATAAAAGTTGTAACGTCCCAAATTAATTAAACTAGGATTAACTTAATCTCAGGGATTAAACGGTCGTAATTTGGGCGTTACGTGGGAAAAACTCAGTTGACTCAGACACGAGAATCGAGAGAATCTATTATTTGTGAATGATGGTTATTTATAGGCGGTGTTTAAACGCATTATATTATTGTAAAATTGCATGTGTGTACGTTGCTATCGAGCAAGTTGGTGTGATGGGTATTCGCTTCATAATCCATGTCAACGTGGGTAATGGGTAAGCGAACTATGGGTACACTAAGAAACTCGACTAACTCACGTTAAGATGACTAATTGATCAATTAGAATGGGTAATTTAACCATAAGCTAAGTTGATTTAATTAGTACAATAGGCAATAGAGTTACCTCGAAAAGTATGCCGAGACGCGCGGCACCGAGTGCCAGGTAGTCGAGTGAAACGACCCTTAACTGGACAAGGGTCGGGTTGCCCAGCCCAAATCGTTACTCAAGCCCGATACATGAACCAGACCCAAATAACAGTCTGCATGCCTAATTCAACCTGCGGAACAACATACTAACCAGATAGGGTAATAAAGGTGGATATGAAATCAAAACTATAATTCCATAAATCATCTAATTAAAGTGATAAGTGTCCAAATGTCCGAATAATTTCAACCATCCCAATAAGCTTCCAAATAAACCATAAAGCTTCTACAATAATCCGAAATAGATAAGGAGGGTTTCAAACTACACCAGAGTATTTACCTAAAGTTACAACCCAAATTTATTTTTTCTAAAAATCAAATAAATATATAATAAAAGCAAGCAAAATTTCACAAAGCAAGGAAATACTTCAAGCCGGTGCATTTCCTTTGTCGCGAGCTAACGTGAATGTGGATGTACCTGGCGAGTAAATGGGGTAAGCTAAAGAACCAACGGAGCTCAATAAGAGAGAAAACTCGCTCAAACACTAAAAATGCAAGTATTACCTAAAAATCAAAACAATTCTACACATGCAGTAGTAAATCGAATTGTAAAGCATTTAATGGAAAGAAATAAAGACATGATCCTTGTTCATAAAAGGGGATGTAAACAAGTTCCATATCCAATATCACTTAAAGGTAAATTCATCATTCAACAAACTAGGAAATGAGCATTCTTTTGAAATCACATCATAAAAAGGGAAATTCACAAATTTGTCAATAAATATCATTCATTCATGCAACAGGGTTCAACAAGAGAATTACCATAAGAACTAGAAATAAATATAAGTCATGGTTCCATTCAATGCATCCTAGTTAATAGTATGAACCCGGTGACCGAAACATTCACCCTCGAGATGATGTGAACTATTAGGGGTCACAATGGTCGTTGTGATCTTCATCTAGTTCCATCAAACCAACAGTGTGTGTTTCCAAGCCATCACCGATTGTGACTACTTGTGAACTTTATACTTCGTGGTGCAGACCACTCTCTTTTTGTTGGGATCATAGCCACACCACTGCAATTCGTAACGCGGACCACACTCTATTGGTAGGCATACTGCCAAGCCACCACTACTCGTGGCGTGGACCACTCTCTTTTGATGAACTAGTAGCTCCATCACCGCTTTTAGATCGGATAACTAATTTGTTCACGTCACATTCATTCCATAGATGAGCATATTCATACCATTAACTACATGCAACCCAATCCCAAGTCTTTCGATAAAAATATGAAATTTCTATTTATCTAATATTCAAGCCACATTTAATCCATGAGCGAAGCTCCCAAATTACCTCGACTCTTCGCAACGCCTATATAACAACTCCTAGTACGCTCGGGGCCCGATGTTAACCTTCGCGCGTCACTATACAATCATAATACATCTCATTAATAAATGATTTCCATTAAAATTAAGTAAACCCTCTATTTATTGGTCTTTGGGATCAACTAGTGTGGGTCCCGCATATCCCCTGTTGCCCGATGCGAGGGTCGGGGTGGGACCCGATCGGTCTCCCCTATAGACGTGATAGTGCCCCGGATGAAAGCAAATATTTGCTTTTATTTTGTTATATTTTATTTATTTATTTATTATTTATTATTTTTTTATTTTTTGGGGTTGACCGGTCTTCCTAGTTCTAAACCTTGACCACTTGGCCTTCGGCGGGAGGGGCCCCAACGCCGACCAGCGCTGGGCACCCTCCCCAGCTAGGGCTAGCGTGCCTGTGGAGGAATGAGGGTGGCCACGACACCACCCCTTTCCCCTTCTCCTTCGCATGGATGGTGGAGGGAGGGAGGCGCCGCCACTCACTCGGCGGCGGCAGCGGCGAAGCCGTCACTGGTGGCGACAGCGAAGCCACCGCTACGGTCGCCTCACCGACATCACAAATAACCAACAAGGTGGTTTCCACCATTTTTGTCAAATCTCAAGTTTGATCTTCATTTAAAACAAGATTAAAATGGTGAGGGAGATGCGTGTACCTTCGATTTAAGGTTCTTCTTGAGTTAGACCTTCAACACCTCAATCTCCATTTTTCCTCCTGTAGTTAAGATTTTAAACAAAAAGGGGGCTAGGGTTTTTAATTTGATTTATATAGTGGGGATAATTAGTATAGAGTTAATGAAATTACTTAATTGCCCCTAGGGCAGGTCTTTAAGCTTTTTGGGTCATCACAACATCCCCAATTTTAAAGAACTTTCGTCCTCGAAAGTAAAATAAAGTCATACCTTAGGGTTTAAAAAGAAATGGAAAGTTCTCCATCATATAGTTCTCCTGCTCCCAAGTTAACTCGAGGCAATATGCTACCGGGCATATTCGTTTCTTGATCTCGAATGACCCAATTAACCTGGGAGCTAACTTTCCCTTCAATAGTACAAATTCTCCTTCCTTGAACAGAACCTCTCAATGGTCCATGTCAGCATACTTTTATGGCTGCTCTAGGCGGTCTCCAATCGCTGCCTAATTAGTCTTATCCTTTATGTTTAGTAATGCACAATTTTTGGACCGATCAACACGGCGTCTCTGACCTCAGTCCAATAAACTGGAGATCTACAGAGTCTCCTATAAAGTGCCTCAAACGATGACATGCCAATACTTGCTTGAAAACTGTTGTTGTAGGCAAACTCGCACAACGGGATATATTTCTCCCAAATTCCACAGAAATCTAGCACACAAGCTTGGAGCATATCCTCAAGTATTTGTATCAATATCTCGGTCTGCCCATTTGTTTGAGAGTGAAAGGTTGTATTGAGATTGAGCTGAGTCCACATCTGATGCTGAAACCCTCTCCAAAACTGAGAGGAAAATCTCGAATCACGATCCGATACAATAGACACCGGGACTCCATGTAATCTGACGATTTCGTCTATATATATGCCTTCTAACCTATATGTCGAATATTTCATGGAAATAGGGACAAAGTGGGCTGACTTAGTCAAACGATCTACAACCACCCAAACCGCATTGTGCCCTTTCTGAGTTGTCGGTAGCCCCAAAAAAAAGTCCATGGTTATGTGTTCCCACTTCCACTGGGGACTTGGTAACGGTTGCAACAATCTCCCCGGATCTCGATGGTCTGCTTTCACCTGCTGGCACATCCCACAATTCTGAATGTAAGTAGCGATGCCCAACTTCATCCCTGGCCACCAATACATCCTCCGAATGTCCTGATACATCTTGTTACCCCTGGAATTATTGATGAACTGCGATATATGCGCTTCTCAGAGTAAGTCATCCCTCAATAGTCTATGAGATGGTATCCACAATCTTTCTCGAAACCTCAACACTCCATCCGCTGAAATCCAAGTCATCGGTGCTATTTAAAAGTGACCTATACTTACCGTACTCTAAATCAACTCTCTGACAGTCAACTACTCTAAACACATCCACTGGCTCTGCTCTCATCTGAACTCGTGCCTTAACCTCTTAGACATTTGAGCCAACAACTGAGCCATCTATAGGTACTCCATGTACATTCATTACGGTCTCAGACTCTATCTCTAGTCGTACACGGCTCAAAGCATTTTCCACTACATTAGGCTTCCCTGGGTGGTACTCGAGCGTGAAATCATAGTCTTTCAAGAGTTCCAACCATCTCCTCTATCGCATGTTCAACTCGCTCTGAGTGAATAGGTACTTCAAATTTTTGTGATCAGAGTAGACAGTGAATCTCTCCCCATACAAGTAGTGCCTCCATAATTTCAAGGCAAATTCCACTATCGCCGACTCCAAGTCATGCATTGGATAGTTCTTATCATGTACTTTCAACTGTCTGGATGAGTAAGCAATTACTTTCTTGTCTTGCATTAAAACACCTCTCAAACCAGTCCCCGACACATAAGTATACATTGACAACTCCCTACTGGCCTCTGGTAGAATCAAAATTGGTGCGGTAGTTAGATGGCTCTTCAACAACTGAAAGGCCTCCTCACATGAATCATCCCATTCGTAGGCAACGTCTTTCTTAGTCAAGCTGGTAAGTGGCGAAGCGATCGACGAGAAACCTTGCATGAATCGTCGATAGTATACTGCCAAGCCTAGAAAACTCTGAATCTCATATGCATTAGTGGGTTGTGGCCACCTAAGGATCACTTTGATCTTAGCATGATCAACTGATATCATTTTTGTATTCACCACATGTCCTAAAAACTTTACTTCTTAAGCCCAAAACTCGCATTTGCTCAACTTAGCATAGAGTTTGTGTTCCCTCAAAGCCTGCAACACTTTCCTGAGGTGTTTCATGTGATCTGACGTAATCTTGGAGTATATCATGATGTCATCAGGAACACAATCACAAATTGGTCAAGGAAAGGCTTGAAGACACGGTGCATCTAATCCATAGACATTACCAGATCATTGGTGAGCCCAAACGACATCACGGTGAACTGAAAGTGTCCATAGCGGGTGCTAAAAGCTGTCTTCGGTATGTCCTACTCCTGTATACGCAACTGATGATAGCCAGATCTCAAATCTATCTTAGAGAAAAACTTTGATCCCCTCAACTGGTCAAATAAGTCTTCGATCCTAGGGAGTGGATACTTTTTTCGGATAGTCGCCCTATTCAATTACGGGTAATCAATACACATTCTCAAATTTTCGTTTTTTTTTCACAAATAACATTAGATCTCCCCACGGTGATACATTCGGTGTAATGAAGCCTTTCTGAGTCAATTCCTCTAACTGTGTTTTCAACTCCTTCAACTCAGTAGCGGCCATACAGTAAGGTGTCTTGGAAACTGGTCTCATACCGAGTACGAGGTCAATCATAAAGTCAATCTCCCAATGAGGAAGGACTCCCGGAAGATATGAAGGAAAAACATCCAAAAAGTCTCTAACCACTGGGATCTTCTCAATTAAAACTTCTTGTCCTTCCTTACCCATAGAAGCCAAGCTTGCAATGGCCTCTATCTTAACCGAAATTGCAACCCTACTACAGGTGGTGGCGCTGGTCAGTGTACAACCCTTGAACTCAAACGAGGGAATGCCCAGGATTTAGAAAGCTACAATCTTATGAAAACAATCTATCTTGGTGTGATACGTCGGTAACCAATCCATGCCCGATAATACATCAAACTTAAGACACTCTAAGACCCGTAAATCAAATATCATCGTATGATCCCCAATTTTAATTTTTCACCCCTCACATACCATGTTAGGATAAATCCGTTCAGTAGAAGTTGTGCTCAAAATCAAGTACGTGTGTGCTCTAACCGGTGTCAACCCTAAAGTATGAATTACAGCCCCCGATATGAGTAAAACGGTAGAACCATAATCAAACAATGTACGCATATCTCAACCATTAATGGAAACTGTACCTGCGGCTAACTGACTTGAAGCGTCTCCATCTTGCTCAACAACTGCATGAACTCTTCCACGAGTAGTTGGGACTGTGCTCCCCTCGTATATAGGTGGGTTAGGGCATTTGTTCTGGTAGTACCCTGGAGTCCCACACCGGTAACATATCACCTATAGCTTCTGGTAAGTTGGAGGCGCCTACGCGACACTAGCTGATGCACTTGTTATGGGCCTTGTTGGCCCTCTACCCTTGCTCTATTGTGGTTTTTGTGGTGAACGTGGTGGTTTGTATGTCACACTCTATGAAACTGAGGGGGTGGGGTCACGGGAATGTGTGGTGTCCCCATCGAAGCGTGTGGTACTCTCGAAGTCCCACCAGATGATGCACAGTTACTAGCTGATCCCCCAAATCTATGATTTTTAAAACTTCCACCCTGACCTCTTTGGTAACCACCGAACCTGTGCTTGCCCTAACTATATTGATCGAATCCCGCCCAAAACTGCACTTCATCCTCATCACGAAGTGTTGACTCACACTCGAGTGCCCGATGGTAAGCCTGTTGGTATGTCTCCGATCCGGATGCTGCCACCATAACACGTATGTATCTCCTGAATCCATCGATGAATTGTCTCATTCGATTCGCCTTAGATGGAACATAATCATTTGCAAACTCAGCCAACTCATTAAATCTCGACGCGTACTCAGCCACGGTCATATTGCCTTACACCAAGACAAGGAACTCCTTGATCTTGTCTACCTTTACGGTCTCCGGAAACCACTCATCATAGAACAAATGTTTGAACTGCGGCCAACTCATATTTGGTCCCCGAGTTCTTGAGATAGAAAACCACCATTTGTGCACCTTGTGTTCCAACAAGAAAGCCACCAATGCTACCATGGTCCTCTCGTCGATACCCAAAGTATATTTCCTCTTTTCCATATTCAGTATCCAAGCTTCCGCCTCAATAGGATAAAGGTCCCTATAGAAGTGTGGCACATCGTACTTCATGAACTCATTCTGGATCCTGCCTCTCTGGCACTTCTCATTCTCTCCATTAACCATGGGTACGACCACTGCAGCTACAGCAATGACAGAATCACCACATTCCTTTGTGGGTTGGTGCTCGTGTATCGGTGCTAATAGAGGATCAAGCCCTGGCCTCAGTGGTGCATGTCCGACTACTCCATCATTCCTTTGATTTTGTAGTAGTTCCAAGATCTGCGCCATGTTCCTTTCATGTGTGGTGGTCAAGTCATGTATGGCCTTCTGATGTGCCTCTGTCATTGCAAACATGCGTTGTTCCATCTAAAAGCGCTAGTGCCTTTCTTTTCTTTCCTGAGTTTCCCTCAAGTTGTAGGATGTCCCTCCTAGTTACTCATCATGCACTGTGGAGCAACGAAAAAAGAGATTAGTTCCTCAAGTTAAGAGAGTAGGCAAGAATATCTAAATGCGATAGATATTACATTACAAAAACAAAAAACATTATATTAATGTTTTATTTAATATTTTCAATCCATTCCAATCCTATTATTAGTCTTTTGTGCACTTTAAGTCGACTTGACCCAATGTCCCATACCATTGAGTTGTTCGACTTAAACTCGACATTTAAACTTAAAGGCTTTATATACTTAGGTTTTACTAAACTAACCATTTTCCCTCAGTTCCGATACCTATGCTCTGATACCAACTGAAACGACCTTCACCTGGACTGGGGTCGGGTCGCCCGGGCCAAACCATTACTCAAGCCTGATATCTGAGCCAAGCCCAAATAACATCTGCGCACGCCTAATTTAACCTGCGGAACAACAAACTAACCTTATAAGGGAATAAATGCGGATGTGAAATCAAAACTATAATACCATAAATCATCTAATTAAAGTGATAAGTGTCCAAAAGTCTGAATAATCTCAACCATCCCTAGAAACTCTCAAATAAACCATAAAGCTTCCATAATAATCCGACATAGATGAAGAGGGTTCCAAACTACCCCAAAGTATCTACCTAAAGTTAAAACCCAAATTTATTGTTCTAGATTTCAAATAAATATATAATAAAAGCAAGCAAAATTCTCACAGAGCAAGGAAAGACTTCAAGCCGGTGCTTTTAACGCAAATGTGGATGTACCTGGAGAGTAAGTGGGGAGAGCTAAAGAAAAACGGAGCTCAATAAGAGAGAAGACTTGCTCAAACATTAAACATGCAAGTATTACCTAAAAAGTAAAACAATTCTACACATATAGTAGTAAATCGAATTGTAAAGCATCTAAGGGAAAAAAATAAAGACATGATCCTTGTTCATAAAAGGGGATGTAAACAAGTTCCATATCCAATATCATTTAAAGGTAAATTTATCATTCAAGAAAATAGGAAATTAACATTCTTTTGAAATCACATCATAAAAAAGGAAATTCACAAATTTGTAAATAAATATCATTCATTCATGCAACAGGGTTCAACAAGAGAATTAGCATAAGATTTAGTAATAAATATAAGTCATGGTTCCATTCAATGCGTCCTAGTTAATAGTATGAACCTGGTGACCGAAACACTTTCCCTCGAGATGATGTGAACTATTGGGGGTCACAATGGCCATTGTGATCTCCATCTAGTTTCATCGAACCAACAACGTATGTTTCCAAGCCATCACCGATTGTAACTACTTATGAACTTGATACTTCGTGGTGCATACCACTCTCTTTTTGGTGGGATCATAGCCACACCATTCCAATTCATGGCACAAACCACTCTCTGTTGGTAGGTACAGTGCCACACCACCGCTACTCATAGAGTATACCACTCTCTTTTGATGAGCATGTAGCTCCATCATTGCTTTTAGATCGAATAACGAATTTGTTCACGTCACATGCATTCCATAAATGAGCATATTCATACCATTAACTACATGCAACCCAATCCCAAGTCTTTCGATAAAAATATGAAATTTCTATTTATCTAATATTCAAGCCACATTTAATGCATGAGCGAAGCTCCCCACTTACCTAAACTCGCCGTGATGCCTATAACAACTCCTGGTACGCTCGGGGCCCGATGTGAACCTTCGCACGACACTATACAATCATAATACATCTCATCAATAAATGCTTTCAATTAAAGTTAAGTAAACCATCCATTTATTGGTCTTTGGGATCCACTAGTATGGGTCTCGCGGGTCCCCCGTCGCCTGATGCGACGGTCTTGGGGAGGGACCCGGTCGGTCTCCCCTAGAGACGTGATAGCGCTCTGGTTGAAAGCAAATATTTGCTTTTATTTTGTTATATTTTACTTTATTTTATTTATTATTATTGTTATTTATTATTATTTTTGTTTTTTTGGGGGTTGACCGGTCAACTGTTGTTGACCGGTCTTCCTGGTTCCCAAACCAAGGGTTGTTTGGCCCCTAGTTTCCAAACAAGGGGCCAACAGCCCCTAGTTTCCAAATAAGGGGTCAACAGCCTCTGGCTTGCTGACCGCCAGGGAGGGGTGGATCCCCCTCCCTGACCGCCGGTGGGAGGGGCCCCAGCGACGATCGACGCTAGGCATATTCCCTGGCCAGGGCTTGCGTGCCCATGGGGGAGTGGAGTGGCCACGACACCACCCCCTTCCCCTTCTCCTTCTCATGGATGGTGGGGGAGGAAGGCGCCGCCACTCACCCGGCGGCGGCGGTGGTGAAGCCATCGCTGGTGGCAACATCGAAGCCGTCGCCTCACCGACGTCACAAATCACCAACAAGGTTGTTTCCACCATTTATGTCAAATCTCAAGTTTGATCTTCATTTAAAACAAGATTCAAATGGTAAGGGAGATGCGTGTACCTTTGATTTGAGGTTTTTTTTGAGTTAGACCTTTAACACCTCAATCTCCCTTTTTCCTCCCGTAGTTAAAATTTAAACAAAAAGGGGGCTAGGGTTTTTAATTTGATTTATAGTGGGGTTAGTTAGTGTAGGTTTATGAAATTACTTAATTGCCCCTAGGGCAGGTCTTTTGGGTTTTTGGGTCGTCACATCGAGGGTTAGTGGGATCACAAATTTGACAACTTTTTTGAATAAAAACACAAACCATATGTATTATAATGGACCTAAGCTAATGTAATTAGATCAAATAAGAAAGGCCTATAGTTTGGTTAATTAATTTTAAACTATTAGATTGTCCTAGAGATACGTATTGTCACATCTAGGAACCGAGTGAGTTGCTAATTGGTGTCATTTGAATAGAGTAAGTGGGAAATGTGTCAAGGTGTAGACCATTAAATGAGTCTCGGGATACGTAAACACATGGAGATCAATGGCTAAGAATCAATTCCACCTTAATATATATATTGATGGATTGATCAACACACGCAAACCAAAACCAATTCATTTGTGATTCTAAAAATCAGAGAGAAGAAAGTGAGATTTAAAGCTGGGATTCAACACTTTGGAGTTCAAATTTGGAGATCTAACCTAAGGTAATCATCTCCTTCACCTCATATATATGAAAATGAGTTCAGTTTTCGGAAAAATTAAAAGAAATTTGATAAACTTAACCAATAAAAATCTCGGATGTGGAAACTCGATGTTGTGGCTTAGGAACTTTAGTTGGGAAATGTTGTGAGGCGGGTAGAGTTAGGGTTATATGCGTGTTAAGTTTTTACTATAGGTTATACACTATACGTGTGTTATATATATTGAGGCTGATGCGGAGCACGTGTCTCAATGCAGATCATGGATGGATAGTCGACTACACCTCAGGAGATTAGACAGGCTAGTGTTACAGTTAGGGATTTCCCTGTTATAGCGAGTGTGGAGGATCGACTTGCAGCCCAAGAGACTCGAATGGCCGAGGTACTCCGACTACTACGGGATCAAGCCGCCGCACTTACGGCACTCGCTACAGCTGTGGCTACAGCATCTTGAAACCCAATAGTAGTCACCACAACCCAACCAAGACAATGTCGGTCGAGCATAGCACTGGTGATGAACATAGGAGAACCAGACAGAGGACACAATAGGGGTACATGCTAACATTGGTAGGTCCTCATCCAGATAGAGAGCTTGATCGAGCATACACACCTTGAACACAATACGAGAAGATTTAGAGTCAGAGTTCAAGGAGACGGTAGGGAAAAGCAAAACGCGATGTAGGTGTTTTCGGTGTGGACAACATGGACATGATAAGAAAGATTGTCCTTGGAGACTAGTGTCAGTTACTACAGCACCACCTACGCTAAAGCCACATTTGCAGGGTGACGAGCCTACATCATTAGGACAGGAGTGCCCTCCAGTATGTTCTCATTGTTAAGTTGAGGGGAATCATTATTTCAATTGCCCATGGATCTTTATGCCGCCTATACCAACGCAATACCATTATCGGTTAGAGCCCCGTTCATGATGCTGATACGTAGTATGTAGAGATCAAGATTTTTAATGTCAGGTCATTTTGTATAGTTAATGAGAACCTGATGTTTTTGCTACATTTTATGTGTAAACTTCATGTTTAAGAAGATACTGGTGACTGCAGGTTATTATATGTGGTTATTTCATGCTAAAGAGGAAAGTAATGACTAGAGTTAGAGACTATGCAGTTTATATGTATTGCAGACCACGACTCGATTGCCGAAAACGTAGTAGTTCTCAACCTAATCAGTATGGGACACCTAATTTAGATCTTGACAGAACATGGGGGTATGATGGCGAATTCATACAAGCCACTAGTTATATGTTAAGGGTGCTTTTGATTTGAAGATCTATGGAAAGACAATATTGACAAGACTTACGGGAAGGTGGTTGGAATATTGTAGATAGTGTCTTATTAGGATAGCTAGAAGACGCGAGACAGAGAAGCAGCTAAAATACCTATGGACAACTGATAGTGTTGAAATGACTCGGGATGTACTTGAAAGCGATGACAGACACCTTTAGTTCTTGCCAGAGCACTAGAGTTAGTCTCGCAATCGTGACAATTTGAGTAACTCCACATAAGTTTTTATGATTGCCCTAAGACAGTGAGGTCGGTGGAGGCCCATACCGCCACCTCATCTAAAAAAGGACAATTCAATAAGTGCAAGCCGAGAGAAAGCTTACAATTGCGTGAGAAGACATCAAACAAATCACTGACACCAAGACTTAATTCAAGTTCAACGAATATGGACAACTAGGACGAGGGGCGATAGAGATTAATGTGATAAAGTCGAAAAAATGAGATCGTAGAGGGAAATTTAAGAGTTGTGTATAGAGTAAGTGAAATGGATGGGCATCATTATAGAGAGATTGAAGGGCTATATGATTTGCAGATTTAACAATATGAAGACACAAAGCTATTAGAAGACATTAGAATAAAAAGAGTGAAGATTCTCATTAACGGATGAGTGGTACTCTCCATTAGGTAATGTATACAAGGTGTGTGACCGTATTAAGTATACGCTGTAAAAAGGCAGGTTGAGACAATACGTGACTTATATATAAGCGAGAGTAACTTATGATGGCCATAGTCACAGTGTCATGAGATCATATTTCATTGCCTAAGTTAGAGTCTTGTGCTCTGTGAAGTACTACAACAATATCATGGTTGTGATAATGAGCATTAACATTGTTAACTATGTTCATGGACATGACTCGCCTTCAGACAAGGATGAGTAACAACTAGACCATAACATGTGTATCAGGAGTTCTCGGTGGATAACGACTCGAGCTATTGTGTAGGTGCGTCGTGGGTCTACGCCGACCACCGCGAGGACCAACAATTAGTCCAGTTAGGTGCGGTCACTGGAGGGAACTTGGGACGGAATCCTAATATGGTCTAGTTGGGTTTGGGAGTGAGTTGGCAATTGTGAATGTTTTTGGCCACACTTTCCTCCCCACGGAAAAAGGAAAAAAACAAGGACTAAGTGGCGTTGTGAATGTTTTCTGCTACAGTTTCCTCCCTGTGAAGATGAAGAGATGAAGGGTTGTATTTAAATCTTAGTTTGGCACATTACGTGCGGGGCAATGCCTAAGGATACAGTTATGCGAAGGTCTGAAGGGTTGTAGGACTGGGCACATTGCATGCGGGGCAACACCTGAGGATACAGTTATGTAAAGGGCTATTGGGTGATGGGCCAGTGGAGCGGGTCTGAAAGGCCTACTGGTGGGTCCCCAATGTATTGAAGTATGATCTAGTGGAGGTGTTCAAAGGACTGTAGAGAGGGACTATCAAGGTGTGAGGCATGGTCACACGGGGATATGATAGTTACACAAGAGTATACTCGAGATTCAAATTTCGAGGATGGGATTCTCCTAGTTGAGAATAATTGTAATGACCCAAATTAATTAAACCAGGATTAGCATTAATCTTAGGGATTAATGGTTATAGTTCGGGCGTTACGTGGACAACTCGGTTACCTTGGACACGAGATTCGAGGAAATATGTTATTAATGGATGGTGGTTGTGTATATGTGGTGTTTAAAGTTATTATTATTATATTGCACCGCATGTGTGTATGTTGCTATCGGGCGAGTTTATGTGACGGGTGTTTGCCTCGAAAGGTGTGTCAATACAGGTGTCGGATAGGCAAACTACGGGTACACTAGGAAACTCGACTAATACATGTTAGGATGACTAATTACTCAATTAAAATGGGTAATATGACCATAGGCCAAGTAAACTTCAATTAAAATAATAGGGTATGGTGCACCTCGAAATGCATGTCGAGATGCGGGGAACCGGGTACTGGGTAGCCGAAGGTTGGTGGGACCATATGTTGGTTAAATTGGTCAATAGAAACACTAATATATTATTTTAGAAGGCTTAATATAAGATGAATTAATTAAATAAATATTAAGCCTATGGTTGAACTAAATAATGATGACCACAAGATGGCCACGTAGATGATCAAAATGGGAGAAACAAGGAAGGGAGTATGCTATTGGAGTTACCACAAGAGTCACCAGGTGGTATGGGACAGCATGCCTATGAACCACAAGATAATCCTCGAGATACATACGCACACTTGATCAAGATCAAAACTATATATAACAGTGAGTGGGATTTTCATCTCCACTAAAGGTGAAAATTCATGCAAAAACCAGAAAACCAGAGGAGAAGAAGGAATTCAAACCGAAAATTTAGCACACTAGAGACCAATCCAAGAGCTCAAACCAAGGTAATCACCATTTTCATCTTCTACACTCTTCAATGAATCCATTTTTAACATGGTTTAGTGAAATTCGGATTTGATGATGAGACCACTGATTTTTTGTGAAAATACAATGAATTACATGTTGTTAGATCATATTCATAGGGAATTTATCACTGGTTTAACTAGATTGGATGATTTTGATGAAATCAGAAAGTTGGGTGAATGCATGAGTTTGGAGAATTTGGCCTAATTTTGAGGTTATGGAATGTTTTAATGGTTGTTTTGAAGTTAGATATATGTGGAAAACATGTTAGATCAAGTGAGTTAGCTAATGGAGGGGAGAAAGACAGAATTCTCGACTGGAGAATTTTGTCCTAGAGGACAGATAGCGTGCTACCCGGAACGATTAGCTCGCTAATCGTTCTGGGTTTCCAACAGTTCTTCAAGATGAAAAACAGTAGCGCGCTGCATCATTTCCATAGCGCTACCATTACATTACGTGCTAACATTACATTGCGCGCTACACCATTCTCTAAGCGCTCTAAGGACAGATAGAAACTGAATTTAAAGGGTTGTTTTGGGATTTTTGACTTAATACACATCCCAAACACCTATAAACATACTAAACATGTAAACTTGGACTTCAGGGACTTAGTGGACCATAGCTCAGGTATCGGGGAGCTAGTCGAGTCGAATTCGGGAGTTCGGGGAAGTCGGAGCGCGGATTGAGGTGCGTAAACCCCTTGAGAATGCTTCACAGATTTCAGTTCATTTTTCTTGTACGTGTGATGGGTGCCAAAATGTTTATTTTACTGGTTTGTCTGACTGATTGATTGGTTTATCAGCGTTTTTTACACCGGGATGTGTGGACGGACTTAGGTACACTATACCATAGCACGTGCGATCATGCCATCGATGGATTGCAACCCAAGCTGCACTCAGATGCACGTGTCGGTGACTCAACGGATTTGGCCAGCTGCTGCGAGGACTAAGGAAATGGGACTGTGGAGATTGTCAGAGAAGTCCACAAGAGAGACCCTTAGCTCCGAAGTATGGTATAGTCTGCTACACGTGATACATCATTAGGTTTTGATCAAAGACATTTAAGTGCATATTGACTTAGTTGTTGTATGTTTACATTCTCGTTTACCTCTTTAACTGATACTTGGTTTGATTATTGTCTCTTGTGTTGTGTTACTAGTATTGTTTGCTATTTGAATCTTTTTTATTGATCTACATTCATGGAAGTGTGTATTTCTGTTGCCAGATAGCGTACTTGCATATCTTGTAGTTTTATTTGTTTTCTTGCTAAATATTGTGTGGACTTCTCTTGGGAATTTACTTACTGGTCTCGTCAATGTATTTGTTGGCTGATTGAGTGCAGATCTTTCTACGAGTAGCGGCAAAGGACAATCTTAGGTGACTATCTCTTTTTGCTGACGGACTTGGACATACTCGTAGGTGTTTATATTATTTCGATATTCTGGTATTATTTTGGGTATTATTAGATTTGAAATGACGTGTACATGAATATACTATGTTTTATGGTACTGTTGCTTATATACATAGTATTTTTTCGGGTTTTCCACAGTAGGACTTGCTCTTATGAATAATGTTTACCATGATAAATTACCTTACCTAATTATATCAATTAAGGCTTCCGCTAATTCATGTTAACTTGTAAAATACAACCCACTAATATGGTTAAGATTTGAATAAACCATAAATTATTGAACATAACAAATATTTAAATAATTAAAGAGGATAATTTAAGAAAATACAGATAATTCACTAACAAATTTAATGAAACACACGTGGACAAGAAACTTCGAGCTAATAGGAGGACGGGCAGGTGTCGGACACGTGTAGTTAGGCCCTCTAGGCAAAGCGTATACGGAGACACGTCACCCCGGGGCGGCAAGGTCGTCGCAGACCTTGCTCTGATACCATCTGTGGCGTTGGTATAAGGTTAAATAATAAACTATGATTCATCACATACGCTCCATGGACCTTGCTCTGATACCATCTGTGGCGTTGGTATCAGGATAAATAATAAATATTAAGTGCTCTATCTTTCATCTCTTGTAATGTCTGTGCTCCGGAAGAAACAATGGCTCTGGCTATGTCCTCAATCATTGGACGAAATAAAATATATGTAGTCTCTCAGTGCCTGCGAAGTCCGTGGCAAACTGTATCAAATACGGTATCTATCCATGTATTGTAACATCGACCGTTTGCCCTATCTCAGAGCTAGAAACTCCGCTCTAAGCCTCAATCAGATCTTGATCAGAATGAACTGATCCTAGAAGTCCTGTCGAAACTCGGTCCATGTAGTCAGATGTGGATGAATTTATGTATATGATATCCATCACACAGCAACATCGCCTCTCAGTATATGCACCGATATCCTAGCTTGTATGCTTTCCTGAATTCGCAGTAACTTGTCTAACCTCTTCTGTGCAATCAACCATTTCCCAATTGCCTTCAGGTTTACACCTCCATAAAAATATCCGGGATCGAATTTGATGAACTCCTTCATCAACTTGACCTTTATCGTCATCGAAGTCTCAAACATGTCTGTATGTGCCGACATAGCAGTCGGTGTCTCAGTCTGTGCTACTATCGGTGTAGCAATCACTGCCAGAGTCACCTGTACCATTATGTGTGTCGGTACAATCTGAATAATCAATGGAACTGTCATTGGAGCAACTGTCATCTCAGTCATGCTCTGTACCCGGGCGACGATGAGTGATGCAATCACTGCAGTTTGTGCGCGCATCATATCCATCAAAAGCTCAAACTGCCTATCGTGACCTGCGAATCGCGCCGCTACTACTAAATATATCTCTGTTATCGTCACTCGTCTGACCAACATCTATCGTAAATGGAGTCGGCTAGCCCTCTATTGTGATATGCATCGAAAACGGGCATCGGATCACCTTCCGTATACGTGTATATAATATATACACTAAAAAACATAACACATATATAAACCCTATCACTACCCATTTCAAGTTTGCTTCCCAACTAGGATTCTAAGTCAGGATCTTCGGGTTTCCACATCTAAAGTTTGTTTCTTTAAGTTTTATCTGATTTCTTTAAACTATTCGCAAGGCTCCATCGAACCTCACTTTTATACCAAACTGTGGTGTTGATATTAGGTTACAGAATAAATTACGCTTCATCCCTTAGACTCCATCGACCTTGCTCTGATACCAACTACGGCATTGGTATCAGGTTAAATAATAAACAACGATTTATCCCATAGGCTCCATCGACCTTTTACTGATACCAAACTGTGACAGCCCTAAGTCTCGAGGCAACCTTGGGACCCGCTATGTCACATCACTTGTCACCAAGCCCTGCCATGTCATGGCCCGTTTATCTTTGACGCCCCGCGACCTAACTGGTTGCTTACACTTTTCCAACTAATACTAGTTTAGCTAATTAATCTCCATATAAGAATTTTTTATTTAATTTGCCAGTTAATCAATTTATCAAGTTATATTACAATCTTACAACTGAATTCTTTAAATGAGTAAGTTATGCAATATTTAACAATCCTAAGTAGTAGAAACCCAACAAAAAGATACCATGTATATATCAAAGTCAAGATAAGTATAGCAAAATATCCATATACATGTATTTAATGTTCTACAGTTCCCAAACCCCAACAAAATATAAATATGTACATATTGATATCACACGCAAGCTGGTGTCACTATCTCAGAGGTAGTCGCCCAATACCTTCTTGCCCTTGCCCGTTGAAGGATCTGCACTCAGTCACCCAACAAATACAGTGACGAGTCTAGTGAATAAAATCCCAAAAAGTCCACACAATATTCATGAAATAAAACTGATAAACTACAAAACATGCGAATATAACATTTGGCAACAGTAAGTCATATTTTCATGAATATAGGCAGCATATGGCAAGTAAAAATAGTAGCGATAAATAAACAACACATACCAACTAAACACGCTCAGAAATAAAGCATTAATAAGTAAACAACTATATAATCACGAGAAAACCCTGACCTAAACCAGCCAGTAATAGATAAAACAGGAAAAGAACCATGTATATACTTACAGGCTTATAGTGACTAAACCCCAACTACGGTTAACATATGAACCCATCCATACGCTATTTCAAGTCAAGGGAACACCTTAAATCCCTCCCAACAGTCGTAGATATATTCTACTGCCGTTGACACTAGCATTAAACACAAATAACCTGTGCAACCAATTTAGCCACAACCAATATATACGCCAACCGAAATAGGAGTGACACCCTATGTCTGCCCACCAGCAGTCACACATGAAATCTAATATCGATAAAACAAACCATGAATTCAATGAAGCATTCCAATGGGTTTACGCACCTCAATCTGTGCTTCGACTTCCCCGAACTCCCGGATCCGACCCGACTAGCTCCCCGATACCCGAGCTACGGTCCTCTAAGTCCCTGAAGTCCAATTTTACATATTTAGTATGCTTATAGGTGTTTACGTATTTATTAAGTCAAAAATTCCTAAAATAGCCATTTAAATTCAGTTTTCATCTGTCATTAGCGTGCTAATGGGTCTACCTAACGTGTTGGTGGAGCAAGCGCGCTAGGGGATCTATCTAGTGTGCTATTGTTCTTCATTTTGAAAAACAATTAAGAGCCTGGACTAGTTAGGGCGCTAACTACGATGGTTGACACAATCCTCAATTCGAGAGTTTTGTCCCTAACACCCCAATTAGCTAACCAAACCCTGCCAATCCATTCTCCACTCCATGGTGACTCCAAAACATTATCCAAACAAATAAAACAACAACAATTAGATCAAATACATCAATTTCATGAAATCACTAGTTTTCTCCAAATTTACTAAAACCTCAATTTCCATCAAAACCTGTTTATAAACTTTATGGAAATGGTAATTATACTTGTACTTTATCACAAATTCATCAAAAGCCAGTGACCATTCCCCAATTTTGAATTTACATCGAAACATGCCAAATTGAGTTCATTTGAATGAGTAGAAGATGGAGAAGATGATAACTTTAGGTTTGATCCTCAAGTTTGAACTCCAAATTGTTGAGTTCCAGCCTCTAATCACTCTTCTTCTCTGTTGAAATCCAGAAATGAAGATAGTTTAATTCATGTGTTGATCAATCCCACTATATAAATTAAGGTGGAATTGATTCCTAGCCATTGATCTCCATGTGTTTATGTATCTCGTGACTCATCTAATGGCCTACCTCTTGCCATTTATCCCACTAACTCCCTCCAAATAACAACAATCTGAAACTCACTTGGTTCCTAGATTTGCCAATACGTATCTCTAGGAAAATCCTATAACCCCAATTTAATTTATCTAAAATATAGGCTTCATTTATTAGATTTAAGTAACTTAGCTTAGGTCTATTATAATACATGTGGTTAGTGTTTTAGAACCTTATATGGTTACATTAGTGGTCCCACTAATCCCTCGACTACCCGACATTCGGTGCCCCGCGCTTCGACACGTACCTCGAGGTAACTCCCTGTCACACTAGCTCACCGATGGCAACATATAAACATATGGTGCAATACAAATAACAATGATTTAAACACCACATATAAACAACCATCACCCATAAACAACATATTCCTTCAGTTCTCATGTTTGAGTCAGTCGAGTTTTCTACGTAATGCCCGAATTACGACCGTTAACCCCCGAGATTAACACTAATCTTAGTTTAATTAATTTGGATCGTTACAATTCTTCCCAACTAGGAGAAATTTCATCCCCAAAATTTAAACCTCGAGGAAAATCTGGTGCATCTAACCATCGCAGTGTGACCATGCCTCACACCTTGATAGTACCAATCTACAGTCCCTTGAACACCCCACTACTCTCATAATCATCACAGGGGACTTAGTGTTGCATTGAGACATAAACGCGTGATGCTGAGGTGATCATGATCTGTCACGCTCTCCAACACCTCCGCAACCTACTCTTAGCTCAATTCCGTGCCCAAGTTTCCATAACCCAGTTACCTAACACCAGGTAACCATAAACCTCACCTATCATGTATCACAACATAATAGTCCTAACCAACCATGATATAACATGAAAACCCCATGCCATACCACTACTTACCCTAATCCTCATGACAATCTCATGTCATGCCATGACCTATCATAGTCTATCATGGCCTACCACCATACCACCATGCATGCATGAACCTTAACTTTTATTATTCAAAATTTCAAATCATGTACTCTGAACACAATGTTGGGACGTTTCCCGACATGGCTCAGTCACCACATGCACCTGCTTTCGAGTCTGTTTTGGTGTCACTACTGCTGGAGTCGCCGATCTTTGTGAATAGTTTCTCCTAACATGACCATCTTGGCCACAACGCCAATATGTGATCCTCTATCCTAGTCCAGCCTGCTGACTCCATACTATCAAATCCTGAAATTTTTAAATCAGTAATTACGGTTAATTCGGGATTAAGGAAGCTTAATTATGGTTTTGTCCGCGAGTCGGGAACTAAACATCGGTGAATTTGAGATTTATAATTAATTTTATTAATTTGTGATGTTTGACCAAGTGTTATGTATTATATATTATTTTATTTTGTGAAATTCGGGTGATTGAGTAAATTTAAGATTCGCAGGGTTTTGTCTTAAGATACGTGTCGAGACTGGGTGCCGAGATAGTCAAAATATTGACATATATATAAGTTTCAAACTTTGCAACGAATAATTGAATTTAAATTAAAATTTTGAAATTTGGACCTTAAATGGAATTAACGAGCTGACGTGGGAATTTGTCTTGGTTTACGTGTAAGTCGGGATTGAGATAGTGTGAAATGAAACGAAGTTGTGTGCGATCTTGTTTCGAGTTTAGTGTCGGTTGACAATAGTCGAGGTTAAGATTTGGTCCAAAGTGGTGCAAGTGTGGATAAGTATGTCAAGAAGATTGGTCCATAAGAGTTCCATATGTCATGGACAAAGTTAAGATTTTTGGGGTTTGGGTGTCAAGTTGATACTATAATAGATGAAACCCACACCAAGAAATAAATGTAAACTATACACGCAATATTAGAATTGTAGAAGTTAAAGAGGCATTGAAAAAAAATGAAAATAGGGAAAGCATGTGGTCTAGATGAAATACCCATAGAGGTTTGGAAATGCTTAGGAGAGATTGGATTGACTTGGTTAACAAAACTTTTCAATAAAATTTTAAAATCAAAATGGATGCCAATGGATTGGAGAAGAAGCACGTTTGTGCTAATCTTCAAAAACAAAGGAGACATTCAAAGTTGCTCAAACTATCGGGGAATTAAACTTATGAGTCACACTATGAAACTTTGGGAGAGGATAATTGACAATAGGCTAAGGAGAGAAACAACAATATCAGAGAACCAATTTGGTTTCATGCCTGGGAGGTCAACTATGGAGGCGATTTTCCTTGTAAGACGATTGTTAGAAAATTATAGAGAAAAGAAAAAAGATCTTCATATGGTATTCATAGATTTAGAAAAAGCATATAATAGGGTCCCTACAGATGTTCTTTGGTGGGTTCTAGAAAGAAAAAGAGTGCATGCTAGATACATAGACACTTTAAGGATATGTATGATGGAGTAGTAACGAGTATAAAGACATTTGGAGGAGCTACAAAAGAATTTCTCATTACGATAGGACTACATCAAGGATCGGCTTTAAGCCCATATCTATTTACTTTAGTTATAGATGAACTAACTGGACATATTCAAGAGGATATACCATGGTGTATGCTATTTGCATATGATATTGTCTTAGTGGATGAAACTAAAGATGGAGTGAATAGGAAATTAGAACTCTTGAGGAATACATTAGAATCTAAAGGCTTTAAGTCGAGTAGGACGAAAACCGAATACATGCACTGTGATTTTAGAAACACTAGACATCGAGATGATGGAATGGTAAAATTAGAGGAAGTAGAAGTTCATAAGGTAAACCACTTTAGATACCTAGGATCAATCATAAAAAATGATGGTAACATTGAGAATGATGTCACACATAGAATTCAAGCTGGATGGAAGAAATGGCGGAGTGCAACAGGGGTGATTTGTGATCGAAATGTTCCTACTAAGTTAAAAGGAAAATTTTATAGGACCGCAATTAGGCCAACTATGCTCTATGGAAGTGAATGTTGGGCGGTAAAGCAACAACAATTACATAAAATGGACGTAGCAGAAATGAGGATGCTTAGGTGGATGTGTGGCAAAACTCGTAAAGATAGAATAAGAAATATAGAAATTCAAAGACAAGTAGGAGTAACACCAATTGATACAAAGATTAGGGAAGGGCGGTTGCGGTGGTTTGGTCACCTGCAAAGACGGCCTATAAATGCCCCAACTAGAAAACTTGACTCAATAGAAACTGTAGAAATTCGACGAGGTAGAGGCAGACCAAAGTTAACATGGGATGCATTAATTAAGAGGGATTTGAATGGTTTGAAAAGCTCACCATCAATTGCACTTAATCGAGCACAATGAAAAAGTTTGATCCATGTAGCCGACCCCCAGTTATTGGGACTGAGGCTATGTTGTTGTTGTTGTTGGGTGTGACCAAAACCAGTGTTATGGACATTTCATGAAGATGGACTGTTTTGTCGAGAGTTTTGTTCAATGTGAAGAAAAGTCAGATTGAAAACGGGCGCCGAAAGTCAAAACACGTCAAAATAGGGATTTCAAGAATTAATAAATAAAAAGAAATAAAGCTGCTAACAAGCAGCTGAGGGTTTATATATAAATATAAGAAAAAATCAATAAGAAATCAATCGATCGATTTGTTTTTCATCAGAACATTTGGTTCTAATGTTCATTACACCTTTCCATTGATTCCTTCACTCGCGGAGCTCCCTACGTTCGATTTTCGCCCAGTTTCTTTCCGCAAACTGTAGAGCATCGCAAGACGGTCAGTTCGAGCTAAGTTTTTGCGATATAAACAAAGTATTCAGCCTGCAATTTAGTAAATTCTTAATGTCAGACATTTTTCCTTAATTCAATTTGAATTCTCGCGATTTTTTGATTTCTTTTGCGGTTGATAGAAATTAGTTGGAATAGTTGTTAATTGGTATATTGAATTGATTTGCGTTAATTTAAGATAAATTCCACTGACGTGGGTTAGGGTTTCGATGAGGTGAACTAATGCAATTCAGTTGATAACTATTTTGGAGATGTTTTAATAGTTGATATTAATTATTGGTTTTAATCCGATTTTATTCCAAGGGCTGTGAAAATATTTTAGTGCTGGTATCAGGTGGTTTCTGGCATTTATTGTCGAGTTTTGAGGATTTAATGGTGAAAATATTAATTTGGAGAATTCTTTTTTAGTTCAAAATATATAAAGTTGCCAAGTCGACAGGCCATATGTGAAAATTCATAACTTCTCCCTCGCTGATCCGATTTGGGTGTTTTTAGAGTGTATGGAAAGTAGGACATGAGTATTACAAGTTCCTTTAAGGTCATAATGATAAATATTGAGGTTTTCAAAGTTAAAAAGTTACCCAAGTTGGCTAGTTGAAAGCTAGTTGAAATAGTTATATAAATTAATATTTTTGGAAATCGTTCTCAAGCGTACTTTGATCGTAGTTTTCATTGGGCTATGTGATATCGTTTCACTTGAAGCTTGACCCATAATTTAATTAGGTATGTAGGAAAGCTATTAGAACCATTTTCAAGGTGATCTGAAGCTCCGAAAACCTTGAAAATTAAGCTTGAAGTTGGTTGTTTGTAAGGTTAAGTAAATCCCATGGTAACCTTTACATTTTATGATTATATTTCATATAAATTGCATTAATCCTTGAATTGCATTTTTGTTGTACATGCATACATGATTTGGGAGGGTAAAGCATTACGAGTCTCCTTATAGTGTATATATCAGGTTTATTGAACATTATATTATGTTTGAGGGGTCGGAGTCACTGATACTTTGCATCACGTGGTTATCATGAGATCACGTTGAATCAGATCATACTCCCATAGTCTAGAGGAACGAGACTCGTTTGGTCATTCTCCCCGCACATGAGCCCTTATTTCTGTTTACTTGCCACTTTTAGAGACCTAGAGACCGGTCGTCGTCTGATTGTGGTCGGATGACAAAAATGGGATGGAATCACGGTTGTATTTAAATTCCTTGGATTATATTGTTCGTTTAAATCCCTTGGATTATTATGCATTTGATTACTACATGTGTACTGGATAGTGTGGGATTTACTTATCTGACATTATCAAGTTTTTATAATTGGATAATGACAGGTTTTAGCGGCGACAAAAAAAAAAGAAAAGCTTTCTGATTATTGGTGACTTGCTTAGTTTCTTTCTCTCTATATTTGTATTACTTTTGAATATAAAATATTGCATAAATGGATTTTTGGGTTCGTGTGAGGTTAGGATATCTTTTGAAATTGTTGAAATGGTTTTAGGATGGATTGGAATGACGAGAAGTTAATGTATTAATGATTTAATAATGTTGAAAGCCTGAGATAGGTTCAAATGAATAAATAATCATTATTAAAGCGATATATTTTGTTATAGAGTGGATTGTGAGTCCTTCGGCATTTCCACCAAGATGAGCAGGTTTGTTGAAGATTTATGAAGACCGGGATTTTCGGTGTAGGCTTAGAAATAAAGGAGATGCTGGTGAAAATCCTTTACGAATATTTTAAGATTATATAATTAATTTTTACTGATTATGAGGTACATGATTCTTTTTAAAATCCCTTTGTGGTTGATTTAGAATCATATTTGATAATTACTCTGATATATTTTTAATTATTTATTGATGGAGAGGTTGAGGCGGCTAGATTATCAGTGGATTAAGGTAATCTAGGCCTGTCAGATGCCCTTATTAAGTGGTGTCTGACATTGACCCCTAGCCCTGACCATGTGATATCTAGACCTTGCCTCCCTATTCTTGAGTCTGTTTTTACCACGGCGCTGCCTCGTGGCCGCCTAGAGGTGTCGTCGTGTCATGCGCTCATCGCCTGGTGGCCCAGCTACACATGTCTGGTACCTGCCCGTCCGTCTCATGTCTCGATAATCGTGTCCATGGTGTATTACTTGTATAGTTAACTGATTATTCATATTAGTCTTAATTTATTCCATTAAGTTCTTAAATTCCTTAAGTTCAACTGTCTGTAGCTTATTCAAGTCCTAGCCGTACTAGTGGTTTATATATTACAGAGTTACAAGTATTTAATCAGTATTTTACAGCGAAAGTCTTAAATTAAACCTAAACATGTATTTTCATTAACTATTAGGTTTTATAGAGCATCAATCCTACTGTGGAAAACTCGGAATAGAGCACGCTGTATATATAAGGCGACACAAGTAATGTGACGACCCCTCTCCTAATCTTGGGCACTGCTCGGCCTGGCCTAATCCCGTAATTAAGCCCTAATCATATCCACGCAGGACTTAACTACGTATTAGTCAGTCTTTACAACCTAAATGCCTCTTTTCTCGTGTTCAGGATAAGTAATGCACTAGTCCTACTAGTTTATAAAATTTAGAGTTAATTAAAGCTTTTTATTAAATTAATTATTTAGCTGAAGTCTTATTGGTTATGCGGAAGCAATTAGTAGTTTATGCGGAAGCCATTTATAATTATGCGAAAGCCATTTATAAAATCCTAAGTGTGGAAAAAATCAGGAAATGACATCACATATATAAAGTCCTCAAAATGCAGTGAAACGGTTAAATAGTCTAAGTCAAGTAGGGAAACTAACGCTCAACCCAATATACAACCCAAATAGTATTTGAAAGACATATATAACATATACAATCAAAATACCAAAAGAAGACCTACTATCGATGCAGTGACGCGCCGCGGGCTCAAGGATAATCGTCGATCTTCTCCTTGCCCAGCCTGCTGGCAGACGGCTCTTCACCCACAGTCATAAAAAGCATATAATTGGGAAAATTGGAAAATAAACCATATGCGAGTAAATACCAGAGTTAAACAAGTGATACTAACACTAGGCTAAGTAGTGGTGATTTTGGTCCGGTCGGCAGTGAAACGTGTCACTCCGACTCAATAATCATATAGCACAAGGGACTCTAACCCAAGTGTTACCAGGGACTCTAACCCCGGTGTGTAGACCACCTCAGGGACTCTAACCCCGAATGTCATACAGTGTCAAGTAACATGTGCCGACATCCCTAGGGACTCTAACCCCGTGAGTCGCACACACCTCAATCGAGTACGGGACCTAAATGTGAAATCTACTTTTTAAATTTCAAGAAATACCAAGTATGGATTGTCAAGGCATAGGCACATCTACACACCTAAACAAATAAGGAGTATAAGTCCTCTTAAACATTTATAAGATATTCACTAGCCTAATAGCATGCTATTTATCATTCAATTATCATTTGAAACAACAAGAATAGACATAGCATAGGATAGAATCAATGAATCAAATCAAATGAATGGATATCATGCAAACTAGACTCATCAAGTGAGCATAGACACAAAGAACACATGATATAAGAATACAAAGGTAAAATAGTCAAAAGGACTATGCAAGGACAACAATTAATAGAAATGAAATGCCAAGTAAAGTTGTCATTGGGTATACTCACATATCACGCAAATCCCCTAGCCAAATCCGACCTCCCGACACTCCAATTCGTGCACCCGGACTCCCAAGAACCTTCCTTAAGTTCCATGTCTGATTAAGTATGTCTTAAAGTGTATTATGACTGTTTAGTGTGAGTTTAGGTCGAGTTAAGGCGTTAGACTTAGTTAATGGGTCTAAGTTAGGTTATGTGTTTGCAGGCCAAAATTTTACAATTGTGCAAGCCATAATTTTACAATTCTGCCTGCAGTGAAACTGCAATTCAAAATATCAAAATTCTTCAATTCTGCTGGCCAGAATTTTGCAATTCTGCAGGCCAGAATCAGTGAAACTGCAATTTAAAATATCAAAATTCTTCGATTCTGCTGGCAAAATTCTGCAGTGAAACTGCAATTTAAAATATCAAAATTCTTCAATTCTACTGGCCAAAATTTTGCAATTCTGAGCGAGAATTTTCTTTTGCTGTAGTGAAACTGCAATTCAAAATATCAGAATTCTTCAATTCTGGCAGCCAAAATTTGCAATTCTGCAGTGAAACTGCAATTCATCAAAATCAATAGGTTTCAACATGCACGCCATGCATTTGTTCAAAAACATACAAACTTGAAAAACTTCATAACTTTAATTTTTGAAACTAAAATTCGAAGGCACTAATGCTATCCTTATTGTTTTTCGACAAGGATTTCGAAAATGGGTTTAAATTTTGCAAACAAACACCTTAACGTAGCTGATTTTCACAAAATTAGTTTCATTCCTTGAAAACCTAATTTTTGAGCAAAAACTTGTAAAATCCGAAAAAGAGACTTGAGATTTGATTTGAATGTGTTAAATGCTTAAAATCAGTGAAACTAGACTTAGAAATAGTTTATAATTGAAAACCTTATGATTTAAAACCCTAAAACCCCTAATTTTGATGTATGAAATTGAAGACACATTACCTAGGCTGTAGTTATTGTTCAGTGTTTGATTCTCTAACTCTTGATGATGAAAACACCCTTCAAACTTCTAACTTTCCAGCAATTACTAGATTTCCAACAGCTCTGTATTTTATTTCCTTTGTTTCCAACATGCAAAATGAGAAGAATGCACTAAGGTGGGTTTATATATGTTTGATTTTTCATCTAATGTGTACCACCCATCTCCATGAGATCTTGTGACTCTCATTCACTCCTACTAACCTACTAATTCCAGCTCACTAACACAACATATTGACACACATATCATGGGAGTGTGTGTTAGCGTGTATCCCGATGTAAGTCTAAGTGTTGTAGATTTTTAAACCGAAACTATAGGACTTTAATTTGATTTACATCAATAAACACAACCATAGGCTTATAAATATTTCCTAAATTCATATTAATATTAAATAAGACTTACCAAAATGCTAACTAACCGGTACCCCGGCTCGCATGCAACTCGAGGCGCATCCCCCTCTCGTCTCGACGCCTACAACTGTACAAACCGACTTAGTAAGTCTACACAATACATAACACTAGGTATACATCAATACAAAAATATAATATACCTCGGCCACGTGTCTCGGTCGGTGCACGTATCACCGTGTAGGTCCCACGTCAAGGGGTCGGTGATCCTGATTAAGAAATTAAAACGGGGACAAATATTCCCAACAAAATGAAAATTTCGTCTTCGGAATTAAGTTTAAGTTATGGTTCTACCTGACTCGAACAGGTACGAGAATTTATCTCACATGTAGTCCTCCCGCTCCCAAGTGAGTTCCGTGTCATCGTGGAACTACCACTTGACGAGTACCTTCGGGATGGACTTGCTCCTTAACTGTTGTACCTTCCGATCTAGGTTTTGAATGGACTGCTCCTCGTAAGAGATTGCCTCGCTCAGGTCGATCTGACTCAAGTGAACTATTAGTTACACGCCTGCCTTCGACTCGGATAGTCGAGGCATCGAAATGTGGAACACTGGATTGACCGCTGACATCTGTGGAGGCAGTTCAAGCTCGTATGCCACTTTCCTAACCTGTTTCTTAATCATGAAAGGCCCGATGTACCTCGTTGCAAGCTTGCCTTTCACCCCAAATCTCTGGAGGCCCTTCCAAGGGGAAACCTTTAAATAGACAAAGGCTCCCTCGGAATACGCGAGATCACCGCGATACTTATCTGCATATCTCTTATGTCTCTCATGTGCTCCTCTGAGTCTCTGACGGATCAATTTGACCTTTTTCGTGTGGTCTCAGGCCTCACTATCTCTCGGTCCTCTAGCTCAGCCCAACACGATGGCGAGCGACACAGTCTGCCATAAAAAGCCTCAAATGGCGCCATCTCAATGCTAGCCTGATAACTGTTGTTATCAGCGAACTCACACAACGGTAGGTACTCCGCCCAAGATCTGCCAAACTCCAACACGCTTGCCTGCAACATGTCCTCGAGGACCTGAATCAATCTCTCAGTCTTCCGTCGGTCTAAAGGTGGAAAGCCGTACTGAACTGTAGGCGCGTACCATACTGCTCTTGCATACTCTGCCACATCCTAGACGTATACGTAGCATCTCGGTCTGACGTGATCGTCAATGGTACCCCATGCAACCTGATAATCTCTCTCTCGAACGGTACGCTTAACTAATCGAAAGTGTAATGCAACGCCACTGGCAGGAAATAAGCAGAGTTCGTCGGGCAGTCAACTATCACCCATATCGAGACATGTCTCCTCGCGGTCCACGGCAGTCCGCTGATAAAATCCATAGAAATGCCTTCCCACTTCCATCGAGGAATGGGAAGCGGTTGTAGTAATCCCTCGGGTCTGCAATGCTCGGACTTCACTTGCTGACGGAGACCACGGTGATGAATCTAGACACGTTTGCATTCACAGCGTCATCACATGCCGGTTCAGCCAATCAGACAATGACACGTCAGCACTCCAGCAGGCAGCGAGTTAATAGGCTACAACCAAAAACAACCCTACGATGCTCCTCGACACACGAGTCACCTCCCCAACACCCAAAATTAGTTTCTCTCACCTCCCAAGACTAATTTTTAGTAGTTTCATATATTAGGAACTTAGGTTTTATTATTTGAAGAACACTGACTATTATTATTTTGTTATCGACTTTCTTCGACGACGATGTTTGGCTAATCAACTCCTTGCCTAGGTCAGAGGGGAAACAAGTCGGGATCATGGATTCATGGTATATTATGTGAGATCTTTTATTTTATTATTTAATTTAGTTTAAATTCTCCTATTTCATTGTTATTGCTTTTAATGATTATGGTTTAGATCTAGGGTATGTATAGGCCGATGCATGCTTTTAAGTGGACAATCTATAGTTATTTGGATCATTAGTATCTGTGTAATTGTGCTTTTGGACCAATAAAGTGACAAACACTCACCCGTTTGCCGTCAAACCCTTTCGATTCTTGAGTGTGCAACAATTGAATCTAGGTTAAATCGGGAGCGGACGCAACCCGGTTATTTAGGGTTAGTGTTCCCACAGACCCATATTACTACGGTTAGTGTGTTCAACCCGATTGGCGGATGTCTAGGGTTATACATTAATTAGAAAAGTAGTTAGTGGCGGACGTCCTGACTATCGAGATTAGGGGAACGAGGAATTTCTGGCGGATGTCGATTTTCTATAGCTAATCTAGGAGAATATAAATTAATGACTTTTTGGGAAAAATTGAAGACCATGATTGCCATTGAATCTTGATCCTGATTTATGGAACTGTAGACTTAGGTGTTACTTAGGTATTAATTAATTGTTTTCAAAATTAGTTTAGTTAGATTAGTTAGTTAAATTAATATTTATTTTTAAACCCCCGATTTTCCTTTTTTGTTGTTCTTAACCTAAGAAAGACTATCAATCTCTATGTGATCGACCATTTGCCACTATTCTACAAAATAGTTGGATTAGGAAACTTTACTTTATTGACGCTTTCGGCGTGCGTCAATTTTTGGCGTCGTTGCCGGGGATTGGTATTTTTCTTTCTTTGGTTTTATTTTTTATTTTTTATTTTTTATTTTTTTTATTTTTATTTTGCCTATCTAGTCCATTGCTCTTAACATGTATGCAAGCAACTACGCGATGGACTCCTCCTACCCCCATAATTATGGTCGATTTCAAGACTCACATTATTATAATGTGAATGGGATAGGTATGTCACATAATGGATATCAATTTTTTAACATGTATTCTTTTGTGCAACAGGTCGAGGTTTGCGAAATTTGTGGAGACTATTCTCATTCCGCTCATAATTGTCTTTATTATCCACAGTATGAGAATTATCACTATTCTAGCTATGCATCGCCACAACCCGACTTCTTTGGGGTCATGTCAAACCCACAGATTCCTCAACATGAAGGAAATCAACAGTTTCATCAAAACACCTCCTTGGAAGATATGGTGAAGCAATTGATAGATAATCGGCAAAAGGTTAATCGGATTCTTGAAGAGATTCGACAAATTGATTTTAAGATTCCAGGTTTGAAGGACTTGGAAACTCAATTAATTCAATATAATGTCAGGCTTCAGAATATGGCTGATGAGGAAGAGTTGTGTAATACACAACCGATTTTTAACCCTAAGGAGGATGTGAGTGTTGATACGTTGAAATATTTTGAGGTGAATGAGGTTACACAGGTGGAGGACTATTGGAGAGAAATATCAGAAGAATGTGAAGTCTTTCAAATTGAGCCAGAGATTGTCATTGCACTAAATGAGGGGGAAAATGAGATGAAAATTGATGTCATTTCAAACAAGTCGGAGAAGCCGCAGATAGAGAGCGAGGAAGACCAACCTCTGGTGTTGGTGCAACCACCCACCCTCCCATGCATATTTGGTACACCTTATAAAGGGGTGGAAGTAAAGGAGCGTTCGCAGATCTTCTACACCGCCGACACCTTTGTGTTGGACGATCCTGATGCGACAGATTCTTTCGTGTTGGAAGTCCCGAATGAGCTCCTAAATCTAAAAGAGGGCGTGCATGCTTCATTGCCCAAATACGTAGATGCGTCATTCGTTGTTGACATCTCTAAAGGAGAGGGCATCACGTGATCAATCACGCCAAGTCTAGCCAAAGACTTAAAAGAAAGGCGGCTCGTTAGAAGGCAGCCCAGCTTCATTTTTATTTTATTTTATTTATTTCTTGCATTTATTTTAGTTTTAGTTTTTTTTATTATTTTTAATAACACTCTAATTTGGTCTCTTTATTTTTACAGGTGATATGTTACGTTTGATGTTCATTGGAGGATTGGAGCGCTGAGTTTTGTAGGTTTGAATTTGGATTACATTTTTAGCATAATTTGAGCATTTTTTTTTAATAATTACCATGTTTATAAACTTTTAGGTGTTTTGAGACTTGGTTGGGACATACCCAACTTAAGTCGCCGCATTAGTGGCGGATTTTTTTTAGTAAACCCAAAACCCTAAACTTTATTCCATCATCTTGTTGATTTCACCCTTAGTTGAAAGACTTCGGGCTCGCAAGATTTGATTGGAATCTTTTCAGTTAACTCCTATGTTTACTAGTTCTTGCTCTTGTTATGATTGTTCTTTTATTGTTTCCTTAGTCACCTACACATGAGAGATTTTCTGTGTTCACTGGTTTTTAGAGACTTTTTGTTATGCATGCATTTGTATCTTCTTCTTATCCTTGTTTTTCTTTACCACTGTCATTTTTTCTTTGTTGGATAGATGCCTTGACTTGTTTTGAACCTTGAGGACAAGGTTCGGAATAAGTTTGGAGGTGTTTTAGGGATTGTGGATTGTTTTGGATGGATTCTTTGCGAAAGACCGCAGGTGGGATCATTTATTTTTTTTATGCGGTTATATGCGATTGATGGATGGTAATGGTGGTGTTTTATATCATTTCTTTCATTTCTTTCATTTCTTGTCCATTCGTATTCCTTTCTCATTTCATTAGGATTTGATACACTTTCATACATATATGTATTTAGCATTTTTTTTAGTTTTTTTTTATTTTTTATTTTTTATTAGTTATTTAGAGTCACCCTAAACTTTGTTCATGCCTTTAATTGTGGATGAGTAAATTACAGTTGCCTTTTTTACTTGAAACTTAGGGAAAACTAAGAGAAACACTCAATCGAGTTCAAAGCTCTGCATTTTTATGATTTCATGATTAGGGACTTAGATGATGGTTGGATTTTGTGCTAGATAATGAAAATGAGTAGACGGTCAAACTTATACAAGTGATATTATTTTAACCCACATTGAGGGATTTGCTTGATTATAGTGAAAGTGAGAAGTACTAACAGGAGTTTTCTTAGTGTAGAGTGTCCCACAGGTTTCCACAGCTTTCCACACGAAATGGAGCAGGGAAACTTGTGGTGGGAAAAAGTGAGAAAAGCGGTCCACAGGGAATGGAGCAAGGACCGTATAAGATTCGGAGAAGAAAAAAATGTGCAAAAATAATAAAAATAATGAATAAAGGCGGAAGTTGTGAAACTCCTCAAATAAAAGATTTAGTTCGAGTGCTTTTACTATATTAAGTGAAATTTGAACTTTTATGCTTGAATGTATAGACCAAGAAAACTCGTGAGTAGTTGATGGCCTTTGTTTTGAACGAGTCTTTGTCTTGAAAGTGGGATCCTAATTGTGTTTGGGTTGCGAGTCTTGACATATCATAACTCTGAAATTTTCTGAGTTGCTTGTTAATTTGGTGACTATGTAAACTAAAGGGACTCCATGAATTTTGAATCGGGTGTAGGTATAGGTATAGGCATAGTCTAGTTTAGTTTGTGTTGTCATTTACACCTTTGCTCGGGACGTGCAAAGTCTTAAGTTTGGGGGTATTTGATAAGTTGGTTTTTATATACCTTTAGTAGTTTATTTTAGTATATTTAATTATACAAAGTATCTAAAATATATATTTAATTATATTTTTTGGTCATTTTTAGGTGAAACGGAGTGCGCGGTTGAATTCGTGGCGGAAAAATACTCAAAATGGAGAATTTACTTTCAGTGATCGGATGTCGGACAATTTGCCTAGAGTTACGCGTTGCACGGTGGGTAGAATAGGAGACAACGTATTTCAACCAATTCAGAGCTGCCATGTCAGCGATTCTCATCACAACAACTGACACGTGGAGCGTTCTCACCCTCTCCAAGCACGTCACCTATTTCTCTCCTCCAATCACATGCTGCCACATCAGCGCCACACGTCATCAACACACCACAGCGTGTCCATCGTTTCTTCCCCTAGCACAGCTGCTCATCGATTTGCCTCGGGATGCGCATCCGCACAAGCTCCCTGATTTTCACACCAAATCACGGGACTTTTCCCACCGCCTTTTGGACGCCACGTGGCGCTCACTCACTGACCCACAGCGTCATCACATGTCGGTTTGGCCAATCAGATGACGACACGTCAGCGCTCCAGCAAGAAGCGAGCCAATAGGCTACAGACACGTGGCGGACACCTATTTTTGAGCCAAAAATAGTCTTACGATGCTCCTCGGCGCACGAGTCACCTCCCCAACACCCAAAATTAGTTTCTCTCACCTCCTGAGACCAATGTTTAGTAGTTTTATATATTAGGAACTTAGGTTTTATTATTTGAAGAACACCGACTATTATTGTTTTGTTATTGACTTTCTTCGACGACGATGTTCGGCTAATCAACTCCTTGCCTAGGTCGGAGGGAAAACAAGTCGGGATAATGGATTCATGGGATATTATGTGAGATCTTTTATTTTATTATTTAATTTAGTTTAAATTCTCTTATTTCATTGTTGTTGCTTTTAATGATTATGGTTTAGATCTAGGGTATGTATACGGCCGATGCATGCTTTTAGGTGGACAATCTATAGTTATTTGGACCATTAGTATCCGTGTAATTGTGCTTTTCGACCAATAAAGTGACAAACACTCACCCGTTTGCCGTCAAGCCCTTTCAGTTCTTGAGTGTGCAACGATTGAATCTAGGTTAAATATGGAGCGGACGCGACCCGGTTATTTAGGATTAGTGTTCCCACATACCCATATTACTGCGGTTAGTGTGTTAAACATGATTGGCAGATGTCTAGGGTTATACATTAATTAGGGAAGTAGTTAGTGGCGGACGTCCTGACTATCGAGATTAGGGGAACAAGGAATTTCTGGCGGATGTCGATTTTCTATAGCTAATCTAGGAGAATATAAATTAATGACTTTTTGGGAAAGATTGAAGACCATGATTGCCATTGAATCTTGATCCTGATTTGTGGAACTGTAAACTTAGGTGCTACTTAGGTATTAATTAATTGTTTTCAAAATTAATTTGGTTAATATATTTATTTAGTTTAGTTAGATTAGTTAGTTAAATTAATATTTATTTTAAAACCACCGATTTTCCTTTTTGTTGTTTTTAACCTAAGAAAGACTACCAATCCCTGTGGGATCGACCCTTTGCCATTATTTTACAAAATAGTTGGTTTAGGAAACTTTACTTTATTGATGTGTTCGGCGCGCGTCACCCGTCCATCCCATGTCTCGATAATCATGTCCACAATGTATTACTAGTGTAGATAACTGATTATTCACATTAGTCTTAAGTTATTCCCTTAATTTTTTTAATTCCTTAAGTTCAACTGTCTGCAACTTATTCAAGTCCTAGTTGTGCGAGTAGTTTGTATATTACAGAGTTACAAGTAATTAATCAGTATTTTACAGCGGAAGTCTTAAATTAAACATAAACATGTATTTTCATTAACCTTTAGGTTTTATAGAGTATCAATCCTACTGTGGAAAACCCAGAATAGAGCACACTGTATATATAAGGTGAGAAAAATAAATATATACAAGAACACGCGTCTCACCAGTCTCCCCCCAAAATATAGCAATATACCAAAATAAACACCTACGAGTAGTGTGCCGAATAGTGAGCGAACTCAGAGATAGTCGCCAAGAATCTCCTTACCCTTACTCGTATAAGGATCTGCACTCAGCCATCACAACAAAACAAATGAAGAGTCCGGTAAGTAAATCCCAAGGAAATTTACTGAGCATTCATATGATAAAGTAAAGGAAATCCAATATATATTGTTAAATAAACATGTGGAATGTAAACAGGCAACTGTAAATGGATCATCGCATGCGTAAATAACAATTAAGTGCAAACGTGTATGCCAGTTTCAGTCAGACTAGACCATACTTTGGATACCATCCCAAGGATCCCACCAGTGGCCGCACCCAACTGGCTCATCACTAGGTCCTCTCGATGGCCGGCGTAAACACACAACATACTGACACATTTACCGACAAAGTAGCTCAGGTCGTTATCCACCAAGGACTCATGACACACATGCTATGGTCTAGCGTGCCCTAGTCACTCAACGGAATACCCAGCTGGAGTAAACTCAATCAATTTTTCCAAAAGTGACACAAAGGCGGATAACTGAGGTAACAAGGAAATAAATCAGGAATTACACTAGACAAGATTGAGTAAACAATAATGAAAGCAAGTAAATACATATAGGTATCAAAGCAAATGGTTCGAGGAACCTCGGGAGTTAACGAAAGAGCATAAAATTTAACAAACAAATCTTAGATGTGGAAACCTGACGTACTTACCTTAGAATCCTAGTTGGGAAGTTATTATGATATGGGTAGAGTTATGTGTTATATACATGTTATGTTTTCTACAATATATGTAATATACGCATATATATGTCGAGGCTGATTCGACGCGCATTTCTTGATACATATCATGATGTATCGACAGCCCATTTCATTGCCAAAGACGGACGAGCAATTTAATGAGCATGATGTGCGGACGACAGAGATTCTAAGATATCTTAGGGATTTGAAGGCTTGTCAGGCCCGACTTCAGATACACATAGTAGCTGAGATAAATGCTACGATGTTTTAAGCTCGTGCAGTGGCACCCGTAATCCAACCGAAGGTATCAACCGAGCGTAGCACTGGTGATGAGTATAGGAAAACCAGACATAGGACACAGGAGGAGTGCGTGTTGACATTTGTAGGTCCTCATGAAGATAGGAAGCGTGATCGAGTACCCACACCTTGAGCACAGTATGGCAGGATTTCGAACCAGAGTTCAAGGAGACGGCGGGGAAAAGCAAGAAGATGAAGTAGGTCTTTTCGATGTGGCCACCGTGGACATGATAGGAAAGATTATTCGTGGAGACCAGTGTTAGTTACTACAGCGCCACTTGCGCCAGAGCTCGATTTGCAGAGTGATGAGATTGCATCATTGGGAAAGGAGCGCCCTCCAATATGTTCTTATTGTGGAGTGGAGGGGAATCATCTTTTCAAATGCCCACTGATTTTTATGTCGCCGATATCAGTAGATCCGTTACGGGTTATGTCTAGACAGTACATAAAGGTGATGACATACACCTTTAGCTCCGGCCAGAGCACTGGAGTTAGTTTCGCAATCATGACAGTCCGAGTAACTCCACTGAAGTTTTATGATTTGCCCTCAAACAGTGAGATCGATGGGGGCCCACACTGCCCCCTTATCTGAAAAGATGACAATTTAGTAAGTATAAGTCGAGTGAAAGCTAACAGTTATACCAGAAGACATCAAAAAAATCACTAACACTAATATTTAAATCGAGCTCAAGGAAGATGGATAACGAGGACCAGGGCGATAGAGATTAGTGTAACAAAAAGGAACACGTGTAATCCTAGAAAAAAATGTAAGAGTTGTGTACTGAGCAAGTGAAATGATGGACATCGTGACAAATAGATAGAAGAGCCATACGATTTGAAAAATCTAAGGATGTAAAGACGCGAAACTTTTAAAAGACACGAGAATAAAAAGAGTGACAATTGACACTAATGGATGAGTGGTTACTCTCCATTAGGTACGTGTGACCTTATTAGGTATATGCTGTAAAAAGGGGCAGGATGAGACAATACATGACTTATACATTAGAAAAAGTTATGATGGCCATAGTCAAAGTGTCATCAGATCATATTTCATTGCCTACGTTAGAGTCTTGTGCTCTGTAAGACACTACAACAATATCATGGTTGTGATTGTATGGACACAGGTGAAGTTAATGAAAGCACGACTGAAACAATCGGTGTCCGAAGCCTGATAATGAGCATGAGCATTGTTAAATATGTTCGTGGACATTACTCACTTTCAGACAAGGTCGAGTAACAACTAGACTATAGCATGTGTATCAGGAGTCCTTGGTGAATGACGACCCAAGCTACTTAGTCCATATATGTGTTGGAGCGTCATGGGTCTTCGCTGGCCGTCAAGAGGACCGGGTGATGGGTCAGTTGGGTGCTCCCACTGGTGAGATCCTGAGGATGGAATTCAAAGTATGGTCTAGTTAGGTTTGGGAGTGAGTTGGCAATTGTGAATGTTCTTGCCACAGTTTCCTCCCCACGAAGAGAAGAACAAAAGACCAGGAGCGAGTTGGCATTATGAATGTTTCCCGCCACAGTTTCCTCCCCATGAAGATGAAGAGATGAAATGTTGTATTAAAGGCCTAGCAGGGCACATTGCGTGCAGGGCAACGCCTGAGGATACAGTTATGTGAAGATCTGAAGACCTATATTAAAGGCCTAACGAGGCACGTTGCCTGCATGGCCATGCCCGAGGATACAGTTACGGAAGATCTAAATACCTATATTGAGGGCCTAGCAGGCACATTGCGTGCAGGGCAACGCCTGAGGATATAGTCATATGAAGAGCTGAAGGGCTGTATGAAGGGCCTAGCAGGCACATTGCGTGCAGGGTAACGCCTGAGGATATAGTTATATAAAGAGCTTAAGGGTTGTATAAAGGACCTAGTAGGGCACATTTCGTACAGGGCCACGCCTGAGGATATAGTTATGCAAAGATCTGAATAGCTATATGAAGGGTCTTGCAGGGCACATTGCGTATGGGGCAACGCCTGAGGAATATAGTTATAGAGAAATAAAAAATGATAGTATATCATACAGAGGAAGTCGGACAGTGTTGTCAGGAAAGTTTATCCTGCTAGAAGCAGAAAGAAAGCTATAGCGAAAAGAAACCATAACGAGTCAGATGACTCGGTCCTATCTGAGATCCAAGATCAATAAGAACCTAGTATCGAGGTTCATTGGACCGTTAGATTACCGTAGTAGTTTCGGTGATATGAGGTTTTGTTTACCTTAAATTTCGAGATGAAATTTCCCCATAGTTAGGAATAATTATAACAGCCCAATATTTTATTAATCGCATTGATTTGCAAGTTTCAAGACTAGGACGCCAGTCCAGGTCCACGAGGACACCGTGGATAGGGTTAGGGCACCTCGAACTAGACAGAAAATAGTTATTTTTACGTGATGGTTTTTATATTGTGATGTTTAAATTGTTAATTTTTATATTGCATTGCATGTGTTTACAAGAGTGTTGTAATAGAGTGAGATTGTGTGCTGAGAATTTGCCTCAAAAAGCATGTCGATGGGGGTATCGGGTAGGCAAAGCACGTGAACACTAAGGCTTAACAGTGCCAAAGTAGAAAATTTGACTAATTCATGTTAAGAAGACTAAGTAATCAAATAAAATGGGTAATGTAACTATAGGCTAAGTCAATTAAGTTAGAACAATAGGCTATGACGTGCCTCGGAATGCGTGTTAGAAAATCTAAATAAAAGAACAATATACCATAATAAACACCTACGAGTAATGTGTCGAATAGTGGGCGAGCTCAGAGATAGTCGCTAAGAATCTCCTTACCCTTACTCATAGAGAGATCTGCACTCAGACATCACGACAAAAAAATGATGAGTCCAGTAAGTAAAATCCCAAGGAGATTCATTAAGCATTTATATGATAAAGTAAATAAGATCTAATAAATAATGTTAAATAAACATGCGGAACGTAAATAGGCAACTGTAAATGGATCATCGCAGCGTAAATAACAATAAAGTGTAAATGTGTGTGCTTGTTCTAGTCAAACTAAACCATATTTCGGATACCCTCTTAAGTTCCCACCAATGGGCGCACCCAACTGGCCCATCACGTAGTCCTCTCGGTGGCCGGCGTAGACCCATGATGCACCGAAACATGTACCGACAAAGTAGCTTGGGTTGTTATCCACCGAAGACTCCTGATACACATGTTATGGTCTAGCGTGCCCTAGATACACAATGAAATACCCGGCATGAATAAACTCAACCAACCGTTCCAACAGTGACACAAAGATGGATAACTGAGGTAACAAGGAAATAAATTAAGAATCACACTTGGAGAAAATATAGTAAACAATAATGAAAGTAAGTAAATACTCAAGTGACGATTCTATGGGTCCCGAATCCCCAATACGCTCAATACGCTCTACGACTTCCTCGGGCTCCCGAATCCGACCCGACTAGCTCCTTGATACTCGAGCTACAATCCCCTAAGTCCTTGAAGTCCGATTTTACAAGTTTAGGTTGGTTACAAGGGTTTACATATGTATTAAGTCAAAAACCCTAAAATCAATCCTTAAATTCAACTTTCATCTTTCATTGGCGCGCCGATGGGTCTACCTTGCGCTAAGTAGAGTTAGCGCGCTATTGTTCTTCGTTTTGAAAAATAATAGAGCGCCCAGACTGGTCAGCGTGCTAGCCAGACAATGCTCTGTGATAAAAAATTTCAACTCGATAATTATGTCCCCCACACCCTAATTGGTTAACCAAATCCAACCAAACCATTTTCCACTTCATGGTGACTCCAAAACATCATCCAAATCAATCAGAACAACAACAATTAGATTAAAATCATCAAATTTATGCTTTCACTAATTTTTCCCAAATTTTCATCAAAACCCAAATTCTATCAAAACCAGTTTGTAATTTTCCAAGGAAATGATAATTATACTTGTACTTTATCAAGACAACATCAAAAATCAGTGGCTAAGTCTTCAAATTCGAATTTACACCAACATACTCAAATTCGAACTCATTTACATGTATATGGGTTGAAGGAGATGATTACCTTGTGTTGGATCTCAAATTTGAACTCCAATTGATTATCTCAAGCTCCAAATCTCCTCCTCAACTCTCTGATTTTCCAGAAATGAAGATAGTTTTTTGTTTGCATGTATTGATTAATCCATCAATATATATTGAGGTAGGATTGATTCTTAGCCATTGATCTTCATGTATTTACGTATCACGAGATTCATTTAATGGCCTATCTCTTGACACCTTTCCTACTTACTCTCTTCAAATGACACCAATTAGCAACTCACTTGGTTCTTAGATGTGCTAATAAGTATCTCTAGATCAATCTTATGGTTACCAATTTAGTTAACCAAACTATAGGCCTTTCTTATTTGATCTAATTCCATTAGCTTAAGCCCAATATAATACATATGGTTGGTGTTTTTATTCACCAAGATTGTCAAATTTGTGATCCCACTGACCCTCGACTACCCGGCACCCTGTGCCCCGCGTCTCAGCACAAATTTCGAGGTAACTCCATAGCTAATTATACTAATTAAATCAGCTTAGCCTATGGTTACATTACCTATTCTAATTGATCAATAGTCGTCTTAACGTGAGTTAGTCGAGTTTCCTAATGTACCTGTAGTTCGCCTTCCCAATACCCGCATTAACACGTCTTACAAAGTGAATACTCGTCAAACCAACTGACTTGATAACAACATACACATATGCGATGTTACAATAATATAATGCATTTAAACACCGCATATAAACAACTATCTCCCACAAATAATATATTATCTCGGTTCTCGTATCCCAGTCAACCGAGTTTTTCCTACATTAATCCTAATTAAATTAGTTTGGGTCGTTACATCATCCGTCGTAGGCAAATCGGCTAATTTATGGTTTTCATTTTAAAGTCCAACGATTTCGTCCCAGCACCCTGTGGGTAAACTCATGTCACTGGGAGGCATTGGACATTTTTTTTCAAAATTAAAATTGAAGGTTGTAACTAACCCCAAAAACTTTTGTCGTCGCGGCAACATGTTAATAACACATACAAATTAGTAATACAAAATAAGTAAACTTACCTCAAACAAAATATGATAATAACACATACATGAACTTACAACAATGTAGACAAGAGGAGAACCGAATAGGATTTCCAAAGTTAGGATTGGATAGGATAGCAGCGCTTCGAGATAAATGGGGTTTCTTTTATCTTCAATCATGTCATGCTATTATTTAAGCTAGAATTCATTATAGTGAATGGTCGATATCTCGTTGGAATCAAGTTGAAATATCTTGTCTTTCCGTTTGATCTTATCCTTTGAGCTCTTTATTTATTAATGCCTATGGAACTTTTGTGCTTGGAATGAATAATTATAATGGTATCTCAAACTGGAGAGCCGACAGCCATCGGTTATCTCCCTCCATTATGCTTGGAAAAAAATTTGTTGAGGCTAGGTCCTATTAGATATTGTTGAAGCCAGTTGGTTGTTTAGACATAAATCTGTAGAGGTCGGGTCATTTTTTACATTGTTGAAGCCAGTTGGTTGTCACATTACACATTTGTATTGGTTTCCACTTCGTTGAATCTATGGAATTCATCTTATCATTGTTATCTTATTGACTATCTTGTTGGGGCTTTGTTTCATTATGCCTTGCAATTTATAGTACGCTTGCTTATATTATCCTTTCATGCTCAGAATGATAGTATGAATTGATGAATAACCTTGTTCATGTCAGTTATTGCACATTAGGTATTACTTGGATGATTGAAGGTAAAGCATGTTTTTGCCTTACTGGGCCCGTTGAAATATTGCTCACCTCACTACTTTCCTCCTTCAGGTACCTCAACTGCTACTCAGGACAAAGGAAAGAGAAAAGTCGTAGCGTAAGAGCTCTTTTCCTTTTTGCAAGGTTGTTCTATTTAGTTATTGAACTTTTGTAAGACTTTCTACTTTATTTCCGCACCAAATAGACTTAGATGACTTTCATTTCGCACTATTTATATGTCTCAGTAGTTTATTTGTAGAAGTATTTCCATGGGTTAAGACTTACTAAATCATCGCCCAACTTACTGGGTTATCTCAAGGGGTTTGGCAATGATTTTGGTCGGCCGGCCCTAGTTATAGAAATGGGGTCGTTACATGTACCTGCTGTGTTGCACGTAACAACCTACAAGAACCAAAACAAACAAAAATTAGTCGAGAACTTACGGCAGAAATAGAAATTCGACGAAGATTAGGGAGTGTTGGAAGAACATGTCTAACACTACAACATGAGTGTCGACCTAATATTGTCGAGAGGTAACTACCAATTACGGCTTATGTATGTCGTAACTATAGGTCACAGTGTCAGTTGGAGTAAACCAATACGTACCCATATCTATAAGAGTTGTTGGGCCGAGACTTATTGTACATGTCTCGACCCTGTTACTCTGCAGATCACGCGAACAGCAACCTAAAATAGAGGTTATTCCTTGATGAAAAACCTAATAAAAAATCATAAAATACCTTTTCATTGTCAGGGAGGCTTCGTTTTGATGATCTTTCGACATTTTCGTATCAAGAATGTCGAAATCAGCAACAACTCGAAAGCCCTAAAAACCAAAAAAATAGCCAGCAATAACAGCAATCAAAATTATGCCTAAAAAACTCGAAATCACCTACCAAACGAGCGGAAACAATGAGATAACAAACTTACCAAGTCGATTCCGTATGGATTCATGCATTTTTGCTTCGCCAGAGTCAAGTGTGTAAATGTTAGGTAGGGGTTTTTCGAAAGTGAGAATGGTGAAGGAGAAGAGATGGTGGAGCTTAGTGAAGAAAAAACCCTTTTATATGAAAGGTAACTTGTCATTTCCTCTATGGGTAGAATTGCAACTCCTCAAAAAAATTAAAACGGGGTCCTCTAAGTAATAAATGAGGTATGTTTAGCCGTTCCTTTTTTCACACATTACTCATAATTAATGAAGTCATTTATGAGAGAGTAATTTAGTCTTGTTATAAATTTTTAATCATGAATTAATCATTATCTTAATTCTTACGCGTAAGCAAAAATGTGACAAATACTATGAGTCGGATGGAGTATATATATATATATATATATATACCCTCATAATTAGTAGCCTCATTATATTAGAATGATATACTATGGGTGAAAATTTCTCATTATATTAGAATAATAGCACTTTCAATAACAAGGGATGGTGGGATGACATAGCTCCATACAAACTCATTAATGGTCAACTCTTTAATTTTTCAATTGATTTGAAGAGATTTATTATTATTTAAAAAAAATTACTTTGTTCATTGAATTGAGTGTTGACATTGTGTTATTTAATATGGTAGCCAAAGTTCGTTGTGTTGTCACTTATATGTACATAATGTTGATGGTTGAGTCTTGACTTGCCATAGTGTGTGCTAAGGTAATAAGTTGGTTTAATGGTTTCATATAAGAAAAAAGTATCTCCAATCATATATAATAATTAAGGACGCTAATATTCTAACATTCATGGATGCATACATTTGGTACATTGCTAACGTAGAAAGAGAATAGGTCCTACAAACAAAAAGTTTTACTGCCATCATCGAGCGCGCCTACTGCCATCTGCCAACGCCCTCACCACTGCCCCACCGCTGCCACTCTCACTATCTTCGCCTTGACATCCCATCAACCACAGCCACCCCCGTCGTCGTCCACCATGACCCATCTTGGCCGCCTTTGCCACAACCCCCTCGACCCTCTCCAACCCTACAAATGCCCCCATACCACCATCGCCAAACTCCATCTCTCAGTCACTCTCAACTCTCTCATCTCTCACCACCACTAAGAAAACATTATCATTATCAAAGGCAGCGAGATAGGCAACAGAGCATAGCCCCGAATTTTAAGATTTTCGGTCTGACCTTTTACTTTCCAAATTACATCTGCAACCCCTTAATTTCCAACCCCATCACACCATCCAACTTTTCCAACACCTGAAACACGCCTTCACACCAAATTGATCCAAAACCACCCTCTTCTACCCCCACCACCATTATTTTTCCTATTCCCTTTCTACATTTCTCAGCACTATCATTATCCCTCATGGAATCCCCCAAACTCCCTGACAAATTCTTCAGCTGATGCCACTTGTAAGAGATTCGAATCGTGCGTAAAAGTGAGAGAAAGACGATGGAATGAAAAAGGTGAGGACTGGGGACAGTAGGGTAGGGGACACGAGGTAGACGATAGTGGGAAGGGTGGAAGTGGTAAGAGTGGCAGCAATGGCTTACTCAGGCGGTGGAGGATGGAGAGCGATAATCGAACTCGGTGATGACCGTGGATGGTGACTATTGAGGAAAATGAGGGCAAAATCGGTGAAGTTTCATATTTGTAGGACTCATTCACTTTACACATCAGCAGTGTAGCGAATGTCTGTCCTTCTGAATGTAAGAAAATCATTTTCCAATAATTAAGGGGTGTGGTGCATGCAGTGGCAAAAAATATAGCACTAAAACTCTAATTGAGGCAAATAGCAAGGAACATTTCTTATTGGTAGTTACATTACATTTGTAACGACCTGTTACCTTAAGTGTAACATCTTCTAACTCAATTATGGCAATTTTCAGCCTGAGACCCTAATTAAACTTCGGTACACCAGTCGGATTTAAATAGAGTAACAATGACAACCGTCATTCCCACCTGATAATCACAATACAGTGTATCGTATATTGAATAAATATTTGAAAACGCGGCGAAACTAAAAATTTTTCGATAATACAAACGATATACTAAAACAGATATAAACCTCAGTATTTTAGGCAGGGGAGACGGCTCCCCAGTCGTTTCCCTCCTCGGACAATCGAGCTTCCAACTCATCTTTCTCCATTACAACCACCACCACAACAACAACATCATGCCATCAACAAAAACGACAACCAAACAAAACAACTAGGGATATAAATGGGGATGGTAGGGGATGGGGATACCATCTCCATCCCCATCCCCGATTAAGAATTCATCCCCTCATCCCCATACCCATCCCCACGCGGGGATAAAATTTCATCTCCATCCCCAACCCCACCTAATCCCCGCGACGATGAGGAATCCCCATGGGAAAAAGTATTTACCCACTTCATTCCCCATTGAAGATCCCCGCAGGATTGTTGCGGGGATTTCACAAAGAATCACAGCGAGAAAATATTTTTTTCCACTTAATTTTTTTCAAAAAGATTTATAAAAAGTATGGTACACATACATAGGATCGCAATTGTTGAAAAGTCCAACCAAGTAAAGTATAACATATAAATATAGTTGCAAATAACTCAAAACAAAACATATAATTAACCAAACAAGTTAAAATTATAAATCACAATAGATTTTGTTTATCGCTAGTGTTAAAATTGATATATACAATATATATTGATGTATTTGATATATATGGGGATCCCAAATTGGGATACCCGCAGAGATCCCCATGGGTAATCCCCATGAGGATCCCCAATAGGGATACCCACGGGGATCCCCACGGATATTACTAATGGGGATTCCCCACGGGGATCCCCGGGAATATATTTTTCTCCCCATCCCCACACTCACACCCGCGTAGGTATGAAATTTCATCCCCATCCCCACTTCCATCACCATTTAAATTCCCCATCCCCGTTGTAGGGAATCCTCATCCCCTTTGGGGATTTCCCTTCCCGCTTGCATCCTTAAACACAACAACAATCAACGCACAACAACACTTATGGCGGCCAAAAATTCCAGGCTACCTTGCTACCCGTCACGTCGCATCCCACGTCACCAAGCCTTGCCACATCATGGCCCACTTATCCTTGACGTTTTTCGACCTACCTGGCTACTTACACTTTTCCATTTAATCCTTACTTAGCTAATTAATTTCCATATAATTATTATTGATTTCATTAGCCCGTTAATCAATTTATCAAGTTATAATGAAATTTTATAGCGAAAGTCTTAATTTAAGTAAGTTATACAGTATTCAACAATCCTAAGTAGTGAAAAACCCGGCAAAAGATATCATGTATATATTAAGACGAGTTAAGTAAAACAAAAGTTCCATATACATGTAATCGTGTTCTATGGTCCCCAAAACCTAACAAAAGTAAAATAAATACATACTGATATCACACACGAGCTGGCTCCACAATCTCAGAGGTAGTCACCCAGTACCTCTTTGCCCTTACCCTTGCTCGTCGAAGGATCTGCATTCAGTCACCCAACAAATACAGTGACGAGTCCAGTGAGTAAAATCCCAAGAGAGGTCCACACAATATTCATGAAATAAAACTGATAAATTGCGAGACATGCGAATATAACACCTGGCAACGGTATGTCATATTCCCATGAATGCAAGCAGCACACGACGAGCAAAAGCAGTAGCGTGAAATAAATAAACAGCATATACCAATTAAACCAGTTCAGAAATAAAGCATTAACCAGTAAACATCAGTATAATTACAAGAAAACCCTGACCCACACCAGCCAGTATTCGATAAATCGAATAGGAACCACGTACATACTTACAGGCTTACAGTGGCTAAACCACAACTTCGGTAAATGGCATGGTCTCTTCCCGACGCTGTTACACATCAGGACCACCCTAATCTCTCCCGACAGTCGTAGATATATTCTACTGCCATCGACACGAGCACTATCACAAGTAACGCGTGCATGCGACTTAGCCACAACTAATATATATGCATATTGAAATAGGAGTGAAAACCCCATGTGTGCCCACTAGCATTCACACATGAAAAATAAAATCGATAAACCAAATCATGAATTTTGTGAGGCATTCCAATGGGTTTAAGCACCTCAACACGCGCTCTGACTCCTCCGGACACCCGAATCCGACCCGACAAGCTCCCCAATACCTGAGCTATAGTCCCCTAAGTCCCTGAAGTCAGTTAAGTGTGTTTATTGTATATTCAAATTGGTTGAATATGTTTCAAATTGATATTCCCAAATCAGCCCTAAAGACTAAATTAAGTCACAATTTCAGTCTTATGTTACAACGCATTTTTAGACATAAAATGGCCCAAATCTCGAAATACTCCACCAATACAAAGATTTTTGGTCCAAATCTCGAAATCCTCCACTAAGACGTTCAAGTGTGCATCCTCTATCAGAAATTCACACATGAACGGTGACTACAATTTGGAGTGCTAGCCTTAAGAGAGATAGAAAACTTCTCTCCCAAGATCCAGAGAACTTGAAATTTGCAAAAACAAAAATCTTATTTCGTTTTAGGGTTTCAACCTCTATTTAAATGTGTAGATACGCTCTCACTTAAAATCCTATTTGTAATACAACTATTGTATTTAGGCAGGTTAAACAAATTACACATACGCCCTTATTAATAAGTTATCATATAAAAAATTGTAAAGGTTTATGTCATGAATTTTATCATATAAAATTTATTACTCTGAGTCAATTGAAATTGCGCAAAGCTATTCTTTGTGTGCGACCCAATAGGTTCATGCAACGTTGGCAGTGAACCAAAAACTATTTGGGTACGCAAGTCATAAGCGGTCTCTAGCAAGGCATTATGACTACGTAAGTAGCGAGAATATCAAAATCGATACAACCTAATGAATAACATATATCATATCATTTTGTCATGCGATATCCTTTGATAGAACATAAGGCATGGAAAGTCACCCTTAATGTTCAATCGTACTAGTCTCGATCTTCAAGTAGATTGAAATCATCCAAATGACAATGATCATATCAATTCACTTAGACTTGGCCATTTAACAGTTTAACATATCAAAGGATCCACTGATATCTCTCTATACGAAAGGGACAAATTCTATCTTAATTACACACTTTTATATATTATTCACATGGTAACTAATAACAATCTTTATAATCGTCTGATTAAAGACAACGTTTAATTGTGTCAAATTATCATACTTCTAATATTAAAGTCTATGGTAATCTCAAGTCAAAGGATTAATGATATACCTATCATGAGTAACACCTATGACTTAATCCATGCGGTGTTCTCATAGCGGTCAGTCCAGTACCTTGTTCCCATAACAAGAACTCATTATCTCGATTAATATTCCTATACGCATGAGAATCACATGACCATCAATCAAGATTCACACTAGCCTTAATTCATTATAGTTCCCAGTATAATGATCGACTAGGGACATTTAGGATATTCAACAAATACATATGGGTTTTACTATAAGGTAAACATCCAATTACTTATAATAAAACAGCAAATGAAAGCCTCAATCATATTAACTAAAATTATAAGATAAAAAATGTTTGTAGATTGACCTAGGGCATATGCCCCAACATTGTATACCTCAATACGATATGGTATTTCCTATATAACCAATACAAAGAGATCCATGAGATCATCAAAATAATTCTTGCCTAAAATTCTTTCCTGAAATGGTTTTTTCATTTCAAAATCTAATGCGTTTAGCATAATTTCTCTAAATAGCCTAATTGGGATATTAACTCTTAATAGCCAAATCCTGACATATCAATTAGTTCCCATTAGACTTATTAATCATCACCCAATTAGTTTTATACTTATTTTAGTTCAATCATCACCCTCCGTCCGCTGATACTGCTGCGACGACCCTAATTGCGCACTATTGTGGTGTACTGGCATAACTCTCTACTGGAGCAGGCAATACTGGCACGATGCACGCTGGATGGGATGGTGGCGCCACAGATCCTACACTCGTGTCCTGGCATCTCTCGGCCTAAACGGTCGATGTCACTTCCTCCTCCTGTCACCACCTGCACTATAATCTGACTGCGCTGGTGTTGGTGCTGGAATGATCTCATAAGGGTATCTGATCAGGTATGTCTCTCTTCGGGTGTGTGCTTAGGTATGTCTCTCTGGCTAGGCTCCTCTCATATGCCTCTTGTAAATTCCCCGGCTCAGTAATTACTACGGTGCCTCCGACGTCCCTCAACAGACCCTCCATGAAATAGAGTGCATGGTCAGCGTCTCTACTAGCTATACCTCTAGCATACTCCAACAACTGTAAATATATGTTCATATACTACATCACCGACTCCAAAGTGTACTGTCGGATGCTCAGAAACTCGGCCCTCTTCAGTTTCAAGATTGAAGGTGGAAAATACTTCTAATAAAATCGCCTCTTAAACTCTGCCTAATCTTTGGGCTTACCCTGGGTAGCCACCATACTGCGACACCATACATTGGCCTCTCCAAACAACCCTGATGATATACTCGATCTCATGTGCTCCAAAGTGGCCAGGTTGTCATGTATCTTCTTATGGTTCTTCATAAAATTCTCTGTTGTATCGAGATTCGTACCATCATAGAACTCAGCTGGGTAGTGTCTCTGAAACTCACGAGTCTGTCTCACCTCGGCTGTGGCCCTAGTACTCGTCTTTGTGGGTGTAGTCAGCATAATCTCTGTCGTTTCAGGTGGTGTGGGTGATACTGACTCAGTCTGAACCGTTATTATCTCAGATATGATGGATGGTGTTGGTATAATGAGAGCCACTAGAGTAGCCTATGTGGTAGGCGCACTCCCCTCCTGAACACAGGGCACTGTCAATGAAGACGATTATGGTGTAGCTGTGATTTCCACTATCATTACTCGACCTAGGATGATCTGCCATTGTGATCTATAATAGTAAGCGAGTCTCTGATCAGCGTATAGTTATCAATAGAGTATAGTACAATACAACTATTATCATATATAGGATTAAAATTCTAATTTCCCCAACTCTCCTCACTTCCCAACTAAGACTCTAAGTCAGGATCATAAGGTTCCACTCTAAATTCCAATCGTGTCCTAACTCTATTCTTAATATATGTCTTATATTAGTTGTGGTTTAATCAAGAGGTAAACTAACACCTTAGGCTCTGATACAAAATATGACGACCCCAGTTCCCTACAAATTGGGCCTCGCCCAGCCTAGACCCACGTAGACCCCCGAGTCAACTTCCACGAAGTCAACACAGGTCTAGTCAGCCTTCCAATCCATCAAGATAAGTTAATTCATTATTTTTAGTTAATTTTTTAGTATTTTTCAAGTTTTACAAATTAGCGGAAGCAATTAATAAGTTAAATAACTCAACAGTAAAGTAAAAGAGTAAGACAGCCTAAATGTGGAACCCTGTAAAAATATTTAATCATGTATATCTTGTATCAAGTATAATGGACAAGCAAAATGATATACAAGTCATATGTATCTCTCAACCCAAACAAGTAACCCAAGTATGATAAAAACAACATATATAAGTAATACAAAAAGTTAAAAACCTACAAAAACGAGTAAGGGAGGGTCGCTCCGATATCCTTAAGGTAGGTCACCAAGTATAGGCGCCTTGCCCTTACTCGGCTACGAATCTGCACTCGATCAAACACAAGAATGTCGAGTCCAGTAAGTAAATGTAGTAAGATCTAAACAGTAATTCAAAATAAATAAAACAGTCTAAAAGTCATCCGGAAAGAAAGTACAATGAGAAATGAGTGTCAAAAGAAATAATAGGAGGTGCCCAAGTAGTCCAAGACCACCGAGTGTGGGTGCCACAGGGTCAGGGTCATAGAGTCGCGGCAACACCAAGGAGACTCGGGTCCTAAGATGCAACGACGCATAATGTACCTAGACCATCGCGAATGAGGGATATCAATGGTGCCCTAAATAAAACGCATCTTATTCTGACCAAACAATCCAAGTAACTCGAGGTTATGGCCCCGGTTGCAAACCGGCGACCACTCCATCAGAGACACTCTAATGAATCACTTGGCCCTCGAACACTCATACAAAGGTGGGAATCCAAAGAAATGGACACATTGCAATATCAATAAAATGTAAGCTCAAATGAACTACTGTTCATTTCCTAGCTGGTTTTACTTACCTCGGATCGATACAAAAATACATTCTCGCGGCTCTCACACGTCTTCAAGCCAATCCTTGATACCCGACACTAGTCAACTAGGTCCCTGATATCAATTTAAGTAGTCTAGGCATGTTAGATATTACTAAGTTTGGTTCATTTATTGTTTTAAACATGCTCTCGTTGATATCAATTGGACTTTGAGCAAACTAGAAGCTTAATCAAAGTAGTCTCAAACTGATTGATTAAACTCAAAAACTTAGAGCGTGCTTAATACTACTGAGCAAACTCGAAACTACTTTTAGCAAGCTTAACTCTTATCATTGTCTTGCTATTATTAAGCATGCTCAAAAAATTACTTGAGCAAGTTCAAGTTGCATAACCGGACTTAGTCTTGGCTCTACCTTACAAATTCGCCCAAAACTTCATTAAAGCCCAGAAAAGTCTACAGAATTGACCTAAATACATCCATAACAATCCCAACATGCTTAAACCATCATTTCCTCATATTGCACATAAAAGGCTTAAACCCAAGCAATGAATATTAAATTTCCATTCAATGGTGTTACTATTCATCTTCTTCCTCACCCAACTACTAACTCCAAACACAACATAAATCTCAATCCCAACAAAATGTTCCTACCATTCAAGTCCATTTTCTAATAAAATCATCAACATATCAGCAACTTTTAGTTCTAACTATGAAATCCGAGTAAACAAGGGTTGATCGTATCCCCTTCAAGTCCAAACAATTAAGAAATAGCAAACGAAGAAGGATTAAGTCAAATATGTAAAGATTTGGATAAGAACATACCTAAGGCTTTGACGGGGTTGTCTTCTGAGCTATCTCTTAACCAACCTCTATGAGGTCCACCAACTCGGATGCATGCTTCCTAGTATTGACTTCTCTTTGATCTTGAGGAACTCCAAAGATTTTCACACCAAACCATCGATTCTCACTTTCCACCTCTCTTTCCCTTTCTTGCCTCCCGTTCTGTCTATTTCTCTTGTTGTTCAAGTGGGAACCAAAAAGAAGTGACAACAAATAGGAAACTTAGGGCTTAAGTTTCTACTGTGTAGTCCATAAAGTTCCAACACACCCCACCCTAATATGTGGCCAGAAAATTGTCCATACTTTGTGACTTAGGAAAAAATCAATAAGGAGATTAAGTAAATTACATTAATTAATTGGTGAGATAACTTAGGCTTAATTTTTCAACATTCTTACTTTGGATACATAGTCTAATTAGGTATATTCCATACTTAATAAATAATGAGACTTTATAACCTTAGACTATTGATTAATAAGTAGACTCTGCATTAGCCTAAATTTCCTTAATAGATGTATCTACCCATGTACCCGCGAGTCGAACGCATCTCGAAGCGAGACTCACTCGTAATGATCACCAGCAAAAATAATTAAAATTTCGCAAATATTGATATGGATAGGTAATACACACATCACAAAAAAAACAAAATACCTCGGTGTCGACTCCCGATGGTTGACCGAGTGTGCCACATCACAACAGGTCCAGGTCACAGTCTTGAAATGCCACATGGCACGGGTTAAAATTTTAGGATCGTTACGTTGAGTTACTTTGTTGTAAATACATTGAGTTACTTTGTTGTAAATGAACAGGATTGGGAGGTTTTATAATTGAGTTTTGGGTTTCGATATGCTCTGTATTTATGTATATCGTCTTAATTATCAAAAAAGTTTTAGTTTTTTGCTGCATATATTTTAAATTCTTAATTCGATATCGATATAAGGTTGAGTTTATTAGGTACGGAATGAGAGGTTGTTGGCTCTATTTAAGTCTGGCTGGGTTGTTGGGGCTTAATTGAGGTTTCGGGCTGAGTATTGCCCTAATCGGGATAGGGGATGCTACAATATTCTCTTGGTTTTTTTGAGTTATGAGGTTGAGGCGTCAGATTAACTCCCACTAAATTAGTCAAACCAAAGTAAGGAGGGACACAAAAAAGTTCGAACACTCATAGTTATAAAAAAAATAAAACAGGAATAAAAAAATATAATAATTATTATTATTATTATTAATTGACACACAACTACACATAAGGACCACACATAAAATATTATAAATATTGAAAAAGAATTTTAAGAAGTACCGTTCGAACCTCAAACTTCAACATCAATTGTTACAACTTATACAACTAAGCTAACTTCTACTTTATATGCATTTTCAAATATAGAAAATTCTATAATGGAGCCCAAATATATACTCATGCTATGGGAACCCCTCAAATGTGTTGTTCATTAAATGTTTCATGCATTAAATGTTTTGTGCATTTATGACTCATAGATTAATGTGTTGGATTAGAATCCAATGGTTGCAAATGTGGTTCCCATGGAATGGGTATTTTGTGGTTCTCATAGTAATAGTTACCCTTCATATATTTATTAAATATATTTATTAGTTTTTTTTGAAGTAATTTATGTACATGTTAAAAAAGTATAAAAACTAAGTAAAGAATTCCTAGCTAGCTTGGGCGGGCTTCGGTGGGACTGGGCAAGGGCCTGAGCCCGTCCAATGAACAAGCCTAAGTGTGACGACTCTCACCTGACCTAGAGTCGGGTCGCCCTACCCAGACTACAGGGTCGCACTGCCCAGATCGCCACACAATCCCGATACCTAAACTGGACCCGAGCAAACGATCTCGTCCGCCAAAAACTTGCGAAATAACATACTAACAATATGGAATAATAAATGTGGAAGTAAAAACGAAACTAAAATTCCATAAATCGTTTAATCCATAAGATAGGTGTTTAAAAGTCTAAATAGGTCCAATCATTCCAAAAAGCTCCCAAAGATCAAAAAGCTTTCAAAACCACCTTTAAGTTTCCAAATAGTTCAAACTAGATAAGAAGGGTGTTAGGGCATGTGCCCTAGGCCAATCTACAAACATTGTTTATCTTATAATTTTAGTTAATAAAATAGAGGTTTTATTTGATGTTTTATTATAAGTGATTGCATGTTTACCTTATAGTAAGATCCATGGGTATTTGTTGAAATATCCTAAATGTCCCTAGTTGGTCATTATACTAGGAATTATAATGAATTAAGACTAGTGTGAATCTGGATTGATGGTCATGTGATGATCATGTGTATAGGGATACGAATCATGATCATGAGTACTTATTAAGGAATAAGGTACTGGACCGACCAGCTATGAGAACACCACATGGATTAAGTCATAAGTGTTACTCATGATAGGTATATCATTTAGTCATTCGACTTGAGATTACCATAAACTTCAATATTATGAGCATGATAATTTGGCACAATCAAATATGTGTAGGTGTGTAATCAAGATATATTTTGTTACTCTCGTATAGAGAGAGATATCAGTGGATCCCTCAATAAGATAGACTGATAATGGCCAAGTCCATGTGAATTGATATGATCAATGTCACTTGGATTTTTTTCAGTTTACCTAAAGATCGAGACTAGTACGATTGAACATTAAGGGTGACTTTCCATGCCTTATGTTTAATCAAAGGATATCGCACGACAAAAGGATATGATATATGTTATTAATTAGGTTGTATCGATGTTAATATTCATGCTAGTTGAGTAGTCATAATGCCTTGCTAGAGACTGCTTATGACTAGTGTACCAAAATGGTTTTTTGTTCAGTGTCAACGTCGCATGAACCTATTGGGTCGCACACAAAGAATGGCTTTGTACAATTTCAATTGGTCAAGAGTAATGAGTTTTATATGATAAAATTCATGACATAAAAGGCCTTACGATTTGTTATATGATAATTTATTAATAGGGGCGTATATGAAATTTGCTTAAATTGTCTAAATACAATAGTTGTATTACGAATAGGGTTTTAAGTGAGAGCTTATCTACACATATAAATAAATGGTGAAACCCTAAAAACAAAATAAGATTTTCGTTTTATAATTTTTGAGTTATCTGGATTTAGGGGGAGAAAGAAAAATCATTTTCAATCTCTCTTAGGGCTAGCACTCCAAATTGTGGCCATCGTTCGTGTGTGGATTTTTTATAGAGGACGCGCACTTGAATGTCTTGGAAATCGAACAATCAAAAAAGGAAATCACGAAATAAGGTATGATTTACTTTCGTAGATTTAGTTTAATGGAACTTATTTTCGATCCTGTTGGGATTTTTCAAATTTTATTTTGAATTTTTTGTTGCGTATAACCCCAAAACCCCAATAGTGGTATCAGAGCATCAGGCACGGTTCTATTAAATGTTTGCATGTTTTCTCTGATGTATATATGATATATGTGTGTGAAAACATAATCTTAATTAATGTATATATGATATACATATAGGTTTTGTGATAATTGTATCCATGTATATTGATACATCGTTTGATATGATTCAATGATAGTATTCATGTTTAGAATATTTCAATTAACATATATTTTTATATTGAACAATGTGAATTTTGTATGTTCATGGTAGACTTCATGTTTATGTTAATATGATCTGATCTTGAACACATATTTCGTTTTGTTCAATAATTAAGTATGTCTCCATGATAGAGATCATGATTGGTTTAATATGATTAATTTAATATGATTCTGATGTTGAATGCAGGATTAATATCTCAAAATTGATTTTGATCATCTATCTCATTTTAGTAATCCGTTAGTATATCCCTACAAGATAGGAAATAGACTTATAATTGGATTAGAATTACAAATCTTATAAGATAGGTGAGATATAAAACAAATCCTAATTGGATAATGATTCAAAGTATCTCAAATTCTAATTAGATTAGGATAAGATATTAAGTTAATGGTGGGCCCGAGATTATTAAAAATGTTTTAATTAATATTTCCAGAATTAAAATAAGGGGCAGTTTTGGTTGATTGAATTGACTAAAATTATGAGAAATTTTAGGGGATTTTCAATTTTCAGAATTGAAATTTGTTGTCAAAAAAACGGGGGTGATGCCCCTTGTACCCTCGTCCACCGACCGTTGACCGGCCAGCGGACCGTCGTTAACTGTTCGTAGCGTCCTAAAAATTCATACAATAGTCTATATTAGTATAATTTCCTAACCTTTTAGTGATTATTCATGCATTGTAATATATGATATTTATCTTATTTAATTATGATCACTAAAACAAAAAAAAATCTCACTTTCAAATTTTAAGTCAGTGTCATCCATTCTCAAACACTTGTCAAGGCTTCAATCACATAATATGGGTATGCCTCCGCAGAGTGTATTGTGTTATCTTGGTGAGGCAAGTTGAGTAACAATTACTCTATTGTTTGAAATGGTTAGCCTTGATAAAACTATCAAAACGATTTTGGGCTTTAGGCACTATATGAGATAAAACATGCTAAGACATAAGATGTCATAATCTCAAAAATCACTAAAAGTTACATATGATGTAATTGGTAATTGGTACCTACCTAAATAACCTAATTCGAAGTGTCATGCCTTAGCTATCTTGGAATTAGGTGAAACATGAATTTTAGTCCCTTAAATTAACATAGCATTTTTAAGGAAGGTTGTTAATTTAGTGGAAGTTTATTCATCTATACTAAAATGAACTTTTGCATAATCTTTGTTGTAGATCTATGGCCTCTTCAAATCACACTAATCCCTTATCACTGCGATCCATTCTTGAGAAGGATAAGTTTTCTGGGACAAACTTTCTTGACTAGTTTAGAAACTTGAGAATTGTTCTTAAGCATGAACGCAAGTTGTATGTCTTCGGTGATCCTATTCCTGAGGAACCACCAGCCAATGCTTTAAGAGCCGTGAAGGATGCACATACTAAGCATGTCAACAACTCAACTTATGTTGCATGCATTATATTGGCAACCATGGTTCCTGAACTTCAGAAGGACATGGAATACATGGAAGCTTACGACATGGCTACGACGTTGAAGGAAATGTTCCAACAGCAGGCTAGGCAAGAAAGGTTCGAGATAGTCAAGAACCTTCATTCTTAGAAAATGGCTGAGGGGTGTGTTAGTTAGTCCTTATGTTCTAAAAATGAAGGGCTATATTGACTATCTTGACATACTTGGATTTCCCAAAAGCCAAAAGTTGGCTACGAATTTGATCCTGAATTCATTGCCTGATAGTTATTCATAATTTGTGATGAACTATAACGTGAATAACATGGAGAAGTCTATCTCAGAGTTGCATTTGATGCTTAAAACTGCTTAGCAGAATGTCAAGAAACTCATTGCTAGTGTGTTGATGGTTCAGAAAGGAAATGTTTTGAAGAAAAAGGGCAAAGGCAAAGCTAAAGTTACCAAGGCAGTTGTGACTGTCACAAAGCCTATGGAACAAGTCAAGCCCCATGCTCCTTCCACTTCACATTCTCAAAAGGAAAAGGAAAGAGAAGGAAATTGTCATTTCTGCCATACACCTGGACATTGGTCCAGAAGTTGCAACCTTTACCTTGAAAATCTAAAGAAAAAGAAGAGTAGTGCAACTACTGCTTCAGGTATTTACGTTATTGAAGTTTACTTGTCTACTAGTGATTCCTGGTATTAGATACCGGATGTGGATCTCACATTTGTATTAATGTGCAGGGTCTCACCAAAAGTAGAAAGCTAAAGAAAGGAGAAGTCATCCTACGAGTTGGAAATGGAGCAAAGGTTGTTGCGTTAGCTGTAGATGCTATGAGTTAATTTTACCTAGTGGACTTTTTTTAGTTTTAAATAATTGTTATTATGTCCCTGCCTTGAGCAGAAACATCATTTCAGTTTCATGTTTAGATTTGGATGGTTTTAATTTCATTATTACGAATAGTAAATGCTCCATTTCTCGTAAAGACATTTTCTATGCGAATACTGATTTGTGTGATGGTATTTATATTCTAAACATGAAAAGGTCCATAGATACTCTCATTCTTAACGTAAATACAAAAAGATTCAAGTCAAATGATTTGAATCAAACCTACCTTTGGCATTGTCGCCTTGGCCACATTAATGAGAAACGCATTTCTAAACTCCATAAAGATGGACTTTTATATTCATTTGATTTTGAATCATATGAAACAAGTGTATCTTGTTTACTAGGCAAGATGACAAAGAGTCCCTTTACTGGACACAGTGAAAGGGCAAGTGATTTATTGAGTCTAATACATACTGATGTATGTGGTCCTATAAACATAATGGCTAGAGGTGGTTATCAGTACTTCATTACATTCAATGATGATTTCAATAGATGTGGTTACGTGTATCTCATGAAACATAAAGGTACATCTTTTGAGATGTTTTGAACATTTCAGAATAAAGTGCAAAATCAACTTGGTAAAACTATTAAAGCACTTCGATCAGATCGAGGTGGTGATTATTTGAGCCAAGAGTTTGATGATCATCTTAAAAACTGTGGGATTGTCTCACAGTTAACTCCCCCAACAACTCCACAATGGAATGGTGTTTCTGAGAGGAGAAATCGGACTTTATTGGATATGGCTCAATCTATGATGAGTCATGCTAATCTTCCTTTTTTAGGGTTATGCCTTAGAAACTGTTGCATTTACACTAAATCGTGTTCCTTATAAAGCGGTTGATAAAACACCACATGAGATGTGGTTTGGGAAAAGTCCAAGTTTGTTTTTCCTTAAGATTTGGGGCAGTTAGGTTTTTGTACGATGACAAATCTCAGAAAAATTATCAGTCAAATCTACCAAGTGTGTATTCGTTTGTTATCCTAAAGAAACTAGAGGATACTACTTTTATAATCCGGCTGAGAACAAAGTGTTTGTTGCTCAGAATGGTGTCTTTATGGAAAAGAGTTTATTTCAAATGACAACAATGGGAATAAAATAAGTCTTGAAGAAATTCAAGAACCACAAATAAACACTCAACCGCCAGTACGAGATCAACTAAGTAATGAACTAATTGATCCTCCACAGGTATCACATGGCCCTCGTTGGTTTGATAGGGTAAGACATCAGCTTGAGAGATTTAGATTTCTTATTACTGCTAGTAGTGAGGTGTTGTTATGGATCAAAATGAATCTACTACTTATCAGGAGGTTGTTTCGAGCCCTGAGGCAGATAAATGGCTTAGTGCCATGGATTTTGAGATGCAATCCATGTATGATAACCAAGTTTGGAACCTGGTTGATTTACCTGAAGGTGGTAAGACCATTGGATGTAAATGGGTTTTCAAGAATAAAACTGACATGGATGGAAATGTGCATACTTATAAAGCACAGCGAGTAGCAAAAGGTTTCAGATAGACTCAAGGTGTTTGTAATGGCCCATTTTTATTAATGTCGTTAATTATCTCGTAAGTGTAGACATGGACGCCAACTTAGATCCACGTGGACGCCGCGGGTAGGCTAGGACACACTTCGACATAAATACACTAGTTTATTGTGTGTTGAATGCTTATTTGTGATGCACTTTATTAAATTAATTGTTAAATACATCGCATGGGTGTAGGTTGAATAGCAGTATGGTGCGAGGTTGTGTGACGGGTAGTTGTCTCGAAGTGCATGCTAACGCGAGTATCGAGAGGCGAGATACGGGTACACTAGAGAAAACTTAATAAACTTACATAAATATGTATAAGTTATCAAATTGACTTAATTAATGTAACCACATGCTAATTAAATAAACTTGAACAATAAGATATGGCGCGCCTCAAAATGCGTGTCAAGACGCGGGACACCGGATACTAGGTAACCGAAGGTTAGTGGGACCAAGAGTTGCTTAAAATTGATAAATAAAACACTAACCATATGATTGTATACGCTTAATGTAATGTGACATTAATAGAATAAATGAAAGCCTATAGTTTACATTAAATAAAAGGGGCCATGAGATGGACATCTAGATTAACATAGTGAGTGGTACTAGATGATGAGTGTGTTATTGGAGTCACCAGGAGGTATAGGACAACATGCTTGTGAACCACAAGATATGCCTTGGGATACGTACGCACAATTGATTCCTACAAACATATAAATAGAGGACTTAGTGGAGTGTTTGATCACAACACTCACAAATTCATGCAAAACCAGTGACATTCAGAGGAAGAAGAATGACTTCCAACTAGGAATTCAACACTATAGAGACCAAACCAAGTGATCTAATCTAGGTAATCATCTTCTCCACCTTCTAAGCTTGCAAATGAACCCAATTTTGATATGCTTGGTGGAACTTCAAAATCCATGATGCATGCTCTGAATTGTGATGAAAAGTTTATCAATTTAATGATATTAGATCGTATATAAGGGGAATTTATCACTGGTTTAGATAGATTTGATGAATTTGATTGTTAACGGGGTTATGGTGAATGCATGAATTTGAAGAATTTGGGTTAAGTGAATGATCTGGAGTGTTCAAATTGATGTGTTGAAGTTATTTTGATGACGAGAGGGTGTAAAACCAGTTAGAGTAACTAATTGAGAGAGCTATGAAAGAATTCTCGAATTGAGAATTTTGTCCCATAAGGCAATTAGCGCGCTAATCGTCCTAGGTGTGGAACTGTTCTTCGAAACGAAGAACACTAGCGTGCTAGTTAAATTTCCTAGCGCGCTAGGTACACCCCCTTAGCGCGCTAACTCAATCTAGCAAGCTAGGTAGACCATATTAGCGTGCTAATGACAGATGAATATGGATTATAAAGAGCTGTTTTTGGGATTTTTCAATGAATACATATCTAAAACTTTGTAAACAACCTAAAATTGTAAAACTGGACTTCATGGATTTAGTGGACCGAGGCTCGGTGTCGAGGAGCTTGTCGGGTTGGGTACATGAGTCCGGGGAGGTCGGAGAGGGGTGTGAGGTTTGTAAAACCCAATTGAAAGACTCTGAGTATTTATTATGCTTACATTTCATTTCTATCACTCCTTATTGCTCATTATTCTATTCAGTTACTTGGACGTGGGTTGAGGTTACTCCCCCTTATTTCCTAGTTGTGTGTTCATGATGCACTGGAATGTAGCACGAGTGACCCGGCCCTAAGTGAATGGCGACCTGAGCTTACCCTTGGTGCACGTGTCGGTGACTCGGCGAGATTGGCTAGCTCGACGAGGGACCAAGTGTTGGGCCAGTTGGACGCGACCACTGGTGGGAACTTGGTGACCCGAAGTACAGTTTAGTCCATTTAAAGCGAGCACACATACATTTGCTAGCTTGTTTGTTGTTTATTCATGCGATGAGCCATTTACAGTTGTCTATTTTATATTATGCATGTTTACTTGACAGCATTCTTTGTATTTCCTTTACTTTATTATATGAATGCTCAGAGGAGTTCCTTGGGATTTTACTTACTGTACTCGTCATCTGTCTTTTGTGATGATTGAGTGCAAATCCTAGTACAAGTAGGGGCAAGGGGATCCTAGGCGATTACATCTGATTGCCCACTGTCGAAGACCTACTTGTACGTGTTTATGTTTATTTTTGATATTTTGTATATTTTGGGTATTGGGAGACTTGAGATGACATAGTACATGTATATATATACCCTATTTGTGGTGATGTCGCTTATATACAGAGTACTTTCTAGGGTTTTCCACAGTAGGATTTGCCTTTGAACAATGTTATCATGTTAAATTACCTTGTTCAAATTGTATTTATTAAGACTTCCGCTGAATATGTTCACTTGTAAGATAGGACCCACTAGTATGGTTAGGATCTCAAGAAATTGCCAACTAAGTAACAATTGAAACAGTTAGATTTCCATAGAGAATGGATAAAAAATGTAAGGATAATTTACTGATTATCAGATAATACGCACATGGACACAATTTATGAGACATAAATAGGACGGGCAGGAGCTGGACATGTGTAGTTGTGCCAGCTGGCAAGGAGTACACGTCACCCCTGGGCGGCAAGGGTCGCCACAGTGTTGATCATGATGAAACTTTTTCTCCTGTAGCCATGCTTAAATCCATTAGAATTCTAATTGTCATTGCCGCATATTATGACTATGAGATATGGCAAATGGATGTCAAAATAGCTTTTATAAATGGAAAGTTACTTGAGGACGTGTATATGATACAACCTAAAGGGCTTGTTCATCCTGAGACTTCTAGGAAGGTGTGCAAGCTTCAAAGATCTATTTATGGATTAAAGCAAGCTTCTCGGAATTGGAATCTTCGTTTTGATGAAGCCATTAAGGAATTTGGTTTCATTAAAAATGAAGATAAGCCTTGTGTATACAAGAAGGTCAGTGGGAGCGTGGTTGTTTTCCTGGTGTTGTATGTTGATGATATATTTACTCATTGGAAATAACATCCCTACCTTGCAAAGTGTCAAGTCTTTGTTAGGGAAGTGTTTCTCAATTAAGGACTTAGGAGATGCAGCCTACATCCTTAGGATTAAGATCTATAGGGATATATATAAAAGGCTGATCGGTCTAAGTCGGAGTGCTTATATAGATAAGGTATTGAATAGGTTCAGTATGCAACTCTAAAAAGGGTCATTGTCAATGTCTCATGGTATAAATCTCGGAAAGACTCAATGTCCGAAAACTAATGATGAGCGAGAGCGCATGAATATGATTCCATATGCATCAACTATTGGATCTATCATGTATGCCATGTTATGCACTCAACCTAATGTATCATATGCTTTGAGCGCAACAAGCGGATATTAGTCCGATCCCGGTGAGAGTCACTGGATAGCGAAAAGAACATTCTTAAGTACTTGAGAATGACTAAATAAGTGTTCTTGGTCTATGGAAGTTTGGAAGACGAGCTTGTTGTAAGTGGTTACACAAATGCAAGTTTTCAAACTGATATAGATGACTTCAGATCGCAGTCTGGATATGTGTTTACTTTGAATGGAGGCGCAGTGAGCTGGAAAAGTCCGAAGCAAGAAACTACCGCAGATTCTACAACAGAAGCTGAATATATTGCAGCGTTCGGAGGCAGTTTGGATCAGAAAGTTCATCTCAGAACTTGGTGTGGTTCCGAGTATAGCTAACCCTATTTGCTTGTATTGTGATAACAACGGGGCGATAGCACAGGCCAAGGAACCAAGATCACACCACCGATCCAAACATATACTTAGAAGTTTTCATCTCATTCGAGAAATCATTGAGAGGGGAGAAGTGAATATTTGCAGAGTTCCTACAGAAGACAATGTTGCAGATCCTTTGACGAAGGCTCTTCCACAAGCGAAACATGATGGTCATGTTAGGTCATTAAGTATTAGATACATGAATGATTGGCCCGAGTGCAAGTGGGAGATGTTAGGGCATGTGCCCTAAGTCAATCTACAAAGATTTTCTATCTTATAATTTTAGTTAATAAAATAGAGGTTTTATTTGCTATTTTATTATAAGTGATTGCATGTTTACCTTATAGTAAGATCCATGGGTATTTGTTGAAATATCATAAATGTCCTCAGTCGATCATTATACTAGGAATTATAATGAATTAAGACTAGTGTGAATCTTGATTGATGGTTATGTGATGATCATGCGTATAGTGATGAGAATCAAGATCACGAGTACTTGTTAGGGAATAAGGTACTGGACTGACCCGCTATGACAACACCATATGGATTAAGTCATAAGTGTTACTCATTATATGTATATTATTTAGTCCTTCGACATGATATTACCATAGACTTCAATATTAGGAGCATGATAATTTGACACAATCAAATGTTGTCTTTAACCGGACTATTATAAAGATTGTGATTGGTTACCGTGTGAATAATATGTGAAGGTGTGTAATCAAGATAGAATTTGTCACTCTCGTATAGAGAGAGATATCAGTGGATCCTCGATAAGATAGACTGATAATGGCCAAGTCCATGTGAATTGATATGATCAATGTCACTTGGATGTTTTTCAGTTTACCTAAAGATCGAGACTAGTACGATTGAACATTAGGATGACTTTCCATGCCTTATGTTTAATCAAAGGATATCGCACGACAAAAGGATATGATATATGTTATTAATTAGGTTGTATCGATGTTGATATTCATGCAACTTAGGTAGTCATAATGCCTTGCTAGAGACCGCTTATGACTTAAGTACCAAATTGGTTTTTGGTTCACTGCCAACGTCGCATGAACCTATTGGGTCGCACACAAAGAATGGCTTTCACAATTTCAATTGGTCTAGAGTAATGAGTTTTATATGATAAAATTCATGACATAAAAGGCCTTACGATTTGTTATATGATAACTTATTAATAAGGGCGTATGTGTAATTTGTTTAAACTGCCTAAATACAATAGTTGTAATACGAATAGGATTTTAAGTGAGAGCTTATTTACACATATAAATAAAGGGTGAAACCCTAAAAACGAAATAAGATTTTCGTTTTATAATTTTTCGAGTTCTCTGGATTTAGGGAGAGAAAGAAAAATTGTTTTCAATCTCTCTTGGGGCTAGCACTCCAAATTGTGATCACCGTTCGTGTTTAGATTTCTGATAGAGGACGCGCACTTGAACCTCTTGGAAATCGAACAATCAGAAAAGGAAATCACAGAATAAGGTATGATTTACTTTCGTAGATTTAGTTTAATGGAACTTATTTTCGATCTTGTTGGGGTTTTTCAAAATTTGTTTCGAATTTTCCACTGCATATGAATCCAAAATACCCAACAGAGGGTCTAAAACTACCCATATGATCTATTTTAAGATACAACCCAATTCAAAGTTTTCAAAAACAAAAGTAGATAAACTAGTAGCACACTAAGCTTGTGTGCGCAATAGAAGGCGTCACGCTATCGTCTTTCCCTTTTCGTGGTCTAAAGCAGATTTGGAAGGCCTTGAAATGTAAGTGGGGTGAGCTAAAAGGACAACTGAGCTTAATAAGAGGAAAACTTCGCTCCAACATCAAATATGCAGGTACTGCTTAATAATTATGCAAGATCTAACATAACCAAATCATTAAACATAGAGTAAAAAGCATGAAAATAAGACTCATGTCTATAAGCAAGTGAGAAACCATTCACTCTATTCGTTTAAGGCAAATCCCAAGATTCATTAAACCATAATAGAAAGAGATTCATAAATCATAAATGAAATCAAAGCATTCATGCAAATGGGCCCACAAGAGATATACCATACAGAAATAATAATAAATATAAGTCGTTGTTCCATTCAATGCATACTAGTTATTGACTTGATTCCGGTGACCAACTCCCCTACTCTCGAGGTGATGAAGATCACTAGTAAACATAATGGTTGTTGTGTTCCCTCAATGGTCTCATCAAATCAATAGTAAGTTCATCCAAGCCGTCGCCGATATATGCTCCAAAATCACTTAAAGTTTCCACTAGAAATTGACCACCAGTCCTTAGTAATTAGCCACTAAGATTTTTATGAAAAAATAATCTCATCTCCTTAGCCAGGAGGGGTAATCCCAACTCTTTATCCATAAGAGGGTAAATCCATCTTCTTATCCAGGAGAAGGTAATTTCATCTCCTTGTCCAGGATGAGGTAATCTCAAGTTTGATGCAACACACATACTTCTTATAGATAAGTAAAATCAAGTCAATATTATAATGTGACCCATTCCCAAGTCTTGAGTTCAAATTGTGAATCCTAATTATCTAATAACATGTCATATTTGATACTTGAGCGAAGCTTCCCACTGACCTCAACTCGTCGCGATATCTACTTCAAGTCCTTACGTGCACGGGATTCCATGTGAACCATTTCGTGAATCTAGACATTTAAGACACTTCACATCAATGAAAAGTCACATTTTAAGTTTCAATTTATCATTAAATCTACTTTAGGGCCCCACTAGTGTGGGTTCTGCGGGTCCCTCATCGTTTGGTGTGAGGGTGGAGGGGTGGGACCTAGCCAGCCTCCCCTGGGGACGCGGTAGCTCACGCCCCGTTTGAAAACAAGGATTTGTTTTTATTTTATTTAATTATATATAATTATATTTTTATTTATTTAGTATATATATTTTTTGTTTTTATTATATATTTTTTAATTAAAGTCCAGGGGCCAAGTCAGGAGCATAATGGCCCATATTGGCCCGTCCAGGAGCCAATCTGGCCCATGTTGACCGGTCTAGGGGTCGGTTCGACCCTTGGTCGATCTAGAGGCCAAACGGCTCCTAGACGTCTGCTGGCCAGCCCTTCTTGGCAGCGGCAGCCATGGGGGGGTGGCCCAAGTGCCACCCCTCCCTTCGACCTTCATAACTTAGGGGCTTCCTAATGGAGGCCCCTTCTTGGGGCAGTAGTGGCGGCGGTATCACCGTCGCCCTCTCTCCAATGGTGCCAACACCCCCTTGGCATCCTCCTCTACTAGAACTTCACTAATTTCATGCCAAAAAGGGTTTTCCACCATTTTTGCTCAAATTTCAAGCTTCCAATTTACTATCAACAATAGAAAAGGAGATAGGGAAGATATTAGTACATTCAAGTGGGTTTTCTTAGACTTACCACCCCCAACAAGCTCCAATCTCCCTTTTCTCTCCAACGTATTTTGTTTTTAAGGAAAAAAGAGGACTACGGTTTATAATAAGATTAATATGTTAGGACCAATAGTGTAGGTTTTTTTGTAAAATTACCAAATTGCCCTCATGATAGGTGTTTTAATTTTTTTAGGTCGTTGCACTAAGTGTACCTTTAAAATTCTATCCTTATACTTACCTGTTCCAAACATGATTTTAATATGCACCCGTTATAGAATCCTATTAAAACTATTACCAACAAAGTACCCTAAACATGCTAATCAAACACCTATTTAAGACGGCTATTAAATAAATTATAAAAAAAATTCAAATGTGTAACAACCTGTTACCTTCAGCTGGTGATTAGTGTTAACTTAGTTATTAATTAACCCGAGTTAGGCTAAAGGTTAAGATTGGCATATCCCAATTAGTGTGTGTGTGTGTGCGTTTGTATGACGTATGGTGTTTGTTTGGTTTGCGAAACTAAAATGTAAATAGGTTGTGTATATTGATATGGTATAAACAAGCCTATACGGGATAAATACACTATAAATTATGAAATACTGATACAATGTGAGCGACGAGGGAGACGTGGCAAGGATGTGCACGCTCGTGGCTACACGTGGACGTGACCGGTGGAGTTATCGAAAGCGATAAACACGAAAAGTATTTGTATTTATAGCAATTAAGGAAATAATAAATATATATATCATTTGATCGTCTCGAACGGAGCATAAGTCAAGATGTGTCAAACTTAGTGTCACGATAGCGTGTGTCACTTTAACACATCGATTGTTTGATCAGTCTTGAGATGACACAACACGTATCTCGAGGAATCTATATATATCAACTTAACAAACGAAAACGAAAATGAAAGTCGAGGGTTTCGATTCCAATCGCGACAAGCTGTCCGAGGTACCGAATCGAAGCCAGTTGAGGAGCATAAACGATAGAACGGCTTGAGAGGAAGACAAAGGAATAATTTGTTTTAGTGTTCATCAAAGTTTGAAATTGCGGTGATTGTACGAAATCATTGCTCATTGAGTTGTTGTTGATCCAATTTAGTCCCTCACCTCATATTTGATGTTTCTAAGCTATTGGGAATGAATTTGTGGATGTTCGTATCGATTTGGAGGTGTTTTGGTGGGATTGGAGTTGCAGCAGTACGGTGTTGTTGCTGATCTAAAGCGATTAGCGCGCTAGATCAGAAGATTAGCACGCTAAGTGCGCAGAATTTGAAGAACATGCATACAGGCAGGGATTAGCGCGCTAATCATGCCTATTAGCGCGCTAATCATGCCAATTAGCGCGCTAATCTATGCCCAGAACAGCAACAGTGTTGTTTTTCTTAGGAATTTGAATGAGGGGCTTAGGGACTAATTTAGAGTTCCTAATAGTTAATAATAGAGTATATTAGACTTATATTTACTATGGTTGGTCTATGATAGGTGTTGATTAACCAGGGAAGAGTTAGAGACCCGATAAGTTAGGAATTTGACGTGACTCGACCGAGGTAAGTACGGATTCACTTATTTATCAATATTGCCTGGCTATTTAGTATATTTAGCTCATATATATGTTAGAAAATGAACTGGGGGATTAGGTATGCTGTGATGGTTTTCAATAAAAGGAAAACGGTGTTTATGGTAATTCATTGTAGTAAGTTCTTGAAACTGAGAAAAGCTTTTATAGGAAATGGGTTGGTTTTCCCAGCCTATATGTAAGTTCTTACTCAGTTTAGAGGTTGCGTGGGTTACATATTCACTAAGGGGCTTAGGATAGAACCATTGGACATTAATGGATTGGCTAGACAGTATATAGGCCAATATGTTGGTCTAGCAATCGCATTAATGGCGTCGGTGGGTAATCGGCCCTAGTTTTACAAAATAAATGGGGATCACAGTATACTAGTCCAGAATCTTTGTTTTGCATCTGTTTATCTATTGGTTTATATGTTTTCCATATCCTTGTTAGTTATTGTTAGATCATGTTGTTATTGCATGTCTCTTTGAATATTATATGGAATATTGATGCATACTGTGAATCTGTATTTACTGAGCAAGTTGGAGCGCTCACCGGACTTAAACATTTCAGGTTCGCAACCCAGTGCTTCAACTAAAGGAAAAGTGAAGATCTAGGAGTCTCGAGTTTTCTCTACGATGTAATGACTTAACTGTATATTTATAACTCTGTTTGAATTATTTTGATGTATATAAACAGGGTTGGGGTGATTTTATAAATGGTTTGGGAGTTTTGGTAAACTCCGTATTTCCTTATATTCAGTTATATCAAAAAAAAGTTTATTTCTCCTGCGTATTACTTTGATATTTTAATTCGATATGAATATACAGTTTGAGTTTATCAAGTATGGATGGAGAGGCTGCTGGCTCTAGTTAAGTCTACGAGGTTAGTGGGCTTAATTCGAGTTTCAGGTCGGGCATTTTCCCTATTTAGGATAGGGGATGTCACAGCTTGGTATCAGAGCCTATGTTTTATCACTTTTAAGAGAAAAGTGGTAATGTGATACAGTCTGGTATCAAAAGTGAGGCTCGATCCTATTTCACTTTTGACCGATTTTGAAAGTGAATGATAGCATATACTGTCATACTGAAACCTAAGTTTATTGACTTTGAGATTTGACTTGAGTTACGAATAAACTTAGGGTTTGGTAAATAATTTTTATCATGTTTTGAGGGGAAACAAAAATTGTATTATACGATAATTGCTGCATATATTGATAAATATTGTATAGATATGATTTTCCTTGAATTGGTTCACTATTACCTGATGATCTTATTTCTTCCTTGACCACAAAATCTAATGGCGGATCAAGGGGAAAGATCACAGAGGTCAGAACCTCAGGGTAACAGGGAAACAGAGGATCAGTGGAAATCTAGAATGGAGCAGCAAATACAGCAGTTAATGGAGTCTCAGACTAAGATATTGATGATGTTGATGGCTCAGATTGGACCACCAGTACAGATTCCTGAGGCACAGCCTGCAACTAGTCTCGAGGTTAGCGAACTGAGGTAGCAACTGAGACAGTAGCAGCTCCAGTACAGCCAGTAGGTCCATAGGTTCAAGTGCTAGAGAGAGCTGCTAAGGTGCCAGAGGATTCTGAGAAGGCTGCATTTCTCAGAACTCGTAAGGAATTCATGAAATATGATATCATGAGATTCGATGGTACTATGGAGGAAGGGGTAGCTGAGACCTGGATTCTGGAGATGGAGAAACGCTTTGTTGTTGTGGATGTAGAGGACCGATTTAAAGTTAACTGGTTACTTTTTTGCTGATTGATTCCGTAAGGAAATGGTGGAATTCTTTGGAGAGAGAAGGAAAGACGGTCACCACATGGCCCCAATTTCGGATAGTCTTTTACAGGCAGTATTTTCCTAAATCAGTAAGGAACATGAAGAAGACTGAATTTATTCAATTGAAGCATGGAACGATGTCTGTCAGGGAGTATGAGTGGAGGTTCACTGAGTTAAATGAATTTGCTCCGGAGATGGTTGAGTGGAGGAGAACAAGATTGACATGTTCCTTGGTGGGGTGAGGTATGAGATTAGAGTTGTGGTTTCTCCTCATCCTCGCACCAGTTATGCTTTCATATTTGAGAGTGTGATGGAGGTAGAGGCAGCTATGCTAGCCAGACCTTCTAGTACAGTTACTGCAACACCACCACCACCAGTTCCATAGTTCTCTTGGAGTCAGATAACCCAGGGATTTGGTCATTTCAGGCGAGATAAGAGGAAGATGAGTGTAGCAGACACTTCTACACCCTCAGTTTATGCGGGGATGACTTTTGTTAGTGCACCAGTTACACCAGTCTCTAAGGCTTTAGTAGTTAAACCACATTTGCCGCCTTCACAGTCTAGAGGTAGAGGCAGGGGTAGGTTACAGTCTTCACAGAGATTGAGTGGATCGGAAAAGGCATCACAGGCCAGTAGTCTACCGCAGAGGGCACCAGTGATATTTTACAGATGTGGGCAGACATGACACATTGCGAGGGAATGTTCTATGCCGCCATCCACCTCCGTAGGCAGTAATATTCCACCTGCACGAGGATAGGCTCATGCAGTGGCGGAGGCAGATCCGGAGGCCAACCGGAGGCTTGTGGAAGGTATATTAAATATTTGTGGTCGAGATATGCATACATTAATTGATGTTGATTCTACAGTTTCATTTATTGTTGCAGCAATGGTTGATAAATTAAAATTGAAACCTGTTAAAGCCGATACATTTTTGATTTTGAGCACAGCAGTGAGTGAGAAGGTTTATCCTAACCTGATATGTGAGATATGTATAGTTAAAATTGGGGAGAATGAGTTTCCCTTTTATTTGAGGGTAATGGAGTTCCTGGAGTTCGATGCATTATTGGGGATGGATTGGTTATCAGCATATCATGCTAGTATTGATTGTTTCCATAAGACGGTGATATTCCATATTCATAAACTTTCTAAAATTATAGTCTGTAAGGGCTATAATCATTCACTAATTGCAACTCGTAGAAGGGAAGCTACACCTCAGGAGTTAGTGGTATTGGCGGGAGTTATTTTTTTTTGAGAGCCTGGACAGGAACTTTAGGTTGATGAGATACCAGTGGTTTGTGAGTTCCTGGAAGTCTTTCCCTCTGACTTGTATGGATTACCCCCACCACGAGTCATTGACTTCATCATTTATCTTATTCCTGGAACTAAACCTATATTTATTCCTCCATATCGTATGGCATCGAAGGAATTACGGGAGTTACAAACTCAGCTTAAGGAATTGCTTTAGAACGGGTTTATTCATCCTAGCATGTCACTGTGGGGAGCACCTGTTCTTTTGTGAAAAAAGAAGGACGGAACCCTACGAATGTGCATTGATTATAGACAGTTGAATCGGGTGACTATCATGAACAAATATCCATTACCTAGGATTGATGATTTGTTTGATTAGTTGAAGGGTGCCAGATATTTCTCGAAGATTGATTTGAGGTCTGGTTATCATCAACTAAGGATCGGGATGATGATATCTCGAAGACAGCTTTCAGTTTTCGCTACGGGCACTTCGAGTTTACAGTGATGTCGTTTGGGCTCACTAATGTTCCTGCTATGTTCATGGATTTGATGCATAGGGTGTTTAAACCCTATCTTGATCAATTTATCATCGTATTCATCGATGATATTTTGATTCATTCGAAGACTGAGGAAGAACATTCGCACTACCTCAGAGTTACATTGCAGACGCCGAAGGATAATATGTTGTATGCCAAGTTTAGTAAGTGTGAATTCTAGTCCTCAGAGGTCAAATTTTTAGGACACGTGGTTAATGCTGAGGGGATATCTATTAATCCAACTAAGGTTGAGGCAATCAGAGATTGGCCTACTCCTACCACAGTGTTAGAGGTTCGAAGTTTTTTGGTAGCGGGTTATTACAGACGATTTGTTGAGGGATTTTCCTGTATTGCTCTACCAATGACTCAGCTAACACAGAAAGAAGTTGATTTTATGTAGTCAGATGCGTGCAAATCTGCTTTCAGGGAGTTGAAAGACAGATTGACTACGACACATGTTCTTACATTATCGGAATAGGGGAAAGAATTGGTGATTTAGACTGATGCTTCTCATTCAGGCTTAGGATGTGTGCTGATACAGGAAGGCAGGGCAGTAGCGTATGCTTCGAGGCAACACAAGGTTCATGAAAGAAACTATCCAGTTGATGATCTTGAGTTAGCAGCAGTAGTTTTTGCCTTGAAGATTTAGAGGCACTATTTGTATGGCGAGAGATTTACGGTATTTTCAGATCATAAGAGTCTGAAATATTTGTTTACTCAGAGTGAATTGAACATGAGACAGCGTAGGTGGCTTCAGTCTCTCAAGGATTATGATTTCACTCTGGAGTACCACCCAGGCAAAGCAAACATAGTTGCTGATGCTTTGAGTAGGAGAAGAACGGGCAGAGAGAATGTAGTGAGTGCCAGAGCTTCTCAGTTCAGACTTCTTGAAGAAGTTTCGGTGATGATGATTCGAAAAATTCCAGTTGGCATATCATCAACAGAGAGAGCTAGTTCCAGTGCTACTAATATGTTCTTCTGTGCTCAGATTCGAGCAGAATCGGATATGATTCAGCAGGTGGTTGATAGTCAGAAATCTGATCAGGAGTGTGTTACACGACGGAAGTTAGCAGATAGTATAGATCATCCTGATTGGTCAGTTTCTAACGATGGGACATTACGATTCAGAGATAGATTGTGGATTCCATCTCAGGATCAGTTGAGGCAGGATTTGCTACGGGAATCTCATCGATCTCCTCTATTCATCCACCAAGATGTATCGTGATATGAGACGTGTTTATTGGTGGCCTAGGATGAAGACTGATATTGCTGAATTTGTAAAGATATGTGAGATATGTCAGCAAGTTAAGGCTGAACATAGGAAACTTGGAGGGTTATTGCATTTGTTGCCTACTCCTGAGTGGAAATGGGAATACATATCGATGGGTTTTATTTCCTGTCTACCTCTGAGTCAGCGCAAACATGATGTAGTCGAGGTTATAGTTAACAGGTTGACGAAGTCTGCGCATTTCTTACCAGTTTCTATGAGAGATCCTCTTGACCGTTTATGTGAGGTGTACGTACGGGAGGTATTGAGGTTTCATGGGGTTCCAGTGTCCAGGTTGTGGAGTGAATTACAGAGGCAGCTGGGAATTGTGCTTAACCTCAGTACGGCATACCATCCTCAGATTGACGGACGGACTGATCGTTGATATTGGTGTTTAAGGACATGCTTCTGGAAGTAACTAGGAGAAATATATTCCTCTGTGTGAGTTCTCTTATAATAATATTTATCAGGCTAGCATCGGAATGGCTCCATTTGAGGCATTGTATGGTCATCCTTGTCGATCACCGGCGTGTTGGACAGAGGTCGGAGATACAATTTTGTTAGGGCCAGAGCTGAGAGTTGATACAGGACTACACATAGAGGATACAACAGATTAGCCAGCGGGTAACTAAAACTCAACTCAGACAAAAGAGATATGCCAATAAGCATCATAGGTTTTTGGAGTTTTCAAAGAATGATTATGTCTTGTTGAAAGTCTCGCCTATGAAGGGGTTGTATAGATTTTGGTTGCGAGGTAAGCTAGCTCCAAGATATATCGGGCCGTTCAGAATACAGGAAAGGATTGGTCCTATAGCTTATAGGTTAGAGTTACCTCATCAGCTTGCCAGAATTCATAATGTCTTTCATGTATCTATGCTACGCAAGACGGAGACTCAATTCACTCCAAGAATTGATTGGAATGAATTTGATCTTCGAGAAGACTTAACTTACGATGAGCAACCGATTCAGATTATTGATCGTAAGATTCAAAGGTTGAGAACCAAAGAGATTCATTTGGTTAAAGTGAAATGGCAATGTCACGATGATAAGGAGCTAACCTGGGAACGAGAATCTTATATGAAGGAGCAGTTCCCATTTCTCTTCGAGATTACAGGTAATTTAGACTTACTTTAATTTCGAGGACAAAATTGTTTTTTAAATTGGGGAGACTGTAACGACATGTTACCTAAAGCTAGTGATTAGTGTTAACTCAGATATTAATTAACCCGAGTTAGGCTCAGGGCTAAGATCGGCATATCCCGATTAGTGTGTGTGTGTGTGTGTGTGTGTGTGTGTGTGTGTGTGTGTGTGTGTGTGTGTGTGTGTGTGTGTGTGTGTGTGTGTGTGTGTGTGTGTGTGTGTGTGTGTGTGTGTGTGTGTGTGTGTGTGTAGGTGTTTGTTTGGTTTGCAAAACTGAAATATAAATAGGTTGTGTATATTGATATGGTATAAACAAGCCTATACGAGATAAATACACTATAAATTACGAAATACCGGTACACTTGTGAGCAACGAGGGAGACGTGGCAAGGATGTGCACACTCGTGGCTACACGTGGACGTGACCGGTGGAGTTATCGGAAGCGATAAACATGAAATGTATATATATATATATATTTATAGCAATTAATGAAATAGCAAATATATATATCATTTGATCGTCTCGAACAGAACGTAAGTCAAGATGTGTCAAACTTAGTGTCACGATCTTTAACACATCGATTGTTTGACCAGTCTCGAGATGACACAACACGTATCTTGATGAATCTATATATATATATCAAAGTTGATATATATCAACTTAACAAACGATCAAACAAACGAAAACGAAAGTCGAGGGTTTCGATTCCGATCGCGACAAGCTGTCCGAGGTACCGAATTGAAGCCAGTTGAGGAGCTTAAACGATAGAACGACTCTAGAGGAACACAAAGGTATAATTCATTTTAGTGTTTATCAAAGTTTGAAATTGCGGTGATTGTAGGAAATCATTGTTCATTGAGTTGTTGTTGATCCAATTTAGTCCCTCACCTCATATTTGATGTTTCTAAGCTATTGGGAATGAATTTGTGGATGTTGGTATCGATTTAGAGGTGTTTTGGTGGGATTGGAGTTGCAACGATGACGCTGTTGTTGCTGGTATAACGCGATTAGCGTGCTAGATCAGAAGATTTGCGTGCTAGGTGCGCAGAATTTAAAGAACATGCAGTACATGCAGGGATTAGCGCGCTAATCCATGCCCAGAACAGCAACAGTGTTGTTTTTCTTAGGAGTTTGAATGAGGGGCTTAGGGACTGATTTAGGAGTTCCTAATAGTTTATAATATAGTATATTAGACTTATATTTATTATGGTTAGTCTATGATAGGTATTAATTAACTGGGGAAGAGTTAGAGACACGGGAAGTTAGGAATTTGACGTGACTAGACCGAGGTAAGTACGGATTCACTTATTTATCAATGTTGTCTGGCTATTTAGTATATTTAGCTCATATATATGTTAGACAATGAACTGGGGGATTAGGTATGTTGTTATGGTTTTCAATAAGAGGAAAACGGTGTTTATGGTAATTCACTGTAGTAAGTTCCTGAAACTGAGAAAAGGTTTTATAGGAAATGGGTTTGTTTTCCCGACCTATATGTAAGTTCCTACTCAGTTTAGAGGTTGCGTGGGTTACATATTCACTAGGGGGCTTAGGATAGAACCATTGGACATTAATGGATTGGCTAGACAGCATATCGGCCAATATGTTGGTCTAGCAATCGCATTAATGGCGTCGATGGGTAATCGGCCCTAGTTTTACAAAATAAATGGGGATCACAGTATAGTAGTCCAGAATCTTTGCTTTGCATTTGTTTATCTATTGGTTTATATGTTTTCCATATCCTTGTTAGTTATTGTTGGATCATGTTGTTATTACATGTCTCTTTGAATATTATATGGAATATTGATGCATACTGTGAATTTGTATTTACTGAGCAAGTTATGGCGCTCACCGGACTTAAACATTTCAGGTTCGCAACCCATCGCTTCAACTAAAGAAAAAATGAAGATCTATGAGTCTCGAGTTTTCTCTACGATGTAATGACTTAATTGTATATTTATAACTTTGTTTGAATTATTTTGATGTATATAAACAGGGTTGGGGTGATTTTATAAATGGTTTGGAAGTTTTGGTAAACTCCGTATTTCCTTATATTCAGTTATATCAAAAAAAAAATTATTTTTGTTGCGTATTACTTTGATATTTTAATTCGATATGAATATACAGGTTGAGTTTATCAAGTATGGATGAAGAGGCTGCTGGCTCTAGCTAACTCTACGGCGTTAGTGGGCTTAATTAGGGTTTCAGACCGGGCATTTTCCCTATTCGAGATAGGGGATGTCACAAAATGTCCCATTTAACTACCTATATATTTAATTTACATATAATAATTAGTAGGAAAATGATTGGTTAATTGACAATACTTTGTGTCACCTATTTATTATGATCTTTTGAAATTTTCATTGAGATATATATGTATGTGCATATGTTTTGAAGTGTATTTAAAGAATTACAATAAATGTCAAATGGTCGTCAAATAGATGTTTTGAAATTTGCATTGAAATTTTCATTGAGATACATATGTATGCGCATATGTTTCGAAATGTATTTACAGCAAATGAACCGGACGAGCTAGCAACCTTACTTCTGAGTTAAGTAGAAGCAATTAGATCACCAAGGCGTAAACCAAGACAATAACGATTGGGAACCAACCTACTAATATACCGAAGCTTTCCCATACGACTCATTATTCCAGCGCTTTATCCTTCTATTACTAAAAAAGAAGAAACCACACTAGAGGATCAAGGAAGCATCGTTTTGTAATCTTGACCGTGCTTGATCGATCGAAGGCACTACAAGTCGCTTCAAATCGCCCGGACGTTCGGTGATCGAGATTCTCCATCGCTCTTTTGAGTGGGGAGGGGGAGGAAGAGTGCGGGAAGGGAGCGAGACCCACCAACACTACGTGTCGTACTTCCCCGTATCAAGTTGAATAAATGAATGCAAAAAAACCGAGATAATGGAAAGTCTGCACATTTTCAATTGAGAGTGACATTTTCGGTCTCTTCGTTCCTAAAGGTGTGATCGAGTCACTCAAGGATGCATTCAATTGAGTTGAAAGTCGCCTTAATGAATCTGTTTTCCTATTCCTAAAGGTATATAAAGATAAAATAAGGTATGCATTCCACCTTTTTTCCCTTTCGTCTAGTGGTTAGGACATCGTCTTTTCATGTCGAATACACGGGTTCGATCCCCGTAAGGGATAGTTGAGTAATTAGCCCGGTCCCAGTGGGAGCACACGCACCTCACATGCATATCCATATATCCGATGGATAAAGAAATAGATATCATCCACATCCCCGTATATGCCTTGCTTCCACATCTTCTTCCGTCCGAGGCCGCAAGACAAGATTGTCAACAATGCCAGCATTCGTTCAATTCCTGGATGTCCAGCCCGTTGAGGGTCATGTGTCTCCCTCAAAAAATCTTGCCGCAGTCCCCCACCACAAGGAAGACGCAAGGTCGGGGTAGAATTACAACAAATGTCAAATGGTCGTCAAATAGATGTTTTGAAATTTGCATTGATATATATATATACCTAATAATATAATAATAATATATAAAAGCACGAATAGCAAAATATTCCTTAGTTACTTGAATTGCCTTTTTAGCCTTTAAAATAGTTAAGTTATTTATCTGGCTATTTATTAGCAATAGAAAGTCGGTTCTAATTTGATAAAATCGTTTTTAGCCTTTAAAATAGTTAAGTTATTTATCCGCTTATTTATTAGCAAGAAAAAGCCGGTTCTAATCTATATATAAAAGAATTATTTTTGTGAGAAGTTCTCACGACTTGACACGTGGATTTTGAGAAGTTTTCCTAACGTGACATGTGGCATTATGATGTCATAATTAAGAATTTATAACAAAAGTAAAAAAGCACAAGTCATTGATCTTTCTCGCACTTAACTGAGGGGCAAGATGGTAAAAGCACACAAAATTATAATCTACAAAAAAAATTAAACTATTTTACTAATTTTTTCAAAATTAATCGGCAAAATATATGCTAATAATTAACACTAATAATTACTATTAACGTACTAATAATTAACACTGTTGATATCTATATATGATTTGTATTGTATTTCTACAAAATTAATCGACAAAATATATGCTAATAATTAACACTAATAATTGCTATTAACGTACTAATAATTAACACTATTGATATATATATATATGATTTGTATTGTATTTCTATTTCGATAAGTGAATTTGTGTTGTGACCGATTAGGGTTAGGGGTAGTGCTTATTGTAATAGACACGAACAAGATTAACACGATTAATAAATGGGTCGAGTTTGGCTTTGCCTTATATGGGTCATGACTCATTTTGACACGACACGAACATGATCTGCTAACACGAATTGCCACCCCTACCAAAAGGTAAGGTTTTGGTTCGACTTCTAAAAAAAGAAAAAACTTTTATGTTATTTTTAGCTATTTTTATTTCTTTATTTGTTCCTTCTAAACATCAAATCTAATTATAAAATAGGATTAGCAGTTTTTTTAGTCTCTTAAGTATTAGCTATCTTTTCGAGAATTACCTATTTCCAATTTCTTAACATTCTTTTAAAAAAAAAAAAACTTTTCTTTTCACATTAATTCGATTGTTTTAGTATAAAATTGTCTAACTAAAGGTTTAACACAATTAAGATTTTATTAGTCGATGCCAAAACATCTTTCGTATGGATAAGGCATCACTTAACAGAAAAAGGTTTAAAAAGTCATAGGTTTAAAGTCGCAAGAGAAAAAATTTATTAGCAGGTCGAACACAAAAATAGCTATTAATTATGATTTCAAACTATTTTCTTGAAATTAATATATCAAGTTTCTTCGATCCATTGCCCTTTAAAATTATATGAAGGACTATTTCTATGCAATATTGAAAATATTTAATGTTTTTATGTAGATTTGTAAATATGTGTGCATAGTGTTTGCAAGTATTTTTTTATTAATTGTTGAGGAACCTAAAAGGATCGACTTTGAGATCGTATCAGAGATTACATAATAATTTTTTTATATTTTTTTCAACCTTTTTTTATATAATATTTTGATACTTAATCTTGCCCGCGTGCGAAGCGTGAAATGCCGACTAATTTGATAAAAGATTTTATTCAACTATTTAATAGCACTGATTCTATTTAGACGTACTTTTTATTTGGCCATTTAATAGCAATAAAAACACATAATAGCAAAAATTCCTTCGTTGCTTGAATTGCCTTTTAGCCTTTAAAATAGTAGTTAAAGTAGAAAGTCGGCTCTAATTTGGTAAAATCGTTTTTAGCCTTTAAAATAGTTAAATTATTTATCTGCCTATTTATTAGCAATAAATTGTTGGTTCTAATTTGATAAAGAAATTTATTAGCACCGGTTCTATTTAGGTATACTTTTTATTTGGCTATTTAATAGCAATATAAAATCAATCCATTCTTTAATAATTTCTTTTGATAAAACAATTGATTCTTTAATAATAACTCTTTAATAATTAGATATTGTCTCACCTTTATTCCTCTTTTAATGTTATGTAAATTGTATTTGACATGTAGTGGTAGGATACATATCATATATTTCAATCTGTTCTTTAATTAATATAATACGTCCTTAATAAGAAATAGCCTATTATATTTACAACAACAGTTTGTTGTATGTGTAAATTATATATATATATATGAGTCATAAATGCACAAGTCATTTAATGCATAACACATTTTGAGAGATTTTGAGGGGTTTTTATTGTATGAGTATATATTTGAGCTCCAATGTAGAATTCCCCACATATTATTAACAGGTTTTGTAGGTAGGTACTTGTTTTATAAATCCTACTAAATGAATAGATTCCCAATAAATCAAACCTGCCCTAAAATACTGGAAAAATGATGAAAATATAAATGTAGTGAAACTCGATGTACAAATTAAAAAAAAAATACAGGGCAGCTGAAGCTACGAGAAATAATAAATTCATTGTTTGGCTAAATGGAGTAAAATTGAGGTTTTATTTTTTGTTTTTGTTTTTGTTTTTGTTTTTGTCAAATGGAGTAAAATTGAGGTTAGAAATCCATATAGAAACGTGCACACTCATTCCTTGTGTCGTGTGTTTCTAGTATTTTTCTTATTTTGAATATATCGATCAGTACACACAATGGACTTTGACTCAAACATTCAAACAAAGAATATTTTGAATTTTCAAAGGGCGTAGTGCTCTTAATTAGTTGTGCAGCTAAGCAAACAAAAAAGCCCGAATGAAAGTTCAGTTTTGATTGTGAACTTCTTATCTATGGAGAGACGACCAATAATCCACAAATTAACAAGTTGATGATGATCAGTCAAAAGTTTTGGCTTTGGCTGTTTTATTGACTCTAATTTCATATCAGTGATCTCTTAATTTCAACTCATACATATCATGCACAAACTTTTAATTAAAATGTTGACTCCAACACCACAAACCAACCTAATTGGCATCCATAAAAATGACTCATAAATAATAAAAGGGGAGACTGCTAGAGTGACGTATACTTTCGATATATATTTTTGCTTCACAGTTTTTGGTGTCCTTTAGATGAAAATCGTGATGTGCATAATAATATCAATGCTAACTAAATCAAGAGTGTGTATCAGTGTGTGTCTATATATATATTAGACCAAGTATGAAAATGTCACCATATCTTTTTCAATGATAATATTCGTGTATATCTCTTAGGCAGAGTGTCAATTTTATATTTAATTCAAAAAGTGTAAAGATTCTTATCAAAAAAAAAAAGTCTAAAAAAGTATATAATTGTATTTAACCTAAATTTGCAATACACATATAGTCATTAATTTATACTGTCGCATACATGTATATACTCTCGGATGTTTACACTTACCAGAAAAAGGAATCTATGCATAAAGCACAAAATGAAACGATGTCATGAAAGGTCCTTTTTTTTTTTTTTTTTTTTTTTCGTTAATTATGGGAGCTTAATTAAATCTTTTATGTTGATTTTCTGCCCGCGGGATCTCTCAAAAGGCCTCGATACTATTAATTTGGGGAGACATACGCACTTATTTACTTTCTTATGAAGTCATAGTTAATGGATGTGAAATTAAATCTTTTCGGTTCGTACATCTTCATGCACTCCACCTTGGACCAAAATCTATAATCCAAGGCAAGGCCCTTCAGCCATTTTGGATTCCTTCGGTTAAATCTTAAAAATGGGGCCTTCAATAAAGCTACTCTACTTTACCAACCAAGTGGTTACAACTTGCAAGAAGGTGGGGTACGTTCATAGCTAGGTACAAGTGCAAGAAAAGTTGGTTTCTTTCTTATTTAAAAAGGGAGCGGCTAAACAGACCACAGTTTTTGCTTAGAGGATCCCATTTTTGAATTTTTACTTCATCGTACCCCACTTTTTTCTCAACATTTCAAAAATACTCTTACCACCCCATTACCCTCACCATTACATCACTCCAACACCCATCAATCATCTTCATTTCTCAGTTTTAGTCATTATAAAGCACTTGTATCAGGTCACCAAGTGTCACAGGAGTGTTATTTTCGTTGAACAAAGTTAGATGTGGTCGTGCCATGTCCTAGAAGTGAAGAACTGTCGCTCACAGGGTTCGAACGCATATGGCCGAGACCTTTAAAGAGGTATTGGCCGACTCTGACCGAGATTGCAAAGATAACTCGATCCCAATGGGTGATGGAATGATCAAGCCGAGACCTCTTTAGAGCTGTCGATCATGTGTGTCCGACACCCATGGGCAACAAAGATGAACAAAAATTTCAAAACTCCTAAAAAATATATGAAAATCACAAAAATAATATAGTGGGTTTTGCTCTGAATCGCTTGATATTTTAAATTCCATTGAAATTTTGTACCCAAAATGCAAGATTCAAGCCCCAAATCGAAGCCCAAAATCCAACAATAAAATCACAAGCAATATAGACTCAAAAATGAAAATTTTCCCTAAAAACCTCAAAATCGACACTAAAAGAGACGAAGAATGTCTCCATAGCGTTGAATTGATGTGATTTTTCTCGAATTTCGTCGAATTTCGATTGGTGGTGAGAATGCGATTCGAGAGATGGGTGAGTAAAAACCCTTTTATATAGAAAGGTAGTTAGGTAATTTCACTAGGTGGATTCCTCTAAATAAAAACTGGGGTCTATTTGGCTGCTCCCTTTAAAAACAAATAAAGTTACTCTATTTCTCCGTGACGACCCCAACTACTAAACAGGGCACCGCCCGGCCTAATCCCGTAATCAAGCCTTAATCCAAATCACATAAGACGTAATTACGTATTAGTCAGTCTTTCGTCCCTATATTACTCTGAATCCATGTATTAACTATTTTATCATGTTCATGAATATCATGTGGAAGCTATTATGAGTCAAAATTCCTAAGTGTGGCAAACCAAGAAAATACAGCATCATATGCATGTATATATATGAAACTATTCACTCAACCCAATGTACAACCCAAAATGACATAACAATAATAATACAAAAAAAGTCGAGACATACAAAATGAGTGAGGAGAGTCGTCGAACTGCTCAGAGGAAGTCGCCAATCTACTTCTTCCCCGGTATCTTGCTGCTCGACGGACCTACACCCACCGTCACAAACTAGACGGTGAGTATAGTGATATTTAAGTACTAACTGGAGAATTCTATGCCACATTTTCCAAAATAAACGAATGGTATTTAAAAGCATAACGTAGCGAAAAAAACTGTTGAAACAAGAAATGCAAGTAAATATCATAGTTAAAGATGTAGAGACAGACACAGGCTAAGTCGAGATGATCTACGTCCGGTCGGCGATGAGAACTATCACCTAACCTTTCTCACTACTATATGGAGCTACGCTCAACATATCTCACACAAATAGCGGAGCTGCGGGCTACGCTTTACAACATTAATCTCATGCTTGCCGACCACCCCGAGTCCCAAAACTCGTGTGTCGCGCAAGTGTAGTGGTGAGTGCCGGAACCCCGGTAGACCCATGTCCCCGCGAACCGCGCATCTCTCGTGCAATGGACACTAGATAATCCCTACTTTAATTTCAAAGACAAATAATTCCAAAATTCTAGGAGTCCAAAACAAGTTAGGCTACAAAGCCCAAGGGAAATCGAATTCAAGTCTAATTAAATCCAAATTATTCCATTAGCATGTTTTTCATAAATCTTTTCATGAATGACATCAAGTGTAGGAATCAGAGTCAATGAAACAATTCACAAGGCATCATGTCACAATATTCGCCCATGAATAGATACAAGAACAACATGATGTGCGAGTTCAAGTAGTAATGTCTACCAAGAGACCAATAAATCAATCAAGATGAATGAAATGAAATATAAAATTCTCACAGTTGTACTTACAAGTCACACGCTTTTCCTAGTCTATCCGATCCCTCGACAATTCGAAATGCGTGCTCAAACGACTAAGTTCTCCCCTTAGTTCCCTAACATTTAATAATGTAGCACTTTAGGCTAAAACGAAGTCGAGACAAATTTCTAAAACTGTTTATTTATTTTCGGCCAAATCGGCTCATTTCGCGCTTTTCGAGGTAAAACCCCCGTAAAATGCTCTTCCAAAATTCCAAATATTTTATTTTTCATAGAAATTCATTATTTTCTATTTATGTTGTCGAAATATAATTTTTTTTGAAATTTTTCCCTATTTTCTGGAATTCTTTTCCAATTTTTCACCATTTCTTTTTTTTTCTCTTCTTTTCTCTTTCTTCTTTTTTTTTTTGGGTTGGGTCGACCCGTCAGGGTCGATGGGCCGAGCCTGGCCCAGGCCCTTGGCCCGGCCCGTTTGGGACTCCTTCTTCCCCAACGAACCAGGGACTCCCTGGTTCGTTGGGGAGGCAAAAAAAAAATTTCTGGTTTTTGTCACGAGATGGGAGGAAATTTTGTACCCGTAATGCAAGATTCAAGCCCCAAATCGAAGCCCAAAATCCAACAATAAAACCACAAGCAATATAGACTCAAAAATGAAAAATTTCCCTAAAAAACCTCAAAATCGACACTAAAAGAGACGAAGAATGCCTCCATAGCGTTGAATTGATGTGGTTTTTCTCGAATTTCGTCGAATTTGGGTTGGTGGTGAGAATGCGATTCGAGATATGGGTGAGTAAAAACCCTTTTATATAGAAAGGTAGTTAGGTAATTTCACTAGGTGGATTCCTCTAAATAAAAACTGGGGTCTATTTGGCCGCTCCCTTTAAAAACAAATAAAGTTACTATATTTCTCCGTGACGGCCCCAACTACTAAACAGGGCACCGCCCGGCCTAATCCCGTAATCGTCTCCTTCCTCGGGAGCATGGGAGCTCCCAAGCTCCCGAGCTCCCTCACCATCACCACACCAACACCACTCTACAACCACCTCATCATTGGAACAACATCAAACTCACCTTGATTCGTCTCGGGTTCTCTGCTTCTCCTTCTCCTTCTCCAGAGATTCTTCTTCTTTCCTTATCTCCCAGTTTAGTTGATGTTGGGGATAAGAAACCCATTTAGTATATATATAATTTTGGTTTAAATGCTAGCCTTTTATCTTGGTGCGCACACGTCTCCCAAGGATCATCACATAGAGCATATTATCCCACTCGTCCCCCAAGTCACTTGTGAGTGACTCACCAAAGTGACACCTTGCCTCATGATAGGTTAACGCGTGTCTCAATGCACATCCAATGCCTAATGTTTTATTTTCCTAACTATAGGCCATTTACTCATTTAGTTTCATGTGGCCACATTAAAGCCACACATTACCCAATAAATTCACATTTTATTTAAATAAATTAAACTTACCCCAATATGTCGCTACCTCGGTCCCACGTCGACATGCGACTCGAGGTACGTCCCCGCTCGTCTCGATACCTACACACCCGTAGAAAATTAACTTAATAGTCTACACAAATACAATACATTAGGCATACATCACAACAAATATAAAATGCACCTCGGCCCTTGCCTCGGTTAACGGACATATCACGGTGTGGGTCCCACAGTACGGGTCGTTGAGCCTGTGTAAAGACATAAACACAGTTAGAAATTTTGGGCCGTTACAACTCTTCCCAACTAATGAAAATTTCGTCCTCGAGATTTAAAGTCAAACTCCCATATATATCTTACTCGAATAGGTATGGAAACCTATCTCGCATGTAGTCTTTTCTTTCCCAAGTGAGTTATGTATCATCGTGAAACTGCCACTCGACAAGTACTTTTGGGATAGACTTGTTCCTTAACTGTTGTACCCTTCGATCTAGGATCTGAACAGGCTGCTCCTCGTATGACATATCCTCAGTCAAGTCTATCTGGCTCAAATCTACAATCGGAAGATCACCTGCTCTCGACTCAGTTAATTGAAGCATGGATATATGAAGAACTGGATGAACTCCTGACATCTGTGGAGGTAGCTCAAGCTCATACGCAACCTTTCCGACCCATTTCTTAATTCTGAAAGGTCCGATAAATCTCGGTGCAAGTTTACCTTTCACTCCAAACCTCTGAAGACCCTTCCGATGGGAAACATTTAAATATACAAAAGCTCCCTCTGTGTACGTGAGATCACCGCGATATATGTCTGCATTCTTCTTCTGTCGATCCTGGGCTCCTTTGAGTTTCTAACGAATCAATCGTACCTTCTCCGTGTGATCGACAACAATCTCAGGCCCCACGGTCTCCTGGTCGTCTGGCTCAGCCCAACACGATGGCGAGCGACACGGTATACCATACAAAGCCTCAACATGTGCCATATCAATACTGGCCTGATAACTGTTGTTATATGCAAACTCACATAACGGTAGTTACTCGTCTCATGATCCGTCAAACTCCAAGACGCACGCCCGTAACATATCCTTAAAAACATGTATCAATCTCTCAGTCTGCCCGTCGGTCTGAGGATGAAAAGCCGTACTAAACTGTCGGCGCGTACCATACTGCTCCTGCATACTCCGCCACATCCTGGACGTATACATATCATCTATGTCTGACGTAATAGTCACTGGTACTCAATGCGCCTAATAATCTCTCGCTCAAACAGTATGCTCAACTGATCAAATGTATAATGTGCAGCCGCTGGTAGAAAATGAGCAGACTTTGTCAGTCTATCAACATTAACCCAGATGGAATCATGTCACCGGGCGGTTCCCGGCAATCCTCTCACAAAATCCATAGCAATGTCTTCCCACTTCCACCGTGGAACGGGAATAGGCTGTAGCAATCCTCCAGGTCTGCGATGTTCAGCCTTCACTTGCTGATAGATCTCACAATTCCTAATAAACGTTGACACATCCGCTTTCATGCCAGGCCACCAAAAATGCCTCTTCATGTTGTGGTACATCTTAGTCCTGCCTGGATGAATAGTGAATCGGGAACGGTGTGACTCCTGAAGAATCTCCTCTCCTGGCGCTGGTATTGATGGTATCCACAATCTACCCCTGAAGCGCAAACACTGGTCAGACGTCTCCGTCCAATCAATATAATCTGCACTCTACGTTAATTCACTAAACCTGGAGTACAGCCTGTCGGTCCTCAGACCCTCTGACACTCTCTCTGTAGATACGGTATGTACTCTCATTTGTGCGCAAATCTCATCTCGAGTTTCGGTAGGAACCTCCGCATCTCCAACAGGTATCCCACTCAACGCATCCGCGACTACATTCGCTTTTCCCGGATGATATTCCAAGGAAAAGTCGTAATCTTTCAAAAATTTCAACCATCTGCGTTGACGCATATTCAAATCCTTATGTGTGAAGAGATACTTCAAACTCTTATGATCAGTAAAGAGTGTAAACATCTCTCCATACAGATAATGTATCCATATCTTCAATGCAAACACTACTGCTGCCAGCTCTAATTCATGCGTCGGATAATTCTTTTCATGTACCTTCAACTGTCTGGATGCATATGCTACTGTACCGGTATCCTGCATCAACACACATCCCAGACCTCTATGAGAAGCATCAGTATAGACGAATAATCCATGTCCAACCTCTGGTAACACTAATACTGGCGCAATAGTCAATAACATCTTCAACTGAGCGAATGCCTCCTCACATTCCTCAGACTAATGAAATCTCACGTCTTTTTGAGTCAATTTAGTAATCGGTGAAGCGATTTTCGAAAAATATTTCACGAATCGGCGATAATGCCCCGCCAAACCCAGAAAACTTCTGATCTTAGTCACTGAAGTCGGTGCTGGCCAATCGATAATCGCCTTAATCTTGGCTGGATCTACTGATATCCCTGCTGCTCAGACAACATGCCCCAGAAATTTGACCTCTAACAGCCAGAATTCACATTTACTGAATTTGGCGTATAGTTTATGCTCCCTCAAAGTCTGAAACGTCTATCTAAAGTGTTGTTCGTGATCCTCCCTCGTCTTCGAGTATACCAGTATATCATCGATGAAGACTATCACGAAGCGTTCAAGAAACGGTCTGAAAACACGATGCATCAGATCCATAAACACTGCTGGAGCATTGGTCAACCCAAACGGCATGACTGTGAACTAAAAATGTCCATATCTGGTGCTGAAAGCTATAATGGACATATCCTCGTCCCTGATCCTAAGTTGATGATACCCTGATCGTAGGTCTATCTTGGAGAAAAATTGTGCTCATCTCAGCTGATCAAATAAATCATCTATCCTCGGGAGTGGATATTTGTTCCTAATTGTGATTTTGTTCAACTGTCGATAGTCGATACAAAGTCTCAACGTACCATCTTTTTTTCTTCACAAAAAGGACGAGTGCTCCCCATGGCGACATAGAAGGTGTGATAAATCCCTTCTGTACCAAATCCTGTAGCTGAGTCTTCAACTTTTCTAGCTCTCGTGGTGTCATCCGGTATGGTGGTATGGAAATCGGTTTCATACCAGGCACCAACTCGATAATGAAATCGATCTCTCGCGGCGGCGGTAAACCAGGTAAATCCTCTGGAAAAAACATCAGGAAACTCTCTAACAACCGGTATATCTTCCAACCTAGGTCCCTGACTCTCTGGTACAGTGTACAGCGAAATCAAAGCTTCCATTTCCTCACTAGTCGTAGTTCGACCTCTCGTTCCTACAATCCTCGCTGCACTACCTTTATAAGTGAATGGCGGACACCCTGGGATGTCAAATATCATTGTCTTGCTAAAATAGTCGATATGAGCGTGGTATGCAGCTAACCAGTCCATCCCTAAAATTGCATCGAACTCCAAACATTCGAGGACTCTAAAATCAACAGGTAGCTCTACTCCATCTATCTCGACGAGACATTTCTCCACAATACTATTAGGGTAAACTCTATCCCCGGCTGCAGTACTTAAGATCAAATGTACGCTAAGCCTAACAGGTTTTAACCCCATGATGTATATCATGCGACTAGCAATAAAAGACACGGTAGAGCTAGAATCAAATAAAACATATAAAGCTCGATCGCAAATAGAAACCGTACCCTCAATAAGACCTCGTGTAGCGTCGGCGTCTGGCTGGGCTACCATGTGAACCTTCTCTCGGGTCTGCTGTGCATACTCTGCTGCAGGATGCGGGCACTCTCTCACGATATGTCCAACTTGTCCACATCTCGCAAAGCATGTTAACCGTCTGCGCCGACCCCGAGTCCGAGACGGCCCTGTGCTCGATATCGACCCCGTCTCTCGCACCTATTTCGGTCTCTCGTCTCGTCTCTCGGCCTCTGCCTCGACCTCAACCTTTGCCACCCTACGGCCGCCGCTGCGTGAAGCTCAATGGGGCGGGAAGTTCAGGAACAATAGGAGCTGGTAAGGCTGGTCTGATGGGAGGTGGCAAGGGAAGTCTGCCCACTGTGCTATGTCTTGGAGCAATGGATGATACATGAAGCACAGCCAGTGGGTGTGTAGCTGTCATCGAACCCTGAGATCTTCGGTTCCATCTCATTGTTCCCGTACCCCTTTGTCTCCTCCTCTCATACTCTAAGGCATGCTCTGCAGACAAAACTGGACCCGGTGCTCGCCATCGGCAACTCGCCCAGATAATGTCTCAAGCGCTAGGGCTCGCTCATAGATCTCGGTGAGTGTCCTCGCGCCTGAACTGACGACGTAATACCCAATATCGGGTCTGAGTCATTCACCAAAGTGATATACATCCTCGGACTCCTCTCTCACCAATTCCCCAGCAAACTGGCGCACATAATCGTATCGATCCATGTACTGCATCACAGGCTCCTCTGGCCCCTGTCTCAAATCCATGAACTCTCTCCTCAATCGCTTCATGACTGAAAGCGAAAAATACAGCTGATAGAACTTCTGCTTGAAAGCATCCCAAGTCTCGAACTCTCCGTGAGTGGCCAATGTCATACGCCACCACATGTCGGCGTCTCTCTCGAGAGTATAAGATGAGATCTCTGCCCGAAGTCTATCATCAATCCTTAGTACCCGATGAAGCTTCTTCTGAGACAGGATCCATTTCTCAATCTTCTGAAAATCCATGACTCCATCAAAATAAGCTGGTTTGAGTCTGATGAAGTCCTTCACCAGCTGAACTTCCGCTGGAGTGTTAGAAGATGCGGGCGTAGGAGACGGATCGCCTCAACTATCTCCACCACTGGTGCAATCACGGCTATCGGCATCTGGCTAAAAAGCTGCGAGAGGAAGTGTTGGCGCCAGACGATCGGTGTAGCAGTCGTAGGAGTTGATGTCGATGCTGGTGAAACAAAACGAGCGGTCATCATAGTGATGAAATCAGTCAACTATTGGCCCTGAGCTGTCACTCGATCAGACAGTCGTTATAAATCCTCCGCTATAGTGGGAGGCGAACTGCCACTAGGCTCTGCTTCTCCTCCCCTGCGTGTATCAGCCATCGGGGTCTGCAATGGATAGCGAACGCGAATCAGATTTTACGTGACATAGCGCATACGTATATATACATATAGCAATTAACAAGTACATATAAAAAACCCCCCATCTCCCTGTCACTCACTTCCCAACTAATGGTGTCTAGGCACTAATTATCTGGTTTCCACAACGAAGGTTTGTATTTTATGCATTGTTGTCTCTAAACCTATGCTCCGATACCAACTGTGTCGACCCCAACTACTAAACAGGGCACCGCCCGGCCTAATCCCGTAATCAAGCCTTAATCCAAATCACATAAGACGTAATTACATATTAGTCAGCCTTTCGTCCCTATATTACTCTGAATCCATGTATTAACTATTTTATCATGTTCATGAATATCATGTGGAAGCTATTATGAGTCAAAATTCTTAAGTGTGGCAAACCAAGAAAATACAGCATCATATGCATGTATATATATGAAACTATTCACTCAACCCAATGTACAACCCAAAATGACATAACAATAATAATACAACAAAAGTCGAGACATACAAAATGAGTGAGGAGAGTCACGGAACTGCTCAGAGGAAATCGTCGATCTTCTCCTTCCCTAGTCTGCTGCTGCTCGACGGACCTACACCCACCGTCACAAACTAGACGGTGAGTATAGTGATATTTAAGTACTAACTGGAGAATCATATGCCACATTTCCAAAATAAACGAATGGTATTTAAAAGCATAAAGTAGCAAAATAAATTGTTGAAACAAGAAATGCAAGTAAATACCATAGTTAAAGATGTAGAGACAGACACAGGCTAAGTCGAGATGATCTACGTCCGGTCGGCGGTGAGAACTATCACCTAACCTTTCCCACTACTATATGGAGTTGCGTTCAACATATCTTACACAAATAGCGGAGCTGCGCTCTACGCTTTACAACATTAATCTCATGCTTGCCGACCACCCCGAGTCTCATAACTCATGTGTCGTGCAAGTGTAGTGGTGAGTGTCGGAACCCCGGTAGACCCATGTCCCCGTAAACCGCGCATCTCTCGTGCAATGGACACTAGATAATCCCTACTTTAATTTCAAAGACAAATAATTCCAAAATTCTAGGAGTCCAAAACAAGTTAGGCTACAAAGCCCAAGGGAAATCGAATTCAAGTCCAATTAAATCCAAATTATTCCATTAGCAAGCTTTTCATAAATCTTTTCATGAATGACATCAAGTGTAGGAATCAGAGTCAATGAAACAATTCACAAGGCATCATGTCACAATATTCGCCCATGAATAGATACAAGAACAACATGATGTGCGAGTTCAAGTAGTAATGTCTACCAAGAGACCAATAAATCAATCAAGATGAATGAAATGAAATATAAAATTCTCACAGTTGTACTTACAAGTCACACGCTTGTCCTAGTCTATCTGATCCCTCGACAATTTGAAATGCGTGCTCAAACGCCTAAGTTCTCCCCTTAGTTCCCTAACATTTAATAATTTAGCACCTTAGGCTAAATCGAAGTCGAGACAAATTTCTAAAACTGTTTATTTATTTTCGGCCAAATCGGCCCATTTCGAGCTTTTCGAGGTAAAACCCCCGTAAAATGCTCGTCCGAAATTCCAAATATTTTATTTTTCATAGAAATTCATTATTTTCTATTTATGTTGTCGAAATATAATTTTTTGAAATTTTTCCCTATTTTCTGGGATTTTTTTCCAATTTTTCTCCATTTCTTTTCTTTCTCTTCTTTTCTCTTTCTTCTTTTTTTTTTTTTGGGTCGGGTCGACCCGACCATGGCCAAGGCGCAGGGCCCGGCTCGGCCCAGGCCCTTGGCCCGGCCCGTTTGGGGCTCCTTCTTCCCCATTCGTTGGGGAGGCAAAAAAAAAAAAAATCTGGTTTTTGTCACGAGCTCGGGTTGGCGATCCACCCCAGCTCGTGTAAGGAGGGGAGACGACTCTTCCGAGTCGTCTTCTTCCTCGGGAGCATGGGAGCTCCCAAGCTCCCGAGCTCCCTCACCTTCACCACACCAACACCACTCTACAACCACCCCATCAATGGAACAACATCAAACTCACCTTGATTCGTCTCAGGTTCTCTCCTTCTCCTTCTCCTTGTCCTCCTCCAGCGATTCTTTTTCTTTCCTTCTCTCCCAGTTTGGTTGATGTTGGGGATAAGAAACCCATTTAGTATATATATAATTTTGGTTTAAATGCTAGCCTTTGATCTTGGTGTGCACGCGTCTCCCGAGACTCATCACATGGAGCACATTATCCCACTTGTCCCCCAAGTCACTTGTGAGTGACTCACCAAAGTGACACCTTGCCTCATGATAGGTTAACGCGAGTCTCGATGCACATCCAATGCCTAATGTTTTATTTTCCTAACTATAGGCCATTTACTCATTTAGTTCCATGTGGCCACATTAAAGCCACACATTACCCAATAAATTCACATTTTATTTAAATAAATTAAACTTACCCCAATATGCCGCTACCTCGGTCCCACGTCGACACGCGACTCGAGTACGTCCCCGCTCGTCTCGATACCTACACACCCGTAGAAAATTAACTTAATAGTCTACACAAATACAATACACTAGGCATACATCACAACAAATATAAAATGTACCTCAGCCCTTGCCTCGGTAAACGGACATATCACGGTGTGGGTCCAACAGTACGGGTCGTTGAACCTGTGTAAAGACATAAACACAGTTAGAAATTTTGGGCCGTAACATTTTCGCCTTATATTGTCATTATACTATATAAGGTCAAAATTATTTTAAGACTTTTTCTCTCTTTCTTTCTCGAGACTTGAGACTGCCAGTGAAAAGTGTGAGAATCTTCTTATCAATGGTGGAGTTAAAAAGGGATCAGATGAATAAGGAAGCGTGTGAGATGAAAGAAATTACAACATGGGTCTTCTTTTTGGTGGGCCTTTTTTATTTTTTTAACAAACATGGGGGAATTTTTTGGTGGATGGAAACTTTGAAATATTTTTTTTTTTGGCCTTTCTTTGGGTGGGGTCTGGGGTTATCGCCCTCTTCGCCACACCTCAAGCACGCCCTGATCTGAGGTGTCTTCTTCCAGGTTCCGATCGGGTTCTGATACCATATTAATTTTCCACTCGCAGGCACATCATTCGCAAGCGACCTACCTACGTCACTTCTTCACGGGCCTGTGAATCTCTTCGCCAGTATCAATATTGTCCCTAACTTAACCACCTTCAACTCTTTGGTGTGGGGGATTTAACTCAAAAGGACATGTGAGGAAAAAAAAACCTTTTGGATCATGAATTTTGGTCCAAAGCGGAGTGATGAATATGTGTTGACCGAAAATTAGTCTCACATCAATTAAATTAAACTTCATAAATAAGTATATATATATAAGTGATTATATCCCCTCAACTAGTACCGAGTTCTTTTGAAGTAAAACTCCACACCTATGAGTTGAAGGTGGTTAAATTGGGGACGATATTAGTACTAACGGAGATCCATGAGCCTACGAAAAAAGTGTTGCGGGCAGGTCATTAATTTGTGGATGATGTGCCCACAAGCGGAGATTAAATTAACATTTTTTAAGCCCTCCTACTCGGTGTGGTGGCTCTAGCTTAAGGCACCTTAGGAAGGAGCCTAAGCCCCACTAAGAAATATATATATATATATATATTTTACAAGGGTCTCATTTTGAATTTTGCCCTTTGAAACCCCTAAAAGCCTAGAGCTGGCCATGTCCCTGCTGATTCTCTTGAGTACTAATGTAATCAAACACATCAACATTTGATGACTATTGAACAAAGGACTTGCAAATGAAAACTCTTAATCTCTTTTGATAGATTTAGAACTCCATACAAACAAATTAATCACAAACATGCGTGTGAAAGTGAACTATGTATCTATCTCTTTCTTTGCCCACCTTCAATTAGAATACATGTGACATATATATATATGCATATGCCTCCAAATCAAAACAAGTTAATTAGCATCCCATGCATCCATGGTTGCCAAAAAAAAAAAAAAAAAAAGCGCAAAATACTTTAGAATAACTGGACGGTGACTAAATATCAGTCAAATCTCGTGGTTAAGTAATTAATCACATACGGAACGGGAAGGGACTTATAATCAAAAAGTGTAGACGAAGACGGTGCGGTCTTTGTTGTTATTGTTCATATACAAGAAGAAAGATGAGTTACGTGTGAGATGTAACGAATAAGCTGATTAGATTGCGTACATCTAATCACTTATTAACTAGTTCTTCCAAGTCAATAGATTAGATTGATGTCATGACATCCACCCAAATTGAGATAGCTAGTACAACGACGTGCGTGCTTGAACTTCTCTTGAAAACTACACTATTTTTACAACTAGCACAAAGTTGTAAAAAAAAAAAAAAAAGACCACAACACAACACAACAGGGCGATCTCCAACGCAATGTATAAAACAAATGCAAATGGTGGGTTCTCTCACACGTCTTTAGAGAACAAAGTTGGGCGACACATGTTGAGCGGCCATTGGAGACCGAGAGTGGGAGTTTATTAGTATTTGTTTTATAAGGGTGTTAGTGCACGCCAGAATCTTTCTTTGTGTTGGTCGGACCCTTAATTTGTTTTCAGGGTAGTACTATTTGGATTAATCATGCCGTACAACTTAAAAATATATTTTTTTCAAAGTCATTCTCAAGTAATAAATAAAGCAAACACAACAATTTGTAAAAAAATTTAATACTCCTTAAATATTTGTAAAAATTTTAAAAATCTCTTTATGAGTTCGGACTCTTGAGTCGAGATAGCTAGATTTATTATTTGTTTTATTCTAGGTCGCTAATTTCCATTATCAAGCTTTCATCATCCTCTAGAGTCCAAACTCCATCTATTTACCCAGTTGCATCTACGTGCCTTAAATATATCACACGGTTTTCAAACTGGATTATAACATATCGTGTTATTGTAACACTGGCTTCTTAATTTTTCGACATAAACATCACCCGCAATTTAATTAATTGATTAAACACAAATACTACTATAGTAAATATTCCCTTCGATCACAAATATAAGTCGTTTAAGGTAAGGGTACAAGAATGAAGACAACCTTAATTACAAGTGAAATTTACATGTACTCCCTTCGACATTAATAAATGAATTAAAGAATTGAAGAATTGTAGATATTTGAATTGTATAAGGGTATAATTGGTAAAAAAAACAATAAATACGCTCTCAAATCTCGAAAACGACTTATAATTTTGATCAATAAGTGTTTGCTAGAAAGACATATATTTTTGACTTGAGGGAATAGAGTATTAATCAAATCAAGTTAATAGATTTGATAGTCCCATTTGGACTCATAAGTCTGAATTAAAAATATTTTTTTATTTCAAAATCATCCTCAAGTAATAAATTAATGAAACAAACACTACAACTTGTGAAATTCTTTTAATGCGTCTTGACTATTTGAAAATTTTTTGAAAATTTCTCAATTAGTCCGGGCTCTTGAGTCCAAATAGATTAAACTTGATTAAACCCTTTAATTAATCAATAAATCTACTTGGACTCATGAGTCCGGACTCATATGGGTGTTTTTAAAATTTTCACAAATATTTAAGGGGTATCAAAAGAATTTTACAAGTGATTGTGTTTGCTTCATTAATTAATTACTTGATGATGACTTTGAAATTAAAATTTTTTTTGAGTTTATCACTTCCCTTAATTAATTTGTGTTAGTGGTACTCTCATCTAGGCGTTGGTGTTTAGGGTGTGCAAAATGATGTTGTCGGCCCCGTAAATGTTGGGGGTTGTGGTGGATAGAGTAGTGGCGTTCGTTAAAAGAGCAGTGACTTTTAAAACTAGTTCTCCAATAGGAGAGAGCCACGTCGACACTGCACTCCGCATTCCAACATCAATGTCTCTCGCTCTCTCTGCCTTACCTACAAAACCACGTGCATCACACGTGACTCACCCTCGCAGTCACTTTATAATTCGACTTCTAATCCAGTACTCCGTCTAGGGCTTTAAATTTCGATTGATTGATCGTTATGATGTGATCGACGGTGGAGACTTGCGGGTCCATACGTTGACATTGGGATCTGGAAAAGAGTGGACGTACGTGCCGTTACGGTATGATCGGATTGGAGGACCACGAGCTGCGACGGCGGTGACGGACCTTCCAAATGTCAGTTAGAATGTCTCTTTGTTTTTTTTAATAAATAAATACAAAATTATACAAGAAAAATGTTTTTATAATTCAGCAAAGACACACGCGTGTTAGAATTAATCCCTTGATTTTCGCATATTGCATCTTGATATGTAACAGGAACCACGACTAATGTGTGTCATTTTTACATGTCGTCGTTGGGTCATTCCAATAACAGACTTTAAGAGCGGAGCCACCTGATTGTAGCCAAACATAACTTACATGTATAACCTTAATTATATATAGTTGATCAATAAAAAAATTATAAGAAATGCCTAAGTTATCCAACTCATCCCTTAAAAGTAATGTTTAGCTAAGCTACCCTTAATTTTGGGTGAAGGGAGTTTGAAATCCTTACGTACTCTGCCTTTGGAACGAGGCTCCTCTATATAGAACGAAAAAATAAAAAAATAAAAATCATAAAAGTTGGAATTACCTAGGAGGGTTCGTACGTACGAAGGAGATCAGAGGGGGCAAAAAGGAGGTATTGGTCACATTGGTGGGGTTGGGTTTTGGTGGTAGTGGTGTTGTTCTTGTTGTGAATTTAGTGGTAAGTACTACTCTAACTGTTGCACTTACTGCAATTTCAGTATTTCTTCTTCTATTACTGCTACTACTACTTCTTCTCCTCCTCTTCAGTGGTCCCTTACTACATGAATGCATTGGCTTCGCAGCTTTTAGCTTTGCAGCCCAGTGTTTTTTGTACATAAAAAGGCAGTTCCGGCATTGGTTTTAGTGCTCATATGCTTCAAGCCCAAGAGAAGTTAACTCCACGTGACTAATTCATCCCTCTTCACACATCACATTTTATTGCAAATTTATTGCTTTTATATTGATCTTAAAAATGTTCGTCATTAATTTTGACGATTTCTTGATAGTTTTGACGATATCTATTCGTTTTTCAGCTTTTTCTTATTTTGATTTGTTGCACCGAGTGAATTTATTTTTTGTTTACTTGCACGAATTAATGAAAATGTGTTGCATACTTTCTTTTTGATAAAAAATGTGACATACTTTCAATATAGGTACAACAATATTTTGACGGGTGATAGAATGTGTTGGATGTATTAAGATTTAAGGGGAATAGCATAATTACGTTGTAAGGTCACATAAATGTTTATAAGTCATGCGATACACATTAAAATATAGGTGCGCACACATCTCGAAAACTGTTGCACGATTTTTGAATAGATGTTTTATTATTTTTATTTTTATTTTTTAGTAGTTGGGGGAAAGAAAATTAATTTGTTGATCACGATATGATATGTGAATGTTTCACAATTGCAATAAGTACTATTGATCACCAACCAATTGGATGACCCAATGTTTTGATATAAAATTTGGAAGTAAGAAGTCATGAGTGTTCAAATCTTGATAAGTGCAAAAGTTTTTTTTTCTTATCAAAAAAAAAAAAAAAAAGTATTGTTGATCAATGAGACATGTTTACTTATGTCCCTTCAGCTTTTTCTTCAATGTTAGCGACCTTATTCCCCATCAACTTATGCATATTTTGGTAGGCACGGAATCATTATAATTCTAAAGTTTGGTGATTCTAACAAATTAAAGGTTTATTGATTTAAATTCCTTTGGAGATGTAGATCTAAGCATTCCATTATTGCCCCAAACAATGGAAACACTTGCAAAAGAAAGTTACGTAAGAAGAGAAAAAGCAGATGCACCTACACATGATGATTATATAATAACTTTTGATGGGACGATTTTTTTGAAATTAAGTTGGCAATCTATTATCAATCTACTTTGTTTTGAAAATTAGGTATAAACTCACAAGCATAACACTTTTGTATGCGTCAATTAAAACAAATAACTTTTAATTAGGAACTTTATTAGTTGAATTTCATAACCACCATGACTTGCAACAATATTATTAATGTGTAAAAAACACCTAATTGTGTTCAATCCACTAGAAAAATACATTAACGACCACTTGGTAATTTACAAAGATAGACTCCTTTACTCTTGAATCAAGTATGTTACTAAATAAGTTACCATTTTGCATTGTTAAACCCTTCGAGCTGCACAACTATATAATTGAACTATGGTTTTGTCTTCATTAATAAATTCAACGCATGCATTTCTATATTCTAGTACCCATCAAGAAAAGACTAGCAAACCAATATGAACAATATATATCGACGTGACGATGATTTCATGACAACGATGATAGTACTTAAACTCGAGACATTTTAAAAAAGGAAAAAGATCGAACGGCATATTTAATTGTACTGTGTATATCCAATGAACTTCGACAACTACATAAACCAACAAAATGCATATCAATTAAAAAAAGTATACATTTCATCACTTTCCATTAGGAACTCGAATTGATCGATGAATCGATAGGGCGAAGACTCGTCAACCAACCAACCAACCAATCAATCAATTCGTAGCTAACTCTCTATTTCTTTAATTAATTACTTGAGGGAAAGAAACTCCTTATAGAGTACTAATATATATACATAACAAAGTTAAACAACTTGATTAGTCATTGCTCTGCTTTTGCAACAGACCAAGGTTTTAGATCTTGAACAAAAGAATGCTAATTTAAATTAATCAAACTTGTCAAAAAGTTAACAGCACAATTAATTAAAAAAAATTAAAGAGATAAGGAGGGGGGGACGTTATATGTGACTTATGATCATCATCTCTCCTTCTACCATAGGCAGACAAGTATAAAGTTCGGGCCCTATCTCTCTTAATCGTAATCACATATTGCGCTTAAAACACTATTTATGTAGAGACAATCATTACGAGAATCTATGCACAGTGCCACCTCCCCCATTAAAAAAAAAGGTTCATTAAGTGGTGCATGAGGAGGTGTTGTCTATAGGTAGTAACATTTTTTAAAAAGGCTTTTGGCATCCACCATAAGCTGTGTGTGACTTCACATTAGCACCAAAACGTGTATCATACTTTATTTAAAGATATATTATTGTTATTTAGGGTTTGGTTTCTTATGCTATGCAAAAGACCAAATAAGTGTCAAACCATGGCCTTAGTTTTTTTTTTTTTTTTTCTTTGTTATAGTGATGCATCCCATTGATTATTATTTGTGGGTCCAGTACTTTTGGAAAATTAATTAGTATAATAATATGTGATACTCATCGTGGTGGGTCTACTTTTCTAGATAAAACACCAATTTGCTAGCTAGCTTTGCCTACAAAAAAAAATACATGTTTGAGACGGTATGCAACATTAATTAAGAGCCGTGTCATACTGTCACTACAGCTCTATTTTTCCTATAAAAAAAAAACCATATATGCTCAAATTCTATAAATCTCAATATAATCCAAGAATACACGCTCATCAAAATAGCTTGATGGCTAGGAGCCCATCCCATAATAATACAATTCGACTCAATTTGAACTAATGACTCCACTTTTAATAAATTATACGAAATAGCACAAATTGAGAATTGTATCTTTGTTTTTGCTAAGGCCTTGTTTGGTTAGGGGTGGAGTTATCTCCCGGGAGATAATTTAGAGGGAATTGATAACTAATCTTGTTTGGTTGCTCAACTTGCATGCAAGTTATCTTTCAACTTACACCCTGGATGTGATATATCTCCTCACCACCCCCTTAGGGAGTTATCTCTCAGGAGTTGTGGACACAATTACTCATCATTAATGATTCATTTATATTCATCCCTCTCTTGTTTAAAGGCTATTTATGTCAATTCATAATTTTTATTGTTTAAAATTTTGAAACTTCCATATAAGTTTAAGGTTGAACCAAACATGAAAATATTAACTCTAAAGAGATAACTCTCAACTAACACTATAAGTTAGAAAAACAAACGAAACGAGGCCTAAATGTTGTCATCAGTTCAAGATCGTATAATTGTCAAGTGAAGGTTAAACAAATAGACAAAAACATATAAATGTCGAGCTTCTTGCGTGTTCATCTATATAACAAAACATACAATCAATTTGACTAAATTATCTCTTTATTATTATAAATATATTTTTAGTAGGCTTTTATTATTATATTTTAAATTTTATAAAAACCCGATTTGACAAATAAAATAAAATAAAATAAAGATGTGACTTTGTGGAAAAGCCGATTTTAGCGCGCGATAAATCAAAGGACCGTACACAGAAGAAAGAGGAGAAGAAGAAGAAGAACGGAACGGGGAAAGGGGAACGGAGTCGTTAAAGCCGTTAGTTTTGGTGGGAACACGTGGCGCACGCCAGCGGTTTCGATCGACCGACCATCTCCGGGCCCCACCACATCAAAATAATAATAATAATAAAATAACATAGACACAGCGAGGCCCAGACCAGAGCGATCAAAAAGTCCGTCCGAACTCCGAACCAAAGACATAAAAAAGCCCAACCCACCTCGCTCGCTCGCTCGATCGATCGATCGATCGAACCAACCAACCAACCAACAACAGAGACGAAGAACGCCAAGAACACCAACACCGCCACCACCACCACCACCACCAACAACGATAGCAAAGCAAAGCAAATTAAAAACACACACACACACACACAGACTACTGACACACTCGTCAAAGTTTCAATCAGGTCTCTCTCTCCCTCTCTCTCCCTCTCTCTCTCTCTAGAGCTGTGTTATATTATTCTCTCATTCGTTTGTTCTTATCCTTTTGAGGGGGGAGAGAGAGAGAGAGAGAGAGTCGAGTTCCCTTTTTTTTCAATTCACTCCCATGGGGGGCGATGAATTGTGAGTCTTTCCATAAATAGAACCCACTGAGGAGGACAGATCTTCATCTCCGAGACCCCCCAAAGTATTGATTTTGCCTTTCTTTTTTTTTGGTTCAATTAGTGGTCTCGTCATGATGATGATGATGATACGCAATTAGATACACAGATTTTGTTTCGGTTACGGGTGTTGTGTGTATTTGGATGCGTGATTTGGTTGGGTGGGTGGAGCGGATTTGGCCCGATTTTTGGTTTTGGGGGTCTAGGGCTTGTTCTGTTGATTCTTCTCTGATCTGGGTTTTCTTGCTTTTCTTCATCAATTCCATGGGTTTTGTGCCTCTCTGATACCTAATCTCTAAAAAAGTTTCGATCTTTACCATCATTTGGGTCAGATTTGGTCTCTGTGATTGTTGATTTTTGTGGGGGCTTTGTTGGATTGGGGGTTAGGGATTTGGATCTCGTTGTGTGATTTGTGTGTGAAGAATTAGTGGAGCTAGACATGTTGGAACAGTCGTGTATGATTTCAAGGGCTTTCCTGAGTTCATGCGAGCAAGACAGCAAGTGGCTTTACATGACTTACCATATAATAGATGTAACCAACGGCGGCGGCGGCGGCGGCGGCAGTGGCGGCGGCGGGAAGCGCCGTCTCGAGGAAGATGGAGAAGGGGGTGGTGGGGAACATGGGAAGAGAACCAAGTCGTCGTCGTCGTCATCATCATCATCATCATCCACCAAGAATCGGATGGTTCATGTGGGGGATAACCTTCTCGATCTCTCCTTGTCTCTCGGCGACAGATCAGATCGTCGGAGAAACGGGGAGGATGGCGATGGGGATGAGCCGCCGAGGGACCAATCAGACCATGATGGAGATCAGTCTGATATGAATTCTCTAATCCAGCCCCTTGGCCGGGACATATCGATCAACTGTCTCATCCGATGCTCAAGGTCTGATTACAATAAGCTGGCTTCTTTGAATACTAGTTTTCGGTCTTTGATTCGAAGCGCGGAGCTTTATAGATTAAGGAGGCTAGCGGGTGTGGTTGAGCATTGGGTGTATTTTTCTTGCCATGTTCTTGAATGGGAGGCCTTTGATCCAATCCGCCGAAGGTGGATGCATCTGCCGAGAATGCCTGCGAATGAGTGTTTTATGTGCTCCGATAAGGAGTCCCTCGCAGTGGGCACCGAGCTTCTTGTATTTGGGAAGGAGATTACTGCTCATGTGATATGGAAATATAGTATTTTGACAAACTCTTGGTCTACAGGGATGACTATGAATTCTCCGAGGTGCTTGTTTGGTTCCGCTAGTCTTGGGGAGATTGCGATATTGGCTGGGGGCTGTGATTCACAAGGAAGGGTGTTGAGCTCTGCAGAGCTTTATAATTCGGAGACCGGAACGTGGGAGACCCTGCCAAACATGAACAAGCCGAGAAAAATGTGCTCGGGAGTATTTATGGATGGAAAGTTTTATGTTATTGGGGGAAGCAATACGGAACCGCTTAGCTGCGGGGAGGAGTATGATTTGGAGACCAGAACTTGGCGTGAAATCGATAACATGTTCCCTGGACGAAATGGAACAACTGAGGCACCACCTCTTGTTGCTGTTGTAAACAATAAGTTGTATGCTGCTGATTATGCTGAGAAGGAGTTAAGGAAGTATGACAAAGAAAGGAACTCGTGGCATGCAATTGGAAGGTTGCCTGAGCAAGCCGTTTCATTAAACGGCTGGGGATTGGCATTTAGGGCTTGTGGGGATCAGCTTATTGTTATTGGTGGACCGAGGGCTTTGGGTGGTGGAATCATAGAGCTTAATTCCTGGGTTCCAAGAGAAGGCCCGCCGCAGTGGAACCTTCTGGCCAGGAAACGCTCCGGGAGCTTTGTTTATAATTGTGCAGTCATGGGGTGCTAAAAGTATCTGATTTTGGTGTCACCATTTGTACTGTACGGATGGCTCGTGGTGGTGGCATGTATAAGATTGGTTTGTCCAAGGGCATAGGGTTCTAGCCATGGGTAATCTCTTCCTCGTATTTGATAATTTCAGGTTTACTCAAGATTCAATGGAATGCTTCGCTGGAAGTAGGTCTTGATTTTTTTTACTTTTCATTTCTGTTTTTCACCATTAAATTTGTGTCTTTCTCCTCATCTATAATCTGACAGCTTTCAGAGATTGGCATCATGTAGCAAACCGGATAGGTTAATAATTTGGAGCACCAATAGATCGCCTGGAATCATGAATCTCACAACTGAATTTAGCTTTGGAAAAATAGTGTCATTTACTTCATGGTCTTTAATGTTCTCAACGTTGTCTTTGAGTGAGACTCGTTGTTGTTTTACTTTTCATTTTTAAGTATAGTTTTTTTGTACTGTGATTCTTTCTACGACTTGACAAGTTATCTCTTGAGATTCTGTTGTTTGCTATTATGCATAAGTTCAGCCTTCTTTTGTTGGATGGTAATCTTTGTTTATTGACTAAATTTGAAGATTTGTGAAATATGGAGGGATGGTTTTTTCGTTAATGAGCTTATTTTCTTTATTCCGAGCTGGCTTACTGGTTAATGCTTTTAAAACGTCTCTTTGGACGTTGCGTGATTTGTAAAAAGTTCTGATTCTTCTGAATACTTTGACATTTAGGCAATACAGTATTTTTAACTTCATGCGCATCATTGTTTATGAAGCTCTTGCATTGTTGTGGGATCTCTTTTTGGAGCCTTATTTCAGTATGCGACATCGTTGTCCCGTCAAAAAAATATGGGGCATCGTTGATAATTGAAGTTACCCCTTTGGATTCATTAATGGAAAACTTGGAATCAGTTGATCCTTCAGTTGCTGACTCCATTGGAAATGTTTTGATTTAGTTCAATATGTCTTTCATGAATCTACGGAGGGAAATAGGAGAAAGAGGTACCAGTAAGAGCTTTTTGAATATATATAATTTAACTTAGGCCCACTTCTTCTGATGTTTGCTTATTTGTAACATGCGAATCCAGGCCAACTTATTGAAGCACTTAACTATCAAAGATATTCATTTATTTTTTCCCCAATAATTACAATACAATTCTCCAAAAAAGTAAAAAATGTGTGATCGTGGTGGAAAATATTGTTTCAACTGTTTTTAACATTATGGTCTTGAACAAGAGTCTTGTCCGTATAAGCGATGGAAATCATTTTTAGTTGTATTTCGTTAAAAAAAAACCTTGCGTTTTTGGCAAGGGATGCCTCGCCTATCTCTTTAATTATGCTTTGATTTGGTTTGGAATTGAGCTCATGCTTTGGTACGCACGTGCTGCGCAATTGCCTGTTGGATTATGCATTGAGTGTATGCGTGGACATTTCAATGCGAATCCAATGGACTGCAACGACTCTGTAGCAAATATGTGCATAGGAATGCCACCTTTTTTTTTTTTTTTTTTTTTTTTTTTTTTTGCATTGATCTTGTATACTCTGCACTCGTTTGAGGATCGAGACCACAAAAGCCTAAAGGATAATAATGTAGATGTCCTTTAATTTCTTGGAGATGCATTCTCAAGTAGAATTGAATGGCGGAACATGGTTTGTTAGCCATACTCAGGTAGTAGGCAAATGGCTTAATCTTTTCGCTTTTCACATCTTTTTCTGCTGGTTCTGAATTAGCACTTTCTCTCCTTGTAGTGATATTATGTCAAACATTATCAGAGACATGTTATTTTGTATTGCGGATGGAATATAATTTTGTTTTTGAGCTTTCTCTTTACTTTGGTTTTTTTTTTTTCTTTTCATTTATGGTATCCGTTTTTTGAGTTATAATAATTTTGGTCCTTATCTGTTAGCTGTTCGTGAAGTGCGAATACAGTCTAGAATTATGTAGGATGTATTTTGAAAGTGGATAGCATAAAATAATAGAAAGCTAATAATGGCTATCTGATCTTTCTCTCTTTTGATTCACTCTTGTTTGTTCTTGAACCAATTTGATTCACTCTTTTTGTTCCCCAGAAGTGTTTTACCTTGCGAGTAACTGTTTCGGCACCCAAGTTTCTTTCTTCATTTTTTCCTTAGGAGGATGATTGTTCAAAGAAGTGTCTGAATTCTCTTAGTACTGCCATTCTGCTATTCGTCACGCACAGTAACTATCTGGGCTATAGTTGATAAAATTAATATTGGCTCTTTTAGCAGATTCGTCATAGTTTGATGAAGTTATTTCAGTTTCTTGTTTTACTTGTCTGCTTTAAGTTTAATTTGTCTCGATGCTTGCGTATATGGGCCTCATGAAAACACTTCCAGGTTGGTCTTGTTGAATGTGCAGGATAATATTAAATGATATTATGAGTCGCCTATATGCTTTGTTGGTTTTAATTTTTGGTGTAGTTCGACTTAACAATGTGATGGAACAACAATGCTATACTTTGTAATTTCATGAGTTTTTTGTTGGTCATAGAGGTTCAGGGAGTGGACAAATGTGTCACAAAACACTCAAATTTTTCAGATACATTAGAGCCGTCTATAAGAAATCCTGAAGCTATTGCTATATACTTCATTTCAATAATCACAGAAAGAGATGGTTCTATTGGAATTTAAAATACGAGTTTTTGGAATGATATAACGGATCCAATTTATATAGGAAAAATCTTATGAAATAAATTATCCATATTGATGTCCTAATTTTGCATAATATTTCTCCATTATTTCTTATTAACTATACTTGGCAGAGGGCAAGGTTCCAAATTTAGAGAGTTTTTTTATTGATTTATATTTTTGATGTTGCAGTAAAAGAGAAAATCTTTTATCTGTGCATAATTCCTAGTGTTACCAATTATGAGGCGTTATGTCAGACACTGTAATTTGCTCTCTGCATTTAGTTGTGGATTCGAAGAGTGTGTGATTATTCTTAAATGATTGAAATGATAGGATTATTAGAATTAAATTATTGAAAGATGTGTTTCAGTGTATCTTTTTGTCGTAATGCATCAAAATCATTTATTCATTATGTGTTAACATCTAATCCTATTCATTTTGTTGCTTGCTTGAAAATCACTGCATCTTGTTCTATGTTGGGAAACAGGATGCTTTAATTTTTGTAAAGCTTATGTTTATGTTGCAGTATGGGTATGGTCATATTCCTCCTAAATGTTGCTCTCTCTTCCTCTCTGCTTTTTTTACCTGACTTATTTGTTTGTGGTCATAATTTGCACGCTATTTTGTTGGTGATGTTTGTCTCACCACTTAATAACTTTTAAGTGTTGAATGAATAAATTCTCTTAAACCAAATCTTATGTTTAGATGTGTAGGACTTGTTGAAGTGTTGATTTATTAGAACAGGTTTCAGCTGGATTGAATTGTACCTCATCCATTATGTACCCCAGGTGTATCTTTTTCTCCTTAGATAGCCAATGATGTTCAAATGTCCTTGATTAGGGAGAGGATATTCTTTTTCAGGTGAACTTAGAGCAGGTTGCTATCGTGTACGTGGGTGCCTGTGGAAGCTTGGGGAACAGTAATAGAGTTCACAAGAGTTGCTATGTTAGAATTGATCCATAGGCACCACTCTGGATTTGGGATACGGCAGAAACTTAAAAAAAGTTTCAGCCAGTTTATGGATTTATCCATTCAGCCTCCGGTCCATTCTGGTTTCGCTTGATTGCTCTTTTAGAAGCTAGTCATTCATCAACATCCGCTACATCTATTTTTGTTGGGATTGTTCTTTACTTCACTAATGCTTTGATTCAATAGTTTCATGATTTTTTCGGGCAGGACCATGTGCCGGTTATTTGTCTTTGAAGTTGAATTTCTGTGCTATGGACACAATATCTGCTATTTTTCTTTGTCGATCCCATTCTCATTGCTCTTGGGGCAAATTTGTCCTCATCAATTATTGAATTCCACTTTTGAGCAGTTTTTAGTAAAGTCTGTTTGCAGTTTAGATTAAATTGGCAACTTTAATCAATTAACAAGTGATGATTGTTTGAGTTTCATCAATTTGTATCTGAATTTTGTGTTAGACAATGATGTGATTTCTTGACCTTTTTTCCATTGATAGATGTGTTTGTAAATTTGTTCTAGACTTTCACTAAGGCGGCATGAGAGCAGGTTTTGGTGTATGAGTATTGATATAAGGTGCTACTGCCTACTGCCTGTCAAGTATGAACTTAGGTTTCGTTGATTCTATGATGGCTTGAAAGTCCTTTATCAAATTCTCCACTGCACTTCAATAACATGCAGCATACCACTAGTCATCTTTCAATTGTTTTGGTTGTCCTATTGAAAGTTCAATTTCTCAAATTCTCATGCTTGCTTCTTTGGCCTAGTTGTGCTCTACTTTTAGACTTGGGCTCGATGTCGTGACCACTTATGGAACATGCTTAGAAGTTAGAAGCGTAGCATGCTGTATGAGGTGGTTTGATGCCAAAATTTTGTAATGTGATGATATCAGTATCACCTTGTTTGGCCTTGCACAAGTCTGATATATACTTCACCTGGATTTCAGGAGCTGAGCACTAGGCCTTGTTTGGTTAGGGATGGAGTTAACTCCTGGGAGATAATTTGGAGGGGAGTTGGAACTAATTTTGTTTGGTTGCTCAATTTCCCTCAAAGTTATCTCTCCCTAGGGGAGTTATTTTTAGGAGTTCGTGGACACAATTACCCCTCAATAATTACCTTTTAGTACTCACATCCATCTCTTTTGTTTGAAATATATTTATGTTAATTCATATATTTTATTGTTTAAAAATTTTGCAACTTTTCTGCAAGTTTAAAGTTGAACCAAACATAAAAATATGATCTTGCATTATGAGTTAACTTCGCTCGCAATGTAAGTTGACAAAAACAAATCAAACGAAGCCTTATTCTTTCGAAAATGTTAGTTCACGCAGCTGAGTCAGCTGTCGTGGGGCCCACCAAAAGACTTTTTTTTTTGTTTGTCACTTTTTTGTTACTTTTTTTTTTTGTATGGTTGTTATGTACAACCATCTGACTTTCAGCATTGATAGTCAGCCAACTATCAGTACTGACTCGCAATTTAAATTATTGCAATTTTTTTATATATTCTTGTAAAGATAAAAGTTGTTAGTGAGTTTTGAACTTAAGACCTCATGGTATTAGTAAACATCCTAATCATTACACTACCTTATCCTTGTTTGTAATGCTCAATATTTATTAAATATATTTCATTTTAAAAAATGTAAACAACCACATTTAAGCTCGTCCAAGCCCGGCTCGTTGTGGTCTTGGGCGGGCTTAGGCCTGCTAAATAAAAAAGCGTGCTTGGACAAGGCTTTCAAAAAAAAAAAGCATGCTTAAGGCCCGCCCATTGCATAGGCATATTTGAGAGTTAATTTGCAAACCATTATAATTTATTTGCGAAGATAGATTTGTAAACCATTAGAATTTATTTGTCAAGATAGAATAAGAAAAGCAAAGATTTGAAAGAAAAATAGGAGCAACGTAAACTCCACAAATAAAAATTGAAGAAATTTATTGGTATAAAGGGTAAAAAGGAGTGCAATAGTACATCTATCAGCCATTTGCAGTTGAGCTATGATGTGAGATTGAGCCTTGATTTTGTCATATATATATATTGATAGTTCATGTTACATCACTTTTATAAAATCTGAGTTATTGAACTTGGAGAAGCATTTGATTAAATGTAAGTTCATTTGAATAAACAAACCATGAGGAGTAGCGTAGTTTGGTTTTATGGTGAATAATTGTGTTGGGTTTTGGAGTTCATACGCAGCGGAAAATTCAAAATAATTTTTAAAAAATCCCGATAGGATCGAAAATAAGTTCTATTAAACTAGATATACAAAAAGTAAAGATGGCCGCTAAGGGCACCCCACCGTTTAATGAGGGCACCTAGATAATGTGGCCACAAACCGATTTACACTGGGCACCCAAAAATTAGACCAGAAATACCGAAAATACCCCTCGTGGAAATCCCGCTGCACCCCACCACCCCCAAAGACCACCTTCACCGATCTTGAATCGAAGAACCCATTTGGTTTGAACCGACCAAAGAGAGGAATCTCCGAAATCGTGTCTCATGTGTCTCGCCTTGTGTTTCTCCTTCGGTTTACGACTTTTTTGCATAGCTTCGTAGGGTCGTGGTGTGAGCCGATTTCGTCTCCAAGTTAGGGTTCGGTTGAAGTTCGTCGAACACACATTATTTGCGCGAAATCGCTCGGTTGAAGGTACGTTTTTAGTGTAATTAAGTTACATTTGGTAGAGTAGTTGTGATTTGTAGTGGTGGTTTGTTCAATAGTTAATAAAATGGGAATTCGCGGTTCTCGGCCACACAGGCCAGAGAATGTGCTAACTGTCTCGGCCAAGCATGGCCGAGAGAGAAAGCTACATTTTTGGGAAGTCGAAGTCTCGGCCACAAAGGCCGGAAAAGCTCACAGTGGCTCGGTTACGCATGGCCGAGAGTACTCTAGTTGTCTCGGCCGAGATGTGACGAGAGCTAGAATTAGTGCTAGGTAATGTGGTGGCGGTGGTGTACAACCGAGAATTTGCTCATACTCTCGGTTGTACACTGGCGAGAGTGTTAGAGTAGGCTCGGGCGTGATTGGCCGAGAGCAAGGCGAATTGAAATGGGCAAGCAATCTCGGTGGTGCATAACCGAGAATTCTTCATTGGACTCGGTTGTACCTGCCGATATATTGGAGGAATTGTCGGTCATGGGTGACCGAAAATATGGGTTGTTTGACGGACCTGCTTGACCGAGACATCAGAAATGGATGAATTTGAACATTTTTTTTTGTAAATTTTTTTGGGTTCTTTCCATGCGCTTATATGTTGTAATTTTTTCGGGTATGGCTCGTCCGAAGTACCGGTGACGTGACTAGGGAGGAGGCTGGTATTGAGGTGCCGAGGCCTAACCGGGGCGAGGTGGCGGAGACCCCGAACAAAGATCGTCGTCTTAGGAAAGAGAAAGAGAAGGAGAATGATGATGTTAAGGGAAAGGCCAAGGTAGATGGTCATCGTGGAAGGTTACATTTGCACGATGAGGGTTCGAACATCGATGCTTTGGGCGACATGAGGATCTTGTTGTTGCCCGAGGGGGAGAGGGGGGCATGCATCGAGTCTAGTAGCAGTGACTCTTCGAGAGGCGAGGAACACGATAGAAACATATCGTAATGTGGACGGGAGCGATAGTGGGTGGAGCCGGCCATGATGAAGGAGATCCGAAGGGCTGTTGAAGCGCGTGCTCCATTCCCAGTGGTCCTATAGACGGGCGCCGTTGAAGAGCTTCAAGGATCATGTGACTTTATCGATTTGGAGCAATGAGGTAATTTCAATTTCATTGAACGGATTAACTTAATACTCATGGTCTTCACATAATGACGAGATGTTTTTACATTTGCAGGAGCGACCCGTTCTTAAGTGTATCAATCACGGAGCTCAAATACAGGAGAATGGGATTTACATCGTGCCACCCGGACACGGCGGGACTTCGAGAGGATTATTCAGGCGTTCGGGTTGAATACGCTCATAGATCGCTCATACCGCAAGGCCAACTAGGAGGTGATCTCTCGCATTTGTGGAGCGGTGGCAAATGGAGACGAACACATTTCACCTACCTTTTGGTGAAATGTCTATATCATTAGAGGATGTCGCTTCCTCCTCAAGATTCTGTGACGGGCAAAGTTGTTGCGGTGGAGAACTTTGCGAGGTACACGGAGGAATCTCGCTCGGACGCTATCAAGATGGTCTCGAACCTACTTGGGGTTAGCGTCGAGGAGGCTGAGGAGGAGGTGAATATCAGCAAGGGGCTCACAAAGCGCAAACATTGGTTGAAGAGTCGATGGTGCCCCAAAGTTTGGGTTCGAGACCCGAAATTATCCTCTGTGGAATGCACCGCCCGAGCGTACTGCTTGTACTTGTTGTCCTGCACTCTTTTTGCCGATAAGAGTGGGTCTCGGGTGTCGATCGCGCTGCTGAAGCTTCTTGAGGACTTGGACGACGTAGGAAACTACGCATGGGGTGCGGCTGCGTTGGCCTACTTGTATCAACACTTGGGGTCCGCCACGAGAGTGCAAGTGTCTCAGATTGCTGGCTACCTCACATTGCTTGAGGTTTGTTATAAAATAGACTTAATTTTCATTTTGTATTTCAATTACTTGCAATTGTGGACTAACTAACATTGTATGTATTTGCAGGGATGAGTGTACGGCCATATCAAACTTGGTCCGCCACACCCAATGCGAAGTACTGGACTACGTGCAACCTCGTGTCTCGAGATGGATTCAAAAGCACGAGACGGTGGCGAATGTTGACAAGCTCGGGGCCATTATGAGAACCTTGGATAGGTTGCGCCCAAGTGAGGTGAGATGGTTATCCATATCCTCTCGATGATTGATGTTTTAGGAATTTATTTTTGCTAACAATGGTTGTTGCATTTTGACTAGGTCACTTGGGACCCATATGTGAATTTGAGGGAAAATGGAGTTGTGCACGCGAGGGCCTTTTACAAGATGGGACGATCAAGTACATGGATGTGGTGGAGCCCTACCACCCGAGATGATTATGAGACAGGTTTGGGCATGTGCAATCTATACCGGATCCTCCGTACCGTCCAAAGTGGAAGCACACCGAGGCCCATCTCGCGAACAAGTACTCCGTCAAGTATTGGTTCCAAGAAGACTATTGGGAGCGGTTGAGGAACCATTTGTTGGCTCCTGAAGTTCGGGCGACAAGGCGGAATTTGAGTTTTTGGCTACACCGGACTACCCGCCTTGGTTCCTCAAAGTGTCTCATCCCGTGATCACCAATCCGAGCCATGAGGACGAAGACATGGTCGCCACAACCATCGCCGATAATGAGCTACCGGAGGTATTGAATGTGTTATACGTATTATGCATGCCCACGTGCCATTTGTTGAAATCCCGATATGTTTTACATTAACACTAACCCGATTATTTTCATCAGCGTAATAGGCGTGCGTTGGACGCGACATTACGATGGATGGACCTCCCGCCGGAGTTGTGTACGCTTGAGTCTGCGAGGAAAATGGCGAGTGATATCGTCAATTTCCTTTCGGGAAGGAGTATCGGTCCCACCACCACCACTACTACCACTCCGGCCACCTCAATGACAAGTCTCTGTCAGCGCAACGACGACGGTGGAGCACTACGTAGAGGTAGAAATGTGGTAGAACTCCCAAGCGAGAGGTTGACGAGAATGACATTGAATGCAGTGGATACCAACAATCCCATGTCTGGAAGTGTCAACCATTCTTTGAAATATGCACCAACTTGATTCTCTTGGCAATGCACCGCAATCTTGAAACTCTCGTAACTCGAGCCTAGCAATTCCCGCCAAAGGCCTTCATGCCCGATAATCTCATCATACATCCTTCTACGGACAATCCTCCACCCGTCTACATCGGCAAGTCGAAGCCCGGCGCAACACACCGATATCCACAATTTCCATCGGCAACCACATCGATGATGCCCTCAACATGTGGCAACCAATCCGGTTCTACGCAATGACCGTAAGCCATGTTAGTTGCACTTTGCGTGCGTCGATCGCCACGACGCATTTTAGGAACAACTTTACTTTTCTTCGCCTAGAACGGAGGCCTCCCGAGTCGATAGCACGTACTCAAATCCGCTCGGCAACCGTCTCGTTGAAGAATCGTCACCATCGTGTTTTCTCTTCGAAGACCCCGGTGTCCTTCCCTTTGTCTTAATTTTCGCCGCCGCGCACAACTCTCGGAGTAGACGAAGGTCGACTAATCTCCCGAGCCGCTGAATAATCCCGAGTCGATCGTCCTCATTAGTGCAACCATGAAACTTTTCCAACACCCGTTCAATCTCATCGTGCACGTTGTACCCGATGGGTCCACCGATTCTCATATCATACTCAACTTTCGCCGAAACATGAATGTCCTCGAGAGGGATGGGCGACCGAGCAAATATATGATGGTTTAGCTCATGTGCACAAGGAAGGCCATGTGTGGTGCGTATCTCGCAACCACAACGAGTGGAGTCGTGACCAACATCCTCTCCACGTGTCAATTCATCTCTAATTAGCCTAAGCGCCCGTTGAGAGACATAACCACGCAATCGTCGATACAACTCATCAATGTACTCATGTTGGACCACATTAAAACTTAGCTCAAACGATGCCTTGATATTGTTGTGTTGGATTCTAAGAAGGCCATCAACCACATTCCATAGAGTCTCAAAATTGGCCTGACTGTTCCCAAGGTGTAGCTTCAGAATAGAATGCGCAGACTCCACCATCTGCGTTGTCGTTTCCCCAAAGTGCATAATTCTATTTGTCCAAGCGGAGACAAATTTCTCCTTGTAGTTCTTTAACCATGTGTTGTCCAAGTACTCCGTAAGACCCTTGACATTCCCAAACTCACAACGCAGGTCATTCATCCTAACTTCGAATAAGGCATCCGAGTTGGCATACATCACGCTCGTCCACCTATCCATAAAACGCGCAAAACCATCGTTCTCCCCAAACATCTTCTTAGTCTTGGCCAATACTACTTTGTTGATGTGCCAAGAGCAAAGGAGGTGAGACGAGGCCAAAAAAACTTCTTCTATGACACTAATAAGGGCTAAGTCCCTATCTGTAACGAACACGTCGAGCTTAGGCCACCCATCCAATATGGATCTCAAGTTCTCAAGTGCCCAAACATAATTCCCATGACTCTCTCGATGATAAGAATGCGAACCCAACGGAGAACGTCAAGTGCGTAGAAGTGATGCCAACAATCTCCAACAAAGGCATTCGGTACCTATTTGTCTTGTACGTGCAATCCATCAAAATAACCGATGGGAAACACCTTAGCAACTTTATTGAGTCGGGATGTGACCAAAATAACTCTATGTGACAACATTCGTAACGGGATGCTTCCTATACCATGACATCCACTTATTCTTCTCCAATATGTGCAACAGCTTGTTGCATTTGAGTCCTCCCACCCGCATCCTCATTTCGGACTTTTTGTCTTGCATTATATATTGTCCTCATTGTCGATACGTTTCTAACATCTCTTTGCTTCAACGTATTTATGATGTCTCTTGGCTTCACATTCCCTTTGTCATTTGCACCACAACTTCCTGCTCCCCTTATCCAATCTCCCGGCAAATGAATGGCCGTCCAAGTTTTTTGCGGGCTCGTGATTGTGCCTCCCACATATAACAGCTTACATACCACAAGGAGTCGCATTTTCCTTTACATTGATAAGGAAATGGCATCCACATTTCTTCGTACCGCTTTGAGTCCTCGCCTTTTCCTCTTCTTCATCATTTCTTGCTTTCAAATAAATTTTGGCCGCTTTCCCCTTCCCTACCCTCTGAGACATTCCCCTATATGTTCCAGACCTCTCACACGCAAGTTTCACCCTCCCCTACGCTTAATGCCCCCGGCATCAGAGTGCTTTGTCACTAGCACAAACATGTTCTCGCGGCCTATCATTTGAAGCCATGAAACAACCGCTTCTCTAGATGGGAAGGGCCTACAAGGTGTAAACGTGTCCTTGTAGTCCGGAAATATGGTACAAACCGGCATTACCTCGCAATACAAACAAGTGTAACATTATAATCAACCAAAATGTACAAAGACAAAATACAAAAAGACCCAAAAAATAGGTTCTCGGTTGTACAGTCCGAAACTTTCTTCGAGTCACATAGTACTCTCTGTTGTACCATTCCGTGACCTACGTACACCTCTCGGTCCTCTATGACCGAGACATCACCATACATCTCGGTCCTGCGAGGCCGATACAATCGCGCACCTAGACAGAAACTTCGGATAACCGCAAAAAAACACAATAAATTTGCAAAATTACCTCAAGTACGACCTCCTCTTGCACCGAAGCAGTACAATCCTCCATTATATAGTGGAAACAAGTTCGGATTTGAAGAAATTACCAAACCCTACGTTGACAAACAAATCATCATTTTCACAGTTTTACACAACTAAACAGTTCCAAAAAACCATCATATGGTTGTCAAACATTGTTACCTCGCTGTCGGATGATGTCAATCCGCAAGAATCGATCAACGCTCGCCAAACGCAATGTGGCTTTGTGGTTCAACCTTGTGGTGGGGTGCCTTTTTTTCTTTGTCAAAATGATTTGTGGGGTTTGAATCACTATATATACAAGGGCAAAATGATCTTTTCCAGCTTTTGCTGAAATTTTTACAAATACTTTTGGTGCCCTCATTAAACGGTGGGGTGCCCTTAGCGGCCCTCAAAGTAAATGATACTTTAATCCGTGATTTCCTTATCTGATTGTTCGATTTTCAATACGTTCAAGTGCGCGTTCAAGTTCGATTTTCAAGAGAGATTGAAAACGTTTTTCTTTCTCTCCCAAAATCCAGAGAACTCGAAATTTGCAAAAACGAAAATCTTATTTCATTTTAGGATTTCAACCCCTATTTATATGTGTAGATAAGCCTTCATTTAAAATCTTATTCGTAATACAACTATTGTATTTAGGCAGTTTAAGCAAATTACACGTACGCCCCTATTAATAAGTTATCATATAACAAATTGTAAGGGTTTTTATGTCATGAATTTTATCATATAAAATTCATTACTTTGGACCAATTGAAATTGCGTCATTATTCGTGTGCGACCCAATAGGTTCATGCGACGTTGGCAGTGAACCAAAACCATTTTGGTACAAGTCATAAGTGGTCTCTAGCTAGGCATTATGACCACTCAAGTAACATGAATATCAAAATCGATACAACCTAATGAATAATATATATCATATCATTTTGTCGCGCGATATCCTTTGATTAAACATAAGGCATGAAAGTCACCCTTAATGTTCAATCGTACTAGTCTCGATCTTTAGGTAAACTGAAAACATCCAAGTGACATTAATCATATCAATTCACATGGACTTGGTCATTATCAATCTATCATATCGAGGGATCCACCGATATCTCTCTCTAGACGAGAGTGAAAAATTATATCTTGATTACACACATTCACATATTATTCACATGGTAACCAATCACAATCTTTATAATCGTTCAGTTAAAGACAACGTTGGATTGTGTCAAATTATCATGCTTCTAATGTTGAAGTATATAGTAATCTCAAGTCGAATGACTAAATGATATACATATCATGAGTAACACATATGACTTAATTCATGTGGTGTTCTCATAGCGGGTCGGTTCAATACCTTGTTCCCTAACAAGTACTCGTGATTTTGATTCGTATCCATATACGAATGATCATCACATGACCATCAATCAAAATTCAAACCAATCTTAATTCATTATAATTCTCAGTTTAATGACTGACTAATTTTAGAATATTTCAACAAATACCCATGGATCTTATTATAAGATAAACATGCAATTACTTATAATAAAACAACAAATGAAAACCTTAATTTTATTAATTAAAATTATAAGATAAATAATGTTTATAGATTGACCTGGAGTACAAGCCCCAACAATTTTGTCATATATATATATATATATTTCATGTTACATCTATATATATATATATTTCATGTTACATCATTTGACTTGTGGGAGTTGCCACCGAGAAGTAGTTTGGTTGGCGCGTTTATAAAAGTTGAGTCTATGGAATTTGGGGTAGCATTTGATTAAATGTAAGTTCATTTGAATCAACAAACCATGAAGAGTAGTGTAGTTTGGTTTTATGGTGAATGACTGATTGTGTTGATCTGTTAAAGGATTTCCAATTCTATTATATTTTGTTCTTATACTTAGGGAAATAGGCTCTATAATCTGGTCGGAGAGAATGAGATAGTTCACCTTTCTTTTTACTTCAACAGGAGTCGAAGCTACTACTACTAAAAGCAATGCGTTTTTGGCTAGTAAGGTCTAATGACTCTCATCCATCTCACCAAATATGTTATGATATTTGCACCCTCTTGTATCACAGATGTAATTTTAATATTTTTGAATTTTTTAAATGTGGTGTTCAATATTACTCTTTTGACTATTTCATAACAAATATTTCAAAATTCTTCTTTTTTAACAGTTTTAGGTATTTTATATGTATTTGATATAATAATGAGATCTTATATAAATATAAAATTAAAATTAATTATTTCGAAAGTCTCAAATCCATCTATTACATGAATAGATATTATAAATCACATAGCTTGTGAACTTTTCATAAGTCAAGCTAAATTGTTACGTACTTGATTTGCACCAATCTCTGTTTGACACTCATCGCTCTACAACACGCGTACATGTGTGCTAATCTAGCAAAATCTCTAATAAAATTGACTAGTCCAAAAAACACTTAAAATTAATCTCAACAAAATCCCTTCTCTAACGAATTAATATGGTGGTCAAATTAGCTCATTAGGACCATTATCACGACATTATTTTGTTAAATAGAAAATAGTTGGGTGACTCACTTTTGACACACTCATGGTGATGCTTCTTGATTTTTACATTGATGTGCGTGCTTAAAAGTCTTTAATAAAATTGACTAATTCAAAAAACACGCAAGAGAGTCAACTTGGTCATTAGGACCATTATCTGCACACCTCCATTTCGTTAAATATAAAATAAGATGCCCGCTATGGGCACCCCACCATTTCATGAAGGCACCCATTATTTTTCTCATTTCCCAATCTAAAATGTAAAAGACTATTTTGCCCTTTCATATATACACACCCAAACCCCACAAACCATTTGCAACTCAAAACTGGGGCACCCCACCACCTTGAGGAAGAAGTGATCCATAAAGTCACAATTGTGTTCGTCGAGCGTTTATCGATTCTTGCGGCTTGACATCATCCGACAGCGAGGTAACAATGTTTGACAACCATACGATGCTTCGATGGAACTGTAAATTTGATTAAAACTGTGAAATTGATGATTTGTTTGTCAACGTAGGGTTTGGTAAATTCGACCAATCCGAAGTTGTTTGCACTATAAAATGGAAGATTGTACTGCATTGGTGCAAGAGGAGGTAGAACAAGAGGTAATTTTTGAAATTTAATGTGTTATATATGCGGTTTCTCAAATTTTCAGTCGAATTTTGCACGGGCGCGAATGTCTCGGCCTCGCAGGACTGAGAGTTGTAGAAACGTCTCGGTCTACATCAACCGAGACTTCGTCGTAGTTCACGTCATGCTGTGAACCTAACGAAGGCATAATCTCGGTATGGATCGATCGAGACAATGCTGTAGGTCTCGGTTGGACATAACCGGCACTATGCATATATTCGCGGATCTGTACAACCGAAAACGTGGTTTTTTGGTGAATTAAATGTGCATTTCGGTTGATCATAATGTGTTCGTCTCCGGCTGCCACCGCTCCACAAAGGCAGTGATAACCTCTTTGTTGGCCTTGCGGTATGAGCAGTCTATCAGCGTATTCAACCCAGAGCGCTGAATAATCCTCTCGAAGGCCCGCGGTGTCGTGGTGGCGGGATCAGAAGTCCCATTCTTGGATCGAGCACCGTGATTGATACACTTAAGTGTCGGCCGATCCCGCAACGACAAAAAACATTTCGTCAACTAATTGAACACCCCAAATTTTAAACTACACCAATGACCATACACGGAGAAATGTATGTACCTCATTGCTCCATATCGCTAAGGCGACATGATCTTTAAAGCTCTTCAACAACGATCCATCTTCGGGACCACCGGGAAAAGAGCACACATTTCCTCTCGCCCATGTGACTCTTCCTCATTATGGGCACATCCTCCACTAGTACTCCCACCCACATTACGATCACTACTATAGGTGTCCGCCTATGCTGATGAGTCACTACTGCTAGAGTCAGATGACTCAGAGGCATGCGCCTCGTCTTCGCCTCGGGCAACGACAAGATCTGAGTGTCGATGCGCGTCGATGTTGGACCCCTCATCGTGCGATTCTAATTTCTTCGCACGTCCTCCACCAATCTTACCCTTTCCCTTCAAATCCACCTTCTCTTGCTCTTTCTCTTTCCGATAAGATGACGTCGGGTCTCCGGCCTCCTCGCCCCCGATTAGCCCTCGACACCTCAACACCAACCTCATCCCTTGTCATTGGTGCTTTCGAACGAGCCATACCTGAAAACACTACAATATTTAAGCGCCTGGAACAAAAACAAAAGAACAATTCTAAAAAAAAAGTTCAAAATCATCCATTTCTTTGTCTCGGTCAAAGGGTTCGAGAAATACGACATACTTTCGTTCACTCCTTACCGAAAGTGGAACGACAGCTCGGCAATGTACAACCGAGAGCAATGCAACGTTCTCGATTGTACACCACCGACATGGCATAACCGATTCAATTCTCCTTACTCTCGTGATTTGCGGAGACCGCGTCGACTCTAGCCATCTCGGCATTGTACAACCGAGAGATATAGTACATTCTCGTTGTACACCATCGACACAACATTAACTAACACTAAATGTAACTCTCGTGATGTCTCGACCGAGATAACACAATTAAGCTCGGCCATTCGTGACCGAGACTGTGTGAACTCTTCCGGCCTGCCTGGCCGAGAACGACGAGTTCTCAAATATTTACCATCTGTCTCGGCCATGCTTGGCCGAGACAGTAAAAAACTCTCTGGCCTGTGTGGCCGAGAACCACGAATTTCCAATAATGGAACCATTCAAAACACCGCCACACAAACATTACAACTACTCTACCAAATGTAACTTAATTAGACTATCAACGTACCTTCAAACGATCGATTTCGCGCCTTGAGTGTGTGTACGACGAACTTCAACGGAGCCCTAATTTGGAGACGAAATCGCCCAACACCCCGAGCCTTCAAACTGGAAAAACCTCCTACAACGGAGGAGAAACACGGAGACGAACGAACACAAACGATTTTCGGGATTCCTCGCAATGGCCGGGTATCAACGATTTCGTGGTTGCTCAAGAGTTCGGTGGTGGGGGTGGTGGGGTGCCTCTGTTTTGAACGAGGGGTATTTTGGGAATTTCGGGCCTAATTTCTGGGTGCCCTTGGTAAAATGCTTAGTGCCCTCAACAACAGGGTGCCTTCATGAAATGGTGGGGTGCCCTTAGCGGCCCTAAAAAAAAACTCTCATAAGAAGTCATCTTCTAAGATTCAATCCAACATTGACAACGTCAATTGAGGATTTTGGATGAAATTAAAAAAGAGAGTATTCACTCAATGTGACATAATTGAATGTGGATAATCAATCCATCACTGAAGTTCTCGTCGAATCGATTCCTTCGCCAACTCTTGATGTGATATTCTCTACTTTGAAAACCTCATAATTTGTTATGACAACCAAGAAGGAACTTGTAGTACTCATGACGTACTTTCCATAGACTACAAGAATACTCAAATCGGATCACAAATGGAAAAGTTACGAATTTTCTAATTTAACATGTCAACTTGACGAACATTATTTATTTTCAACTAGAAAATGTCTCCAAATCAATATTTTCGCAATTAAATCCTCAAAACTCAATAATAAATGCAACGAAATCACTCGATACCAACACCAAAATATTTCCACGGCTCGTTGAGTCAAATTGTATCTATAAAAACATCTCCAAAACAGTTATTAACTGACTTGCATCAATTCAAATCATCAAAATCTTAACCTCGGTGAAATTTATCCCAAATTGACGCAAATCAATCAAATACACTAATTAACGACAATTCATACCAATTTCTATCGAAACCCCGCGAAAGAAATGGAAAAATCGCGAGAATTCAAATTGAATTGAGGAAAAATACCCAGCATTGAGAATTTACCAAATTGCGGGCCGAATACCTCGTTTCTGCCGCGGAAACTTAGCTCGAATTGATCGTCTTGCGATCCTCTACGATTTTGCGTAAAGAAACCGGGCGAAAATCAGATATCGGAAGCTCCGCGAGCGAAAACCCAAATTGATTGAGGGGTTTAGGGACCAACGAATCGATCCTTCGTTCAATGGAAACCAAATGAGTTTTGATTTTCATTTCATGTTATATATATTTATATATAAACTTAATTTCTTTTTATTTATTAATTCCTAAAATTTCTATTTTGACGTGTTTTAACTTTCGATACTCGTTTTCGATCCCCTTTTTCACCAAATTCTGAAGTAAGATTCCAGTGTTCTGATTTTGGATGAAATTAAAAAAGAGAGTACTCACTCAATGTGACAGAATTGAATGTGGAGAATCAATCCATCACTGAAGTTCTCGTCAAATCGATTTCTTCGCCAACTCTTGATTGTGATATTCTCTACTTTCAGAGTAAACTCTCTAGACAAACTCCATTTGAATCTCCTTTTTTCCTCCAAAGAAAACGCTTTATTAGTCTTTTCGGATTAATAAATAAATGACACATTTTGATTCGACCAAAAAAAATAAAAAATAAAAACCACGTAAACCAAAAGTAGATAATTTTCTTATCACAAAAGAAATGGATAACTTTAAACCATCATGATGACAAGTTGTAAAAAACATTAGGCATATCCAGTCAAGATTGACATGTGGTTACTTGTTAGAAAAGCTTCTGTTTTGGTATAAATAAGAGCAACTTAGCTTTGTAAACAATTCGATCAATTAATATACAAAAGTTTTTGTTTTGAGTTCTTTTTTTTTTTTTTTTTTTTTTTTTTTTTTTTTTTTGAGGTCCTCCCACCTCTTGTTAATTTTAATATAGATGTTGTTTTTAAGCATTCGCTATTTAGTTAAGAAACTGCCGTTAAGTTTAGATGTGTCATTGAGTTTGAGTTTTTGAAAAAATAATGATTTCTTGATTTGATTATCATTGTTTCAGTCTATAGAAATTTCTATATGTAGATTTTGTTTATAGGAATAGTTGTTAGATGTGTTCATGTGTTGTGTTTGATTTTATACAAAAAAATTAATATTTCTTGATGCATGGATGAATGAATTATCATTGTTTTCGATCTGCTAAATTTGTTTAATTTGATGTTTTTTTTTTAATTTCTTTCTTTCGATACTTCTTTTCAAGAGAAGTTTTCTTTTGTTTTCAATCTCCTAATTTTGTTTAATTAGAAGTTCATGTTTATACATGTTATTAGATTGTTAGGTTAAGATAATATTAACATTAGCCGAGATTTTTTGCTAGTTCGTATCGACCATTGCACCAATCGTCATAATCTTAAATCTCCTTAAAATTACATCCATGTTCAGTTTTTTTAATTGTACGAATTGCACGTGAGAAAAAAAAAAAGCAATAGTGTCACGTTTTCTTTGGAGGAAAAATAGTGGCACATTGATTGGTTGTTAATGGTCGACTCGGGCATCCATCCCATTCTATGGTTTTTCTTTTTGATGTGCAAAATTGGGTTCCAAATAATGTGTTTTGTTGAAAAACACTTAAAAGTTATATAACATATAATATTTTACTGATATGATACCGTAACACGTCACTTTTTTTTTTTTTTTTTTTGTTGATAAGCACTACTAATACTTGACATTTTCTTTTTGTTGATAAGCAGATAAGCACTAATACGTGACAAGTGTAGCCAAATAAATTAAAGTCGGTCATAATCAGTCTATAAATAAGGAGGAGGTCCTAATCTAATCTTTATTTTTTAGAGAGAGAAGATTTTTTTTTTTTTCAAGATCTCTCTCTCTCAGTGTGAGTTTTGTTAATTTTGTTGTTTCGTTTATATTTATTGATTGTTGTTTATAGATAGATTTGTTTAGGCTAGATTATTTTTTGTTTATCGATTTCTTTATCTAGCTAGGCTTAATAGCTAGTTTTATCGGATAATTAATTAAGTTGTTGTTTGATGATGATGATGATGATGATGATAATTCTACACCTTCGATCATTAATGTTGTTTGATGATGATGGGAGATCATAGTTGTTGTTGGGGTTGTTGATGAAAGAAGAGGTGTTGAGGAGGTGTCGCCAGTCGGGATGATGATGATGATCGATCGGTTGCCCACCTCCACAACCACAATAACATTCTCGATCTCCAATTCTCGCATCAATTCAGTCAATTCAGACTTAACAGGGGAATTCTTTAGGATCACTATGAATGTTTTAGTTGTGTATAAAGATGCTTTCCCCGGTACTTGCATGTTTTAGTATCTGTCATTCTGTTCATCATCTTTGGCCCATGATTTCTGTCACGATATGGCGCCTTTGGAATATTTCTGCACGTTTTGATAGTCTTAATACAAACTAATCAGCACAAATGTTCCCTTCTCTGTACACATTCTCCAATCTCTAATTGTCCATCTCCAACATCACCTCCCTAACTCCACTGTGAACAGCCATGTAATTAAGATGGATGCCATGCATGGATGGATGTATGCGGGAATGGGACACATGGATAGGTTGCATGGTATTGCAATTGCTATTGTTGGGAAAAGAAGAGCAGAGTGAAACAGAGTTTCTAAAACTCTAGTATGTTGTGTGGTGGCAGAGCCCACGTCAGGGCTACTGTGAGTGTGACAACCACAATTGACATTGTTGTAATAATTCTTCTTTTCAGTAATTGATGAATCTGATCTTCTCCTTCTCTCTGCTCTGGTTGGGACATATCATATGTTTGGAAAGCAAGTTGGATGGTTGCCACTCTTAAAATATGCATATTAAGCCCCTAGGGTGTGTGATGTGGTGGTTTCGAGGTGGGCCGTAATACTCTGACTAAGGGTTTAGGGTTAGTGGTAGGAGCGCCTGCGCAGGGAGTGTGCGTAAAGGATTTCTTGGCATGAGCTGAAATTGCTTCCGTAGATTTCTGTGCTGCTGCTTGGTCCTTTTTGTGGCCTGATGTTGTTGAGCACAGTCATGTCTCTTGTCAAGAACCTGTCTCCAATCACTGCTGGAAAAACAAAAAACAAAAAACAAAAAACTCATAAGAAGTCATCTTCAAAGATTGAATCCAGCATTGACAACAACTCTTGACAGTGATCTTCTCTACTTTCAGATAGGGCTGGCAAAAATCCGGGACCGGACATAAACGGGACCGGACACCCATTTCTATAATGATTAAATTTGGTGCCCGGACCCGGTCCCGTTTTTGAAACGGGCAATTTTTTTTTGTCCAGTCCCGTATGTTTGTAAAACATACGGCTCCCGTTCCCGTTTTGTGGGCGTAGCCGTGGCGGTGTTGAGGAGGCAGAGAGGCGGTGTGAGGGAGGTGGTGTTGAGGGAGGCGAGAGAGCAAAGAGGCGGTGTTGAGGAAGCAGAGAGGCGAGAGGCGGTGTGCAGAGAGGCGCAAAGTGTGTTGAGGGAGGCGGTGTTAAGGGGAGGCGAGAGGCGGTGTTGAGGAGGCGAGAGGCGGAGAGGCGTGTTGAGGAGGCGAGAGGCGAGAGGCGGCAGTGTGAGGGAGGCGGTGTTGAGAGGCGGTGTTGAGGAGGCGAGAGGCTGTGTGCAGAGAGCGGCGGTGTTGAGGATCGAGGCGGTATTGACGTGAGGAGGCGAGAGAGGCGAGTTGAGGGAGAGGCGGTTGTGAATCGTGAGTGTGAGACGGTGAGAGGGTGAGAATTAGGTTATGGAGTATGAAATTACTTATATGCCATTCAAATTAATCACTAAACGGGTACCGTTTTTTTTTAAATTTTCGCCCAAACCCGGTCCCGTATTTTTAAACGGACATAAAAAATTGTCCGGACCCGTATGTTTGTCAAAAAAAAATTGCCCGGTCCCGTTTAAAACGGGCCGGACAAAACGGACAAACGGACCGGGCACATTTTGCCACCCTACTTTCAGAGTACATTCACTCAACAAACTCCAATTGAATCTCCTTTAGTACCCCACCATTGTTGCATTGACAGTCATTCACCATTATTTATTTATTTTTCTAATCATCTTGCAGGTTAACAAGTTGACTGATGCAAGAAAAAGCCTGATGGAGCCAAGTAAATGTGTTGAATAATTATGCATAAATTGAGAACATAAGATAAAACAACAATGGCATTCGGAGTATACGAGTTTACGAGGTACAAGTCTCTTATTATGTTGTAACGAAATATTTTACATTTTGGTTGAGCATTTACTGAAAGAAACAATTTTTTGTTTAACTTGATTTTGAGATTGAACCATATTGATTGTGGAATTCATTATCAGTTTGGTTGCATCTTATTTCATTTTTGAAGCTATCTATGGTTCACATTTTTTTTTTTTTTGGTTGATAAGCACTACTAATACTTGACATTTTTTTTAACATGTCACATTTTTTTTTTGATCAGCAATGCGTTAAGAAAATAATATGATCCAAAAGCTTCTTTTTTATTGTCTAAATCACCCGGTATCCGAACCCAATGGGGAATTAACATAATTTAACATACATTTTTTCACGGGCGTTGGAAAGAAACTCTCACAAGGTAAGTCTTCACTCATGATCTTGTTTAAGGCCTTTGGAATACTTCTGCATGTTTTGATAGTCTAATTGTATGCTTGAATGCCTCATTCACAAAATAATCAGCACAAATGTTCCCTTCTCTGTACACATTCTCCAATCTCTAATTGTCCATCTCCAACATCACCGCCCTAACTCCATGCCAAAGTGAGACTATAATATGCTCCCCACATCTCTGCAGTCAAGGAAGAACAACTGCACAAATTGAGCTGCCCGAATCAGCAGGTGAAAAACCCAATCCATAACCCTCCAGAGTCCAGTCTATTAAAATGCAACCAAATTCTTTTGCTGCGAAACAAACTTTAATCCATCCACTAGGGGGAGATTTTAGACCTACTAGAATGGATTGTGTTACCTAGTAGACCAACTGATTTTGCACTACCTCCAACATGCAGAGCCAAAGATAAAAATGGTTCACCAACGTATTCTTTCCAACATTTCATTATTCTGAACATTGGATTTAGACTAGACTTCAAAGGATTGCTGCATGAATTCTGCCTCCTCATGCAAAGGAACAATTCTAGCCCACAACTGCGGAGACACCAAGTAACAACCGCGCACAATACATGAGACAAGTATGAATTAACAATATTTATTTAAATGCATCTATATATACATATGTATTAAGAATATGTAAATCACTTCCCTTCAAGTTTTAAGTGCCTTTAAAGAGATAAGAAGCAACTTTGTATCTGACATTCTAAGATAATAAGTTGTACAACGAACTAATTTTGCATGACTACCAACATAACAAAAAACGACGCCAAAATTGAAAGTACGAGTCCATTAGTAAAATTGTGAAAAAGATTTTTTATTTTTTATGTGCAAAATTGAGCTCCTATGTCATGTGCTAGGGATGCTAGATTTTGGTTACCATAGTCCCATTCTGTTCTAATTTGGCATGAGACAATTTGCCTCATTGTGCCCAAATAATGCACATGAGCTACAATGGGCAGTGAGATCTAGTTTTCCTCACTTTTTTGCAAGTAAAATGCAGAGTCTCTTCATACAAATATTAAGATTTTTATAATGCAAATATCACTTGGACTTTTCTAATGAATCTCTTCATACAACTTTTCATTGATATTTATTTTACCACTTGCTTTGAGCAACAAGCTCAAATTTTTTCCTTATCATTTTGCCCGTAAACAAGTTGATTAATGCAAGGAAAAGCTTGATGGAGCCAAGTAATTGTGCTGGATAATTATGCAAAAATTGAGAAAATAGGATAAAACAACAATAACATTCAGAGTATACAAGCTCTCGAGGTACAAGAATCTTATTAAGATATAACGAAATATTTTACATTTTTGAACAAGTCCTTTTCTATTTAGAAAAAAAAACAAATTTTTATTTTTTTTCGAGTTACTAAACTTACCTACAATTTTGACGAAAAAATCATTATATCGAGTAATTTGAATTAATTGTGTTTCCTTCGCTTAAATATTGGATTCACGTACTTTAATTCTCAAATAAATAAAGAGTGCGATCCACGAAGAACGCTCGAAAACCTATTTCTTCTTGTTCGACAACAATGACTCCGACAATATTGGATTCATCCCTAAACAAAAAGTAATTTAAAGGTGGGTGTAAGTTTTTTAAACGAGCGTTTTTACGTTTTTCGTTAGTTATGATCCAGGCTCAAAATTTCAAAGGTATGCTAATTTAGCAAGGTATACTAAGACATCGAAATGTAGATACACTCCATTTAAAAAGTAAACCTAACCACTATCGAACTTAGGTTAACGTTTCAACCTTGTTACATGAAGGGGTCAGTGATAATATGGTTTTCTCTCTATCTTGAGAGATAAACACACGGTCCCTGTAAATGAATACTAAGGTTAGGGGCACAAACAATAATTTGGACTTCACTAATGAACTGTAAACTCATCGTCATCTATTTACCGCCTGCTGAGCAACGAGCTCATTCTTTTTTTAAACACCTTGCAGGTGCACGAGACGATAAATAGAAAGAAAAAGTCGATGGAGCAAACAAATCTTGATGGATTAGCAACAAAAGAAAAATGATGACTAAATTGAAGGAACAAGTTCTTTTCTAAATTTGAGTGAACGAAATTAAATTTTGTTTTCGAGTCCCCACATTAACCAACAATATTGACGAAAACCATTACATAGAGTAATTTGAATTAATTGCGTTTTCTTCGCTTCTATATTTCAGTTCTCAGACAAAGCGAAAAAATCCGCGCAGAACGCTTGAAGACTCGTTTCTTCTTGTTCGACAACAATGGCTCCGACAATATAGGATTTATCCGTAAACGAAAAGTAATTTAAAGGTGGGTGTTAGTTTTTTAAAGGATCGTTTTTACGTTTTTCGTTAGTAATGATCCAAGATGAAAAGATCCAAAGGTATGCTAATTTAGCAAGGTAAACGAAGACATCGAAATGTCGATACAATTTATTTAAAAAGTAAACCTAACCACGATCGAACTTAGGTTAACGTTTCAACCTTGTTACATGAAGGGGTCCGTGGCAATATGATTTTCTCGCTTTCTTGCGAGATAAATACACAGTCCCTCTGAATGAATACTATTGTTGGACGCACAAACAATAATTTGGACTTCACTAGTGAACCGTAAACTCCTCATCATCTATTTACCACCCACTGAGCAACGAGCTCATTCTTTTTTTTTAAACACCTTGCAGGTGCACGAGACGATAAATAGAAAGAAAAAAGTCGATGGAGCAAACAAATCTTGATGGATTAGCAACATAAGAAAAATGATGACTAAATTGAAGGTACAAGTTCTTTTCTAAATTTGAGTGAAAGAAATTAAATTTTATTTTCGAGTCCCCACATTAACCAACAATATTGACAAAAACCATTACATAGAGTAATTTGAATTAATTGCGTTTTCTTCGCTTCTATATTTCGCTCTCATCTTGAAGACTCGTTTCTTCTTGTTCGACAACAATGGCTCCGACAATATAGGATTCATCCGTAAACGAAAAGTAATTTAAAGGTTGGTGTTAGTATTTTAAACGAGCGTTTTTACGTTTTTCGTTAGTAATTATCTAAGATCAAAAGAACCAAAAGTTTGCTAATTTAGCAAGGTATACTAAGACATCGAAATGTCGATACACTCTATTTAAAAAGTAAACCTAACCACTATCGAACTTAGGTTAACGTTTCAACCTTGTTACATGAAGAGGTCCGTGGCAATATGATTTTCTCGCTTTCTTGCGAGATAAATACACAAATCCTCCGAATGAATACTAAGATCGGACGCACAAACAATAATTTGGACTTCATTAGTGAACCGTAAACTCCTCGTCATCTATTTACCACCCACTAAGCAACGAGCTCATTCTTTTTTTAAAACACCTTGCAGTGCACGAGACGATAAATAGAAAGAAAAAAGTTGATGGAGCAAACAAACTTTGATGGATTAGCAACATAAGAAAAAATGATGACTAAATTGAAGGTACAAGTTTTTTTCTAAATTTGAGTGGAAGAAATTAAATTTTGTTTTCGAATCCACACATTAACCAACAATATTGACGAAAACCATTACATAGAGTAATTTGAATTAATCGCGTTTTCTTCGCTTCTATATTTCGTTCTCGGACAAAGAGAAAAAATCCGGGCGGAACACTTGAAGACTCGTTTCTTCTTGTTCGACAACAATGCCTCCGACAATATAGGATTCATCCGTAAACGAAAAGTAATTTAAAGGCGGGTGTTAGTTTTTTAAACGAGCGTTTTTACGTTTTTCGTTAGTAATGATCCAAGCTCAAAAGATCCAAAGGTATGCTAATTTAGCAAGGTATACTAAGACATCGAAATGTAGATACACTTTATTTAAAAAGTAAACCTAACCACTATCGAACTTAGGTTTACGTTTCAACCTTGTTACATAAAGGGGTCCGTGATAATATGGTTTTCTCTCTATCTTGAGAGATAAACACACGGTCCCTGTAAATGAATACTAAGGTTGTGCGCACAAACAATAATTTGGACATCACTAGTGAACCGTAAACTCCTCGTCATCTATTTACCACCCGCTGAGCAACGAGCTCATTTTTTTTAAACGCCTTGTGTGCAGACACACGAGACGATAAATAAAAAGAAAAAAGTCGAAGGAGCGAACTAATCTTGCTGTATTAGCAACATAAGAAAAATTGATGAATAAATAAAATGTACAAGTTCTATTCTAAATTAGATAGAAAGAAATTAATTTTTTTTTCGACTCCCTACATTAACCAACAATATTGACGAAAACCATTACATTGAGTAATTTGAATTAATCGCGTTTCCTTCGCTTCTATATTTCAGTTCTCGGATAAAGCGAAACGATCTGCGCGCAGAGAATGCTCGAAAACCTATTTCTTCTAATTCGACAACAATGACTTCGAAAATATTGGATTCATCCATAAACGAAAAGTAATTTAAAGGTGGGTGTTAGTTTCTTAAACGAGTGTTTTTACGTTTTTCGTTAGTTATGATCCGAGACTCAAAAGTTCGAAAGGTATGCTAATTTAGGAAAGTTTACGAAGACATCGAAATGTCGATACAATTTATTTAAAAAGTAAACCTAACCACGATCGAACTTAGGTTAACGTTTCAACCTTGTTACATGAAGGGCCGTGGCAATATGATTTTCTCGCTTTCTTGCGAGATAAATACACAGTCCCTCTGAATGAATACTAAGTTTGGACGCACAAACAATAATTTGGACTTCACTAGTGAACCGTAAACTCCTCATCATCTATTTACCACCCACTGAGCAACGAGCTCATTCTTTTTTTTAAACACCTTGCGGTGTGCACGAGACGATAAATAGAAAGAAAAAAGTCGATGGAGCAAACAAATCTTGATGGATTAGCAACATAAGAAAAAATGATGACTAAATTGAAGGTACAAGTTCTTTTCTAAATTTGAGAGAAAGAAATTAAATTTTGTTTTCGAGTCCCCTCATTAACCAACAATATTGACGAAAATCATTACATAGAGTAATTTGAATTAATTACGTTTTCTTCGCTTCTATATTTCAGTTCTCGACAAAACGAAAAAATCCGCGCAGAACGCTTGAAGACTCGTTTCTTCTTGTTCGACAACAATGGCTCCGTCAATATAGGATTCATCCGTAAACGAAAAGTAATTTATAGGTGGGTGTTAGTTTTTTAAACGAGCGTTTTTACGTTTTTCGTTAGTAATGATCCAAGATCAAAAGATCCAAAGGTATGCTAATTTAGCAAGGTATACGAAGACATCGAAATGCCGATACAATTTATTTAAAAAGTAAACCTAACCACGATCGAACTTTGGTTAACGTTTCAACCTTGTTACATGAAGGGGTCCGTGGCAATATGATTTTCTCGCTTTCTTGCGAGATAAATACACTCGTCCTCCGAATGAATACTATGATTTGACGCACAAACAATAAAGCGACAAACAATAATTTGGACTTCACTAGTGAACCGTAAACTCCTCATCATCTATTTACCACTCACTCGAGCAACGAGCTAATTTTTTTTTTAAACACCTTGCAATTGCACGAGACGATAAATAGAAAGAAAAAAGTCGATGGAGCAAACAAATCTTGATGGATTAGCAACATAAGAAAAATGATGACTAAATTGAAGGTACAAGTTCTTTTCTAAATTTGAGTGAAAGAAATTAAATTTTATTTTCGAGTCCCCACATTAACCAACAATATTGACAAAAACCATTACATAGAGTAATTTGAATTAATTGCGTTTTCTTCGCTTCTATATTTCAGTTCTCAGACAAAGCGAAAAAACTCGTGCGAACGCTTGAAGACTCGTTTCTTCTTGTTCGACAACAATGGCTCCGACAATATAGGATTCATCCGTAAATGAAAAGTAATTTAAATGTGGGTGTTAGTAATTTAAACGAGCGTTTTTACGTTTTTCGTTAGTAATGATCTAAGATCAAAAGAACCAAAAGAATGCTAATTTAGCAAGGTATACTAAGACATGAAAATGTCGATACACTTTTTTTTTTAAAAAGTAAACCTAACCACTATCGAACTTAGGTTAACGTTTCAACCTTGTTACATGAAGGGGTCCGTGGAAATATGATTTTCTCGCTTTCTTGCGAGATAAATACACAAATCCTCGAATTAATACTAAGATCGGACGCACAAACAATAATTTGGACTTCATTAGTGAACCGTAAACTCCTCATCATCTATTTACCACCCACTTGAGCAACGAGCTCATTCTTTTTTTTAAACACCTTGCGGGTGCACGAGACGATAAATAGAAAGAAAAAGTCGATGGAGCAAACAAATCTTGATGGATTAGCAACATAAGAAAAAATGATGACTAAATTGAAGGTACAAGTTCTTTGCTAAATTAGATAGAAAGAAATTAAATTTTTTTTCGAGTCCCTACATTACCCAAGAATATTGATTGAAACCATTACATTGAGTAATTTGAATTAATCGCGTTTCCTTCGCTTCTATATTTCGGTTCTCGGACAAAGCGAAACGATCTCGCGAACGCTCGAAGACCTATTTCTTCTTGTTCGACAACAATGACTCCGACAATATTGGATTCATCCCTAAACAAGCGTTTTTACGTTTTTTAGTTAGTTAAGATTCAAGCTCAAAAGTTCCAAAGGTATGCTAATTTAGCAAGGTTTACGAAAACATCGAAATGTCGATACAATCTATTTAAAAAGTAAACCTAACCACTATCGAACTTATGTTAACGTTTCAACCTTGTTACATGAAGGGGTCCGTGATAATATGGTTTTCTCTCTTTCTTGAGAGATAAACGCACGGTCCCTCTTAATGAATACTAAGTTGGGCGCACAAACAATAATTTGGACATCACTAGTGAACCGTAAACTCCTCGTCATCTTTTTACCACCCGCTGAGCAACGAGCTCATTTTTTTTAAACGCCTTGCAGAGACACGAGACGATAAATAAAAAGAAAAAAGTCGAAGGAGCGAACTAATCTTGCTGGATTAGCAACATAAGAAAAATTGATGACTAAATAAAAGGTACAAGTTATATTCTAAATTAGATAGAAAGAAATTAATTTTTTTTTCGACTCCCTACCTTAACCAACAATATTGACGAAAACCATTACATTGAGTAATTTGAATTAATCACGTTTCATTCGCTTCTATATTTCAGTTCTCAGACAAAGCGAAATGATCTCGCGAGAATGCTTGAAGACATATTTCTTCTAGTTCGACAACAATGATTTCGACAATATTGGACTCATCCGTAAATGAAAAGTAATTTAAAGGTGGGTGTTAGTCTCTTAAACGAGTGTTTTTACGTTTTTGTTAGTTATGATCCAGGCTCAAAAGTTTGAAATGTATGCTACTTTAGCAAGGTTTACGAAGACATCAAAATGTCGATACAATTTATTTAAAAAGTAAACCTAACCACGATCGAACTTAGGTTAACGTTTCAAAATTGTTACATGAAGGGGTCCGTGGCAATATGATTTTCTCGCTTTCTTGCGAGATAAATACACAAATCCTCCGAATGAATACTAAGTTTGGACGCACAAACAATAATTTGGACTTCACTAGTGAACCGTAAACTCCTCATCATCTATTTACCACCCACTAAGCAACGAGCTCATTCTTTTTTTTTAAACACCTTGCAAGTGCACGAGAAGATAAATAGAAAGAAAGAAGTCGATGGAGCAAACAAATCTTAATGGATTAGCAACATAAGAATAATTGATGACTAAATTGAAGGTAAAAGTTCTTTTCTAAATTTGAGAGAAAGAAATTAAATTTTGTTTTCGAGTCCCCTCATTAACCAACAATATTGACGAAAATCATTACATACAGTAATTTGAATTAATTACGTTTTCTTCGCTTCTATATTTCAGTTCTCAAACAAAGCGAAAAAATCAGCGCAGAACGCTTGAAGACTCGTTTCTTCTTGTTCGACAACAATGGCTCCGTCAATATAGGATTCATCCGTAAACGAAAAGTAATTTATAGGTGGGTGTTAGTTTTTAAACGAATGTTTTTACGTTTTTCGTTAGTAATGATCCAAGATCAAAAAATCCAAAGGTATGCTAATTTAGCAAGGTATACTAAGACATCGAAATGTAGATACACTCTATTTAAAAAGTAAACCTAACCACTATCGAACTTAGGTTAACGTTTCAACTTTGTTACATGAAGGGGTCCGTGATAATATGGTTTTCTCTCTATCTTGAGAGATAAACACACAAATCCCTGTAAATGAATACTTAGGTTGGGCGCGCAAAAAATAATTTGGACTTCACTAGTGAACCGTAAACTCCTCGTCATCTATTTACCACCAGGTGAGCAACGAGCTCATTCCTTTTTTAAACACCTTGCGGTGCACGAGACGATAAATCAAAAGAAAACAGATCGATGGAGCGAACTAATCTTGTTGGATTAGCAACATAAGAAAAATTGATGAATAAATAAAAGGTACAAGTTCTATTCTAAATTAGATAGAAAGAAATTAATTTTTTTCGAGTCCCTACATTAACCAACAATATTGACGAAAACCATTACATTGAGTAATTTGAATTAATCGCGTTTCATTCACTTCTATATTTCGTTCTCGAGACAAAGCGAATTTATCACAGTAGCAAAAGCTCGAAGACCTATTTCTTCTAGTTCGACAACAATGACTTCGACAATATTGGATTCATCCGTAAACGAAAAGTAATTTAAAGGTGGGTGTTAGTTTTTTAAACGAGTGTTTTTTATGTTTTTCGTTAGTTATGATCCAGGCTCAAAAGTTCCAAAGGTATGCTAATTTAGCAAGATTTACGAAGACATCGAAATGTTGATACAATTTATTTAAAAAGTAAACCTAACCACGATCGAACTTAGGTTAACGTTTCAACCTTGTTACATGAAGGGGTCCGTGATAATATGGTTTTCTCTCTATCTTGAGAGAAAAACACACGGTCCCTAATAAATCAATACTTGAGGTTGGGAGCACAAACAATAATTTGGACTTCACTAGTGAGTCGTAAACTCCTCGTTATCTATTTACCACCCACGAGCAACGAGCTCATTCTTTTTTTAAACACCTTGCAGTGCACGAGACGATAAATAAAAATAAAAGAGTCGATGGAGCGAACTAATTTTGCCGGATTAGCAACATAAGAAAAATTGATGACTAAATAAAAGGTACAAGTTCTATTCTAAATTAGATAGAAAGAAATTAATTTTTTTTTTCGAGTCCCTATGACGAAAACTATTACATTGAGTAATTTGAATTAATCACGTTTCCTTCACTTCTATATTTCGGTTCTCGGACAAAGCGAAACAATCTGCGTAGAATGCTCGAAAACCTATTTCTTCTTGTTCGACAACAATGGCTTCGACAATATAGGATTCATCCGTAAACGAAAAGTAATTTAAAGGTGGGTGTCGGTATTTTAAACTAGTGTTTTTACGTTTTTCGTTAGTTATGATCCAGGCTCAAAAGTTCCAAAGGGATGCTCATTTAGCAAGGTTTACGAAGACATCGAAATGTCGATACAATTTATTTAAAAAGTAAACCTAACAACGATAGAACTTAGGTTAATGTTTCAACTTTGTTACATGAAGGGGTCCGTGGCAATATGATTTTCTCGCTTTCTTGCGAGATAAATACACAAATTCCTCGAATGAATACTAAGGTTGGACGCACAAACAATAATTTGGACTTCACTAGTGAACCGTAAACTCCTCGTCATCTATTTACCACCTACATCGAGCAACGAGCTCATTCTTTTTTTTAAACTCCTTGCGGGTGCACGAGACGATAAATAGAAAGAAAAAAGTCAATGGAGCAAACAAATCTTGATGGATTAGCAACATAAGAAAAAATGATGACTAAATTGAAAGTACAAGTTCTTTTCTAAATTTGAGTGAAAGAAATTAAATTTTGTTTTCGAGTCCCGACATTAACCAACAATATTGACGAAAACCATTACATAGAGTAATTTGAATTAATTTCGTTTTCTTCGCTTCTATATTTCAGTTCTCGAGACAAAGCGAAAAATTCGCGTAGAACGCTTGAAGACTCGTTTCTTCTTGTTCGACAACAATGGCACCGACAATATAGGATTCATCCGTAAACGAAAAGTAATTTAAAGGTGGGTGTTAGTTTATTAAACGAGCGTTTTTACGTTTTTCGTTAGAAATGATCCAAGCTCAAAAGATCCAAAGGTATGCTCATTTAGCAAGGTATACTAAGACATCGAAATGTCGATACACTCTATTTAAAAAGTAAACCTAACCACTATCGAACTTAGGTTAACGTTTCAACCTTGTTACATGAAGGGGTCCGTGGCAATATGATTTTCACGCTTTCTTGCGAGATAAATACACAAATCCTTCCGAATGAATACTAAGGTTGGACGCACAAACAATAATTTGGACTTCACTAGTGAACCGTAAACTCCTCGTCATCTATTTACCACCCACGAGCAACGAGCTCATTCTTTTTTTAAACACGTTGCGGATGCACGAGACGATAAATAGAAAGAAAAAAATCGATGGAGCAAACAAATCTTGATGGATTAGCAACATAAGAAAAAATGATGACTAAATCGAAGGTTTAAGTTCTTTTCTAAATTTGAGTTAACGAAATTAAATTTTGTTTTCGAGTCCCCACATTAACCAACAATATTGACGAAAACCATTACATAGAGTAAGTTGAATTAATCGCGTTTTCTTCGCTTCTATATTTCGGTTCTCGACAAAGCGAAAAATCCGCGCGAACGCTTGAAGACTCGTTTCTTCTTGTTCGACAACAATGACTCCGACAATATAGGATTCATCCGTAAACGAAAAGTAATTTAAAGGTGGGTGTTAGTTTTTTAAACGAGCGTTTTTACGTTTTTCGTTAGTAATGATCCAAGCTCGAAAGATCCAAAGGTATGCTAATTTAGCAAGGTATACGAAGACATCGAAATGTCGATACAATTTATTTAAAAAGTAAACCTAACCACTCTCAACTTAGGTTAATGTTTCAACCTTGTTACATGAAGTGGTCCGTGATAATATGGTTTTCTCTCTATCTTGAGAGATAAACACACGGTCTCTGTAAATGAATGCTAATGTTGGGCGCACAAACAATAATTTGGACTTCACTATTGAATCATAAACTCCTCGTCATCTATTTACCATGCGCCGAGCAACGAGCTCATTCTTTTTTTAAACACCTTTTAGGTGCACGAGACGATAAATAAAAATAAAAGAGTCAATGGAGCGAACTAATCTTGCGGGATTAGCAACATAAGAAAAATTGATGACTAATAAAAGGTACAAGTTCTATTCTAAATTGATAGAAAGAAATTAATTTTTTTTTCGAGTCCCTACATTAACCAACAATATTGACGAAAACCATTACATTGAGTAATTTGAATTAATCACGTTTCCTTCACTTCCATATTTCAATTCTCGAGATAAAGCGAAACGATCTGCGCGAATGCTCGAAGACCTATTTCTTCTTGTTCGAAAACAATGGCTCGACAATATAGGATTCATCCGTAAACGAAAAGTAATTTAAAGGTGGGTGTTAGTTTTTTAAACGAGTGTTTGTACGTTTTTCGTTAGTTATGATCCAGGCTCAAAAGTTCCAAATGTATGCTAATTTAGCAAGGTTTACGAAGACATCGAAATGTCGATACAATTTATTTAAAAAGTAAACCTAACCACGATCGAAATTAGGTTAACGTTTCAACCTTGTTGCATGAAGGGGTCCGTGGCGAATGCTTTTCTCGCTTTCTTGCGAGATAAATACACAAATCCTCGTAATGAATACTAAGTTTGGACGCACAAACAATAATTTGGACTTTACTAGTGAACCGTAAACTCCTCGTCATCTATTTACCACCCACCGAGCAACGATATCATTCTTTTTTTAAACACCTTGCGGGTGCACGAGACGATAAATAGAAAGAAAAAGTCGATGGAGCAAACAAATCTTGATGGATAGCAACATAAGAAAAAATGATGACTAAATTGAAGGTACAAGTTCTTTTCTAAATTTGAGTATAAGAAATTAAATTTTGTTTTCGAGTCCCCACATTAACCATCAATATTGACGAAAACCATTACGTAGAGTAATTTGAATTAATTGCGTTTTCTTCGCTTCTACATTTCGGTTCTCGACAAAGCAAAAAATCCGCGAAGAACGCTTGAAGACTCGTTTCTTCTTGTTCGACAACAATGGCTCCGACAATATAGGATTCATCCGTAAACGAAAAGAAATTTAAAGGTGGGTGTTAGTTTATTAAACGAACGTTTTTACGTTTTTTGTTAGAAATGATCCAAGCTCAAAAGATCCAAAGGTATGCTAATTTAGCAAGGTATACTAAGACATCGAAATGTCGATACACTCTATTTAAAAAGTAAACCTAACCACGATTTAACTTAGGTTAACGTTTCAACCTTGTTACATGAAGTGGTCCGTGGCAATATGATTTTCTCGCTTTCTTGCAAGATAAATACACAATCCCTCAAATTGAATACTAAGATTGGACGCACAAACAATAATTTGGACTTCACTAGTGAACCGTAAACTCCTCGTTATCTATTTACCACCCACGAGCAACGAGCTCATTCTTTTTTTAAACTCCTTGCGGGTGCACGAGACGATAAATATAACGAAAAAGTCGATGTTGCAAACAAATCTTGATGGATTAGCAACATAAGAAAAAATGATGACTAAATTGAAGGTATAAGTTCTTTTCTAAATTTGAGTATAAGAAATTAGATTTTGTTTTCGAGTCCCCACATTAACCAACAATATTGACAAAAACCATTACATAGAGTAATTTGAATTAATGACGTTTTCTTCGCTTCTATATTTCAGTTCTCGAAAAAAAGCGAAAAATCCTCGCATAACGCTTGAAGACTCATTTCTTCTTGTTCGACAACAATGGCTCCGACAATATAGAATTCATCCGTAAACGAAAAGTAATTTAAAGTTGGGTGTAAGTTTTTTAAACGAAAGTTTTTACGTTTTTCGTTAGTAATGATCCAAGCACAAAAGATCCAAAGGTATGCTAATTTAGCAAGGTATACTAAGACATCGAAATGTCGATACACTCTATTTAAAAAGTAAACCTAACCACTATCGAACTTAGGTTAACGTTTCACCCTTGTTACATGAAGGGGTCCGTGATAATATGGTTTCCTCTTTTTCTTGAGAGATAAACGCATGATCCCTCTCAATGAATACTAAGTTGGGCGCATAAACAATAATTTGGACTTCACTAGTGAACCGTAAACTCGCTCGTCGTCTATTTACCACCCACCGAGGAACGAGCTTATTCTTTTTTTTTTTTTAAACACCTTGCGGGTGCACGAGACGATAAATAGAAAGAAAAAAGTCGATGGAGCAAACAAATCTTGCTTGGATTAGCAACATAAGAAAAATTGATGACTAAATAAAAGGTACAAGTTCTATTCCAAATTGGATAGAAAGAAATTAATTTTTTTTTTCGAGTCCCTACATAACCAACAATATTGAGGAAAACCATTACATTGAGTAATTTGAATTAATCACGTTTCCTTCACTTCTATATTTCAGTTCTCGAGACAAAGCGAAACGATCTGCGCGAAGATGCTCGAAGACCTATTTCTTCTTGTTCGACAACAATGGCTCGACAATATAGGATTCATCCGTAAACGAAAAGTAATTTAAAGGTGGGTGTCGGTTTTTAAACGAGTGTTTGTACGTTTTTCGTTAGTTATGATCCAGGCTCAAAAGTTCCAAATGTATGCTAATTTAGCAAGGTTTATGAAGACATCGAAATGTCGATACAATTTATTTAAAAAGTAAACCTAACCACGATCGAAATTAGGTTAACGTTTCAACCTTGTTACATGAAGTGGTCCGTGGCAATATGATTTTCTCGCTTTCTTGCAAGATAAATACACAATCCCTTAAATTGAATACTAAGATTGGACGCACAAACAATAATTTGGACTTCACTAGTGAACCGTAAACTCCTCGTTATCTATTTACCACCCACGAGCAACGAGCTCATTCTTTTTTTTAAACTCCTTGCAGGTGCACGAGACGATAAATATAACGAAAAAGTCGATGTTGCAAACAAATCTTGATGGATTAGCAACATAAGAAAAAATGATGACTAAATTGAAGGTATAGTTCTTTTCTAAATTTGAGTATAAGAAATTAGATTTTGTTTTCGAGTCCCCACATTAACCAACAATATTGACGAAAACCATTACATAGAGTAATTTGAATTAATTGCGTTTTCTTCGCTTCTATATTTCAGTTCTCGAAAAAAGCGAAAAATCCGCGCGAACGCTTGAAGACTCGTTTCTCTTGATCGACAACAATGGCTCCAACAATATAGGATTCATCCATAAACGAAAAGTAATTTAAAGGTGGGTGTAAGTTTTTTAAACGAGCGTTTGTACGTTTTTCGTTAGTAATGATCCAAGCTCAAAAGATCGAAAGGTATGCTAATTTAGCAAGGCATACTAAGACATCAAAATGTCGATACACTCTATTTAAAAAGTAAACCTAACCACTATCAAACTTGGGTTAACGTTTCAACGTTGTTCCATGAAGGGTCCGAGATAATATGGTTTTCTCTTTCTTGAGAGATAAACGCATACGGTCCCTCTCAATGAATACTAAGTTGGGCGCACAAACAATAATTTGGACTTCCCTAGTGAACCGTAAACTCCTCGTCATCTATTTACCACCCGCCGAGCAACGATCTAATTCTTTTTTTTTAAGAACCTTGCGGGTGCACGAGACGATAAATAGGAAGAAAAAAGTAGATGGAGCGAACTAATTTTGCTTTGGATTAGCAACATAAAAAAATGATGACTAAATTGAAGGTACAAGTTCTTTGCTAAATTAGATAGAAAGAAATTAAATTTTTTTTTCGAGTTCCTACATTACCCGACAAAATTGACGAAAACAATTACATTGAGTAATTTGAATTAATCGTGTTTCCTTCGCTTCTATATTTCGGTTCTCGGACAAAGCGAAACGATCTGCGCGAACGCTCGAAGACCTATTTCTTCTTGTTCCACAACAATGACTCCGACAATATTGGATTCATCCGTACACGAAAAGTAATTTAAAGGTGGGTGTTAGTTTTTTAAACGAGTGTTTTTACGTTTTTCGTTAGTTATGATCCAGGCTCAAAGGTTCCCGAGGTATGCTAATTTAGCAAGGTTTACGAAGACATCGAAATGTCGATACAATTTATTTAAAAAGTAAACCGAACCACGATCGAACTTAGATTAACGTTTCAACCTTGTTACATGGAGGGTCCGTGGCAATATGATTTTCTCGCTTTCTTGCGAGATAAATACACAAATTCCCTCATAATGAATACTAAGTTTGGACGCACGAACAATAATTTGGACTTCACTAGTGAACCGTAAACTCCTCGTCATCTATTTACCACCCACCGAGCAATGAGCTCATTCTTTTTTTAAACACCTTGCTGGTGCATGAGACGATAAATAGAAAGAAAAAGGTCAATGGAGCAAACAAATCTTGATGAATTAGCAACATAAGAAAAAATGATGACTATATTGAAGGTACAAGTTCATTTCAAAATTTGAGTGAAAGAAATTAAATTTTGTTTTCGAGTCCCCACATTAACCAACAAGTATTGACAAAAACTATTACATTTAGTAAGTTGAATTAATCGCGTTTTCTTCGCTTCTATATTTCAGTTCTCGAAAAAAGCGAAAAATCCGCGCATAACGCTTGAAGACTCGTTTCTTCTTGTTCGACAACAATGGCTCGACAATATAGGATTCATCCGTAAACAAAAAGTAATTTAAAGTTGGGTGTAAGTTTTTTAAACGAAAGTTTTTACGTTTTTCGTTAGTAATTATCCAAGCACAAAATATCCAAAGGTATACTAATTTAGCAAGGTATACTAAGACATCGAAATGTCGATACACTCTATTTAAAAAGTAAACCTAACCACTATCGAACTTAGGTTAACGTTTCAACCTTGTTACATGAAGGGGTCCGTGATAATATGGTTTCCTCTCTTTCTTGAGAAATAAACGCACGGTCCCTCTCAATGAATACTAAGTTGGGCGCACAAACAATAATTTGGACTTCACTAGTGAACTGTAAACTCTCGTCTTCTATTTACCACCCACCGGGCAACGAGCTCATTCTTTTTTTTTTTTTTTAAACACCTTGCGGGTGCACGAGACGATAAATAGAAAGAAAAAAGTCAATGGAGCAAACAAAACTTGATGAATTAGCAACATAAGAAAAAATGATGACTAAATTGAAGGTACAAGTTCTTTTCTAAATTTGAGTGAAAGAAATTAAATTTTGTTTTCGAGTCCCCACATTAACCAACAATATTGACAAAAACCATTACATAGAGTAATTTGAATTAATGACGTTTTCTTCGCTTCTATATTTCAGTTCTCAAAAAAAGCGAAAAATCCTCGCATAACGCTTGAAGACTCATTTCTTCTTGTTCGACAACAATGGCTCCGACAATATAGAATTCATCCGTAAACGAAAAGTAATTTAAAGTTGGGTGTAAGTTTTTTAAACGAAAGTTTTTACGTTTTTCGTTAGTAATGATCCAAGCACAAAAGATCCAAAGGTATGCTAATTTAGCAAGGTATACTAAGACATCGAAATGTCGATACACTTTATTTAAAAAGTAAACCTAACCACTATCGAACTTAGGTTAACGTTTCACCCTTGTTACATGAAGGGGTCCGTGATAATATGGTTTCCTCTTTTTCTTGAGAGATAAACGCATGATCCCTCTCAATGAATACTAAGTTGGGCGCATAAACAAAAATTTGGACTTCACTAGTGAACCGTAAACCGCTCGTCGTCTATTTACCACCCACCGAGGAACGAGCTTATTCTTTTTTTAAACACCTTGCGGGTGCACGAGACGATAAATAGAAAGAAAAAAAGTCGATGGAGCAAACAAATCTTCTTTGGATTAGCAACATAAGAAAAATTGATGACTAAATAAAAGGTACAAGTTCTATTCCAAATTGGATAGAAAGAAATTAATTTTTTTTCGAGTCCCTACATAACCAACAATATTGAGGAAAACCATTACATTGAGTAATTTGAATTAATCACGTTTCCTTCACTTCTATATTTCGGTTCTCGGACAAAGCGAAACGATCTGCGCGCAGCATGCTCGAAGACCTATTTCTTCTTGTTCGACAACAATGGCTCGACAATATAGGATTCATCCGTAAACGAAAAGTAATTTAAAGGTGGGTGTCGGTTTTTAAACGAGTGTTTGTACGTTTTTCGTTAGTTATGATCCAGGCTCAAAAGTTCCAAATGTATGCTAATTTAGCAAGGTTTACGAAGACATCGAAATGTCGATACAATTTATTTAAAAAGTAAACCTAACCACGATCGAAATTAGGTTAACGTTTCAACCTTGTTGCATGAAGGGGTCCGTGGCGAATGATTTTCTCGCTTTCTTGCGAGATAAATACACAAATCCCCACCGAATGAATACTAAGTTTGGACGCACAAACAATAATTTGGACTTCACTAGTGAACCGTAAACTCCTCGTCATCTATTTACCACCCACTGAGCAACGAGATCATTCTTTTTTTAAACACCTTGCGGGTGCACGAGACGATAAATAGAAAGAAAAAAGTCGATGGAGCAAACAAATCTTGATGGATTAGCAACATAAGAAAAAATGATGACTAAATTGAAGGTACAAGTTCTTTTCTAAATTTGAGTATAAGAAATTAAATTTTGTTTTCGAGTCCCCACATTAACCAACAATATTGAAGAAAACCATTACATAGAGTAATTTGAATTAATCGCGTTTTTTGCGCTTCTATATTTCGGTTCTCGACAAAGCGAAAAAATCTGCGCGAACGCTTGAAGACTCGTTTCTTCTTGTTCGACAACAATGGCTCCGACAATATAGGATTCATTCGTAAACGAAAAGTAATTTAAAGGCGGGTGTCGCTTTTAAACAAGTGTTTTTACGTTTTTCGTTAGTTATGATCCTGGATCAAAAGTTCTAAATGTATGCTAATTTAGCAAGGTTTACGAAGACATCGAAATGTCGATACAATTTATTTAAAAAGTAAACCTAACCACGATCGAACTTAGGTTAACGTTTCAACCTTGTTACATGAAGTGGTCCGTGGCAATATGATTTTCTCGCTTTCTTGCAAGATAAATACACAAATCCTCGAGATTGAATACTAAGATTGGACGCACAAACAATAATTTGGACTTCACTAGTGAACCGTAAACTCCTCGTCATCTATTTACCACCCACGAGCAACGAGCTCATTCTTTTTTTAAACTCCTTGCAGGTGCACGAGACGATAAATATAAAGAAAAAAGTCGATGTAGCAAACAAATCTTGATGGATTAGCAACATAAGAAAAAATGATGATTAAATTGAAGGTACAAGTTTTTTTATAAATTTGAGTGAAAGAAATTAAATTTTGTTTTCGAGTCCCCACATTAACCAACAATATTGACGAAAACCATTACATAGAGTAAGTTGAACGTAAGTTGAACTAATCGCGTTTTCTTCGCTTCTATATTTCAGTTCTCGAAAAAGAGAAAAAAATCCGCGCGAAACGCTTGAAGACTCGTTTCTTCTTGATCGACAACAATGGCTCCAACAATATAGGATTCATCCGTAAACGAAAAGTAATTTAAAGGTGGGTGTAAGTTTTTTAAACGAGCGTTTGTACGTTTTTCGTTAGTAATGATCCAAGCTCAAAAGATCCGAAGGTATGCTAATTTAGCAAGGCATACTAAGACATCGAAATGTCGATACACTCTATTTAAAAAGTAAACCTAACCATTATCGAACTTGGGTTAACGTTTCAACGTTGTTCCATGAAGGGGTCCGTGATAATATGATTTTCTCTTTCTTGAGAGATAAACGCACGGTCCCTCTAAATGAATATTAAGTTGGGCGCACAAACAATAATTTGGACTTCCCTAGTGAACCGTAAACTCCTCGTCATCTATTTACCACCCACGAGCAACGAACTCATTCTTTTTTTTAAGAACCTTGCAGGTGCACGAGTAGATAAATGGGAAGAAAAAAGTAGATGGAGCGAACTAATTTTGTTGGATTAGCAACATAAGAAAATGATGACTAAATTGAAGGTACAAGTTCTTTGCTAAATTAGATAGAAAGAAATTAATTTTTTTTTTTTTTTTTTTTTTTTTTTTCGAGTTCCTACATTACCCGACAAAATTGACGAAAACCATTACATTGAGTAATTTGAATTAATCGTGTTTCCTTCCCTTCTATATTTCGCTTCTCGGACAAAGCGAAACGATCTGCGCGAACGCTCGAAGACCTATTTCTTCTTGTTCCACAACAATGACTCCGACAATATTGGATTCATCCGTACACGAAAAGTAATTTAAAGGTGGGTGTTAGTTTTTTAAACGAGTGTTTTTACGTTTTTCGTTAATTATGATCAAGGCTCAAAGGTTCTGAGGTATGCTAATTTAGCAAGGTTTACAAAGACATCGAAATGTCGATACTTAGGTTAACGTTTCAACCTTGTTACATGAAGGGGTCCGTGGCAAAATGATTTTCTCGCTTTGTAGCGAGATAAATACACAAATCCTCTCGAATGAATTTTAAGGTTGGACGCACAAACAATAATTTGGACTTCACTTGTGAACCGTAAACTCCTCATCATCTATTTACCACCCTCTCGAGCAACGAGCTCATTCCTTTTTTTTTTAAACACCTTGCGGGTGCACGAGACGATAAATAGAAAGAAAAAAGTCGATGGAGCAAACAAATCTTGATGGATTAGCAACATAAGAAAAAATGATGACTATATTGAAGGTACAAGTTCTTTTCTAAATTTGAGTGAAAGAAATTAAATTTTGTTTTCGACTCCCCACATTAACCAACAATATTGACTAAAACCACTACATAGAGTAACTTGAATTTATCGCGTTTTCTTCGCTTCTATATTTTAGTTCTCGAGACAAAGCGAAAAAATCCGCGAGGAACGCTTGAAGACTCGTTTCTTCTTGTTCGACAACAATGGCTCCGACAATATAGGATTCATCCGTAAACGAAAAGTAATTTAAAAGTGGGTGTTAGTATTTTCATCGAGCGTTTTTACATTTTTCGTTAATTATTATCCAAGCTCAAAAGTTCCAAAGGTATGCTAATTTAGCAAGGTATACAAAGACATCGAAATGTCGATACACTCTGTTTAAAAGTAAACCTAACCACTATCGAACTTAGGTTAACGTTTCTACCTTGTTACATGAAGGGGTCCGTGATAATATGGTTTTCTCTCTTTCTTAAGAAATAAACGCAAGGCCCTCTAAATGAACACTAAGTTGGGCGCACAAACAATAATTTGGACTTCCCTAGTGAACCGTAAACTCCTCGTCATCTATTTACCACCCGCTGAGCAACGAGCTCATTCTTTTTTTTAAGCACCTTGCAGGTGCACGAGACGATAAATAGGAAGAAAAAAGTCGGTGGAGCGAACTAATCTTCTTGGATTAGCAACATAAAAAAATGATGACTAAATTGAAGGTACAAGTTCTTTGCTAATTTAGATAGAAATAAATTAAATTTTTTTTTTCGAGTCCCTACATTACCCAACAATATTGACGAAAACCATTACATTGAGTAATTTGAATTAATCGCGTTTCCTTCGCTCCTATATTTCAGTTCTCAGACAAAGCGAAACGATCTGCGCAGAACGCTCGAAGACCTATTTCTTCTTGTTCGACAACAATGACTCCGACAATATTGGATTCATCCCTAAACAAAAAGTAATTTAAAGGTGGGTGTAAGTTTTTTAAACGAGCGTTTTTACGTTTTTCGTTAGTCATGATCCAAACTAAAAAGTTCCAAAGGTATGCTAATTTAGCAAGTATTACGAAGACATCGAAATTTCGATACAATCTATTTAAAAAGTAAACCTAACCACGATCGAACCTAGGTTAGCGTTTCAAGCTTGTTACATGAAGGGGTCCGTGGCAATATGGTTTTCTCGCTTTCTTGCTAGATAAATACACAAATCCTCCGAATGAATACTAAGGTTGGACGCACAAACAATAATTTGGACTTCACTAGTGAACCGTAAACTCCTCGTCATCTATTTACCACCCACCGAGCAACGAGCTCATTCTTTTTTTTTAAGCACCTTGCGGTGCACGATTCGATAAATAGAAAGAAAAAAGTCGGGGAGAGAACTAATTTTGCCGGATTAGCAAAATAAAAAAATGATGACTAAATTGAAGTTACAAGTTCATTTCTAAAGTAGATAGAAAGAAATTAAACTTTTTTTCGAGTTCCTATATCAACCAAAAATATTGACGAAAACCATTACATTGAATAATTTAAATTAATCGCGTTTCCTTCGCTTTTATATTTCAATTCTCGAGACAAAGCCAAACGATCTCGGCGTAATGCTTGAAGACATATTTCTTCTAGTTCGCAACAATGACTTCGATAATATTGGATTCATCCGTAAACGAAAAGTAATTATAAGGTGGGTGTTAGTATTTTAAACGAGCGTTTTTACGTTTTTCTCGTAATTATGATCCAAGCTCAAAAGTTCCAAAGGTATGCAAATTTAGCGAGGTATACTAAGACATCGAAATGTTGATACACTCTATTTAAAAAGGAAACCTAACCACTATCGAACTTAGGTTAACGTTTCAACCTTGTTACATGAAGGGGTCCGTGATAATATGGTTTTCTCTCTTTCGGGAGAGATAAACGCACGGCCCCTCTCAATGAATACTAAGTTGGGCGAACAAACAATAATTTGGACTTCACTAGTGAACCGTAAACTCCTCGTCATCTATTTACCACCCGCCGAGCAACGAGCTCATTCTTTTTTTAAAGCACCTTGCTTTGGATTACCAACATAAAAAAAAAAAAGATGACTAAATTGAAGGTACAAGTTCATTTCTAAATTTGAGTGAAAGAAATTAAATTTTGTTTTCGAGTCCCCACATTAACCAACAATATTGACTAAAACTATTACATTAAGTAATTTGAATTAATCGCGTTTTCTTCGCTTCTATATTTCGTTCTCAAACAAAAGGAAAAAATCCGCGCGAACACTTGAAGACTCGTTTCTTCTTGTTCGACAATAATGGCTCCGACAATATAGGATTCATCCGTAAACGAAAATAATTTAAAGGTGGGTGTTTGTATTTTAATCGAGCATTTTTACGTTTTTCGTTAATTATGATCCAAGCTCAAAAGTTCCAAAGGTATGCTAATTTAGCAAGGTCTACTAAGACATCGAAATGTCGATACACTCTCTTTAAAAAGTAAACCTCACCACGATCGAACTTAGGTTAATGTTTCAACCTTGTTACATGAAGGGGTCCGTGGCAATATGGTTTTCTCGCTTTCTCGCGAGATAAATACACATCCTCGAATGAATACTAAGGTTGGACGCACAAACAATAATTTGGACTTCACTAGTGAACCGTAAACTCCTCGTCATCTATTTACCACCCACTGAGCAACGAGCTCATTCTTTTTTTAAACACCTTGCAGGTGCACGAGACGATAAATAAAAAGAAAAAAGTCGATGGAGCGAACTAATCTTGCTGGATTAGCAACATAAGAAAAATTGATGACTAAATAAAAGGTACAAGTTCTATTCTAAATTAGATAGAAAGAAATTAATTTTTTTTTTCGAGTCCCTACATTAACCAACAATATTGACGAAAACCATTACATTGAGTAATTTGAATTAATCGCGTTTCCTTCACTTCTATATTTCAGTTCTCAGACAAAGCGAAACGATCTCGCGCAGAATGCTCGAAGACCTATTTCTTCTAGTTCGACAACAATGACTTCGAGAATATTGGATTCATCCGTAAACGAAAAGTAATTTAAAGGTGGGTGTTAGTTTTTTAAACGAGCGTTTTTACGTTTTTCGTTAGTAATGATCCAAGATCAAAAGATCCAAAGGTATGCTAATTTAGCAAGGTATACTTAGACATCGAAATGTCGATAAAATCTATTTAAAAAGTAAACCTAACCACGATCGAACTTAGGTTAACGTTTCAACCTTGTTACATGAAGGGGTCCGTGGCAATATGTTTTTCTCGTGTTCTTGCGAGATAAATACACAAATCCTCCGAATAAATACTAAGGTTGGACGCACAAACAATAATTTGGACTTCACTAGTGAACCGTAAACTCCTCGTCATCTATTTACCACCCACGAGCAACGAGCTCATTCTTTTTTTAAACACCTTGCGGTGCACGAGACGATAAATAGAAAGAAAAAGTCGATGGAGCGAACTAATCTTGTTGATTTAGCAACATAAGAAAAATTGATGACTAAATAAAAGGTACAAGTTCTATTCTAAATTAGATAGAAAGAAATTATTTTTTTTCGAGTCCGTACATTAACCAACGATATTGACGAAAACCATTACATTGAGTAATTTGAATTAATCGCGTTTCCTTCGCTTCTATATTTCGGTTCTCAGACAAAGCGAAACGATCTGCGCAGAATGCTCGAAGACCTATTTCTTCTAGTTCGACAACAATTGCTTCGACAATATTGGATTCATCCGTAAACGAAAAGTAATTTAAAGGTTGGTGTTAGATTTTAAACGAGTGTTTTTACGTTTTTAGTTAGTTATGATCTAGGCTCAAAAGTTCCAAAGGTACGCTAATTTAGCAAGGTTTACGAAGACATCGAAATGTCGATACAATTTATTTAAAAAGTAAACCTAACAAGATCGAACTTAGTTTAACGTTTCAACCTTGTTACATGAAGGGGTCCTTGGCAATATGATTTTCTCGCTTTCTTGCGAGATAAATTAACAAATCCCTCGAACGAATACTAAGTTTGGACGCACAAACAATAATTTGGACTTCACTAGTGAACCGTAAACTCCTTGTCATCTATTTACCACCCACCGAGCATCGAGCTTATTTTTTTTTTTTTAACACCTTGCGGTGTGCACGAGACGATAAATAGAATGAAAAAAGTCGATAGAGCAAATAAATCTAGATGGGTTAGCAACATAAGAAAATATGATGACTAAATTGAAGGTACAAGTTCTTTTCTAAATTTGAGTGAAAGAAATTAAATTTTGTTTTCGAGTCCCCACATTAACCAACAATATTGACGAAAACCATTACATAGAGTAATTAGAATTAATCGCGTTTTCTTCGCTTCTATATTTCAGTTCTCGAGACAAAGCAAAAAAATCGAGCGAAACGCTTGAAAAATCGTTTCTTCTTCTTCGACAACAATGGCTCCGACAATATAGGATTCATCCGTAAACGAAAAGTAATTTAAAGGTGGGTGTTAATTTTTTAAACGAGCGTTTTTACATTTTTCGTTAGTAATAATCCAAGCTCAACAGATCCAAATGTATGCTAATTTAGCAAGGTATACTAAGACATCGAAATGTCGATACACTCTATTTAAAAATAAACCTAACCACTATCGAACTTAGGTTAACGTTTCAACCTTGTTACATGAATGGGTCCGTGATAATATGGTTTTCTCTCTTTCTAGAGAGATAAACACACGGTCCCTGTAAATAAATACTAAGGTTGGACGCACAAACAATTGAACCGTAAACTCCTCGTCATCTATTTACCACCCGCTGAGCAACGAGCTCATTCTTTTTTTAAACACCTTGCAGGTGCACGAGACGATAAATAAAAAGAAAAAAGTCGATGGAGCGAACTAATCTTGCTGGATTAGCAACATAAGAAAAATTGATAATTAAATTGAAGGTACAAATTCTTTTCTAAATTAGATAGAAAGAAATTAAAATTTTTTTTCGAGACCCTACATTAACTAACAATATTGACGAAAACCATTACATTAAGTAATTTTAATTAATCGCGTTTTCTTCGCTTCTATATTTCCGTTCTCAGACAAAGCGAAAAAATCCGCGCGGAACGCTTGAAGACTCGTTTTATCTTGTTCGACAACAATGGCTCAGACAATATAGGATTCATCCGTAAACGAAAAGTAATTTAAAGGTGGGTGTTAGTATTTTAATCGAGCGTTTTACGTTTTTCGTTAATTATGATCCAAGCTCAAAAGTTCCAAAGGTATGCTAATTTAGCAAGGTATACTAAGACATCGAAATGTCGATACACTCTGTTTAAAAAGTAAACCTAACCACTATCGAACTTAGGTTAACGTTTCTACCTTGTTACATGAAGGGGTCCGTGATAATATGGTTTTCTCTCTTTCTTGAGAGATAAACGCACGGTCCCTCTCAATGAATACTAAGTTGGGCGCACAAACAATAATTTGGACTTCCCTAGTGAACCGTAAACTCCTCGTCATCTATTTACCACCCACTGAGCAACGAGCTCATTCTTTTTTTAAACACCTTGCAGGTGCACGAGACGATAAATAGAAAGAAAAAGTCGATGGAGCAAACAAATCTTGATGGATTAGCAACATAAGAAAAAACGATGACAATATTGAAGGTAAAAGTTCTTTTCTAAATTTGAGTGAAAGAAATTAAATTTTGTTTTCGAGTCCCCACATTAACCAACAATATTGACGAAAACCATTAAATAGAGTAATTTGAATTAATCGCGTTTTCTTCGCTTCTATATTTCAGTTCTCGGACAAAGCGAAACGATCTGCGCGTAACGCTCGAAGACCTATTTCTTCTTGTTCGACAACAATGACTTCGACAATATAGGATTCATCCGTAAACGAAAAGTAATTTAAAGGTGGGTGTATGTTTATTAAACGAGCGTTTTACGTTTTTCGTTAGTTATAATCCGGGCTCAAAAGTTCCAAAGGTATGCTAATTTAGCAAAGTATACTAAGACATCAAAATGTCGATACACTCTATTTAAAAAGTAAACCTAACCACGATCGAACTTAGGTTATCGTTTCAACCTTGTTACATGAAGGGGTTCGTGGCAATATGGTTTTCTCGCTTTCTTGCGAGATAAATACACAGTCCCTCTGAATGAATACTAAGGTTGGACGCACAAACAATAATTTGGACTTCACTAGTGAACCGTAAACTCCTCGTCATCTATTTACCACCCACCGAGCAACGATCTCATTCTTTTTTTAAACACCTTGCGGTGCACGAGACGATAAATAGGAAGAAAAAAGTCGATGGAGCGAACTAATCTTGTTGGCTTAGCAATATAAGAAAAATTGATGACTAAATAAAAGGTACAAGTTCTTTTCTAAATTTGAGTGAAAGAAATTAAATTTTGTTTTCGAGTCCCCACATTAACCAACAATATTGACGAAAACCATTACATATAGTAAGTTGAATTAATAACTTTTTCTTCGCTTCTATATTCGGTTCTCATAAAAAGCGAAAAAATCAGCGCGAACGCTTGAAGACTCGTTTCTTCTTGTTCGACAACAATGGCTCCGACAATATAGGATTCATCCGTAAACGAAAAGTAATTTAAAGGTGGGTGTTAGTTTTTTAAATGAGTGTTTTTAAGTTTTTAGTTAGTAATGATCCAAGCTCAAAAGATCCAAAGGTATGCTAATTTAGCAAGGTATACTAAGACATCGAAATGTCTATACACTCTATTTAAAATGTAAACCTAACCGCTATCGAACTTAGGTTAACGTTTCAACCTTGTTACATGAAGAGGTCCGTGATAATATAGTTTTCTCTCTTTCTTGAGAGATAAAGGCACGGTCCCTCTCAATGAATACTAAGTTGGGCGCACAAACAATAATTTGGACTTCCCTAGTGAATCAGTAAACTCCTCGTCATCTATTTACCACCCGCTTAGCAACAAGCTCATTCTTTTTTATAAGCACCTTGCAAAGCACGAGGCGATAAATAAAAAGAAAAAAGTCGATGGAGCGAACTAATCTTGCTGGATTAGCAACATAAGAAAAATTGATGACTAAATAAAAGGTACAAGTTCTATTCTAAATTAGATAGAAAGAAATTAATTTTTTTTTCGAGTCCCTACATTAACCAACAATATTGACGAAAACCATTACATTGAGTAATTTGAATTAATCGCGTTTCCTTCGCTTCTATATTTCAATTCTCGAGCAAAGCGAAACGATATGCGTACAACGCTCGAAGACCTATTTCTTCTTGTTCGACAATAATGACTCAGACAATATTGGATTCATCCCTAAAGAAAAAGTGATTTAAAGGTGGGTGTAAGTTATTTAAACGAGCGTTTTTACGTTTTTCGTTAGATATTATCTAGACTTAAAAGTTCCGAAGGTATGCTAATTTAGCAAGGTTTACGAAGACATTGAAATGTCGATACAATATATTTAAAAAGTAAACCTAACCACGATTGAACATAGGTTAACGTTTCAACCTTGTTACATGAAGGGGGTTTGTGGCAATATGGTTTTCTCGCTTTCTTGCGAGATAAATACACAAATCCTCCGAATGAATACTAAGGTTGGACGCACAAACAATAATTTGGACTTCACTAATGATCGAATACTCCTCGTCATCTATTTACCACCCACTTGAGCAACGAGCTCATTCTTTTTTTAAACACCTTGCGGGTGCACGAGACGATAAATAGAAAGATTAAAGTCGATGGAGCAAACAAATCTTGATGGATTAGCAACATAAGAAAAAATGATGACTAAATTGAAGGTACAAATTCTTTGCTATATTAGATAGAAAGAAATTAAATTTTTTTTTTCGAGTCCCTACATTACCCAACAATATTGACGAAAACCATTACATAGAGTAATTTGAATTAATCGCGTTTCCTTCGCTTCTATATTTCAGTTCTCGAGACAAAGTGAAACGATCAGCACGGAACGCTTTAAGACTCGTTTTTCTTGTTCGACAACAATGGCTCGACAATATAGGATTCATCCATAAATGAAAAGTAATTTAAAGGTGTGTGTTAATTTTTTCAAACGAGCGTTTTTACGTTTTTCGTTAGTAATGATCCAAGCTCAAGAGATCCAAAGGTATGCTAATTTAGCAAGGTATACTAAGACATCGAAATGTCGATACACTCTATTTAAAAAGTAAACCTAACCACTATCGAACTTAGGTTAACGTTTCAACCTTGTTACATGAAGGGGTCCGTGATAATATGGTTTTCTCTATTTCTTGAGAGATAAACACACGGTCCCCAAATGAATACTAAGGTTGGACGCACAAACAATAATTTGGACTTCACTAGTGAACCGTAAACTACTCGTCATCTATTTACCACCCGCTGAGCAACGAGCTCATTCTTTTTTTAAACACCTTGCAGGTGCACGAGACGATAAATAAAAAGAAAAAAGTCGATGGAGCGAACTAATCTTGCTGGATTAGCAACATAAGAAAAATTGATAATTAAATTGAAGGTACAAATTCTTTTCTAAATTAGATAGAAAGAAATTAAAATTTTTTTTCGAGACCCTACATTAACTAACAATATTGACGAAAACCATTACATTAAGTAATTTGAATTAATCGCGTTTCCTTTGATTCTATATTTCAGTTCTCGGACAAAGCAAAAAAATCCGCGCGGAACGCTTGAAGACTTGTTTTTTCTTGTTCGACAACAATGGTTCGGACAAAATATGATTCATCTCGTAAATGAAAAATAATTTAAAGGTGGGTGTTAGTATTTTAAACGAGCGTTTTTACGTTTTTCGTTAGTTATGATCCAAGCTCAAAAGTTCTAAAGGTATGCTAATTTAGCAAGGTTTTCAAAGACATCGAAATGTCAATACACTCTACTTAAAAAGTAAATCTAACCACTATCGAACTTAGGTTAACGTTTCAAGTTTGTTACAAGAAGGGAATGGTTTTCTTGCTTTCTTGCGAGATAAACATACAAATCCTCTAAATGAATACTAAGGTTAGGCGCACAAACAATAATTTGGACTTCACTATTCAACCGTAAACTCCTCGTCATCTATTTACCACCTACTTGAGCAACGAGCTCATTTTTTTTAAACACCTTGCGGGTGCACGAAATGATAAATAGAAAGAAAAAGTAGATGGCGCAAACTAATCAATTTGGATTAGCGCAAAAAAGAATAAATGATGACTAAATTAAAGGTACAAGTTTTTTTCTAAATTTGCGTGAAAGGAATTAATTTTTTTTTTCGAATCCCCACATTAACCAACAATATTGATGAAAATCATTACATTGAATAATTTGAATTAATCGCATTTTCTTCGCTTCTATATTTCGGTTCTCGACAAAGCGAAAATATCCAAGTAGAACGCTTGAAGATCGGCTTTTCTTGTTCGACAATAATGACTCCGACAATATTGGATTCATTCGTAAACGAAAAGTAATTTCAAGGTTGGTGTAAGTTTTTTAAACGAGCGTTTATATTTTTTTCGTTAGTTATGATCCAAACTTAAAAGTTCCAAAGGTATGCTAATTTATCGAGGTTTTCTAAGACATCGAAATGTTGATACACTCTATTTAAAAAGTAAACCTAACCACTATAAACTTAAGTTAACGTTTCAACCTTGTTACATGAAGGGGTCCGTGACAATATGGTTTTCTCGCTTTCTTGCGAGATAAACACACAGTCCCTGTAAATGAATACTAAGGTTGGGCGCACAAACAATAATTTGGACTTCACTAGTGAACCGTAAACTCCTCATCATCTATTTATCACCCGCTAAGCAACGAGCTTGTTCTTTATTTTTTAAACACTTTGCGGGTGCACGAAACGATACATAGAAAGAAAAAGTCGATGGAGCGAACTAATCTAGTTGGATTAGCAACATAAGAAAAAATGATAACTAAATTAAAGGTACAAGTTCTATTCTAAATTAGATAGAAAGAAATTATATTTTTTTTCGAGTCCCTACATTAACCAACAATATTGACAAAAACCATTACATTAAGTAATTTGAATTAATCGCGTTTCCTTTGATTCTATATTTCAGTTCTCAGACAAAGCGAAAAAATCAGCGAGGAACGCTTGAAGACTCTTTTCATCTTGTTCGACAACAATGGCTCCGACAATATAGGATTCATCCGTAAACGAAAAGTAATTTAAAGGTGAGTGTTAGTTTTTTAAACGAGCATTTTTACGTTTTTCGTTTGTTATGAACCAAGCTCAAAAGTTCCAAAGGTATGCTACTTTAGCAAGGTTTACTAAGACATCGAAATGTCGATACACTCTATTTAAAAAGTAAACATAAACACTATCGAACTTAGGTTAACGTTTCAACGTTGTTAAATGAAGGGGATGGTTTTCTTGCTTTCTTGCGAGATAAACACACAAATCCTCGAAATTATTACTAAGGTTGGGCGCACAAACAATAATTTGGACTTCACTAGTGAACCGTAAACTCCTCGTCGTCTATTTACCACCCACCGAGCAACGAGCTCATTCGTTTTTTAAACACCTTGCGGGTGCACGAGGCTATAAATAGAGAGAAAAAAGTCGATGTTGCAAACTAACTTGCTAGTTTAGCAACAAGAGAAAAAATGATGACTAAATTGAAGGTACAAGTTCTTTTCTGAATTAGATAGAAAGAAATTAATTTTTTTTCGTCTCCCTACATTAACCAACATTATTGACGAAAACCATTACATTGAGTAATTTGTTTTCCTTTGATTCTATATTTTAGTTCTTAGACAAAGCGAAAAGATTCGCGCAGAACGCTTAAAGACCTCTTTCTTCTTGTTCGATAAAAATGACTCCGACAATATTAGATTCATCCGTAAACGAAAAGTAGTTTAAAGATGGGTGTAAGTTTTTTAAACGAGCGTTTTTACGTTTTTCGTTAGTTATGATTCGAGCTTAAAAGTTCCAAAGGCATGCTAATTTAGCAAGGTTAACTAAGACATCGAAATGTCGATACACTATATTTAAAAAGTAAACCTAACCACTATCGAACTTAGGTTAACGTTTCAACGTTGTTAAATGAAGGGGTCCGTGACAATATGATTTTCTCTCTTTCTTGCGAGATAAACACGCGGTCTTATTAAATGAATACTAAGGTTGGGCGCACAAACAATAATTTAGACTTCACTAGTGAATCGTAAACTCCTCGTCATCTATTTACCACCCACTGAGCAACGAGCTTATTCTTTTTTCTAAACACCTTGCGGGTGCACGAGACGATAAATAGAAAGAAAAAAGTCGATGGCGCAAACAAATCTTCTTTGGATTAGCAACATAAGAAAAAATGATGACTAAATTGAAGGTACAAGTATTTTTCTAAATTTAAGTGAAAGAAATTAAATTTTGTTTCGAGTCCCCACATTAACCAACAAGATTGACGAAAACCATTACATTGAGTAATTTAAATTAATCGCATTTTCTTCGCTTCTATATTTCGGTTCTCGACAAAGCGAAAAGATCCGCGTTAACGCTTGAAGACATATTTCTTCTTGTTCAACAACAATGAATCCGGCAATATTGGATTCATTCGTAAATGAAAAGTAATTAAATGTGGGTGTTAATTTATAAAACGAGCGTTTTTACATATTTCGTTAGTTATGATGCAAGCCCTAAAGTTCCAAAGGTATGCTAATTTAGCAAGGTTTACGAAGACATCGAAATGTCGATACACTCGTTTAAAAAGTAAACCTAACCACAATCGATCTTAGGTTAACGTTTCAACCTTGTAACATGAAGGGGTCATGACAATATGGTTTTCTCGCTTTCTTGCGAGATAAACACAAAGTCCCTCTAAATGAATACTAAGGTTGGGCGCACATACAATAATTTGGACTTCACTAGTGAACCGTAAAGTCCTCGTCATCAATTTAGCACCCACCGAGCAACGAGTTCATTCTTTTTTTAAATACCTTGCGGGTGCACGAGACAATAAATAGAAAGAAAAAAGTCGATGGAGCAAACTAATCTTGCTGGATTAGCAACATCGAAAAAATGATGACGAAATTTAAGGTACAAGTTCTTTTCTAAATTTTATTGAAAGAAATTAAATTTGGTTTTCGAGTCCCCACATTAACCAACAATAATGACGAAAACCATTACATTGAGTAATTTGAATTAATCGCGTTTTCTTCGCTTATGTATTTCGGTTCTCGGACAAAGCGAAAAGATCCGCGCGAGACGCTTGAAGACTGTTTCTTCTTGTTCAACAATAATGACTCCGACTATATTTGATTCATCCATAAACGAAAAGTAATTTAAAGGTGGTTGTTAGTTTTTTAAACGAACATTTTTACATTTTTCATTAGTTATGATCCAAGCTCAAAAGTTCCAAAGATATGCTAATTTAGCAAGGTTTACTCGGACATCGAAATGTCGATACACCGTATTTAAAAAGTAAACCTAACTACGATTGAACTTAAGTTAACGCTTCAACCTTGTTACATGAAAGGGTCCAAGACAATATGGTTTTCTCGCTTTCTTGCGAGATAAACACACGGTCCCTCTAAATGAAAACTAAGGTTGGACGCATAAACAATAATTTGGACTTCTCTAGTGAACCTCGTAAACTCCTCGTCATCTATTTACCACCCACTGAGGAACGAGCTCATTCTTCTTCTTTTTTTTAAAACACCTTGCAGGGGCACGAGACGATAAATAGAAAGAAAAAAGTCAATTGAGCGAACTAATTTTTCTTGTTAAGCAACATAAGAAAAAATGATGACTAAATTGAAAGTACAAGTTCTTTTCTAAATTAGAAAGAAATAAATTAATTTTTTTTTCGAGTCCCTACATTAACCAACAATATTGGCGAAAACCATTACATAGATTAATATGAATTAATCGCATTTCCTTTGCTTCTATATTTCGTTATCGACAAATAGATGTAAAAGATCCGTGCAAAACGCTTTAAGATTTGTTTCGACTTGTTCGAAAATAATGACTCCAACAATATTGGATTCATCCGTAAACGAAAAGTAATTTAAAGGTGGGTGTTAATTTTTTAAACGAGCGTTTTTACGTTTTTCGTTAGTTATGATTCAAGGTCGAAAGTTCCAAAGGTATACTAATTTAGCAAGTTTTACTAGGACATCGAAATGTTGATACACTCTATTTAAAAAATAAACATAACCACTATCGTACTTAAGATAACGCTTCAAACTTGTTACATGAAGTGATCCATGACAATATGATTTTCTCGCTTTCTTGCGAGATAAAAACACGGCGCCTCTAAAAGAATATTAAGGTTGGGCACACAAACAATAATTTGGACTTCACTATTGAACCTCGTAAACTCCTCGTCATCTCTTTACCACCCTTCGAGCAACGAGCTCATTCTTTTTTTATTCTAACACCTTGCAAGTGAATGAGACGATAAATAAAAAGAAACGAGTCGATAGAGCGAACTATTCTTGCTTAATTAGAAACAAAAGAAAAAACGATGACTAAATTGAAGATACAAGCCCATTTCTAGATTAAATAGAAAAAAAAACTAATTTTTTTCAAGTCCCTACATTAACCAACAATATTGACGAAAACTATTACATTGAGTAATTTGAATTAATTGCATTTCCTTCGCTTCTATATTTCAAATCTCGGACAAAGCGATAGTAAGATTCGCGCGAACGCTTGAAGACATGTTGTTCGACAACAAGGACTCCGACAATATAAGATTCAATTGTAAATGAAAAGTAATTTAAAGGTGGGTGTTATTTCTTAAACGAGCGTTTTTATGTTTTTCGTTAGTTATGATCCAAGCTCGAAAGTTCCAAAGGTATGCTAATTTAGCAAGGTTTACTAAGACATCGAAATGTTGATACACTTTATTTAAAAAAGTAAACATAACCACTATCGAACTTAAGTTAATGCTTCAACCTTGTTACATGAAAGGATCCGTGAAAATATGGTTTTCTCGCTTTCTTGCAAGATAAAAACAATGTACCTCTAAAAGAATACTAAGGTTGGACGCACAAACAATAATTTGTACTTCACTAGTGAACGAGACGATAAATAAAAAGAAAAAAGTCGATAGGGCGAACTATTCTTGCTTAATTAGCAACAAAAGAAAAAACGATGACTAAATTGAATGTACAAGCCCATTTCTAGATTAAATAGAAAGAAATTAATTTTTTATTCGAGTCCCTACATTAACCAACAATATTGACGAAAACTATTACATTGAGTAATTTGAATTAATTTCGCTTCCTTCGCTTCTATATTTCAAATCTCAGACAAAGCGATAGTAAGATTCGCACAGAACGCTTGAAGACATGTTTCTTCTTGTTTGACAACAATGACACCGTCAATATTGTAGAGATGTATGTGCAAAAGTTAATCTCGATGCATACGTTGAATCTTGATGCAAAATCAAGGGATCACACGATTGGTGTAGAGATATGTGTACAAAAGTGAGCCACTCTCAAATTTTCACTAACCCCCAAAAGCCACCATCAATTACAACCCTCAACGCTTTCGTCTCCTACACTCTTATTTGGTTCCTTTACCAAAAAATTTACAATTTCTCCTTGTTTTTAGCCAATCCATATAAAGTTGTATCAATGTTGTGGATTTTAAATAAACTTCGGAGAAATTTTGTAATTTTTAAACTACCCGCGAACTTCATTTCGATCCCTTCAACTTCGATAAACTTCGCCGAAACTTTGGTTAATTTTATCAAATTTTCGTAACAAAACGATAGTACGCTCCGCGCTAACGCTTGAAGACATATTTCTTCTTATTCAACAACAATGACTCCGGCAATATTGGATTCATCCGTAAACGAAAAGTAATTAAACGTGGGTTTTAATTTATAAAACGAGTGTTTTTACATATTTCGTTAGTTATGATGCAAGCCCTAAAGTTCCAAAGGTATGCTAATTTAGCAAGGTTTACTAAGACATCGAAATGTCGATACACTATTTAAAAAGTAAACCTTACCACAATCGAACTTAAATAAAAGCTTCAACCTTGTTACATGAAGGGGTTTGTGACAATATGATATTCTAGTTTTGTAGCGAGATAAACACACGGTCCATCTAAATGAATACTAAGATGGGGGCACAAACAAGTAATTTGGACTTTACTAGTGGACCTCGTAAACTACTCGTCATTTTTTACCACCAAATGAGCAACGAGCTCATTCTTTTTTTTTCTAAACACCTTGCAGTGAACGAAACGACAAATGAAAAGAATAAAGACGACAGAGCGAACTAGTTTTGCTTGATTAGCAACGTGAGACAAAACGACGACTAAATTCACGGTACAAATTCTTTTTTAGATTAGATAGAAAGAACCAATAGTATTTTTTTCGAGTCTCTACATTTACCTATAATATTGATGAAAAACCATTACATTGAATAATGTCTTAATCGCGTTAAGTGATTGCAAGGCGATGCCTAGGCTTGAAGAAGGTCTAACTAAACTTTTATAAAAATAAGGAATCTCTTTAAAATTAAATGTTTATTTATATAAACAACAAGATTTAACCTTAGTCCCCACACACTTTCATAATCCTACCCCACCTCACCATTTGTTATGCCCCACCACAATCCATTTTTTGATCTTTGGCGAGGACACTGGCAAACTTCCGACGCTTCAACAAGTTTCTGAAGACTCTTAGGCCACACAAATAAAAACAATTATTTTTTTCATTTTTGATAAAAAAAAAAAGATTATTTACTTTTGTTTTTTTCGAAACTCAACCTATGTAGAAAATTATATGTTCTACATAGTTTGTCAAGAGTTTGGATAAAGGAGGACTCAAGAAGCCCATTTTTCATACTGAAAATGGGCAAGGGAGGCCATTAGCCCATTTTTCATTTGTGAAAAATGGAAGAGGGTTGTGTTAGGTTGACAGCCAGCGTAAACCTTTTGTTACTCTTTATGAAATGGATCAAACATATATAAACTTTTGTTTAACAAAAAACAAAGAAAAACAAAATTTCTATTTTTTTACTTCTTCTTTTTTTTTGTATGTTTTTAGTCCTTTTTTTTACTTTTGTTTTTAATGAGTTTATTTTTTATGTAATTTCTTCTTTGTTTGTTACATAAATATTTTACCAACCAATTAGATGGACCAATGGTTCGGTGCGGGGTTTGGAGTAAGAAAATATAAAATCTAGTTAATTGTTGTTATAGCTTGGCCAAGCTTGTGTGGACCTAGACAAGGGTTTAAGAAATTGAACACATAGCATGCCCCAACACCGAATCTCTATGTTATGTTTTGGTGTTGGAGCATGCGAGGCGTATCGCACGGTCCACGCACGAGTGCGTGTCCATGTTGTGTGTTGGTATTTTGGCACGCCAGCATTTTCCTTTAAAAACTAGACTCGGCTCGAGCCCGCTTAGTGAGCAGGCCTAGAAGTGATGACGAAAATTACACATTTCCATACATGGACATAGATACAAGACCAAAACAATAAATCTAAGCTTGAATTGACAGATGTCAAATAGATCATTACAACAAAACAGCAAATAAAAGTATTAAGCAGTTAAATTGTTAATTCTACAAGTAGTGTACAGGGAAGAAGATTGCTATATATAAAAAAAAGACAACTAGTGTGGGCTAAATAGCAAATTTGATCAAATGAAGCTAAGCATTTCCAACAAAAAAGCCCACAACACAGTACCTTCAGTACCAAATCACTTGTTGAAGCTTGAACTAAATCACTAATTTATATCAAAGTTATAACTTCCTCTAAGGCTACTTTGGACCCGATTAAGAAAAAACTTGGGATAAGTGGCAAAGAAAAAAGCATTATAATTCTGATCGGGGGGAAGAGAGATCGCCCGTTTGATTCTTAATAGCTACAATATATTACATTGGTTTCTCCCAGGTTATGGGGTTGGGACGTCTGACTAATTTCCATGGATTAGTCTAACCAAAGTAATGACTAGCTGAAAAAGGTTGGGACATCCATAGTTATCAATAAAAAAAAGAAAGAATAGAATAACTGCAAGTGTTTATATCGTTGCAAAAACATCACGTAATATCAGAATGAAGAACTCATGCATCGCCAATAATAAATATGAAAGTAGGAGGGGGGTTTACAGATGGCCAAAGGGTGAACACTCTACTTCGATAATACTAAGAGTTACGAAGGGTCGAAAGAACATGCAAGATTCAAAGAAATCAAAGCATCAAAAGATTGCATCCCAAATAAAAAAAATATCAATGTTAGTGCATTTCCTTTTCTATTGTTAATAATGTAAAACTTGAAATAGCTTTTACAATAATAATTTTACAATGCCTAAAGAGTTCATGCGTGTACAAGGCTTAGAAGAAGTGAAAAGTTATTTTGTTGTTTGGGGCATTATCTTGTTGAGGACCAATGATGTTCTACCACATTATTTCTAGTATATGGATGCACTATCCTTGGCTAAGTTTTTTTTTTTTTTTTTTAAAGATGGGACTTATAATTATTCTAATATTTGATCAAAGATTTACGACTAGGAAGAAAATTTAAAATTTAATTCTAATCTCTATTCCAAATTTCTAAAATATTATAAGACAAATGAAAATGTTTAATTATGGATTGTTGAGAAACTTTCTTTACATTTCTTTAAGAGAGTAACTAATATCATATAAAAAGAAAACAAGAACATAGTGAGATAAAGAAATTCAAGAAACAAAAATAAGCCATTTTACCCGAAAACCCCGCAACAATAATTAGGGTGTGATAGGAAACGTTATCCACTCGGATCACAAGGAGGAGCTCGTGCTTGTTAATAAAGAAGGTGTGTTATCTGCCATGAGCAATGACAATATTAAAAAAAAAAAGACAAAAACGAGTAAAGAGGGAAAATTAAAAGCACAATAAATATATAGAATGAAACTTACATTAGTTTCTTTCTCCACTTGAACCACCTGCATTAGTATTTTCATGAAGACCTTCAACTGCAAACATGATCAAACAATATGAATTGTCACAAGAATGCAAAATATTTCCTATCTATAGTTCAACATAATCTACTGATTTGATGTCAAGCAATCAATGTACTAATGGATGAAAATGAATGTTGGCTGGTGAAACGCTTTAGATAGAAAGATAACTAAGGTTCGAAACTTCGACTTCACTTTGTAATTTGCCCCCTTAAAATTCAAAAATAATTCAAGGGAGTTTAATTCAGCGAGGGGATGTTGTGCAAAATTTTGCCGGTGTATGGAAGTCCATGGAATTTCATTCTAAGTGCTAAAAATTAAAAACTCATATTATTTTATGAATATTATATGAGAATCCACTTGTTCTCCAAAATAATGAAACGGCTCAAAAACAAAAACCACAAATAAAGCTCATAACAAGAAAAATGAAAAAATGCATCTCGATCTAATTTCTTGACTAATAAATGATAACAATCTAGCATTCAACAATTCAATCATCGTCTTCAAGTAATTCCCAACGAAATCAAACGCGATTCGAAACTAACGATCACAAGAATAAAAGTAAGCAAACCTTAGAGACATTTTGGTTGATCTTCTTAGCAGTGTTGAACAGCGACATGTTCACCTAATTTCAATCCCCAAATAGTTTTTATGTTGAGGGGACCTTTTTGAAAGCCAAATAAGAAACCTGCCACTGCCTGTTAAGTTTAATCAAATGGCAGTTGATGGAGAAGGATAATCCTATTCTTCCAGTGATGCATGCATCATGTAATAAAAATCTACAAGCTCAGTGAATGAAGAGCATCATCAGATTGAGCCTAATTGTACTAACTGATACATGTATATATACAGGCATTTCATCATGCGAAGAGAATGCAAAATGAGATCGATATAGCTAGTTGTTACCAGAACCAATGTCCACCATAAGTGGCAAAGTGGAGTCCTTGAAGACTTGTTTCCAGTCTTTGCACCAGTTGTGTCGATTGACAAATCCATCGATCAGAGCGAAGAGGGAAAGATACAGAGAAGAAAATCGGAAAGAAGAAAAGGATTCAAGCGAGAGAGTGGGAGTGCATTTTGGTTTCAACTAAGATACCGATTTGGGGTTTTTTTACTTCTTAGTTTTACAGGGCACAACAAGTATGTGTGTGACTGTATATATGTTTATTTTCCCTTATTTTTGGCGCGGATTAGTGGAGGTAAATGACAAAAACATTTTTTTATATAGACGAGGGTATCGAGCCACCGTCATTGACACCGAGCTGATGGTGGACTCGACTAATCCCTCATTTTCCAACAATATTGACGAAAAGTATTACATTGAGTAATTTGAATTACTCGTGGTTCCTTCACTTTTATATTTCAGTTCTCAGACAAAGCGATATAAAATAACCCGCGAGCGCTTAAAGACTAGTTTCTTCTTGTTCGACAACAATGACTCCGACAATATTGAATTCATCCATAAATGAAAAGTAATTTAAAGGTGAGTGTTAATTTTTTAATCGAGTGTTTTTACGTTTTTCGTTAGTTGTGATCCAAGCTCAAAAGTTCCAAACATATGCTAATTTAGCAAGGTTTACGAAGATATCAAAATGTCGATACACTCTATTTAAAAAGTAAACTTAACAACGATCGAACTTAAGTTAACATTTCAACCTTGTTACATGAAGGGGTCCGTGACAATATTGTTTTCTCGCTTTCTTGCGAGATAAACACACGGTCCCTCTAAATTAATACTAAGGTTGGGCGCACAAACAATCATTTGGACGTCACTAGTGATTCGTAAACTCCACGTCATCTATTTACCACCCGTTGAGCCACGAGCTCATTTTTTTTTTGAAACACCTTGCAGGTGGATGAGACGATAAATAGAAAGAAAAAGTCAATAGAGCGAACTAATCTTGTTGGATTAGCAACATAAGAAAAATGATGACTAAATTGAAGGTACAAGTTCTTTTCTAAAATGGATAAAGATAAATTATTATTTTTTTCGAGTCCCTACATTAAACAACAATATTGACAAAACTTGAGTAATTTGAATTAATCATGTATCTTTCGCTTCGTTTCGCTTCTCGAACAAACCGAAAAGATCCGCGCGAATGCCCGAAGTCATTTTTCTTCTTGTTCGACAAAGAACGACTCCGACAATATCGAATTCATCACTAAACGATAAGAAATTTAAAGGTGGGTGTTAATTTTGAGGGCCGCTAAGGGCAACCCACCGTTTAATGAGGGCACCCAGATAATGTGGGCACAAACCGATTTACCTTGGGCACCCAAAAATTAGACCGAAATACCGAAAATACCCTCGTGGAAATCCCGCCGCACCCCACCACCCCCAAAGACCACCTTCACCGATCTTGAATCGAAGAACTCATTTGGTTTGAACCGACCAGGTTAGAGGAATCTCTCGAAATCGTGTCTCCGTGTCTCGCCTTGTGTTTCTCCTTTGGTTTACGCTTTTTGCGGTTCGTAGGGTCGTGGTGTGAGCCGATTTCGTCTCCAAGTTAGGGTTCGGTTGAAGTTCGTTGAACACACATTATTTACGCGAAATCGCTCGGTTGAAGGTACATTTTTAGTGTAATTAAGTTACATTTGGTAGAGTAGTTGTGATTTGCGGTGGTGGTTTGTTCAATAGTTAATAAAATGGGAATTCGCGGTTCTCGGCCATACAGCCGAGAATGTGATAACTGTCTCGCCAAGCATGGTCACGAGAGAAGCTACATTTTTGGAAGTCGAAGTCTCGCCACAAAGGTCGGAAAAGCTCACAAAGGGCTCGGGTACGCATGGCCGAGAGTACTCTAGTTGTCTCGGCCGAGATGTGACGAGAGCTAGAATTAGTGCTAGGTAATGTGGTGGCGGTGGTGTACAATCGAGAATTTGCTCATACTCTCGGTTGTACACCGGCGAGAGTGTTAGAGTAGGCTCGGCGTGATTGGCCGAGAGCAAGGCGAATTGAAATGGGCAAGCAATCTCGGTGGTGCATAACCGAGAATTCTTCATTGGACTCGGTTGTACCTCTGCCGATATATTGGAGGAATTGTCGGTCATGGGTGACCGAAAATATGGGTTGTTTGACGGACCCGCTTGACCGAGACATCGAAATGAATGAATTTGAACATTTTTTTTTTGTAAATTTTTTTTGGGTTCTCGTTACATGCGCTTATATGTTGTAATTTTTCAGTATGGCTCGTCCGAAGGTACCTGACTAGGGAGGAGGCCGGTATTGAGGTGCCGAGGCCTAACCGGGGCGAGGTGGCGGAGACCCCGACAAAGATCGTGACCTGGAAAGAGAAAGAGAATGAGAATGAGGATGTTAAGGGAAAGGCCAAGGTAGATGGTCATCGTGGAAGGTTACATTTGCACGATGAGGGTTCGAACATCGATCTTTGGGCGACATGAGGATCTTGTTGTTGCCCGAGGGGAGAGGAGGGGCATGCATCGGAGTCTAGTGGCGGTGACTCTTCAAAGGCGGGGAACACGATAGAAACATATCGTAATGTGGGCGGGAGCGATAGTGGTGGAGTTGACCATGATGAAGGAGAGCCGAGAAGGGCTCGTTGAAGCGCGTGCTCCATTCCCCGGTGGTCCCATGACGGGGCGCTGTTGAAGAGCTTCAAGGATCATGTGGCTTTATCGATTTGGAGCAATGAGGTAATTTCAATTTCATTGAACGGATTAACTTAATACTCATGGTCTTCACATAATGACGAGATGTTTTTACATTTGCGGAGCGACCGTTCTTAAGTGTATCAATCACGGAGCTCAAATACAGAATGGGATTTACATCGTGCCACCCGACACGGCGGGGCTTTAGAGGATTATTCAGCGTTCGGGTTGAATACGCTCATAGATCGCTCATACCGCAAGGCCAACAAGGAGGTGATCTCTGCATTTATGGAGCGGTGGCGGCGGAGACGAACACATTTCCCTACCTTTTGGTGAAATGTCTATATCATTAGAGGATATCGCCTTCCTCCCGAAGATTCTGTGACGGGCAAAGTTGTTGCGGTGGAGAACTTTGCGAGGTACATGGAGGAATCTCGCTCGGACGCTATCAAGATGGTCTCGAACCTACTTGGGGTTAGCGTCGAGGAGGCCGAGGAGGAGGTGAATATCGCCAGGGGCTCACGGTGCGCAAACATTGGTTGAAGAGTCGATGGTGCCCCAAAGGCGGTTCGAGACCCGAAATTATCCTCCCGTGGAATGCACCGCCCGAGCGTACTGCTGTACTTGTTGTCCCGCACTCTTTTTGCCGATAAGAGTGGGTCTCGGTGTCGATGGCGCCGCTTGAAGCTTCTTGAGGACTTGGACGACGTAGGAAACTACGCATGGGGTGCGCCGCATTGGCCTACTTGTATCGACACTTGGGGTCCGCCACGAGAGTGCAAGTGTCTCGTATTGCCGGCTACCTCACATTGCTTGAGGTTTGTTATAAAATAGACTTAATTTTCATTTTGTATTTCAATTACTTGCAATTGTGGACTAACTAACATTGTATGTATTTGCGGGGATGGGTGTACGACCATATCAAACTTGGTCCGCCACACCCAATGCGAAGTACTGGACTACGTGCAACCTCGTGTCTGCAGATGGATTCAAAAGCACGAGACGGTGGTGAATGTTGACAAGGTCGGGGCCATTAGGAGAACCTTGGATAGGTTGCGCCCAAGTGAGGTGAGATGGTTATCCATATCCTCGATGATTGATGTTTTAGGAATTTATTTTTGCTAACAATGGTTGTTGCATTTTGACTAGGTCACTTGGGACCCATATGTGAATTTGAGGAAAATGGAGTTGTGCACGCGATGGCCTTTTACAAAGTGGGACGATCAAGTACATGGATGTGGTGGAGCCCTACCACCCGAGAGGATTCGAGACAGTTTGGGCATGTGCAATCTATACCGGATCCTCCGTACGGCCGCTGGAAGCACACCGAGGCCCATCTCATGCGAACAAGTACTCCGTCAAGTATTGGTTCCAAGCAAGACTATTGGGAGCGGTGGAGGAACCATTTGTTGGCTCTCGAAGTTCGGGCGACAAGGCGAATTTGAGTTTTTGGCTACACCGGACTACCCGCCTTGGTTCCTCAAAGTGCCTCATCCCGTTATCACCAATCCGACCCTCGAGGACCATTCCATGGTCGCCACAACCATCGCAGACAACGAGCTACTTGAGGTATTGAAATGGTTAAATATATTATGCATTTATTATTAATTTCGATATGTTTTACATTGACACTAACCCGATTTTTTTCATCGAGCGTAATAGGCGAGCGTTGGATGCGGGGTTGCGATGGATGGACCTCCCGCCGGAGGTGTGTACGATTGAGTCGGCGAGGACAATCATGTGTGACATCGTCAACTTTCTTTCGGGAGAAGTATAGGTCCCACCCCCACGAGTACGACTCCGCAACCGCAACCGGCACAACCGCAACATCCGCCCTACCGAAGCAGCCCGAGGCGGCCCCAAAGATGGTAGCACTTCCACACACTCCACCCACGCCACGTAAGCCTCGCCACTTGCCGATGCTCGCCCTCCGAAGAGAATGCATGGGAATGAGTATCAAAGGAAGAATGTGAAGAAACCCAAGCAATGACCGTTTCTTTGAGGGATAGACATTTGTATCACATTCTTTGAGTTTTATGAGGTTTGCGGAGATGTTTTTATGACAGTTTGTAATGTTTGATGACTACTTGTTGTGTTGCGCTTATATGGTGCGTATTGACTACATGATTTACGACATTTTTAAATGTTTGATGAGTACTTGTTGCCTGTTGACGACATTTTTCTGACACTTTATAATGTTACATTGCCTATCGTTCCATTTTGGTATTTTTTGGTTCTAGGATACTAGTTTTTTCTGATTATGAGGGTGTCTCGGTCAAGCAGGGCCGACAATCATGTTCAATTTTCGATCGATCAACCGAGACAATTACAGATTCCGGTCTTACCCGTGAGAATGTCGCGATTCCGTATTTAAATATGTGTCGGTTACTGATGGCAGAGAAGCCATGGGTAAGGTCGCGCATGGGTCGACGAGAAGCGGCAATTTCGGTATAGCGCGACCGAAACCTAACGTTAGTTCTCGGTGGTGTATGGCCGACACTGCATGCAGTATGTCTCGGTCATTCAGTATCGACACGTCTGCTCCAAAGAACAATTTCCCACTAACTTGACAACTAACTTTCCAACTAACTTCGAACAAATGAAAATCCAAAGACGACAAAGAGCCACGAAACAAAAGTAATTATATTTCAATGTACTAGGAAAAAATCAATATACAAGAATCAAACTGTACAACAATACTCCAAAGGTGATACGAAATTACACTCATTGTATATCCGTAAAACTTGACAACTAACTTTCAAAATTGGTAAATTTACAGCATCAAGAATTCTAGATACAAGTTTAGCACTACGGTGTACCTAAATCTACAACGGATACGGTGGCATCATCAATAGTTGCAATGGACGCGATGTCCCGAAAGACGAATCCATCACCCCAAACTTTCGCGCGGTCCGCAACATATCGGTCCCACGAAGGATATAAGGATGGCATTGGTGCATTCACACGCAACTTCACCACAAATTGAACAAGATAACATAAACATATTGTCACAACCCCGCTCCGGGAAAAATAACAATTCAACAAAATTCATAGCACTTACCCTAACCCAATGTATATTCCCGTCATTTACCATGGAAATGACAAGTCTGTCGTGTGCAACGACGACGGTGGAGCACTACGTAGAGGTAGAAATGTGGTAGCACTCCCGAGCGAGAGGTTGACGAGAATGACATTGAATGCGGTGGATACCAACAATCCCATGTCCGGAAGTGTCAACCATTCTTTGAAAGATGCACCAACTTGATTCTCATGGCAATGCACCGCAATCTTGACACTCTCGTAACTCGAGCCTAGCAATTCCCGCCAAAGGTTTTCATGCCCGATAATCTCATCATACATCCTTCTACGGACAATCCTCCACCCGTCTACATCGGCAAGTCGAAGCCCAAACGCAACACACCGATATCCACAATTTCCATCGGCAACCACATCGATGATGCCCTCAACATGTGGCAACCAATCCGGTTCTACGCAATGATCGTAAGCCATGTTAGTTGCACTTTGCGTGCGTCGACTGCCACGACGCATTTTAGGAACAACTTTACTTTTCTTCTGCCTAGAACCGGAGGCCTCCCGAGTCAATAACACGTACTCAAATCCGCTCGAAACCGTCTCGTTGAAGAATCGTCACCACCGTGTTTTCTCTTCGAAGACCCCTGTCCTTCCCTTTGTCTTAATTTTCGCCGGCGGCACAACTCCCGGAGTAGACGAAGGTCGACTAATCTCCCGAGCCGCCGAATAATCCCGAGTCGATCGTCCTCATCGGTGCAAGCATGAAACTTTTCCAACACCCGTTCAATCTCATCGTGCACGTTGTACCCAGACGGTCCACCGGATTCTCGGGTATCATACTCAACTTTCGCCAAGAAACATGAATGTCCTCGAGAGGGATGGGCGACCGAGCAAATATATGATGGTTTAGCTCATGTGCACAAGGAAGCCCATGTGTGGTGCGTATCTCGCAACCACAACGAGTGGAGTTGTGACCAACATCCTCTCCACGTGTCAATTCATCTCTAATTAACCTAAGCGCCCGTTGAGAGACATAACCACGCAATCGTCGATACAACTCATCAATGTACTCATGTTGGACCACATTAAAACTTAGCTCAAACGATGCCTTGATATTGTTGTGTTGGATTCTAAGGAGGCCATCAACCACATTCCACAGAGTCTCAAAATTGGCATGACTGTTCCCAAGGTGTAGCTTCAGAATAGAATGCGCAGACTCCACCCTCTGCGTTGTCGTTTCCCCAAAGTGCATAATTCTATTTGTCCAAGCGGAGACAAATTTCTCCTTGTAGTTCTTTAACCATGTGTTGTCCAAGTACTCCGTAAGACCCTTGACATTCCCAAACTCACAACGCAAGTCATTCATCATAACTTCGAATAAGGCCTCCGAGTTGGCATACATCACGCTCGTCCGCCTATCCATAAAACGCGCAAAATCATTGTTCTCCCCAAACATCTTCTTAGTATTGGCCAATACTACTTTGTTGATGTGCCTAGAGCAAAGGAGGCGAGACGAGGCCGAAAAAACTTCTTCTATGACACTAATAAGGGTTAAGTCCCTATCGATAACGAACACGTCAGGCTTAGGCCACCCATCCAATATGGATCTCAAGTTCTCAAGTGCCCAAACATAATGCCCATGACTCTCTGATGATAAGAATGCGAACCCAACGGAAAACGTCAAATGCGTAGAAGTGACGCCAACAATCTCCAACAAATGCATTCGGTACCTATTTGTCTTGTACGTGCAATCCATCAAAATAACCGATGGGAAACACCTTACCAACTTTATTGAGTCGGGATGTGACCAAAATAACTCGGTGACAACATTAGTAACGGGATGCTTCCTATACCATGACATCCACTTATTCTTCTACAATATGTGCAACAGCTTGTTGCATTTGAGTCCTCCCACCCGCATCCTCATTTCGGACTTTTTGTCTTGCATTATATATTGTCATCATTGTCGATACGTTTCTAACATCTCTTTGCTTCAACGTATTTAGGATGTCTCTTGGCTTCACATTCCCCTTTGTCATTTGCACCACAACTTCCTGCTCCCCCTTATCCAATCTCCCGGCAAATGAATGGTCGTCCAAGTTTTTTGCGGGCTCGTGATTGTGCCTCCCACATATAACGAGCTTACATACCACAAGGAGTCATCATTTTCCTTTACATTGATAAGGAAAGTGCATCCACATTTCTTCGTACCGGTTTGAGTCCTCGCCTTTTCCTCTTCTTCATCATTTCTTGCTTTAAAATAAATTTTGGCCGCTTTCCCTTCCCTACCCTTTGAGACATTCCCCTATATGTTCCAGGACCTCTCACACGCAAGTTTCACCCTCCCCTACGCTTAATGCCCCCGGCATCGAGTGCTTTGTCACTAGCACAAACATGTTCTCGCGGCCTATCATTTGAAGCCATGAAACAGTAGCTTCTCTAGATGGGAAGGGCCTACAAGGTGTAAACGTGTCATTGTAGTCCGGAAATAGGGTACAAACCGCATTACCTGCAATACAAATAGTGTAACATTATAATCAACCAAAATGTACAAGACAATCACCATAACACCCCAAAAAACAGTTCTCGGTTGTACATGTCCGATACTTTATTCGAGTCTCGCTCACGTACGACCGATAGTTACTCAAGACTTCGGTCGTACCATACCGTGACTGCGTGAAACATCTCGGTCCTCTATGACCGAGACATTACTATACATCTCGGTCTGCGCGAGGCCGAAACAATCGCGCACCCGACGAGAAACTTCGGATAACCGCAAAAAAAACACAATAAATTTGCAAAATTACCTCAAGTACGACCTCCTCTTGCACCGAAGCGAGCACAATCCTCCATTATATAGTGGAAACAAGTTCGGATTTGAAGAAATTACAAAACTCTACGTTGACAAACAAATCATCATTTTCACAGCTTTTACACAACTAAACAGCTCTAAAAAACCATCATATGGTTGTCAAACATAGTTACCTCATTGTCGAGATGATGTCAATCCGCAAGAATCGATCAACGCTCGCCAAACGCAATGTGGCTTTGTGGTTCAACCTTGTGGTGGGGTGCCTTTTTTCTTTGTCAAAATGATTTGTGGGGTTTGAATCACTATATATACAAGGGCAAAATGGTCTTTTCCAGCTTTGCTTTGGAATTTTTACAAATACTTTTGGTGCCCTCATTAAACGGTGGGGTGCCCTTAGCGGCCCTCTTAATTTTTTAGACAAGTGTTTTTACGTTTTTCGATAGTTATGATATAAGCTCAAAAAGTTCAAAAGGTATGCTAATTTAGCAAGGTTTACGAAGACATTGAAATGTCGATACATTCTATGTAAAAAGTAAACCTAACTACGATTGAACTTAGATTAACGTTTCAACCTTGTTACACGAAGGGGTTCGTGACAATACGGTTTTCTCGCTTTCTTGCGAGATAAACAAACATTCCCCGTAAATACTAAGGTTGGGCGCATAAATAATAATTTGGCCTTCACTAATGAACCTCGTAAACTCCTCGTCATCACTTTACCACCCGTTGAGCAACGAGCTCATTCTTTTTTTTAAACTCCTTGCAGGTGCACGAGACGATAAATAGAAAGAAAAAAGTCAATGGAGCAAACAAATCTTGATGGATTAGCAACATAAGAAAAAATGACGACTGTATTGAAGGTACAAGTTCTTTTCTAAATTTGAGTGAAAGAAGTTAAATTTTGTTTTCGAGTCCCCACATTAACCAACAATATTAACGAAAATCATTACATATAGTAATTTGAATTAATCGCGTTTTCCTCGCTTCTATATTTCAGTTCTCAGACAAACCGATAGTACGATCCCGCTGAACGCTTAAAGATATGCTTCTGCTTGTTCGACAACAATGACTTTGACTTTATTGGATTCATCCGTAAACGAAAATAATTTAAATGAGGGTGTTAATTTATAAAACGAGCGTTTTTTACGTTTTTCGTTAGTTACGATCCAAACCCAAAAGTTTCAAAGGTATGGTAATTTAACAAGGTTTACTAAGACATTGAAATGTCGATACACTATATTTAAAAAGTAAACATAACCACGATCGAACTTACGTTAACGCTTCAACCTTGTTACATGAAGGGGTCTCGTGATAATATGATTTTCACAATTTATTGCGAGATAAACACACATTCCCACTAAATGAATATTAAGGTTAGGCGCACAATTAATATCAAATTTATATAACTTCCTCTAAGGCTACTTTAGACCAGATTAATAAACAATTTGGGATATGCGGCAAAGAAAAAGCATTATAATTCGATCGGAGGAAGAGAGGTCACGCTTTTATTCTTAATAGCTACAATATATTCCATTGGTTTCTTCCGGTTATGGGATAAGGCGTCGACTAATTTCCATGGATTAGTCTAACCAAAGTAATGACGAGCTGAAAAAGGTTGGGACGTCCACAGTTATCAATAAAAAAAGAAAGAATAGAATAATTGCAAATGTTTACATTGTTGCAAAAACATCACGTGATATCATAATGAAGAACTCATGCATCGCTAATAATAAATATGAAAGTAGGTGGGGTTTACAGATGGCCAAAGAGTTACACTCTACTTCGATAATACTAAGAGTAACAAAAGGTCAAAAGAACATGCAAGATTCAAAGAAATCAAAGCATCAAAAGATTGCATCCCAAAAAAAATATTAGTGTTGGTGCATTTCCTTTTCTATTGTTAATAATGTAAAACTTGAAATAGCTTTTACAATAATAATTTTACAATGCCTAAAGAGTTCATGCAAGTACAAGGCTTAGAAGAAGTGAAAAGTTTTTTTGTTGTTTGGGGCATTATCTTGTTGAGGACCAATGATGTTCTACTACATTATTTCTAGTATATGGATGCACTATCCTTGGCTAAGTTTTTTTTTTATTTTTTAAATATGGGACTTATAATTATTCTGATATTTGATCTAAGATTTATGACTAGGAAGAAAATTTAAAATTTAATTCTAATATCTATTCCAAAATTTTAAAATATTTAATATGATCATGTTTCGTTTCAACATAATTCTTCATCAAGGGAAGCTTTGTTTTTCGGAAAGAAGCGATCAATGATGAAATGATCAATTCAGTTCTATTGAATTAATCTTGGGTTTTATTGATCTCTTACCAAGATCGAAGGCAATTTGGAGCAATTAAGTATTCAAAGGGAATTAAATGTCAATAGAATTATAAATAATTAGTTCAAGGCTTGTTTGATGGCTAAGGGCTACAAACAAAAATATGACATTGATTACTTTGATACTTGAGCACCAATAGCAAGTGTTTACATCCATTCAGGTGTTAATATGCTAGGAAGAACGGTTGTTTCTTGGGGACCCAAAGAAACAATGATTCATAGTTGAATCGATTTTAATGCCCTAGCAAATATAAGGAATCTAATGACTTAGAAACTTATTAATGAAAATACCATTATGAAACAAGTTATGTCCAGATATAGTGATCAATTGTAATAACAAAGGAATGTTTATAAAGTCGATAACAAGACTTATAATGGAAAGTCTAGACACATAAGTCTAAGACATAATCTTTTGAGACAATTACTCAAAAATTGGGTTGTCACAGTTGATTAAATGGATCTAAAAAGAATTTAGCGGATCCATTAACAAAATGATCTTATTAAAGATATGGTGTCTCAAACGTCAAAAGAAATGTGACTTAGGTTTGCCTAATTCGATCGTCACTTGATGGGAACCCAACTTAATTATGAAAAATACAAAATAAGTTCAATGTGGTACTAACAAGTTAAGTGAAGATTGCGGAACACTAGAAAATTTATATCATAAAAGGTCCCTTCCCGGTTCTAGTGTTGGTTCTCGCATGACTGAGGTTGACAATTGGGTCTTAAGTCGAATAAAGTGACTCGCAGATTCACTTAAGTAGACTTACCTATATAGATATAGAAGTGTGGCAACTTCTTATGAGCCTAACCGACTCTATAGCACTCAAGAAATACAGATTTGCATAAGGCCGTAATGTACAATCAACGAAATACTCTTACTTACATGAAGTTGAAATGTGTGATATTTTTTATTTTGTCGCAAGGGTTCTTAGTTCAAAATACGTTAACTATAGTACCCGATAAAACTTTGAAGTGTTTACACTAAGTGAGAAGTTCAAGTCCAAAAGAAACTTGTAACGACCCGAAAATTTGACTTGTGCCACATGTCAAGTCAAGGTCGTTTGTGGGACCCACTCGTCGAAATACGTATGTCCGAATCCAATTTGAGATGAAAATGCTAATTATGCGAGGAAATTCGGTGAGTCGAAACACGAACAAGGACGCGCCTCGAGTCGCGTGCCGACGTGAGACCGAAATAGTGGCTCTGAGGTGTAAAATGTACATTGAATATGTCTCGTTCTCGCGTGTAGCGCGATTTTTGAGATTTTGAAATGAAGTGGGATGGTGCCTCGAGATGCGCGCTGCTTCTATTGTTGAGTTGTCTCGAGATTTGTGTTGCACGAATCTCGATGACGCTTTGATTTGAAATTTAAGGAGAAAAGAAATAATATATATATATGGATATATATATATATATATTATTTATATATAATGGGATAAGAGAAGGATAAGAATGAAAAATAAAAATAAAAAAATAAAGAGAGATCATGAGAGATCGTGAGAAGAGAAGCAGAGAGAGAGACGCGACAGTGGGGAAGAGGGACGCCGGCTGGAGCTCCGGCGGGCGAGGACGACGGTCTGGCCGGACGGCGGCGCGGAGGCGGCCGACAGCACCGGCCGGCAGTAATGGTGGCGCGAGCAGTGGCTCGCGGGAGGAGCGACCAGCAGCGGCTCCGCGCAAGCAGCGCAGGCGCAGGCGGCGCTCGACGGCGGCAAAGGCAAGGCGCGGCGGCGCGAGGCAGCGCCGGCAGCGACGCTGACGAGCGGGCAGCGACTCCGACGCGGCAGCGGGGCGGATCGGCAGCGATGGCGCGCGAGCGCGGCGACTCGACGCGACGCAACGCGGTGAGAGTTTGAAGGCCGGCAGCGGCGGCGGCGGCGGCGAGTGGCCGGCGGCGGCGCCGGCGAGGCAGCGGCGGCGGCGGCGGCGAGTGGCGGGCGGCGGCGGCGGCGGCGGCGAGTGGCGGCGGCGGCGCCGGCGAGGCAGCGGCGACGACGCGGTGAACGGCGCGTTGGCGCGTTATCGATCGGGTCGGTGCACGATTTCGACGAAATCGCGACGACGCGATGAATGTGAGGTTTATTCACCTAATTTGAGTTATGATCTGAATGATTTTCAAGTAAAATAGGCTTAAAAAGTCTAAATGGACACCAGGGACTAGGAGTCGGGTGTCGGTGCGTAATCGAGACGCGAGCGAGACATTTTGAGATTCGCGATTTCTCGAGGTAAGTAAACCAATTAGGGACTTATACAATATTTCATTTCTCTCCATTGATTGTTGTTGTTTGTTTGTTATGTGATAACTTTATTGTTGTTCACCGTTTTGTGATGATAGCTATCGTTGAATTTGTTGTCGATTGAGGGGTCCATTGGCAAGTGAGTCATGGTTACTTGTATCTGCGATATGAGAGGGTTAGGGACCGGAGGCGGGGATCTCGTCCTAATTATGGTCGTCCGTTGATTTATCCGGTCCACGTGTGTTTCATAGTCGTACGGCTAGGGGGCCGGGAGGCGGGGGTCTCGTCCTAGAGCCGGGTCTATGGATGTCTCATAGTCGCAAGGGTTAGGGCTGGGAGGCTGGGGTCTCGTCCTAAACCCGAGTCTGCTGGGCTTTTGTCGCGACTCAACGACCTTTTGGTTGAGACTCCTTGTTATTTGGCATCACTCATCGATGGATTGGTTACAATCTTTTATATTCATGCGTTCTTGATTCATTTCGTTCTATTTGCATGAATTTGATCGCTTTGGATATCGTGAACTCGTTGTTTTGGATATTGTGAAATGTTGTGTATATGTCCTCTTTGGATTTACTTACTCGGGCTCGTCATTTTTATTTTGACTGAGTGCGAGCCACGACAAGTAGCGAGAGGAAATGCTTCATGGCTAGGTGAAAATTTTGTATAATTGTATTTACTCTCCTCTCGATGATATTTACTTGGGTTCTACAATTAGGTTGCCTAACTTCTTGAAATTATGGTTGAGTTATTTATTCATAGTAATTGCTTCCGCTAAATTTTAAATCTTGAAACATATTAATAACTCAACTCGTAAATTGTTGAATGTACTTGATAATGATGGATTGGAAGGTCGACTAGACTTTCGTTGACCTTGCGAGACCGGCTCGGGGTCCACGTGAGCTTAGGCGGGCGGGGCCCAATTCGTGGAAAATTGGGGCCGTCACAAGTTGGTATCGAGCCTAGGTTCGGCGAACCTATGGGAAAGTTTAATGGGCGAAATTAAGACGCAAACCAAATGCGGAAGTTAGGAATGGTTGAACTTAGAGTGGAACCCTATAATCCCGACTTGAGTCTTCGTTGGGAAGTGAGGAGAGTTGGAAAATGGAAAATGGTAGAGCACACAGCGGATATGGAAAATGGAAAATGAGAAATGGCAAATGGAAAATGGAAAGTGTTTATAACATTTTTTCCTTATATGCGTTTCGAGGTGGGCTTGTACCCCCAGGCGTATATATATAATATATGGTATGTTATATACTATATACGATGTCGATAATGATTCGAGGAATCGTGACTATGGTCATGATAATTGGTAAATGGAATCGGTGAGTGATTGATGTTTCATTGGCATACTTGATTTCATTTTGTGGTAAATCAACGCTTTTTTTTTTCGCTTGTTTACAACATTGTGGACAAATGGGTGCCTCGAGATTCGTGTTGCACGTATCTCGATGACGCATTTGATTTCTTATTGAGGAAAACACCCCGCACGTATTTCTAGAGGATCCGCTCGAAATAATTAATGAAATTGGAATGTGATACGGAATCAAATCCGTGGTAAAGGTGAGAGGATTTCATGTACATATGGTATAGTGATCTCAGGGACGCTTAAACTATAGTTAAATGGTTTGGAGTTACATTTGGTATAGTCCTTGTTTTCATTTGAGCCGAGTTGGGGATCAATTACGAGCGACCAAATGATTTTTTCTAGTCAAAATTTTGGATGGAATTCTTTGGTTATATGTTCAATTTGGTCCGTAATAATCAGCATGAGTTTTGGTGGGGTAAATTGAAGGTACAAACCCAAAGAAGGAAAAGGTTTAGGAGTTATATTTCCATCTGATATGAGGTCGTATGACATTGCCTTCATGCACGGATCGGATGTGACAATGTTGGTGATTGTGGCGTATTTGGGAATAGTGGAGCTGCATGGATAAGTACTCGTGCCTTGGAAATGCGGGAGTTGTTTAAATTTAATTCAAACCGCGGATAGTGGCTTAAGAATTAGTTAGTTCAATTGATAAATTGAGGTAAATAGCTTGGTTGGTTTGGTGAAGCCAATGGAAAATGAGAACTTTGGTATTACAAATGGTATGGTTTCAAATTGAAACTTAACATGCCATGTAGGACTCAAACAAACTTGTGAATTGATTTTCAAGCTAATTAGAGGAATTTTGATCTTATTTAGGACTCGAGTTCATTAAATTCATTTCAAGTTGTTTAGTTAATACCGAAATTGAGAATTTCCTATAAGTAGTGAGACTTGAAACGGAAGTTCGAGTCTCTAAATGGTGTGGAATTGATAAAGGAAATTGATGTTGTTGAATAATATACAACGAATGGAACAATTAAGGTAAGGGACATTCGAGAAAGGCTCATTCGTGAAATGAATGAATATTCGAATGTAAGGAACATTCGAGTAAGGAACATCGAATGTAAGGAACATTCGAGAACGTAAAGTTAAAAAAAGAAAGAAGAAACGAAGAGCGGACTCAAAATGAGCAAAGTGTTGAGATGACTTGAGAGCTAACGTGCGTTTAAAGTTGCCAAGAAAAGAAAAAAAAACATAAACAAACAATGTGATGATATGTTTTAATGTGTCTCGAGTTTCGCGCCGCACGAATCTCGAGGATACATTAGATTTGGATTAGGTCCAACTCGGATTAGGTCCAGCTCAGTGTTATAGGGTTCGAAACTTGGGAGGTGTCTCGAAGGACACATTTACTATAAAAAAATCAAAAAGTGAACGCGTTGGAGAAAACGTGTTGACCTCGTGCTTACATGAGGAGATGCTGAGCGCGCCTACTGATACGAGAATTAGAGTGACGACTCAGGCGAGGTAGTCTCATGAGTTTTAGCGACATTACCCGAAAAGTTTCACGGTGGCATCGATGTGGACACTTTGGAGTGCGGTTGATGTTATGATGAGTGAGAGCGTGGGAGCACATGAGAGTAAACTCATAATGTATTGCATTTCGCCATATTAGGCGTATACGGCGCCAAAGTTAGTTAGTTCAACAGTAGAGTTACGCTAGTGCGCTGCGAGAGCCAAAGACCGTCGGATCCTCAAAGATCGCACCATAAGAGGATTGATGGCGAGAGCGATGGCTAGAGACAGGGTCAAAGACCCGATCGAGTGCACGAACAGGACAACGATCTACTCATGCACAGGGGCAAGGATATGGACATGTTTCCGGTTGGAACGGGATTTCACATACCCGTATGGGCGTGTGGACATCCAGGAACGCATTCGTGCTATTGCGACGTCGGTCCGACAACCTGATATAGGGTACGAGTTGAGTTGAAACTCACTCGATGAGTGAGACTGATTTACATTTCTCGCGAGCATACAACAGATATACGTATGTTAGTGACGGTGGATCGTGAAATTAAAATATTAATTTGTATTCATGTGTATTCCAAAGATATGTTGCGAGGATGTTGCCCTAGCATATATTGATGGGTGGAGACAGATGGTGCGTTCTTTGCTTAGAGGTCGCGGAGGAGCCCAGCCCTACAGAGTAAGATGGGGGTATGGCCTTGGGCGAGTATGGCCTTGGGCGGGTATGGCCTTGGGTCTTCATTAAAACACCATTGTCATGTGAGAATTGTTTCAATTTCGAGGACGAAATTCTTAATTCGTTAAGAAGACTGTAACGACCCGAAAATTTGACTTGTGCCACATGTCAAGTTAAGGTCGTTTGTGGGACCCACTCGTCGAAATACGTATGTCCGAATCCAATTGAGATGAAAATGCTAATTATGCGAGGAAATTCGGTGAGTCGAAACACGAACAAGGACGCGCCTCGAGTCGTGTGCCGACGTGAGACCGAAATAGTGGCTCTAGAGGGTGTAAAATGTACATTGGATATGTCTCGTTATGCGTGTAGCGCGATTTTTGAGATTTTGAAATGAAGCGGGTTGGTGCCTCGAGATGCGCGCTGCTCGGTTGTTGAGTTGTCTCGAGATTTGTGTTGCACGAATCTCGATGACGCTTTGATTTGAAATTTAAGGAGAAAAGAAATAATATATATATATATATATATGGATATATATATATATATATATATATATATATATTATTTATATATAATGGGATAAGATAAGGATAAGAATGAAAAAAATAAAAATAAAGAGAGATCATAAGAGATCGTGAGAAGAGAAGCAGAGAGAGAGACGACGACAAATGGGAGAGGGACGCTACTGGAGCTCCGGCGGCGAGACGAGGACGACGAGCCGGCCGGACGGCGAGCGCGAGGCGCCGACAACAGACCGGCCCGAAATGATGGCGCGAGCATGGCTCGCGGAGAGGAAGCGCGACCACGCGCGCTCATAGCAGCAAGCGCAAGAGCGCGCGCGCGACACGCAGCGGCAGCTTAAGCAAGGCGGCGCGAGCAGCGCGAGGCGCACGAAATGACGCTAACGAGCGGCAACTCCGACGCTGCAATGGCGCGATCGGCAGCGATGGCGCGCGAGCGCGCGACTCGACTGACGCGACGCGACGCAACGCGGTGAGAGTTTGAAGCGCGGCGGCGGCGGCGCGACGCGAGTGGCGGCGGCGCGCGCGCGCGAGGCGACGACGACGACGCGATGAACGGCGCGTTGGCGCGTTATCGACCGGCTTGGTTGCACGATTTCGTCCAAATCGCGACGACGCGATGAATGTGAGGTTTATTCACCTAATTTGAGTTATGATCCGAATGATTTTCGAAAATAGGCTTAAAAAGTCTAAATGGACACCAGGGACTAGGAGTCGGGTGTCGGGTGCGTAAATCGAGACGCGAGCGAGACATTTTGAGATTCGCGATTTCTCGAGGTAAGTAAACCAGTTAGGGACTTATACAATATTTCATTTCTCTCCATTGACTGTTGTTGTTTGTCGTTACTCTTGATAGCTTTATTGTTGTTCACTGCTTTGTGATGATAGCTATCGTTGAATTTGTTGTCGATTGAGGGGGTCCATTGGCAAGTGAGTCATGGTTACTTGTGTATCTCGCGATATGAGAGGGTTAGGGGACCGGAGGCGGGGATCTCGTCCTAATTATGGTCGTCCGTTGATTTATCCGGTCCACGTGTGTTTCATAGTCGTACGGCTAGGGCCGGGAGGCATGGGTCTCGTCCTGAGCCGGTCTATGGATGTCTCATAGTCGCAAGGGTTAGGGCTGGGAGGCTGGGGTCTCGTCCTAAACCCGAGTCTGCTGGGCTTTTGCCGCGACTCAACGACCTTTTGGTTGAGACTCCTTGTTATTTGGCATCACTCATCGATGGATTGGTTACAGTCTTTTATATTCATGCGTTCTTGATTCATTTCGTTCTATTTGCATGAATTTGACTGCTTTGGATATCGTGAACTGTTGTTTTGGATATTGTGAAATGTTGTGTATATGTCCTACTGGATTTACTTACCTGGGCTCGTCATTTTTATTTTGACTGAGTGCAGAGCCGCAGACAAGTAGCAGAGGAAATGCTTCATGGCTAGGTGAAAATTTTGTATAATTGTATTTACTCTCCTCTGATGATATTTACTGGGTTCCACAATTAGGTTGCCTAACTTCTTGAAATTATGGTTGAGTTATTTTATTCATAGTAATTGCTTCCGCTAAATTTTAAATCTTGAAACATATTAATAACTCAACTGTAAATTGTTGAATGTACTGATAATGATGGATTGGAAGGCTGACTAGGCTCTCGTTGACCTTGCGAGACTGGCTCGGGGGTCCACGTGAGCTTAGGCCGGGCGGGGCCCAATTCGTGGAAAATTGGGGCCGTCACAAAACTTCTCATTTATGTATTGATTTCGGAATGATGTTATATGTTTTTTGGTCGTGTTATTTCGTAAGTGTAATTTTCAATTTATATGTCCATATAATTTGAAAATGGGGTGAAATTGTTGGACTTGACAAAAAAAAAAAAAAAAAGTGTCGTGTCCAGTGGTGTGCTTGCCATGCTCGCGCCAACAACAGAACAATCCCTGTTTTGGGCGCTGAAGCACTGGGTTGGCGCCTCAACACCCAGAATGAAAAGTTGCAACTTTTGGGTGTTGTTTGGTCCGTTTTTTTGTCAATTTCTTCGCACCAATTCGCACCAAAACTCAGCTCTTGGTGGATAGACACTAAGTCCCTTAGTTTTTTTTATAAATTAAAGGGATTTCATACGTACTAAATAAATCGAGTAACATTGAGAAACATTGAAACATATTGAAACACAAAAGTTTTTGAATCAAAATGTGTTCTTGAGTTCATATCATCATTCTCTCAAAAGTTCTTCAAATAACGTTTTTGGTTGGAGTTATGTTACACACACATCATCTAACAACCATTAGAGACTTGATTGTATCCTCGAAGGCAAGTTTCGATTTTCCCATTGTGTATACGCGGTTTTGATCGGTATGGAAAAATCTTGTCTAAAAAAGAGCGATTACGCGCCTCAAGTCTTTGTTTGGTTCCCACATTCTCATCTTATAATTTATGTCTGAAGCAATTTTGTTCCAACATCATCTTCGCTGGAAAACAGCTTGAGGATGGTCGGACACTCTGCACTTTGTTCTCCGTCTCCGTGGCGGTGGTCATTGATTGAAGTCTTGTGTGATATACATGTTTAATGTTCTGTGATGTGAGTGTGTGGTTGATAAGTGATTTCTTTCTTTAGTAGTGTACTGTGTAGTATGAAACAATTTGTTGGTATTTTTCTCATCCATTGAAGGTTCCTATTATTCACTATCTGCATCGAAAATGATATCAAATGTACAACTAAAGAAGCAAATTCTGTACAAACAAATGCAATGCTTCCAAACGTACAACTGAAGAAGCAATTTTAGACCAACAAAATGATATGATATGACAAGAACGAATACAAAGGTTCAGTTCTTTACTCATAGCTGTTTTATTTTCAAAAACAATTCATGCACTTGTTTGAGTTACAAAAACTTTGAGATTTTGCGAGATAGATTTTTAATGGTTTTCGCTAGACTACTTAGGATTGTTGAAGAACGCTTCGATCTAAAATTACTTTTAAGGGTCTTTACATTGGATTTTGATGAAGAATTAATTGCTTGTAGACAAACAACAATTTCAAACATTATAAAGTTGTTTGAAAAACATGGAGCCACACGCCTTCATACTACAAATTCCGAATTGAGTATTACCCTTACAAAAAAATTGTGGTGAGGATTCAAAAATGGTTCATGACCCTGTCGACCAGGTAACATGCTTCTCACTGCAGTTCTTATACCTTCCCCAAGTAATGTGATCCCTCGAATCCGATCCCGGCCCAACGTTCATGTACTCAATGTAATCTAGAGTGTCTAAACTAGTGTAATTGCGCCATTTATGCCAGCCTTAAGGATATATTAGATCCCCAAGTAGCTTTTCATGACCATAGTTATTGAGTAGGCCAGTCCTCCACTGCTTCCCAAGCCGAAAAATTAGCTATCAAGGCTTCAACCAAATTCTGGTGCAAAGAACAATAATGGTGCAATTCTGAAGTAAGATTCCAAAGTGTTCGATTTGGGTCTTCTCTCCAATCACAACTGAAAAAAAAAAACTCTCATAAGAAGTCATCTTCTAAGATTCAATCCAACATTGACAACATCAATTGAGGATTTTGGATGAAATTAAAAAAAGAGTATTCACTCAATGTGACAGAATTGAATGTGGATAATCAATCCATCATCAAGTTCTCGTCGAATCGATTCCTTCGCCAACTCTTGATCGTGATATTCTCTACTTTGAAAACATCATAATATGTTATGACAACCAAGAAGGAACTTGTAGTACTCATGTCGTACTTTCCATAGACTACAAGAATACTCAAATCGTATCACAAATGGAAAAGTTACGAATTTTCTAATTTAACATGTCGACTTGACGAACATTATTTATTTTCAACTAAAAAATGTCTCCAAATCAATATTTTCGCAATTAAATCCTCAAAACTCAATAATAAATGCCACGAAATCACTCGATACCAACACCAAAATATTTCCACGGCTCGTGGAGTCAAATTGTATCTATAAAAACATCTCCAAAACAGTTATCAACTGACTTGCATTAATTCAAATCATCAAAATCTTAACCTCGGTGAAATTTATCCCAAATTGATGCAAATCAATCCAATACACTAATTAACGACAATTCATACCAATTTCTATCGAAACCCCGCGAAAGAAATGGAAAAATCACGAGAATTCAAATTGAATTGAGGAAAAATGCCCTAAGACATTGAGAATTTACCAAATTGCGGGCCAAATACCTCGTTTACGCGCAAAAATTGAGCTCGAATTGATCGTCTTGCGATCCTTCACGATTTTGCGTAAAGAAATAGGCGAAAATCGATATCTAAGCTCATGCGCGAAAACCCAAATTGAGTCAAGTTTAGGGACCAACGAACGATCGTTCGTTCAATGGAAACCAAATGAGTTTTGATTTTCATTTCATGTTTTATATATATATATATATTTATATATAAACTTAATTTCTTTTTATTTATTAATTCCTAAAATTTCTATTTTGACGTGTTTTGACTTTCGATACTCGTTTTTGATCTCCTTTTTCACCAAATTCTAAAGTAAGATTCCAGTGTTCTGATTTTGGATGAAATTAAAAAAGAGAGTACTCACTCAATGTGACAGAATTGAATGTGGAGAATCAATCCATCATTGAAGTTCTCGTCGAATCGATTTCTTCGCCAACTCTTGATTGTGATATTCTCTACTTTCAGAGTAAACTCTCTAAACAAACTCCATTTGAATCTCCTTTTTTTCCTCCAAAGAAAACACTTTATTAGTCTTTTCGGATTAATAAATAAGAGGGCAGCTAAGGGCACCCCATCATTTCATGAAGGCACCCTGTTGTTGAGGGCACTAAGCATTTTACCAAGGGCACCCATAAATTAGGCCCGAAATTCCCAAAATACCCCTCGTTCAAAACAGAGGCACCCCACCACCCCCACCACCGAACTCTTGAGCAACCACGAAATCGTTGATACCCAGCCATTGCGAGGAATCCCAAAAATCGTTTGTGTTCGTTCGTCTCCGTGTTTCTCCTCCGTTGTAGGAGGATTTTCCAGTTTGAAGGCTCGGGGTGTTGGGCGATTTCGTCTCCAAATTAGGGCTCCGTTGAAGTTCGTCGTACACACACTCAAGGCGCGAAATCGATCGTTTGAAGGTACGTTGATAGTCTAGTTAAGTTACATTTGGTAGAGTAGTTGTAATGTTTGTGTGGCGGTGTTTTGAATGGTTCCATTATTGGAAATTCGTGGTTCTCGCCACACAGCCGAGAGTTTTTCTTGTCTCGCCAAGCATGGCCGAGACAGATGGTAAATATTTGGGAACTCGTCGTTCTCTGGCCAGCAGCGGCGGAAGAGTTCACACGGTCTCGGTCACGAATGGCGAGCTTAATTGTGTTATCTCGGTCGAGACATCACGGAGTTACATTTAGTGTTAGTTAATGTTGTGTCGGTGGTGTACAACCGAGAATGTACTCTATCTCTCGGTTGTACAATGCCGAGATGGTTAGAGTCGACGCGCCTGCAAATCACGATAGTAAAACGAATTGAATAGGTTATGCCATGTCGGTGGTGTACGACCGAGAACGTTGCATTGCTCTCGGTTGTACATTGCCGAGATCGACTGTCGTTCCACTTTCGGTAAGGAATGAACGAAAGTATGTCGTATTTCTCGAACCCGCTTGACCGAGACAACAAAAATGGATGATTTTGAACCTTTTTTTTAGAATTGTTCTTTTGTTTCTGTTCCAGTGCGCTTAAATGTTGTAGTGTTTTCAGTGTACGGCTCGTTCGAAAGCATCGGTGACAAGGGAGGAGGTTGGTGTTGAGGTGTAGAGGGCTAACCGGGGGCGAGGCGGCCGGAGACCCCCGACGACATCTTATCTTAAAGAGAAAGAGCAAGAGAATGTGGATTTGAAGGGAAATGGTAAGATTGGTGGAGGACGTGCGAAGAAATTAGAATTGCACGATGACGGGTCCAACGTTGACGCGCATCGACACTCAGATCTTATATGAAAGCCTTTGGCGTGAACTGCTTGGAACGAGTTACGAAAATGTCAAGACTGCCGTGCATTGTCCAGATAATCATGTTAGTGGCTCCTTCGAAGAATGGTTGACACTTCCAGACATGGGATTGCTAATATCAACGGCCTTTAATGTCATTCTAGTCAACCTCTCGCATGGCAGTGCCTCGACGTTTCTTCCTCTACGTAGTGCTCCACCGGCGTCGATACATAGCAGACTTATCATTGTCATGGTTAATGAAAGGAATATCCATTGGGTTAGGGTAAGTGTGTAGATTTTTTGTTAATTGGTTTATTCTCATCCTTATCGCCGCATGTATGTGACAGTCTGTGATCTTTTGTTCTTCTAACTTTGACAGGTGAAGTTGACCGTTAATGCACCGCTGCCATCCTTATATCCCGCGTGGGAACGATATGTTGAGGAGTGCACTAAAGGATGGCGTGCTGGAATTGTCATTCGTGAAATCGTGGCGGTCGTACCTTCTGAAGAAGGAGCTCTATCCGTGGTAGATTTAGATTCTCCATAGTTTGACATTCATGTTTGCCTAACCACCGCATTTTTTGTAAATATTATTAACTTTGACCATGGAAAGTGATGTATAGTTGTGTTGTCTATAATATAAAGTGAGTTTATATGCACTCTTTGTTGTTAATATCGTATGATGCCTAAAATGATGTTGGTACTATGTAATGGTTTGTGAGCTGATGTTGTACCTCGGGTTGGATGGTTGTTGCTCCCAAATATACCATCTCGGTAATTACCGGCCGTCAGCAAAGAATACCTATCAGCCGACATCAACCGAAATAAAACTATAATTCTCGGAAAGACAATACCGCGAATTATATAAACATATCGGTGTGACGAAGCCAAAAGTACGCTATGTTTGGGCCGACAAAGATCGTCGTCATGTTCCAATCGAAATAAAATGACTAATCTCGGAATCTCAAACCGAAAACCATGAGCGCCTTCTTTATAAGAAGCCGAAATTAGTCTCGGTTTCGCTTTTACATTAGTAATCCGATGTTGTCGGAGGGACATGGCCGAGACGTGTGAAGATATCTCGGCCCAACATACCGGGACTCGTATCTTGTTCTCGGTCCCGAACGACCGAAAACAAGTGAAAATATTTCGCCGGGACTGTTTCTTGTTTTCCACAATTCAAATGCACAAACATTACACACATAGTTTTAATAACGCAACAGCCTGTTTCGGACAGCTCAATGTCATGGCACATTTTCCACAACTGTTCATGCACATTTTCCACAATGAAAACAAGAATTAATTGTTCATCAATTCCACAACCGTTAAACACTACAAACATAACAATTACGCTTTACAACACCAATGAAAACAAGTGATACAATGTCAAATATTCCATCATTCTCTCAAGTTTCATGCCACATATTGCAACGGTTCAAGAACCATTCAACGGAACAATGAAAACAGTTCATCAATACAAGGAAAATTGATCCAACAATAGCAATGCCGATGTCCATGTGGCTTCATTCCTTTGGCTTCTTGACATTCCTTCGTTGGTATTCCTTGCCATGCAACCTCTTTAAAGAGGGCGAGCGGCGACCGACCCGGCGGTACATTAGCCGGGGTGGAGTGTGTAGAAGTGTTATCGTGCTGGGACTGTCTACGGCCTGCTTCGGTAGGAACTGATGTGTCTGTCGCGCCGGTAGCGGTGGTGGGTGTCGTAGTGGAGGTCGTGGGACCGAAACTCCTCCCCGAAAGGAAATTGACGACGTCACACGCCATTTGCCTTGCAGACTCCAACGTACACAACTCCGACGACAATAATTTCCACCTTAACGCCGCGTCCAACGCCCTCCTATTACGCTGATCAAAAGAAATTTAAATCCGTTAATAGAATACATATCGGCATTTGAAATGAAGGTTTTGCTAACACTTCTACCTAATACTTATACCACAGTCAATACCTCAAGTATCTCATTGTCCGCGATAGTCGTCGCAACCACGTCCTCATCGAAGTCCCTCGGGTTGGTGAGCAATGGGTGAGAGACTTTCAGAACCAAGGTAGATAGTCCTGGTGTAAAACTCGAACTCGCCTTCTCACCACGCACTTCGGGGCCAACAAATGGTTGCGCCAACGTTCCCAATTGTCTCGCTTGGAAACCATACTTGACCGAGTATTTTAGTGCTTTGAAGGCCCTCTATGTGCTTCCAATGGCCGTACGGAGGATCCGGTATAGATTGCACGTGCCCAAACCGCCTCGTAATCCTCTCCGATGGTAGGGCTCCACCACATCCATGTACTTCGTGGGTGCCACCGTAGAAGGCCATCGCGTGCACAACGCCATTCTCCCGGTGATTAACATATGGGTCCCAAGTAACCTAATGAATCGTATACAAACATAATTAATAACCCTAAACGTAAATGTCGATTCGCTTTCAACAATGGCGTAGAGTCTCACCTCACTTGGGCGCAACCAGTCCATGTTCGCCTAATGGACCCAACCTTGTCTTGATTCATCACGGTCTCGTGCCTTTGAACCCATCTCGCAGACACGAGGTTGCACGTAGTCCATGTATTTTGCATTAGGTGTGGCGAGCCCAAGCTTGAAATGCTCGTACACCCATCCCTGCGAATAGATACGACGCTAGTTAGAGAGAAAATGAATAGTAATCACGAAGGCAATAATTCAGTCGATTTAGTATAAAACCTCAAGTAATGTGAGGTATCCGGCAATTCGAGAAACTTGTACTCGGTGGCCGAGCCCAAGTGTCGGTATAAGTATGATAATGCAAAGAAGACCCCATGCATACTTTCCCACGTCGTCCAAATCTTCGAGGAGCTTTAACAACGCAATAGACACCCGAGATCCACTCTTATCCGCAAATAGGGTGCAAGATAGTAGGTAAAACAAGTACGCTCGGCAAGCGGTGCATTCAACAGAGGATAATTTGTGTTCCTCGAACCAGCTTTGGGGCACCATCGACTCTTCAACCAACATTTGCACACTGTGAGCCCCGCCGATATTCACCTCCTCCTCGGCTCTTCAATGCACACCCCAAGTAGTTTCGACACCATCTTAATAGCATCCGAGCGAGATTCCTCCGTGTACCTCGCAAAGTTCTCAACCGCCACCACCTTGCCCGTGACAGAATCTTCAACAAAGATGCTCACATCCTCCAGGAGATCGACATTTCACCGAATGGTAAGTGAAATGTGATCGTCTCCGCCGCCACCGCTCCACAAAGGCAAGTGATAGCCTCTTTGTTGGCCTTGCGGTATGAGCAAGCGATCATCGCGTATTCAACCCAAAGCGCTGAATAATCCTCTGAAGGCCCGCGGTGTCGGGGTGGCAGGATCGTAAGTCCCATTTTTGGATCCGAGCACCGTGATTGATACACTTGAGTGTCTGGTCGACCCCGCAACGACAAAAAACATTCCGTCAACTAATTGAACACCCCAAATTTTAAACTACACCAATGACCATACACGGAGAAATGTATGTACATCATTGCTCCATATCGCTAAGGCGACATGATCTTTAAAGCTCTTCAACAAATGATCCATCTTCGGGACCACCGGGAAAGGAGCACACATTTCCCCTCGCCCATGCGACTCTCCCTCATTATGGGCACCTCCACCACTAGTACTCCCACCCACATTACGATCACTACTATGAGTGTCTGCCGATGCTGATGAGTCACTACTGCTAGAGTCAGATGACTCAGAGGCATGCACCTCGTATTCGCCTCGGGCAACGACAAGATCTGCGTGTCGATGCGCATCAATGTTGGACCCCTCATCGTGCAATTCTAATTTCTTCGCACGTCCTCCACCAATCTTACCCTTTCCCTTCAAATCCACCTTCTCTTGCTCTTTCTCTTTCGATAAGATGTCGTCGGGGTCTCCGGCCGCCTCGCCCCCTAAGGTTAGCCCTCGACACCTCAACACCAACCTCCTCCCTTGTCACCTGGTGCTTTCGAACGAGCCATACCCGAAAACACTACAACATTTAAGCGCCCGGAACAAAACAAAAGAACAATTCTAAAAAAAAAGTTCAAAATCATTCATGTATGTTGTCTCGGTCAAGCGGGTTCGAGAAATACGACATACTTTCGTTCACTCCTTACCGAAAGTAAACGACAGCCTCGGCAATGTACAACCGAGAGCAATGCAACGTTCTCGGTCGTACACCACCAACAAATCCGACATGGCATAACCTATTCAATTCGCCTTACTCTCGTGATTTGCAGACCGCGTCGACTCTAACCGTCTCGGCATTGTACAACCGAGAGATAGAGTACATTCTCGGTTGTACACCACCGACATAACATTAACTAACACTAAATGTAACTCTCGTGATGTCTCGACCGAGATAACACAATTAAGCTCGGCCATTCGTGACCGAGACTAGTGTGAACTCTTCCGGCCTGCCTGGCCAAGAACGACGAGTTCCCAAATATTTACCATCTGTCTCGGCCATGCTTGGCCGAGATAGTAAAAAACTCTCTGGCCTGTGTGGCCGAGAACCACGAATTTCCAATAATGGAACCATTCAAAACACCGCCACACAAACATTACAACTACTCTACCAAATGTAACTTAATTAGACTATCAACGTACCTTCAAACGATCGATTTCGTGCCTTGAGTGTGTGTACGACGAACTTCAACGGAGCCCTAATTTGGAGACGAAATCGCCCAACACCCCGAGCCTTCAAACTGGAAAAACCTCCTACAACGGAGGAGAAACACGGAGACGAACGAACACAAACGATTTTCGGGATTCCTCGCAATGGCCGGGTATCAACGATTTCGTGGTTGCTCAAGAGTTCGGTGGTGGGGGTGGTGGGGGTGGTGGGGTGCCTCTGTTTTGAACGAGGGGTATTTTGGGAATTTCGGGCCTAATTTCTGGGTGCCCTTGGTAAAATGCTTAGTGCCCTCAACAACAGGGTGCCTTCATGAAATGGTGTGGTGCCCTTAGCGGCCCTCATGTTGTTTGATGATGATGGGAGATCATAGTTGTTGTTGGGGTTGTTGATGAAAGAAGAGGTGTTGAGGAGGGTTAAGGAGAGGATGATGATCGATGAGATTATACGATCGATCGGTTGCCCACCTCCACAACCACAATAACATTCTCGATCTCCAATTCTCGCATCAATTCAATCAATTCATTGTTCGTTTCGTTCGTTGAAAGAGATATTGCGATCGATGGGATGATACGATCTTTTTATTATTTCTTTTATTATTGGAAGTAACAAACCTTATATATTATGTATTCCTTCATTTTTTAATGAAGGGAAGGGTGCTAGTTCATGATATACTCGTGACGTACAAGGAATTAAGCGTGACTGTTAGTGTAGTATTTGATTAAAATAATGGATTCAGACTTAACAGGGGAATTCTTATACAGTTGGTTTGGTGGTAGTGTTTCTTTCGTTTTGATTAATTATCAAAGTTTGCTGGCCCTGGACCTGGACTAAAGAAAATTATCAAAGTTTGCTTGAATGCCTCATTCAACAAACTAATCAGCACAAATGTTCCCTTCTCTGTACACATTCTCCAATCTCTAATTGTCCATCTCCAACATCACCTCCCTAACTCCACTGTGAACAGCCATGTAATTAAGATGGATGGGTCATGCATGGATGCATGGATGGATGTATGCGGGAATGGGACACATGGATAGGTTGCATGGTATTGCAATTGCTATTGTTGAGAAAAAGAAGAGCAGAGTGAAACAGAGTTTCTAAAACTCTAGTATGTTGTGTGGTGGCAGAGCCCACGTCAGGACTACTGTGAGTGTGACAACCACAATTGACATTGTTGTAATAATTCTTCTTTTCAGTAATTGATGAATCTGATCTTCTCATTCTCTCTGCTCTGGTTCTGGTTGGGACATATCATATGTTTGGAAAGCAAGTCATCTTCAAATCACAGATGGAAAAACAAAAAAAAAAAAATAATATGCTCCCCACATCTCTGCAGTCAAGGAAGAACAACTGCACAAATTGAGCTGCCCGAATCAGCAGGTGAAAAACCCAATCCATAACTCTCCAGAGTCCAGTCTATTAAAATGCAACCAAATTCTTTTGCTGCGAAACAAACTTTAATCCATCCACTAGGGGAAGATTTTAGACCTATTAGAATTTCATATCTAGGGAGCTTCCCATGTCTGATGTATCATTTACAAGGAATTGAAATTTCTTAGCTATAGAATGGATTGTGTTACCTAGTAGACCAACTGATTTTGCACTACCTCCAACATGCAGAGCCAAAGATAAAAATGGTTCACCAACGTATTCTTTCCGACATTTCATTATTCTGAACATTGGATTTAGACTAGACTTCAAAGGATTGCTGCATGAATTATGCATCCTCATGCAAAGGAACAATTCTAGCCCACAACCGCGGAGACACCAAGTAACAACCGCGCACAATACATGAGACAAGTATGAATTAACAATATTTATTTAAATGCATCTATATATACATATGTATTAAGAATATGTAAATCACTTCCCTTCAAGTTTTAAGTGCCTTTATAGAGATAAGAAGCAACTTTGCATCTGACATCTAAGATAATAAGTCGTACAACGAACTAATTTTGCATGACTACCAACATAACAAAAAACGACGCCAAAATTGAAGGTACGAGTCCATTAGTAAAATTGTGAGAAAGATTTTTTTATGTGCAAAATTGAGCTCCTATGTCATGTGCTAGGGATGCTAGATTTTGGTTACCATAGTCCCATTCTGTTCTAATTTGGCATGAGACAATTTGCCTCATTGTGCCCAAATAATGCAGTCTCTTCATACAAATATTAAGATTTTTATAATGCAAATATCACTTAGACTTTTCTAATGAGAGCAACAAGCTCAAATTTTTTCCTTATCATTTTGCCGGTAAACAAGTTGATTAATGCAAGGAAAAGCTTGATGGAGCCAAGTAATTGTGCTGGATAATTAGGCAAAAATTGAGAAAATAGGATAAAACAACAATAACATTCAGAGTATACAAGCTCTCGATGTACAATAATCTTATTAAGATATAACGAAATATTTTACATTTTGGCAAAAGTCCTTTTCTATTTAGAAAAACAAAGAAATTTTTTTTTTCGAGTTAATTTAGCAAGGTTAACTAAGACATTGAAATGTCGATACACTCTATTTAAAAAGTAAACTTAATCACTATCGAACTTAGGTTAACGTTTCAACCATGTTACATGAAGAGGTCCGTGACAATATTGTTTTCTTGCTTTCTTGCGAGATAAACATACGGTCCCTCTAAATAAATACTAAGGTAGGGCGCATAAACAATAATTTGGACTTCACTAGTGAACCGTAAAATCCTCGTCATCTATTTACCACCCACTGAGCAATGAGCTCATTCTTTTTTTAAACACCTTGAGTCCACGAGACGATAAATAGAAAGAAAAAAGTCGATGGAGCGAACTAATCTTGTTGGATTAGCAACATAAGAAAAAATGATAACTACATTGAAGGTATAAGTTTTTTTCTAAATTAGATAGAAAGAAATTAATTTTTTTTTTCGAGTCCCTACATTACCGAACAATATTGACGAAAACCATTACATTGTGTAATTTGAATTAATCGCGTTTCCTTCGCTTCTATATTTCAGCTCTCGAAACAAAGCGAAACGATATGTGCGTAACGCTCGAAGACCTGTTTCGTTCTTGTTCGACAACAATGACTCGACAATATTGGATTCATCTCTAAACGAAAAGTAATTTAAAGGTAGGTGTAAATTTTTTAAACGAGCGTTATTACGTTTTTCGTTAGTTATGATTCAAGTTCAAAAGTTCCAAAGGTATGCTAATTTAGCAAGGTTTACGAAGACATCGAAATGTCGATACACTCTATTTAAAAAGTAAACCTAACCACGATCGAACTTAGATTAACATTTCAAACTTGTTACATGAAGGGGTTCGTGACAATATGGTTTTATCGCTTTCTTGCAAGATAAACAAACAAGCACCTCTAAATGAATACTAAGGTTGGGCGCACAAACAATAATTTGGACTTCACTAGTGAACCCTAAACTCCTCGTCATCTATTTACCACTCGAGCAACGAGCTCATTCTTTTTTTTTTAAGCACGTTGCAGTGCACGAGACGATAAATAGAAAGAAAAAAGTCTAGCAACATAAAAAAAAATGATGACTAAATTGAATGTACAGGTTCATTTCTAAAGTAGATAGAAAGAAATTAAACTTTTTTCCGAGTCCCTATATCAACCAACAATATTGATGAAAACCATTACATTGAGTAATTTAAATTAATCGCGTTTCCGTTGATTCTATATTTCAGTTTCTCGACAAAGCGAAAAAAACCGCGCGGAACGCTTGAAGACTCATTTCTTCTTGTTCGACAACAATGGCTCCGACAATATAGGATGAGGCCCGCTATGGGCACCCCACCAATTCATGAAGGCACCCATATTTTTTCTCATTTTCTCATCTAAAATGTAAATGTCTATTTTGCCCCTTCATATATACTCACTCAAACCCCACAAATCATTTTCAATGCAAAACTGGGGCACCCCACCACCTTGGATCATAAGTGAAACCTAAAAGCCACAATTGTGTTTGCCGAGCGTGTATCGATTCTTGCGTTTTGACATCATCCGACAGCAAGGTAACAATGTTTGCCAACCATATGAAGCTTTGAAGAAACTGTTTTTTGGATCAAAAACTCGTGAAATTGATGATTTGGTTTGTCAACATAGGGATTCTCAAATTTTTAGACGTTTTTCACGGGCGCGATTGATTCGGCCTCGCAGACTGCGAGTTATGCAAACGTCTCTGGCCAACATCCGCCGAGAAAGGAATAAAAGTCTCGGTAATGGACAACCGAGAGAAATGCTACGTTCTCGCTTGTACATCACCGACAGACATAAACTATACACTTCGACTTACTCTCGTGATGTGGTGACCGAGACGACAACAAAAGTCTCGGTCATGGACAACCGAGATCTATCTTACGCTCTCGGTTGTACATCACCGACATAATATAAATTATACACTAATGGTTGCTCTCGTGAAGTGGTGACCGAGATAACAATATAACTCTCGCCATTCGTTGCCGAGACTATGTAAACTATACTTGGCTCGTCTAGCCGAGAACCACGAGTTCCCAAAGTTTCCCCTCGCCTCGACCATGCTTGGCCGAGATCGTAAACAAAATCTTTGGCCCGTGTGGCCGAGAACCACGACTTTCCAATAAATGCACTATTGAATGCACCGCCACACAAACATAACAACTACTCTACCAAATGCAACTTAATTAGACTATCAATGTACCTTCAAATGATCGATTTCGCGACTTGAGTGTGTGAACGAAAAACTTGAACCGAGCCCTAATGTGGAGACGAAATCGACCAAAACTCGAGCCTTCAAACTCGAAAAATGTCCTACAACAGCGGAGAGAGACGGAGAGGAACGAAGACAACTGAGATTCGGGATTGCTAGTTGGTTCGTTGACGAGAAGTAGGGCAAGTCAAGCAAGAGGACGGTGGTGGGGTGCCTCTGTTTTGCACGAGGGGTATTTTCGGGATTTCGGGCCTAATTTTTGGGTGCCCTTGGTAATTTGATTTGTGCCCTCAATAAGAGGGTGCCTTCATGAATTGGTGGGGTGCCCTTAGCGGCCCTCTAAAATAATTGGGTGACTCACTTTGAGGCCCGCTAAGGGCACCCCACCATTTCATGAATGCACCCAAGTATTTTGTAAAATTTCCAGCTAAAATGGAAAAGACCATTTTGCCCCTTAATATATATTGATTCAAACCCCACAAACTATTTTGAAAAAGAAACAGGGCACCCCACCACCAATATCCGAGCACGTGAACCATAAAGCGACATTGCGTTTGGCGAGCGTTTATCGATTCTTGCGCTTGACATCATCCGCGCGAGGTAACAATGTTTGACAACCATATGATGCTTTGATGGAACAAGAAATTTGATTAAAACTGTGAAATTGATGATTTGTTTGTCAACGTAGGGTTTGGTAAATTCGACAAATCCGAACTTGTTTGCACTATATAATGGAAGATTGTACTGCGCTATGGTGCAAGAGGAGGTTGAGCTTGAGGTAATTTTTGAAATTTAATGTGTTTTTATGCGGTAAATCAAATTTTCTCGTCGATGTGCGCGATTGCTTCGGCCTCGCAGACCGAGATGTAGAGAAACGTCTCGGTCGAAAGGACCGAGATGTCTACGTAGTTCACGAATGGAGTGAACGATACAAAGTGGCGCCTCGGTATGGGACAACCGAGACTACGAAGGAATTATCTCGTTGTACATGAGCGAGACTATGTTGATAGTGTCGGACCCGTACAACCGAGAACTCATTTTTTGGGGCTTTGTTGGTGATTGTGCTTGTACATTTTGGTTGATTATAATGTTACACTTGTTTGTATTGCGTGTAATGCCGGCTTCTACCTTATTTCCGACTACAAGGACACGTTTACACCTTGTAGGCCATTCCCTCTAGAGAAGCGGCTATTTCATGGCTTCAAATGATAGCTCGGGAGAACATGTTTGTTTTAGTGACGAAGCACTCGATGCCTGGGGGCATTAAGCGCAGAGGAAGGGTGAAACTTGCGTGTGAGAGGTCTGGAACATATAGGGGAATGTCTCAAAGAGTAGGGAAGGGGAAAGCGGCCAAAATTTCTTCGAAAGCAAGAAATGAAGAAGAAGAGGAAAAGGGGAGGACTCAAACTGGTACGAAGAAATGTGGATGCCCTTTCCTTATCAACATAAAGGAAAATGCTGACTCCTTGTGGTATGTCACTGTCATATGTGGGAGGCACAATCACGACCCCGCGAACAACTTGGACGGCCATTCATTTGCCTGAAGATTGGATAAGGGGGAGCAGGATGTTGTGGTGCAGATGACAAAGGGGAATGTGAAGCCAAGAGACATCCTAAATACGTTGAAGCAAAGAGATGTTAGAAACGTATCGACAATGCGGACAATATATAATGCAAGACAAAAAGTCCGAATTGAGGATGCGGGTGGGATGACCCAAATGCAACAAATGTTGCACATCTTAGAGAAGAATAAGTGGATGTCGTGGCATAGGAAGCATCCCGCACGAATGTTGTCACCGATTTATTTTGGTCACATCCCGATTCAATAAAGTTGCTAAGGTGTTTCTCATCTGGTAATATTGATGGATTGCACGTACAAAACAAATAGGTACCGAATGCCTTTGTTGGAGGTTGTTGGCATCACTTCTACGCATTTGACGTTCTCCGTTGGGTTTACATTCATATCATCGAGAGAGTCATGCGAATTATGTTTGGGCACTTGAGAACTTGAGATTCATATTGGATGGGCGGCCTAAACCCGACGTGTTTGTTACCGATAGGGACTTAGCCCTTATTAGTGCCATTGAAGAAGTATTTCCGTCATCGTCTCACCTCCTTTTGCTTGGCACATCAACAAAGTAGTATTGGCCAAGACTAAGAAGATGTTTGGGGAGAACGATGGTTTTGCTCGTTTCATGGATAGGTGGATGAGCGTGATGTATGCCAACTCGGAGGCCTTATTCGAAATTAGGATGAATGACTTACGTTGTGAGTTTGGGAATGTCAAGGGTCTTACCGATTACTTGGACAACACATGGGTAAAGAACTACAAGGAGAAATTTGTACCCGCATGGACAAATAAAATTATGCACTTTGGGAAACAACAACGCAGAGGGTTGAGTCTGCGCATTCCACTCGAAGCTACACCTTGGCAACAATGTGCCAGCCAATTTTGAGACTTTGTGGAATGTGGTTGATGGCATCCTTAGAATCCAACACAACAACATCAAGGCATCGTTTGAGCTCAGTTTGAATGTGGTCCAACATGAGTACATTGATGAGTTATATCGACGATTGCGTGGTTATGTCTCTCAACGGCGCTTAAGTTCATTAAAGATGAATTGACACGTGGAGAGGATGTTGGTCACGACTCCACTCGTTGTGGTTGCGAGATACGTACCACACATGGCCTTCCTTGTGCACACGAGCTAAACCATCATAAATTTGCTGGGTCGCCCATCCCTCTCGAGGACATTCATGTTTACTGGCGAAAGTTGAGTATGATACCTGAGAATCCCGTGGATCGGTCTCGGATACAACGTGCACGATGAGATTGAACGGGTGTTGCAAAAGCTTCATACTTGCACCGATGAGGACGATCGCCTCAGGATTATTCAAGCTTTCAGGGAGATTAGTCAACCTTCGTCTACACCGGGTGTTGTGCCACCTGCGAAAATAAAGACAAAGGGAATGACACCGGGTCTTCAATTGGAGGTAAGGCCGGATCGAAGAGAAAACACGATAATGACGATTCTTCCACGACTAGATTGCCGAGCGGATTTGAGTACGTGCTTTCCACAAAAGAGGCCTCTAGTTCGAGGAATAAGAAAAGCCAAGTTGTTCCAAAAATGCGTCGTGCCGCCGACGCACGCAAAGTGCATCTAACATGGCCTATGCTCATTGCATAGAACCGGATTAGTTGACATATGTTGAGAGCACTATCGATGTGCTACCCGATGGAAATTGTGGATATCGGTGTGTTGCCTCTGGGCTAGGACTTGCCGATGTAGACGGTTGGAGGATTGTTTGTAGAAGGATGTATGATGAGATTATCGGGTATGAAAACCTTTGGCGGGAAGTGCTTGGAACGAGTTACGAGACTGTCAAGATTGCTGTGCATTGTCCAGATAATCAAGTTGGTGCATCTTTCAAAGAATGGTTGACACTACCGGACATGGGATTGTTAGTATCAACCGCATTCAATGTCATTCTTCTAAAACTCTCGCATGGGAGTGCCTTGACATTTCTACCTCTACGTAGTGCTCCACCGTTGTCGTTGCACAGCAAGACTTATCATTGCCATGACAAATGACAAGAATATCCATCGGGTTAGGGTAAGTTCTATGATTTTTCTTGAATTGTTTTGTTTCCCCCTAATCGGGTTTGTAATATCTTCTATGTTCTACTGTTCACTTTGACAGTGAAGTTGCGTGTGAATGCACCGCTGCCATCCGTATATCCATCGTGGGACCGGTATGTTGAGGAGTGCGCCAAAGGTTGGCGAGATGGATTCGTAATTCGAGATATCGCGCCCCTTGCAACTGTTGATGAAGACACCATATCCGTGGTAGATTTAGGTACACCGTAGTATAAAACTTGTACCTAGCTATGTTGATATATAATTAGAAAAGTTTCGGTGCAAATTATCGTATTGTTGTACTTTTTTGATTCTTGTAAACTTTGTTTGCATGTTATATTGATATATAATGAGTTAACTTTCGGTGTAAATTGACGTATTGATGTACTTTTTGATTCTTGTAAACTTTGTTTCAATGTTATATTGATATCTAATGAGTTAAGTTTCGGTGCGAATTGACGTCTCTAAGACACAAAGTCCGTGACCGACGGCATAGTCTCGCCTTAGTCCACCGAGAACAAACGTGAAGAATCGGCAACGAATTGCCGAAAGTGATGCCTCTCGTCGACCCGCGCGACCATACGAGGGGATTCTCGGCCATGGTTAACCGAGAATTAATTTCCCATCTCGTTACCTTCACACCGAGAACATTTGGTCGCCATGTTCAACAACCGCACAGAATAGCTCGTCGACCCGGTGCCCGAGTATTGGCATAATGTCGGTTGTGACTCACCGAGAGTCGCATATAAGTTTCGTCCCTAAATAACCAACACATTGGATAATATAGGATCAATGGACTTTCTCGCCGTACAACACCGAGAATAAAGCGTTTGTTTCGGTTGGTCGAAACCGAAAATCCCTAAGAGGTGTCGGACCCGAATGACCGAGACACCATCTCGAACCAAAAAAAAAAAAAAACTAAGAGGTGTAAACCAAAATGAGCAAGATAGTAGCCAACATCCTAAATATCAACTATAACAAATGTAAAACATCAAGTAATGTAAAACATACATCAAATAATTCAAACTGTCATAAAACATTCATCCAACATACATCAAATAATCCAAACCGTCATAAAACATGCATCCAACATACATCAAATTATCCAAACCGTCATAAAAGCCTAATCAAACAATTAAATCTCCAAGTTCCGTCAAAGTATCCAAATTGTCTCAAATGTGGGCCTAGTTCCTCAAACAATAAAATAAATATCTAAGTTCCCTCAAACACTCATTGCTTTGGTTTCTTCAAATTCTTCCTTTGGTACTCCTTCCCAAGCATTCTCTTCTGGGGCGAGCATCGACCGTGGCGGGCGAGAGCATTAGCGGGGTGGAGTGTGTAGAAGTGCTACCATGCTTTGGGACCGCCTGGGGTTGCTTTGGTAGGGGCGGATGTGGCGGTTGTGCCGGTTGCGGTGGCCGGAGTGGTAGTAGTGGTGGTGGGACTTATACTCCTCCCCGAAAGGAAATTGACGATATCACTCGCCATTGTCCTCGCAGACTCAAGCGTACACAACTCCGGCAGGAGGTCCATCCATCGTAATGTCGCGTCCAACGCACGCCTATTACGCTGATGAAAATAATCGGGTTAGTGTTAATGTAAAACATATCGGGAAGAAAACAAATGGCATATGGGCATGCAAAATACATATAACACTTTCAATACCTCCGGTAGCTCGTTGTCTGCGATGGTTGTGGCGACCATGTCATCATCCTCAAACCTCGGATTGGTGATCACAGGATGAGACACTTTGAGGAACCAAGGTAGGTAGTCCGGTGTAGCCAAAAACTCGAACTCTGCCTTGTCACCACGAACTTCGGGAGCCAACAAATGGTTCCTCCATCGCTCCCAATTGTCTTGCTTGGAACCCATACTTGACCGAGTATTTGTTCGCAGATGGGCCTCGATGTGCTTCCAAAGGACGGTACGGAGGATCTGGTATAGATTGCACGTGGCCAAACTGTCTCATAATCCTCTCCGGATGGTAGGGCTCCACCACATCCATGTACTTAATCGTCCCACTGTAAAAGGTCATCGCGTGCACAACTCCATTTTCCCTGTAATTCACATATGGGTCCCAAGTGACCTAATCAAAATGCAACAACCATTGTTAGTAACCCAAAAATAAAAACATCATTCATCACAGATTTGGATAACCATCTCACCTCACTGGGCGCAACCTATCCAACGTTCTCCTAATGGACCCAAGCTTGTCAACATTCATCACGGTCTCGTGCTTTTGAATCCATCTCGAGACACGAGGTTGCACGTAGTCCATGTATTTCGCATTGGGTGTGGCGATACCAAGTTTGAAATGGTCGTACACTCATCCCCGCAAATACGTACAACGTTAGTTAGTCCGCAAATGCAAGTTGGCGTAATAATTATACCAAAAACAATGTAAGTCTATTTTATAACAAACCTCAAGAAATGTGAGGTAGCCAAAGCAATAATCTGAGACACTTGCACTCTCGTGTGGCGGACCTCAAGTGTCGATACAAGTAGGCCAACGCAGCCGCACCCCATGCGTACTTTCTCACGTCGTCCAAGTCTTCAAGAAGCTTCAAGCAAGTGCGATAGACACCCGAGACCCACTCTTATCGCAAATAGGGTGCAAGACAAAATATACAACAGTACGCTCGGCCGTGCATTCCACAGAGGATAATTTGTGTGTCTCGAACCAGCTTTGGGGCACCATCGACTCTTCAACCAACATTTGCGCACCGCGAGCCCCTCCTCGATATTCACCTCCTCCTCGGCCTCTTCGACGCTAACCCCAAGTAGTTTCACCACCATCTTAATAGCATCCGAGCGAGATTCCTCCGTGTACCTCGCAAAGTTCTCAATTGCCACGACTTTGCCCGTCACAGAATCTTCGGAGGAAGCTCACATCCTCTAAGGAGATAGACATTTCACCAAATGGTAAGTGAAATGTATTCGTCTCCGATCGCCACCGCACCACAAATGCAGAGATAACCTCCTTGTTGGCCTTGCGGTATGAACAGTCTATCGCCGTATTCAACCCGTAACGCCGAATAAATAATCCTCTCAAGTCCCTCCGTGTCGGGGTGGCACGATCAGTAAATCCTATTCTTGTATCCGAGCTCCGTGATTGATACGCTGAGTACTCGGACACTCCCGCAACAAAAAAAACATCTCGTCATGTTTGTGAAAACCCGTAGTTTTAAATTACTACGTTCAATAAAATTTTAATTACCTAATTGTTCCAAATCGGTAATGCGACATGATCCTTAAAGCTCTTCAACAACGCACCGTCTATAGGACCACCGGGGAAAGGAGCACGCATTTCAACAGCACTTCTGGCTCTCCTTCATTATGGCCAGCTCCACCACTACTACTCCCGCCCACATTACGATCAGTTTCTGTCGTGTTCCCCGCCGCTGATGAGTCACTGCTACTAGACTCCGATGCATGACCCTCCTATTCCCCTCGGGCAACAACAAGATCTTTTGGTCGCCGAGTGTCGATGTTGGAACCCTCATCGTGCAATTCTAACTTCCTTGCACGATTTCCATCTATCTTAGCCTTTCCCTTAACATTTACGTTATCCTTCTCTTTCTCTTTCCTAAGATGTCGTCGGGGTCTCCTGGTCGCGCTCGCCCCTAAGCTTAGCCCTCGCACCTCAACACCAACCTCATCCCTTGTCACCTAAGTGCTTTCGAATGAGCCATACCTAAAAACACTACAACATTTAAGCGCCTGGAACATAACCAAAAAAAAAAATTACTAAAAAAAAAGTTCAAAATCTTCCATTTCTGTTGTCTCGGTCAAGCAGGTTCGTGAAATACGCCATACTTTCGTTCACTCCTGACCGAAAATGGGTCAACGTTCTCGGCAATGTACAACCGAGAGCAATGGAACGTTCTCGGTTGGACATCACCGACATGGCATAACCTATTCAATTCGCCTTACTCTCGTGATGTGCAGACCGCGTCGACTCTAACCCTCTCGGCATTGTACAACCGAGAGATAGAGTACATTCTCGGTTGTACACCACCGACACAACATTAACTAACACTAAATGTAACTCTCGTGATGTCTCGACCGAGATAACACAATAACTCTCGGCCATTCGTATCCGAGACTCTGTGAACTCTTCCGGCCTGCCTGGCCGAGAGGAAGAGTTCCTAAATATTTACCTTCTGTCTCGGCCATGCTTGGCCGAGACAGTAAAAACACTCTCTGGCCTGTGTGGCCGAGAACCACGAATTTCCAAAAATAGAACCATTCAATACACCGCCACACAAACATTACAACTACTCTACCAAATGTAACTTAATTAGACTATCAACGTACCTTGAAACGATCGATTTCCTAAGAAAAGGTATGTGTACGACGAACTTCAACCGAGCCCTAATTTGGAGACGAAATCGCCCAACAACCCGAGCCTTCAAACTGGAAAACCTCCTACAGCGGAGGAGACACACGTAGACGGCCGAACACACACGATTTCCGGGAATCCTCGCAATGGGCGATCCTCAACGATTTCGTGGTTGCACAAGGAGTTCGGTGGTGGGGGTGGTGGGGGTGGTGGGGGTGCTTCTGTTTTGAACGAGGGGTATTTTGAGTATTTCGGGTCTAAATTTTGAGTGCCCTGGGTAAAATGCTTAGTGCCCTCAACAACGGGCGCCTTCATGAAATGGTGGGGTGCCCTTAGCGGGCCTCCTCACTTTTGAGTTTTGACGCACACTGGTTGACGATCCTTGATTCTCGCATCGGTATGCGTGCGCCTAAAAAAATCGTCTTGTACTTGTTCCAACAAGTGTGTCCAAATGAACAGTTGTAGTTGTTCCAAAATGCGGAAGACGACGACTTGGGCAATTCTCCTTCTCAACTTTCTTCTTCTTCTTCTTCTTCTTCTTCGCGTCTCCTCTGAAGAGCCGGAGCTCGGATCGGCTCGCGTAGTGTTTCAGGTCTGTTCATTTTCTAGGGTTTCGGTGTTCCGGTTCCTTATCTTACACAAAATCGCTTATTTTCCTCATTGAAGATTGAAATTTGGGTTGATTTATGTGATGCACCAAATGAATTAATTAGCCAGCATTGAAGGAATGTGTTAGCGCGATTTGTTTAACACTTTTGATTGGAAAGTTCGTTGGTAATTAATGTGTTAATTAAGCTTCAGCTAATAGGATGATTCGAAAATGGCGAATTGATGCACTTGGGAACAAATTGTTCCTTTTCTTGCCAAATGGAACTTCAATTGCTTTAAGCACCATTTACAGGTGGTTTTTAGTTTCCGGCGCACGATGCGTATGCGAAATCCATTCCTTATGTTAAAAAGACTTACTTGAGCTTCTTGCTTTTGTTCAATTGTTTGCCGTCCTGTTGTATAAATTTCTAAAAGATTTGGAATTCAAATTCGAATTTTGAAATTACTACAATTATGATATTGATCTGTACAATATATAACATACAATAAAGGTTGTTTGGCAATCAAATCCCATAATTTGGGTGATTGATTGTCAATCAATAAATCTCATAATTTTGGCGATTGATTGCTAATCAATAAATCCCTTAATTTTGGTGATTGATTGCCAATCGATAAGAATATTCTCTTTATTCTCCCTCAAGTTGGAGCATGGAGGTTGAAAATGCCCAACCTGTACAATAGAGTCTGAAACCTATCACGACCAAAAGCTTTAGTGAATATGTCAGTCGTTTGAAAATGAGTGGAAATCTAGTGAATTAAGATAAGCTTGGATTGAACATGTTGACGGATGGAGTGACAATCTATCTCAATTTGTATGGTGCGCTCGTGAAAACAAGATTCACTACAATATGTAATGCAACTCGATTATCACAAAAAATATCAACCAGCTGCGGATGGGGAACACGCAGCTCGACAAGTAATCATACAAGTCATACAATTTCACTTGTTGCTGCAGCCATTGCCCGATATTTAGCTTTCGCCATGGAGCGTGAAACAATTGATTAGTTTGATCTCAAAGAAATTGACGAAGAACCCTAAAACACAATATAGCCAGTCTCGTTGAGGGACAACCTGCCTAATCTACGTTGTGATATTCTCGTAATTGTAAGGAACTATTGGAAGGAAAGAAAAGGCCCTGACCATGAGCACTTTTGAGATAACACAGAACGCATAAGACAACATCAAAATGTGGTTTTCGAGGCTTTTGCGTAAACTGTCTAAGAAGATGAACTGCATAACTAATGTCCAGACAAGTGATCGTGAGATATAAAAGGCGACCAATAAAACACCTATACTGTTCGGGATTGTCACATTCGATACCTGAATCAACGTCAAGTATATGTTGTTGCTCCATCGGTAATGCACTTGGTTTACTGCCTGTGAGACCAAATTCTGCCAAAATGTCTAGGACATATTGTTTTTGGTTGAACTCAATTCCGCCTAACTTACGTGTATCCTCAATTCCCAAAAAGTGCTTCAGTTTCCCTAGATCCTTGATATGAAATTTGGTGTGTTGAAATTGTTTTAGCTCAAAAATCTTGCTCGAGTCACTTCTAGCAATTACGATATCATCAACATAAATGAGTACAACGAGAAAAAATTTGTCCCGTCTCAAAGTGATCAAATAATGATCCGTATTAGACTGAATAAATCCAATATAAATTAGGCTTTGGATGAACTTCTGGGACCAATTTCTTAAGCTTGTCGAAGTCCATAGAGGAACTTTTGCAAACGACAAACATGTTGGTCACCTTGTTTCGCAAACCCTTGAGGTTGTATAGACTTCCTCCTCAAGGTCGCCATGGAGGAAGGCATTATTCATATTCAATTGATGGAGTTCCCCAGTTGTGGATTGAAACCACTGCAAGTAAACGTCTAATCGTGACTAGTTTGGCTTCAAAAGCGAATGTCTCGTTGAAATCAACTCCTTCAACTTGGGTATATCCTTTAGCTACAAGGCACGCCTTGTATCGTTCAACAGTGCCGTCAGGGTTGAATTTGACTTTATACACCCGCTTGGAATCTATTGCTCGCTTTTCGGGTGGCAAAGATTCAAGCCCCCAAGTATTATTGGCTTCTAAGGCAGAGATCTCCTTGGCCATAGCTTATCTCCAATGTGCATGTTTTCTGAGAAAAACATGTAGGCTCATCTACTAAAGAGATGGCCGCTAGAAAAGCCATATAAGTATTAGAGAACTTAGAATAAGACATGGTAGACGAAAGAGGATGTACCGTCTAACACGACGAGAGGGAAATGAAACAGACTGTGGAACCAAGGAACGCGACCATGTGTAATCGAACTTGGAAAGTTTCTTTGAAACTTGTCTTGCGCGCTTGTCAATTTGACCATATTGAGCAGCTTGAATGGTGAGTTCATCACACGATGGTGGATTTTCATTTGCTCGACATTCAAATATAACATCACCATTTGTATTGATTGAAGGCATTGGAAGAGAGGGTGAATTATGTTGTGGAGACTCGATTATGTGCTCGAAACTTGGAGGCACGTGATCAACAAAAATGGGACCCATCTTTTTTGTGGTGACATCCAGCGATGATGCCATAATGGTGATCCATTTCGGATCTGAATATGGAAAAATATCGTCGAGAAAATGCATATCTCGTGATGAGTATGTCTTCTTGGATTCCATGTCGTAGATTCAATAGCCAACCTAGTTTATCTTTTGGAGCAAATTTATCATAAGGTTTCACATTTGAATGCCCATAACGTAGACAACCAAAGCTACGTAAGTGATTATAGATGGACAACTTTCCACTAATGTTCATTTGGATTCCACGTAGATTTATTATCTTACTACCATGAACATGGAATAGGCAGGCAAACATGTCGTCCCCATACACCGCAACAAAATGGGGTGGTAGAACGACAACATCGACATCTCTTGGAAGTTGCTAGGGCTCGCCGGTTCTAGTCTAATCTTCCAATCTGATTTTGGGGAGAATGCATTTTGACAACAACGAATTTAATTAATCGCACTCCTCTCTTAGTGTTAGACGATAAAACACCTTATGATAAATTTGCTATGGTGTGCACTCCATATATCACAAAGGATTAAATCATAAATATTTGTAGATTTATTGTTGTGAACTGGAAAAGGCAGTCAAGTCTGCGTTGCTCTGCAACATGCATCACAAAAGAAATTATTGAAAAAACCAGCAGTGAATGATATATTTGGAACTAGTGAGAGGCGGTTCAACGGCAAGTGTCCAAGACGATGATGCCACAAAATTGTGGCATTATCTCATTTCGCTAAAAGTGTCGTTGCCAAATAGTACAATCCCTCGTGCACTCTACCGGCTCCAATCAACCTCCTCGAGCATAAGTCATGTATTGCACATAAATCCGAACAAAAAATCAAGTGGCAATTTAAATCTCAAGTTAATATGTAACAACAACAACAACAACAACATAGCCTCAGTCCCAAATTAACTGGGGTCGGCTACATGGATCAAACTTTTCCATTGTGCTCGATTAAGTGCAATTGATGGTGAGCTTTCTAAACCATTCAAATCCCTCCTAATTAATGCATCCCATGTTAACTTTGGTCCGCTTTACCTCGTCGAATTTCTACGGTTTCTATTGAGTCAAGTTTTCTAGTTGGGGCATTTGTAGGCCGTCTTTGCAGGTGACCAAACCCCGCAACCACCCTTCCCTAATCTTTGTATCAATTGGTGCTACTCCTACTTGTCTTTGAATTTCTATATTTCTTATTCTATCTTTACGAGTTTTACCGCACATCCACCTAAGCATCCTCATTTCTGCTACGTTTATTTTATGTAATTGTTGTTCATTTACCGCCCAACATTCACTTCCATAGAGCATAGCTGGTCTAATTGCGGTCCTATAAAATTTTCCTTTTAACTTAGTAGGAACATTTCGATCACAAATCACCCCTGTTGCACTCCGCCATTTCTTCCATCCAGCTTGAATTCTATGTGTGACATCATTCTCAATGTTACCATCATTTTGTATGATTAATCATAGGTATCTAAAGTGGTTTACCTTAGGAACTTCTACTTCCCCTAATTTTACCACTCCGTCATCTCGATGTCTAGTGTTTCTAAACTCACAGTGCATGTATTCGGTTTCGTCATACTCAACTTAAAGCCTTTAGATTCTAATGTATTCCTCCAGAGTTCTAATTTCTTATTCACTCCATCTTTAGGTTCATCCACTAAGACAATATCATCTGCAAATAACATGCACCATGATATATCCTCTTGAATATGTTTAGTTAGTTCATCTATAACTAAAGTAAATAAATATGGGCTTAAAGCCGATCCTTGATGTAGTCCTATCGTAATGAAAAATTCTTTTGTAGCTCCTCCAAATGTCTTTATACTCGTTACTACTCCATCATACATATCCTTAATAGTGTCTATGTATCTAGCATGCACTCTTTTTCTTTCTAGAACCCACCAAAGAACATCTCTAGGGACCCTATCATATGCTTTTTCTAAATCTACGAATACCATATGAAGATCTTTTTTCTTTTCTCTATATTTTTCTAACAATCGTCTTACAAGGAAAATCGCCTCCATAGTTGACCTCCCAAGCATGAAACCAAATTGGTTCTCTGATATTGTTGATTCTCTCCTTAGCCTATTGTCAATTATCCTCTCCCAAAGTTTCATAGTGTGACTCATAAGTTTAATTCCCCGGTAGTTTGAGCAACTTTGAATGTCTCCTTTGTTTTTGAAGATTGGCACAAGCGTGCTTCTTCTCCAATCCATTGGCATCCGTTTTGATTTTAAAATTTTATTGAAAAATTTTGTTAACCAAGTCAATCCAATTTCTCCTAAGCATTTTCAAACCTCTATGGGTATTTCATCTGGGCCACATGCTTTCCCTATTTTCATTCTTTTCAATGCCTCTTTAACTTCTACAATTCTAATATTGCGTGTATAGTTTACATTTCTTTCTTGGTGTGGGTTTTCATCTATTATAGTATCAACTTGACCATCATTAAATAAACTATCGAAGTAACTTCTCCATCTCTCCTTAATATCCTCATCGCGCGTTAAAACATTTTGATTTTCGTCCTTAATACATCTTACATGACTTAGGTCTTGTTTCTTTTTATCTCTTAATTTGGCTAGCCTATATATATATATTTTTCGCCATCTCTATTACCTAACCTTGTATATAGATCTTCCATGAAATTTGTTTTAGCTTGACTAACTACTTTTTAGCTTGTTTTCTAGCTTCTCTATATTGATTATACACATCTTCATCTTGACACTTAGGTATTTTCCTATACATCTCTCTTTTAGTCTTAATTGCTCGTTGGACATCCTCGTTCCACCACCATGTTTCCTTCTTTGGTGGTCCCAAGCCTTTAGATATACCTAATACGTTTGATCCACTCTCCTTATGCAACTACTCATTTCTAGCCACATTGTATTAGCATCTAAGTCAAGATTCCAAACATTTTCCTTTAGTAGTTTTTCTCTAAACTCTACTTGTTTACTATGTTTTAGGTTCCACCACTTTATTCTAGGGTCGCTAACTCTTTTATTTATATTATGTCGCCGTGTTAGCTTAATATCAAGTACTACTAACTTATGTTGGGTAGTAAGTGCTTCACCAGTATTACTTTGCGCTCTACATATTTTTCTATCTATTTTTCTTGTTAAAAGAAAATATATTTGACTCTTGTTATGACCACTACTAAAAGTAATTATATGCGACTCCCTCTTCCTAAAACTAGTATTTGCTAAGACAAGATCGTATGCTGAAGCAAATTCTAAGATTGATTCTCCTTCTTCATTTCTATTACCGTAACCAAAACCTCCATGAACTCTCTCAAACCCATCGTTACTTGCCCCGACATGCCCATTTAAATCTCCTCCAATAAAAACCTTTTCATCTAATGGTATACTTTGCATAAATCCATCCATATCGTCCCAAAACTTGCGTTTGATGCTCTCGCTTAATCCCACTCGTGGTGCATAGGCGCTAAGTATGTTAATTTTTTCGTCCCCAATAATTAATTTAACTAGAATCAATCTATCCCCCATTCTTTTTAACCTCTACGACCTTATCTTTATAATCATTATCAACCACAATTCCTACTCCATTGCATTTTCTATTTATACCAAAGTGTACCACAATTTAAACCCCGTGCTTCCTATTTCTCTACTCTTTTCTCCTACCCATTGTGTCTCTTGAGGCAAGCAATATTGACTCTCCTTCTAATCATGGTATCTACTAGTTCTATTGACTTCCCCGTAAGTGTTCCTATGTTCCATGTTCCTAAACGAATTTTTTCTCCCATTTGTATTTGTTTTCCTTTTCTATTTCTATTTTGTCTAAAAGATCTAGTGTCCGTATCTATGATTTTGTTTTTGTTTTGAACTAGCTTCTTTACCCACACTCGTCCTTTGTGTGGGATGCCAACACATTTTGTTAACACATTTTCTAAACATAAGTTTTTGTCAAGATCAATGCTTCCTTTGCCTTGAACTGCACGCCATCTCCATTTGGAATTCTTACTAAGGCTATATTTGGATTAAAAGAGACATTTTTCATGAAATTAATATCATAAGATATATGACTTGAGGCCCCTGTATCAATAACCCATAATTTTGTCTTACCAGAGGGGTCTTATGAAGCCACGTTTACATAAGATGTTGATGTCGTCCTTACCGATTGCTTCTCTAGTAGACTCAATAGTTGCGGGATTTGAGTTTGTGTCAAACCTAGTCATGTGCACACATCAAATGCAAATAAGCTTAATTGGATGTCGCGGATCCTTAGTTTGTTGTCGTGGATGGGACGAAAATCTTGCCATGTTATCCCTTCGATTTGGGTATCCTACAACTAGTTGGGTAGTCAATCAACTCAAAACACTTTTCTTTGGTGTGGTTGGTGCAGTTGCATTGAGTGTAGCGAAGTCTTTTGTTGTTTGCCACGATCATTTTTTTGGTTGGAGCCTTGGCGTCCAAAAGATCCCTTTGCAAGCAACGTAGTATCTTCAATTGCGGTTCGAGACAAAGCTTTGCTATGTTTTTTCCCATCTTGTGCAACCATGGCATATGCTCTACCAAGGCTTGGTAATTGCTCCAAGCTGAGAATTTGAGATCTAACCGTTTTGTGCGTATCGTTGAGTCCCATTAGAAAATCGAACATTTTTTCTTTCTCGCGATGTCTTGCATTCTTTTTGCAGCACCACAAAAACACGATGGCAAAGGTTGGAGACTTTGCAATTCGCTCCACACAATTTTCAGCTTTCCATAATAGGGTAAAATTGATGTTTTTTCTTGTTTGAGAAGGGCAATGTATCGCTTCAATTCATCCACCCGGGAGGCGCACCTTGTGTGAATCTTTCTTCGAAGTCTACCAAATTTCTCTTACCGTTTTGTTGCGCGTTGTTTCTGATTGCAATTCCTTCGTAATAGAGGTAATCAACTACGATGTTACAATTGCATTACGTTGGATTCAATGTTGGGGATCTCAGTAATGACCGTCAAGCTTTTCAATTGATTCATCTATGAATGCGGCCTTGTTTTTTGTGTCAAAAAATTGTTCCGCCAAGTGAAGTAGTTATCACCATTTTCATTTAGCGGTAGTGTGACTAAAATCAGGCCTGGATGATCCGATGAGTGGAGATAATACACCGATTTGGCATCCTTCCCTGCTTTTGTGTTTGCTGCAGAAACAACGATCATTGGACTTTGGCTTGCATTGGAATCAGAAGCCATGACCAAGAAACGAAGAAACTTGTTGGTAGCAAAGCAAGGAGTGAATCACTGCTCCGATACCATGTTAGATTTAAGAGAATATTCTTATTGATTAGCAATCAATCACCAAAATTAAGGGATTTATTGATTAACTATCCATCACCAAAATTAGGGGATTTATTGATTGGCAATCAATCACCAAAATTATGAGATTTGATTACCAAGCTACCTTTATATTGAATTTTATATATTGTACAGATCAAGATCATAATCGTGATAATTTCAAAATTCAAATTTGAATTTCAAATCGTTTAGAAATTTATATGGTATCAGAGCTGACGGTTTGGCTAGGACAAGGCATGTAGATCATGCGATGTAGCACCTTGGATGGATTTTGGTCCAAGGTGGAGTGCTGGAGATATGTGGACCGAAATAATAGTCCTACATCGGTTAAGTAATACTTCATAATGAAGTATGTAAGTGTGGATCTCCCTTCAATTAGTACCGAGGCCGTTTGAGTTAAAACCCCACACCTATGAGTTGAAGGTGGTTAAGTCGAGACAATATCAGTCCTGGCGGAGGTCCATGGGTCCGCAGTTGTGCATAGGCAGGAATTAAACATTTTGTTTCATTGACGTGAATGACGGTTAGCCGACCCTAGTTAATTTGGTACTGAGGCTATGTTGTTGTTGTTGTTTGTTGACGTGAATGACGGTGTAATTATTTTTCTATGTAGACGAACTATGGAGACATTGAGTTCGGGTTTTACCCAAGTGTTGCTCCCAAAACTGTTGATCACATGTTTAAACTTGTTCGCCTCGGCTGCTTCAATACCAACCACTTCTTTCGGGTAATGGATGCAATCTTTAGGCTTCCACCTTTTGTGAAGCAGATCAACTTTGACTACCTCATTAAGATTGTAGACTAATGAAATGAGTGCAGGTTGACAAGGGTTTTGTTGCTCAAGTGGCAGATGTCATTGGCGGCAGAGAAGCTCCTTTGAATGATGAGCAGAGGGAGGAGGCAGAAAAAACAGTTGTTGGTGAATTTAGTGATGTCAAACATGTAAGAGGCATTCTTTCAATGGGGAGGTAAATGTGCTTTCTTACGGACTTTTGCGAATTCATCCAGACTGTTGATAATCATTAGAAACCTTGACGTTTGTAGTTTGTATAGACGTTCCGTGTCAGCTATTCCTTTTCTTTATTCCAGCTTCGGAGATCTTATTTTAGATAAGAATTATAATATGTATGATTGCTATTTCTAGAATATATGTGCTTAGCAATTGGAGGCCCTGTATGACTCATAATATGAACTTGGTATCTCACGAGGAAGAATCGGTATGACGATGATGCAATTCAATTACCAGAGATGGTTTTATTGAAAATATGAACAAGCAACAAGCCAAACAACTTTCAAGTTTCAAGTGTCTGCTTCTCTCCTTAATTCTCAAATTTTTAGAGTGCCTTTCTATGCTACTCTCTATTTATATCATGCATGCATGCCAATAAGTGAAAAAGTGTATGCTGTGCACGATCACTCTGACTCGCTTGTGTGCATAAGCAACTGAGTTGTGACCAGTCTTCGATGTCTAAATTGCCCCTGTTCATGGAACTTTACTGCTGCACTGAAGTCCCCCTTCCTCTTTTACCCTTCCTCACATAATAAACCTTTTGTAATTGGGGGTCTATCAGAACTGTACTCTAAAACTAAAGGGACCTCTGTAACTGGACGTGTTGAAGTTCTATTTGTTGAACTTAAAAGTTCTGACCATTAGAACTTCGATTTTTTAATCGTTTCTAGTTTATTTTTTCGGAGTTGGAAGTGTTTAATATTATTGGTACTTTGATGTAGGTATGCTGATCCTAACAGTGCGTCATCCTCATTTTCTATGCTTCTTGGGGATGCTCCTCATCTTGATGGAGAGGTACTCTTATAAGGTCAAAATGGTACTGCAAATGGTGGCGTTGCAAGTTGCAACTTACATTTACTATGATTATTTCCATTTATCTAACTTACTGTAATGTTGTTTCACTTCAGTATGCAATATTTGGTAAAGTTACTAAAGGTGATGAGACTCTAAGAAAGCTTGAGCAACTCCCTACTCGAACAGAAGGAATATTTGTCATGGTAATTCTCTTTACATTCGGCAACTCTACTCTCCTAATTTCACAGTTTCATTTCTCATATTGGACTTCCTGATTTTTCAGACAATATTTTCCCTTTTCTGTGTTTTTCTTAAAAGTGGTCTTTATTTATTTATTTTTTAAATGCCTCTTTTTTTTCCTCTTGTAAGCTATGAACTTTTGAATGTAATTTGAAGATTTTAGTTGTTGTGACAGTACAGCAATCATCTTTCGTATTTCTATTGTTTCTCGTGTCAATTTGCATAATTAAATGAAAGATTTGTGGGTCTTAAACTTTCTCGGTTTTTAATCTTATTACTCAACCTTTGATTGGTAGTTGTTAGTTATTTCATCTGGGTTGAACACTTTCTATACTTCTGCATGTTTTGTTGGTATGTTTTAATGTGTGGAACAGCAATTTTTTTTTTCTTTTCTAGTGATGGTTCTGAAAATCTCATATTTTCCTCTAACATTGAACATTTCAAGAAATGAAGGAAGTTGTTCATGATCATATATGTCTGCTATGATTATTTCTGAGCACTGACCCGAATATTTTTTTTCTTTTTCAGCCTACTGAACGAATCACCATTTTGTCCACCTACTTTTATGGTGAGAATCCGACATCTAAAGTCTGTGCCTGATATAATTGATGTTATCCCCCCGGACTTTTTTTTTTTTTTTTTTTTTTTTTCATTCTCTACTTTTTCTTGGTTTACAATTCACTTTAGTCTTGACTGCATGACCTAATGGTGGTAAATATGGACAAGCAGAAAAGGGGGAATTATGGTACTGCACCATTATGTTAACTGAAACACTCATTGCTCAGGTAGGCGAGTATTTTGAAGAGTTATTTAGGTTGCCACCAAGATCATTGACCTGGTGTTAGAAGGTAAGATACTCGCAGTCATCATAAATTGTGCATGTACTTCAAAGAATTACTTGGGTTGCCAACTTTCCACCAAACTCCGAGGCCATTGGCCTAGTATTAGTGGGTGAACCTCCCAACCTTGAGCTTGAGGGTTCAAAACTTTCCTCAACCCTAAGGTTGGGAATTATGGGATAGTTTAGGGTAGTTTGGAGATAAATGTAACGTTGGTCATGGAATGTTCTTCCTCATTTTTTCAAACTAAACAACAACAAAGCCTAAATCCCCAATTAGTTTGGGTCGGCTACATGGATCCATCATTTCCACTCCGCTTAATTAAACACAATAGAATATGTGACTTTGGCAAGTTTTTAGATAATCAATGGAACCCAATTTATCTTAGGTTCCGTTTACTCCTATCCTCTCTCCCTCAATAAAATAAAATAAAATAAAAATGAAAAAGATAAATAAATAATTAATACAGCATAGCCTCAATCCCAAATTAGTCGGGGTTTAATAAATAAATAAATAAATAAAATCAGTTAGGAATGTGGCATTGTGGATACCATTCCTTCAACAAAGAAAATTTGGGAGTCGAAATTCTTAAGTTTTGGCATTGAAACTTTTTAAGAGGATATTGATGACAATTTGAATCTTAGACTGGCTGGGTACATTGGAAAATACCATAAATCTTTTGGTAGGATATTTAAGATGATTGGATTTTCAGGCAATACATTAAAACTTGCCAGTTTTGTTCATTTATTTCATGGAACTCCACAACATCAACCTTAAAATGACACTGATTATGCATCTGATGACCTCTAAATTTCTCTGTCTGAATCTGAATGTTGTGACTTTACCTTCCCTCACATGTTCTATTTATTCTATTTGTATATATGCATCTTATATAACATTACACATCCAAAAAGAAAACATAGTCAACATAGTCAAACAACGAACTTGTACTATCAACTTTCTGTCAGTAGATATACTTTCCTGTGTTAATGCTATGTTAGTGAATTTTAATTGAATCTATGGCCTCGTACTTTACATTTTGCTTGTCTAGCCATTGAACAATGGGTTCACCCAGATGATGCTTTTGTGTACTTGAAACTACGACCTCTTACCTCGCATTTCACTGTTAAGTTTGGTTAAAACAAACCCTATTTATGTTGTAACAACCCCTATTGATAAGTTCACCCAACCTATTTTTTAAAAAAGTTGATATACTATCTTAAAAATAATGTAATCTTCCAATTATTAACACTAGGGCGCGCGTAAGGAAGACATTAGGGATGGGTAATTTAAAAAGATTGCAAATTCAATTTCTTTTTTAAAAAATAGGTGGAGTGAACTTATAATGGGTGTTGTTACAATATAAATTGGGTTTGTTTTAACCGGACCTACAAATAATGCAATCTTCTTAAATTATTAGTGCGAGTCGTGCGTGAGGGAGACATTAGGGGGTGGATAATTTAAAAAAAAAACTGCAACTTTAATTTTTTTAGAAAAAAATAGGTGGGGTAAACTTATAGTAGGGTTGTTAGAACATAAATAGGGTTTGGTTTAACCAAACTCTTCACTCTTTGCTTTCAAATTATAAGAATGTAGGAACGTCCACTTAGAAAAACTGGAATATATTGGAGATATTTGTCATCTAATAGCTGGCATATAATGGAGAAACAAAGTGATCTTTAGGTGGATGCAGTGATCCTAACTTTCTTTAGGTCTGTAAGGAAAGAAAGAGCCGAGATGGAGTACTGGTAAAGAAAGTAGAGGAGTTTGCCTATGGCATTGAAGCTTTAGTGGAGGAGAATAAAACATTTGATTTTGGAGTAATTGACTGCAAAAAGAATTTTTCTAGGGTAAAGTGCGTCAATGTTTTTTGGATGCAAGGCAAGAGCTAAGAAAATAGAACCATGGTTTAAAAAATCGATAAACTTCGCCGAAGTTCGGGCGAAGTTCGTCGATGTTGAGGTGAGCGAAGCGAAGTTCAAGGGCAGTTGAAAAATTGCAAAACTTCGACTCAACTTCGAAAACATCGATGGAAGCTCATAAAACATGAAGTAAAATTGTTATGTTCCGTGGAAGTTGAACAAACTTCGACTGAAACTTCGGAAACTTCGCCTATGCTAAAAATATACTTAAAATTTGGAATATCCTCCGGTTACATGAGTTTTATGCATTATTGTTGTATGATTAAGTATATTCCTAGCATCTCTTCGAAGAAACTTGAGTTTTCTAACTTTAAAGTGAAATTCTGTAAACTTCCGTACACCGGCGAATTTTTGTCAAACTTCCATCGTCGAAGTTAACTTCCTCGAATTAATTTCGAATGTTAAGTGAGCGAAGTCATAGGCGAAGTCGAAGTTTCGAACCTTGAATAGAACTCAACATTACTAGGATCAAAGGATAGAAAAATCTCAAGTATGAGATGCCTGACAGATTTGATTTTTATGGTTTTAGCATTAACTGACATCTTTTTATGATAAAAACCGGGATTGGTGTAACTTTTGGGACTTATCTAATTTTCAAGCATCGATTTGGGTGGCAAATGGTGAGTGGGATTTTAGTCACTATTGTCATCTTGGTGTATAGATTGGGTTTATTGTGGTGAGAATTTGTGTTTTATATTGAGGGTTAGGACTCTTGGGTCTTCTTTTTTGTTTTGATTCTAATTTGATTGTTTTAAATCATTATATTTCTTAAAAGAATTAGACACAAATATTAAGAAAAAAAAAAGGGAAAATGAAACTCTCACATTTACGTTTGAGGTCTCAAAGATAGTGAATGTACTTTGTCAGACTTCAACATGGTTAGCAATATCTTCTATATACTAGTTTCCTTTTTCAGTTTTCCCACAATGTGGATGATGGCGATCAAGTGAAAGTTAGGGTGAGATTCGGTGTTCCAAAATATTACAATTATGTGGACGTAGGAATCAAACTCATGGATTAAGTAAAAAAGATCAATGTTTTACAAATTGCGCCAAGACGATGAGATTTAAAGATTTAGCAGCCCTTTTATATGAAGCCCGTAGTTTGAAAGTGCACTCGATTATCTCATCTATTGTGTTATTACTGATGAGAAACCAAATAAATGAATAACACACAACGCACACATATGGGTCGAGTCAACTGGCGCTCATTTATTGTATTATTACATTCAAGAAGACCTCATTAGTGGCTTTGTTAGTCCTAAGTAGATTGCCCCTAGATAACCTTTGTGAATGGAGGGGCTTTTAGTGAGAAGAATATTGTTCTATCTTCCAAGTAATTCCTCCTTTGATGATGATGCTCATGTCCGTTTCTTGGTTCTCCTAGACAGTTATTGAAATTCCTATTCCTAAAGATTTGTTGGACCTTGAAAGTAAATTGGATATAGTATTCAATTGTGTGAATATTATTACTTTTTGAACTCTTCCATCAAAAAGCAAATAAAACGAAAAAAAAAAAATTAATGTTGTGTCGTCCTTGAGGTCGTGCCTACATTTACTTGGATGGAGGAAATAATTGTTCTATTGCCAAAAAAAAAGAGAGAATTGGTGTTATCTTGTCCTCAGTGTCTAGTAGGTATACTTTTTTTGAAAACATCTAGTAGGTCCACTAAAATATTGAACATGGGTTCTGCCATTTATCTATTTTCAATTGACTATCCAATATCCAAGTTCACTTCATTTCTCTTAATTTTTACAAAGCCTCAATTACAAATTAGTTGGGGTCGGGTACATAGATCAGATACTTCCACTCAACTTGATTTAGTATAGTTGATAATGTACTTTCACGATCCTTTAAATCCTTCATAATTAATGCATCCATGTTATTGTAGGTCCATCTCGTACTGTCGAATTCCTTCCATCTCGTACTGTGTCCGACTTTTCTAAATGGAGCATTTGGATATGTCTAAACCATTATTGCTTTGAATCTTTGTATTTTTAATTCTATCATTACGAGTTTTACCACATATTCACCTAAGCATTCACATTTAAGTTATGCTCTTTCTAAGCATGGGTTGTTTCTTTACTGTCCAACATTCACTCTCATAAAGCATAGATATAGATTGACCTAGTTTGCAGTCTTATTGAATTTTCGTTTTAATTTAATAGGGATATTGTGGTCACATATCCTACCTATCGAACTCCCCCACTTCTTCCTTTTAGTTTGAATTATGTGTAAAGTCACCTTGATCGTTAAATGATATGAAGTATTTAAGTTACATATCAACCTTCAAGAATCTAAGTATTTGAACTAATTATCTCAGTTGATGAATATAGCTGGAATTTCTTAACCGGGCGGTGAAAGGATTATATTTAACAAAATGGACTGGCAATTGTTCAAACTCAGCTTGAAAGCAGTTATTTGTTCTGTATCTGTTGCATTAATTCTTGAATCATGCTCTAGATACGAAGATGGAGGCCTGTGACCTGGAGAGGTCAATCTTGAAAAGAAGGCTTTCTGCATCACTTGTCGAAGTTGAAAAACAGGTAAATCCGAAACCAATCCTGTTTAATTCTAAAAAGTGCAGAAATTAAACTGTAAATTAAAGATAAAGTCGGTCCTGAAATTTATGTTATCATTATTGCAGAGGATGAAATGCTTCCCATGATTGTGCCTCTCCTATTATTACTCATCAAGCGGTCAAAGTCAGGGACACCAATATTTATGCCACAGACCTTCTGAATATTGAGCCAGGTTCATACTTATGTTGGATGTTTATACATGCAATATACCAGGTTTTTTAAATGGAAAGATCTACCATGGTGATGCATCTTAAATTAACACCATCATCGGTAATTCATCGAGATACGTTTACACATCTAAATGCGCCTCACATGGGCCTTGATGAGATAATTGTGTTAATGAGTTTGAAAAGTCTCTGGCGCCATGCGCATTTCAGAAATTCAGAATGATGAAATCTACTTGTTTGCTTGGCCCATCGATCCGTCTGGCACAACTTTCAGAATAAAAGTTATTGAGTGAATCAAAATCATTTGGGTCTGGTGGTGAAATTAAATTCATATGGTGTTTTATGTTCTTTCTCGATCTAATAATCACGCATGGTTTTTGGCATTCATTCACTATTTTGAGCTGTATTGATTTAGTATCTATCGCGCAAGAATTTCTTTCGAAAGATGCCACCCTATATGCATCAAAGAACTTAAAAAGTCCTTTAGTGGTTGATATTGGATTGCATGATGACACTATCTTTGAATTTTATAAAGCAAATCTCATGTTGCATTGTGAGGTAAAAATGAGGGCCGCTAAGGGCACCCCACCTTTTCATGAAGGCACCCAGTTAATGTGGGCACAAACCAATTTACCCGGGGCACCCAAAAATTAGACCCGAAATACCCAAAATACCTCTCGTGCAAAAAACTCTCGCACCCCACCACCCCCACCACCACCTTCATCGAAATCTTGTGGAAGAATCCATTTCTTTTGAACCGACTGTGAGAGCAATCCCCGAAATCGTGTTCTCCGTCCCTCGCCGTGTGTTTCTCATTTGTTGTACGAGTTTTCTGCGCTTTGTAGGGTCGGGGGTTTGAGCCGATTTCGTCTCCAAATTAGGGCTCGGTTGAAGATCGTCGAATTAAGTTACATTTGGTAGAGTAGTAGTAATGTGTGTGTGGCGGTTTGTTCAATTGTAAAAAAATTGGGAAATCGTGGTTCTCGGCCACACAAAGCCGATATCTTGTGTCAATCTGTCTCGCCAAGCATGGCCGAGACGAAGCTAATATGTTTGGGAACTCTTTGTCTCTCGGCCACGAAGACGGAAGAGTTAACAGCGTCTCGATGCTACGCATAGCGAGAATACTTCGCTTATCTCGGCCGCGACATGACGAGAGCTACAATTAGTGATAGGTAATGTGGCGTCGGTGGTGTACAACCGAGGATTTCCTCCTACTCTCGGTTGTACACTTCCGATAGGGTCTCGATAGGATCGGTCGTCATAGGACGAGTAAGGCGAATTGAAATGGTCAATCCATCTTGGTGGTGTACAACCGAGAACTTGCTATTGGACTCGGTTGTACACTACAGATATATTGGACTCCTTGTCGGTCATGGGTGACCGAAAATATGGGTTGTTTCACGAACCTGCTTGACCGAGACATCATAAATGGATGAATTTGAACATTACTTTTTGTAAATTTTTGTTGTGGTATGTCAAACTAACTATACAATATTGAAAATCCAGCACGACAATTTGCACCGAAACTTAATTAATTATAAATCTCCGTAACATTCAAACCGACTCTACAAGTGTCCATCCATAAGTAAACAACAATCAAAATACAAAGACAACATTTGTATATCCACAATTTCCATTCGAAGTAATGCGGCAAAATTTTTAAATGTTTAGCCTTCAAGGTTTCTAGGTACAAGCTTTACACTACGGTGTATCTAAATCTACAACACGTATGGTGGCTTCATCAAGAGCTTGCAATGGGCGCGATGTCTCGAAATACGAATCCATCTCGCCAACCTTTGGCGCAGTCCTCAACGTACCGATCCCACGATGGATATAAGGATGACAACGGTGCATTCACACGCAACTTCACCTGTCAAAGTGAACAGTAGAACATAGAAGATATTGTCACAAACCCGATTAAAGGGGAAACAAAACAATTCACAAAAAATCATAGAACTTACCCTAACCCAATGGATATTCCTTTCATTTGTCATTGCAATGATAAGTCTGTTGTGCAACGACGACGGTGGAGCACTACGTAGAGGTAGGAATGTGGAGGCACTCCCATGCGAGAGGTTGACGCGAATGACATTGAATGCGGTGGATACTAACAATCCCATGTCCGGAAGTGTCAACCATTCTTTGAAAGATGCCCCCACTTTCTTCTCTCGGGCAATGCACCGCATTCTTGACGATCTCGAAACTCGATCCAAGCACTTCCCGCCAAAGGTCTTCATACCCGATAATCTCATCGTACATCCTTCTACGCACAATCATCCACCCGTCTACATCGGCAAGTCGAAGCCCGAGGCTATACACCGATATCCACAATTTCCATCGGAAACCACATCGATAATGCCCTCAACATGTGGCAACCAATCCGGTTCTAAGCAATGACCATAAGCCATGTTAGATCCACTTTGCGTGCGTCCACCGGCACGACGCATTTGTGGAACAACCTTGCCTTTCTTCGCCTAGAAGTGGAGGCCTCTTTTGTGGAGTGGGAGGACTCAACTTGTTTTCTCTTCAACACCGCATTACCTCCGATTGGAGACCCCGGTGTCCTCCCCGCATCCTCAACTTCCGCTCACACTCCACAAAAGACGAAGGTGGACTAATCTCCCCGAGCCGCTGAATTTCGGTCCTCCCACCCGCATCATCAACTTCCTGCTCCCCTTATCCAATCTTCATGCGGTGTCGTGATTGTGCCTCCCACATATAACAAAGTGACATACCATAAGGAGTCGACATTTCCTTTTTACGTTAATAAGGAAATGACATCCACATTTCTTCGTACCGGTTGGAGTCCTCGCCTTTTCATCATTTCTTGATTTCTTTAAAATTTTGGCCGCTTTCCCTTCCCTACTCTCTCGAGCCGTCCCCTATATGTCTCGGACCTCTCACAGAAAGTTTCACCCTTCCCCTGCGCTTAATGCCCCGGCATCCGAGCGCTTCGTTACTAACACAAACTTGTTCTCACCACTAATCATTTGAAGCCATGAAATAGCCGCTTCTCGAGAGGGGAATGGCTTACAAGGTGTAAAAGTGTCCTTGTAGTCCGGAAAATTACTAGATACGGCATTATTACTCCGCAATACAAACAAGTGTAACATTATAATCAACCAAAATGTACAAAGACAATCACCATAACACCTCAAAAAACAGGTTCTCGGTTGTACATGTTCGATAGTCTCGCTCACGCTCACGTACGGCCGATAGTTACTCAAGACTCTCGTACCATCGTACCATACCGTGACTGCGTGAAACATCTCGGTCCTCATGACCGAGACATTGCTATACATCTCGGTCTGCGAGGCGAAACAATTGCGCACCCGCACGAAAACTTCGGATAACCGCAAAAAAAAAAAAAAAACACAATAAATTTGCAAAATTACCTCAAGTACGACCTCCTCTTGCACCGGAGCAAGACAATCCTCCATTATATAGTGGAAACAAGTTCGGATTTGAAGAAATTACCAAACTCTACGTTGACAAACAAATCATCATTTTCACGCTTTTACACAACTAAATAGTTCTAAAAAATCATCATACGGTTGTCAAACATTGTTACCTCGTTGTTTGATGATGTCAATCCGCAAGAATCGATCAACGCTCGTCAAACGCAATGTGGCTTTGTGGTTCAACCTTGTGGTTGGGTGCTTTTTTTTCTTTGTCAAAATGATTTGTGGGGTTTGAATCACTATATATACAAGGGCAAAATGGTCTTTTCCAGTTTTTTGGAATTTTTACAAATACTTTGGATGCCCTCATTAAACGGTGGGGTGCCCTTAGCGGCCCTATAAAAAATTAGGTGGACTTGTTGGGCTAGGTTTGAGATAAAAAAAAAAGTTAGTATTCATATTTCATTCTACACCGAGATCATCATGTACCACCATAGCTACTTTATCAAAAGGTTGGTTTCCTACATTTGGCAATTTAGCTAGCATGTGTATGGAAAAATCGCGTGATTACATGAATAACTTCATTCGCTTGCCCGCAAATTTAAATTTTCAAAAAGTCAAACTTTCATTAAGGGAAGAAAATCAAACTTTCAACTAGGGAATAAAATTATTTTTTTTAATAAAAATAATGCCAACAAAATGTATCGATTTAATAGCCGCAGGCGTAAATCCACACACAAGCGTACATGAAGACGTAGAGATGAGCATGTTTAGGCTTTTAAATTAAAAATGTTTAACTTACAATGTGGACTCGAGTAAGCTGTAGACAATTACCAAATGTAACCTTTTGACAGGAAATAAGGTAGAAGCCCAGATGGCCCATCAATGAAAGTCATAAGTGGTCAAATGATATACACTCACACATCACACACTTTCTTATGAAGCCCTCCGACTGTGTTAGTTACGCACTAATCTCAACTCATTACGCATGATTAACTACCTCCACGCCTCCAAACGTAAACGACATTTTCAGTTCAGTAGAACAGCAGCAGCAGCACCACCACCACATCTGACTCTAATGGCCGAAAAGCAGACCAAATCATTGATAAAGCTCACGCTTTCCTCTCTCACACACTCCAATCGTGAACACTATATGAGTACGAACGAAACCCCCAATCGGACCCATCGCTCGCATCGAAGAAGAAGAAGAAGAGGAACAAGAATTTCTGCGTTTCAATGGCGGAATCGACCTCATATGATGTAGTCACGGCTGAATCGGAGAAAAACAACAAGGATGATGAAGATCGAGTGACGAGTGTTCCGTTTTACGAGCTGTTCTCCTTTGCGGACAAGTTGGATTGGTTGCTGATGAGCGTCGGGACCTTTGGAGCTGTCATTCACGGCTCCGCCATGCCGGTTTTCTTCCTCTTGTTCGGTAGAATGATCAATGGGTTTGGGAAGAACCAGTTGGATCTCAACACCATGGTCGATGAGGTTTACAAGGTATTTTTTGTTTCACCGTCATCGATTCTTTCAATTAGGGCTTTTTTTTTTTTTTTTTTTTTCGAAGCAATGCTGAATGAATGATTGACGGATCGATTTTCTCAGTTTCTCTCAAAATTTTGATTTTGTTGTTGTTGTTGTTGTTGTTGAAATGGTGCAGTACTCTTTGTACTTCGTCTACCTCGGCCTCGTCGTGTGTTTCTCCTCTTACACAGGTGATTGTTACCCTCATTGTATGTATTTCATTACCACTATTTTATCCTTGATTTTGTTTGTCTATTGCTTGATCGAGTTTACGAGTTTGTCAACTGTTCTTTAGTGTCTGTTCTACTAATTAAAATGCATTAAAGTACATGAGAAAGTTTCGGTCCATGTCGATCGGCCTTGGATTTACTTTCCACTAATAATAACTATAAAATCTATGAAGTACATGAAGAACTTCAGTTCATGTGGATAAGGCTGGGAATGGTTTCATATGTTTTGGTGGTACAATGTTTAACTTCTTGCTCCTTTTCCGTTTGCAAATTCAATGGGCAAACAACCCCTTTCGTTCGAAATATGAACTGGATTCACATTTTTTTTAGATTTTTTACTTGTAAGTTTGGTTTTGTACTTTCCTTTTGCAAATTCAATGGAAGTTTTGATTTCTTAATTTCTATGGAGTTTTAGTTCATTTCTTTCGGGGAATGATTGGCAGAGATAGGTTGTTGGATGTACACGGGAGAGAGGCAAGTGTGTGCATTGAGGAAGAAATATTTGGAAGGAGTGTTAAAGCAGGATGTTGGGTTCTTTGATACCGATGCAAGGACAGGAGACATTGTGTTCAGCATCTCAACTGACACTCTTCTAGTTCAAGATGCCATTGGTGAAAAGGTTTGAATTACTTTAATGTACTCAATAAACTGCCAAAAACTGCCAATTAATTGAAAACAATTGATTGTTTGTTTAGGTGGGGAACTTCATACATTATCTCTCTACTTTTCTGGCTGGACTTGTGGTTGGTTTTGCGTCGGCATGGAGGCTGGCACTGCTGAGTGTGGCAGTGATCCCAGGAATTGCTTTTGCTGGGGGATTATACGCATATACCATCAATGGTATTGCCTCCAAAAGCAGGAAATCATATTCAAATGTTGGTGCCATTGCGGAGCAGGTGACCCTCCTAACCTCTTTTTGCTTCTACCTCTTTTCTATATTTATTTGCTGGAGTTAAACAACTATTACTAGTTTCTTAAAAATATATATATTTTTTTAATATATATATCACTTTTCGGGTTTCATTGTTTTTTAAACTTCTTCGTTTAAGAGAGATATTGTTGCTTACTCTCTTTTTTTGAGGAATATTGTTGCTTACTTTATGTGCACAATTTAAAGTAGATAAAAGAGATGCAAGAATTCATTCTTTGGATTATGAATCAATGGAAATACAACATAAATAAACCATAAACATCGTGAATCCTGCAACAGATTTGAAGTGTAACTAGAACAAATGATGTAGTAAATACAAAGTAATAAAATTTGGGGAATGTTAAGGTTAAACCACAAGGATTGGGATAGTTCCTGCAACTAAGACTTGCTACAAGTCAAAATGGACAATGAAAGAAACAATAAAGATGAATACGAGTAAATGTTGCGACTCAAATAAAAAATGTAAGGAGCTTAGGGCATTGAAGTAGGCTCAATCCTCCTCTCTTTTAATCCTTGAGTGAAATAATTAGGGTTGAGAACAACTAAAGAGTTTCCCCTAACAATAAATAGATATTTTGAAGTAGTGTTCTCTCACTTCAAGTATTTAACGTGAAAATCAAATGGGACAAAAATTCCAGTACATGTGAAGGCAAAATGTAAATCCTAAGCATGTGAAATACTTGTTAAAATCAAAGGAAATACAAAATGTCACACTTTATCTAGAGAGAAAACACTTCAACTTTCACTAAACATGTAAGATCAACAATATAAAACATGATATGCTAAATGGAGTTTGAACCAACATCTATGAAAACAAAAAAGGATACATATGGCAAGTAAAACAAGATGTAAATAAAACTCAAAAAAATCCTAAAAGGAGAGGGAAAAGGGTTTCCTTTCACCCTAATACAAAATTTAGCTTTCCATAAAATATGAGGCAACAATAAAATAAAAAGAGAAGCTCCTAGTTGTGGAAACAATAAATGGTACGGGTGGAGGAAAAAAGAAAAATGAAGGTGAAGGTTTTACACGCGCGGAGATGAGGAATTTAAGTAGATGAACGACTCTCATTGACGTCAAGTGTAGAGCATGTGGGAAAGTGGCCATTAAGAGAGAGAAATTAAGTGGTAGGCATGGACGAGCAACAAGTGCCTTTTTTCACATCTTCATACTCCTCTAGTTAATTAGTCTTATGATCCGCAAGAAAATGATGATAAAGTCTTCATTGACCATGTGCCCTTGATTTGAGGTTTCTTCATCTTTTATGTTGCCCATGGATGCTCCTCGAAATCCTTAATATCTCCTGCTTCACCATAATCACCCCCACCGCAAACATTTCGTACAATTAAGAAAAATATCATAATGAGAAAATTATGTGACTAATTACCCATATATGAACCAAAAAATGTGCCATTGCGCTATGGAAAAATGATAATTTGATGTCAAAATGAGTGTCATCAGACTCTCGAGTCTTATGATCATTTTTGCTCAAAACAGATCTGCAGCTGCAAAGGAAACAAATCATGCTTTTTGGTTTTGCCAGTCTCCTTTCTCACAGTTAACCACGAGACACCAAAATAAATAAATAAATTGCTAAAAACAATGAATCTGCAGCTGCAAAGGAATCAAATCATGCTTTTGGTTTTGCAACTCTCCTTTCTCACAGTTAATCACAAGACCACAAAATAAATAAATTAAATGCAGAATTAAATAATAAATTGCTAAGTATTATTATGCAACTTGTTCCTGCAACATCAGATCAATAGAATGACCAAAAATACTAGTTCTTTTGAAAGTCTGCATGATTTTTTCTTTTGCTATCTTATTTTAACAGCTGTTGAGCATTAATTCCTCAATATTGATGGATAATAAACACTGAATTTGAGCATCATGTTCTCTTAGTCCATGGCACAAGTTCGGACGGTGTACTCGTATGTCGGTGAGAGCAAGGCTCTCATTTCATATGCAAATGCTATACAAGAAACATTGAAGCTTGGCTACAAGGCTGGTCTTGCAAAAGGCCTCGGAATTGGATTTACATACGGGATTGCCTGCATGTCTTGGGCCCTGGTTTTCTGGTATGCTGGGGTCTTTATCAGGAATGGACAAACCGATGGTGGAAGTGCCTTCACTGCTATTTTCTCTGCTATAGTTGGTGGGATGTATGATTCCTTGAACATTATTCCTGAGTCCTATATCTTTGTTGATTTTGTTTCCATCCTAATTCTTTGATTGGGTAATGTGGGAAATGTTCCATTACTTATTCTTCAAAACCTTTTACCATTTACTTGCAAACAGGAGCTTAGGACAATCATTTTCAAATCTTGGGGCATTCAGCAAAGGTAAAGCAGCTGGATACAGGCTGATGGAAATTATAAAGCAAAAGCCTTCCATAGTTCAAGACAACTTAAATGGAAGATGTTTACATGAGGTTAACGGGGACATAGAATTTAAAAGTGTATGCTTTAGCTATCCATCACGACCTGGTGTTTTCATCTTCCGTAATTTTTCCATATCCTTTCCTGCGGGTAAGTCAGTTGCTGTTGTTGGAGGTAGCGGGTCTGGAAAGAGCACTGTTATTTCGCTGATAGAAAGGTTCTACGATCCTAATCAGGGTAATTAATAGCAATTATCTCATCATTGATACATTTGATTTGTGCATAAGATTGTTTTTAGTGATATATTTTTAACCTTTTGAAACATAGGTCAGATTTTACTGGATGGTGTTGATATAAGGATCTTGCAGTTGAAATGGTTGAGAGATCAGATTGGTTTGGTGAATCAAGAACCAGTTCTTTTTTCCACCACCATACTGGGTAATATACTCTATGGGAAGCCTGAAGCAACAATTGCCGAAGTTGAAGCAGCTGCAACTGCTGCAAATGCACACTGCTTCATTACTTTGCTTCCCAATGGGTATGACACGCAGGTAACTGTCTATTTGCAAGCTTTTAGCTTGATTCCAGTGACACTACTGCAGCACTGCCACATGCTTCATTCATTCATTAAGTGACATAACATTGAGTGATTTAAAACCCTTAACCCTCTTTTTGCATCATTTGATTGGTTATTTTGGGTGATTTAAAACCCTTAACCCCCCCCCCCCCCCCCCCCCCAAATTTTTTTTTTTGTGAAGTTCACTCTGTGTAGTTAAGCTACTAATCTACATTATTGAATATGTTCAGTCTTCCTACTCCTATTTCCCCTAGGCCTGAAATCAACTACTTGCCTTTAGGAAGAAAGAATAGAGATCTTATTCAATCTTCTGGAATTAAATTTTGACTGACCCCTTATTTCATTCCAAACCAGGTGGGAGAACGAGGAGTCCAACTCTCTGGTGGGCAGAAACAGAGAATTGCCATTGCTAGAGCTGTGCTGAGGAACCCGAAAATCCTCTTACTTGATGAGGCCACCAGTGCTCTTGATGCAAACTCTGAGAGCATTGTCCAAGAAACACTAGATCGCGTCATGTTGGGAAGAACAACAGTAGTGGTGGCACATCGCCTCTCTACCATAAGAAATGTAGACTCAATTGCTGTTCTCCAGCAAGGCCTGGTTGTTGAGACTGGAACGCATGAGGAACTGATTGCTAAATCTGGGTCCTATGCTTCCTTGATCCGTTTTCAAAAGATGGCAAGGACAAGAGATTTTAATAATGTTTGCACCCGAAATTCACGGTCCCTACGTCTTGGCCATTCACTTTCAACAAAATCCTTGAATCTTCGATCTGGTAGTCTAAGGAACCTGAGCTATCAATACAGCATAGGGGCTGATGGTAGGATAGAGATGATCTCTAATGCCGACACAGATAAAAAATATCCAGCCCCAAAAAGATACTTTATCAGACTTCTTAAGTTGAATGCACCTGAATTGCCATATGTGATTATGGGTTCCATTGGATCAATACTATCAGGGTTTATTGGTCCAACCTTTGCAATTGTGATGAGCAATATGATCGAAGTTTTTTATTATACAGAAACATCTTCAATGTTGAGGAAGACGAAGGAGTTCGTTTTCATCTATATTGGAGCAGGATTGTATGCTGTCATTGCGTATATGATGCAACATTATTTTTTTAGTATTATGGGGGAGAACCTCACAACTAGAGTAAGAAGGATGATGCTTGCAGGTACAAAAGTTATTCTGAGATTCTTTAGTACTAGTGATGCTACTGCATTGTACTTGTCAAACACTATTATATGGAAGACACCTTAAATGAGCACATAATCTCAAGACCTTACTCTTATTACACATAAACCCAAAAGAAAGAAGGAGGTTTCTAGTAGCTAGTTTGACAACTCTGCTAAACACTAAAAGAGTTGCACCATCTGCATATTATAGAAGTTGAAGCTGTAGAAGAAAAGCCAAAATCTTATGGTAAAGTTGTGTACTTCCAATTTCCATTTTATTTAGAAGTAGATGTGGAAGAGTCGTTGCCTTTAAGGACACTAGATGCATGCTCATTTTCTGGTGAATTAATCTCAAGGTCGGACTCTTATTATTAAACACTTACCGTGGGATGGTTTGGCATAGGTTTCTATTCGATGCCAATGGATTTTTTTTTATGTGGCTAATTTTCTTGTGGCAGCTATCCTGAGGAATGAAGTTGGATGGTTTGATGAGGATGGAAACAACTCCAGCCTTCTTGCAGCTCGCTTGGCCACAGATGCTGCTGACATGAAGCCTGCAGTAGCTGAGAGAATATCAGTGATGCTACAGAACTTGACATCACTTTTCACATCATTTATAGTTGCTTTCATAGTTGAATGGAGAGTCTCCCTCCTTATTCTTGGAACCTTTCCTCTTTTAGTTGTTGCTAATTTTGCTCAGGTCAGTCTCCTCTCTTCTAAATTTTAACTTCTTGAAGGAAATCGATCTTTCCTTTTTCATTTCCATATGATAAATTGCTAATTGAAGATAAGTTGATAACCTGCTTTGCTGACATCATTTTCTTTTGGTCCTTGTGCCTTTCGAATTCCACAAAGTCTTGATATAATTCCTATGAGGTAACAACTGTCGAAAAATAAATAATCCCATAATACACAACAAAATGAATGGCGATCCGCCGTCACCCTAGCACAGTTTGTCTAAATCTTGTTATTGTGGTTCATTAATCAATAAAATTATACCCGTCTTTTCAAAATTAGAAACATTAGTGACGGAATATGGCAACATTATCTATTTATGTTTCTTTATTTTTCTATGCTTTATAAGTGAATATAGGGCGTTAAAGCCACCGTAGAATAGGTAAGGGGGCCAAGGCCTAGCTTTCCACATGGGAGAACCAAGGTTCGAGTCTCGTGGAATACATAATAAATGCTAGACCTTTAGGTGATATTTAGCCCAAGTTCATCATGGATCTTGGTAGAATAATTCAGGTCCATTATAGATCCAGGTAGTTTTGCTGGTCCGTCGGGCCCATTAGGCTTGCCTAGGCTCTATGAGTTCGCTATCACCCACTTAGGTTCTATGGATCTACTATGACTGATTAGGTATGTTCACTAACTTCGTAAAACTGGGATTGCTCCCAGTGAGCTTACAATTGGGACAATGATGCCTCTTCAGGGACGGGGGTTGGTCCTTGTGAGCTTACAATATATATATATATTGGGTGCTAAAAACAACACGTACATAGGCTTTGTTTGGCAAGGGTGGTGTATCATCTAGCTGATATCTGAAAAGCTAGTAATAGATAGCTCCAAATGCATAATCTAGCTGACAAATTATTTGTTTGGAAAAACTGGCTGATTAAGTAGTTGGTAGGTGCAAAATGATGTAAAAGAACATGCAACTAGTAGAGCATAAAGCGCTATAAGCTATTAATTATCAATTTGGTTAAGTTTCGGTGAGGTGGTTTGGTCACCTGCAAAGACGGCCTACAAATGCCCCAACTAGAAAACTTGACTCAATAGAAACCGTAGAAATTCGACGAGATAGGGGCGGACCAAAGTTAACTTGGGATGCATTAATTAGGAGGATTTGAATGGTTTGAAAAACTCACCATCAATTGCACTTAATCGAGCACAATGGAAAAGTTTGATCCATGTAGCCGACCCTCCCTAATTTGGGACTAGGCTATGTTGTTGTTGTTGTTGTTGTTGTTGTTGTTGTTGTTAAGTTTCTTGTGAGCATTTTCCTTCATTTTCAAGGTAATGGTGGCTAATTTTCGTTGTTGTGGTAAATTCTATATTCTTTAAATTCTCTACATTCATTTGCATTGCCTTAGCAAAAAAATAAAAATAAAAAAAATTGATAATTGAGCAGTAAAAAACAGGAAAATAGAGATGAATGATTGAGTGGTTCAAGAAATGGTCAGAAAGTGCACTCCAATATTAAAAGAAAAGATGGAATAAAAAATATTGATCAGTATGGTTGAGAAAGAAGGAATAGAAAAATATCGATCAATATCATTTCAACTATACTATGTGAAATTCCTTGAATCTCCATTGTAGGAACTAGAATTTGGCACCAACAAAATTTTGTTATTTTTTTGGATTTATTCTCTCTGGTTACATATACAGAACTTCCTAGAATTATATGAACTTCCTAGAATTATATGCAAGATCTTAACCATGGTTTAAAAAATAGACAAACTTCTTGTCGATGTTGAGGTGAGCGAAGCGAAGTTCAAGGGCAGTTGAAAAATTGCAAAACTGAGACTCAACTTCGGCCAACTTCGACTGAACTTCGAAAACATCGATGGAAGTTCATAAAACATGAAGTAAAATTGTTATGTTTCGTGGAAGTCGAACAAACTTCGACTTCGATTGACACTTCGCCTATGCTAAAAATATACTTAAAATTCAGAATATCCTCCGTCGACATGAGTTTTATGCATTATTGTTGTATAATTAAGTATATTCCTAGCATCTCTACGAAGAAACTTGAGTTTTCTAACTTTAAAGTGAATTTCGTAAACTTCCGTACACCGGCGAATTTTTGTCAAACTTCCATTGTCGAAGTTAACTTCCTCGAATTAATTCCGAATTTTAAGTGAGCGAAGTCATAGGCGAAGTCGAAGTTTCAACGCTTGATCTTAACTTTTGGTCTTATCACTTACACCCACAACCACAAACCCAACCCATACCCCATGTGGAATTATATTGGTGTAAGCGTAGTATTGGGAGTTACTTGTCTCTATTTTATTATTTTTTTTACTGTTGCAACAGTAACTAGTTCCATTTATATAGTTAGTCTAGTTATGTAATGTACTCAAAAGGTCATAGTGTCTTACATAATCAGAGTAAATCAAATTGTTTTGACCTTTCCAAAGTCTTCTTTCTGAGGTTACTGGATTTGTTCCCCAGCATCTCTATTATAGAGAGAAACCTATATGAGATTGCACCAGCTACTGCACAACCCATGAAAACCCACCCTCATCTAACATAGAACGACGTCCCGCAACTTGTTTGGATAACGAACTGCCACCCCGTCCTCCATAAATAGTTCTTTTTTAGACGTTTGATGCATAAATCAATCATCCAAACAGGCATAATATCTTTTAAGAGTAAGCCACACGTTCAAAAGCACATCCATGAAATTAAAGAGAATGGATAATGCAAGAATAATGGAAAACAACACAATTATCACAATATCACAGATGAAGCAAATCATATAGAATTGACCAAGGATCAGGAGCAAAAGTAGTTAATAATTCCAAACTGTTGTTTTTAAAACACAACGTTACCCTTATAGGCTATAGCGTTCAAATTTTCAGAGTTTAATATAGGTCATTTGCAAAATATAGTCTATTAACCAAAGTTACAAACATAACTTAAATAGTCAAATAGCTCTGGTTATAAGCTATTCACCTACCAAATACAATCATAAAATGAGCATAGCGGAAATGAAGATCCTTAGGTGGATGTGTGGTTAAGACCCGCAAGGATAAAATTATTAAGATGGAGATTATTAATATGGAGATTCAATTAAAAGTATGGGTAGCATTTATAGAGGCAAAAACTAGAAAAGGGTGGTTGTGGTGGTATGGAGTCTATGGACACATCTAAAGAGGCTAACAAATGCTCTAGTTAAAAAACTCGATATGATAAAAATCAATGGGACTCGTAGGTATCTAAGGAGGTATATCTAAGATTAGGATGCATTAAATGCGAAGGATTTGTAAGATTATCAAAGCATATCATCAACCGCTTTAAGTAAAGTTGAAAATGGAAGTGCTTGATCTATATAGCCAACCTCAACTAATTTGGGATTAAGGTTGTGTTATTGTTTCAATTAATTTTTTGCTAAAACAAGAAAATTTTTAGCAAGTACAGAAATATGAACTACCTTAGTAGCTCAACTATAAACAACAGCATGCACAGCTTTTTGGCAGATGGGTGTTATGTCTTGCATCCAGGTGTCTTTGGATACCATTTTCCAATATCTGTAGTGCAGTAGGGGAACGAATTGCTGATTCGTAGATTTATCATTCTGTTCAGGATGTGCAGTCTAATCAGGAGGCTGTGGCAACACATTAGCCATGACCTTGACAAGTTCTAGTGTTTTCTTCCTTGAATTTTGGGATTTTTAGTTCTCAGCTTGTCGCTTTCAGAGAGAAGCATAATTGTTCCCATGTGCTCTTCAAGATCTCCTGATAGTATAATTTCCTTGTGATTATTTTTAGCAAACATGTACCAGTGTGAATAACCTGGGAAGAGCAGATATCAATTCTGTCTGTCATTGGTGGAGCCCTGAAAGTTTAATTTTTTCCTTGTGAAGAACCTAGGAGTACCATGTCTTTCTTGTCAATGTGGTCCTGCAAATTATATCTCTGCTAATGTCTTGCTTTGGTTCGACATGCAATATTTTTTTCTTCTGCCAGCCCTTGCATCAATGTCTGGTAGCATTGCAGAAAGACACGACTCATCAACCACACTCAGTAAATAGTTGGTAGTCTCATGTCAGTACATTAATGACTAACCAAAAGACAAGTCATTGGACCATGGTGAAGCATATCCTTAAAATGTTTTTATTGAAGTGGCCAAAATTTTCAAGTGGTTGCAACGTTGTCATGTTGTTTGTTGTCCTTGAGGTTGTAATCTCCCTTCATTTATCTTGTGCAAAGGTGTCCTTAGCTAAACATGCATATAAACAAAGAATCTAAATTTAAAGTCTAAAAGGAAACAAGTGGTTGATGATTTGTTCTGATCGTCAAAATGTTTTGAACTTGTCTTGAAATCTGTCATTTTTTTTTTGGACCAAATGGTGCAATCGATGATCATTTTGTTAATTTGCATTTGGTAGTTGGTTATTACATAGAATACTCATTCCATACCCATTATAACTTGGTAGATAAGTTTTCAACGTTTGGTGGCTAGAAAAAATTTACATCGCAATTTACATTGCAATCTAGTTAATTAATAGCCTACAGTCATATTTTGAGTGGTTTCTCAATGAGTTGAGAATCTTGAGATTTTGTGACCTATCTCATACTAGTGTGGTAATTACAACCACATGGTAGGCTCCCGTGAGTCCCAGATTATACTGGAAAATCTGTTGTTAGACACAGAAGTGAGAATCTCCTATTTTATGTTTCTGGTAGACCGTTGTTTCCAGGTAAATTGGCCCTTATTGTGACTTAGTCACAGAAGTGAGAATCTCCTATTTTATGTTTCTGGTGGACCGTTGTTTCCAGGGAAATTGGCCCTTATTGTGACTTAGTTTGGTGTTCGGGGCTGGAGCACAGATCAATCATTCCATTAATCATCGTGAACATTGCTATCTAGCATATACGACGGAAGTTTAGCTGAAATCGGAATATTTTTATTGCGTGTCATTGCATTTCAATTAGCCATTTTTTTGTTACAAATCGAAACCGAGCATTAGATATAATGCATATTTACTGAAAAATTTATTTTGAATGTTATCTGCATCTGGCAGCAACTTTCTTTGAAAGGATTTGCGGGAGACATTGCAAAGGCGCATGCCAAAACAAGCATGATTGCTGGTGAAGGTGTGAGCAACATCCGTACTGTAGCTGCCTTCAATGCCCAAGATAGGATGCTCTCGCTCTTCTGCCAGGAACTTCATATACCAGAGCTCCAAAGCCTTCGCCGCAGCCAATCGGCTGGCATTCTCTTTGGCCTATCTCAGTTTGCTCTTTATGCATCGGAAGCCCTTATTCTGTGGTATGGCGTACACCTTGTGAGCAGAGGCCTCTCAACCTTCTCCAAGGTGATTAAGGTCTTTGTCGTCCTCGTTATTACAGCCAATATTGTGGCAGAGACAGTTAGCCTTGCCCCTGAAATTATCCGGGGTGGTGAGGCCATCAGCTCGGTCTTTTCGATCCTTGATCGATCCACCAAGATTGATCCTGATGATCCAAAAGCTGAACTAGTCAAATCTTTACGGGGAGAGATCGAACTTTATCATGTTGACTTTGCATATCCGTCCCGACCTGAATACCATGTATTCAAGAACCTTAATCTCAGAATCCGGGCAGGAAAAAGCCAAGCTCTAGTCGGGGCAAGTGGTTCAGGAAAGAGCTCTGTGATTGCATTGATCGAACGGTTCTATGATCCAACAGCAGGAAGTGTTCTGATCGACGGAAAGGACATCCGCCATCTGAATTTAAGGTCTCTCAGGCTTAAGATAGGACTGGTGCAACAAGAACAAGTTCTATTCTCAGCGACCATTCTTGAGAACATCGCATATGGGAAGGACAGCGCAACAGAAGCAGAGGTCATCGAGGCAGCTCTCATTGCGAATGTGCATGGCTTCGTCTGTAGTTTGCCTGAAGGATACAAGACTCAAGTAGGGGAGAGAGGGGTGCAGTTGTCAGGTGGGCAGAAACAAAGGATAGTAATTGCCCGGGCAGTACTTAAGGACCCAACAATACTACTGCTTGACGAGGCCACAAGCGCACTCGACGCTGAGTCTGAGTGCATGCTGCAAGAAGCCCTGGAGAGACTCATGAGGGGCCGAACAACAGTTGTTGTTGCTCACCGGCTTTCGTCGATTGCAGGTGTGGATAGCATTGCAGTAGTACAGGATGGATGCATTGCAGAACAGGGGAGCCACGCCGAGCTCGTTTCTAGACCAAATGGTCCTTATTCTAGACTGTTGAAACTGCAGCTCCACCACGTTTGAGCCCTTTAATTAGGTGCAATGTGGCTTGTGTTAATGCGAAAAAGATGAAATGGGGAGTAATCACTTTGAATTTGAAAGTAAAAATGATAGATAATATTGTAGCTGATATATACATATATATTACATTACACAGTTCTTTGTGTCAATTAATGACGAGGGGACTAATTAAAGTTTGAAAAGTCGTCCTTCTTTTATTGTTTGTATATAGGCATAGATATGGTGCAAGTCAAAAGTTTAATTTCATTTGTGTGCAACATAAGCAAATTTAGTTCTGGACTTAATTCATTATTTGTTTGGTAAGGGACTTTGTCGGTCCGTGATTTAAGCAGGACAGATTAGAATTAGCAAGCCAGATTAATTGGTTCTAATTTGTCAATGTTGTATGACAAATCATATTCATGCTTTCAATCTCATATATATTCTGCTGTCTAAACAAAAGGGGTTATAGTTTTCAAGGAAGCATAATCAATTAAAGGATGCTAGAACATTTTCGGTCTTTAATAGAGGTTTTAAAACTCCTATTAAAATGAGTGTTATTAAATGTCATGTGAGAATGTGCCATGCTTTAATTTTAATACATGTATTACATAGAAGTTTTTAAAACTCTATCAATTAGGTGTTATTTAATAACACTCATCTTTAACAGGGTTTTAAAACTTCTATTAGAGACCAAAATTGTTTTAGTATATTGGTCTACAATAACAACACAAACACACAGCAAAACACAAAACGGCACATAATTAGAACTGTTGAATTCACATCAGGCCTTAATTAAGCCATATCCATTTCGAAATAAGTCGAAATAAGTAAGGTCGAGGGTGTTTGGTGTTAGTATTTTCTTTAATTAATTGATCAGCCTTTGAGGAGGACAACGAGGACAAAGCCTCAATACATTGATTAGACTCTTCCATTTTGAGAAGATAATAAACCAAAAAATAAAATAAAAAATCATACGAGGTAGGACGTAGTAGTATACTAGTGCAAATCAATTAATATGGATGAGAGGGCCCAAGAAATGGTAAACGGTCAGTAAGGTAGGAAGTAAAGGGACAAAGCTTCACAAGACTTTGTAAATGCATGCATGCATGTCCTGCTACATCTCACATGCATCCACCACATGTTGATTAACTCTCTCTCTCTCTCTCTCTCTCTCTCTCTCTCTCACTCTCTCACTCTCACTCTCACGTACACTCACTCTTCTATCTTGGACATGCACCCCACGTAGTTGGTCTCCATGACCTCTTCAGAATCCTTGTTTTTGTGAGACATACATTTGGTTTATTCAACTTATTATATGATGTCTACCTTTTCCAAATACTGGTCGTGGTGTGTTTCTCATGTTAGTTTCTACTGTGCATGCACCTATATATTTATTTAACTAATAGTACTGTTATTACTACAACATGCAACTGCTACAACTGCCCATGTCTACACCAAAAAGTCCAAAACAACCACCCTAGCTAGCTAGCTAGCTAGTACTACATAATATAGCACCAAAACTCGTACTAATTAGGTGTCGCAATACCACTTGATCAACTTAGTGTATCAACCGCACACAAGCTACTTCTGTGTAATCACGCGTCTTTTCATTTTATGAACATGTTTACGTGATCAACTTACAATCTAAACTCTTAGCTAGGCTAATTAAAAAACTTGAAACCCTCAAATTTTTGTAAAAGTCAGCATATATCAAACCAGTACAGGAGCTATACTTCGTACTTAGTCAGCGACAATAACCCTAGCACCAAATGTATATATGATTAATTCAAGGTCCATCCATCCAGCCGAGACGGCACAAATTCAAGTGGCTAATATATATACAAGTGGTTGCTGATGTACAATGAGTTGATGTGAATGTAGCATTTTTGTCATTTCTTCCTCCTCTGAACTATGTGTCCATATTTGCTAACAGGGAAGTTATAGCTGAGGTTGGATTTTATGAGACAGCAACCCATCAGTCATTGCTTTGCAATTACATAGAAAAAGACACCACCATCTTCACAGCCGAAAATGTCGCCTGTCCGTTGTGTTAATTAGATCATGATAGGTCGATCATCTTTCACACACACTACACACATAGAAAATCAACACTATATAGCTTTATGTTCATATCATATATATAGCTAGCTATAGCCATAGTACACAAATATATTATATATGTATGAAATTATAAGTGGAGATGAAGTGAGAAGTCGTTGTCCTTTGAAAATGGCATGCAATTTCTTGTGTGAAAAAAGAGTTTGATGGTGACTTGGGAACACTCCTATTGCTTGCGTGATTGTGCTTGTCTTCATGTCTGATATTTTATTATACATCATAGATTTATGTAGATGTACATATTTCTAGTGGTCAGTAATTACGCGTGACTTTATACGTAATTTATTTTATTGTTGTTAGTAATGTCAAAATCAATGTAACAAATCCATGTGACAAGGTGGCCGCGCAGGCGCAACATAATCTCATGTTTACTACATATCATTTTGATGTAACTGATTTGTTCGTTTTTGAGTCTAGAAAAATTTGGGCATGCAATTCACACATGCATAAGCAGATAAATGGCCTGGTTACATTATAACTGGTGAGCTAGCTAGCTTGAAATTAGGCAGTTATTGATGGATCTCACTGTCTTTTAATTCATTCCGTTTAATCACAATCCAGATAGGTCCGCCAATTATTTGTTGATGTATATATGAATCGCTTGCTAAGAAGACAATCTTCAGCAGGGGCCAAGCTCGTTGTAACAAAATATGTAATTGTGCATATATATATATATATATATAATCCGATCGGGTTCCCACAACGGTAAGGGCGAAGACAAGATTGTGTGAGGGTACGCTCAGGCCGATTGCATCAAGCCGACCTCATGAGAATAGTGCTCGCCTGGAAGCCCACAGATATTATATATATATATATATTGTATTTTATCATGCGTTTTATTTGATGTAATAAATTTCACATCCTATTATCTTCTGTTTGTATCATATATATATATATATATATATATATATATATATATATATATATATATATATATATCTTAACAATGGTAGAAAATTAATAATTATTTTTTATATCAGAATTGGTTGCAGGTAACAAAAAGGCCAAGGACACAAGTTGGATGGCATACTTTATTTATTATAAAAAAATAATGATAAATGCGACAAATTAACAATGTGTTTCCTTGAACAAAGTTGGATGGTATACTTTTGCTATGTCCATTTACCACATTGTCATCGATTCTTTTAATTTGACTTTTGCATTGCTTTGAAAAAAAAAAAAAGTGCACTCATTTTTATTTTTTTTTGATAGAAATGAGACTTTATTTATTGTAGCTTATATGTACATTATAATGCTTATATACATGGGCGGGAAACGATGTGTTTCCCATAAACAAAGTCGAAAAAAACTCTTACTAGTATAGTAAGGAAAAAACACATCGTTCCTGATAAATCCCCCCCCGCCATACTTAAAAACAAACCATTGATGATGCTTGCCTTCGTAGGGTGTCATAGTCTCACCGAATCAACTAGGTTGAACCCGTGATCGTGTGGCCGGGGATTACAAAAATGTGCGCTCATTTTTATGATCAATGATGTCAAAAAAAAATAATAATAGACTATACATAAAGCAAATGCATGTATCAATAGTGTGTCACCCTATCATTGTCAATGGACCAAATAAAAATGATATAACATATATACTTTGATATACACTAAATTTCCTACATATACATTTAGTAGTTACAGTATCTGTTGGATCTTTTTTGTTAGCTAATTATGTGCTTTGGTTAATTAATATTTAACATATATATATATACATATACACACGCACACTAAATTTCCTACATATACATTTAGTAGTTACAGTATCTGTTGGATCTTTTTTGTTAGCTAATTATGTGCTTTGGTTAATTAATATTTAACATAATTATGTGCTTTGGTTAATTATGTACATATGCATTTTTGGTTTTGATGTCGGTGTCCTTTTATTAATTACTATCTTTCATGTTTACTAAATTTGGTATTGAAAGTCGTTGTCCGCACAGCTGATTAGAAAAATTAATCAACTTTAATTGGCTTTTCCGCACCTCTCGTCCTGCCCCTGAAAATTCTCTTATCTTCCTTCCTGGTCGCCTGACATATTAATTTCATGTAGAGATTATCCATTTATTTAGGGATTGATGTTTCTTAGAAAAAGAACGCTATTCACGTTTTAATTTAAACACTCAAATCTCTTCTTTTCAACTCTCAATCTCCCAAAATAAGGAAAAACTCTCTTTCTCATTAGGTACCAGAAAAGAGTGATAAAATATATAATAATTTAAATGGGAAATAACATAATATATTCTAACGTTTTAATTTTTTTACAAATTTATCCTAACGTTTCAATTTTTACAAATGCATCCTTACATTAAAGGTTTTTTACAAATTTATCATAACGTTTCAATTTTTACAAATATATCTGAACATTTAATTTTTTTACATAATTATCTTAAAGTCTCCCCATTTTCAAGTTTCAACTTTACAAATTATACTCCAAAACATAATAAATTGGAGAAACCTTTCCCATTTGCACCAACATAATTAAAAGTAATATCAAATCAACCCAAATTTATTCATTAGATACAATTTACATAATTTCAAAACATTAGAATGTATTTGTAGAAATTGAAATGTTGAGATATTAATTTGTAAGAAATTTTTAAACGTTAGGATATATTATGCTATTTACCTTAATTTTAAAACATGAAAGATGAATCTAGCGGTAATCCAAATTAAGGCGCATTGCATGTAGTTTTTTTTTTTTCCTTACTTAATCGTGTGGAAGAGTTTGATTCGTGCAGTCGACGCCAACTAAGTTGAGGTTGAGGCTTTTAAATTGTTGTCGTTTGATAAGAAAAAAAAAATTTTATTAGCTCATTGAGACTCGAAACCCCAATTTTTTACACCATAATATATATATAACAACATATCGAATTATTGGGCTACCACTTGATCGTTGATCACTTATTCATGCAGTTTGAAATACATATATTTTGTGTGGTTCGATTTTATATTATATATAACAACCACAAAAGATAGTTAATTCGTAGCATACTATTGATTTTTTTCCCTCTAAAAGTTAATAATCAATCGCAATACAAAAAAAAAAGAAAAGAAAAAAGGGTTGGACATCGTCTAAGTGTGAATTAGTTAGTGCATTTATATTACGTGGTAAACAAAAAGAAAAAAAAATGTCACACAATATGTCAATACCACATGAAAGAGCTCCAAAAAGGTATACAAAGGACTCCTTGTGTGCCATAACTAATACGTACCTTGGATTTTATTTTATTTTTTTGTCAAAGTTTGTTGCATTGATGTTCCTACCACCCATAAAAGGGTACAACGATCTATTTCAACTAGGATAACAGATACTAAAAGCCTCTAAAGTCCGAACGATATCCTTGCTGCGAGGGCAACAACTCCACAAAGTGAGACAACAACCTCCTAAAAGGAGGGCAACCACTATATAAAAAGGACAATCACCGCACGCAGTGGAGAAAGCCACCTCATATAGATGGAGGAAAACCTAGACAAACTGATCTACATACCCTAAACAACTAGAACAACATAAAACATACACTTACACATAAAACCCTAACTAAGATGCTTACAACAAAATTAAAACATACATAAAGATTAAAAGTAAAAGATAGAATACCCAAAAAGGGAGCCGAAGAACACATCCGCTGGAGCGCTTTAGTGTCCCCAGTCTCTCTTTCAAGATCTATACCATACTCTCTTCTGCAGCAACCCCATCCAAACTCAAACAAATAAGAGAAGAGAATGCGAAACGAATACGAGAGGTAACGAAAATACCAAATCTAACGGCGCTGTGAAGAACCACTCCAACCGTGATGCTATCTTCTCTGATGCATGAAATCTTGTTGGAGCATATGCTGGGTTTTGGGGTTCATACGCAGTGAAAATTACAAAACAATTTTGACAAAAACCCCAACAGGATCTGAATCTAATTCCATTAAAAACGTTTAAACCATGAAAACTTAATCATACCTCGGTCGCAATATACCTTTCTGAAGGTTGATCGATCTCTAAGGCGCTGCCAACGACGAACGCCCTCTACCAGCAGTCTACACACGAACGACGGCCGAGATTCGAAGTGCTAGCTTCGAGAGAATACCAAGTCTTTTTGTTTCTCTCCAAAATGATCCAGAGCGTACCAAAAAACCCTAATTCATTTCTAAAACGAAAATAGAGTTTCGGCCCTTAATCTTTCATCCGTGTGTTCTAACTTAAAGCGTCTATTTATACAACCTTGTATATAAACGGTTAAGTAAATTACACATATACTCTTACTTAAAGAAGTATAAGTGTAATACACCACAAAGACGTTTCTGTCATGAATTTTATCATATAAAATTCGTTTTTCTGAACCATCTTAAAATCTCGCAAAACCATTCTTAATGTGCGACCCAATAGGCTCATACAACGTTGGTAGTGTACCAAAACACATTTTGGTATACAAGTCATAAGCGGCCTCTAGCAAGACATTATGACTACCCAAGTTGTACGAATATCAAATCGATACAACCTAATCAATGATGTATATATAACATTCTTTTGTCACACGATATCTTTTTTATCAAACATAAGACATGGAATTGTCATCCAACATGTTCAATCGTACTAGTCTCGATCTCTAGGTAGACTGAAAAAATCCAAGTGACATTGATCAATATCAATTCACTTAGACTAGGCCTTTTAACAGTCTAACACATCGAGGGATCCACTAGATATCTCTCTTTTAATGAGAGGGACAAATTCTATCTTGATTACACAACTTCATCACATTGCTCACACAGTAACCAATCACAACCTTTATAATCGTCCGGTCAAAGACAACGTTTGATTGTGTCAAATCACTCTGTTGCTAATGTTGAAGTCTATGGTAATCTTAAGTCAGAGGACTGAAAAAATATACCTATCATGAGAAACAACTATGACTTAATCCATGTGATGTTCTCATAGCGGGTCGGTCCAAATTTTTTGTTCCCTAACAAGTACTCGTGATCTTGATTCGTATCCCTATACGTATAATCATCATATGATCATCAATCAAGACTCACACTAGTATTAATTCATTATAGTTCCCAGTATAATGATCGATTATGGACATTTATGATATTTCTGTAAATACCCATGGATCTTATTATAATGTAACATGCAAATTAATTATAATAAACAACAAATGAAATCCTCTATTTTATTAACTAAAAGTATTCATAAAGACAGTTAATGGATTGACCTATTGACCTAGGGCACATGCCTCAACATCTCCCACTTGCATTAGGGCCAATCATACATGCATCTAATGCCTAATGATCTAACATGACCATCATGTTTTGCTTGTGGAAGAGCTTTTGTCAATGGATCTGCAACGTTGTCTTCATTAGGTACTCTGCAAATCTTCACGTCTCCCCTCTCAATAATTTCTCTGATGAGATGAAAACGCCTGAGTATATGTTTGGATCTGTGGTCCGATCTAGGTTCCTTGGCCTGTGCTATTGCCCCGTTATTGTCACAATACAAACAAACAGGGTTAGCAATACTTGGAACCACACCTAGTTCAGAAATGAACTTTTTGATCCAAATTGCCTCCTTTCTTTGCATCGACGCCGCAATATACTCAAACTTCATTTGTAGAGATCCGCCACGTGATATCTTTTCGAACTTTTCCAGCTTACTGCACCCTCATTCAAAGTAAACATATATCCAGACTGCGATCTAAAATCATCTATATCAGTTTGAAAACTTGCATATGTGTAACCATTTACAACTAGATCATTTTCAAAACTTCCATAGACCAAGAACACTTCCTTAGTCCATCTTAAGTATTTAAGAATGTTCTTTACTGCTATCCAGTGACTCTCACCAGGATCTGACTGATATCTGCTTGTAGTGCTCAAAGCATATGATACATCAGGTCGAGGGCATAGCATGGCATACATGATAGATCCAATAGCTGATGCATATGGAATCTTATTCATACGGTCTCGCTCATCATTTGTCTTAGGACATTGAATCTTGCTGAGACTTATGCCATGAGACATTGGCAACAATCCTCTTTTAGAGTCTTGCAAACTGAACATATTCAGCACATTGTCTATGTAAGCACTCTGACTTAGACCGATTAGCCTCTTAGATCTATCCCTATAGATCCTTATCCCTAAAATATAGGCTGCATCTCCTAAGTCTTTCATTGAGAAACACTTCCCTAACCAAGACTTGACATTCTGCAATGTTGGGATGTCATTTCCAATGAGTAATATATCATCAACATACAAGCACTGAAAAACAACTACACTCCCACCGACCTTCTTGTATACACAAGGCTCATCTTCGTTCTTAATAAAACCAAAATCCTTGATTGCTTCATCAAAACGAAGATTCCAACTCCGAGAAGCTTGCTTTAATCCATAAATGGATCTTTGAAGCTTACATACCTTCCTAGAATTCTCAGGATGTACGAAACCTTCAGGTTGTGTCATATACACTTCCTCAAGCAGCTTTACGTTAAGAAATGTTGTTTTTACATCCATTTGTCATATCTCATAGTCATAATATGCAGCAATGGAAATTAAAATTCTTATGGATTTAAGCATGGCTACTGGCGAAAAAGTTTCATCAGAATCAATACCTTGAGTCTGCCTGAAACCTTTTGCTACAAGTCTTGCTTTAAAAGTATGCACTTTTCCATCCATGTCAGTTTTCTTCTTGAAAACCCATTTACATCCAATGGTCTTACCACCTTCAGGTAAGTCAACCAAGTTCCAAACTTGGTTATCATACATGGATTGCATCTCGAGTTCATGACACTTAGCCATTTATCCGAGTCCGGTCCAGGACATAGCCTCTTGATAAGTGGTGGGCTCATTTTGATCCATAAGCAACACATCACGACTATCAGTAATGAGAAATCCGAATCTCTTTGGCTCATGTCTTACCCTACCCGATTTATGTGGGCCTTGTGTCACTTGTGGAGGTTCAACTGGTTCAGAACGTTGTTGAACTTCCAGTAGCGGTTCAGTGTTTATCTGTGATCCTTGAACTTCTTCAAGATTTATTTTTCTCCCACTAATGTCTTTTGAAATAAACTGTTTTTCCATAAAGGCACCATACCGAGCAACAAACATTTTGTTCTCAATGGATTATAAAAGTAATATCCTTTTGTTTCCTTAGGATACCCCACAAATAAACACTTGTCAGATTTAGGTGCTAGTTTTTCTGAGACTTGTCGCTTTACGTAAGCCTCACAACCCCAAATCTTAAAGAAAGACAAACTAGGTATCTTCCCGTATCATATCTCATATGGTGTTTTATCAACCGCTTTAGAAGGAACTCGATTTAGAATGAAAGCTGCAGTTTGTAATGCATAACCCCAAAAGGATAATGGAAGATCTGCATGACTCATCATAGATCGAACCATATCTAATAAGGTTTGATTTCTCCTTTCAGAAACTCCATTCCATTGTGGAGTTGCTGGTGGAGTCAATTGCGAGACAATCCCACAATTTCTAAGATTATCATCAAATTCTTGGCTCAAATATTCACCACCTCGATCTGATCGAAGTGTTTTGATAGTTTTACCAAGTTGATTATGCAATTTATTTTGAAACGTTCAAACATCTCAAATGATTCAAATTTATGTTTCATAAGATATACATAACCATATATGTTGAAATCAACAGTAAATGTAATGAAGTACTGATAACCTCCTCTAGCCATTGTGTTTATAGGACCGCATACATCAGTATGTATTAGACCCAATAAATCACTTGCCCTTTCACTGTGTCCAGTAAAGGGACTTTTAGCCATCTTGCATAGTAAACAAGATACGCACGTTTCATATGTTTCTAAATCAAATGAATCTAGAAGTCCATCTTTATGGAGCTTCGTTATGCGTTTCTCATTTATGTGCCCGAGACGACAATGTCAAAGATAGGTTTGATTCAAATCATTTGACTTGAATATCTTTGTATTTATGTTAAAGACTGGAGTATCAGTGGACCTTTTCATGCTTAGAATAGAAAGACCATAACACAAATCAGCATTTGCATAAAATATGCCTTTACGAGAAATGGAACATCTATTATTCGCAATAATAAAATCAAAACCATTCATATCCAAACATGAAACAGAAATGATGTTTCTGCTCAAGGCATGCACAAAATAACAATTATTTAAAGTTAAAATAAGTCCACTAGGTAAGACTAAGTCATATGATCCAACAGTCAGGCCAGCAACTCTTGCTCCATTCCCTACGCGGAGGATGACTTCTCATTTCTTCAACTTTCTACTTCTGGTGAATCCCTGCACATTTATACAAATGTGAGATCCACATCCGGTATCTAATACTCATGAATCACTAGTAGATAAATTAATTTCAATAACATAAATACCTGTAGTGGTAGTCACACTACCCTTTTTCTTCTTTAGATCTTCCAGATAGAGTTTGCAATTTTTGAACCAATGTCCAGGTGCATGGCAGAAATGACAATTTCCTTCCTTTTCTTTTGGGTGTTTTGAAGCAGGAACAGGTTGGGGCTTGACTTGTTCCACATGCTTTGCGACAGGTGCAACAGCAGCCTTGGCAACTTTAGCCTTGCCTTTGCCTTTCTTCTTCATTCCCTTTCCCTTTTGGACCATCAACACATCACTGAGGTTTCTTGATATTTTGTTCAGCGAGTTTTGAGCATCAAATGCAACTTTGAAATAGATTTCTCCATATTATTCTTATTGTAGTTCATCACAAATTGTGAGTAACTCACCGGTAATGAATTCAGGATCAAATTCGTAGCCAACTCTTGGCTTATGGGAAATCCGAGTCTATCAAGTTTCGGTCAACATAGCCCTTCATCTTCGAACATGAGGACTAACCGACGCACCCTCAGTCATCTTGCAAGAATGTAGGTTCTTGACTGTCTCGAACCTTTCTTGCCTAGCTTGATGTTTGAACATTTCCTTCAGCTGTTAAGCCATGTCGTAGGCTTCCATTAGTTCCATGTCATTCTGAAGTTCAGGAACCATAGTTGTCAGCATAATACATGCAACATCGGTAGAATCGTTGACATGCTTATTATGCGCACCCTCACAAACTTTCGTAGCATTGGGTGGTGGGTCCTCGGGATTGGAGCATCCAGGACATACAACTTGCGTTCATGCTTGAGAACGATTCTCAAGTTTCGAACCGATCAAGAAAGTTAGTCCCGATAGCTTATCCTTCTCAAGGATGGATCGCATGATGACAGGGGATTATTGTTACTTGAAGAGGCCATTGATCTACAATAAAGATTATGCAAAGTTTATTTTAGTGTAGAGGAATAGACTCCCACTAAATTAACAACCCTCCTAAAACATACTTGTTTATTTATGGGACTAAAATCCATATTTCACCTAATTCTATGATAGCTATGGCATGAAACACGAGAACTAGATTATTTAGGTAGGTAATGAGCTACCAATTACATCTTATGTAATTTTAAATACTTTTATGAGATACGGGACATCTTATGTCTTAACATGTTTTTTTTATCTCATCATGTGCCTAAAGCTTAAAACTATTTTGATAGCTTTATTAAGTCGGACCATTTTAAACATTTAGGTAACTCTTTTGACTTGTCTTACCAAGATAACACAATACACCCAAATATGACTGAAACTATATTAATGTGATCGAGGCCTTGACAAGTGTTTAAAATGGATGGCTCGAGACGTAAAATTTAATATAGAGATTTTATTCAGTTTTAGTGATTTTATATAAACAATGAAATATCATATATTTTTTATTGATTTGTTCAATCACTAAACAATTTGGAAAATTTTTATACTGTTCTCTAATAAAAGAATTTCCGTGCGCTAGGATTAGTTAGACGGCGGTCCATTGACCAATAGCCAAGTAATAAATGGGGGGATAAATACTGCTTTTTTTTTTTTAGGAGACGAATTTCAATTCCGAAAATTAAAATTCGATATAGAAAATCATATTTTTCGCTGATTTTATTATCCTAAATTAACCCCTTAATTTATTCGAAATTAAGTCAATTAAAACATTTTAATTAACCCGGGCCCACATCTAACTAATCATCTTATCCTAATCTAATTAGGACTTAAGATATTTGAATCCTAGCATATCACCAATAACAAAATTCTTGATATTTATCTCCTATCCAATAGGGATAACGAAACCGATTTTGCTAATATCTCCTAATCTAATTTGTTATTTATCTCTTATCAAATAGAGATTTTATAACAGAATAGATATAACGAGATAAATAAATAATTTCGAAAAATAATTATTGCAATTTCGGTCCTCATCTAAATAATCACAAACATGTAATTGAATCATGAACTACTATCCCAATCGAACCTAATCATATTAGTTTCGAATTAATATTCAGACTTATACAATTTAAGAAACTTAAAACAATGTAACCTAAATATGCATACTGAATTACAGAGATTTCATCCATGCATCAATACACAAAAAATAAAGATTATACCTAATGGTGTCATGGATCACGAACACGAAATTCAATTCAATAAAATTATTCGAATTAACCTAACATGGTTACTAGCATGTACTGGCTAAACTGATTTCAATTAAATTACGAATATATGTATCATATACACAAAACGTGATAATAAATCTAACATAAAACTTATGTATATCACATATACATCAACTATTAACATGCTTTCAATCATATATCATGTATATATCGAAGAAAAACATATGCAATGAATTTAATGGAATCGAACTCGATGGCTCGATACCATCATATATTTTGGGGTTCATACGCAATGCGAAAATTACAAAATAATTTTGACAAAAACCCCAACAGATCCGAATCTAATTCCATTAAAAACGTTTAAACCATGAAAACTTAATCATACATCGGTCGCAATATACCTTTCTCAAGGTTGATCGATCTCTAAGTATGCCGCTAACGACGAAACGCCATCTACCAAGCCATCCACACATGAACGGCCGAGATTCGAAGTGCTAGCTTCGAGAGAATACCAAACCTTTTTGTTTCTCTCCAAAACGATCAAGAGCGTACCAGAAAACCCTAATTCGTTTCTAAAACGAAAATAGAGTTTCGACCCTTAATCTTTCATCCGTGTGTTCTAACTTAAAGCGTCTATTTATACAACCCTTGTATATAGACGGTTAAGTAAATTACATATATACCCTTACTTAAAGAAGTATAAGTGTAATACACCACAAGGACGTTTCTGTCATGAATTTTATCATATAAAATTCGTTTTTCTGAACCATCTTAAAATCTCGCAAAACCATTCTTAATGTGCGACCCAATAGGCTCATACAACGTTGGCAGTGTACCAAAACACATTTTGGTATACAAGTCATAAGCGGCCTCTAGCAAGACATTATGACTACCCAAGTTGTACGAATATCAAATCGATACAACCTAATCAATAATGTATATGTAACGTCATTTTGTCACACGATATCTTTTTGATCAAACATAAGGCATGAAATTGTCATCCAACATGTTCAATCGTACTAGTCTCGATCTCTAGGTAGACTGAAAACATCCAAGTGACATTGATCAATATCAATTCACTTAGACTAGGTCTTTTAACAGTCTAACGCATCGAGGGATCCACTAGATATCTCTCTTTATATGAGAGAGACAAATTCTATCTTGATTACACAACTTCATCACATTGCTCACACAGTAACCAATCACAACCTTTATAATCGTCCGGTTAAAGACAACGTTTAATTGTGTCAAATCACTCTGTTCCTAATGTTGAAGTCTCTGGTAATCTCAAGTCGAAGAATGAAAAATATACCTATCATGAGAAACAACTATGACTTAATCCATGTGATGTTCTCATAGCGGGTCGGCCCAAGATTTTGTTCCCTAACAAGTACTCGTGATCTTAATTCGTATCCCTATACGTATAATCATCATACGATCATCAATCAAGACTCGCACTAGTCTTAATTCATTATAGTTCCCAGTATAATGATCGACTATGGACATTTAGGATATTTCTGTAAATACATATGAATTTTATTATAATGTAAACATGCAAATTAATTATAATAAACAAAAATGAAATCCTCTATTTTATTAACTAAAAGTATTCATAAAGACAAGTTAATAGATTGACCTAGGGCACATGCCCCAACATCATAGGCTTGATAGATGGGCTTCGTTCACTAAACCACTCTTCCCCCAAAATACCCTATTCTATAATGTGGAGATCAACATCTTCCACTCAAACTCCTCTTCTAGACAGCCAAGAAGAAGGAAAAATATAGAAGAAAATGAGAAAGGAGGAAAAAAAAAGAAAAAGAAAAAACATAAACAAAACAAAAAGGGGGCGGGGGGGCTATCGGCCAACTAGAGACCACTGGAGCAATCCAGAGTCGCCGGAAGCCCACCTAGCAAACCCTAGATATGTTTACTTGTTTTCGAAGGAAAGAAGAGAGAGGGCAGAGGGGTTGTACTACGTACCTTGAATTACGAACATTAACCTGCCTCAAGGCGCATTTGATTTCTTCATGACAAGAAGGAAACCAACTTATCATCCCTCAATTTGCTTATATTGAGACTTGAACCAAGTAACTACATACTAAACCATTGAGCTACTCACATAGTTGGTCCACAAGGCCCATTTGTTAACATTAAGGGAGAAACTTAATTTACATGTTTATAGCGCATTTTGCCTACAGACGTCGCACACCCACCAATGTTAGTTTCCTTATTTATACAATAATAGAACAACAAAGTCTTAATCCCAAATTAATTATGGTCGACTACCTAGATCAAAATCTTCAAATGCCTTTAATTTAGTGCATTTAAAAGACTTGTAATATTATCTTTATTGTATCGCTATTTGGACTCATGAATCCGGACCCAATTTTTTTTTTTTTTCAAAATCGTCCTAAAAATTTTATCTTATTATTCAAACACCCCTCTACACATTAATTGGGGGATTTGAGTTTTTTGTTTTTGAGTTCTTAGTCTTTTTTATTGTGTACATGACCCTCTAAAACACAAAAAATTGTAATTTTTTTTTAAAAAAAAACATTCTATGAGTTCGGACTAGGGGTGGAACTAAAGGAGGCGAGGTGGGCACCCCCCCCCCCTCGAGACTCCCTTGTATGGTACCCCACCCCGGGCACCTCGCCCATCCCTCAGCTCCTTTCTTGCTCGTCACTCAGCTCGCCCATCCCTCGGCTCCTCTCTTGTCCCCTCAGGGTCGATGCACGATTTTATAGACTATAAATGTAGCCTAAATAATATAAGTGCTATAATACCAATGAGTTAGAATGTATTGGATGGATGATTTATCGTTTAAATAATGTATACATAGTTAAAACCAAAAAAGTACGTTTCTTTATTATTGAGGAATATTAATTGTTAAGTGATAACTTATAAAATCATAAATCTTTTTACTAGTTCTAGTAAAATAGGTCATGCAAGCGCTTTTTAGAAAGGCATTAGAGTCAATTTTCATCAGAATTTTACAGAACTTAATTTTGAGTTGTGGTTAGAATGTTATGAAAAAAATACTCAATTAATTAAGGATGAAATTATATGTAATCACGAAACGCTCTAAGAAAATAAAATTCTTGAAGCTCTATTGCCCCATTTTCATTAGTTTAAGCTTTAAAACAAATAAAAAAATTGGAAGAAAGAAAAATCATGAAGAAGTTAATCTAATATTTTTTTTCTTGTTGGACAAAAAATCGTGTAATTCAATTCCTTTCTCGTAAAACTTTACAGTATCTTATTAATTATTTATATATATTGCAAATCTTACAAATATTAATTTAGTATAATATTTAAAATTTTCAATATAACTTTTTATTTGATGCAAATCTTATTTTATGTGATCCACTTAAGCCTGATATACGAGTCAAGCTTAGTTGTGTTTAGGCAGGCCTAACTCAAATTTTGTTTTCGATAACTCATTTTTTAGGCCAAAAACTTATTTTTAAGTAAAAATATTAAAATATTCAATAAATTTCACAAGGGGGTTGCCCGCTCATTTGTCATGACAAATGCAAATTAACCTAGGCATAGTACACATCAAATTATTGCACTTTAGTGTTCTTTGTAGGATTGTATTTATATTGTCTTTTTTACAACTCAAGCCATATCTACGACGTCGAGCTTGTGTGTCGAACGACTATCAGACGAATATCCAAATCTATAAATAAATATAGGTTTACGTATCTCTAGAAAAATGAATAGGTTTAAGTTAAAGTTAGCCCACCTCAATTAAAGTTCTTAGTTCCGCTGGTCGGGATCGTGAGTCCACATAGACATAGGTTTAGGGCTTAGAGACTAAATGACGAATCATACACAAAACCCCGTAACAGCAGACCCTAGAATCAGCGTGCGCATCTACACATAAAAACACACACATGAATGGTTTTGTAATTCCAAGTAACTCGAAATCACAAAAGAGAACACGGAGCCATATACCCCATGCATGCATGTATATATATACGTGCATGTTCTTCTATTTCTTTATCTTATCTCATTTTCAATGTCCCCTAAGAGAAGAGATTTTCAAACTTATTCATCCCTCGATTTCAGAGTTTCTTCACCTCCAAAAGTTATCCCTAATAGTATCAATTGATGATTGCTCAGTGTTTTTTACTAGTACGTGAACCTTTACTGTGTATCCTAGAAATATGTGCGCGCGTTGCACGTGTGAACAGTTCTCCACAACATTTCTAAGAAAAAGCACTAGCTGCTTGTGTGGAAGGACACTTCTTAGAGGGGAAAGGATTTGCTAATGCGTGGAGTGTGATGTTGGTAATTTTTATCAATAAAAAAAATATGTGTATGATGGTGTACTTTTAAATTTTCGTCCTCCCACTTTTATTCCTTTATACGCGTGACACTTAATTTATTATTGGTAGACATTACTAACGTCACACTCTCAACATTAACAAATTCTCTCCCCTTTCCCTTTAGAGTAGTATAAATCTTATCAATAAATTTATTTGGACTCATGAGTCCGGACTCATAGGGAGGTTTTTAAAATTTTTGTAAATAGTTAAGGGGTATTAAAGAAATTTTACAAGTGATTATAGTGGTTCATTAATTGTTTGTATTTGAAATAAAAAAAAGTTTTGAGTCCGGACTCTTGAGTCCAAATATCACTACCCAAATCTTATTTCGACGCAGTTAATTAAGTCACGCTTTTCTGAAAGGAAAATGGTTTTGTAACTCCCAATCGACACGCATTTATTAGGACTCATTAATTTCTCATCGCGATGCGTGTGCATGCAAATGTGTATCGTTCTCGTTTTGTTTTTCAAAAGGGATATACTACAACAAAGGTCGTGGACTCTCTTGGAAACCATATAGATATATATGGTGTAATGATAAAAAAGCATTTTCCTTTCAAAAAAAGTGTGTGACTTAATTTATTAATTACATCATAACTTTTTCAAATTAGTATTACTAATTCTATCCACAATCAATTGGAGACTTATAATTGACTATAACATTTTTGGTCTTTAATAGAAGTTTTAAAACCCTTATTAAAGAGAGTGTTATTTAATGTCATATAAGAATGTGTTATGTTTAGAAAAGCATATGATAGGGTCCCTAGATATGTCCTTTGGTTGGTTCTAGAAAGAAAAAGAGTGCATACTAGATACATAGACACTATTAAGGATATGTATGATGGAGTAGTAACGAGTATAGAGACATTTGGATGAGCTACAAAAGAATTTTCTATTACGATAGGACTACATCAAGGATCGGCTTTAAGCCCATATCTATTTACTTTAGTTATAGATGAACTAACTAGACATATTCAAGAGGATATACCATTGTGTATGCTATTTGCAGATGATATTGTATTAGTGGATGAAACTAAAGATGGAGTGAATAGGAAATTAGAACTCTGGAGGAATAATTAGAATCTAAAAGCTTTAAGTTGAGTAGGACGAAAATCGAATACATGCACTGTGAGTTTAGAAACACTAGACATCGAGATGACGGAGTGGTAAAACTAGGGGAAGTAAAAGTTCATAAGGTAAACCACTTTAGATACCTATGATCAATCATACAAAATGATAGTAACATTGAGAATGATGTTACACATAGAATTCAAACTGAATGGAAGAAATGGCGGAGTGCAACATGGGTGATTTGTGATCGAAATGTTCCTACTAAGTTAAAAGGAAAATTTTATAGGACCGCGATTAGGTCAGCTATGCTCTATGGAAGTGAATTTTGGGCGGTAAAACAACAACAATTACATAAAATAAACGTAGCAGAAATGAGGATGATTAAGTGTATGTGTGGTAAAATTCGTAAAGATAGAATAAGAAATATAGAAATTCAAAGACAAGTAGGAGTAGCACCAATTGATACAAAGATTAGGGAAGGGTGGTTGCGGTGGTTTGGTCACCTGCAAAGACGGCCTACAAATGCCCCAACTAGAAAACTTGACTCAATAGAAACTGTAGAAATTCGACGAGGTAGGGGCAGACCAAAGTTAACATGAGATGCATTAATTATGAGGGATTTGAATGGTTTGAAAAGCTCACCATCAATTGCACTTAATCTAGCACAATGGAAAAGTTTGATCCATGTAGCCGACCCTAGTTAATTTGGGACCGAGGCTATGTTGTTGTTGTTGTTGTTGTTGAGAATGTGCTATGTTTTAATGTTTAATACGTGTATTACATAGAGTTTTTTTAAAACCTCTACAATTATGTGTTATTTAATAAGACACATCTTTAACAGGGGTTTTAAAACTTCTATTAAAGACCAAAATTGTTCTAGTAATTTTTATTTAAAATCAACTTAACATTCTAATTGTTTTTCATGATCATCCATATAAATCAATTTACATCAAAATAGTTTAATTTAACAAAAGAACTATGTACTTAGATTATGTATGTGATTAAGTAGGCATATGTGTACTTAATTATGTATCTTATACACATGAATACATATTTATCATGAATATTGAACTCTAATGCATATGTATTAATAAATCTTTAAAGGGTGTTACAAGTAAGTTGAAGAGAATGATGGTCAGCACATATTATGAAAGAAAAATGAAGTCAATTTAGTTGGAGAAATTAAGAGAAGTTTTTGTCTTAGGACGTTGCTTTTGTGCAAACCTCTGGTTAATTTTTTTTTTATTATTAATTTTACTTGTTACTCAAGTTTAGATTGATTGTTTGTAATTTTTTTTATTTAATTCAATTGGCAACATTATATATAGTTTGTAATAACAGTTATGAGCGTAAGAGGATGGGGTTTGATTTCTTTCTTATCAAAAAAAAAGACGAGAATGCTATTCCTTTCGTTTCTTTTTCAGTGTCGTTTTAAGATTTGTTAAGGAAATTATAGTAGTTGCTATATTTCGTATTTTAGGTATTTAGGAAGTTTCTATATTTTGATATTTAGGTAGTTTAGGTAACTTTCCTTATTTTATGATTTGTTCAGCTCTATAAATTAGAACAATCTATTATACTCAATTTGCCCACATTAATACAATTCTTATACACTTCTTTGAGATCTATCATGGTATCAAAGCTTGGTTTCTAGTACTAGGTCGGTCGACGACCGATTCGTGGTGTTTGCTTTCATGCTTCCGTTCACGTTCACTTGTTGTTGCTTCCATTGATGCTTTTTTAGTTTTTTTCTTGTCTTTGATCTCTTCTTTTTTGTGATTTCTTTGTGATTGACTACGTCGATTCCGTTATCTGTCTGCCGTCGACTATGTCGATTCCGCTTTCTGCCTTCCGTCGACTATGTTGACTCTGTTGTTTGCCTGTCGTTGACTACGTCGACTCCGCTTTCTGTCCGTCGTCGACTCCGATATCCGCTGTTCTACAGTTTCGTTGTTCTGACTCTGCCACATCTGAATCATTTTCTTGCCTTATTTGGTGGTCGTTGATATGCTCCGCAATGAACCTCAGATTTTCCAGGTTTACTGATTCGATTGACAACCTCAAGTTGGTTCTCAAGTTGGTTTTCATGAACCAACTTGAGTTTGAGGGAAGGTGTTAAGAAAATTATAGTTGTTGCTATATTTCGTAGTTTATGTATTTATGAAGTTTCTATATTTTGATATCTTGTAGTTTAGGTAACTTTCCTTATTTTATTATTTGTTCAGCTCTATAAATAAGAGCACTCTATCATACTCAATTTGCCCATATTAATACAATTCTTATACTCTTATTTGAAATCTATCAAGATTGTTCACAGTTTTTACTAAAAGTCACTTAATTATCTTGATTGAGGAGAAAATGACAGTTAAATAACTAAATCATTCTTTATCTCTTCTAACCCCACCACTTCTACGTACACTAGTTATTAATGTGTAATTATTATTTTTTTTTTCTATGAAGGATATAAAAATTAATTAAGTAATTAATGTGTATTGAAACTATCAAAAAATATGTATTGTAAAATATTTCAAAAGGGTTAAAAAGTCACAAATAAAGAAACAGACGGAAATATAGGCTAGAAATTTGTATTGAAAGTTAAATTGAGTGGCTGGCATCATATATTTGACAGTGATAGTCCAAGATTGATTGACCAATAAGCGGCATGCGTCACGTCAAAACAAAGCATAAAATGCTGACCATTTGACCAAATGTTGAGTCTCAAAAAACCCCTCCATGTGATTAATATCAATATGTTTGCCTTGCTCTTCTTCTCTCTCTTTCTGCCCTTGCATGTGGCGTCCAAGAAGGATCATGAGTTACCCACAATATCGTTTGGCAGCTTCGGTCTATCCCAACTCCTGGGTACCTAGGTCACGCGACTCCTTAGATAGTATTCCGTCCGTTTTTTTATAAGTAATTTTTTAATTATTTTAAAATATTTCACAATATTTATCATTTGATAATTTTAATATATATTAATTACTTAATTAATTTTTATATCTTTAAAAGAAAAAGAAAATTTAATACTTGCATATCAATAATTAGTGTATGTAGAAGTGATGGGATTATGAGAAATAAAAGGTGATTTAGTTATTTAACTGTCACTTTCTCCTCAATCAAGATAATTAAGTGATTTTTTTAAGAACTGTAAACAACCTTAAAACAACACTTAAGAAAAAACAGAGAGAGTAGTTAATTAATTAACTAATCTATTTAATTAGTAACTACTATAACTAATTAATTATAATTTTGTCCTATCTAATCCGTTTCTTCTTTGCTTTTTTAAGTGCAGTTAGGTTTCACTCTTTTTTCAACTAGATGAACTTTTACTTAATTTCGAAATACTTCGAAGTTTGAGAGGTTTTGATCTTGCTACTTTACATCAATCAAACAAATTTTTCTTGTGATTTGCATGGTGATCTTACTTAGTTAATAAGGATTTGTTTTTTCTTTCACTCTTTTATAATTGATGAGCCCCCAAATCATATTTCGTCCTGGGCTTCTAAATACTTAGAAGCGGCTCTAGAATAGATATTAGATCATACCGAATCTCGTAGAATAATTAAATCTACATTACAAAGTTAGGTCTTGACACTTTCACGCACCATTGTTTGACTACCCTGCATGCACTAAGATCTTTCTCGCGACACCTCTGTCAAAACTTCGCACTAGTAAGCAACAACATGCATGAGCACCAACGATAAAATTAAGCGAACACAAGAAACCACTTCAAGGCCTCTACAAAATTTTCCCCTAATATGCAAAGGGAGTGAAACCCCCAACCAGTTCGGATAGACACCTTTTAATTTTCGTTTGGAAGCGGTTAAACCACCCGCACATTTTGCTGAGGGGACACCAGTTTTGAACATTGTTTTTGCCCCTAGTGAAATGACTCAACTACCATTCCTTATAAAAGGATTTTGACTCACTCACACCCCGCTCACCCCACTTACCCATACCCCGGTCACCCTTTTCTTCAATCGCACTCTCGCCTCCGACCCAAAATTGACGAAATCCTAGCGAAACCCCATTTATTTGATGTCATGAGTGCATTCTCCACCCTTTTCGTGTCAATTTCTATATTTTTAGATTTTTTTTTGCTTTTTAATTGAGTCGGTAGTATTTGTGGCTTTGTCGTTGGGTTTAGGGCTTCAATTTGGAGCTTGAATCTTGCATTTTAGGTAGAAAATGTTGATAGAATCAAAAATAGCAAGCTATTCTAAGCAAAACCCACTATTTTTGTAGTCATTTTTATGTATTTTTAAGGAGTTTTGAAATTTTTTGGTTCGTTCTTGTTGACCACGGGTCTCGGACACACAATACTGACACTTCTGAAGAGATCTCGGACATACACGACCGATACCTCTAAAGAGGTTTCAAACATACAATGCCGACACCTCTTAAGAGGTCTCAGCTGGATCCCTTCGTCTCTTATTGAAACTGAGACCTCTTCACAATCTCGATGGTAGTTAGGCGGCCGAGACCTCTAAAGTGGTCTCAGTTGGAGCCGACCGAGACTTTTAAAGAGGTCTTGGTCCAGTGGGTTCGAAACCCGCATACGACACTTACGACCTAGTACAAGTGCTTTACAATGACTTAAATCGAGAAATGGAGAGGATTGAGAGGTGTTGGGGTGAGGGTGATGGGTTGACAAAGGGTATTTTTGGAATTTTGAAAAAAGAAACTGGGGTAAAAAAGTAAAAATAATTCAAAACTGGGGTACATCGAAGTAATGAGGCCCCATCAGCAAAAGGGAGGGTCTGTTTAGCTGCTTCATTTTCATTTTTGAAAAATATTAAGTTGATCCAAAATAAGCATGCGAAATAGACACACTTTTGTGTGTCCATTGATTTATGCATCGACGTGTGTATATATATGTGCGCACACAAAGTAATTGATGGACATCTAATGGACACATACAGTACAAGTGCGAGCGTGTCTATTTCGCGTGCCTATTTTGGGTTACCCTAGCATTTTCCATCTTTTTTATTTTTGTTGCCATATGTATCTCGCCTCGAATGCGGAAACAACAATTATGAAATTACAAATTTTACAATTCGCGCAATTACCAATGGCAACGCGCCATGTGTTCATTTAATAGAGAGAATAAAAATGGAGAATCTATTAGCTTTTTTATTACTAATTTACCCCTCATTAATAATGGGAAATGATTTTTTGACATCATCGAACACACACTCTAAACGTACATCGACTTTAGGAGACGCTCATGTGACGACCCCTTCTCAAATTAAGGCACCACCGGCATAATCACATCATTAAGCCCTAACCTCCACCGCGTATATTAGTCAGCCTTTCCAATCACCTCATTAGCTACTTTTCTAATAAACCTTACACAATTCTCATACTTAATAGTATTTAAGAGTAAATTAAAGTTTTATACAGTTTAAAGATTATCCAGCTGAAGTCTTAACAAATTAGCGGAAGTCATTCATATAAAATCTAAGTATGTGGAAAATCAGGTAACAAAGATCACATGCATATATGCAATAAAATGGCGATAACCATATATCAACATGTGTCTGGTCGGGTAACTATCTTCCAACCCAAATATACAATAACCCCAAAGATATACAAAAGACATATATATAAGTCATACAACAAAACCAAAAACCTATAATATCAAAGGTAGCAGCATTCCAGTGGCTCAGAAGTAGTTTCTGATCTTCTCCTTAAATTACCCGGTCTGCTACTCGATGGATCTGCACCCACCGTCATAAAAAGGACGGTGAGTACAGAAAAGTAGAAAGTAACACTGAGAGACATTTATCCACATTTTCAAATATACAACAAGTATCTGAAAGCATAATAATAATAACAATACTGAAAAAGAATAATGTTATAAGATACTTCAGATAAATAATATGAAACTGACACTCGGCTAAGTAGTAATGATCTAGGGCCGGTCGGCTGTGAGTTACATCACTTCAGCCTATTTCCACTATATAGGGTGCAAACAATTTCATAGATGCCTTCACATCCCCACAAAATGTCCTTTACAAATATAAATACTCATAAGTGCCCCTCATATGTGATGTATACTTGCCAACAACCCTGTGTCTCATACCCCGTATGCTGCACAAGCTAGTGGTAAGATCCCGAAAACCCTGAAAATCTAGTGACCTCGTATGTCGCACACATTTCTATCATATAATAGTCTTAGATGTAACGACCCAAATTAATTAAACTATGATTAGCATTAATCTCGAGGATTAACGGTCGTAATTCGGGCGTTACGTGGACCACTCGGGTGGCTCGGACATGAAAACTGAGGAAATATGTTATTTATGGATGGTGGTTGTGTATATGTGGTGTTTAAAATTATTAGTATTAAATTGCACCGCATGTGTGTACGTTGCTATCAGACAAGTTTGTGTGACGGGTGTTCACCTCGAAAGGCTTGTAAACGCAGGTAGTGAGTAGGCAAACTATGGGTACACTGGGAAACTAGACTAATCCATGTCAGGATGACTAGTTAATCAATTAAAATGGGTAATGTGACCATATAACAAGTAAATTCAAAGTAAAACAATAGGCTATGACGTGCCTCGAAATGCCTGTCGAGACGCGAGGCACCGGCTACGGGGTAGTCGAAGGTTAGTGGAACCATAAGATGGTTAAGTTTGATAAATAAAACACTAACCATATGTATTAAAATGGGCTTAAGTTAGAGTAATCAAATTAAAATAAATCAAGGCCTATAGTTTAGTTAATTAATTGGGAACGATATGATTTTTCTAGAGATGCGCATTGGCACATCTAGGAGCTATAAGAGTAAAAATTGGTGTCACATGGACTGAGTGAGTGGGATAAGTGCTAGAGGCACGTGAACCATTAGATAAACCTCGGGATATGTAAACACATGGAGATCAATGACCAAGAATCAAGCTCACCTTAATATATATATTGATAATTTGATCAAACCCATGCAACCAAACCATTTACATTTCAGAAAATCCAAAGAGCAGAGGAGGAGATTTAGAGATAAAGATCATCAATTGAAGGTCAATTTGAGGATTTAAACCAAGGTGTATCTTCTCCATCATCTACACTTTCATTTAAACCCATTTTTGTAAAATTTTGATCAATTTGATGCAAAATGGTTGTTCTGAGGTTGTTTAGTTGATGTGTGGAGTTAATCATGTATGGAGAGTGTGTTAGATAGGTTTAAGTAGTCAAATTTGAAGGGAAAGACAAAACTTTCGACTTGAGAATTTTGTCCCAGAGGCTAGGTAGCGCGCTAATCATTATGGGTTTCCCATCGTTCTTCAGGATGAAAAATAGGAGTGCGCTACATAAATTACCTAGCGCGCTACCAGCACATAACGCGTTAACAACATACAGAAACTGAACATAAAGGGCTGTTTTGGGATTTTGACTTAATACATATCCCAAACACCTACAAACACACTAAACATGTAAAATTGGACTTCAGGGACTTAGGGGACCGTAGCTCGGGTATCGAGGAGCTAGTCGAGTCGGATACGGGAGTCCGGAGAGGTCGGAGCGCGGATCGAGGTGCGTAAACCCATTGAGAATGTTTCACAGAATTCGTGTTTTTGATTTATCGATATCGCATTTCATGGGTGACTGCTAGTGGGCGCACATCGAGTTCCTCTCCTATTTCAGTTTGCGTATATATTGGTTGTGGCTAAATCACTTGCACGAGTTACTTGTGTTTAATGCTCGTGTCGATGACAGTAGGATATACTTACGACCGTCGGGAGGGATTTAGGGTGTTCCCTTAACTTGAAATAACGTCTGAAGGGGCTCGTCCAGTAACCGTAGTTGGGGTTTAGTCATTGTAAGCCTGTAAGTATATACGTGGTTCTTATTCGATTTATTGATTACTGACTGGTGTAGGTCAGGATTTTTCTCGAGATTATACGTTTGCTTACTGATTAATGCTTTATTACTGAACTGGGTTAGTTGGTACATGTTGTTTATTTATTTCATGCTACTGCTTTTGCTTGTCGTATGTTGCCTACATGAATGAGAATATGACGTACTGTTGTCAGGTGTTATATTCACATGTCTTGTAGTTTATCAGTTTTAATTCATGAATATCGTGTGGACTTCTTTTGAGACTTTACTCACTGGACTCGTCACTGTATTTGTTGGGTGACTGAGTGCAGATCCTTCGACGAGCAAGGGCAAGGGCAAGGGCAAGGGCAAGGGCAAAAAGGTATTGGGCGACCACCTCTGAGATTGTGGAGCCAACTCGTGTGTGATATCAGTATGTATATATTTTACTTTTGTTGGGTTTTGGTAACCATAGAACACATATTACATGTATATGGAACTTTTGTTATACTTATCTCACCTTGATATATACATTGTATATTTTGTCGGGTTTTCCACTACTTATGATTGTTAAATAATGCATAAGTTACTCATTAAAAGGCTTCCACTGTAAAATTATAATATAACTTGATAAATTGAGTAACCGATTAAATAAATTATTACTACTCATATGAAGATTAATTAGCGTAACTAGGGTTAGTTAAAATAGTGTAAGCAACCAGGTGGGTCGCGGGGCGTCAAGGATAAGCAGGCCATGACGTGGCAAGACTTGGTGACGTAGAATGCGACGCGACGAGTAGCAAGGCAGCCTAGAATTTGGGGTCGTCTCATTAGATGCCAGAACTACTTTTATATATTTAAGGAATGACACGGTTTATGAATCCAACAATGTAATCGCATAACTAATGCATAAAGGAAATGGATTTACAATACCATAAATCATCTACCTAATAGCATGTTATTTCATTTGACTAACTTCCCAACAGCCAAGAATGACATAGCACATGATTTAGAGTCAATGAAAACATTTAACGAACAACCAATCACATGATAGCAAACTCATGAAATGAAATGAAACAAGTTATGACATATATATAGAGTACAAAAGATAGTTAAGTCCAAATGACTGAAAATAAACAAAAAAACTGGAATAAAATGTAAATAAATATCTTAATCAGTTTACTTATAATCCACATAAATTTCATAGCTAGTCCGACTTCCCGACACCTCAAAATACATACCCGAACCCTCGAGACTCTTCCCTAGGCTCTTGGAATCATTTGATATGTTTTAGAGTGTGTTTAGACCATTAATTGAAGTAATAGACTTTGTTTAAATTGTTTAAAGTTTAAGTTAGGAAATGTAGAATTTGTGATGTCAGAGCACCTAGCGCGCTACATGCAGGTAGCGCGTTGGGTAATATGTATAGCGCGCTAGTAATCACATTAGCGCTACACGCATGTATCATGTCTTTATTCTCTACCACCAGAGACCCAAAATATTCACCACAAAACAGAATTATGCACTTTGAATTATGAGTTTTCTCTCTACATGGCTAACCCACAAACTTTTGGATCCCTAATCATATCGAATTTAACTAATAAAGCCACATTAACTTAAATTAGCTTACCACATCACTCTCTACTCCGGTCCCACGTCGGCACTCATCTCGAAGCGCATCCCCGCTCACGTCTCAACATCTATACACAAGTAGGAGTAACTTAACAGTCTACACATATACAATACACTAGGCATACATCACAACAAATCAAATATATATCTCGACCACATCGCCTCGATCAATGCACATATCTCGAAGCATGTCCCACGTCAAAGGTCAATGGTCATAATTAAGGAATTAAATTAGGATTATGAATTTGGGTCATGACAGCTCGTGTGCGTCTTGAGATACACACCAAGCATATTATGCATTGAAAATTGTGTAAGCACACATCTCGAGGCATGAAAATGTAAATGTGTAAAATTATTCTCCTCCAGCTTAAGAGAAGACGTCAGTTACAGTGGGGGTAAATTAGTAATAAAAAAATCAATATATTTTTCTTCATTTATTTTTTCCATCAAATGACACATAACGTATTGCGATTAGTAATTGCACAAATCTTACAATTTGCAATGGAATAGAAGTTGCTCTCCTTGAATGCACCGATTATTAGTCCACGTTTGGTCACTCTCAAAACTCAAATAAGGGATAAACCCAATTTATAATTCAGTTTGGGAAACTTGAAACTAACACCTTGCTTGAGGGAAAATTGACGAGTCCCAACCAATTGTAGATTCCCTTAATATATTATTGATTAATAAACTTAATTGAAAAACAAAGTAGTTACGTGTGGTCGGTGCTGCTCGTACTTACTAATAAATGATACTGCACATTTGCCATGTATATCTAATCTAATTAATATTTACTAGTACATCCTACAAAAAAAAAATAAAAAATAAAAAAATAACAACTACTGTTATGCTTGATTCGAACTTAGATCACTCACGTTTCCAAGGAGAGCTCACAGAGTTTAACATGATCAAAGAAATTAATTAGTGTCTCGAAATAAACAAAGATTGCAGGCTAGTATCATGGTAGTAGACAAACTTGCACAAAAAGAATAAAAACAATTGAGGACCATATAGGATTACTAGTAAACAATATGTCGTTATGAGACATCTCGCTCGAATTGTTACAACGACAAGGGCGAAAGCGAGGTTGTGTGAGTTAAGTGCACGATCTCGATTTCGATTTTTCGGTGTGGTAAAATTGCTGACTACTGAGGTATACCTAGGCCGATTGCTTTAGGGCCTCGTGATAATAGTCAAGTTCGTTTGACACCCACAAATATCCAAAAAAAAAATGCCGTTATAAAATTTGGAAGGAAAAGATTATGGGTTCGAACCCTGATGGGAGCAAAGTTGCTTCTTTCTTATAAAAAAATTAACAATATTTTATGGAGAGATTTTCTTTTATTAATCATGAGTATCCAAACACTTGTCTAACTAGCTAGTCAGTCTCGTGGAGCTCTAAATGCTTCACCGATTTAGCTGGTGATTTCTAGTTCATTCTCTAATTCGCTATGGATTCGCTAAATTTTTCCTGCTGCCGATTTAGGTGGTAATTTTAGTGTAAACTCAAATCGCTGGCTAATTGCTGAACATATTTTCTAGTTTGTCTGTTTTGCTCTTCTTTATCTTTTCTTCCATTTCTTCATTTTCTTATTTAAGTCCTAAAATCATAAAAATAAGATAATACCTAGTGTAATATCATCATTTATGTATGAAACAAACTTAAATGACACTAAAAATGTATCTAATTATTGCCTTTGTCAAATACCCCCAAACTTAGCTCTTTGCTATCCCGAGCAAAGAAATAATCTCAATCATATTCTCTTTTCATTCTTTGTAAATTGATTTCAATCTAGTTCATTTTAACTTTAAATAAACTTAATTTTAAAATAGAAGTGTTTTCAAATGAAAACATATTACCCGCAAGTAAGTGAAAGTTATGACAGAATAGAATGATTTAGACAAAACAAAACATCCCTTAATGATAGCTTAACTACCCAATGGAACACCCTTTAGAACTTAAAATTCATTACCAAGGCCAATACATAATATATGTTTTCTCAATCTCCACTAACAAGCATTAAACTTACAATAACTAGTATAGCATTAAGCATCAAGCTTAGGATAACTACATATATTTCGTTTGCTTTTGCTTTTGAGTCCCTGCTCCATTTCTTTTGAACATTAGCTCGACGTTTGGCTGTCGTGGAGAATTGAAGTCGAGACGGCGTGCCTAACCCATACAGTCTCGCCTTCACCTTTATTTATAGGCCAATCCGTCCGGGTTTTCTTAGGGAGATTACTTTTGAAAATTTTCGTATATATATATTAATTTATTATTATTTTTATCAACTATGTGTATCCATACACTTGTCTAAGTTCCATGAGCCCTGACATCGCGGAAAGAGAGCACGGAGAGTAGCCCGACGTCTGACTGTCGTGAAGAATCGAATTTGAGACCATGCGTTTAATCCACACAAACCCTGCTTTTGTCATTACCACTAAGCCAACCCGTTCGATTTATTTTGTTTATATATATTGTACGTACATACAAAAGCTTGGAATTAATCAAGTGTGGTACAGTGGTGAGATCAATTAAATCTTTCTAGACAGAAAATTATTAAGATTCCTCGTGACTTCGGGTACAGTCTTCGCTGTGCATTGATCTAACTTCATGTGCCCCGAGATGTATGCCGGTCACACACCTTCATATAATCCCTTTTAAATTAATCACTTAGATTTATATAATATTAACAAACTAAAGTTTCTCATCTTAATTTTTAACTAAACTTTTATTTTTTAAAAAATAAAATGAAAATTAATTAAATAGCTTAATTAGTTAACCTAGGTAACCCAATGAACATTTAAAGAGTTTTCATAAAGTTCCACAAAAAAAAAGAGTTCTCACAAAGATTGAAAAAAAGGCACATGTCACTTCTAAAAATTCAATAATCACGTCTCGTTTCCTATCAAAAAATAAAAATAAAAAATTCAATAATCACTTATTTGAGGGGAACACACTATTATCCTTGCCCTTATAAATATTTGTAGCTATATTGAATAAAGTCCCGTTGATCTTATAAAAAAACTCAATAATCGCATTTTCAATTTTTATAGTCTTTCTTTTTTTGTTTTAACTTTTTTTAATAAAAAAAAACAAATTTATCTTGCCTTATTTGAGACTCGAACTCTACCTTCTTACAAAAATATAACATACTAACTATTGGACCACCCATTTAATTTTTTTTACTTGAGTCGAATTCATAATCGGTCTTCTCAAACCTTATCTTTTGGTAAGTAATGTCTCAACCATCTCACCATAAATAATTTGACGGACCACCCACTTAATTAGTACTTCTTAATTATAATTCGATAATACTTTTAATAACATGAGATAAGATACTTAACGTTGTAGATAAACTTTTTTTTCTAGTTGTATGTTTTTTTTGAGGAGTCAAACCTACAACTTCCTAAAAGATTGTAGTTAACATGAGATAAGATAACATTGTAGATAAATTTTTTCTCTAGTTTTATGTTATTATTAATGGTGAATTAAGAAGATTAATTTTGTTTTTTTTTTTTTTTTTTAATGAGAGAAAGAGGATTGATTTGTCAAGCACCTAACATAAGCTAATTAATTAAATACAGCTAGCTAGCTAGAAGCCTAGAACACAAATCGCCTTTTCCTGAACAAAATCTTTGATTATCTTATTTTGTGAGATCATCATCAGTACCTTATCTCGAAATAGAGTTGACTATATACATGTAAAATAAATGCATAAATGTAGAACCGAACATGAAAAGGTGACGTTAAAGAAAGGAAAATGCAGACGAGCTAGCTAGATCTTTGTGGATCATCTCCATTGCATGCAAACTTAGAAACTGAAACTTCTGAACTTACATGTCATGCAAAGATTTGGAGGGTCACACCTGCTTGAAAAATCTACAAGATCATTATGCTAGAGAGATCCATAGAGAACTGATAACATTTTTTATTTCTTCTCCACCAATTTAATTTTTTTGGGGGGATTTCGAGATTGCTTAGATCTTGTCTTGTGCCAACAATATCAAAACTCAACACTAACTCAGCATTATCTTTCGAATAATATGTTGATTTCCTATAAAAAAAAGTTTGTATTTGATTGCTTTGTAAATTATTAAACTTAATTCCTACCGCTATCTAAACTTGATGAGCTAGAGACTACATATTATAAAAAGGTATCTTTAATTTGATACATACTATAACTTCGATAATTTCTACAACCACACTTTGTCTGAAAAGAAAAATTAAATAGTTATCTGTGCATGATATTGCCGAATTCAAAATTATTTTAAGCACTTTTATAAAAAAATATTTTAATTAAGCACGTCTATCAAAACAAAAAGTACTACATACCTGTCATACCCCAATAATAATAATAATAATAATAATAATAAATTCTCGGATAATTAACCTTAAACATTATGTTTATCATGTTTATAATTAGATGACGATGAAATTAAACGTCTTTAAGAAATGGCTGTTGGAGCTAGCTAAATTAAATCGGATCTTTATCTATGCATGTGCCCCATAGATGATGACAGACTGTTGACTATGCCCAGTTATTAGCAAGTATTTTTCTGAGACTAATATTATATAATTAATTAAAGAAAGTTGATGGAATAAAAAAAATATAGGTTCTGAAAAAAAAAACACAATATATATGTGATGGCATACGGGCGTTATTGAGTTATGTACAATTGTGTCTCATTTCCAATTAATTAAATTAACTAAAAATGAATCGAGCAATTGTGTATGCTTAATTGAACACTACATAATTTAAATAATTTAAAGTAACTAATATTAATATGCAAGTTTTTTGGCACGACTATTAATATGTAAGTTAATATATATATATATATATTGACTTTTACGTGAATCAAACTCGCGACGTCTTTAAACTTTATCCTTACTTTATTTTTTGACAAGTGATGTTTAATTCATTTCATCATATCGATATGCTTTGACAAAGATTCACTAATTAATTAAGCTAAAAAGACTCTTGTAAAATCAAATTAAAATTGTAGGTTTAGATGGGACGATAAATTATTAAAAAAAAAAAAAATTAATAATGAACATCCAGGAAGAGGGACCCCAAAGGCTTTAATAAAAAGGTGGAGGGGGCTCAGTAATGTCGGCAAAAGAGGCGGCCAATGCAAGACTCCAGTAGCTCACGTTAACTCAGGCAAGTGTGTCGGGCATCGCCAATGTATGGATTTAATCAGTCTTGCTTAATAAGGTTAATTTAGTGGGACAAACATGTATCAAGCTTCCTAGGAAATAATTAAGGGCCACACTCTACAGTTCTTATCTTATACATAAACGTCGGCCGATCTCTTCAGTGACTTTAACTAAGTTTATATGATCTAACTATTATTTATTTCTTTTACCAAAAATAAAATTATTATTTATTTAAATATAAATTATATGCTCATCTAAAAAAATATAGATTTTATGCATATGATCGGTAGAATTTCCTTTTTAAAAATAAGAAACAAAAATCGTATTTAATTTCCCTACTAATGTTCTCCTGCTGACATTTTTATTTGTGCGATGCATTAGTTTTAGAAAATCATGTATCAAACTAATGGAGCAAACACATTTTTTTTTTTATGTTAATAACATATGATTTATTACTTGTGTATATAAAAAATAGATAGAATATAATAAAACTATATATATATTACAACCATTGGATTCTAATTCAATACATTAATCTATAAAATCATAAATGCGCAACACATTTTGAGGGGTTTCATAGCATGTATATATATTTGAGCTTCATTATAGAATTTCCATATATATATAAATCTACTTGGACTCATTAATCTGGACTCATAAGGGGGTTTTTAAATTTTTACAAATATTTAAGGTGTATATATCAAAGAAATTTTATAAATGATTGTGTTTGCTTCATTAATTGCTTGAAGATGACTTTGAAATTAAAAAAAAAACTTTTAAAAACCTACACCAAGAAAGAAATGTAAACTATACACGCAATATCAAAATTCTGAAAGTTAAAGAGGCATTGAAAAGATTAAAATAGGGAAAGCATGTCGCCCCAATGAAATACTCATAGAGGTTGTGATCGAAAAAAAGAAGAAGAAGAAAGTCATAAAGGTTTGAAAATGTTTGGGAGAAATTAGATTGACTTCGTTAACAAAACGTTTCAACAAAATTTTAAAAATCAAAATGGATGCCAACGGATTGGAGAAGAAGCATGCTTGTACTAATCTTTAAAAACAAAGGAGACATTCAAAGTTGTTCAGACTACCAGAGAATTAAACTTATGAGTCATGCAATAAAATTTTGAGGGATGATAATTGGCAATAGGCTAAGAAGAGAAACAACAATACCGGATAATCAATTTGGCTTTATATTTGGAAGGTCAACTATGGAGGCGATTTCCCATGTAAGACAATTGATTAAAAAATACATAGAAAAGCTAACGAATCTTCACCCAAGTAATGCACGAAACAGTAAGGAAGTCTAGTCTATCCGTCCAATATACAACCTAAAGTTATACAAAAGATATAAGTAATAGATACACAAAATGATCACCTACAAAAGTAGCAAGAACTATTTGCCGACGACTCAAAATTAATCGTCGATCTTCTACTTCACTGGTATGCTACTCGAAGTATATGCACCCACCGTCATAAAAAAGGACGGTGAGTAGAGTAAAGTAGAAAGTAACACTGAGAGAGATTTATCCACATTTCCAAATATATATATATATATATATATATAATAAGTATATGAGAAACATAACAATAGCAACTAAAGCTGAAAAAGAATCATGCTATAAAATACTCTAGTTAAACAACATGAAATTGACACTCGACTAAGCAGTAATGATCTAGGGCAAGTTGACTATGAAATTACATTACACCAACTTCGTTCCACTATTCGAGGAGTAGATATAATCACAATACCCGTTTTATATATATATATATATATATATATATATATATATATATATATATATATATATATATATTCTTGTCGACAACCCCAGGTCTTATACCTCGTGTGCCGCGCAAGCTAGTGGTAAGATGCCGACAACCCTGAAATCGAATGACCCCGTGTGCCACCCTCATCTCTATCATATAATGATCCTATACACAAGAAATACTTTCATATATCAATAAATGACTCAATTTAGGAATCCAAAATGGAATCACTTAAGTGAAATGCAAGGTATCCAGATTTACAACACCACAAATCATCTTCCTAATAACATGTTGTTCTACTTGACTAACACTCTTAACAACCAATAATGACATAGCACATGATTTATAGTCAATGAATACCATTTAAACATCAATAATGTCATGATAACAAACTCATAAAATGAGATAGGAGAACAAAGTCATATCACCAATAGTACAATAGACACATCTTTCCAAATGATTGTAAATAAGAATCATAATGGAAAAGAAACGAAGAAAAATATCTCAATCAGCTTACTTACAAACCAAGCCAATCTCCTTAGCTAATCCAGCCTTCCGACACCTCAAATCGCGTACCCAGACTTTCGAGACTCTCCCGTAGGTCCCTGGTATATTTATGTATATTTTGAGATGCATTCAAACCATTAAATAGAATATTAGGCTTAGTTTAAGTGTTAAATTTAAAGAGCAGAAATTCTGCTGTTTAGGGCCAGTAGCGCGTTACGTACTGTATGTAGCGCGCTACTGATGCATAGCACGCTACCTATAGGTAGCTTGCTACTGAACCTACCTAACGCATTAGCTACACTGGAACCTAAAATTCTGCAACAAAATTTTGGGTTTCCACTTGTGAATTGGCCCTCTCCTTCACCTCGGATCCTCGTTCTCTACTACCAGGGACCCGGTACATCCTCTTTAACACAAAAAACACCATACACTTTATAAATGACTCATCAATTTTTACAAACTTTTACAAAATGAAAATATACACTAGCTTACCTAGTTGTAGATCTTCCTTGTCTTGCTCAATTACCGCCCTTCAATCCTCTAAAAACTCTTCAATAAGTTTGTTGATCCTCTTCTCTAGAACTCTTTCTCCCATTTTCATCAAATATAAATGATTTGCATGCTTATCCTAATTTACATTAATGACTAATTTGTCTTATAATGTGTCCATACATATCTCGAGGAACATCAATGACTAATGTTTTATCTTTCTAACTTAGGTTACAAATCTTAATTAATTTAACCATAGGCATATTAAATTAACTATTTAAGCCACCCTAACTTAAATTAAAACTTACCACATCACTCTCTACTCCAGGCCTTTCATTGACACGCATCTCGAGGCACGTCTCTGCTCACGTCACGACATCTATATACTAGTAGGAGTAACTTAATAAGTCTACACATATACATTACACTAGGAATACACCTCATCAAATCTAACATATTTCTCGATCCTCACGCCGAGTATTAGGACTGTGTACCCACTATTGGACACGTAACGAGTCAGTAACTAACTAGGCATATTCAAGAGGATATTTTTTATGGTACGTGTGTGTTATTTGCAGATAATATATATTATCTTAGTAGACGAAATAAGAGATGGAATGAATAAGAAATTAAAATTTTGGAAGAATACATCGGAATCTAAATGCTTTAAGTTGAGTAGGACGAATGTCGAATACATACAATGTGGGTTTAAAAATAGTAGACCTCAAGATGATAGAGTGGTAAAATTAAGAAAAGTAGAAGTTCCTAAGATGAACTACTTTAAATAGTTAAGATCAAGCATACAAAATGATGACAATATTGAGAATGATGTCACACATAGAATTCAAGCTGGATGGAAGAAATGGAGGAGTGCAACAGATGTGATCTGTGATAGAAATATGCCTACCAAGTTAAAAAGAAAATTTTATAAGACCGCAATTAAGCTAGCTATGCTTTTATGGAAGTGAATATTGTTGGGTGGTAAAACAACAATAACTACATAAAATAAACGTAAAAGAAATAGAGATGCTTAAGTGGATATGTGGTAAAATTCGTAAATATAAAATAAAAAATACATAAATTAAAAGACAAGTAGGGGTTGCACCAATTGACACAAAGACTAGGGAAGGGCGGTTAGGTGGTTTGATCACCTGCATAAGCACCCTACAAATGTCCTCACTAGAAAACTTAACTTAATAGAAAATAAGAAATTTGACGAGGTAAAGGTAGACCGAAGTTAACTTGGAACGCATTAATTAAGAGAAATTTGAACGAACGACTTTGATCCATGCGGTCATCCCTAATTAATTTGGAACTGAGGCTATGTTGTTCTTCTCTCTCTCTCTCTCTATACATATATATATTGTTGTGGAATATGGATGACCATGCATGTACACCAACATATTGTGTAGTCATGTAACTTGTATTTCTCACTTAATAGTACCTCCACTTGTCTATGTATTGTCATGTAAATTGTAATCATCTCCAATGTACACCAACTCTTTCATGTATTGTCTATGTTGCTTGTGATGTGTTGTATGACTTGTGGTGTATGTATACCTTGTATACATTGTATAAGTACAATTATCATCATTACCAAATGGCCTATATAAAGGGTGCCAACCCCATTGTAATTCACACACCAAGTTGAATGAAAACTTCTCATTCCAACTATCTCATTTCTTCTCTTCTTCTTTGTAGTAGTAGTTTGTAGTAGTAGAAGTTCTTAGTCTTCTATTTTCCTTCTCTAGTTCTTAGCAAGTTTCAACTCGATTTAAAACACGTTATCAGCACGAGCTTGCTCTAGCATTAAAGAAATCTTGAAGTTCAAGAAGGCTTGTTAAGGAGACAAATCTAGAAAGGTATAATTTTTGTTATTTAAATAAGTTCAATTTATTTCTATATTATCATGGTTGCTTCCTTTATTACATGCATCACTTCTATATACATACTTTATTCATATACTATGCATTATAACGTCACCGATTGCGAAAGTATGCTCTGTAGTTGCATCTTGTACGATCTTCTACATCAGAAATCAAAAGTCAATGTGTGACATATAGTTTTTCTCTTAAAACTACAAACGATTAGTTATTGTTCTATTATTGATTTTATAATACAAATAATGTTATAAGTTTGAGTTGATAGTAGGTAAGCCTTGTCTCCGGTAAAGCTAAACATTGAAAGAGAGACGGGTTATCCCGTTCGAGGAGACATGATATTAAGTAGACTATGTCTCGCCACCCAACCTGGAGGTTGTCCCACCAACTCATACGAATAGTACATTTTGTTTATTAATGAATCAAGTTGTGAACATATATTTAATCATATGTTATGTTTTTACATAAAAAGGGTAAAACTATTTTATATTAAATTTATTTTCAAAATATTATTCAACCATAGTTGAATTTGTTGCCTTATTATATTACCGACAAGAATTACTTGTCATGACAATTAGATACTACAATTTGTGAATAAATCATATATGCAAAAGTGTGTGTTATACACAATCATTCGCCAATTTCTCTTTAGAGACCTGAAAAGTGAATATTTCACTTTGTATATCTTTTCACTTTATGGAGTTATAAATATATAAATACCAAAAAAAAGGTAATGCTCCAAAAGCTCAAAATGAGCGGTTGAGTTTCAAGCTACAAAATTTAATCGGTCAAATATTAATTATAATTCCACAATTTTAATTACATCTATGTTGATGCTATGTGGAAATATGACTGGTGAGACAATAAAAAGAAGGTCACGTGGCCCGCCTCGATTTATTGCTGCAACAAATATCGAGTGCGCACGTCAATCCAATAAATATTAAGGATTGATTTCTTATCTCATGATAGTTGAGTAAAATAATGAGATATTATAAATATAATATCGCTCCCGTCCAATTAGTTCAGCTTCAAATTAAGAAGCATATGTTGCATATAATGATCATGATCGCAATAATAAATTTATTAAATTTATGGACGTGGAAAATGTGAAAATATCAGGTAAAGGTCGTATTGACAATTCCACCAAAAATTGGAATAAAAGTGGTGCACCACTACAAAGGGCAAATAATTATTGACAATGAGCGCTCATAATTGTGACATTTTTTTGTCATATATGAAAACTATTTTGCCTAAATATTGTCATATATATACCCGAATATTTTTGTGACCTTTACCATACCTTCAAAATCAAAGGCAAAATATTATGAATCACTACAAAAAAACTGCAGATCAGAAACGAAAATTTCCGTCTCTGATTTGCATAAATTCCGTCTCTAATTCAATTCTGCAACGGAACAGAGACGGAATCTATTCCGTCTCTAAAATCGTCGTCGCGATTCAATCGAAGAATTACGAAAATGTGTTTCCGTTTCGATTAGAGACGGATTAAAGACGGAATTTAGAAACTAACGAGACGAACAAAATGGAAATTCTTCTAAATGGTACAATTGTTATTGCATTCCGTCTCGATCCGTCTAATCGAGCGATCGAGAGACGAAATTATTATATTCGTCTCTCGATCCGTCGATTAGATCCATCTCTCGATCCGTCTAGATTAACGGATCGAGAGACGAATTATTGTATTCCGTCTCGATCCGTCTTTGATTAGCAACGTATCGAGAGACGAATTATTACATTACGATTATTCGAGACGTCAATAATTTCGTCTCGATCCGTCTTTGATTCATGCATTTATTCCTCCAAAATTAGAGACGGAATAGCAACGGAATATCTGAATTCTGTTGCTAATCCATCTCAATTCCGCTTTGTTTAATTTTTCAACTTAAGCTTAATCCAATTTGGTTCTCCATAACATCTAAACCTGAAAATACAACCATATGACCTGCTCCATCGCCTGCACCCCCTCCAACAACTCCTTGGGGGTGCTAACATCCCCCAAAAAAGCAGAATTTGACATACATACACAAATCAACAATATATATATCAACAACAAAGATTCAAATGAGAAAAAAACATAAAATTCGATATTAAAAAAGATTTATATATTCACGAAACATAGTCAAGTATAATAAATGTTTAAGATACCTAAGTATCCATAAAAAAACTACAATTCTCATTGTTCTACAACAACCATAAAAATATCTAAGTATCATAAAGTTGCCCATCCCTCGTTGTGCTAGCACCTAGGATGTGCTAGCATCCGGATCTACGTATCTTCTCTTCTTTCTCCATAACGACCTGAGACTGTAGACACATCCTTTGGGACAGTCACCCGCCACCTTGTAGTACACCGCCTCATCATCCACCGGCTGGTCCGGTGTAGTCTGGGTCAGCTCCTGACGTCTCTTTTGGAGCTTATCCTGCATGGATCAACAATAAGAGATAAATGATTAAAAAAAGCAACTGTGAGGGAGACATAAATGACATTCTATAAATAGATATTGAAGAAATGTGTTCAATCTGCCAAGAAATGGAACAAACACAAACCATTACTAAATCCAACAATGACGAAGAGTATACTCCGAAGAGTCTACGCAGCAAAAAATCGCTTAAGTTGATAACAATTGTGCACAAAGATCATGTTTCATAAGAAGCACAAACATGGATTCATGGAAGAAAATATGAAATCTCAAACTTGGAATCAAGCAATTCACCTAAAACGTCTTAAAAAAAAACCCATAAAATATGCGCATTTGCGACGTTCTTGACCAAGCGCGCTTCGACGAGAAAAGAGAGATACAAAACCAAAACAATTGATAAAACCAAATTATCCACAACACCCAAAACAAAGAAAACAACCCAAATGAGCAAAACAAGAGCAATCAACCAACAAGGCATCGAGATAAGATCCAGTAATAGAAATCAAACAACATCACAGTAGCAATTGCTCAAAAATTAGATGGGCAACTTAATCAGCCCAACAAGAACAAAAATCCAAATTGAAAATCACCAATAAGGGAAGAAACAACGCAGGTCAAGAACAAACTCACCACAAATCCTACCCTCCGACTGCCAGTGTATAAATAGTTTCCATCTCTGGAGAATTGCACCTGCAACCACATGAATCTCATATTTCACCTCAAAATGCATTATGAAATTATATCATGTTTATAACTTTAAGCAGATCTATAGCACTCTCGTACATGTGTGATTCCGCCTTCTTGACCGTGTAAAACATATAAAAGCTCCATATTGTCTTCCCTCTAAATTGCAGTAGTCTGACTGTAAGATCCAGCAGCTAGCATACCACTATGGGCAGGACAAAAGGCAAGGGTGGAAATAATACCTACAGTATACAAATAGGCAAAATGGCCAGACTGGTAGTGAGATGTTTAGACAGCCACAATTATCAATTCAGACTTGGACAAACTTCCAAGGAAAACATTATGCAACAGGGTAATACAAGATGTTACCATCTGGATCCATGAGTTTGCACTTCAACATATGGAAGTCAGGGGACTACACAAAAGGTTCAGGAAATCCTGAGCTAACTCCCACAATAAAAAAGACTAAATAACAGCTTGGATATTTTGCTGATGATTGAGTGACATCGAAAATACTAGTAGAAGTATTGAACCCAACGTAAAGCTAGGGGCGATCAAATTTAAAACTAATTTTCTTGAAGAATTCAACAACTTGCCACCGGCCCTTAGCAAATGAGATTAGCAACCCCGAAATGCATCTTGGAAAACACTTATAGATCACTAACATGTATCCTTCAACAAAGATAACCCCGAGACCTTTATCAAGTAGCTTTGAAATTTGAAACAAATTGTTCATACATTCTTTGGTGATTCCTAACGATCAATCGTCTATTCTTGTGCACCTTCACTAGACCTTGTGTTTGTCTTAGACTCTTACAGCCTTACTTCCTCTCGACCTATTTTTCCACAAATTCCAGCTTTCAAATAAGAATCCTACTAATCTCTATTGGGACATTATTGTAATATAATGGCGTAGTAAACCATTTTGTACCGCAAAGATGGTAAGATTCCATTAACAAAGCAAGTTCCACTAGATATATTGCATATAATGAATTTATGATGGAAATTTAGAGAACTTAATCAAGTAGTCAGATAAGTCTATACATGATTGCCCTTCTTTATTACCTTGGATTGTTGAATACTGTTCAAAATCCCAACCAGGGCGATGTAAGTCAAAAACTCTGATAGATTTATTGTATCCTGCAAAAAGCCTACAAAATATGATCTATGACATGAAAGATGAACTGTTCTATGACATCAAGAGGAGAAACCAATAATAAGCTTCAAACCATAAGCAAGGAAATCAACAAAACTAGCAAAGACAATATACCATCAGAAAATAAAGGTTGCCAATCATAATCAAAGAACAATTCAGGATTTATGAAAAATAGAATTACAACTCTGTAGCACCTTCTGCAGCACCGATGAACATGGATGACTAAGTCTAGCATGCCAAAGATTACAATTATGAGTAATAGCAACAGTTAAGTTTGTAACACCAGTTTGAGAAAATCGAGCGATAGAGATAGTAGAGAGATTCTCACCAGCTTTGAAAAAGCGAGATAGCGACTATAAGCCAATAAAAGAGCCTCGCTTAGCCTCCAAATACCGTATGCCTCCTTTGACAGTGTCCTTGTTGTTCTCTTTCACCTTCAAAAAAATGATAACACATTTAGAAAAGCTAAATATATCAACCACATGCAGTGCTTTCCACAAATCAATGCATGGACATGCGAAGCAAATAGGAAGTCGACAAATTAAATTCACTACAAAAAACAACCAATCAGAAACATAATTAAAGGAATCATAGATAGTAATACACAATGCATGACATTATTAATATAAGATCGGTGGTAAAACAATCCAAATGATTTAATGTCAACTCAGAAATGGAAATGAAATAAAGAGAATTGCCTCAAAGGGTTTAGTTACCTTAAATACTGTTTGCTTTGCTTCTGGGGATTTAGATTCAGATACTCCTCAAAATTGATTTGCATATTCTCTGCTAATGTCAAAACAACTTTCTGAATGAAAAAAGTAAAAAAAACAAAGAATAAGGAAACAAGGGAAGCTAATCAGCCAAGCCAATGACTATTAAAAAAAGTAATTCACAACCGACGGTCCTAAACCACTAACCATATTCTCCATCCTTGCTCTCGAAAAGAATACCATAATGCGAACTCAATTCTGCAATCATACTTTTTTTTCTGAATCATTGTCTCTGATTTCATGATTTATAGCAGCCTATGAGCATACCACATCCTGCAAAAAATCAATTAATCCCAAGTTCATACGGCACTGAACAAAATACATTTCGTCACTACGACCTTCATATGTAAAAGGAAAACATGAATGTCAACCAAATTCTTCTTGAGATAGACTCATTGGAAACTTTATCACTTGTTACTAAAACAGTAAAACTAGGTCTGGTAACAACACTCAAGCACATAAACCTTCCAGTTACGTAATCTCTATATTTGGTCTTGTGATTGTCTATTTACCCAAAAAAAAAAAAAAAAAAAAAAACTTTACCGATATGCATCCTCAAAGGCGTCCTTGTTTTATATATACCAAAGTATCGTCGACACCTGTTTGATTTAAAAATTAAAATATTATATTAAATCATAATATATATAACAACTTCGAAATTCTTGCCTTCTTGAGAGTTTTCTCCACAGTTTCTATGACCAATTATTCTCTTCCCCTCTTCAGAATTTCATGGCAGTAAGCAGCTAGCATCTTAGCACTTGAGATATTACCCACATTTTCGTTGCAAAAAACATTAAAGGCCCCATCAAGTGTCTGGAAAGATAAGATAACAGACATGAAAATTATGCAAACACCTTTTCCAGTCACTTGAAATGCTTTACCAAGAAAGATCTACAAAAATGATAAGATAACCCAAAAGTGAGAAGCATGTTACACAAAGAACAACATAGCCTCAATCCCAAATAGAAGCATGCTACGCACCTCGCGAAAAAGTATGTTGTTCTTGAAGTACTTGGTGACATAACCCAGTGCTTGTCGTGAAGCCCTATCACAAGTTTTCCGTAAAACCTAAAGAAGTAAGCGATCATCATCACTTAAAATGTATAAAAGCAAAGGAACCAACCAAATCGGCTTGGATAGAAAATACTTTATAATTTGTAAACTAAAGATTTACAAATGCAAATGGGATATCCGACATTTCTATTCCTTATAGAATCTTTAGAATGTTCTACCAAACTTTTGCCTTCAAGTAACAACTGCGCCCATCACATAAAAATTAAAAATAATACGACTTCCTAAATGCTACAAAAAGGTGTGCATGTGAAATATTGAGCGCACGAAAAGAAAGGCTCCCACCTTCTTGAATATATTTGCAATAGTATCTAAGCCTTGAGGAATCCGATAGAATAACCAATACATTTTAATCAGATCGTCTTCCTACAAAATTAAAAAATAAAAAAATAAAATGAAGAAATATATAATAGTAATACCATGATTGAGAGCTAGAAACTGATATTCAGGCAAGATACATGTTGCTATGGTACCTTCTCATCTCTGAGCAAAGCATGTAATCCAGGGTGCTCATTTTCATAAAGTTGGGTTGCATATACCAACAGCAACTCGCTCAGTACTGTCTGAAGGACCACGATGAAGATTCAAATGAAATCAGTTTCGAACTTTCAAAAAAACCACACTATATATGATTTTAAATAAGTATTAAAAGCCATATAAATAATGGACAAATGACGAATCCCCAATAACTTTTCTTCGCTGCTTGAATGCAGGTACTGATAGACCCGTTCCTTCTCTTTTCCAAGCAGTCTTCAGCCTAAGAATAAGCACAAGAAAAAATTGGTTACATGAGATGAGACATCAATCTATAAATATATTTCAATAGGTAACAACCAACAATACATACCAGGGAGATTAGTGTATCTCTGACTTTAATTCTTACGAATTCTTGGTAAATCTGATAAGGCAGCAACGAGCACAAAAAAATAAATAAAAATACATGATGTAGAATAAAGCGCATTTCTCTAAGGGGAAAAGTACTCAGTGCGATTTTTTGGATCTTAAGTGGTTATTCATCCCATTTTTTCAACAATAGAGATGAACAAATTTAGCACGAAAACTCTTTGGATAAATAAGAAAACTGAAATGTCGTATATAAAAAGTACCTGGTTTCTAAAACATGTGAATCCAACTTTCTCAAGTGAGAGAAGTTTAGAATTCTCGACAAAAAAGTGATATAGGTAGGAGAACCACCTCGAAAGCCGCCATACCATTTTTTTGTGATTACTCCATCTCTGTAACGTATCTCTCAGAAGGGGTTCCCTTTCCTTCTCCAACATCAATGGCAAGACCTAAATTCGATGATTAAAAAAAATGAACAGATATAGAGGGGAAAAAGAAAGACATCATAACACAGTCAAAACCTTACCTCCCAATCCAAGTATTTTTGAAATATATCCTTGAACGGCGGCGATGGCCGCACAATGAGAGCGGCGACGCCCAAGCGAGACGCGACGAAGAGTGGCGAACGGCCGCGGGGGCTGCACAGCCAGCGGCGGCAGAGGGTCGAGGCAGCGACGATCGAAGAGCGTTCCACGGCAGCGACGAAGAGCGGCGAACGGCGGCGGGGGCCGCACAGCCACCGGCGGTAGAGGGCCAAGGCAGACGACCTTGGTTTCCAACGCGGCAACGAACAGCGGCGACCAACAGCGGGGGCTGCACAGGCAGGGACGACAGTTGGCACCACCTCCGGCAGACGCGACGTCCACTCGCAGCGACGACAAAGGCCCCATCTCCGGCAGACGGCATCGATTTTAGGGTTTGGGAGGCAGATTTCGGAGAGAGAGAGACTCAGCGTTGAGGGAGAATCGGTCGAGAGAGAGAGAGAGAGAGAGAGAGAGAGAGAGAGAGAGAGAGAGAGAGAGAGAGAGAGAGAGTTGATGGTCGCGAGAGAGAGACATATGAGGGAGATAGTGGTGAGAATGGCGGGTTGATAGAGAGATTTGAGGAGGGAGAGAGTGGTGAGGGAGAGAGTGGTGAGAATGGCGGTTGAGCGAGAGAGGCGAGACATCCGTCCCCTCTTTACAAATCTTTGCATCCAAGCACGCACGAATCTCGACACGTAACGGACGGTTACAAGAAATTTAACTTTTGGTGGGAACCTTGGCGCAATTATTTTGAGACGAAATTTAATTCCGTCTCTATTCCGTGTCTATTTCCGTCTCTGATCTCTCTCTATTCCGTCTCTGAATGATTCCGTCTCAAATCCGTCTCTAATTATTTATTCGTAGCAACGGAAATAAATTCCGTTGCTAATTCCGTTTCTAATTACCCATTTTTTTGTAGTGAATTTTATCATTGAAATATGACTCTTTTTTCTAATTTGTCAAACATTATTTGTCTAGATGGATCAACAAATCATGTGTTCAAATCATGAATCAAATAAGAGCGATATATGCCTTGCTAATTGTGCTACAACGCACACAATCCTTAAAAACAGAGAATATTTCTCCAATTTGAACTTAGCTGAGGCTAATGTTCAAACAATATCTGACATCTCCAATTCGATTAATGGCTCTGGAAGAGCAAATATTATGTTGCCTAGGGGAACAACAATTCATGTTGACAATGCCTTATACTCTGAAAAATCCAGAAGAAATTTACTCAGCTTTAAAGATATTCGACAAAATGGATATCACATTGAAACCATGAACGAAAATAATAGAGAATTTCTCTATGTCACATTGGTTTCAAATGAGAAAAAATAAGTGTTAGAAAAATTCTCAGCTTTATCATCTAGATTATATTTTACTCATATAAGGCATGTCGAAACGAATGTCGTCTTAAATAAGAAAATTAATGATCCAAAGACATTCATTTTATGGCATGACCGGCTAGGTCATCCAGGATCATCAATGATGCGAATAGTAATTAATAATTGGCAAGGACATCCTTTAAGGAGTCACAAAATATTTTCAGCTGGTGATTATAATTGTGCTAGTTGTTATCAAGGTAAATTGATAGTTAAACCATCCCCAAGTAAAATTGTTGTGGAATCCCCAGTTTTCTTAGAACGCATTCAGGGAGACATATGTGGACCTATTCATCCTCACTGTTGACCATTTAGATATTTCATGGTTTTGATAGATGCATCAACTAGGTGGTCACATGTTTGTTTGCTTTCGACCCGCAATGTTGCATTTGCTAGACTTTTAGCACAAATAATTAAGTTAAGAGCACAATTCCCTGACAACTCAATCAAGACCATCCGTCTTGATAATGCCGGGGAATTTCAATCTCAAGAATTTAAAAATTATTGCACGTCTATAGGAATTACCATTGAACATTTTGTTCCACACGTGCATACCCATAATGGTTTCGCAGAATCTCTGATCAAACGCATTCAACTAATTGCCAAACCTTTAATCATGAGAACTAAGTTATCAACTTCAGTTTGGGGACATGCGGCATCTATCATTCGTTATAGGCCTACTGCATACCATGAACATTCCCTCATGCAACTCATTTTAGGTCAACAACCAAATATTTCACACTTTAGAATTTTTGGTTGTGCAGTGTATGTTCCTATACCACCTCCCAATAGAACTAAGATGAGTCCACAACGAAAACTTGTGATTTATGCTGGATTTAACTCATCGTCCATTATAAGATACATTGAGCCCTTAACAGGGGATTTATTTACTGCACGTTTTGCTGATTGTCACTTTGATGAAGTAATTTTCCCACCATCAGGGGGAGATAAGAAGCCAATTCAAAATGAATGACGCGAAATTATTTGGAATGCATTAACTTTATCACATTATGATCCACGCACAAACAGTGTGAACTTGAAATTCAAAAGATCATTCATTTGCAACAAATCGCAAATCAATTACCTGATGCATTTAATGATGCAAAACAAGTGACAAAATCACATATTCCAGCTATAAATGCTCCTGCGAGAATTGATGTCTCTGTGCAACAAAATGCACAAGAACCAACGAAACACTTAAAGCGTGGAAGACCAGTTGGTTTAAAATATACAATTCCTCGAAAGAGGAAAACGGGAGTAAAAATAAATACAAATCAAAATACTCATGAGAAAGCATAAGAATCCTTTGATAAGGATTTGTCAGAACAAGTTGATTCTGACGAGGAACAATTGCCTCTAGAAAAAGGAAAAAGATGAAAATAATGAGATCTCGATAAATTATTTAAACTCTGGTAAGATTTAGGATCGAAATAAAATTGTTCCTGATGATATATTTGCTTTCAATGTGTCCTTTGAAATATGTGAAAATGATGATGATCCAGAACCACGATCAGTGGACGAATGTCGAAAAAGACCTGATTGGCAAAAATGGCAAGAGACTATCCAAGCAGAGCTAAACTCGTTAAGGAAACGAGAGGTTTTTGGATCGATTGTTCAAACGCCAGATGGCGTAAAACCTGTTGGATATAAATGAGTATTTGTACGAAAGAGAAACGAAAAAAATGAAGTTACAAGGTACAAAGCAAGACTTGTAGCTCAAGGTTCCTCACAAAGACCTGACATTGATTATGAGGAAACATATTCTCCTGTTATAGATGCAATCACATTTCGGTTCTTGATAAACCTTGCAGTTTCTGAAGGGCTTGATATGCATTTAATGGATGTCGTTACAGCATATCCGTACGGATCCCTAGACAGTGAGATATATATGAAAATCTCTCAAGGATTTGTAATATCCAAAGAAATAAAATCAAAACCTCATAACGTGCATTCTATAAAATTACAAAGGTCTTTGTACGGATTGAAACAATCCGAACGAATGTGGTACAAACGTCTTAGTGATTATTTACTGAAAGAAGGATATGTAAATAATCCGCTTTGCCCATGTGTCTTCATTAAAAGATCATCAACATGATTTGTGAGTATTGCTGTATATGTTGATGATTTAAATATAGTGGGAAACCACGACGACATCGTTAGAACATCCAAATACTTGAAAAGGAATTTGAGATGAAAGAACTTGGAAAAACAAGACTTTGTCTTGGTTTGCAAATTGAACATTTTTTAAGTGGAGTACTTGTCCATCAATCATATTATATTGAAAAAATATTAAAAAGATTTTATATGGACAAGACACATCCATCGAGCTCTCCAATGGTTGTCAGATCACTTGAAGTGGATAAGGATCCATTTCGACCTCATGAAAGTGATGAAGAGCTAATTGGTCCGGAGGTACCATATTTAAGTGCAATTGGTGCACTTATGTATCTTGCAAATTGTACAAGACCTGACATTGATTTTGCTGTCAACCTACTTGCAAGATACATTTTTTCACCAATCGAAGACATTGGAATGATGTTAAACATGTTTTCCGATATCTTCGAGGAACAAGTGACATATGTTTATTTTACTCGAGAGGGGTAAAATTAAATCTCCAAGGTTACGCTGATGCTGGATTTTTATCTGATCCCCACAAGGCCCGTTCTCAAACGGGATATATATTCACCTGTGGTAATACTGCTGTATCATGGAAGTCAGTAAAGCAAACTATGGTTGCTACTTCTTCCAATCATTCTGAAATACTTGCAATTCATGAAGCAAGTCGTGAATGTGTATGGTTGAGAAACATGATTGAACATATTCAAGAATCATGTGGATTGCCTTCAATAAAAGACTCTCCAATTAACCATATTATATGAAGATAATGCAGCATGTATTGCACAATTAAGTGAATGATTCATAAAAGGGGACAGAACAAAACATATTTCACCAAAATTCATTTATGCGCATGAGCTTCAGAAGAATGGTGAAATTGATGTCAAGCAAATCCGATCGAGTGATAATCTTGCTGATTTATTCACAAAAGCCTTACCAACTACGACATTTAAAAGGCTTACATATGGTATTGGCTTACGTAAACTTAAAGACATTGCAAGTAAAGAAACTGAACAAGTTTCACCCATGTTCACATGAGGGGGAGTTATTGATTAATGTATTGCACTCTTTTCCCTTAGCTATGGTTTTATCCCATTGGGTTTTCCTAGCAAGGTTTTTAATGAGGCAATCTTAACAATATTATACACATCTTAATATTTATGAGAATAGTGTACTCTTTTTCTTTTACTATATTTTTTTCCCATATGATTTTTCTTAGTAGAAGTTTTAACGAGACACAATCTCTAAGCAAGTGTCATCCAAGGGAGAGTGTTGTAGAATATGGATGACCATGCATGTACACCAACATATTGTGTAGTCATCTAACTTGTATTTCTCACTTAATAGTACCTCCACTTGTCTATGTATTGTCATGTAACTTGTAATCCTCTCCAATGTACACCAACTCTTCCATGTATTGTCTATGTTGCTTGTGATGTGGTGTATGACTTGTTGTGTATGTATAACTTGTATACATTGTATAAGTACAATTATCATCATCACCAAATGGCCTATATAAAGGGTGCCAACCCCATTGTAATTCACACACCAAGTTGAATGAAAACTTCTCATTCCAACTATCTCATTTCTTCTTTTCTCATTTGTAGTAGTAGTTTGTAGTAGTAGAAGTTCTCAATCTTCTATTTTCCTTCTCTAGTTCTTAGCAAGTTTCAACTCAATTTACAACATATATATATATATATATATATGCAATTTTCTTTTTCTGAAAAAATGTCATATAATTGTCATATAACTATATGTGGTTATTTGGGTAAGAGGTTGAGAGTTCGAGCCTCAGTATGGAAGTTGTGATTTCTTTCTTATAAAAAAAACTATATTATATATATATATATTAATAGGAACGAGACTTTATTTATTATAGGCAAATATGACAAAAATGTATTTACATAAAGCGAAAAAAAAATCCTAGCAATGTAGTAGAGGAGAAACACATCGTTCCTAATGAACATTTACCTCTCCCACGACGTGGACGAATCACTCCTTGCGTGGCTAAATTTTCTTATATTGATGCATGCATGCATGTAACACATTGAGGGGAAGGAACCACAAAAAATAAAAAATAAAAAATAAAAAAAAAAAAAATAAAAAAAATCTATTGGCGCATGCACATTTTTCTTGTGACAGACGAAGACGATACATCTGTTAAAAAAAAATAGAAACTATAAATACTTGCAGAGTTTTAATTTTCTTATATATATATATATATATATTTCTTTTTTTCTTACATTACTGTATGTATGTAACACATTGGAAAAGAAAAAAAAAAAAAAAAACAGTCTATATTGGTGTCTCAGTGACTCTCAATCTCTGTTTAATATATACATCAATAGTTGGTAACTGTTATTTAATTGATGTTCTTAACTTCTTAACATAAATAAATAGCAAAGGAATATATACAAATTGTTGTTCTTAGTTTTTTCTTGAACAATTGTTAAATGTTGCTAGATTTGCAAGTGGACCCCAAATTGTTGACCAAAATTCTGAGTTCCCTTGTTAGTGCCTGTAATCGCTTACGATACTAATTAATTAATAACCTTATCGGTTTTAATCCCGATAATAAAATTATTTGCCGGTCGATATTATAATTAATTACCTGTTTCTTTTTTATCAACTATTGATATCTATTGAGACATTTGTCTGATTAATTCTATGGACTCTGAGATTGCAGAAAGAGACAATGCACTAGTGCTCTAACATTCGACAGTTGTGGAGAATCGAAATCGAGACCATAACCTTAACTTATATAGTCATGTCTTCGTCTTTACTACTAGGCCAACCCGTCCGACTTATTAAGATATCAAGAGATTAAACTTAATTTAATGCATTTTTTTACGGGTCGAATCTGTATCCTACGTACTTAATAATGGGTAACATATTTTTTCTATCCAAAATCGTCTTGAACCTAAATAAATGAATGCAAGTACCTTTAATTTGAATTAAGTCAATTTGTATAAATGGATGATTCGAGTGGTTCAACACTCATGCCCCTTATATATGTTGACTACACGTGCACGTGGACGTGTGACGGGAAATGTCACACAGGTCTCGAGGATCACCATAAAATCTCTCCATATGGTCGGTCGACATAAAAATCCTCCAAGAAATCGCCATAACTTTCCCATGCATATAGATCGATTAACTTTAACGGCAGTTCAAGCTTACCTCACTTAATTATTTAATTAATAAAATATAAAAAATGGTTACCGAGGAATCGGGTCGGTGTGTAACGCAGACCTGAAGACCCGCCACGTGTCTTGTCCCACATAAAGCCTGTGGCGTTTCTTTGACTAGTCAACGAGGTGACCCAGGCTCACGTAGACATGTCCCATATAAAAACAACCAAGTCACCAAAATTTCATAAAAATATACCACCACACAAAAAAAACACTATGTACGTATATTTGGGAGATTAATTAGTAGGGAATTAATTGATTAACATGGCATTGCGTGTGTAACACTGACACAAGCACTGGGAGGGCCGCTTCTTTAGCTGCAAACAAATTGTGTTTGTGACACAGTTAAGACACAGCTCACACATTAAGAGGTACTCAAATTGGGACTGAGATCCATCCATGCATCTGATATTATTATTATTATTATTAGTTGTTTTTTAATTAATTGAGTCTCTTTTGAAGTTCCATTTTGGAATCTTTTAACTTAATTTTGAATCTTCTAATAACTTAATTTTTGAGATATATATTTTGTAAAGTGAGGTGTGTCGACGGACTGCTCATGTGAAATTAATAATCAGGGTAATTTTGAAACACCATCTTTAATTAATTTGTATTAGAAATAAAAATTAAGGTTGGGGACCCAGAGGGAGGGACAGTATGGCGTATCTCTCCAACCGATTTCTTTCTCCCTCCATCGCTCTCAAAAATGTTTAAAGCAAGGGGTAGCCCACTGCTTTCTTCCCATGCACTTGTCTTCATCCCTCCCAACACCATCTCTCTATATTTCTTCTTCCCAGTACTCTCTCCATACCTTGTCTCTCCCTGACATCTAATCCAAACCCTAACAACCCCTCTTCATCTATCATATATCGATCGATCTCTCCATTTCCACACATATATTATATATATATATATATATATCTCCTCCCATCTCCTCTGATTAATTCATGATGATGATAATGAGCGCTTGTTGTAGCTAGCTAGTGACAACCTTACCTCCCATTTGTTTCTCTGATTCAGTTGTCTCCCAGCTGCCTATATAGCAAGCTAAGCTAGCTATACATATACTGGTATAGCCCATCACTATCTGATCATCATCGTCGTCGATCAATCAATTATACTTGTCCACTCCCCCCTGACACCCAACATAGTTCATTTTTAAGCATTAATATTATGTCGAGCAGAAGATCTCGCTCTAGGCAATCTGGGAGTTCTAGGATCACTGACGATCAGATCACCGATCTTGTTTCCAAGTTGCAACAACTTGTCCCTGAACTTCGCAGTCGAAGCTCCGACATGGTATGTGTGTGTGTGTGTATATATATAAATGTATCTATATATATATATATATATATATATATATAGATACATTTATATATATATATATATGTACGTAGCTCCCACATCATTAATTGTTTCGATCACTACTTAGTCATGATGTTCTATTTATGTATGCTAAGGTTGCATAATGTATTATGTATATACATGTGTAAGACTTGTTGGACTTGTTTGATTTGGTGCAGGTATCATCAGCAAAAGTGCTACAAGAGACTTGCAACTACATTAGGAGCTTACACAGAGAAGTGGACGACTTGAGTGAGCGCTTATCGGAGTTACTCGCCTCGACGGATGCCACTAGTGCTCAAGCTGCCATTATTAGGAGTTTGCTTATGCAATGATCGATATCAAGAAGCCCTTAATCGATCTCCATTAATTAAGTACTTATCTCATCTACTCCTTTGTAGTACTCTTATATCACTTCTTGTCTCGATTAATTATTAGTACTTTCTATAGATCATGAGTTGGTTTGCTAGACCAACATATATGAATGGGGAGTTGAATTAATTGAAGTACTTCAAATTAAGCATCCCCACTAGTAGTAGTGGTAGTACTAGTAGCTAATGATCGAATGATGAGCTCATATAGTTAATAAAATGACTTGCTTTTATTAATTAATTCATTTTTCTTAATTCAGTTTCATTGTTTTTGATACTTAAACTCTTGAGCTTTGACTATCAATCAGCTATCACTATATGACTTTAGAAATGTGTTAATTAATACTAATATTAATTAATTTCGATGAAAGTGTACATTTAAATTTTAGTTCTTAATTAAATTAAAAAGATTTAAAATGTTATTGATGGTGACAGTTAATTTGCATAAAATATAAACTTGTCTGGGGGGTTGGCTATGTTGCCCCCTTTGTGTCTCTCTATGAGGGTGTGGTATACGGAGAGTTGCATGCAGCGTGGAGCCCTCATTGCTGCCTTATCATCTCTTAAGTCCATGTACGTGCCTCAATTCATGCTAACTATGTGAGATACATGGAACCCCATGTTATTAATTTATCAATGTTGCATGTTAATGTAATTGGGACCCTTGGTTTCATCAACTAATAATATTAATTAATTAATTATAGATTGCAAAGTTTGAGGATGACAACATTAGATTATTCCTTTGAATTTATTTTTTGAGGTCTATATGCCTTTGAATTAATCAGCTAGATATATATAGTTACATTTGGAAGGCATTCATTAATTAAATCCAAGTTCATTAGTAACTTGGTTAATTAATTTAACTTAGTCATTTACTCCACTTGTTATGTCAAAGCTCGTGCGTGACATACAATTGAAACATGGAAGCAAAATTTAAATATCAAATTATTCCAAAACTTTTGCGCGCACGTCGAGATTCAGAAGAGAGAGAAAAAATTATATTATGAGTGATAATTAAGAGTGTAATGTATTACCATTAAAAAGTGAATTGATCTAATCAAGTTATTTTTTATTCGAAATGACCAAATCCTTAATTTGATATATTACCATATCATCACATTAATTATCAATCTGGAAAACGGGTTTATATAACTTGATATGTATGGTAACCTACAATGAGCATATATTAAGCTATTCCAAATCGTTGATCATCATGAAAAAGATTAACGACAACGCCTGAACGTACCAACCGAAAAAGAGGGAGAGAATCAGAAGCGAAATTAAGTACAAAGAGTACTAAAACACCTTCAAAGCCTAAACTGATTGATGTCCAACAACTTTTGAAAAGTAGAGGGCAATCTTGATGTTGCAACAAGCAGTTGAAGTTGGATTGTAAACATATGAATTTTCTATTCGCATTAGAATTGGTTTAATAATGCTCAAGGTTTCTTTCCTTAGATTGTATTTATTGTAACTTGAGCTGGTACGCACTTTTTTAATCAAAAAAAAAAAAGTACGTTTGGTGCAATATATAATTGGTAGCAGCTATATATATAGCTATAGATTGTCATATAAAATTTTCCCAATGACTTGTGTCTAGGTCTTTTGTACCGTCCATGGACCTCTCGTTTTCCATTTTCACTTTCTCATAGCAGCGTGCAGTTGTTTGAAATTTGATGGCACGTAGAAGAAACAGACAAGACCATCTTTTGGTCCTTTCCCATTTAGATACCAACTCTTGTCCCTTGATTTAGCAACTTTTTTTTCACGAACTCAGATCCTCTCGTACTATTGTATGGATTTATAGCTGATCAGCTATAACGTGCTAGTAGCCAATGAGGGTACATAAAGATGATCACTATTGATCACTGCATGCAACTTTGGGCAGGGACTTTTTCTAAACACTGGGCCTATATATCTTACTGCATTTGTCCTCCATCTACCGATCATAAAGGCCCACTCACACAATTAACTTAATTACACCTACATGTGTCATATATGAGAATTTGTATCATTAATTTATTCCATCTATATTTATAGAAGGAAAATGTTAGGGTGATATACTTTTACTATATAGTTTGTTGTGTATTTTTTTGATGATCATCCAGATGTGTGTATAGAACAGGGCCGGTCGGAGCTATCGCAAAGTTATAAAATGGAGTCCCTTAATTTTCATATATTATGCAACAACAAATTTTTTTTCTTTAGATAGTAAAATATTTTTTTGGTTATTTATTATAATTTTTTTGAATACATTGTAGCTTCTTCTCGTGAAATACATGATATTAATAATTTTGGATAAAAATAAATTAATGATGACTTTAAAATAATTTTGGATTGAAATCAATATACACCATTAAAGTCGTGCTCACCAAATTATTAAATCAACCGTTGGATAACGAAAATTGATAAGCTAATTAAATTAGTGGTCTAATGCGCGTGCGTAAGGGAGTGAAGGAAAATAGAGAAAACAAAAAATAATTTTTTTAAGCTCAACGGAAACAAGTTATGATTTTCGTAGATTATATTTCTTTATTTTACTTTATAAGCTTTTAATTTAAATTTCTAATTTAATTAGTTTTACTTATAAATACTAAAACGTATAAAGAAAGTTTCCTAAATATTATATGATGGTTCTTTGATGCGTGCAAGATATTTCCTAACTGCATGCATTTCTAAAATAGTTACTAATGCGGTACATATGTAATTAAGTAAATAACTGTGTTGATTCAAATTGAGGACTCGAAATGAACACTCACTTGTGAGTGTTCATTGATTTACGCATTGATATGCGTGCGCACAAAAATCGATGTACATCTTGTATAAGTGCGTGCCCACTTTGGGTCACCTGCATTTGCCGAACTTTATTTTTGTTAATAAATATAAATTTATTTCACATATAATGTATATATAAAGATTATGTTAGTGTCGTGATCATATCGGCAGCTTAGATTTGTCATTGTAGTTGTTACGATTGACGTTATCAGTAAATGAATCATCCAAATCTAACACATGATACATGTGCTCGAAATCAAATCCGAAACAATTGGAGATTTGGATAATGATGTGCGGTTGCCACCGGTGGATCTAAACGGTTGCAACATGATTTCTGGACCAGGCAGTTACAGATTTGATCTTATCTCAACCGGCTGATTGTTAACTGAAGATTACAAAGAGGTTGGAAATTGCGATTCGAAGATTGATCACCACGTGTAAATTATGGAGGAATGTGGTTATTTAGAGATGGAGATTGTTCAGATCTTGCTAGTTTTAGTTAAGATTATGTAATCTACATTTGTCTATTTATTTGCTAAAGTGATTGAGTCCTGCACACCAGTTATTCAGTTTACTTTGTATTGTGAACCTGTTATATTCACTTCATTATCGAGTTGTAAAACATCTAAGGGGACTTGGGTGTTCCAATGAGGGGGAGTCTCACATACAAGAGGGATCTTGTGTATGTGAGGTCCATATGAGAGTGTGCTACGAAGAGCTCAGTGAAGGAGACAAGGAGTCATGTAGTTCGATTTGTCATACTAGTGGAGTTTACATCTGGGCTTGGCCCCGCAGACGTAGGTCTTGGACCGAACTGCGATAACATATCTGGTGTCCTGGTTTGATTTACGTTTCTGCATGCTTTATTTTCAAGTACTTGCATTGATTTTCTATTTCCCTTTTACAACCTGCATTGTATTCGGTTGTAACCACATTCGATTATTTCAATTGGTATCAGAGCGAGCACTACAAAGTCTTTGTTTTACAGAGACAAGTGAAATCCGTACTAATGACAATGTCTCAGGGAAACCAATTAGACCAGCCTGAAGGTGTCTCAAACACGAGACCACCACTGTTAACCAATACGAATTATGCGTATTGGAAAGCTCGTATGGAGGGGTACATTCTGTCCATCGATGTTAAAACATTGAGGGGGATTGAGAAAGAGTACATGCCACCTGAAGTTGATGGAGAACCAAAAAATCCAGATGACTGGACAGCTGATAAGGATAAGCTCTTATCAGCCAATGCCAAGGGATTGAATGTTATCTTTGGAGTCGTCAATCAAGAACACCTCAAGCTCATCTCCTCATGCAGAGTGGCAAAAGAGGCATGGCAGATTCTAGAGAATTTTTTTGAAGGTAACGAAGATGTTCGTGAATCAAAGATTGTGTTGCTGGCATCTCAGTTTGAAATGCTGAGAATAGGAAAAGAAGAATCAGTTGCTGAGTACATTGCCAAACTTAAAGACATTGCCAACCAAGCTCAACAATTGGGGAAGAAATACTCAAACAAAAAGTTGGTTCAAAAGGCAATCAGAAGTCTCCCTGCAAAATACAATGTAAAAGTTGCTGCTATTCAAGAAAATCGAGGGCTCAAAGACCTGAAGTTTGAAGAACTCATGGGGTCTCTTACCACCTATGATATGCATCTTAATCAATAGAAGAAGTCCAGAGAACTAGCATTAAAAGCAACTTCTTAGTATTTCAGCCCAGAGAAGGATGTCACCTACGAAGATGATGATATTGCTTTGCTAACCAAAAAATATAACAAACTGTTTTGAGAATTTCAGGGTATGAAGACCAATGGGAAAGTGAAACTTCAAAGAAAGAAATTGAAATAAAGCCAGTAGACAAAAGCAAGCTCACGTGCAAAGAATGCGGTGGATTAGGACACTTCCAGGCAGAATGTCCATCCAGAAGGAAGGATAAATATATGACCAGCACATAGAGTGATTCAGAATCAGAAAATGAAGGAGAACATGTGAATCAACACGTTGCCTTTAACGTCGTGGATGCAATTGGCAGTTGCAACCAGTGAACACAACTCGCAAAAACAAAACACGAAGTAAGTGATTCAGATGATTGTGATTACGATTTACCTAAACACTCCACTCATACAGAAATGAAAGGAAATTATGCTGAAATGATGACAAAGTGGGAAGAAGCAGTCACATGCATTCAAGCACTTGAACACCTCCTCGAAGAAAAAAATAAGGAGTTGATTGAATGCAAGGGCAAATTAGAGTATGCAGAGAACACCATCAACAAGCTGAACAAAGGAAAAGCCAAGTTGGATGACCTACTGCAGCATGGAAAAGGATATGGAGATCACAAGGGTTTATGTTTCATCAAAGGATCCTCTTCAAAGTCTTATATCATATAACCTGTGAAGTTTGTGAAAGCATAAAGTCAGCCTAATCACCAACAAAAAAGAAGGTTCAGACCTACATGCTACTACTGTGGAATCAAGGGACACATACGTCTTAGGTGTTTCAAAATGACTCGAGAACTAGCACGAAGGCAACATGAGGTTACTCAAAAAGCTGCTCAAGAACAATGACTCCATCATCACAATCATCAGAAACGATGGGTTCCTAAAAATGACGTATGTCATGCAACACATATATCACTGAGTTATTATCTGTGACATCCCAAATTTCTCATAAATTGGGCCCTGCTTGGCCTAAGCCCACGTGGACCCCCGAGTCAGTCTCACAAGGTCAGCGAAGGCCTAGTCAGCCTCTTCATCCAGCCATATAAGTAAATTCATAATTTTAAGTCGAGTTATTTGTATTTTTCAAGTTTTACAAGTTAGCGGAAGCAATTAATACGTTAAATAATTCATAATAAAGTAAAAGAGTTGGACATCGTAGATGAGGAACCCAGTAAACATGTGTAATCATGTATATCTTGTGTCAAGTGTAATAACTAAGCAAAAATGACATATAAGTCATGTATATCTCTCAACCCAAAAAGTATTCCAAGTGTGATAACAACATATATAAGTAATACAAAAAAACAAAAAAAAACCTCCAAAAGTGAGTAGAGGAGGGCCGCTTCGATATCCTCAGAGTAGATCGCCAAGTATTGGCAACTTGCTCTTAGTCGGCTGCAGATTTGCACTCAGTCAAACACAAGAATGCCGAGCCCAGTAAGTAAAAGCCAGTAGGATCTAAACAATAATTCAAAGTAAATAAAGCAATCTAAGAGTCACGCGGATAAAAAGAAAACTATGAGGAATGCATGATAGTAAGACTGTAAAAATGAAAGTACAACGAGAAATGAGTGTCAAAAGAAACAATAGAGAGGTGCCCAAGTAGTCCAAGACCACCGAGTGCGGGTGCCACAGGGTCGGGGTCATAGAGTCGCGGGAACGCCAAACAGACTCAGGTTCTAGGACGCGACATCGCCTGCTTGTACCTAGACCGCCGTGAATGAGGGATATCAATGGTGCCTCGGATAAAACACATCTCATTCCGACCAAATACTCCAATGACTCGAGGTCATGACCCCGATTGCAAGCTGGTAACCACTCCAATCGAGACACTCTCATGACTCACTTGGCCCTTGGACACTTATAAATGGGTAGGAATTCCAAGAAAATGACACAATATAATATCAATAAAATATAAGCTCAAATGAACTACTGTGTATTTCCTAGCTGGTTTTGCTTACCTCGAACCCACGCTATCACGTCTCCCGACTCTAACACACTCCCAAACTACTAACACCCGGTCTTTGACACTAGTCTTCTAGGCTCTTAGTATCAATTTACATTAAATTAGGTGTGTTTGAGCCTATTGAATAAAGTTTAGATTTTTAAATCCTTAAATTGTTCAAGATATTAAAATTATAACGGTGACACGCTTTTCGAGGGAGATTTTTGGTGTAAAAAATCACTGAAAACCCCAAAGCCAACTTTTCTATAATTTCCTCAATTTTTTCTATTTTTTCCAATTTTTTTTTTGAATTTTCTTGATTTTTTTTATTTTATGTTATTTTTTTTATTAATTAGTGGTTTGGGTTCTTTGACCGGTCCGGTTCATTTCATTCGTCACTGAACCGGTTTGGTCCAAATTCAGTTTGGCTGCCCCCCCACCCCCCAAGTTCGTAATTGTTCTTCAATCTTCACTTCCCAATTTTATTTTATTTTTTTTCTATTTCTTTCTTTCTTTCTTTCTCTATTTCTTTCCTTTCTCCATTAAAGGACTAATAACCACAATAAATTTGCATCCTCTATTAGACATTAAAATCTCAAATCCATACACATTAGCTATGTGACGACCCAAAACTAAATAAACATGTCATAGGGGCAAATTAGTAAATTCACAAACCTTAAACCAATTGTAGCCCTAATATAAATTAATTTTAAAACCCTAACCCCCCTTTTTGTGTTCAAAACCCCAAAGTTGAGGAGAAGGTGGAGGAGAAGACAACAATTGCACAAATCTCAAAAAGAGGCAATCTTTATTCTAAGTTCTATTTGTTTGAAGTTTTGGTGAAGAATGTACACAAAATAGAGGGGAGGTGGAGTAGCGTCGCCGCCGCCGAAGAGGAGCGACGAGTCGCGCCACGACTCACCGCCGCCCCCTCAGCGCGGGGTTGGCCGTAACACCAACCCCGGCGCTAGTGCGCCCGATTTATGGACAGTGGGAGTGTTGCTCCCCCCAGCGTACCAGGGGCCGGTTTGACCCTGGACTGGGACGGGGGGCTGAACTGCCCCTGAACCAAAATCTTAAAAACTCAAAATTTAGACTTAGAACTTCAATTGGATTAATTAAAACTAACATAAAAGGACTTCAATTACATGTCTCCATGTATCAAACTAACAATTGTAAGAGTACAGATCAATGTAGGAATTTACTTACCTGACATCTTCGAGTTGTTTTTGATAGTGTCAAATTCTATATGAAGACAAAGGGCGAACGAACAAGACTCGAAGATTGTGGTGATTATTTTTAAACTTTAAAGTGAATTCTTGTTTTAAGTTGTTTATATATGTATATATAAGGTAGTTCTACCATGGTGATTGAGAAAAATCACCATGTATGGTGATTTTAAATCTTGACTATTGGATTTAGATCCAATGATGAATATACCTTCTTGTAACTTGTGCACATATTTTAGAGTCATTAATGTAACATTTATATTCACCATTTGATTCAAATCCAATGGTCAACATTAAAAATCACCATTTCTCAATCACCATGGTAGAACTATATATATATATATATATATATATATATATATATATATATATATATATATATATATATATATATATTGTTTTAGGATTACTAGGGTGAGTGTAAAGTGTTAAATTTCGTTAAAGGATTATGAGAGTCTTCTAAGTTAATTAAAATAAGTTGAGAAAGTTTTTGTTTTAATTTTGGTCTATTTTGGGTTCGTAAAGTTGTAACTAAAGTATCGAAGACTCTAAGTTAGTTTATAAATTTGATTTTGATATATATTATGAACTGCGAGAAGTTGTGAGTCCTTCTAGGCCTCTATCTAATTCTGCTGTCTATTAGGTGAATTTTCGGCATGCCACTTTTAGGGGAGGTGCAGCCTAAATTTTTATTAAATACGAATATAATTTTTGAATTTGCTCCAATTGAACAAATTATGAATTGAGTTTCATTGAGAATAAAAATTTAGTTTTGGAGCTTGTAAAGAATTGTAATAATTATTATTTGGAGGTCAAAGTCAAAAGAACGAATTAGGCTGACTAAATTATCAGAGGATTAAGGTAATCTAGCCAGTCAGTCGTCTTAATGATGAGGAGGCTGACAGTGAGAACTAAAATTATGAGAGAACGAATTGGGAGAGAATTCGTGATTTGAGATTTCGATGAAAACAGAGAGGTCAACTTTTGTTGTTCGACTCGAGTGGCCGAAAGTGTGCGCTTTCCTGAGGTGTGTGAGCACTATATATCTCATGCATGTGTTCTTGTAGTGAGCACTAAGTGTTCTCTCCGTTGAAGAAACAATCTATATCTTAAATCTAAAGACCCACATAGAGGCTTTGATGATTTCTAGGTGTTCAAGAAAAAAGGTGCAAGGGTTTGATACATTTGGGGGTAGTGTTTTTCGTTCTTAGTGTGATCATCCAATTTCCTTAAAGAGATATTATTGTATTTACTCCATTATTAGTGAATCTCAAGCAACTAAGATAATTTGCACTCTTTATTCACATAGTGGATTGTTTGGAGTTTGACCCATGATTTTTACTTATGATTTTGAAGACTTTAATTTCACTTTAAATCTTATGTTCTTTGTGGTGTGTATTAATTTTGTGCATTGACCGTGGTTTGGTGGAAATAGTTATTCATCAGTTTTGTTATTTGGAGTAACCCCAACTGATCAATGATTAAGCAAATTTATTTAATTTATTAAATAAAGAAAAATACTAGAACGAATCAATGATAGGACACTCGTTTATGATGTTCATCTATTCGTGCATCGGTAAATATGCGCACATCTCAATGCACAAATAGATGAACAATATCACCGGGTGTCCCATCCCGGTCACCTAACTCTTCCTTAAATAAATTAAAATCGAGTTTTGTGACATGTGAAATGGGAAATTATTAAAAAATGGTTTTGTGCTCATAAGTTCATAACACCCAACAAAAAAAAAAAAAAAAAAAAAAAAGGCGAAGAAATAAGTCTCCCGCGCGATTAGCAGTCGCGAGAAAAAGGGGATTAATAGTGCAGGTGATCGTGACGAGAAGGTTTTGATGAAGGCTTTATTCTTTCTGGTCGCTCATAATAATCAGGTGAGACCTCTCTTTGCTTCACTTCATCATCCAAGAGTAATTGTTTTCTATTGTTGCAAATGATTTCTCAGACTTCCATGTGTATCGTGAGTAGTGAACTATTCATTGTGTCAATGACTTATAATCCCCTAGAAAATTTTATATTTGGGTGCACGATGAATGACTGACTAGCTAGCCATATTGTTGTATTGCAAATTTGAAATTCTGCTTGGCAGCTTTTTGAATAAATGGCTGAATGATATTTTCAAGCAATAAGTCCATAGGATTGTCCAATTGATCAATTTGTTAGTTGTGGGCTTCAAATGATTATGATCAAAGTCTCGTTGTGTTGGAGAGACTGACTGGGCATGTATACTTCCTTAGGCATCGTTTTGTTCAACTTTTCGGGAATTGATAAAAGTGTTTAGTTGAGTATTCTACTTTCCGGGAAGTTAGTTATTTAAAAATGCTGAATTGCAATAAATGACTGTAAAACATTTTTTTTCTTAAAAAAAGTTAATTTAGATGGAGGGGATATTTGTTAAATGGGTGCATTTTCCCTTTGGCCCTGGTCGTTATGGATCAAACTTTTTCATTGCGTCCGATTTAGTGCAATTGATGGTGTGCTTTCTAAGTCCTTTAAATCTCTCCTAATCAATGAGGTATTAAATTATATAATTTCTGGTATTAACCCCCAAAAGAATCAACTAAGAGAATTATATACTCTTGCAGTTGCTTATTGTAGATGATCTGGTTGCTATAGGGAAAGCGTATCTAGCGTGGAGAGTGGAACCTGCATAAAATTTCTAAGGACCCATAATCTATACATGTTGTATAGTCTAAAGTTTGTGTATGCTGCGATTATGTTGTATTTACTTTTATGGTGAGTCTTCAGGTCATAAAGTTTTCCATGACCAGTGACTACCTAGATCTTTAATGTTTCTTGTTGTCCTCTATGCCCATGCAGTCGACATACTCAATACATGGATTAGTTTTAGGAATTGTTTGTGATTGTTTGCATGATAACTATATGGGAGTAAGAGGTCTTTCTAGACAAGCTGATGTAGTAATTTCAAAATAATATTGATGTATTTCTTGTGAAGCCTCTTCTAGAAAATTACAAACGCAGACGTATAGTTTGTTCTACTTAGGAATTTTAGTACAAGTCATTAAGGATTATAAGTTCCTATTTTAAGTTAGAGTTTTTATGCAACTAGGATTAGTAATTCTTTAGTATTTTGTCACTTTATTTAGGTGATTTTAGAAGTGGATTGGGACTTCAAATTCCTAACATGGAGAACTGGGTTTTTAGTGAAAGAGATTCAACTACATCCTTTCTTTAGCACCAGTGCTACCACTGTAAAACTATGCTACTATAACATGGAGAACTGGGTTTTTAGTTTAGCTAGTGTTATTGAATTGCAAGGTTATTAAGCCACTTAGAGATAAAGGGTTTGTGTTGATCGGGTCGTTGTCATGGCAACGTGATGAAATCAAGAGATTCTAGTTGTCCAATTCATGGAAGGAGAAGGCGAGTCATTTTCCCTACTCTTCAAAGAGATTTAGCTGAAGCAAATTTAGGGCAAAATTCATGGAAATTAAAGGAATAGAGAGCTTGATATTGTTCTTTCCCATTAAGTTATGTACAGGTTTGGCTACTAAACTCAAAATTCATTTGAGCGACCTAGAATTTATAGCATCTTTGACTCGTTATAAATTGGCCTTTTGGTGTTTATCAGTTACAAGAAGAAAGTGATGGTTGGCAACTTGGTATTTATACTTGAAACCTAAAAAAAAAAGATACTGATTTTTCAATTTTTAATAAGTATGGTTATTCTTTAAAGGAGGACTCTGACGAATGGGTAACATATCCGAAAAGTGGGGGAGGGAGGCCCCAAACTCATTTTCCATTCTTGAAAAATGGAGGAGAGTTAGGTTGACAGCCAGCGTAAAACTTTTGTCCCTTTTCATAAAATGGATCAAACATATATAAACGTTGGGGCGTTCCCACCTAGCAACGTGCTGCATCGGAGCCCGGGTGTAGTGAGAAATGAGTAAGGGTGTGTTTTACATCGCCGCCTAGGTGTGAAGAAAAATGAGCAAGGGTTCCCACACATAGGACGTGTGTGGGTAAAGAAGCTAGTCCCTTCACATCGTCGCCCGGATGTGAAGAAAAATGAGCAATGGTTCCTACACAAAGGACGAGTGTGTGTAAAGAAGCTAGTTCAAAATAAACACGAAAACAAAAACAAAATCATAGATACAGATACTAGATCTTTTAGACAAAATAGAAATAGAAAAGGAAAACCAACACAAAGGGGAGAAAAAATTCGTTTAAGAACATGGAACATAGGAACACTTACAGGGAAGTCAATAGAACTAGTAGATACTATGATTAGAAGGAGAGTCAATATTGCTTGCCTCCACGAGACAAAATGGGTAGGAGAAAAGAGTAGAGAAATAGGAAGCACAGGGTTTAAATTGTGGTACATCGATATAGATAGAAAATGCAATGGAGTAGGAATTGTGGTGGATAATGATTATAAGGATAAGGTCGTAGAGGTTAAGAGAACGGAGGATATATTGATTCTAATTAAATTAATTATTGGAGACGAAAAAATTAACATACTTAGCGCCTATACACCACAAGTAGGATTAAGCGAGAACATCAAACGCAAATTTTGGGACGATATGAATGGATTTATGCAAAGCATACCATTAGATGAAAATATTTTTATTGGAAGAGATTTAAATGGGCATGTCAGGGCAAGTAACGATGGGTTTGAGAGAGTTCATGGAGGTTTTGGTTACGGTAATAGAAATGAAGAAGGAGAATCAATCTAAGAATTTGCTTCAACTTACGATCTTGTATTAACAAATACTAATTTTAGGAAGGAGTCGCATATAATTACTTTTAGTAGTGGTCATAACAAGAGTCAAATAGATTTTCTTTTAACAAGAAAAATAGATAGAAAAATATGTAGAGACTGCAAAGTAATACCTGGTGAAGCGCTTACTACCCAACATAAGTTAGTAGTACTTGATATTAAGCTAAAACGACGACATAATATGAATAAAAGAATTAGCGACCCTAGAATAAAGTGGTGGAACCTAAAAAATAGTAAACAAGTAGAGTTTAGATAAAAACTACTAAAGGAAAATGTTTAAAATCTTGACTTAGATGCTAATACAATGTGGCTAAAAATGAGTAGTTGCATAAGGAGAGTGAGATCAAACGTATTAAGTATATCTAAAGGCTTGAGACCACCAAAGAAGGAAACATGGTGGTGGAACGAGGATGTCCAACAAGCAATTAAGACTAAAAGAAAGATGTATAGGAAAATACATAAGTGTCAAGATGAAGATGCGTACAATCAATATAGAAAAGCTAGAAAACAAACTAAAAAAGTAGTTAGTCAAGCTAAAACAAATTTCATGGAAGATCTATATACAAGGTTGGTAATAGAGATGACGAAAAAAAATATATATATATATATATATATATGCTAGCCAAATTAATAGATAAAAAGAAACAAAACCTAAGTTATGTAAGATGTATTAAGAACGAAAATCAAAATGTTTTAACGCGCGGGGATGATATGAAGGAGAGATGGAGAAGTTACTTCGATAGTTTATTTAATAATGGCAAAGTTGATACTATAATAGATGAAAACCCACACCAAGAAAGTAATGTAAACTATACACGCAATATTAGAATTATAGAAGTTAAAGAGGCATTGAAAAGAATGAAAATAGGGAAAGCATGTGGCCCAGATGAAATACCCATAAAGGTTTGGAAATGCTTAGGAGAAATTAGATTGACTTGGTTAACAAAACTTTTCAATAAAATTCTTAAATCAAAACGAATGCCAATGGATTGGAGAAGAAGCACGCTTGTGCCAATCTTCAAAAACAAAGGAGACATTCAAAGTTGCTCAAACTACCGGGGAATTGAACTTATGAGTCGCACTATGAAACTTTGGGAGAGGATAATTGACAATAGGCTAAGGAGAGAAACAACAATATCAGAGAACCAATTTGGCTTCATGCACAGGAGGTCAACTATGGATGCGATTTTCTTTGTAAGACGATTGTTAGAAAAATATAGAAAAAGAAAAAAATATCTTTATATGGTATTCGTAGATTTAGAAAAAACATATGATATGGTCCCTAAAGATGTTCTTTGGTGGGTTCTAGAAAGAAAATGAGTGTATGTTAGATACATAGACACCATTAAGGATATGTATGAGGGAGTAGTAACGAGTATAAAGACATTTGGAGGAGCTATAAAAGAATTCCTCATTACAATAGGACTACATCAAGGATCAACTTCAAGTCCATATCTATTTACTTTAGTTATGGATGAACTAACTAGACATATTCAAGAGGATATACCATGGTGTATACTATTTGCGAGATGATATTGTCTTAGTGGATGAAATAAAAGATGGAGTGAATAGGAAATTAGAACTCGGATGAATACATTAGAATCTAAATGCTTTAAATTGAGTAGGACGAAAACTGAATATATGCATTGTGAGTTTAGAAACACTAGGCATCGAGATGATGGAGTGGTAAAATTAGGGAAGTAGAAGTTCTTAAGATGAACCACTTTAGATATCTATGATCAATTATACAAAATGATGGTAATATTGAGAATGATGTCACATATAGAATTCAAGTTGGATGGAAGAAATGACGGAGTGCAATGGGGTGATTTGTTATCGAAATGTTCGTACTAAGTTAAAAGGAAAATTTTATAGGATCGCAATTAGGTCGGCTATGCTATATGGTAGTGAATGTTGGGCGGTAAAGCAACAACAATTACATAAAATGAATGTAGCGTGAAATGAGGATGCTTAGGTGGATGTGTGGTAAAATTCGTCAAGATAGAATAAGAAATATAGAAATTCAAAGACAAGTAGGAGTTGCACTAATTGATATAAAGATCGCCTTTTGAAGAGCGCGGTTGCGGTGGTTTGGTCACTTGCAAAGACGACCTACAAATGCCCCCACTAGAAAACTTGACTCAATAGAAAGCTGTAAAAATTCGACGAGGTAGGGGTAGACCAAAGTTAACATGGGATGCATTAATTAGAAGAAATTTGAATGGTTTGAAAAGCTCACCATCAATTGCACTTAATCGAACACAATGAAAAAGTTTGATCCATGTAGCCGACCCCAATTAATTTGGGACTGAGGCTATGTTGTTGTTGTTGTTGTTTGTATGGTTATTCTTTAAAATTCCAAAGGTGGACTGTTTTTTGGTTATTTAGGACTAACCGTACAAAATGATGAACGTATTAAAGATGATGTTACAAATAAAATTTAAGCTGGATGGAACAAGTGGTAGACTGCGACAGGCGTGATATTTGTTTGAAATATTTCTTTTGAACTATGCTTTATGGGGACGAGTGTTGGGTGGTAAAGAAACAACGCATAGATGAAATGAGCGTACCAGAGAAGAGGTTACTTTGGTGGATGAGGGGTGAAACTCATGAGGATAAATAAGAAATACAGTATTTCTAAAAAAGTAAGAGTAGCACCAATAGAAGCAAAAATTAGACTAGAATCATTGCGGTGGTCTAGACACATCCTAAGACGGCTTGCGACAACAACAACAATAGCCCTAATTAGAAAGCTCGATAGAATAGAAATTGAAGAAATTTGATGATTATAGATAGACCTTGGAAATTTGTGATGCATTAATTATGAATGATTTAAAATATTATACAAGCACATCAAGAAATGTACTAAATCAAGCTACAGAGAAGTGTCTGATCCAGGTAGGCTGACACCATGTAAATATCACATTTCTGAGTGAATCCTTGAGCATCAATATCAAATCAGTACTCACACATGCAACATTTATAGTATGATATCCAACGCTTGACGAGCATACTGTGCTAGCAGTGTTTGCATTCAAAAAACTTACATCCTTCTATCTTTTGTTCTCATTTTTCGTAATTTCAAGATTGCTCAACTGTCCAAGTGAGATTTGGCAAAATGACTCGCTAAACTTTGATCTTTGAACAATGAGCTCATTGGATACATGTTGCATGGTCGGACGAGATCGTGGATTGGAATGTATGCATGTGATAGCAGTTGCCACTACAGAAGCCACACTTTGTGCGCTCTGTTGATCTGTAAGGAGTGGAACCCGTGGATCCATCACATCCTTCAGCTTGATATTATGGTGATTTGACGAGGATAACAACGATAGGAGCTCTGCTGGATGTTTTCCCAATACCAATTCCAAAGCTACGACTCCAAAGCTATAAACATCACATTTTTCGGTCACAACCATGGTATACGCCAGCTCTAGGAAAGAACCAAAATGTCAGACTTGTAGCCATAGCATATATAGGTTCAAAAACTCAGCGGAATGTTGTGATTCACAGATCAAAGAAAATGCATGCATGGGAATGAAACAATAGAGAAGGATGACTAAATTTGCTACTTACCTGGTGCAATGTAGCCAAAAGTGCCAGCAAGTACTGTTTGATTGGAAGAATTAGGCTGTAGCAACCTAGCAGTGCCAAAATCTGAGACATGAGCTTCAAATTTGGCATCCAGTAAGATATTGTTACTTGATATGTCTCGATGAACTATCGGCGGGCTACAATGATGATGCATATAAGATAAAGCCTTGGAAACTCCTTTAATAATGTTTACCCTTTTTCCCAATTTAGCTTTTCTGCTTCAGCCTCGTCACGCAAGATTTCGAATAAGCTTCCCTTTTCTAGGTACTCGTAAACTAAGAAGGTGCAGCGTGGGTGACAACAGAAGCCATAGAGTTTCACAATGTTCCGATGACGTATCTTAGTTAACACTTGGATTTCATTTGCAAAACTTCTATCGAAGGTCAAATTTTCTCGCTCCCAATCGTGAAGTTTCTTCAAAGCAACTACTTGACCATTTGGTAATAGTGCCTTATAAACACTTCCATAGGCTCCAACACCAATGCAATGTTTGAAATCGAAGTTTTCTGTTGCGTCAATGATATCTTCGTAAGCTATCGTGCCATCATAGTTCCATATTGAAAGTATGTTTCCATGTTTTCTTGCAGTTTCTCCAATTTGTTTCTTACTCAACCTCTGTTTATAGTGCGAGAACACTAGAGCCCAAAACAACACAGATAACACGCATACTGCTATTAATGAAACGCCTATAATTATCCCTTCAAGCATCACTATTTTGGTACTGCCTTTACGATGCACAATTTCCGAAGATGATGAATTCCGGACTTTTAAGCAAAAGTGCTTGCGGAATACTTTTGGTGAAGAATTTTCAGTGTCACTTGGAACAGGACCGGTTAGCATGTTGTTTGTCAAATTAATAACACGGGGGTCGATTTCCATACTACAGTAATCCTTCGGTATCTTTCCAACAAGTTGGTTCTGAGACAGATCAATTTGCTCTATGTTAGGCAAAGACCACAAATCTTTTGGTATTGAACCGTTTATTCGATTATTTTGAAGGAACAGGTGGGTCAGCTTGGTCAAGCTACCAAGAGTTGGAGGAATTGGGCCGATCAGTTTGTTTGAAGCAAGATCAAGCTCTTCTAGTTGAAGCATTTGTCCCAGTTCATTTGGTATCGAACTGTTGATTCGATTATAACGAAGGTATAGTTTGGACAATTCAATCAAGCTAGTGAGCTCTGAAGGAATAGGGCCAATGAGATTGTTGTAGGACAAATCAAGGATGAGAAGAGATTTTAGCTGGGATATTTGTGGTGGGAGGGGGCCATTCAGTTGGTTTGTAGAGAGTCTAAGTTCTTGTAGTCGACTCAGTTCACACAATTCCTTTGGTAATTCACCGTCGAAAAGATTGTTCTGAAGAGACATGATTGTGAGGTTTCTCAATTGACCCAGAGATGATGGAATCCGGCCAATAAGATGGTTGCTGTATAGATAGAGGATGCTAAGAGATTCGAGTTGTCCTAGTTGCGAAGGGACTGGACCAGCTAGTCGATTCTGAGAGAGATCGAGTCGTTGTAGTCGAGCCAATTGGCTCAACTCGCTCGGTATTGAACCGTTGCTCACATTTGATGCATCTGTAGAAAGAAAGTTCCTGCTCAAGTCTAGTGTAAGCAAATTTTCAAGCTTTCCTAGCGTGGAAGGGATGCCGCCGTCGAGTATGTTATCCCTAAGACTCAGATGCGTCAAATTGATCAACCTTCCTAGACTTTTCGGGATTGATCCTGTGAGATTGTTACTACTTAATTCTAGGGAAGTCAGCTCAGACAAGTTTCCTATCTCTGCAGGTATTGAACCAACAAGCTCATTGATAGACAAGTCTAGGTTGGCAAGTTTGGAAAGATTACCGATAAGAGAAGGGATCGGTCCACTGAGCTTGTTGTAGGACAGCGCAAGGACGGCGAGGTTAGGAAAGGCGGAGAAGTTGAAATGCAGCAAGTCCCCTTTCAAGGCTTGTTTTGGTAAAGTGATCTCTGTTATGCTTCTTTCTTCGTTGCAGCTTGTGCCGCCCCAGATGCACGGACTTGACGTGTCGTTCCATGAGTGAAGATCGCTTGCATTGCCGAAATGGGAGAGGCTCCTTTTCCAGGAGAGCAGGGCATGAGCTGCTTCTTCTTCTTCTTCTGCAATTGGTGTACTAGTGATGATGGCAGCGCCCAATCCGAGAACTATCGTCCACAACACAATTGAAGAACACATGACCATTGTGCACACACTTGCAGCCAAGACAAGGTGATAAGTGTCATCGCATGTCTTTCAATTTAAGGACCCATTTCACATTGATTGTTGGAATAAGTAATTCTTCTACTTGACAAGAAAAGTCTTTGTTTTTTTTTTTTTTTTTTTTTTTTTTTTTTTTTTTGGTGCTGGGGGATTGAAAAGTTACTAGTCATGGATGAAGACTAGAGTAGAACAAAAACGAAAAGAAAAACTTGTGAAAAAGGTGCATTTCTCCTTTGCCATGCCGCTTACTATAAGGATGCAAATGGGTAGTGCAGGGGATGAGACCTTAATTATTTCTATACCCATACCACTAAAAAATTTATCACCTATACTCATACTCATACCCATCTAAGGATGAATTATCATACGCATTCCCATACCCATCAAATATTTTACCCCATGAATGAAATCCCAGTGAGTATGGGGAATCTCCATGGATAAAATATTTTACCCCATTTCACTCCTCGGGGATCCGAGTAAGGGTTTTCATGGAGATTTTTGCGGGATGAGGAATCCCCGTGGGGAAATTTTTTTTCCTAATTCTATTCCCCATTGGAGATCCCCACGCAGATTCTTAAAAAAAATAATTGTAACAAATAAAGTGTCAAATATACATACATAACAACATAATTGTTGAAATTCCAACAAAAATGAAAAAATCAACATATTATGCAATAAAAACTCTAACTACTAAGTGTTAACACTTATAATTAAGTTTCTACAAAATCATTGGCATTTGCAAAACGAAAAGTTCAAAATCAAAATATTTTTTTAAGTCACTATCTATTTAAACCATCAAATCATCAACTTTTTTCAGTGCTTTTGGTCATAAAATTTTAAAATATAAATATAGTTGCAAACAATTCGAAACAAAACATATAGTTATTAATTAACCAAATAAATTTAAATTATAAATTTTATTAAGAAGTTTTTTGTTATATGTATGAGTGTTTCAGAGTGGAAACTATGTAATATTATGTAATATCTATGTATAAATATCATATGGTATATATATAAATAATAAATATCATATGGTGTATAAATTGATATACGAGAATCCCCATGGGTAGATGGCTATCTCCGTGGGGTACCCATACCCGTGTGGGTATGAGATTTTGTACCCATCCCCCACCCCCATCTCCATTTAAAACCTCATATACCCGTATCTGTTAGGGTAAATCTCCATCACCCGTGGGTATTCCTCTACCCATTTGCATCGCTCCAGCTTACATTAAAGAAGTATAGTTTTTTTTTTTTTTTTTTTTTTTTTTTTTTTTTTTTAGTAATATAGTTATGCATTCCATTGACTCATAAAGAGGTCAGGGGGAGGATTCTCCCAAATACAGTTCACAGTTTGTAAAAGAGCCCTTCTAGCTAAAGAATGAGCTTTCAAATTTAATTCCCTGGGTACATAACAAGAATGGATTGGATCCCAGCTCTTAGCCATTGCTCTAATGTCATAAACGATGGGGTCGAGGTCTCCATATTCCGAGCTTCGCGAGTTGATGGCCTCGATTACTGTCTTAGCATTCGAGCGAATCTTTGACAGTTCCAGGCATCCTTGGCATTGTTGAACTGCGCATCCGATTGCCCGCCCTTCTGCAACCTCCACCGAAGGAGAGTTACCCAATCGTACTGGCCCCGTTCTCTTGACGTTCTCTCGCTGCATCAACAAAAAGAGTTGGCCCATCGAAACATATCAAAATAGATTGTCATGTGGTCCGTGAGAAGGTCCAACAAGGATTGCTTCAATTTCTTTCTATTTCCTCTCATGATCAAGTCGTTGACATTTCACCAAAGCATTGGGCAAAGATCAATTTTATAAGCTACATCACAAGCTAGGCATATTAAATTTACATGCTCCAGTTTGAGAGGGAGTATTGGAAATATATATTGGGACAATATATTATTACCTTATATAAATTACTACCTTAACTATTTATTACCTAATTAGTCATATATTCTTAGAATATTTACTTACCTTATGTATAAAATTTTCTTACCTTTTGTACTCACTAATTAGAGGCTAAAACCCACGAGTTGTCATGGCCATTTCAGCTTCGGCAGAGCAATGTGATACAGTGGATTGCTTTTTAGTTCTCCATGAAATTGGACTTGATCCAAGGAAGATGCAAAATCCTGTGGTTGTGCGTCTTGTCATTGGACAACTTGCCCAATCTGAATCACAATATGCTGTGAGTTGTAAATAACTCTTAGATGATAATAGAACACCTTGACCTGGAGTCTTCTTCAAATAACGTAATAAACGGTTAGCGACATCAAGGTGTGGTTTACGAGGTTGATTCATAAATTGACTTAAGATGTTTACAGTAAAAGTGATGTATGGTCTTGTAATTGTGAGATAAATGAGTCGACCAACTAGTCGACGATAGATGGAGGGATCATGTAATAGATCACCACTCTCGTTGTCAAGTTTGAGGTGTTGTTCCATAGAAGTATCTGCAATGCGAGCGCCAGTGAGCCCAGAATCATGGAGCAAATCTAGCACATATTTCTGTTGACTTAAATAGATGCCTTCTGATGAGCGAGCAACTTCAATGCCAATAAAATATTTCAGTGTGCCCAGATCTTTAACACGAAATTGACTAAAAAAAAACTTTTAACTTCAAGAATGGAATCAATATTATTTTCTATATATGATCACAATATCGTCAACATAAATTAGAATAAATAAACATAAAGAACCATTTCGAAATATAAAAAGCGAATGATCAGCACGTGATTAAATAAATCCAATGGATAACAAGGCTTTGGAGAATTTTACAAACCAATTACGAGATGCTTGTTTCAAACCATAAAGTGATTTATTTAATTTGCAAACCAAGTTTTTCTCCCCCTTACGAGGATGACCACGTGGCAAGTGCATATATACATCATCATCTAAATCACCATGTAAAAATGCATTTTGAACATCTAATTGATGCAATGACCAATTCTTTATTACTGCTACAACTAATAATATTCGCACAGTTACGAGTTTGGCAACAGGTGCAAATGTTTCATGGTAATCAATTCATTTAGTTTGGGTGTACCCTTTTGCTACTAGACGTGCTTTGTAACGTTCAATACTACCATCAGCATGACGCTTTATTTTATAAATCCACTTGCATCCAATTGGAATTTGGTTAGCGGGTAAAGAAATAAGTGACCATGTGTTGGTAGTTTCTAATGCATGAAGTTCGCTTTGCATTGTCTTTTGCCACTCAAGAATATGCATAGCTTGAGAAAAATTAATGGGTTCTACTGACAAAGAACTAAGAAAAGAAAAATTTGCATTAGAAAATTTATCATAGGATAAAAAGTTATGCAAAGGAAAATTTGTACCTATTGAAGGTTTTTGAACATTATAACAATGATAATCCTTCAATTTTACCGGTGGTTGTGTTACTCGTGTTGAACGTCTAGGCGAAGTATTAACTTGAACCACATCTAAAATATGTACATCATTATTAACTTGAGCCACATCTAAAATTGGTACATCATTATTAATTCGAACCAAATCTAAAGTAGGTTCATTATTATTAGAAGAGACAATAGGACTAGATGGTGATATAATAGGAGTAGATGGTTCATGATATGATATTGCATGTATTGTAGATGATATCGATAACGGTAAATTATATGTAGAATGTGAATTAAAAAAATTAAAAGATTTACAAGGGAATGTACTTTCATGAAAAGTGACATCACGGCTAACTAGGGTTGCAAGTGGGGCAGGGTGGGGCGGGGATCGTAATTATCGTCCCCGTCCCCGCAAGGCGCGGGGCGGGGATTTATTCTCGAAAATTCTCCGCGGGGATCCTTGCTGGGGTGGGGAATCCCCGCGGTGCCCCATCAATTTTGTAAAAAATATTTATATTGATCTTCATTCATTGGCCATTAAGTACTATTTTTTCAATTTTTTTAAGAAACTATTTTTCTCAAATTGAAGGATTAATGTGGATTTGTTTTGTTGATTGAGTCACAAGTTGTCATACTTAATTAAATATATAAGATTTCCAAAACTTGTATGACAAATATATTTCAATGATGTTCTAAATATAATTTTATATATCTTTATGATATAACATATATATATATATATATTATAGAATTAATTTAATGGTAAAAATAAATTTTATTGTTGGAGATCTTGAGTTTCATTCCATATATTACATATGTTTTAAGTTAAAAAGTTGTATAGTTTTTTTTGTAAAACATAAAAATGGAGAATTTTATGCAAGGGATGCGGGGCGGGGAATCCCCGCGGGGCGAGAACAATTACCGTCCCCTCCTTGCCCCGCCCCGCGGGGAGCAAAAAGCGGGGAATCCTTGCCCCACTGGGGCACCGCGGGGAATTGAACAAAACAATTAAGATCTTTTGTAATTTTACTCATGGAAAGTAAATTAAATTTAAATGAAGGGACATATAAAACATTATTAAGTGTTATATTATCCGTGATTTTACATGTTCCTATATGTGATATGGAGATATGATCACCATTAGGTAATTTAATTGGTGGACCTTGATAAGGTCTTGTAGCATGCAAAGAATTTAAATTGTATGTCATATGATCCGTGCAACCCGAGTCTATAATCCAATTAGTAAAAGAATATGTTAGAAGTCATTCCAGCAAAATGAGCGGAAGAGTTAGTAGTATTTAGTTGAATTGAACAAAGTAGTTGTTGAATATGAATTTGACTAAAAGAAAAAAAAAACATGGAAGCAACATCACAATGTGATTGAACTTCATCAGAATTGCAAATCTCCATTGATGAATCGTACATCCTGCTCTAATACCATAATAAACTTGAGAAGAAGAGATTGAAAATTGAATTCGATGTTGTGATTTCATTCTATTACATATATGTATGTATAGGAAAAGTTACAACGGCTGAGAAAGATTTTAGCCTCTAATTAGTGAGTACAAAAGGTAAGAAAATATTCTAAGAATATATGACTAATTAGGTAATAAATAGTTAAGGTAGTAATTTATATAAGGTAATAATATATTGTCCCATTATATATTTTCCAATACATACCACTGAAGAGCCTCATTGCTGTCACCTGCTTCCCCTAGCACAGCTGATAGAGCTTCCCACACTTCACGAAAATTTGACCCTCGGAGCTTATGCAGTTGTAACCCCCTCAAAGATATATAGTTGCATTGCAGAAATCTACATGCGCCAATTTCTGTTTATCCTATGTTAACCGAATTCTCCACAGATATATTCATGATTTCTTTGGAGTTTCTCCTAGTTTCTATAGTTACTTATAATTGTCTCAAGGGATGTGACTATTCTCAATGCTAAACTTCCCAAGTAAATGTTCAACTTTGTTTCCAAAAAGATGGGTTCAGGTTTTCGAAGTCTTTTTATTTTTCAGTCAATGTTGATCAGTCTACTAGTTACTAAAAGTGTGTCAAGTCGTCGTCGTTTTGTTATTATTTTGGAGTCACTGTTTTTGTAATATAATGCTTAGCTAATCAGTCATTGTCTTATTTTTTTTTTTTTTTATGGACAAATTTGAGCTTCTCCTTTAGTCTTATAATAAATCATCATCTTGGCCTGAAGATCAGCAAACCAAAATTCACTTTTGGCTGCCCTCGAAATAAGATAAAATATTTTTGGATGCCCCTTCCCTTTAGTCTTCTTAGTATAATTAACAACTCTATCAAAATAAAGAGTGTGTTCGTTTGCCAAAGCATCTCTAATGAGATGGATGAGGCATCACTTACTAAAAGGCAAGGCTTAGAGAGGTTATGAGTTGGACTCTCGTTGAAGTCAAAGAAAAAAGAGTGTTGTTTATAACGAATTTTGTTAAAGATGGGAAAGAAATAGAGGAATGGAAGTGTTAGTTTTTTTTTTTTTTTTTTTTTTTTTTTTTTTTTTTTGAGTAATACTTTGTCGGACCAATCCCACAGCCCAGAGATTGCAGGAAGAGACCACAAGTGGCTCAACGTTTGACTATCGTGGGGAATTAAAACCAAGGTCGTGCGCCAAATCTATACAATACCGTCTTTGCCTTTACCACTAGGCCACACCCGTTAAGATACCAGGAACTGTAGTACAACCAGAAGTGTTGAAATACAGTTCGATACTTAATTTAGGAAGATATATGTTTTTGTGGTCTCTAACTCTTCTTTCGTAAGATATGTATCTGTGGTCTCTTAACTCTTCTTTTGTGAAATCTAAGACGAGAGTAAGCTCAATCTCGTAACGCAATCTTGGACGTGAAACACTAATTGTTACTTGGAATCAGCTCTACATTTTGAATTGAATATTTATTTCATTATTTATTCTCTTGCACATAATGGAAAAGTCAAATATATTATTTTTTAATATCCTTGGGTATCAAAGCGAGCCTAACTATTCTCACGAGGCCCTAGTGCAATCGGCTTGAACATACCTCAGTGGCTCGTCAATCTTGATACAGCGGGGAATCGAACTAGAAACCGTACGCCTAACCTACACAATCTCAAGTTCGCCCTGACCGTTGAGCCAACCTGATCGAATTAAGTGAAATATATTACTTATAGTATATGCTAACATCTGCTAGTTGCCCAAGCGATAATTGAGAAAATGGCTCTTGAAATACTTTCGCCTGTGCAATCAGCTCCTCGGATACTTGTTTCATGGTTGGCCGAGATCGTGGACTAGACTGGGTGCACAAAATTGCAAGTGCCATGACTAGAGCTATGCCTTTTGCATCTTGTTCATCTTCTGTAGGAAAAGTTAGACGTTGGTCTATCACATCCTTTAGCATTATGTTTCTGTAATCTGGTGAGGAGAGTGAAGAGATTAGATCTCTTGGATGTTTCCCCATCATCACCTCAAGAGCTACAACGCCGAAGCTATAAACATCGCATTTTTCAGTCACAACCATTGTGTACGCTAGCTCTGTCCGACAACGAAAAACGGTTGGAACAAAGCAATCTAAATATTTGTTTACTAACTACTTAACATGTTGATCTAAATAAACAAGAAAATCACAAAAATAAGTTATACTAGATGCTTGTGAAGCAATGTCCTAAGACAAAATATTTCCCTCCAATTCGGTGCTAAATTCTACTTGGAGTACATAACTCAGGATATAATTGGTACGAACTTTGATTAAACACCAAGTAAAAAACATTTCAAACGGGAACAACGGATTCTCTCTCAAAACATGAATAAACACATATTTTGTATATTTCGAAAACACCAATAAACACAATTCGGTGCTGAATTCTCCTTAATTATATAGAGAAAATTGCAACTGTCTAAACAGCTCGAATTAGAAGTTAATTTGAATTTTAGGAGCATTCTCTAAGTGGTCAGCTTAATTATCCACCCATATCCCTTAGTGACCGGTTTAGTGTTCCACTAATCAACAGTTAAGCAACTTCCTAGTTCGAAAAAATAATTGTTGGTGCTTAATCATGTTGTTTAATCTTCAAAATGAAAATCAAGTTCAAAATTAAAAACATGTTTGTGAATTGGCTAAGTCTTAAATCAAACCATATAGCCTCAAGCACTTTATCAAAGACTTATTAATTAAGTGTCTCACGTAATTAGTGAACCCCATGGTCCACTCAATACACCACACTTGTCACATCACCCTAAGCGTGAAATGTTGAACTATATTTGAAGAAAGAAAGAGTGACTTACTCTCGTACGTGGGACTAAACTTGTGTTTGTTTTACAACACAAACAACTACAAACTTTGAACTACCAAAGTCCAACGTTAAATACTATGCATAATCACAGAAAAAACATAGAGAGCATGTAACTGAAGATACCTGGCGCTATATAACCATAGGTGCCTGCAAGTATGGTTTGATTGGAAGAATCTGGGTTAAGCAGTCTCGCAGTGCCAAAATCTGCGACATGGGCTTCATAGTCTGAATCCAATAAAACATTATTGCTCGATACATCACGATGAATTATAGGAGGATTGCAGTCGTGATGCAAATAAGATAAAGCGCATGAAATGCCTTTGATGATATTGATCCTCTTTTTCCAATCCAACCCAACTGCTTCAACTTCTTCAGCCAACACAACAAACAAGCTCCCCCTCTCCAAGTACTCGTACACAAGAAATGCGCATCAAGTATGACAACAAAATCCATAGAGTTTCACAATGTTTCGATGGCGGATTTTTGTCAATACTTGGATCTCGTTGGTAAAACTTCTCTCAAATGCCAGATTTTGACGTTCCCAATTGTGAAATTTCTTGAGAGCCACTAATTTACCACTTGGTAATAATGCTCTATAAACACTTCCATAGCCTCCTACGCCAATGCAATATTTGATATCAAAGTCCTCGGTTTCTCTGATGATGTCTTCATAAGCAATCTGGCCATCATAACTCCATATGGAGAATATGTTTCCATTTTGTACTGATTCTTGGTTGCATTCCATCTAGATGTAGAGCCTAGTAATGCTCCCAGTCCCACCAACACAAATATAGTGAATGTTATTGTTGTTGCCAAAGCAATGATGATCAATCTTTTGGGCTTCCGTTTGTTGATGTTTTCTGTGCTAGGAAGCCTAGGATATACCAAATCTTCGACTTTGCTTGTGACACATTCGACACTATGTAATAACACCCTTGGTTGATCCGGAAGACTGCCATTTGGAAGAAGAGGGCTTTTAATTTTATTATGCAACAAACTGAAGAAATACAACGAGGGCATAGAACAATAGGACTTTGGTAGATCTCCGGAAAGATGCTTTGAAGAGAGGTCGAGTTCTACTAATATAATCAACTTCCAAAGCTCCTCCGGTATGGAACCGTTTATTTGATTCCCTCGAAGGTACAACCAAGACAAGTTGCTCATGTTGCCTATAGTTGCAGAGATAAGGCCTGTCACAACCTAAACCCATATGAGAAGCATCTGTGTACACCATGAAACCCTTTCCACCTCTGGCAATATCAGACCGTTCCAGTGTCTCCTCGCATTCCTCTGACCACTGACACTTCACGTCTTTCTCGGGTCAACTTGGTCATTGGTGAAGCGATCTTCGAAAAATCCTTCACGAACCTTCGGTAATAGCCTACTAACCCCAGAAAACTTCTAATCTCAGTCACTAACGTCGGCGCTGGCCAATCCAAAATCGCCTGAATCTTTCTGGATCTACAGCAATACCTGCTGCTCCAACAACATGACCCAAAAATTTAACCTCAGACAACCAAAATTCACACTTACTGAATTTGGCATACAATCTGTGCTCCCTCAAATTCTGCAACGTCTCCCTGAGGTGCTGCTCATCGTGATCTTCTCGAGTAAGGCCAGTTATCTTGTTGTTGGATAAATTAAGGGAAACAAGATATTTTAGTTGGCCAATTGATTGAGGAAGGGGACCATCTATTCGGTTTGAAGAAAGGTCAAGTTGATAGAGGTTAATCAATTGTCCAAGCTCCTTTGGTATGGAACTGTTTATTTGATTATTTTTGAATATGTAATTCAGACAAGCTGCGCATATTATCGATAGTTGCGGGAATTGGACCGGTCAGCTTGTTGAAAGATAAATCAAGGGAAACAAGAGATTTTAGCTGACCAATTTATTGAGGGATGGAACTATTAATTTGATTATATTGGAGATATAACTGGAATAAGTTGCTCATTGTTGAAGATCAACAACACATGAAACCCTAGAAGAAACGAAGAAGTAGTGAACAGTGAGGTGAAGAGAGTTCCTCCTCAACCATCACACTTGGTATTTGTATGTGTCCCATAAGGGTGAGTGATTATGATCCTCAAGATCTGTACATACAGTGGTTACAATTGATCCAACGATCATACATCTCTAACTTATACATACACTCATTTACAACACCAAGAATACAGACCGTACAACCTTCCTCGAGATTACACACAATACCAATGATTCATTCTAATATCCCCCAAACTTCAGGGTAGAGAAGTAACCCCAAGTTTGGACCTCAAAAAATCAAATATGGGAAAAGAGAAAGGCTTCGTAAATACATCGACAACTTGATCAGAAGAAGGAACATGATACACACAAAGCTACCCAGATAGCACCTGATCTCGGACGAAATGAAGGTCCAACTCTATATGTTTCGTTCTGGCATGATAGATCGGATTCTTGGCAATAGCAGTAGCACTCATGTTATCACACCAAACTGTAGGAGAAGCAGTAACATGAAGATGTAATTCACACAGTAAGGACCTCAGCCAAGATATTTCAGCTGTCACCTATGCCATAGCTCGATACTCCGATTCGGTGCTTGATCTAGATACCATCGGCTGTTTATTTGACTGCCATGAGACCAAGTTGCAACCCAGAAAAACAGCATAGCCAACAATCGATCTTCGGTCATCAGGGCTAGCAGCCCAATCAGCATCAGAAAACCTTGTTACAAACAAATGATCTCTTGGCCGAAAGCAAATGCCTAGTTCAGCAGTTCCTTTAATGTAGCGAAGTACCTTTTTTAAAGCTTGCCAGTGAGACACCGTAGGAGCCTGCTGATATTGGTTGAGTCGATTTACAATATATGAAATGTCCGGTCTGGTGTTGACCAAGTACTGTAATCCCCCAAGTAAACTCCTATACAGAGTAGTGTCATGGAAAAGTGGACCACCATCTAGCATAGATATGTTTACTTACAGAGAAGGGTGAATCAATGGCCTTGGCATTCGCCATACCACTTCTCTGTAAAAGCTGGTTGACATAAGATGTTTGCGTAAGATAGAGACCACTCTTATCTCGATGAGCTTCCATTCCCATAAAAAGATTAAGTTCACCAATATCCTTTAGTGCAAAACTACTGTTCAGTCTGTTAATGAAGGACTGAATAGCAGAAGTGTGTAAGCCCATGACAATAATATCATCAACATACACCAAAATGTACAAAACAATGGAGTTATTTCTAAAGACAAACAAAGAATTATCAGCCTTTGAATTCTGAAAACCCTACGAGATAAGAATGGATCTCAACTTGTCAAACCATGCTCTTGGAGCTTGTTTTAACCCATAGAGTGCTTTACGTAACTTGCAAATTTGGGAAGAACAATGTGGGTCAATGTAACCAATAGGTTGATTAGTAAACACCTCTACATCTAATACACCATTCAAAAAAGCATTGTTGATATCTAACTGTCGAAGAGACCAACCAAAATGCACAGCTATAGACATGATGACTCTCACAGTTGATGCTTTCACAACCGTACTATAAGTCTCTCTAAAATCAATACGAGGAACTTGAGTCTGGCTTTGTATCGATTTATGGACCCATCAGAATTACGTTTTATAGTAAAAATCCATTTGTTGCCCACAACATTCTGATGAGAAGAAGCAGGAACCAAAGACCAAGTTCTATTATTAACAAAGGCTTGATATTCCTTATCCATAGCTTCCTTCCACTTGGGATGTTGAAGGGATATTTCAGCAGAACTAGGAATATCATCCACAGTCTCATTATTAGTTGCTAAAAACACTTTCTTCTTAGTAATTCCATTCTTAGCTCGAGTTATCATCTGATGTGTATTACTAGATGTCCTAGTATTAATAGGAATATCCTTAGATGTTGTTAAACTAGAATCAACAGAAAAAAGAAGGTACATCAGAAGAAGAAAAAATTTCAACTGAAGCAAAATTAGGTAATGTAGGCACTTTATCAGGTAAAGAAGGAACAAACACAGATAAATGGATAGAACCAAATTGTAAATCAATCAAAGAATGAGAATTAGTTGAATCAAAAGGAAACGACTTATTGCTTTGTACATATTCAAAATAGGGAAACTCATGCTCATTAAACAACACATTTCGAGTTATAAACACTATCCCAGCAGTATTCATACACTTGTACCCTTTATGAATGGAACTATAGCCTAAGAAAATGCATTTTTCAGATCGAAACTGAAACTTATGTTTGTTATATGGACGAAAGGTACAAAAACAAGCACACCTAAAAACTTTTAAAATTTTATAATCAGAAGGTTAATTATATAATTTGGTATATGGTGAGAGACCTTGTAACACTTGATATAGTTGGTAATCGATTAATAAAAAAACAATTGTTTCACACGCATCCCACCAAAATTTCAAGGGTAACCTAACATTAGACAACAAAGTTAAACTCATTTCAATAATATGCATATGTTCTCTCGGCTCTACCATTCTGTTCATGTGTATGAGGACATGAATGTTGAAAGAATATACCACATTGATCAAAAACATTTTTGAAAGACCTATATTCCCCTCCCCAATCAGATTGAACTTTCTTAATAGAAGTCTGAAACTGATTTTCAATAAGCTTTTTTAAATGAAGAAATGCATTAATAGCATCAGATTTCAAACGTAAATGGTACAACCAAGTAAACTAGTACAATCATCCAGAAAATGAATGTAGTAGTTATAACCACTGAGAAATGTTACAGGGGCAGGACCCCATAAATATGTATGGATTAAATCCAATAAATGTGTAGAAATCTTATCAGACAACTGAAAAAGAATAGCATGTATTTTACCAAGTGGACAACGTGAACAAAAATCAAGAGAAATAGAAGAATTTACATGAAGATGATCATGCATAATTCGTTGAAGTACTTTATGCGCAGGATGACTCAGTCTAACATGCCACAGAGCAAGTAGACTTTTATTAGAAACAACAAAAGCAGAAGAAAAACCAACTGATGACTTTGGTGAATCAAAGAATCTGTACATGCCATTATGAAGGACACCTTGGAGCAGAATATCACTGGTATTGATATCCTTCACCAAACAAGAATCACGGCGAAACTCAATCAAAACATTATTATCTCTAGTTAACTGAGACACACTAAGTAAATTTTTTTAATACTGGGAACACACAAAGTATTATCATATGAAAATTTTAAGCTAAGAGATGGAATTAGTGCAGAACCAGTGCTAGCAATATTTAAAAATGGTCATTACCAACCATTAGAGACTGATTACCTCCATAAGATATCGAGTTCGACAATTGGGAGGCATCAGATGTAATATGCGACGACGTTCCACTGTCCATGTACCATGATTTATCAGGAATAGATTCAGCTGCACCGAAGAATGAGTTATGTGCCTGAGTTGAAGGAGAGAATGGTATCTGAGATGGAGACTGCGTAGGACTAGATTGTTGTCCCATATATTTCATGTCAGCCCTGAAGTAACATACGGCCGTCGAATGTCCAAATTTGCCACAAATTTGGTATGTAGGAAGGTTATTGTTCTGGAAACGAAAACTACCTCTACCGCGGTGACGACCTCCACTTCTACCACTATTTCCTCCTCCATTACTACCAGATCCAGATCCATAGCGTGAACTGATCGACGAATCAGCCTTATTATTGTGACTCTTAACCTTAGCAGAATTCGACACTGGACTTGAATTTCGCACAGAGATTGTATTTATTCCATAAATCATATGAACCTGATCCAACGTACTCTCAAAGCTGAGTAACGATGCTTGACATTCTTGTCAATCAAGATCCAACTGTCGTTGAAGCACAATAGTGATAGGAAAATACTCAGAATCCAGACCAAGAAGTGTGTCGGAGATCAGATCGTCATCACTCATTGGTGCACCAGCAATCGCCAGACCATATGCATATTCTTTCATCTTGGAAAGATAGTCAATCATCTTAAGAGATCATTTCGTCTGGTTGTATAACCTTTTCTTGAGAACTTGAATTTGTGCCTTGTTGTTCGTTGCACAATACTTCTCAATCACCAGCCACAACTCAAAGGACATTTTTCTTTCATTCGAGTTCAAAATTGAAGCAATCACATCTCCTGAGATCGTGTTGATGAGTCATCTACTCAGCTTACGATCTTGCATGTGTAACGATCCATTTTATTGAATTTACAGACGTGGACGCCAACTCGGATCTACGTAGATGCCTGGTAGGCTAGGACACACGGAGACTTATGTATGATAGTTATTGTGTGTTGGATGCTTATTTGCGGTGCAATTGATTGAAATACATCGCATGTGTGTATGTTGCATAACAATACGTGCGAGATTTGTGTGACCTGTATGTACCTCGATATGCGTGTTGACGCAAGTACCAGGTAGTTGACGGGACCGAATATTAGGTCGGGAAACTAAAACACAAATTACATAAATAAATTGGCCAAATAACTAATATGGAATAAATATTAGGTGGTTAGCGACGGGGCGGTACGCGTATATCGCGGTTCGGACGCGAAACCGGGAGTCGAAACGCCCGAAAACACAGGCGAGTGTCCCAGCTTGCTGTGTCACACTTTGGAGTCAAGACACAAAGTCAACAAGCTTATCCACACTTCACCACCTTTTTCTCTCACCACCTTCACACACACACACCCCAAGCACACACACACACACCCCAAAATCGGGAGGCCGAAAGAGGAGAAGAAGGAACGCGGAGGGGGAGGAGAAGAAGAAGCCGGGAAAGAGAGAAGAGAGGGCGAAACGACACGATCGAGGTGAGTTCTCGTTCGTTGTTGTGGGTTTCGGTGGTTGGCCATGATGGCCGAGAGTGGGGTTCGACCATGGAGGCCGAACCGGGTCAAGGTGGAGATGGCAGGGGTGTCTCCCCTGCCATCGATTCCACCGGGGTTGGGGTGGAGAGCAACCCCAACCCAAACCACAGAGGGAAAAAAAAGTTCATTCCCAATCGAACCAGTGGTCTCTAGTTCGATCGGGTGAGGATGCTGCACACGCGCGCACATGGGCTGGGCCTAGAATGGGCCAGGCTCGGGTCCGACCCGGTTGGGTCGACCCGACCCAAACCAAACTTAAAGAAAAAAAAAAGAAAAAAAAGAAAGAAAAATTTGGGAAAAATTGGGAAAATTCCTAAAAAAATTAGATTTCGATAAATAATTAAAAATTGATGAATTTCTATGAAAAAAAATATTTTGGAATGTCGAACGCAACTTTTGCGGGGTTTTGCCTCGAAAAGCGCGAAATGGGCAATTTGGCCTAAAATTTGAGAAATTGGTCGTAAGTGGTCATGCTAAATTGGAATTATTGATAAATGGACATAGGTGTATACGGGTGATCAATTGGCGACCAAGGACTCAGTGAACTTGGACTCGGGGATTGATTACGGGGTATTGGAGTGCGTTGTGAGGTTTGTAAAACCCAATTGAAAAACTCTGAGTATTTATTTCGCTTCGTATTTCCATTCATTTCCAGTATTCCTTGTGATATTTTATTACATATATATCTTGTCATTGTTTGGACGGTTGGTTGAGTTACTCCCACCGGATTTTTCGTTATGTGTCTATGCGGTCTAGACCATTGCATGTGTATCATGAGTTCTCGGCGGATAAAGCCCCGAGCTAATGAACTGCTACATGTGTCGGTGCGTCGTAGGTCGACGCCGACCACCGAGAGGGACCAGGTGATAGCTAGTTGGGTGCGCCCACTAGTGGGATCCTGGAAGGGTATTCCGAAGTATGGTTTAGTCTGACTGGAACAGGCACATACATTTGCACTTTATTGTTATCTATGCATGCGATGCTCTACTTACAGTTGTCTGTTTACATTCCGCATGTTTATTTAACAATATTTATTGACTTCCACTTGTTTATTTGAATGCTCGGAGGAGTTCTTTGGGATTTTACTGACATGACTCGTCATCCATTTTCTTCTGTGATGATTGAGTGCAGATCCGAGTACAAGTAAGGGCAAGGGGATCTTAGGCGACTACCTCTGACTGCCTACCGTTGAGGATTACTTGTACGTGTGTTGATATTTTGATATTTTGATTCTTTTGGGAACTGGGGAGTATTATGACCTTGTACATGCCTATACCTTATATGGTACAGTTGTCTACCTCTTACTTTTCAGGGTTTTTCCACAATAAGATTCGTTTAATTGATTATTAATATTTCTTGCATTTAAGTACGACTTCCGCTGGATATGTCATTTATACGTTGTACACACAAGTGAATACGAATTTCGAGACAGAAATAGGACGGGCAGGTGTCTTACACGTGTAGTAAGGCCAGCTGGCAAGGAGTACATGGAGACACGTCACCCCGGGGCGGCGAGGGCTGCCACACATGAACCATTTCTTGAATAATGGATTTGGAGAACCATCTGAATCTTCACGATCAGGACACTTAAGAGTGTAAAATAGATGACCATCAAGATCCATCCCTTCGATGACTGGAATGATCAACGACTGCCAGAGACGATAATTTGTTCGATCAAGCTTGATCGAGACATTCCGACTCCATGAACCTCCAAAAGAACTATTACTACCAATTACTTCTGCACCAACACCACCACAAATCTCTTTCTGAGAAACACCACCAGATCTATGCTCTATTTCACCAGATCCGAGCTCTCATTCATTGGATTTAGTCTCCATCTCACCAGATCTACGAGTTGTGGTCGACATCTCATATTTCTCTCCAAACACTTCAGATTTGTGTCGTGAGACAACAGATCTTCAAGTTAGCACCTTAGTTCTGAGTTTTCTGACTCTAGATCTCTCTTCTTGGATCTTTCCAACGTTAGCTTTCATGCTCTGATACCATGTTGAAGATCAAGAACACATGAAACCCTAGAAGAAATGAAGAAGTAGTGAATAGTGAGGTGAAGAGAGTTCCTCCTCAACCATCACACTTGGTATTTATATGTGTCCCATAAGGGTGAGTGATTATGATCCTCGAGATCTGTACATACAGTGATTACAATTGATCCAACGATCATACAAACGATCATACATCTCTAACTTATACATACATTCATTTATTACACCAAGAATACAAACCGTACAACCTTCCTCAAGATTACACACAATACTAATGATTCATTCTAATACTCATGTTACCTATTGTTGCGGGGATTGGACCGGTCAGCTTGTTGAAAAATAAATCAAGGGAAACAAGAGATTTTAGCTGACCAATTTATTGAGGGATGGAACCATTAATTTGATTATATTGGAGATATAACTGGAATAAGTTGCTCATGTTACCTATTGTTGCCGGTCAGCTTGTTGAAAGATAAATCAAGGTAAACAAGAGATCTCAGTTGGCCAATTGATTTGAGGAAGGGGACCAATTAAAAGGTTACCATTCAAATAAAGCGTTGTAAGTTTGGTAAGATTACCGATTTGAGGTGGAATAGATCCTCCAAGTTAATTGCCTCCGAGATTAAGGCGGTCGAGATCGGGAAAGATAGAGAAGTTGAAATTGTCTAGGTTGCCTTCTAGACCATTATGCTGCAGCTCAATCATAAACAATCTCCCCATCTTGTCGCAAGCTAATCCTTCCCATTTACAAACAATAGTATTTGAAGTAGTGCCTCTTGTCCATGAATCAAGCGAATAACCAACATATGAAAAGATGAGGCTCCTTTTCCATGCCAGGAGAGCATCGACTTGGTCTTGGATTGACACCTTCACAACATCACTACTACTCGAAGTATCGTTAGAGGAAAATGATGAATGAACCAAGAAAATGTTCATAGCCACAATTAATGTTGTCACTAACAACATCTTACTGGACCAAAAAGTAATTTGTTCAACTCGAAGTGGTGAACCCATGCAAACGACAGGAGCGTATTCGAGATGGACAACCCACGTCACGCACGTATCTCGAGGTAGATAAATCATGTAAAGGACACGCATGTATCTCGACGTAGATAACTCATGCAAACGTCACGCATATATCTCGAGGTAGAGAAGTCATGCAAACGCCACGCTCGTATGTCGAGGTGGCCGACCCATGCAACCTCGTGCAATTCATGCAAACGTCACATACGTATCGCAAGGTGTGCAACTCATGCAACCTCGTGCAATCCATGTAAACGTCGCTCACGTATCTCGAGGTGGACAACTCATACAACCTCGTCCAATCAATGCAAACCGTGCAAAGGTCATGCACGTATTTCGAGGTGGGGGAACCCTTGTAATCTCGTGCAATCGAAGTAAACCATGCAAACGTCACGCACGTGTCTCGAGATGGACAATCCATGCAAACGACACACATATCTCGAGGTGGACAATCCATGCAAACATCACACACGTATCTCGAGGTGGGCAACCCGTGCAACCCCTACAAACCATGCAACCCATTCTTTAAAGTTTTGTCTTATTTCTATCTCGTGATCATAAGAAGAGATATGTAGATGAAAAAAATTTTAGGCCAAAACCACGTTATTTCTTTGTCTAGAATTTAAAATTAAAACAATAAGGAAGTGTTCAGAAAACATAACACGAATGACGCATTTGGAGAATGCGCCATTCGTGTTATGGAACGCTCAAAGGGTTCAGAAAACATGAATGGTGCATTCTTCGAATGCGCCATTCATGTTATGCAACAGTCCACGTGGACGCCACGTGGACTATGAGAAAATTTGAAATTAACATGAATGGCGCATTCGGAGAATACGCCATTCATGTTTTCTGAAAGCTCTACGTGGTCGCCACGTGGACAACACGTTGAGAGATCTATAACACGAATGGCGCATTCTCCACTTGGACTGTCCTGGAAACTTAATAACGCATTTTGAGAATGCGCTATTATGTGTATCTACAACTGGACGTCCACGTGGAATGTCGATTGGAATAACATGAATGTCGCATTTTCAAAATGCGTCATTCATGCACTACTAGAACATGGTGGAATAACATTAAAAAATAGTGGCATAAAGAATATGTTGCTAAACAACAACAAATCAACAAACTTGTGCATAAGACAGTCCGTTTGACTCGGTTGACCTAAAAACAACTATTCAGTGACAGATTTGTGACAAACCATTGTGACAGATTGTATGTTGTCACAGATCTGTCGCTGATTTATCCCGCCATACATTCCCGCCCAATCTAATGAACATAGAGATACGAGTAAATATGGTTGTGACAGATCTGCTACGAGATCGGATCATAGAATCTATGTCTGTCGCGATCGATCCAGTAGCAAAGTGAAAAAAAAAAAAAAAAAACCAAAACCTATCATCCTCGTCCCTTCTCTGCGTAAACCACCCCCAAACCCTCTTCACGGCCACTTCATCTTCATCGCCAATATCATCATCATCGCCATCACTATCGCCACTACCATCGTCGTCGTCATCCCGGTCTATTTCATTACCGCCGTGGCTCTCCTCTTCCGCAACTCCGCCGCCTCTCTCCTTCCTCTTCATATACCGTCTGCTCGCACACCGACACCGTCGGCCCGAGCTTCGCTTCGATGGACTGGCACGAATGGCGTAGTAGACTCGTGGAGTGCCTCTATTTCATTACCGTCGTGGCTCTCCTCCTCCGCGACTTCGTCGCCTCTCTTCTTCCCCTTCATACAGCGCTCGCACACCGACACCGCCGTCGGCCCAAGCTTCACCCCAGTGGACTGGCACGAATGGCATAGGAGACTCGTGGAGTGCCTCGCGACCAGGAAGTTCGCGCAGTGGACCTTCGAATCACAGTCCCAGCACAAACTCGCTTGATCTGATTCCAGTACATCCTCGCCGGAGCACTGCATAGCTCGCATTCCTTCATCGCTGATGATGATGATTCGCTGAAACACCAAACCCTAGCTAGGTTTTGCGCCTTTTCTTATTCTTTTTTGCGATTTTGAAATCTGTTGATGCCTTATGTTTTTTTCTTCTACTACTGTAATTAGGAAATCTAAGTCTTGCATTCAATATTTCAACAAAACCCTACCTAGGTTATGCTTCCAGCATTCGGGTCTCATTAAGCCACTGAATCTTCGTGTGGAAGCCTTATGTTAAGAAATTATTGGTCTTATTGTCAGTTTACAGAGTAATTAGTTAGGAGTGAGTACTTGTTTTCTCACACTATCTATAATCCCATATCACATTTTAGATTGTTTTATGCATCTTATATTGGTCTGATCCATAAATGCAGGATTGAATGATTCATTGGAAAAAGGGTTTTGTTATGTAAGTATGAGGTTGCTAGTTGCTTTAGCAGACAATAGTTGAAGGAATATTTAAAGTTGAATAGAAATAAAGAGGAGGCATAACAAATGAAAAGAACTTTTTGTTATTTTCTTGTTTAGTGTGAACTACATTTTTAATGTGTCAAAAGAAGTAATTCTGGAATACATGGATTGAAGTTAGCAGAACTAAATTAGCCGCAGTTCACAGATACAAAATGAAAGAACATCTTGCATGAGTTGGTGATGAGTTTGTTTGAGCTATATATTGAAATTCCTTTGCCACTTTAGTTATTTTGATGAAGAAAAATTATTATGTAATGACTGAAAATTAATTTATGGCATCTCTAAATTGCTATTTCTTAAATTTCTTCTTTAAGAAAAATTTCTTCGAATTCTAGAGTCTTGACGGATATACTTTTGATTTTATGGGGAACATCATGCAAATTAAGTTTACCTTGACCAAATGTTTACTTGAGAAAACCTTTAATGTGGAGGCTACCATACCAGTTTAATCCCATTGCTTCACAGTTTGATGCGTTATATTCTTTTTTTTTCCTTTTAAATTAAAAAATATGTACATTGTTTAACTTATTGTTTGGTTGTGCATTTCAACGAAAAATGATATCTTATTGTGTTATAACTAATTCTTATATTGTTTATTAATTGTGATTGTCATTTAGTTGGTACGTAGCTATATTTGAAATCTCGAGACTATATATATTAGGAATTGATGAATATTTGGATTAATGTTACAAATAAAGAATACTATATTAATTTATATACTTCATTAGTAAGAATTGATAAGATTTATCCACTGTTTGCCTGGAAAACTTAGGATTGAGATGTCTACTAACCGAGAATGGATGTATAGTCGTATCGAAAATGGGTATACTCGACGAGAGTTCATTAACGGCGTGAACGAGTTCATAGCGTACGCAAAGACGCACTGTAGGACATTCGCCACTGAGGAGAAGATTCGGTGTCCATGCAACCATACGAAGTGTCGTAATCGTTCATATTATGATGTTGACACCGTAGAATTTCATATACTTCGTCGGGGATTCGTTCCGGGATATCACTGTTGGTCGAAACACGGGGAAGAGAATATATGTACACTCAAAATGTACATGACGAACCTAGCAATACGATGAGATATGATGACCACGAAGGGACACATGCAGCCAATTATTATATATCGTATCATGAGATGGTGCACGACTTGGCGGGTCCGAGTTTCAATTGGTGTCATGTGGAACAACCTCCAAATCCTTATTCGCAAAACTTGTATGATATGTTAGACGCGACAAGTCAGCCGTTATGGCCAGGGTGCGAGAACATGACCAAATTGTCAGCAGTCGCGATACTCCTAAAAATCAAATCAGAACATCATATCTCTGAAAAGGCGTACGATGAAATTCTTCAATTTTGTAAAGATGCATTGCCGAGTAACAATTGTTTAGTCGATAGCTTTTACAACACGAAACGACTAATGCAATGGACGAGGCTACCAGTCCAGCAAATTGATTTTTGCGAGTCCATGTGCATGATTTACTGGGGCGAGGATTCAGAGTTGACGACGTGTAAGTTTTGCGGTGAATTAAAGTATGAACAAATCAAATGTGAAGGACGGAGTGGCGTGCCGCGGGCTCAAAAAAAAATGTATTACTTCCCCCTAGCCTCTCGGTTGCAGCGTTTATTCGCGTCTGAAGCGACTGCGAGGCACATGCGGTGGCATGGGGAACACGTTTCAGACGACATCGTCATTAAACATTGTTCCGATTCTATTGCATGGAAGCATTTCAATGATGTGAACACCGAATTCAACGCCGAAATTCATAATGTTCGTTTAGGGTTACGTACGGATGGTTTCCAACCATTCGGCCAATCCGAAAAACAATACTCATTGTGGCTCTGTAATTCTCACTCCTTACAACCTACCCCCCTCAATGTGCATGAAGAAGGGGTTCATGTTCTTAACGGTCATCGTGCCGGGCCCGACTTATCCTACAAATCAAATTGATGTCTTCCTACAACCTTTGATAAAAGAGTTGCAAGATTTGTGGAATGAAGGAGTACTTACCTACAACATTTCCACCAAAACGAACTTCCAACTCCGAGCTGCACTTATGTGGACTCTTAGCGACTTCCCTGCTTATGGTATGTCGTCTGGCTGGAGTACACATGGAAAGAGAGCTTGTCCTTATTATATGGATGACATGGATGCATTCCAATTAAAGCACGGTGGAAAAACTTCTTGGTTCGATTGCCATCGTCGCTTCCTACCGCGTGACTCCACTTTAAGAAGTGACAAGATCGGTTTTAGGCGCGATACAACTTGTCGAAAAGGACCACCAACAATTAAATCCGGGGAACAAATTTTGGCTGAAATTGAAGCTTTGAGACTGATGAAAGTAACTGAAATCGAATCCGTTCAGGTGAACAATAAGATTGCCAAGTATTCAGGGTGGAGGAAACGAAGCATATTCTAGGACTTACCTTATTGGAAGACGAATCTCATTAGGCACAACTTGGATGTCATGCACATTGAAAAAAATGCCTTCGGCAACATTTTTAATACAATTATGAGTGTTCCTGGGAAGAGTAAGGACAATGCCAAGTCGAGACTAGATTTAAAAGATATTTGCAATCGACCTTCCCTCGAATATGACCCCGCTTCCAACTCATATCCTAGAACGTCTTATACACTCGATAAGCGTAAGAAAGAAGTCTTGTGTGATTGGATACGACAATTACGCTTTCATGATGGATATGCTTCAAATATTGGTCGTTGTGTGGACGCCAACAAATTGAGGATGTTTGGGCTGAAAAGTCATGACTGTCATGTGTTCATGCAGAGATTGATTCTTATTGCCTTTCGTGAACTACTAGAGGATAAAGTGTGGATTGCAATTAGCGAGTTAAGTTTGTTTTTTCGATACTTGACTGCTAAGAACCTTAATATGGCGCAAATCGAGTTGTTGCACTCTAACATTCCCAAAATATTGTGTAAGTTGGAGCAAATCTTCTCACCTAGTTTTTTTGACTCAATGGAGCATTTTCCCATACACTTAGCATACGAGGCTCATATCGCCGGACCCGTACAATTCCAGTGGATGTATCCGTTCGAAATGTAATTTTTGTAATCAATAAACATTTATTGTAATGAATAACTAATATCTTAGGTTATATTGGTTATAACTACCTAATTTAACGGACATACCGTCCAAATATTTTATCTCATCATATAGGTATCTCAAGCATTTGAAGAACAATGTTAGAAACAAGGCGAAAGTTGAAGGGTCGATATGTAATGCTTACTTAGTTGAGGAATCAACTTCTTTTTGTTCCTTCTACTTCGAGGATCATATCAGTACTACACACGAACGGATCCAACGAAATGATGCTGGTAGAGTAGGTCCGAGTGTTGCTAACAATGGTGCATTCTCAATTTTCATTCATCCGGACGACCATTGGGCAAAACGAGGAAACGATACCTCACGTCAGAGAAGTATATTGCAGCTCATCAATATGTGTGACTAAATTGCCCTGAAGTAGTTCCGTTTATAAGGTATTACAATTCAGGGTGATTTTTTCTCGACATCTTCTCTGTGCAGTGTATAATCTCGTATCATTTTTTCGTAGCATATTTAAGTCTATCGTTCGTTTGCGAGAACCAAACATCACCGATCAAACTATTGAGATCAAACTTGAGCAACAATTTGCAAATATGGTTCTTGCAATATGTACGTAATAGTCTATATACACCTAATTCAAATCAGTTTAGATTTGAACATCTCATTATGTAACATGCAAGATTTTAATATTGTAATATTACATATTAGGCTGAACAAAACGATGTGCCAGATGCGATTCGTCAAATTTCACAAGGACCAATGCGTTCATGTAGGAGTTAGCTTGCATACCTCGTTAATGGATATAAGTTTCACACGCTATCATACGGTACGAACAAGACAACACAAAACAGTGGTGTATGCGTCAAAGGCGGGAACGATACTGACTATTATGGTGTACTCCGAGACGTAATTTGAATTGATTACCATGATGGGTCACTCCGAACAATGTTGTTCAAATGTGATTGGTTTGATCTTACTCAAAATGGTACACGACTTCATCGTAAATTGAGTTTGGTATAAGTTCATAAAAACCGTCGGTTCAATAGGTACGAGCCTTTCATATTAGCGATGCAAGCACATCAAGTATATTATCTTCCTTACCTTTCTATCAGGAGAAGGGAACGAAATGATTGGTTTGCTATATGCAAGCTTCAACCAAAGTTCGTAGATGAAACCAATGTCATTAGTTCAGAAATGGGCATATCGGATAATGCATTTCAAGCCGATCAAAATGATGATACCAACATCGTGGAAGTAGATGTAGATCCATTAGCGTCGACGACTGTTGATCCGACATGTGAAATTGTGTTTGACAACGATGAGTTTGAGACGAATGCGGACGATGAAGAAGATGATGAGTTCACATCGTCATCAGACAGTGGTAGCGAAGATGAGTTAGAGTGATTGACGTGAGTTTTTAGTGCAATCTATCAATTTGCTTGAAATATGATGTTTATGTTAGACTTCATATATCTCTATGAATGTTATATGTGTCAATCAACTGAATTATTTGTTTATGTGATTGATATAGATACCATTATATATGACGAGAGGTAGGGGCGTGGTAATATGGAGGATGAGGACATGAAGGACATCAATAGACCCACAGAGGAGACTTGCACCATTGGACGAGGATCGTTGTCACACCATGCTACACATTCCCATCCGGATGGTCGATACTCATTACATCTGACTCATTCGTACTCACCACATCATACCACTCCATCACGTCCGAGTTATGCCTACTTACGTCACGACACCGAACCGTTGCCACATCACATCAATCTGTCACATGTAGTTCGTCCATACCCGACTTATACCTTTTGATGAAGTCCAAGAATTAGCTTGCAAATTCTTGGAAAAATATGATGGACATATATGACAGGATGGCATTTTGGTAATTTCGGTGAAGTTCGGGCGTTTGAGTTTCGGCGTTCCGGGGGCATGGGTTGATTGTCGTTTTTATTGCCGTTTGCGGCATTTGTTTCTATTTTTCGTCTAGTTTCCAGTTTAGGGCTTTTTGGACTTTTTACTATTTTTGGCAAATTTTAGGGTTTCGCTATTTAAGCGACCTATTGGATGTAATTCACAGTTTTTTGGCTGGAATAAAAGAATTTTTGAACTTTGGCTTAAGTTCTGACCTAGATCGAGTTGTTCGTGGATTCGTTCAACTGGTTTAGAAGATCTCCGCTGCGTCAGTTGGTATCAGAGCCTGCTTCAGCGTGATTGGAGAAATCATGCCGCCGAAGATGAACCAACAGCGTATCGAGGAGATGTATGACCGTGACAATCTGAATCGACAAATTGGCCAAATAATTGACCAACGCATGGGCGCGGTGGTAGAACAATTAACGCGAAATCGATCAGTTGTTGGGTCAGAATATGGATCGTGTCCGTAACCATCGAAGGGAACCTGTTGGTGATGAACCAATAGGAGATTCTTCTACCGAAGGGGAGGATGAGTATGTTGAGGCACCGAGGAGGCGCTACAGGCCGCGTGCAGTTGAGGATGATCGTAGGCGGTGGGAGTCTGGGATGAAGACGGAGGTCCCAGAATTCCATGACACCCTTCAACCGGAAGAATTCTTGGGCTGGCTGGCGTCAGTTGAAGAAGTCCTAGAATTCAAAGGTGTGCCCGAAGGCAAGCGTGTGCAACTGGTTGCGACCAGATTCCGCAACAGGGCCACGGCTTGGTGGCAACAACAGAAGTTGATGCGGAATAGGAATGGAAAGCGAAGATCACCTCGTGGGAGAAGATGAAAAAGCATTTACGGCCGAGTTCTTGCCTTACAATTTCCAACGCCTTATGTATCGAGGTTGCAAATCGAGACAGGGCAAAGTCGATAGATGATTACACTACGAGTTTTATCATTTAGTCGCTAGAAACGAATCGCAGGGAGACTAACGACCAATTAGTGGCGCGGTATATTGGTGGACTTAGGGTGCGAGATCCAAGATGTCATCAACATGTTTGATCCAACTTCCTTATCTGCAGCGCACCGCGATCATTGTTGGTGAGAAACAACAAATCGGGTGTGAGTAATGCTTCCAATAATGTTAGTGTTGGGACAACCAATACTGGAGGTAATACCGCTGCAATTAACCCTACTAGTCGCACGAACAGACCTAGCACTAGTGGGATTAAATGCTTCGGTTGTGGCGAAGTTGGTCACAGGAAGTCAGAATGTAAAGGGAAGAAGGCTCTCTTTATTGAGAACGAAGAGGAAGACAAAGGGGAAGATGCCAACATCACTGCAGAACCAGCCTTTGATACTTCTGACAACACAGAAGAGGAGATCGTGACTGGAGATGTGGGTATTGCCTTGGTTGTGAGGCGTTCTTGTATGACTCCTAGAAGCATCGCCGATGATGAGTGGGCTGCGGAATAACATCTTTCGGTCCAAGTGTACCATCTTAGGCAAGGTGTGCGGGTTCATGATTGATGCGAGCGATTGCGAGAATATCGTCTCGATTGAAGCGGTTCGAAGTTGGGCCTTGCAAGTAACCGAACAACACCCCAGCCCTACAAGCTAGCTTGGGCATGAAGAAGGGTGGTGAGGTGAAGGTGTCGAAGCGCGCCTTGGTGACTTTTTCTATTGGTGCTAACTACAATGATTCGATCTGGTGTGATGTTGTGGCTATGGATGCTTGCCACTTGTTCTTGGGACGTCCTTGCGGTTTGATAGGGGAGTTGTGCATGATGGCAGAACCAATAAATACACCCTTATGTTCAAGGAGTGAAGATTGTGCTAGTACCCGCCAAGGATCCGGAGGAAGTTAAGCCTACTAAAGAATCTAGCGACTTCTTTGTCTTTGGCAAGATTTGAAGATGCATTACATGATTCGAGGTAGTTTACATCTTGATGGGAAAGGAGGTAGATAGAGATGTTGATGTTCCTGAAAGTTTGCAATTCCTATTGTGAAGGAGTTTTGTGATGTTTTCCCGATGAGATGCCGGAAGAATTTGCCACCATTGCGTGATATTCAAGATCGAGATTGACCTTGAACCAGGTGCGTCACTACCTAATAGACCACACTACCGAATGGGTCCCAGTGAGCATGAGGAGTTGCGCAGACAGGTTGAAGAGTTATTGGTGAAGGGATTCATCCGTAAAAGTCCGAGTCGCGTGCGATGCAGCATCACCCTCCTTACACCAAAGAAAGATGGCTCCTGGCGGATGTGTGTGGACAGTAGAACAATCAACAAGATTACTATCACCTTGAGATTGCTGATTATTAGAGAGTTGCATTGAGAGGGACATGTTGGGCGTGATCGTACTTTGCAGCTGGTGCATGCCTCTTACTTTTGGCCTACCATTCGCAAGGAAGTGGATAGATATGTGCAGCGGTGCCGGACTTGCCAGCTTTCGAAGGGTACCGCAACTAATGTCGGTCTATATATGCCTTTGCCCATTCCAAAACAGCCATGGGTTGATATTAGCATGGATTTCGTGCTGGGGTTGCCTAGAACACAACGGGGAAATGACTCTATTTTTGTGGTGGTTGACCGTTTTTCCAAGATGGTTCACTTCATCCCATGCAAGAAGACCACTGATGCTGTAAAGGTGGCTCACCTGTTCTTTCGGGAGGTGTATAGATTGCATGGCCTTCCTACCTCGATTGTTTCGAGATCGGGACACCGATTCCTTAGCCATTTTGGCGCGGTTGTGTGGCTATGGTGAACACGCAGTGAAATTTAGCGGTGCTTATCATCCGCAAACAGATGGGCGGTGAAGTTGTCAATCGCTCGTTAGGCAATCTTTTGAGGAGCTTGGTGGGTGAGAATGTCGGGAGTTGGGACTTCAAGTTGAGCCGAAAGCAGAATTTGCACACAACCATGCTTTGTTAATCAAAGTCCGGTTTAGTCCTTTTCGGTTGTGTATTCGGTACTACCTCGAGGTCCTCTTGATCTGTACCGGTGCCAAGTAAGACTAGATGGCATGGCAAGGCGAAGACTTTTTGTTAGTGGGTCGCAAGAGATTCATCAATCTGTCGAAGATAACTTGCGAGGTCGCTGCGAAGTACAAACAATATGCGATCGGAAGAAGCGTCACGTGGAGTTTGAAGTGGGTGACTTTGTGTGGGCAATTCTCACTAAAGACCGGTTCTCTGTGGGTGATTACAACAAATTGTCAGTTCGGAAGATTGGTCCTGTGGAGGTTCTTGAGAAAATTAATTCTAATGCTTACAGATTGAAGTTGCCAAGTCACATTCGCACGGCTGATGTATTTAATGTCAAGCATCTTGTTCCCTATTATGGGGATACGCCTGATGATGACAATTCGAGGGCGAATTCTGTCCACCCTGGGGAGAATGATGAAGTCCAAGAATTAGCTTGCAAATTCTTGGAAAAATATGATGGACATATATGACAGGATGACATTTTGGTAATTTCGGTGAAGTTCGGGCGTTTGAGTTTCGGCGTTCCGGGGGCATGGGTTGATTGCCGTTTTTATTGCCGTTTGCGGCATTTGTTTCTATTTTTCGTCTAGTTTCCAGTTTAGGGCTTTTAGGACTTTTTACTATTTTTGGCAAATTTTAGGGTTTCGCTATTTAAGCGACCTATTGGATGTAATTCGCAGTTTTTTGGCTGGAATAAAAGAATTTTCGAACTTTGGCTTAAGTTCTGACCTAGATCGAGTTGTTCGTGGATTCGTTCAACTGGTTTAGAAGATCTCCGCTGCGTCACCTTTGGACCTCGGCATCACATTATACCTCTCGCATCGCCTCCCGGTCATCCATATCCACATCAACATGCCACACTATCACCGGCATGAACTGTATACCCAATTTATGTTAAATAATGCCTATTATTGAAAATGCAGTTCATAAATACCTGCATAAGGACTACAACATCCATAGGGTCATTGTTTTAGGGGTTCCTGTTTTCAAGGTTTGCATTATAATGTGTCATTTCAACATCGTAGAAATACTTATGCATTGCTTTCCTGTTGTAGTCTGACTAATTGTGAATATATACTAGTTGGGTGGCTGCTAAGTTCCATGTGGCTGCCCATTTCTTACAATTCTAAACAACTGTTGTTTTTTTTTTTTTTTTTTTTCTTCTTCCCGTGAACCTTTCTTTGGGTCAGAATCCATTTGGGTGTTTAGAGTATTTTGGTGTTCAATCTTCAACATAAACGATTTGAAAAACCTTTCGGCATGATGTTTGAAAATGGTACTGTTGGGATGTGTTGGACCGAAATATTGTAACGCGTGTCACATTGGTTAAGTAAGACTTCATTACAAAAAGTTGAGACCTTTCTTGAAATAGTACTACTTTGTGAATAAGTGGTGTTGGAATTAAACTTAATCTAGGAAATATTATGGTTCAATTCACGATATTGGATTGCTTTTTGAATTATGAATATGCATCTAGATTCATACTTCAATTTTGGGTGCTATTTGCCAATAACTAATTAGAAAGGAAGATGTTTTTATGAATGATCATGTTATGTCAATCGACTTATTTGTTTCTATTATATGTTAGAGTGATAATTTTCTGATATTTCAGGCTTAAGGTCGCTCTACACAGTTATTTATGGAAGCATGTCTGAGTTGGAGTCTTTACAGGTAAGTTATTTGATTATTTTGCAAGACCTGGTCATTATCATCAATTGTCTCCATGCTTATGCTTATTCTTATGCTTAGTACACCACAAATCTTACCTCTTATTTTTTATATGATTTTGAGAAGGCTATCATCTACAATCCCAAATTAGCTGAGCTCGGCTACACGGACCAAACTCTTCCTAGTAATTACAATGTTTTCCAACTAACTCATTTCATCCATCTTATCTTTCCAAAAATTCAAGTTACTACTACTACTAGTAGTAGTGAATCAAGTAGTTCCATACTACTACCTATATATTCAACTTTTGCTTTTCAAAATTACATCTTACACCACACACACCTTACAAGTGAGTTTCTGTGAATTCACCTTACACAACCCATATATTTCTCTTTATTAATTGATTTCTCTGAATGCCCCCTCCTAGACTATGTTAACATTATGTATGTGTTTCTTATCATTACTCTAAAATACTTTTTACCAATTAGTTCAACAAGGTATTTATGTTGAGATTCAACTCTAGTTTTTAAATAAGTAGCCTACATCTCAAGTTGCTTAAGAAGAGTATTTATAGTCTTCAATTTCACTAAAATTGGATGTGATGTTATTTTAATTTGTGTTGGAATATTTTGGTTGCATGTCGAATAATGTTGATGTTCCTTTTAATTTTCAGGATTTGGATGAGATACACTCTGTTAGCTAAAGAATTTGTATAGTGCCTATCTATGTATCGGTGAAAGAATGCTATCGGAGTGTTTTGTACACATTGTATGTATGTAAATTTGTGTAGCCAGCTTGTGTAGTTGTTTATCGATTGTTGAATAATGTTGATTTACTACTTTATAGTATAGTACTAATTATGAAATGTTAAACTCATTCTTTTGTAGACATTGTTTGTAAAATTTTGATAATATACATACATCTTTCCAATTTTTGTAATATTAGTAGCTTTTAAATTGTTTTGACAGATTTTACTTGCAGGTTTTTCTTTTACTATTTAATGTTTATAATTTTTCTTGAAAAAATTATTATTCGAAAATTAGCGACAGCTCAGCGTCGTCGCTAATTTGTCACAAATCGTCTTTCTTGTTGGGCATCGATCGTCATGATAAACGCCGTCTCATCGAACATCAACTGAGTTGCGACAGACACGTCTGTGCTAACTGGACTTCAATCAAGCAACAGACGTGTTTCTGTTGCTGTTCAGCGACAGATGTTTGTAACAAATCTGTTGCTGAACAGCAACATAATACCTATTTTGTCGCTAGGGTGCACCAGCAACAAAGAATTTACCAACAACCACTATCTGTTGCTGATTTGTTGCAGAGTGGTTTAGCAACATAATCGTACCAACTCAACATCAGATTAGTTTGTTGCTGAATTGGTTCTTTCTTGTAGTGATGTGACAACGTGGTGATAAAATTGTTCTCCCATTCATGGCGCCTTTTCAAAATGCGATTTACCTTAGTTAACGAATAAAAAGAAAGCGCAACTCATTTTACTCATTTAAATCCCTTTTCACTGTATGTTTGTAATTTTTTCCAAAAACACTCCATGTTAATGTTCAACGTCAGAGGTTAATTTTTTGTATTTATGTTGAGGGATATGGAGCATATGGATCGTGTGTGGTATGTATATAGAATAGGAGATATGATTGTATATATAAGTACTTGACTTCTAGTCAAACCGCGAAATTAAGACAGTACGCACTAGTATCATATTCTTCCCCTATTTCCATAGGAATTTGAATGACTTTTCCATGTTATTGACAAATCAAGTCTTGTCTCCATTGACGGACAAAATTCACGGACCATCATCGTCAATCAATTTCATTAAGCTAATAAGGAGAGCTTCGGACAAAAAAATAGGTAAGGGAGGTCCCAAACTCAATTTTCATATCTGAAAAGTGGGGGAGGGAGGCCCCAAACTCATTTTTTATTCTTGAAAAATGGAGGATGGTTGCGATAGGTTGACAGTCAACGTACAACTTTTATCACTTTTCATGAAATAAGGAGAGCTGCCGACGCATTAGTGGAGTTGGGGGTTGAACCTTTTTAACTGGTACAAATTCTTCTCTTGCATTTCTTCAATTTTTTTGCTCACTAAAACAATAGAATGAGGGATGTACAAGAGAGTACTTGCCAATGACGGATGTGCTGGGTCAAGTGTCATTTCCTATTCTGCATTAGTGTTGCCATTCACTTCCCCTAACAAAGATAACTCTCATGCCCCCGGGGAGTTATCTTCTCTTACACGGAAAGTTGGAAGTTGGGGTTAACTTTCATAGAAATTGGCATAAAAACCCAACTAAACAAGAAAAAGTGTCTACTTCCGAAAGATAAACTTTCAACCAAACAAGAAAAATGCACATACCATTTAGGTTACAAGATGTTAGGTTTTTAAGGCCCAAGACCGGCCCAATTTGGGCGGGTTAAGCGGGCACCCGACCCAATGAACTGGACTAATAGTGGCAAGTTTGATACATATATTTGCAAAACAATTGGTTGAAACTCCTTGGTCATGCGCACACATCACAATGCAAGATCCAATGGTTTCCAATGACACTATAGCGAATGTGTGTAGCAAAATAATGTCTATCACCCAATGATTTTCCCTTTTCTTTTGTCTTCGTTTTCTGTTAAATTTTCACGCTTTAGGTTGCTTCTTCACTTACTTCTCCTCATGCTCTCCGATCCAAACGAGGTACGTGAAATCTCTCTAATTTCACTTCTCTCACCGATTCCGTTTTGTGTTGTTTAAATCGATCGTTCTCGAATTTGGTTGGCTAATGCTTGCCCTAATTTCTCGGGATTCTTTGCCCCTAATTTGGTTTCACAAATTAAGCAAATTATATCTTCAATTTTAAGGGGGAGAAGGAGAGCTGACATTTAGACCTTCACTTTTTTTTGTTTGTACTGGGTGTAATTTGTATAGCCTTACACCCAAAAAAAAGTGAGGAATTGAAAAGGTAAGATTGATGCTAAAATGCCAAGGCAAAATAGTGACTTTCATCCTAACTTATAACCCACTCAACGCTCACTTGAATAGTCGATGTGGGACTATTGTTGACATATTTGTGAAAGGAAAATATTAGAATGACAACAACAATGTCACGCCACAATACACATTGGTTCACAAGACATGCGATCTCGACTCACGTGTTATGCATCAAAATCTTTGTATGCCTGCATCCCAAGGCACGTATGGATGACTTTTGTAAACCAATGTGTCTTGCAGTGTGACATGTTGTTGTCATTCTAGCACTTTTTAATTCTAGTGGCAAACACTGTGCTAAGTTTTGTTGTGTAATTTCATATATAGGAGGCAATAATTCATGGTAATTCAAAATATGATGTTTTTCCATCTTAGAATTTCTCTAGTTTAGCCGAAAATGAATCTTAAGATCAAATAGTTGGGCAAAGAAAGTAGGTACTCTTTGCTCTTTCTTCCTTATTAAGTGCTAAAGGTTTCTGATGCTTACTTCTGACGTCATTATTACTGTCCTCAGGTTGGAAAATTGAAATATACACAAATCTGCTTCGTAAGATCTTTAAACCATGAGTCCGGCTGGTTATGTTGTGGAGGTTACTGGACTGTCTCCTAATGTGACAGAAAAGGATTTGCATGATTTCTTTTCATTCTCTGGAGCTATAGATCATATTGAGATTATCAGGTATTCTTATTTTCTTTTGTATTTTGTAATTGTTTAACGTGCTCGATTGGTGCTCACTTAGACATGCTTGGATTTTTGTGAGTCGTTTTGTTTTCTAATTTTCTTCTATATATTCATCTTCTATGAAATATTGCTTTTGTGCTGCAAAACATTGAAACTAGTGCTCTATAGATTCCGTTTCTTTTACATAATATCTGTGAGCAATTTGAAATTTTAAATCTATATTTTGTACAAATGCGCCTTTTATTGTACACTTTTTTTTTGGCTTGATCAAATTCTTTTCATTCTTTGGAATAATCGTTCAATTTTATGTATCCATTGGTAATTTTTTTTAATAATAGATCATTATGTTTCATTTCTTATCCATGATTGGATACCTAAAGTTCTGAGGTTATGTTGTTGTTGTTGTTTTTTTTTTTTTTGTTCTTTTGATTATTTGTGACTTCATTGTCAATCCCACTTTGTCTGCGGATAAACAAGCAAAAATTCATGAACTTTCTTAGTTTTTCAGGAATCACGTTATGCTTCATTAACATTTGATGTTTATTATCCATTTAATCTTTATCCTGTATACTAATGAATACGTGTAGTCTAGTTTTTTTATTAAATGGTGCACTCTGAGATTTCTCAAATTTAGGAAATGTTTTTCTATTGAGCTGCTTTATGAGAAATTGCTCATTACTAAGCAGTAAACTCATTTTTTATGAGTACCTTAGATTTTGGACCTCTTGCTATTATATTGCTGTGTTATTGGAATAACTCATGTGCTTAAAGAATTTGAGGCTTCAAAGTAGTATCTTTTTTTTCCTTTGATTGAGCTTCAAAATTACTATGGTAGAAGCCTCGCTGTGTCTTCTTATATTTTATTTACTGTCCTTTCTAGATTTTTACCCGCTGATTCTATTGTAAACAGATCTGGGGAGCATCCTTGTACAGCATATGTAACATTTAAATATTCACATGCCATGGATACTGCTGTTTTACTCAGTGTAAGTTTCTATTGGAAGCTCTCAATGATGGTATTTGGTTTGTTGCAAGTAAAGACATTTGCATATAAGGATGTTTTTTCATTAATTAGTGTATTATCTACATCACTTTGTAGCAAATGCTAAAGGTTCAGAATCCAGTGTTTAAGCTTGCAAATCTGCAGGATGATATCAAAAGCAATATTTGGTTTCACAACATTTTTTTGAAGCTTTTATCATATTTTTATTTTTGGTTGAGTTTTGGCTTCTAGGATAATTGCTTTACTGGTCCAGGAACCAGTGGGCTTCTAAATTCTAATTAAACTGTTGACCCTAGAGTGTTCCATATGTAATAAAAATAGGTAGTTTTTGAACCCCTAGAAAAAGTACGCCGTTTATGCCAAGGCATCTCTAGTGAGATGGATGAGGCATCATTTGCCAAAGGCAAGGTTGGGGTTCGACTCATGTTGGAGTCAATGGTGTTGTAATTAAGTTGGTTTTTTATCAAAACAAAAATGGAAAAAGAAAAAAAGGGTATGTAGTTTACCAACGGTGTTAGGTTGAGTGGTTGAGTAATTGTATAGAATGTTATGTTATTGACGCGCGCCGAACGCGTCAATAATATTTAAAAATACCTAAACCAACTATTTTGTAGAATAGTGGCAAATGGTCGATCCCACAGGGATTGGTAATCTTTCTAAGGTTTAAAAACAACAAAAAGGGAAATCGGGGTTTAAGAGAGTGAATAATAAAGCTAATCTAAATATCAACAAAATAATTAAAGCAAGGAGATAAAATTGAAAATAAAATAATTAATAAAAATATCTAGGTTGAGACATACAAGTTCGGTTCGGTAAAAGATTGGATTTGGTCGTCGATTTATGTAAAGTATGCAAATCAAAATATCCTAGTGTAGCTATAGACCGTGACGCACGCGGTTCCTCGCACTTCCTAATCTCGATAGCCAAGGTACGACGGTGACTACTTCCCTAATCAAACACATAACCACAATTCAAGTGAATTGGGTTTAATGCGTTGACCGCATTGAGCTTCTGAAGGCACTACACCTAGACAACCGGATCACTAGTGTGTCCGATTTAGCCTAGATCCCTATGGTATTCAACCTAGGTCCCCAAAAGGGTCTAATCAATCGGTATGGTCGAATGCCACTACTATGGTCTTATCGCACAAGTAGGCTTACGGCACACTGGTTGATAAATCAAGATTTAAACCAGTGTTTAACCTTGATTATTAAAACAATACCAAAGAAAATAAAATAATAATGAAAAGATTGAAATTAAAATATGTAAATCTCACAAATCCTTTGATAAGCACAGTCGAACCTCCCTCAGCTAGCTCTTGCCTAGACTATGAACTTAGCCTTCCATGAAATAAGAACACACAAGAAAAGAGAAAAATAAAGAAATGGGGGAGGAGGAGTTCGGCCAGAAGATAAGATTGGCCGAGAGAGCCGAGAAGAGCCCCCAAAAACGAGAGAGGAACGAAATTAAAAACCGAAAAATCCCTAAGTGAATTGGTTTCCATTCTCTCGCCGTGTCAATAGGCGATTGGTGGAAATCGTCGCCTCGCCACGTGTCGCACCGTCATTGGACCGCCTCTCGTCATCGCGGCGAGGTGTCGCCGCATGATTCACGGAGATTCTCGCGCATTCGATTGTGTGTGGTGACTCGCGCCACGTGGCTCCGTGTGATTGGTGGAACACGTCACCGAAACGCGTTGGACGAGTGAAATCACGCCACGTGGCGTCCACGTGGCTCGTGAAATCGCACAATAGTAGACCGAAAAGCGGGAGTTTGTGCCGGCACGGATCTCGAGGCTGATCGATGGTGTCTCGAAACGAAGAGAAGTTTGATCTCTGGCGACATGGATCTCCTATCGACGTGTCGACGCGTGGCGTCCCCGATTGGTAGCGGTAATGAAGAATGCCGACGCGTGGCGACACCCGATTGGTAGCGCCGTTTGGCACCTCCGCTTGCCGACGTGTCATCTTCGATTGGTGGAACACCCCGTCTCGCTATTCGACCCACCGCGCAACGCGTATTTCGAGGCAAATTGTCCGGCATCCGATCACTTTACAAGTAAATACTCCATTTTGAGTATTTTTCCGCCACTAATTCAACCGCGCACTCAGTTAACCCCGAAAATAATAAATAAACATAATTAGGCTAGTATTTTGGAGACTTGACAATAAAAATATATAAATAAACTATATATAATATTACATAATTAACGACTCAACAAATACCCCCAAACTTAGGACTTTGCACGTCCCGAGCAAAGGTGTAAATGACAAACACACAAATAAACTAGACTCATAATATAGATATGTACAGACTCGGCTAATCCTATACCCGATTCAGAATTCATGGAGTTCCTTTAGTTTACATAGTTGTCAAGTTAACATGCCACTTAAGAAATTTCGAGTTAAGATATGTCAAGAACCACAACCCAAACACAATTAAGATCACACTTTCAAGACAAAGATATGGTCAAGACAAACGCCATCAACTACTCACGGGTTTCTTGGTCTACAAATTCAAGCATGCAAGTTTACAATTTTACTTAATCTAGCTATAAGCACTCGAGCTAAATCTTTTTATTTGAGGAGTTTCCATACACTTCCGCCTTTATCCACTTTATATGTATACTCTCTATTTTTTTCTTCTCCAAATTTTTTTTTTTTTTTTTTTTTTGATACGGTCCCTGCTCCATTTCCTATGGACCGATTTTCTCACTTTTTCCCACCACAAGTTTCCCCTGCTCCATTTCTTGTGGAAACTTGTGGGACTCTCTATATTTTGAAAACTCCCATGTTAGCCCTTCTCACTTTTACTATAATCAAGCAAATTCCACAATGTGGGTTAAAGTCTCATCACTTGCACAGCTTCAACCGTCTACCCATTTTGGTATCTAGCACAAGGCTTAACAATCATACTAAGTCCCTAATCATGAAATCATAAAAATGTTGAGCTACGGACTCGAGTGAGTATTTCTTCTAATTTTTCATAAGTTTCAAGTCAAAAAGGCAACCATAATGTAATCATCCACAACCAAAGGCATGAAACAAAGTTTCGGGTGACTCTAAACAATATAATAATGAAAACTATACTAAATACATGCATGAAAGTGTATCAACTCCTAACAAAGTGAGATAGATGAGTATGGAGGAAAAGAAATGGAAGAAATGAATAAGAGATATCAAACACCACCAATACCGTCCAACAACCACATATAGCCGCATATAATTGAAAAAAATTTAAACGATCTCACTGCGGTCTTTCGCAAAGCAATCCATCATACTCAATCCACAAATCCTAAAGTACCCCCAAACTTATTCCGAACCTTGTCCTCAAGGTTCAAAACAAGTCAAGGAATTCATGTAACAAAAAGACAAAGAATAGTGTTGAAAAAGAATATGGATAAAATAAGAAGATGATACAAGTGCACGCAGAACAAAAGTCTCCAAAAACTAGTGAATGCTACAAACTCGCTTGTCTAGGTGACTAAGGAAACTATGAAATAAAATTATCATAATAAGAGCAAGAACTAATAAGCATATGAGTTAATTCAAATGATTCCTATCAAATCTTACGAGCCCGAGTCTTTCAACTACGGGTGAAGTCAACAAGATGATGGAATGAGGTTCGGGGTTTTGGATCTACTTAAAGACCCGCCACTAATGTGGCGACTTAAGTTGGATATGTCCCAACCAAGTCTCAAAACACCTAAATCTCTAATAATATGTTAATTCCTAAAAAAGAATATGCTCAAATTACTCCAAAAACAATGTAAAAAAAGTCAAACCTAGCAAAACTCGGGGGTGGTCTAGTGCCATCGGTGCTCATCAAACATTCATTACACCCGCAAAAATCCACGAGACCAAGTTAGGGCTTTATTAAACAAAAATAAATAAATAAATAAAACTAAATTAAAACTGAAATAAATGCAAGAAAAAATTAAAAATAAAACAAAGTTGGGCTGCCTCCCAACGAGCGCCTTTCTTTTAAGTCTTTGGCTAGACTTATTGTGATTCATCACGTGATGCCCTCTCCTTTAGAGATGTCAACAACAAATGGCGCATCAACATATTTGGGCAATGCATCATGCACGCCCTCCTTCAGAATTGGGAGCTCATTCGGGACCTCTAACACAAAAGAATCTGTCGAGTCATGGTCATCCAACACAAAGGTGTCGGCGGTGTAGAAAATCCACGAACGCTCCTTTACTTCCGCCCCGTATAAGGTTTAACAAATATGCATGGGAGGGTGGGTGGTTTCACCAACACCGAGGTTGGTCTTCCTCGTTCTCTTTCGGGGCTCCTCCGACCTTTTCGAAATGACTTCAATTTCTTTCTCGACTTCATCATCGTCATATTGTGCAATAGTAATGTCTCGGCTCATGTGAAGAAACGTATAGTGTTTCCTCCGGTTCGCTCAAATGCTCGTCCACAATTGATAACTCATCAAACTCAACACTTTTAGATGTATCGGCATTCACGGTCTCATCGTAGTCAAAAATTGGTTGCGGAGGCAACTCTTCCTCATCCATCAAATGCTCAAGTATAGCGGTAACTTGAGTTTCGAATTTTGCAAATTTGATTTCATATACGCATATCCTCCCGCAAGGGTGCTTGAGTGGTGCTTTGAGAAAGCCAATCGGAGATCATATTTCTCTCAATGTCTCGCAATGGTTCTCCGTTCATGTTGATGACTTTGTTGAAAAGTTGGTTCTCTCGAAGATCAAGTCATTAATCATGTCTCGTATAGGCCTCTTTTCATGTTGAGGAATCTGTGGACTTCGCTTAGACATATAGAAGTTGGGTTGTGGTGATGCATAAGTGGAACCATGATGATTTTTATACTTCAAATACGGACAAGCATATGTGGGATGAAAGTACTCCCCACGATTTCCACAAACCCCGACTGTTGCACAAAAGATTGCAAGTTAGAAAATTGATGTCCATTATGTGACATACCTACCCCATTCACAACATGATAGTATGAGTCTTCGAATCGACCATAATTATGGGTGTAGGAGGCCATTATGGAATTACTGCAAAAATGTTAGAAACAAGGAACTAGATACAAAATAATAAAAAAAACCAAAGAAAAATAAAAATTAAAAAATAAAAAATAAAAACCAAAGAAAGAAAAAAACCAAATCCCAAGAAACGGCGCCAAAAAAATTGACGCGCGCCGAACGCGTCAATAAAATTTAAAAATACCTAAACCAACTATTTTGTAGAATAGTGGCAAATGGTCGATCCCACAGGGATTGGTAATCTTTCTAAGGTTTAAAAAGAACAAAAAGGGAAATCGGGGTTTAAGAGAGTGAATAATAAAGCTAATCTAAATATCAACAAAATAATTAAAGCAAGGAGATAAAATTGAAAATAAAATAATTAATAAAAATATCTAGGTTAAGACATACAAGTTCGGTTCGGTAAAAGATTGGATTTGGTCGTCGATTTATGTAAAGTATGCAAATCAAAATATCCTAGTGTAGCTATAGACCGGTGGACGCACGCGGTTCCTCGCACTTCCTAATCTCGATAGCCAAGGTACGACGGTGACTACTTCCCTAATCAAACACATAACCACAATTCAAGTGAATTGGGTTTAATGCGTTGACCGCATTGAGCTTCCTGAAGGCACTACACCTAGGCAACCGGATCACTAGTGTGTCCGATTTAGCCTAGATCCCTATGGTATTCAACCGGTCCCAAAAGGGTCTAATCAATCGGTATGGTCGAATGCCACTACTATGGTCTTATCGCACAAGTAGGCTTACGACACACTGGCTGATAAATCAAGATTTAAACCAGTGTTTAACCTTGATTATTAAAACAATACCAAAGAAAATAAAATAATAATGAAAAGATTGAAATTAAAATATGTAAATCTCACAAATCCTTTGATAAGCACAGTCGAACCTCCCTCGCAGTCTTGCCTAGACTATGAACTTAGCCTTCCATGAAATAAGAACACACAAGAAAAGAGAAAAATAAAGAAATGGGGGAGGAGGAGTTCGGCCAGAAGATAAGATTGGCCGAGAGCCGAGAAGAGCCCCCAAAAACAGAGAGGAACGAAATTAAAAACCGAAAAATCCCTAAGTGAATTGGTTTCCATTCTCTCGCCACGTGTCAATAGCCGATTGGTTTGGAAATGCGTCGCCTCGCCACGTGTCGCACTTTGTCATTGGACCGCCTCTCATCATCGCGGCGAGGTGTCGCCGCATGATTCACGGAGATTCTGCGCGTTCGATTGTGTGTGGTGACTCGGCGCCACGTGGCTCCGTGTGATTGGTGGGAACACGTCACCGAAACGCGTTGGACGAGTGAAATCACGCCACGTGGCGTCCACGTGGCTCGTGAAATCGCACAATAGTAGACCGAAAAAGCGGGAGTTTGTGCTTGCACGGATCTCGAGGCTGATCGATGGTGTCTCCGAAACGAAGAGAAGTTTGATCTCTGGTGACATGGATCTCCTGCCGACGTGTCGACGCGTGGCATCCCCCGATTGGTAGCGGTAATGAAGAATGTGACGCGTGGCGACACCCGATTGGTAGCGCCGGTCGTTGGCACCTCCGCTTGCCGACGTGTCATCTTCGATTGGCCGGAACACCCATCTCGCTATTCGACCCACCGCGCAACGCGTATTTCGAGGCAAATTGTCCGCATCCGATCACTTTGCAAGTAAATACTCCATTTTGAGTATTTTTCCGCCACTAATTCAATCTACAAGCACTCCGTTAACCCCGAAAATAATAAATAAACATAATTAGGCTAGTATTTTGGAGACTTGACAATAAAAATATATAAATAAACTATATATAATATTACATAATTAACGACTCAACAGTTATTTATATTTTATTAGCTTAACATGTATATATGTACATATGATATTTTTTGTCATATATGTACCTTATGATCAGGTTATACCATAAATTACAATTTGATGCGGTGCTTGTAAGATAGGTGCAGAGCTTCCAAGGGGTATTTGTTAGAGCAAACACAACAAACAAACAACAAACGCACACAATTGACACAGAGATTTTACGTGGTTCGGCAATGTGCCTCCATCCACGGCAGAGAACACAGAGATTTCATTAATTCAGAAGATTACACCAATGTCAAGTCTCCAACTCTCTCACGCTCACCAACTGATTAAGGCATTAACTTAGACATTACAAGACATTGCCAATTTAATGGTCTACCCTACTTTTATAGTTTAGGGTATCAGAGTTTTACTAGGAGACAAAATCATGTTGTATTAGGAGTCTACTTAACTTAATAACTGGGTTTTACTAATCGGGTTAAACTAACCCAAAGCCATTTGGGATAAGACTTGACCTATATTCAAGCCAATATCAACAAATCTCCACCTTGGCTTGAATTCTCTATCCTTCATCAAAATCTCACTCTGCAAATGCCCCCTAATGGCCTTCGACGTCTCTAAACTCCACTCAATTCTAGGCAGCCCCTGAACTTGCTCACTAGAACTTCACACTTAACTTCATCTATCACACTGAGTGTAAATGTAACAAGATCTGCATGACCGTATCTGTCCGGAAGCTTTATCTTCCTCCTCCATCGATCCCTGGCTATACTATACGGCTGCTCAACAGGTGTCACCGATATCTGACTGGTGTGTCTTGTGCTCCAACTGTGACGACCCTAAACTCTGAGGCAAACCGGGTACCGCCACGTCGCCAGACACGTCACCAAGCATGCCACGTCATTGCACACTTATCCTTGACGGCCCGTGACCTAAACCTTCGTACATATCTTATTTGCATTAACTTAGTATTTATGAATGTTACAATAAGTTAACTAAGTAAAGTTGTTTACGACTTATTAAATTATTATAAATTATGTATCTTAGCAGAAGTCTTTAAAGCATGCAACTGTTTTAAAAATGAAAAATTTGCATTTTATAAACAATCCTATAGTGTGGAAACCTGGCATGAGATATCATGTATATCAAAAAGCAAAAAAATACAAAATATGGTCATATACATGTATCAGGTATACAAGTCATCCCAAAGATCTCATAAAAAAAGTAATTAAGTACATACAAACACCTATGCAAAAAGTTGATGGGGGCTCTCCTAGCTCAGAGGTAGTTGTCTAAGACCCCCTTGCCCAGGCTCGTCTTAGGATCTACAATTTGTCACAAAAAACAATGACAAATCCCAATGAGTAAATCCCAGAGAAAGTTAGCTAATATTCACGAAATCCAATAAAACGGCTACAATTCATGCAATTAAATAAGAAATATAACATAAGGTAATCGCATGAAAATAAGTCGCAGAGAAGTGGGAACTAGACACGAGTATAGCGTGACAGAAAACCCTGGTCGACATCCGGGAATCGACTTAGTTAAACCGAGAGGAACCCATGACGATCATCTCACCAAACATCTCAAGGTCAAATGAGAGGAACCCATGAACGGTAGAATCTCGTCCAAACATCTCTCGAGAGGAACCCATGACGGAGACTTAGAGCCCTATCAAAAATCTCTCAACCTAACAGGTCTCGCGAGAAATAGTCACCGGGTAGCCTTAACATGGGCAACTACTCGAACAACGCGGGGTAGCTAGCCCCAGGGTGTGAGTCTATGTCATGCCCGACCCCGTCGATAAACACACATACACACGTGGGAGTGGATATATGAACAGTAAGTGGATAGCAATAAATAGCACGATGGATAATTGAAATTTAAAATAAAGCAAGTGCTATAAATGAATTTTAACTAATTTTCTCGTGGGTTTATTTACTTCAAGCAATTGCAAATAACCTTCCAAAATATCTTGCTCACGCCTCGAGATGCGTACCCAACACCCGACTATAGTCTCTTAAGTCTTCGGTGTCCAATTATACCATTTTAATTATTTTAGAGTAACATTAAGTGAGTTTATAATATGGGACCACAAATTTGAATTTTTATTCCAAAAAGTTTAGCTTTGGCACACTTTTCAAGTTATACCTGGGTGCCAAACGCCCGAAAAGCCTCGAAACTCTTTTTCCTATCTTTTTCTTTTTTTTTATTTTTTTTTTATTTTTTTCGAGATTTTTCATAATTTTTATCTATTTTCCATAATTTTTTGTAATTTATTTTCAGTTAAAATCATATTTATTTAATTTTTAATTAAAATTTTAATTAATTAATGGGTTGGGCATGAATTGGCCTCAGTTCGGCCCAACCGCCTGGACCAAGGTCGGTCCAACCGGACCCGGGTCAGTTTGACCCAGTCAATCTAAGTCAAGGTCGGCCCGGCCCCTCCGAGCTTAGGCCGAGTCGACCCGGCCCATGGCCCGCATGGGGTAGCCAAGCCCGGCCCGCTTGCCTACCTCCCTCCTTCCTTCACTTCGTCTAATTTCTCTCCAGAGACGTTTTGAATTTTTTTTTCTTTTCTAAACAATATAACTACAACAGTAACAATATCAATAACAAGATCAATATCACCACCATTTAAGCTCCACATTATCTCAAAAATTCAACAACAAAACTCATCACTTACCTTTGTCTTGGAAGTCGTAGGCGAGAGCCGCCAATAGAGAATGACTTCTCGAGAGAGATGACCGACCTCTTGAGACCGTGGAGTGTGAGGAGAGCTTGGTGAGGGAGATCTTGCTGAGGAAGAAAATGGAGGGGTGTGAGGAGGAAGAAGGAAATCGTTGGGGGAGGGAGAGTGGTGCGTGGGTTTTTGTTAAGAGATGAGAGGGAAAGGTAGGAAAGAGAAAAGTGAGGTATGGATGATGTGATGGGTAGGTGTGATGTGATGAGTGATGTGACCTATAAACCCTTGACTATCTCATACACCCGCGTTACGCGCACCCCGTGACGCCCTACACTCTCGTCGCTACACACGCACAACGCGACTAATGGAAAATCTTAATCCTTGTGACGCGAGTAATTGAATATTAATACAACAATTTAACAAGCATCACACAAAAATAACTATTTATACCTTAGTTGGCGTGCCCTAAACTTGTCGGTGGTGTCCACATGGGTCCGAGCTACAGGTCCTAATATGTAATTAATAAATTAATTAAGATTAAATAATGCGGGCCGTTACACCAACTTAACTCAGCTGCTCAGAAACATTCTTCTTCATGTTTCTCCTATTATCAGCCTCAAACTTCACTTGTTCCTCGACTCGTTGACCTTTCACTGGCGCACTCTGCACACTTTTAGGACTTAACGTTGTTGTCTCATGGAAAATAACATCCCTACTTATCAAAATCTTTTTTGTGCTGGGACACCATAACTTATACCCTTTCACTCCATGCTCGTAACCCATGAAGATGCACTTCCTTGATCTTGTTTCAAGTTTACCTTATTCACATGAGCATACGTGGGATAATCAAACACTCTCAAATTCTGATTATCTGTTGGGGATTCTGTCCACACCTCTTCAGGAGTCTTACAATCAATCGTTGTGGATAGTGATCGGTGCACCAAATAACAAGTCGTGCTAACAACTTCAGCCTAAAACTCCTTCGATAATCCAACGCATTCGAAAGTATGCATTGTGTTCTCTCTATCAACGTTTTGTTCATTCGTTCTACAAGTTCATTCTGTTGAGGAGTATACCAGACTGTGCGATGTCTCACAATCCCTTCATCAATGCAGAACTTATTAAACTCTCCTCTGCAAAACTCAAGGTCATTATCAATTTTCTGCCGCTTGACTTTCCTGCCTTTCCTGCCAGTCTGCTTCTCTATCAAAGTTTTCCACAGTTTGAATTTGTTAAACACTTCATCTTTCTTCCTTAAGATGAATATCCAAATTTCCTTGAGAAGTCATGTATGAAAGTCAACATGTATCTACCACCATCTAGAGAAGGAACTGGAGAAGGACCCCAAAGGTCTGAATGGATGTAATCCAAAGTATCCTTTGTCTTATGCACTACAGTACTAAACTTGACTCTGCATTGTTTTCCAAGCACACAATGCTCACATAAATCAAGCTTACATGTCTTCTCCCCAGCCAACAAGTCTTACTTGCTCAACACTGTCAATCCTCTCTCACTCATATGACATAACTTGGTGGTATTTTTCTCTTGTCTCTGAAGATGATACCGCTATAGCCATTTCAATGTGTACATGCCATTCACTTTCAACCCTTTCATCATAACCAAAACACCTCTAGATAGTCATCACGTCATTTTGTATCTTGACACTACAACTAACGGAATCAAGCAAACTGGAAATTAGATTCTTTCTCAGAGTAGGAACATATTTGACATTTGTCAACAATCTCACAATTTCGTCATGCATTTTGATTCTAACTGTGCCGATTCTTACAGCCTCACAAGCTGCGTCATTCCCCATCAAGACTTTACCCTATCAATAGACCGATAAGTGGTAAACTAATTCTTCAAGGGACACATGTGATAGGAACATCCAAAATCTAATATCCACTAGACTTTTGAGTTTCCAATGCTGACTGTAAGAACATTAATCCATCTTCCTCTGCAAGTGATGCATCTCCAGAATCTTCGGCCTCTTGCCTACCCTTTCCTTTACGTTACGAACAATCTTTACTAAAGCGGCCTTCTTTGTGACATTCAAAGCACTTTAACTTTTTGCTTCTAGATTTACTTCTTTGGCCTCTAGCTCTCTGCTCAAATCTACCCCTGACTGACAACCCTTCACCAGATTCTTGCCTTTTCTTTTATAGCATCATGTCATTGCAGTATTGACATCTTCCAATGACAATGAATCTTTACTGAACAATATTTTATCAACAAAGTTCTCGAAGGATTCTCGTAGTGAACGCAACATGTACATAGCTTTTTGTTCTTCACCAAGCTTGCACCCAACATTCCTCAGTGCCATGATTATTTTGTTGAATTCATCAACATGCTCTCTCATGGATTTCCCTTCTATCTTCTTCAAGTAATGTAGTTGTTTCATGAGATATAACCTGTTGGAGTTCAATTGCGTCATTTACAAGTTCTCCAACTTCAACCACAATCCCGCAGCCATTGTCTCCTCTGAAACTTCTCTCAAGACTTCGTCACCCAAGCACAACAAGATTGTAATGTGCTTTCTGTATGACCTCGTCTTTCTCATCCTCTGTTCGCCACAAATTGAAGTCATTCTTTCCATTGAATTTCTCAACCTTATATTATGGAGCCATCTCAACTTTTCACACCCACCACTGCGTAGATCTATCTGTTACAATTCGCGTAAAATATGACGCTCAGTTTCGACACCAAACGACTGTGTTATCAAGAAAACAAATCTGCCAGTCGATCAAACCCTAGTGCGTTCCAAAGTCTCAGTCTCTTCCGTGCGACTTCCCACAAAAAATTGTGCACTGCACCTTTCTTCCGCAATTGTGATTTTGCCTCTGTCAAGCAATTAATGCTTACAAGTTTCTTTTCCTTTAAAGCAATTAATGCACAAAAGAACAAAACATTAGCACGTTTCGTCCTTTTCTTTTTCAATAGATAACACAATCAAAGTTTGGCAATCTATGTAAAACGTTCACGAAACGGAAAGAAAAAACTCACTGCAGCACGACTTATCTTGCCCAGATCGCTATCCTCAATCGCAACCTCGCAGCAGTCACCGATTGTTGATCTCCACAAGCTCTGATACCAATTCGTCAGAGCAAACTCAGCAAACAAATGTCACACTCACACAATCATCTCAAAGATTTTACGTGGTTCGGCAATGTGCTCAATCCATGGCAGAGAACACTAAGATTTTATTAATTCAGAAGATTACACCAATGCCAAGTCTCCAACTCTCTCACGCTCACCCACTAATTAAGACATTAACTTCGACATTACAAGAACTTACCAATTTAATGGTCTAAAAACTACTTATATAGTTTAGGGTATCAAAGTTGTACTAGGAGACAAAATCATTTTGTATTAGGAGTCTACTTAACTTAATAATTGGGTTTTACTAACAGGGATAAACTAAAGCAAACCCATTTGGGATAAGATCCGACCCATATTCAAGCCAATATCAACAGTATTTGTAGATGGCTTTCCCGAAGATTGGTTGAAAATAAAATGATGTAAGAACAAGGAGGTGGAGGGCGATGGAATAGGTGGTTTTTTATAGAGGATGAGAGAGTTCTCTAGATTTTCTAGTTGACTAGAACATTGAAACATAGTGGACTTGGGCCAACAATTACTTGACTTGAGGCTTTTTTTATAAGTTATAAAATCTTTTAAATTTGTGAGAATCCAACCTGTTTCAGCATTTATAAAATTATTTACATTTAGTTCTGCACCCTCTAAAAGTCTCAAAAATTAAGCTGACCTTTTGAAAAAAAAAAATATATTTGGGATTTTTTGTATGATGTTGGCCTTTGAAACCATTGAAGTATAAAATTAACTTGCCTCAATAATGAACGATCTAGCACTCATTAAATATGAATTATGAAAATAGTATTTAGTCTTGAGTTCTGGTTCATATTTCTCAAGGTACTTCATTATAATCACAACTTACTTGAAGTATGCTACTGTACTTGCTATGGCTTCATACATTCCATAAAGAGAATTATGGATATAACAACAACAACAACAACATAGCCTCAGTCCCAAATTAATTGGGGTCGGCTACATGGATCAAACTTTTTCATTGTGTTCGATTAAGTGCAATTGATTGTGAGCTTTCCAAACCATTCAAATCCCTCCTAATTAATGCATCCCATGTTAACTTTGGTCTACCCTACCTCGTCAATTTCTACGCTTTCTATTGAGTCAAGTTTTCTAGTGGGGGCATTTGTAGGCCGTCTTTGCAAGTGACCAAACCACCGCAACCGCCATTCCCTAATCTTTGTATCAATTGGTGTTACTTCTACTTGTCTTTGAATTTCTATATTTCTTATTTTATCTTTACGAGTTTTACCATACATCCACCTAAGCATCCTCATTTCTACTACGTTTATTTTATGTAATTGTTGTTGCTTTACCGCCCAACATTCACTACCATAGAGCATTGCTGACCTAATTGCGGTCCTATAAAATTTTCTTTTTAACTTACTAAGAACATTTCGATCACAAATCACCCATGTTGCACTTCGCCATTTCTTCCATCCAGCTTGAATTCTATGTGTGACATCATTTTCAATATTACCATCATTTTGTATGATTGATCCTAGATATCTAAAGTGGTTCACCTTAGGTACTTCCCCTAATTTAACCACTTCATCATCTCGATGTCTAGTGTTTCTAAACTTACAGTGCATGCATTCAGCTTCGTCCTACTCAACTTAAAGCCTTTAGATTCTAATGTATTCCTCCGAGTTCTAGTTTCCTATTCACTCCATCTTGTTTCATCCACTAAGACAATATCATTTGCAAATAACATACATCATGGTATATCCTCTTGAATATGCATAGTTAGTTCATCCATGACTAAAGTAAATAGATATGGACTTAAAGCCAATCCTTGATGTAGTCCTATCGTAATGGGGAATTCTTTTGTGGCTCCTCCAAATGTCTTTATACTCATTACTACTCCATCTTACATATCATTAATAGTGTCTATGTATCTAGCATGCACTCCATTTCTTTCTAAAACCCACCAAAGAACATCTCTAGGGACCCTATCATATGTTTTTTCTAAATCTACGAATACCATATGAAGATCTTTTTTTTTTCTCTATATTTTTCTAACAATCGCCTTTACAAGGAAAATCGCCTCCATAGTTGACCTCCCAGGCATGAAGCCAAATTGGTTCTCTGATATTGTTGTTTCTCTCCTTAACCTATTGTCAATTATCCTCTCCCGAAGTTTCATAGTGTGACTCATAAGTTTAATTCCCCGGTAGATAAAGAGAATTATGGATCTGATTGAAAAATAATTTATTTGAAATCATTTTTATCTAACTGATATGTGTTTTATCATCAAAGTAAATCATAAGAATCACAATAGTTCAGCATGTTGTTGCAAGACTACACTTTCATCTTTTTGGTGTAATTATCAACAGATAATCATTCTGATGAGGGAGCGCAAGAATTCACCTCATGGCAGTATTTACATTGGCTTTCTCATGTGTACATGTGAACGTCTGGGTCTTTTTATGCCCATCTTTCAAGTGGCTTAAAATGTTGTTTTTTGATGCAAATATTTCTAAAAGTTAAAGAATTTAGATTGTACTTTAAAGACTAAAATTTGAACTACTAGTAGCTGTAATGAATTTTCTGAGTTGGTTTTCTATGAAGGGCAACAAGATTTAAACCAGTTATTCAGTACTGCTCGCTGTTGTGTTGATTGCAACTGTGCCACAGATCTCTCCTGGAAATGTTTATATACTGCATTCCTTGCTTTCTATATGAGTTTGAGATTGCTTTCTCAGTTCATCATTTTCTTATTCTGCTACTGTATATCATATTTTAGGGAGCTACAATTTTGGACCAGCGTGTATGCATAACAAAATGGGGACAATATGAAGATGAATTCGACATTTGGAGCAGGCCATCATGGAGAATTGAAGAAGATGATGGCTCTACGGTAACTGTTTTACTTTAATAGCAATCATCTAAATAAATCAATTGTTTCTAAGTTTTTTAATTATAGATTTTCTTACGCTTCATTAGTCAGTTAGGCCAGGATTGAGTTAACTATATAAACACTAAAAAATGTGAACATGAGTGACGAACAACTTTAATGGGCCTGAAAATCTGAATTAAATTTCAAGAAAAAAAGTCAGAATTAAGGTTATAAGTTATAACACATATTAGCCAAATACTTGAAAATCAGAAATATGGATGCTTCCAACTTAACCTGTATTTGTTTTTCTTTTACTGGTGCTGGATCAAGCTTTATCTAGGACAGATGGTTGCGACGTGTAAAAAATACTAGGGCTTACATTCTTCAATTGAGTGAAATAAAGCCTTCATCTGTCTTCCTTTCATTTTAGGGACTACTGTAGACCATCCCAATATGTCAAAATATGTTCATAGAATAAAGGTGTAATGTAGCAACCTTTTCATCCTCATTTCTGATGCATTATATACTCAGAATACTTCACATGAGAGTCGTTCCATTCCAACTGCTGGAGAAGCCGCAACTATGGCTCAGCAAGTAGTTAAATCCATGGTAGCCAAAGGATATGTGCTTGGAAAAGATGCGCTAGGCAAAGCGAGAGCTTTCGATGAGTCTCATCAGGTCTCAGCTTCTGCAGCCGCTAAGGTTGCTGAACTGAGCAATAGAATCGGGCTTACAGATAAGATCCACGCAGGGGTTGGAGCTGTCAAATCCGTAGACGAGAAATACCACGTATCGGAGACCACCATGTCCGCTGCATCTGCAACAGGCAGGGCAGCTGTTACCGCTGCTAATGCTGTGGTTAATAGTAGCTATTTTTCAAAAGGGGCTCTTTGGGTATCTGATGTCCTTACCAGAGCAGCAAAGGCAACAGCTGATTTGGGTAGCCATGGTAACAGAAACTGAGGCGTAGTCATCGACTCTTAACAGTTTTGTGTATTGTCGTTACTGTATAGTATGGCGTACGTCGTTTACTTTTTCTGCGTGCTCATCTACCGATGGTTGTATGAAATCCTTTCGAGGGCGAGAATAAGTGTTATTGTGTTGTTATCTCTGTTCTAGCCCTGTTTGTTGAATGCATCATCTAGTCATAACTTGAATAGATGTGGACATGAAATGAAGATTTCCATCTATAGATATTGTGAGATAATACCTAAGAATTTAGGAAAAGATTATGGTTTTGCTGATGCAAACTTGTAGAAAGTTGGTAGGAAATAGGAATGAATAATTAGAAGAGAAAAAAAAGAAGGAATGAATAGTTCATTTTTTTGTCAGAAAAATGAATAATTCATTTTATTTATGCATACACTGCTTTCGGAGATTACTTTGTTTCATTGCATTATTGATGTTGTGATACACTCTCTGTCTTCTGATCAAGAACACTGGTGGATTATTGATGTTGGGTGCATTATTGTTATATTTCGAAGGGGGAAACGATTGTTGAAGTTCCCAAAAAAAAAAAAAAAAAAAAAGGTAATCGATAAATGCAGCACAAATTAGCTTATAATCTAGCTTAAATTACTTGACTATTCAACCTTTTGTTTGGTTCGTAAGTTTATGTTTTAAATAAGTTAATTAAAGGTCAAATTAGTTACAGTATCTTAATCTTTCACAACTTTTGTTATGTATCTCAACTTGGGGTGGCAAAAATTTGGGCCCGGATGGGTTCGGATCTGGACAACTCTTACTATAGAAAAGTATATTCATTGTCCGGACCCGGCTTGGTTTTAAATTCGGACAAAACTATTTTTTTGGTCATTTTCATATATTTTTTAGGAGTTTTGAGATTTTTTTTGTTCGTTCTTGTTGCCCGCTCGTGTCAAACACACAGGGTCGACATCTCTAAAGAGATCCCGACTGGATCCCTTAGACCCACTGAGATTGAGTTCTCTTCGCAATTTCGGTCGGAGTCGGTCGTTACCTCTTTAGAGGTCTCGGTCTTGTGCGTCCAAACCCAGCCGGCGACACTTCTTCACTTCGAGGACACGGCGCGGCCACATTCGACCTTGTTCAACAAAAAAAACTCCTACGACGTTCGATGACTTAGGACAAGTGTTCTACAATAATTAAAATTGAGAAATAGAGATAATTGAGGGATGTTGTAATGAGGGTGTGGGTAATGGGGTGGGCAAAGAATTTTTGGAATTTTGAGAAAAAAAAAGAAAAAAAAAATGGGGTGCGATGAAGTAAAATCCAAAAATGGGTTCTTCATAGGGATGCACACGGACTGGATCCAGTTCAATTATGGTCAATCCAATCTAATCCAATTATTGCGGATAAAAAAATTAAAGTCCAGTCCAATCTAAATAATTCATCAATTCAACTTGCAAAATGCGGACCGGACTGGATCAAGTTCCGCGGATTGACATTTTTCTATCAAAAAATTCATAAAATTAAACTTTATCATATTAATCACAAAAATCATGCATCTCGTGAATGACAAATTTATAACATATATCCCACAAATTTATATATAGCATATTTTTCACAAACTTGTCATCGCAATAACCTTTAAAACGCAAGTTCTTACATAAATAAATATGTTATTCACAAATCCGCAACATACAGCCTTACAAAAGCACATGAGGTGCACGTTACAACATACAACCTATAAAACAAAAGAAGGTATGAAGTGTAATTAAAAAGTTAAAAAACAAGCATAGTCTTTGTGATATTATAATTTCTACTAGATAGTTTAAGTTAATGCTATTTGAGATACTATAGTACATATGATCAGATATGTATATGCGTTGATGTGATAAACATATTGGATTCGCAGATTTTTAATGTAGGATCCGCAATCCGATTCAGTCCAACCGAATTAGTGATTTTTTAGTCCGATCCAGTCCAATGGGTCAAAAAATTGATCCAATTAGTGATAATTGATCCGAATTGGAATGGATCCGCGGATTAGTGCAATCCGTGTGCGCCCCTAGTTCTTCTAAGCAAAAACTAAGGTTCGCTTAGCCGCTCTCTTTTGAGAATTGTGTTATTATTTCGTTTGTGTGTTGCTTCATGTAGGATACAAATCGAAAAATGTATAAAGGTTATGATATAGTAACTCTCAAAATGTTACAATAACAAAAGTTGTTAAAAGTTAGGATATTGTAAATTTTTAACAAATTTGGCCTTAATTAAACTTAAAATATTTTGGGCCGAAGCATCTCTGTTGAGATTACTCCCACTTAAGTTGAAAAAAAAAAAAAAAAAAACTAAAATATTTTGGTTAACTAGTTGATAATCTAGTTGAAAGATAATAATAAGATTGAAAGTTAAATTATTTTTTATAAAAAAAGAAATCAAGTCATCTTGCCCCGTCATGGACTCAAACCCTCTCTCTTGCGACTATATCATTTTTCAAACTATTGAGCCAATTACTTAGTAAATTGACGATGCAAGATAATCAAACGGGGAGAAAACATTGGAGTAAATAATCCCTACTTATTTTAGCTTTTCCCTTTATTTGGTGCCAAAAAAAAAAGTAATCTGGTTATATATATGGTAGCTGAAAAAAAATAAAAATCAAAGCTGATGTTAGATTAGGCTCACAATAGTTTTCAATGTCCATACTCCCACCAGCACAATTAGAGTAAGCCAAGGAGGTACATAGAGTCCACATACTTCCAAAATCCAACCCAAACAACAGACCTCCAAGGACCATCAAAGTCAAGCCTTATATATGGATGTTTTCATATCTCTCTCTAAGGTCCCTAGCTTTATTGACTAATTATATCTGATAGAGATGGATATAGTCTTCTTGGCTGTCCCTGATTCCCTGAATATGTTGGTGTCCTATGTGGTTAAATGTGTCTAATTGGCTGTATCTTCCATAGTTCAAATTGGTCACCACCATTAATTCACTTGACTTGCCAGCCCTAATTATTTAGGGACTGTCCTTCTGGGTGGTCTGATGTTGCACTGCATAAATACCACTCTACATCTACTAAGGTCCCACCTATTTATGGGGCAGTTGGTCTCAATTAGTTCCTCTCTTCCTCATTCTTTAATGTGATCATCCGAGAGATTTTATAGGTCATCCTAATATATATATAGATCATCCGAGAGATTTTATAGGTCATCCTAACATATATATATATATATATATATATTTAAGTGATTTGGGAATGTCAAACATTAAATTGGGGGTTGAAATTAATCTCAAGATCCTAAACCCTATAAATAGTTACGATGGCCAAGGTTTTACTATTTACAAAAGAAATAAGATTCAAATCCATGAACTTTAATAGAATAATTTAGATCCACTATAAATCTTTGAAGTTATGCAGCTTGTTGCGACTCATTAAATTCTCCTAGAGTCCTAGATAGACTTTGCAGGTATGTCAACTATACTTTAGTAAGACCAAAATTGTTACTCATACCTAAGCTTATAATTGAAACGAAAATACCTACCTCTTAACAGATGTAATTGAGGGTGAGATCTGAATGGTTATAATAAACATATATGCTTAAAAGTTTGCTTGGATTCATAGTAGACTTAAGATAACTCGAAGATCCACAATGGACATGGACTAAATTTTGACCGGAAACATCCACTTAAACTTTCTTGAAAAAATTGTTTTTATTAAATATAAGTTTTTTTTTTCCCTATACTTCCAACTTGTAGACCAATGTCATTTAATTATTATTATCTCTCTTGGTCTCACTCCCTTTACCGTCCGCATACTTTTTACTTTCGTTTCTCTCAATATAAAGGGCACCAAAAAGTATCGGATCGACTTTTTGCTTTCTAATTTCTTTTAACTAAAGCCAGACTTTTCCTTTGCATCAATGTCGCACCATGTTTGTGGCTAACAACCCATGTTGTACAGTAGTGTACCCATGTCATGAGAGTTTCTATTCCCCAAGACAAGTGAGATATAACATAATTACATATATACTTGTTAGTGACTACTTTAACAATTGTTGTGCTTATAGATTGCTGGAACCATAATCACAAATGGGCCATATCCCCAAAAACGTGGCCACCACACATTGTCACCTCACATCTATCTCATTAAATTTTTTCAAAGTTTCCATTGTTGTACCTACTTTTAATCTATCTTATAGTTGTCTATATTTTATTAAAAGTACAAAAAGCCAAATTAAAACATATCAGGCTAAATGGATGAGGTATCACTCGCCAAAGGTAATGTAAGGGGTTCAACTTATGTTATGTGAGGTCAAGGGAGTTGTAATTAATTTGGTTGGTTTCTTCAAATTAATTTTTTTAAAAAAAAAAAAACCCTACAAGTACCCAAAAAAATCCATGTTAATCAGGCCTCGTGTCGTGTTATTGTCTTGATTTTCTGGTTCTTTAGTGGCCATGGCTTAATCTGAATGGCCCGTCAATAGTGCAAGATTTTGGCGAGCATTTAGTTTGTGCATGGTGAGTCCTCTTCAGTCTGCATGTCATGTCCTTGTTGTGAACCTCTCATAGTGTCCCCAAGTGATCATTCATCAAGCCCTACTCTCTCAAATGGTCCCATGTATATATGTGTGTTATGTCTTTTGTGATCTATCCAGTTCGAGCTTCAATTGCTGGTCCCCTGGCAACACTGACATTTGATGCACATGTACATGAACATATATGCTGTCTCTAGCTTCTACCTCATGGATGGCAACAATGGCTCATCCAGTTTTGTGATTTTCATCCTAAAGGTATGGACTCGAACTACAAAACAATCCAATTTAGCACCCTGCCTAATCTGGACTGATCAACTGTATGAGCGATAATAGGGAAGTCTACCAAGATAGGAGTAATTGAATTTCTTTGTACCAAAGACTTGAATTTGAGACATTTGATTAAGGAACACAGGCTCATCATTCGATCAAACCGTACGTCGTTACTAGCTAGCTAGGGATATATTGTTACACTACGCTACATTTTCAACTTTCTTGATGCACGAATGAGTGTGGGATCAATTTCCCACGTTGCTTAGGTTTTAATTTCTCCAAACAAGGCATAATTTGATGATCTCACAACAACCGCAATAGAATTGACTCTTTGGCCTTATTGTTTATTTGTTTATCACCACCTAACATTGTGGTGCAAAGATAAGTGATGTAGATACATACATTGTGACACTTAGCAAACCAAACAATCAATCTTATCTTAGACAACAAGGGTCTTTATCCATCAATCAAGAGTGCATGAAAAGGCAAAACCATAATCCATGCTCACTTGTAATCTCTCAAAACCAACAAATAGCATTCAAGCACAATTAATCTACGTAGTTAAGATAATTAATCTTCCAAATAATGATCCCATTAAGAGCACCATGTGGGAATTGTGCCCATTGAGTAATTTGTATTAGTGCACTTCAAGTGCTTTAAAGGAAACAGTTAATTTCACTAACAACAATATTTCATTTCCTTGTAACTGAATGTCATTACATTGGTTCATGAAGTATTTTCTACATTCACTTCAAGAAATTAAAGTTACTATCTTCAACATTTATTATCCAAAACTGAAAACTAAATGAAGCCTGTGCAATGTTTCTTTTTTTTTTTTTTTTTTTTTTTTTTCTCTCTCTAATTTCATCTCCCCCTCTTCAATAGTTCAATCTCTACATAACTAAAACCAAGACTGTACAACAAACCACATGACATACATTTCCATATAACTCAAAAAACTCAATGGGGAGATCAAAAAAGGAACATATAAGTAAAAGATGATTTATAATACCTGTTTTTGTGGAATCAATTTGTGGAATCAATTTGAGGACCCTCTAATGGCAGCAAACTGGGCACCTTATGATCCCATTTTCATTGCAATCAGGACATCTTATAAACTCGCCAATTTCTTCGTCTCCTTCACACTCCTCGTCTCCTTCGTCGGTGAATATCTTGCAACTGCCCGAACACCTCACGCAAGGCACGAACCTAACATCGCCGCACAATTCACATACATCAGCGCCATCTTTTGCCGTGGCACAACCTTTTAAGACCTTCTCAAGCTCACCATCTTCATTCATCTGCCTTATCTCCTCAGCTCCACCAATGTACCTTCCCTTCACAAACACTCTCGGCAACCCGCCACGGAACTCACTTCCTAGTATCTCCCTCAGCTCCTCCCGGAATCCGTAATGCATCGAAACATCCCTCTCGTCGACTTGAACTCCAAACCCTTTCAAGATAACTCTAACATGGCAGCAATCCTCATATGTCTTCCTCACTCCTCTAAGACTAGTGAAGTAAATCACCACTTTGTCTTCTCCAAATGGCGGGCAGTTTGTCTTCTCAAAATCAAAATCCCCTCCACCCTTGTTCACTTCCGCGAAATCCTTTGAAACCATGTAGGCACCATTGTCAAGAGGGAATGATTTTTTCTCAATTCCCCCAACTTTGCTTGACATGGACTGGACTTTGTTCAATGGAGAGAGCTCTTCAAGGGCTTTCCTAAATGTAGAAATGATCTCTGGATCAAAACCAGAAGTAACCGGACTCGAATTCAGCGAATTCAGCTCCGCCTCGGATCCCCTCATCTCCTTCACAACATTCTCTTGCAATTTCGATTCGGGTGAACCAATGCCTGGTTCTTCAGCATTGGAATTCAGCTGAGACAAAAGGGCATTGCTAGAAGTAGTAACAGCATGGAATGAGAATGAGCGGTCGGCGGCGGTGACATTGCGAAGGCGAAGAGGGCTGTAATCCTCTAGCCCCTCCATCAACTCCCAAGCATTGATGGTCTCAGGCTCACCAGGGGGAGTCCTAATTGGGGTCTTGGGCATAACCTTGGGGATTTTCTCGTGGATCATATCAGACCATGTCTTGGCTTCATACAACTCCACTGAAAACCCATCACTCTTCCTCTTCTCTTCGCCGTCTTTCTCGCTGTGGCAATTGGTGGTCATGCGACTAGTGTGATCATTGTGTTCAAATGAATCGAGCTTGAGAGTACCCAATGTAGATGAAGTGAGAGCAACAACATGGTGGCTCTCGCCGGCGTGATCGCGATCGGATTGGCGCCGCAATGGGACCGAATAGCTTCGAGGGAGAGGCGTGATGGGGCCTTTACAGTGTCGGCAGCGCGGTTGCTTTGAACTCGCGCAGCCCATGTTCACAAATGAATCAACAACAACTACCACTACAACTACAACTACAACTGCAGAGATCTTAATCACAGTGTGAAAGATGAGATGGGTAGGACCAAATTTGATCTTCAAAACATGGGCATTCGATAGATTTGGCACAGATTGCACAAAAAGATGTAATTAACACTCAAAAGTGAAGATTCAGCAACCAAACCAATCCCAAGAGATCGTACGATTGGATTTCAAAATTGCCCCAAACGAGACATAAAAATCAGATCTTTTACTCTGTATCCCTCCCGAATCGCCTTCAATTTCGCCAGAACAAACCTCGATATCCGCGCAAAAATGAAAAAAAAAAAACGATTTTTCACGGAAACCAACAAACAAACCCCCCAAAACAACAACAACAACAGAAACAGAGCCTCAGCAGTCTCTGATACAATCTCTCGCCAATTTCATCGATTTCTCTCTCTGTGAACAAACCCCGTATGAAAATCCCAACGAAGAACCGACCCAAAGAGTCGTAGTCGCTAATCGGCCACCGAAGACTCCAGAAATCTGAGAAATCTTCGGTGGAGTCAACGATCAACAAACAACGAAGACCTGGTAAGCCCAAATCAGCACTGTTTCAGACTCTTCAATTCACCATCTCTGTCTCCATAAATAACAATCCGATACACAAAACGGAAAAAGGGTGTGACCTTCGCAGTCGGGCGATCGGAATCGCGGCGAAACGCGCGTCGAAAAGCGAAAATCAACAGAGAACCGACATTAGAGATTGACGAGCGAGCGAGCTTCAACACTTGTGCTCTGTTTTGCTCTGCGTTTAGACTATAAAAAAAATAAATATTGAGAGTTTGTTTTGCGCGTTTTTTGAGTTGTTCGGCTTCGGCTGAGCCGGATCGATTTTGTGCGGCCGCGGTGTATTGGAATTTTCTCTCTGGATTGTCTGCTAAGCTGTAACAGGAAAGGAAGGCTATACACGCGTGGAATGTTGCCACGTTAATAAAAGAAAAAAAAAACTACGATGACCCATTTGTGAGACATCTAAAATGGTGTGTTTATTCATTTCGTCATTAATGTTTATGCACATAAATAGATGTGTATTAAATGGATATTAACAACTAACTAAGTGTCCGTGTCCAAAAAAATACAGAAGTAATTTCTTTCGGGCGTCGACCCAATTAGATGTCGTGCATTTTGCTTCGAAATGCGCATGCATACATCTCTTCGTGTATTGCATAATATCCGATTGAGTAGGTGCTCAAAGTGAGTTACTCTAGCCGTTCTCTCAAAAAAAGTCACCCTACCATCACCCAAAGTAAAAAGAGGCAGTGCCGTAAGTTGGATGACATAATAGGGAAGCCTCAGATTGGGAGAGGTGTTCACGTATTGTTGTCTAATTAGGGACCCGACATTTTTGATTCATTGATTTGTACACAATGGTTTAATTAGATACGTGCTAGTATTATATACTAGTAGTACATAGCATATATATACCTTAAAAGTATTTGTTTTATTCCTAAAAAATTTTAGGTTTTGAATGCCAGAGTAAAATTAAGTTAAAGTAAGAGAGACATCGAAATCTTGACAAATGGAATATATGTTCTCCTATCAAGACGAAAGCAAATGAAAGGGAAGAAGCACCCAAGAGATATCACAATCATTTTGCATCGCTAGCGAACTTTGATCACTAGTTTATATGGGTCAAGCAACTCTTAGGAGTTGATACAAACCTTCAAAAACAGTCGTGAGGTGCGAAAGTTAATTGGCTCGGAGACTTTGGATTATCAAAATAAATAATGCCAAAGCCTTATTATCCATTGTTTAATAAAATGGAAAATGACGGTGTAACTTGATATATAAGACGCCCGGATAGAACAATGTCCCTTATTTTTTCATTAATATATGTGCGTGCACGTTAATTTGTGACTGAGACTATGTTGTTGTTGTATATGTGCATGCACACACTTAAAGGAGTATCGGAGGAACATACACAAGTGTGTCATATCGGAATGTCTTATTAGGGTAACCCTTGCAGGGTCCTCGTGAATTATAGGTTTGATTTCTACAATAAGCGACGCTTGATAGAATTAGAGATCAATTAATGTGGAAAACTGCGTGTAATGCTGTTGATCTCACACACGTGTTATAAAAATGCTCCTTTTTAATGTTTGTTACCAACTTACCATCACATGTACGTGCAACTGAATCGTGCCCCGTTAATTATGTCTGCATGTGTAACGCTTTAAGGTGACGCATGTCACTTAAAAGAGTGACACCTTTTTCAATTTATTCTTTAATTTTCCAAGCAAGTCCCTTCCCTAATTATCTTTCAATTTTTTCTATAAAAATAACTCTATTTTTTTTTTGGAAAAATATAATAACTATATTCAAGCGCGTAAACCTCGAACAACAATCCATTGTTGTTTTTTGTAATGGTCGGGGATCTATAGTTGTTCAGCTATGTGTGTATAAGATCATAAATTGAACTTCTCAAAAAAAAAAAGAAAAAAAAAAAAAGAAAAACATATAAGATGTAGAATATGAAAGAGCAGTCTAAAATAGTAATGATTCTATTTAATAAATTAAATAACGACCCACCGAAAAATATAAAAAAGTAGAATAAAATCTTACTACTAAGGCTCTATTTGGTAAGCACAAACTAACTTATCAGCTAGCTTATAAACTAGCTTATAAGTTAGTTGAGAAAATAATGTGTGTTTGGTTAGTAGATGATTTTCAAAATCATCTAGCTGAAACGCAAAGTTTTCAAACGCTACTAATAGTAACATTTGAGATTAAAAACGTCGATTGTGTTTTGTATCTCACGTTTGCCCTTGTCTTTTGTGTGCACAACCAATAATTGGTTCGATCACATCACTCGTATATGACCCAACAACATGCATGTTGCGTGTTCACTACAAAAAAAGAGTCGAATAGCGACGGGCTATTTCACGTCGCTACTTGGCGATGGATATGCAATGGGGGCTTTCGTTGACATGTTGACCAATTTAGCGACGAGGTTAGCAACATCCCCCTCGCTAATTGTTGGGCGAAAAATTTCAGCCTAATAGGGAATTTCCCCGCCTAGATGGCAGTGGGGCCCACACTCTCTCTCTTACACCCAACAAACCCTAATCTCTCCCACTTATAAACCCCTTATTTTCTCACTTTCCAGCCACCCAACTCCTTTCTCACCTCTCACCCTTTCTCGCCTCTCTCCCCCTTTCTTCACCGCCCTCTCTCTCTCTCTCTCTCTCTCACCTCTCCTCCTCTCACAAGCCGCCCTCTCTCTTGCCTCTCTCTCTCTCTCTCTCATAATCTCCAGTCGCCCCGCTAGCTCTCGCCTCATCTCCAGCCACCCCTCTTGTAACGACCTTAAAATTATTAATAGTAAATTAGTCCCTAATCAGGGTTACTGACCCAAAACGTGGCCCGAGAGCAGGTACACGGTCCGAATACTCGGTGTGAGGACCGAATAATGTGTTAGATTTGATGTGATGGATGTCTAGTGTGATGTATTTGTGTAGACCTATTAAGTCACTCCTACTTGTATATAATTGTCGTGACGTGAGCGGAGACGCGCCTCGAGATGCGTGCCGACATAGAACTGGGTAGAGAGTGATGTGGTCAATTTATTTAGGCTTAATATAACTTTAAATAGTGATTTTATGTGGCTATAGTTAGTTTTATATTAAATGTACTTAAGTAAGTTAAAACAATAGCCATGTGATGATTCACGAGACACGCGTTGACACATCTAAAGGCCAAGTGAGTTTAATTTGGTGTCACTTAACATGAATTAGTGGAGAGTTAGTGGGACTTGTGCCAATGTGTATATCATTAGATAGGTCTCGGGATACGTATGCACTTCAAGATCAATGGCTATTAGCTAACCTTATCTAATTCATATATAAAGTGAAGATCAACACATGCAATTCATTCATTTCATTCACAAAACCTTGCTGGAGAGAATGAGAGTTGCTGGAGGAAGAAGAAGACCGACAATCTAGGTGTGGAAATTGATCAAACTAGTGTTCATCTAACTAGGTGACTTCTCTACACCATAGATTTAGTTCAAATCAATGAATTTATGAATTTGATGTTATGGGTTGTTGTTTTATGTTGTGGTTGATGTCATGGAACTCTAGAAGTGTGTATGGAGGTTCCTTAAGCATTAACATGGTCTATGTGTAGAGAAAACTCGAAATTATGTTTACAAGATTTTGGGTTTTCTTACACATAGCACGCTAGTTAGGAAAACTAGCGCGCTAACTTTGATTAGCGCGCTAGATAATCTTGGTAGCACGCTAATAAGTTCATTAGAGTGCTAACCAGAGTCATTAGTGTGTTAGGTGCTTGGGCAGCACAAAAATTTGGATTTTCTAAAATTAACTTAAACATTTTAAACATATCCAATATCCTAAGTAAAGGTCTAAACACACTCAAAAACCTACATTATGATATCAGGAACGTTGGGAAGAGTTTTGGAGGTTCGGATACGAGTTTTGAGGTGTCGGGAGGCCGGAGTAGCTAGAAAATTGGCGTGTTTCTAAGTAAACTGATTGAGATATTTATTTATATTTTATTCATGTTTATTTGTTCTTTTTCAGTCATTTGGACTGATTTGCCTTTGTACTCCATATGCCATGACTTATTGTCCTTTCTCATTTCATGAGGTTGCTTTCATGACATAGATTGTTGATTAAATGATTTCATTGACTCCAAATCATGAGCTATGTCATTTTGATTGTTAATACATGTGGTCAGTGAAATAGCATGCTATTAGGTAGGTGTTACATAGTGTTGTGAATCTATATCCTTTGTGCATTAGTATGCAATTGTTTTATTGGATTTCAATACCGTGTTGTTCTTTGAATATGAAAGTAGTTCTTGTATCTATGACCATTTTACGATAGAGGTCTGGCGGACATACGGGGTCACTAAACTTTCTAGGGTGATCGGGATCTCTCCACTATCTTGCGCAGCATACAGGGTATGTGACTCGAGGTTGTTGGCAAGCATAACTTGGGTGACTTCATGATTCATAAGCCTCGGGGTTGTTGGCAAGTATACATCCAAGATGACTGACATTTGGGATAATTATAAGGCGTATAGTACAGTTACGACCTTCACAGAGATGTAGAGTACATCTCCATCCTTATATAGTGGAACATGCATTGGGATAGGACTCCCAGTCGATCGGCCTAGAGCATAACTACTTAGCATAGTGTCAGTTTCATATTAATTAGCTGGAGTATCTTATAGAATGATTTCCTTTAAGCTTTAATTCATATTATTATGCTTTCAGATACTTATTATATATTTTGGAAATGTAAACAAATGTCTCTCGGTATTACTTTCTACATTACTGTACTCGCCGTCTATTTTGTGACGGTGGGTGCAGATACTTCGAGTAGCGGACCAGGGAAGGAGAAGATCAAGGATTATAGTTAAGCCGTCAGATAACAACTTCTGCTACTTTTCTTGGTGATCATTTTGTGTACATATAATTTGGTTCTTTTGGTATAACTCTGGGTTGGATAATGGGTTGAGAAAATAGACTTCCCTATTGTTTCGTGTATTACTTTAAATGATTTTATATAATTGTCGATTTACCTGGTTCCCACAATAGGTATTTTAAATGCTTATGCGAATTTATTAAGTCTTCCACTGATTATTAAGGTAATGATAACGATCTCTTAATTAACTCTGATAATTTTTGAAATGAGTGCTAAATAGTGGACAAGGTGAATTAGAAAAAAGGCTGACTAATTCGTTGTTAAGTTCTATATGGTGTGTTTTAGGGCTTAATAACGGATTAGGCCGGGCGGTACCCGATTTGGGAGGCCGGGCCGTCACAGTGATATCAGAGCCTAGGTTCTAGAATGTTAAGGACAGATTATGGAGTTGTCCAAAATTGTGATAGCAACGTCACAGTTGGTATCAAAGACTAGGATACATAACCTAAGTTATGGAAGATTAGTTTATTATATAATGCAATACCAACGAAACAGTTGGTATTAGAGCCTAACAGTGAGGTATAATTATTTTATAATGTGATACCAACATCATAGTTGATATTGGAACCAAAGTTACCAACTAGTATACAATGAAAGTGGAATAAAATATAAATCTTAAATGTGGAAACCGGACGGTCCTTGCTTAGAAACTATTAGTTGGGAAGCAAGTGAATGTGAGTTAAGAATTGCTATGTGTATATGTTATGTTTTGTATATATATACGCAATATTTATGTAGTAGCTAATGTCGCGATCGTTATCAACATGCATACTAAGATGGCAGATCAGCGCGAAGGTGGAGATGTTAGTACCAGCGATAGTCAACATACAGGATCTCGGCTGAGGATTTCCAGAGGCTATCCGATAGAGTTGCGGTACAGGGTCAGCAGTTGGCTGATTTTATGTCAGATATGACGATGCGTATGTCCGCACTTGAACAGACAGTTTTTACCGCTACTATTTCAACTTCATTGTTACTAGCACTTGAGGCACAAGTTGTTACTACTGATGATATGCAGCATTGGACTGACACAATCACTGCCCAGGGACAACAGTTGACCAAACTCTTCAGAGTTGTACGAGCACATTTTGTTTCACCAGTTTTTCACATCGAGTCTACTACGACATTGATTCTAGTACCTGGGGCTCCGATTGTATCGACTATTACCACCACCATACGACGAGCGCCAGAGATACCTGTAGCGCCGACAGTACCTATTCCATTGGATAGGTTATCAGTGATAGCACCAGTAGGGATTCGGTTGACACTACACCAGTATTGACCGAGAACTACAGGAAGAGGAAGAGAGGCAGGAGATTGAAAAGGATGTCTGACGAAGTTAGTTCATCAGGATTGGAGATACCAGTTACCACCGCAGTACCATGCGCACAAATCTCTTCATTGGCACCTGCGATGACGAGTAGACTTCCTTTCATGTCTTTAGTTGTTGTAGTTCCACCTACCATTGTTCCTGATTTTGCGAGCCGATCATCTTCGATAGTGCAACAATTGCATCAATTTCAGCAAGCTGAGGGTAGAAGGGACCGATATGTATTAGGGCAAGAGCAGAGACTCATTTCAAGATCGACTGAGATGACAGGGCATACGAGACATATGACATGTGGAAGATGTGGTCAGGAGGGACACATCATGAGTTGTGATCCACAGTCAGGAAGTAGATTTCTTTTGCCACCTCAAGCAAGTCTTGTATTATCACTGTCGCAGATTCAGCAGACATTAGGCAACCAAGGTCATGATGCGCCGAGGCAGGGGCAAATTCAGATTGTAAGTGTAAAACGAAGGAGGCAACCGACATGTTATAGGTGTCGTCAGGTTGGACACATGGTTCATCAGTGTCCACAACCTGAAGATTTTCTGTATCCAGAGATAGATAGTAGAATTGGAAATAATAGCATTAGTCCACATAGAGAGATCAACGCACGGTTAGGCAATCTCAACAGCACCGAGAAGACAGCAAGCGTGCTACAGATGTAGGGAGATTGGGCACATGCTTAGAAGATGTTGTGAAGGCCCATACCCTACATCTTACTCTGTAATGGCTGGGACCTCGAGGTAGATGTATATGCACCCCCATCTTACTCTGTAAGGCCATATACATCTTCTATGTCCCCCCCATATATGCACCAGGGGTTCAAGCCCACCTCGAAATACATATATGGGCATAGTCTTTCGCCTCCCGCGGTAGTAGTCCAGTGGTACACGGTTTGACAAATCTTAAGCCTCTAGGACTTGGTTTCGAATCGCGGGAGGCGAAAGACTATGCCTATATATGTATTTCGAGGTTGGCTTGAACCCCTGGTGCATATATAGGGGGACATAGATGATGTATATGGCCTTGCACAGTAAGATGTGGGTGCATATACATCTACCCTGAGGTCCCACCTACAGAGTAAGATGGGGGTATGGCCTTCACAGATGTAACGGCCTTGAATTTAATTCGTCGTTATTAATGATGTGGTTACAGACATTGGTGATAGCTTAGACCCTTGTGGGACCCGAAGCTAGGCTAATGAACATCTCGAGCTAGGTAAATAGTTATTTTTCATGTTGATTTGTTTAATTTGCGATGTTTACCTTGAATTAGAGTAAACGACATCGTAATGTGTGTATTTATATTATATTTGACGTGCGAGGCTGTGTGTTAATTATTCGCCTCGATATGTGTGTCGACGCAGGTGTCGGATAGGCTAAAAGACTAAATACTAGGCCGGGAGAAATAATACACACATGAAATGAATAAAATGAGTTAAATAATAATATGTAATGCATATTTGGTGGTTAGGGTCATGGTAGTACGCGTTTATCGCGGTTCGATACGCGAAACCGGGGGTCGAAACACCTAGAATCTAACATTTTGGTTTAAGAGCAAGGGCGAGTGTGCTATCGGTGTCCAAATTGGAGTCATTAGAAGGTCCATAATGGAGCAAATGGAGTGCATTGGATTGCCTTGAGATGCACATGTGAGGAAATATCAAATTTGACTATAAAAAGTCATTTGACTTTCATTTTCACCAAGTTTTCTCTCTCCTTAGCAACAAATCCGAAAATTAAGAGATCAAAAGCAAGGGTTTGGAGCACTCAATTTGATCATTTGAAGACCTTATAGTGGTGGAATCATCAAAGCAACGTGAGAACCACAATCACCTCAACTTTCTTGTTCTTTTAGTACCATTTTTTGGAGTGTTTGTGTGAATTTTAAATGGAGTGACACGTGGCTATTTTGATGAGTTTTTGCTATGATTTTTGAGTTGGATGGGAGCAAGTATCATGATATTCAATGTTGTGGATGGTGGTGTTGAAGTTGTGGAGTTTTGTCGAGGTTTTCGCCAAGTTTTGTCGGAGTTTAGGTTTCGATTCGGCCAATTGGGGGCTTATCCCGAAGATCGATATTGTGCATAATATGAATTAATATGATGAATTTGATACTCTAATGTGAATTTGGAAAATGGGCCGTTACATTTTGGTATTAGAGCAAGGTTGGTGAACCTCGAGGAATTGAAAGTTAACTCTGATACGATTACATTTGTGGAATAATTTGAGGATAAACCTGATGAATAAACTTTAGATGTGGAAACCCAAATGAATTGCCTAGAGTCCTAGTTGGGAAGTAAGGTGAGATGGGTAGAAATCAGGGGATATACGTGTTATATTTTGGTTGTATTATACATATGATACACGTATATTGGTATTAAGGCTGATTGGATGCACGTTCTTCGATGCAGATGTCGATGGACGGACAGCCATCAGATACCACTCACCCTGAGGTCGGAGATACTAGTGATCCGACGAGACTGACCTTGATGCTAGGGTCATTAGCGCGGATTATGGATGGTAGGTTTGATATGCTGATAGAGATGATGGGAGCTCGGGATGCTCGGGAGAATATGACGACTTTGTCTCTTTTTTTGGCACCGATGATGACGACTACTCGGACGATCGTAGCTCCTACTACAACCCGAGGCTCGGTGCGGCGAAGATATCGAGACATTGGCGAGAGGACTACACGCTAGTAGCAGTACTAGTGGAGGCTGTAGTGGTGCTTACACCTGCGACTACCGAGTAGCCAATGGTAGCGTCTACTTCTGGGAGCTTGATGACAGTTGAGGCGAAGAAGATGAGGGACTTCATTAAGTTTTCTCCAAGATACTTCTATGGCACCGGGGATCCAGAGGTAGCGGGAGGTGGTTGTTATCTCATGAGCGGCTACATGAGTTGCTTCGGGTTGAGGAGATTGATCGGCGAAATTATCAAGTTTTTGCTTGAGAGCCGATGCAGCAATTTGGTGGACTACCTACATCGCGACTCATCCTACTATTACTACTTGGGCAGAGTTTCGATTGTTATTTATGGACGAGTACATACCTATGGAGGTTAGAGTCTGATTGAAGGAGGAGTTTTTATTCTTGGTTCAGGGCGATATGTCGGTCACGGTATACATAGAGAGGTACCGATATCCGTTGTCTTACTCCATGGACATAGCTGGTACAGATCGACTGCAGATATACTACTTTGTCCGAGGTCTAGATGAGAGGATTGCGAGCACAGTGGTATCTAGTGAAGCTCTTACACTGGCAGAGATTTACGACAGGTCCCTCGCACACGAGACATACCTAATTCAGAGGGCCAGTCGATTAGCGATTCAGGCTGCGCCGCAGAGTCAGCAGAGTCAGCCAGCATCAGGTTCTCGATCTGATTAGAGGCCTAAGAGACAGAGGAGAGACCAAAACCGACAGAGACATAGCCAGAGACCTCGCCGAGGTGATTGGCAGTCTGATCAGGGTCGCAGAGGCGACGGAGATTGTCATGATGATCGGGATAGACGTGATGATCGTTAGTTGGCATATTCTACAGCTTCTACACCAATTGATCAGCCTAGACAACAGAGGCAGGATAGAGGTCAAGAGAGGCCGGAGTCGAGGTCAGGGTCAGACGTAGAGTCAGAGGAGTTCTGGCATATCAGAGACCCGTACATGTTACTGATGCGTTCAGGTGGGCATATTGTGGCTGATTGTACCAGACCACCACCACTACCACCACAGATGGAGCATGACAGAGATAGGGCCCAGACTCGACTTTTGAGTCGCACAAATGGACAGAGGAGGCGACCAAACAACTGATTGAGGGTACGTTATCCGTTTGTGGTATTTATATGCATGTTACGATGGATTCTGATAGCACTCTGTCTTTTATTTCTAGACGCATGGTAGGAGATTTAGGGTTACCTGCACAGACCTTAGATACACATCTTGTTCTCAGTACGACAGCTAGGGATATGATTTACCATAACTGGATTTGCCGAAATTGTATTGTAGATATTAAGGGACATCAGCTACCAGCTGATTTGAGAGTGTTATAGTACTTGGAGTTCGACGTGATGATCGGTATGGATTGGTTATCCTCTTATCACGCACATATCGACTATTTCAGCAAGACTGTGACGTTTGATGTCGAAGGGATTCTAAAGTTTACATTTGTCGGAGTTGCGTCTGCATTACTTATCACTCGAGGCAGGTTAGCGACGTCACAGGAGATGGAGGCGTACACGGCTATGGTTGAGTCGGAGTGTAAGACGGTGCTTAAGGTGGAGGATGTTCCTATTGTCTGCGAATTTCTAGTTGTGTTTCCCGATGATTTTTAAGAATGCCACAACCGAGAGCTGTTGTGTTTATCATTGAGTGAATCCGGGGACTCAACCAATCTACAGCAGATCGTATAGGATGTCAGCATCGAGCACGAAGAGTTGAGGACCCAGTTAGAGGACTTATTGCAGCCCTAGCATGTCTTTTTGTGAAAAAGAAGGACGGCTCGATGCGGATGTGTGTGGACTACCTGAAGATGAATCAAGTGACAATTTGAAATCGTCATCCACTTCCAAGGATTGATGAATTATTCGATCAGTTGACTAGAGCCAAGTTCTTCTCGTAGATCGACTTACGATCATGATATTATCAATTGAGTATTCGAGAGGAGGATGTGAAAAAGATCGCGTTTAATACGCATTACGGATTATTCGAGTTTACAGTCATGTCGTTTGGGCTAACTAATGCACCGGCGATCTTCATGGACTTGATGCACAGGGTGTTGATGCCATTTCATGATCGACACGTCATAGTGTTTATCGACCACATCCTGATTTACAGTAAGACTCGTGTGGAGAACGAGAGGCATCTCAGAGATGTGTTGACGACGCTGAGAGAGCACCGACTTTATGCCAAGTTCGGCAAGTGCGTATTTTGGCTGAGTGAGGTGAAGTTCCTAGGCCATGTCATTAGTGATCAGGGCATATATTTTGATGGTGACAAGATTCGGGCGATTATCGACTGGAAGACACCAGAGTCTATATTTGACATCCGGAGTTTCCTGGGTTTTGCAGGATATTACAAGCGCTTCGTGCAGAATTTCTCAATGATTGCAGCGCCATTGACGAGACTGACTAAGAAGGATGTTAGATTTGAATGTTCACATGAGTGTGACGATGATTTTTGGGAGTTGAAGTGGAAATTGACTTCGGTGCCAGCTTTGGCTTTACCTGTGGCAGATAAAGGGTTTTCGGTTTATACAGATGCATCAGGCACTGGGTGGGTTGCGTGTTGATGCAGGATGGACACCCAGTGGCCCATTTATCTCGACGGTTGAGATCTCACGAGGTAAACTATCCAGTGCACGACTTGGTGCTTGCGGCGGTCGTGTTTGCACTGAAGGCCTGAAGGCATTACTTGTATGGTGAGAAGTTCGTGTTGTACACAGACCACCAGAGTTTGAGGTACATGTTCACTCAGAGGGAGTTGAACATGCGATAGTGGCGATGGCTCGAGTTATTGAAGGACTATGACTTCGCCATTGAGTATCATCTAGGTAAAGCGAATGTCGTAGCTGATGCGCCGAGCGGGAGCGACATCGAGAGCCGAGATAGTACTGCGACATATTACACATGAGCACGGGTTGCTTAAGGTACCGTCAGTGTTGGGTTTGACAGAGGCTATTGCTGAGCTACATATTTGTTGTCATATGTGAGTTCCTACGGTGTCTCTAGAGTGGGTTGCCGAGTTGCGAAGAGCTAATGATCGATATTTGCGGATCAGTAGCCTGGCTCAGGATCCGGGGTGTAATGAGTAGTCCGAGGGGTCAGACGGGTGCTTGAGACACATGGTTCGATTGTGGATACCAGGGGTATCGGAGCTCAAGGAGAGCATTCTCGAGGACGCACACCGGTCGCGGTATACAGTTCATCCTGATGGGACCAAGATGTATCACGATCTGCGGCGGTTGTTCTAGTGGTCAGGGATGAAGGTTGATGTGGGTAGATACGCCCGGAGTTGTCATATTTGCCAGCAGGTGAACGTTGAGCACATGAGATCAGCTGGGTTGCTACGGCCGCTGCCCATTCCTCAGTGGAAGTGGGAACATGTGACCATGGACTACGTCGGTGGCCTACCATAGACTACGAGGAGACACGATGTGACTTGAGTCGTTATCGACAGGTTGACGAAGTCGGCACATTTCATACTGATCGCCATAAGATATTCTGTTACACAGCTGAGCACTATCTTCGAGAGAGATAGATTGTCAAATTGCACGGCGTACCGATCTCCATTATTTCTGACAGAGATCCGAGATTTACTTCGAGGTTGTGGGTGAGTATGCAGGAGCAGTTTGGTACTCGTTCTGATTCGAAGATCTTGCGTAACATCCTCGACCGACGGGCGATCGAGCGTTTATTCAGATTCTCGAGGATATGCTCAGGGCGTGTATTCTACAGTTTGGTGGATCGTGGGAGGAGTACTTACCTTTCTGCGAGTTTGCTTACAACAACAGTTATCAGGCGAGTATCGAGATGCCACCGTTTGAGGCACTTTATGGTAGGCCCTGCAAGTCACCAACTGTTGGGCGGCACCGGAGGATACAACGTATAGGACCTGAGGTTGTTGTTGACCATACTGAGAAGGTGAGACAGATCAGGCAGAGGCTGCAAGCAGCGCAGATAGGCAGAAAAATTATGCGGATAAGTACCTTAAGGGTCTGAGCTACGAGGTTGGGGACTTGGTGTATTTGAAAGTTTCGCCTTGGAAGGGTCATCAGAGGTTTGGCATTAAGGGGAAATTGGCACCAAGGTTCATTGGACCGTTCAGAGTTTAGGAACGCGTCGGCAGAGTGGCATACCGTTTGGAGTTGTCATCGCAGTTAGCAGGGGTGCATCCAGTGTTTCATATTTCCATGTTGAGGCTGGCTAGGTCGGGACCGAGGCCTATGGTTGATGTACGTCGATTGAGGTGCGACCTGACGTGTCATATAGGAGCAGCCTATGGAAATCATGGATAGGAAGACTCGAATTTTGAGGAATAGGGAGATCCCGAAGGTTTTGGTACGATGGCAACATCACGAGACCGAGGGACTCACCTGGGAGCTTGAGTCTACTATGCGACGACAATATCCCTACTTATTTGCTCGGTAAGTGTTTAAGTTTATTTAAATTTTGGGACGAGATCTCACCTAGTTGGGAAGAACTGTAATGACCTGAAATTAATTCGCCGTTATTAATGACATGGTTGCAGACGTGGCTGACAGCTCAGACGCTCGTGGGACCCGCAGCTAGGCTAGTGCGCGTCGGAGCTAAGTAAATTGTTATTTTTCGTGCTAATTTGTCTAATTTGCGATGTTTACGTTGAAATAGAGTAAACAACATCTTAATGTGTGTATTTATATTATATTTGACGTGCGAGGCTGTGTGTTAAATATTCACCTCGATATGCGTGTCGACGCGGGTGTCGGGTAGGCTAAAAGACTAAATACTAGGCCGGGGGAAATAATACACACATGAAATGAATAAAATGAGTTAAATAATAATATGTAATGCATATTTGGTGTTTAGGGTCATGGTAGTACGCGTATGTCGCGGTTTGGGACGCGAAACCGGGCGTCGGAACACCCGGAATGTCACTTTTTGGTTTAAGAGCAAGGGCGAGTGTGCTATCGGTGTCCAAATTGGAGTCATTGGTCAATAATGGAGCAAATGGAGTGCATTGGATTGCCTTGAGATGCACATGTGAGGAAAGATCAAATTTGAGTATAAAAAGTCATTTGACTTTCATTTTCACCAACTTTTCTCTCTTCTTTGCAACAAATCCGAAAATTAATAGATCAAAAGCAAGGGTTTGGAGCACTCAATTTGATCATTTGAAGACCTTGTAGTGGTGGAATCATCAAAGCAAGGTGAGAATCACAATCACCTCAACTTTCTTGTTCTTTTAGTACCATTTTTAGGGTGTTTGTGTGAATTTTAAATGGAGTGATAGGTGGCTATTTTGAGGGATTCTTGCTATGATTTTTGAGTTGGATGAGAGCAATTTTCATGATATTGAATGTTGTAAATGGTGGTGTTGAAGTCGTGGAGTTTCGTCGGGGTTTCGCCAAGTTTTATCGGGCTTTAGGTTTCGATTCGGCCAATTGGGGGCCTATCCCGGGGATCGATATTGTGCATAATATGAATTAATATGATGAATTTGATACTCTAATATGATTTTGGAAAATGGGCCGTTACAAAAGATGTCCACAGCCTCACGACTATCAGCAGTCTGCCATGCGGCCACAGGTTGGATGTGGAGTGCACGCGGGGACAGAGCCGGACCTAGAGATGGCACACGACCTCGGTGAGGGTACGTATTTAATTGTCATGTTAATTAAGCACTGTTTGACTTAGGTAACAGTAGCAATACTATTGATTGGGAATTGAAATTGATCACTGGACCGCTGAAAATGACTCGAACTAGTCTATATCACATGAGTTAATAAAAGAATGAAAGTAATGATGCCTGAAAAGCACACTTAAAAACTTTCATATGAGATTTTGAAACTATGACCAAGTGTCGTATATTATGATATTGTGCATGTGGTAACTGAGCATAGACTCACCCACAGTAATTATTAAACCCAGGATATACGGACAGGGGATCCACCTGCGGTAAATGGAGAAATACAGGCTTTAGGGATAATATCATTTGAAATTTTGACTAGGGTAATTGTTGAAAAAGTGAAGTAATAATAGATTTTTAAAAAATGAAAAACTAAGAGTAGACTAGTAAGTGACTCTATATTTTAAATGAGACTAAGTTGTGAGATTAAGCTTACGATTAAGTTTAATTCGATGGCGAAACTTCTATTAATTAGGAAGACTGTAACGACCCCAAAATTACTAATAGTAAATTAGTCCCTAATCAGGGTTACTGACCCGAGACGTGGCCCGAGAGTGGGTACACGGTCCGAATACTTGATGTGAGGACCGAGGAATGTGTTAGATTTGATGTGATGGATACCTAGTGTGATGTATTTGTGTAGACCTATTAAGTCACTCCTACTTGTACATAGTTGTCAAGAAGTGAGCGCGAATGCGCCTCAAGATGCGAGCCGGCGTGGGACCGAGGTAGAAAGTGATGTGGTCAATTTATTTAGGCTTAATATAACTTTAAATAGTGATTTTATGTGGCTATAGTTAGTTTTATATTAAATGTACTTAAGTTAAGTAAGTTAAAACAATAGCTATGTGATGATTCTCGAGACAGGCTTTGACACATCTAAAGGCCAAGTGAGTTTAATTTGGTGTCACTTAGCATGAATTAGTGGAGAGTTAGTGGGACATGTGCCAATGTGTAGATCATTAGATAGGTCTCGGGATACGTATGCATTTCAAGATCAATGGCTATTAGTTATCCTTAACTAATGCATATATAAAGTGAAGATCAACACATGCAATTCATTCATTTCATTCACAAAACCTTACTCGGGAGAAGGAGAGTTGCAGGATGAAGAAGAAGACCCACAATCTAGGTGTAGAAATTGATCAAACTAGTGTTCATCTAACTAGGTAACTTCTCTACACCATAGATTTAGTTCAAATCATTGAATTTATGAATTTGATGTTGTGGGTTGTTGTTTTTTGTTGTGGTTGATGCCATGAAACTCTAAAGGTGTGTATGGAGGTTCTTTAGGCATTAACATGGCCTATGTGTAGAGAAAACTCGAATTTTGTTTGCAGAATTCTGGGTTTTCCTGCACATAATGCGCTAGGTATGAAAACTAGGGCGCTAACTTTGATTAACGCGCTAGATAATCTTGGTAACGTGCTAATAAGGTCATTAGCGCGCTAACCAAAGTCATTAGCGCGCTAGGTGCTTGGGCAGCACAAAAATCTGAATTTTCTAAAATTAACTTAAACATTTCAAACATAACCAATACCCTAAGTAAAGTTCTAAACACACTCAAAAACCTACAATATAATATCAGGAACCTAGGGAAGAGTTTTGGAGGTTCGGATACAAGTTTTGAGGTGTTAGAAAGCCGGAGTAGCTAGAAAATTGGCGTGTATTTAAGTAAACTGATTGAGATATGTATTTACATTTTATTCCTATTTATTTGTTCTTTTCCAGTCATTGGGACCGATTTGCCTTTGTACTTCATATGCCATGACTTATTGTCATTTCTCATTTCATGAGGTTGCTTCTATGGCATAGATTGTTGATTAAATAATTTCATTGACTCCAAATCATGTGCTATGTTATTTTGATTGTTACTACATGTGGTCATTGAAATAGCATGCTATTAGGTAGGTGTTACATAATGTTGTGAATCTATATCATTTGTGCATTAGTATGCAATTGTTTTGTTGAATTCCAATACTGTGTTGTTCTTTGAATATGAAAGTAGTTTTTGTATCTATGATCATTTTATGATAAAGGTCTGACGGACATACGGGGTCACTAGACTTTCCAGAGTGATCGGAGTTTCTCCACTATCTTGCGCAGCTAGCATACAGGGTATGGGACTCGGGGTTGTTGGCAAGCATAACTTGGGTGACTTCACGAGTCATAAGACTCGGGATTGTTAGCAAGTATACATTCCAGATGAATGACATTTGGGATAATTATAAGGCGTATAGTACAATTACGACCTTCACAGAGATGTAGAGCATAGCACCATCCTTATATAGTGGAACATGCATTAGGATAGGACTCATGGCCAACAGGCCTAGTTTATAACTACTTAGCCTAGTGTCAGTTTCATATTGATTAGTGGGAGTATCTTATAACATGATTTCATTTCAGCTTTAATTCATATTATTATTCTTTCAGATACTTATTGTATATTTTGGAAATGTGAACAAATGTCTCTCAGTATTACGTTCTACATTATGACGATGGGTGAAGATACTTGAGTAGCGGTAGCGGGGAAGGAGAAGATCAAGGATTAAAGTCGAGCCGTCAGATGAGAGCTTCTACTACTTTTGTAGGTGATAATTTTGTGTACATATTATTTACGTCTTTTAGTATAACTCTAGGTTATATAATGGGTTGAGATAATATATTTCTCTACTGTTTCATGTATTACATTAAATAGTTTTATATGATCGTCGATTTACCTTGTTTCCACAATAGGTATTTTAAATGTTTCCTCAAATTTATTAAGTATTTCGCTGATTATTAAGGTAATGATAACGATCTCTTAATTAACTCTGATAATTTTTGAAATGAGTGCTAAATAGTGGACGAGGTGAATTAGTAAAAAGGCTGACTAATTCATTGTTAAGTTCTATATGGTGTGGTTTAAGTCTTAATAACGGATTAGGCAGTGCGGTATCCAATTTGGGAGGCCGGGCTGTCACACCTCTCCCGCCCTGTGACGGCCCCTTCCCTAATCTAGGGCACCGCCCGGCCTACTCCCGTAATTAAGCCCTAAACTGAGTCATGTAAGACTTAACTACGTGTTAGTCAGCCTTTCTAGCCTATTCTCCTCGTTATATGCATCTACTTAATTATTACACATGTCAAATTATCATTGAATTTTAGAGTTAAGTAAAACTTTTTATTGTTTATTAAGTATAGCGAAAGTCTTGTCAATTTAACAAAAACAATTATCAAATAATCATAAGGTGGAAACTTGGAAACAAACGATCACGTGTATAGATAAGCAAAGTCGGCGATACAAAGTGATAGAGTGTCAAGTCAGGGAACTAACGCTCAACCCATATATATCAACCTATAGATATCTGAATGACATAAATTACGTAAATACACAAAATATCGAAACCTACAGGGTCAGAGCAGAATCACGTCGCTTGTTCAGGGGTAATCGCCAATCTTTGCCTTGTCGGGCCTACTAGATGACGGACCTTTACCCACCGTCATAACAAGGACGTTTAGTACAAGAAAATAACAGTAACTCCCGAATACATGTCCATTCACATTTCTAAATATGACTAAATGGTATTTAAAAGCATAAGATAATAGAAGAGGAACTAACATCAGAAATATGCTAGGAAATATCACAGTCAAACAAAAAAGACTGACTCAAGACTAAGTAGTGGTGATGAAACGACCCTAACCTAAACTAGGGTCGGGTCGCCCGGCCCAAACCATTACTCAAGCCTGATACTTGAACCAAAGCCAAATAACAGTCTGGTACGCCTATGCCAATCCGCGAAATAACATACTAACCATATGGAATAATAAATGCAGAAGTAAAATTGAAACTAGAATTCCATAAACCATAAAATCAAAATGATAAGTGTTCAACAGTCTAAGTAGGTTCAATCATCCCCAAAAGAAAGCTTCCAATACTACCATAAAGTTTCTAAGTAGTCCGAAATAGATAAGGAGGGTTTCAAACTACCCAAATAACCTACTTAAAATTACAACCCAAATTTATTGTTCTCAAAATCAAATAAATAGATAATAGGAGCATGCGATTTCTCACAAAGCAAGGAAAGACTTCAAGCGGGTGTTTTTCCCTTGTCACGAGCTAATGCGGATGTGGATGCACCTGGAGAGTAAGTGGGGTGAGCTAAAATGGACAATGAAGCTCAATAAGAGAAAAACCTCGCTCAAACATTGAATACACAAGTACTACCTACTAATTATGCAAAATCTAACATGAAGTTGAAACCAAATTTCAAACATTAAGTAGAAAACATGTAGGTATTATTTAAATTCAAATTTAAGCATGTAGATAAGATCTAAAACATGTAGAAACATGGAAGCACGGTTCATCTTCATAAACAAGAAAATAGTTATTCCACAAAAGATATACTTTAAAGGATAATATTAATTATAAATCATTGGTTCATTCAATCCATGCTAGGTATTGGTAGGAATTTAATGTCCAAATCCCTCACGTTTGATTAAATGCGAACCATTATTAGACGCAATGGTAGTTGCATCCTCCAACTAGTAGCATCACAACATGGTGAGTTCATCCGAAGCCGCCACCGATACACGTCCTGCTATCACCACGTTACACGAGTAGAAACTCTAACTCATATACTTATGTGACACATTTATGCATTCAATTAGACAAGTAAAGCCTTCAGTGGTGAACGCCACAAAACATCTTGGGGTATTAACTATTAAGGCCTTTGGTGGCACAAAAAACATCCTATGACATTTATATATGATAACTTGCTAATTAGGCCCTCGGTGGGGACTCCACAAACATCTTGGGACAATGAATAACATAAATGGGGAAACAAATGCATTCACATAGCATAGATTTCAGAGATTCAAACCAATACCCCGATGCAACCCTTAACCTAAGTCTTTCTTTCAAAACATGATATTTAATTATCTAATATCAAGCCATACTTAATGCGTGAGCGAAGCTCCCCACTTACCTTGACTCGCTGCGACACCTATAACAACTCTTGGTACGCCCAGGGCCCGATGTGAACCTTCACGCGACGCTATACAACCATCACACATCTCATAAAAATAAATGCTTTGGTTTAAAGTTAAGTAAATCTTTCATTTATTGGTCTTTAGGATCCACTAGTGTGGGTCTCGTGGGTCCCCCGTCGCTCGATGCTAAGGTCGAGGGGTGGGACCCGGTCGGTCTCCCTCAGGGACGCGGTAGCGCGCCCGGTTTGATGGCAAGAATTTATTTTCATTATATACATTATTTTATTTCTATTATTTTCTTATATTTTATTTTATAATTTAAAGGTCCAAAGGACGGTCTGGCCCCTGTTGACCGATCCAGGAGCCAACAGGCCCCTAGCGTGCACACGCTAGCCAGGGAGATGGGGCGATCACCCTTTCGGCCGTCGGTGATGGCTGCCCAGCGCCAGCCGGCCATGGCTGGCTAGGGCGCAACCACGCCCCTGCTAGCCCTTAGCTGGTGCGGCAATGGAGGTGGGGGTGGTCACGACACCACCCCCTTTCCTCCTTCACAACGATGGTGGGGGCAGCCTGGTGGCGCCCCCACCCTCCCGGCGGCAGTTGGAATGGATCCGGCGGCGGCAGTGACAGTGAGGCCGCCGCTCACCTTTTCAACGCCACAAACCACCAAAAAAGTTGTTTTCCACCATTGTTTTGTCAATCTCAAGTTTTATATTCATCTAAAACAAGATTAAAAGGATGGGGAAGATGTGTGTACTTTCAATTGCGGTTTTCCTTGAGTTAGGTCTCCAACACAATTAGATCTCCCTTTCCCTCCACGTGATTAAATTTTCAAACAAAAGAGGCTAAGGGTTACATTTTAATTTATGTTGTGAGACCAATTTAGTGTAGGTTTGTGAAATTACTAATTTTCCTCTAGAGCAGGTCTTGGGTCGTCATAGGTGGTCTAGATCTGGTCGGTCGTGCACTACGTCACCTCAGCTTTTAAAGCCAGTTTTATTTAAAAGACATGTATTATCGCACAGTCTGATAGTCAACCTAACTCCAAATATCACTAGGGACTCTGAGCCCAATGGGTCGGCATCCCCGGATATCCAGCCCTATGTGTCGCGCCATAGTGGCGAGTGCCGACATCTCCGAGTATCCAACCCCGTGTGTCGCGCATCTCTTATAGTGCAATGGGTCTAGACGCTAAAACTACTTTAGAAATTGAAAGAGATAACCTAGAGATTGACATTATGAGTTGAGCCTAAGTGATATGCGAAGCACTCTAATCAAGAGTACAAAGTCTATTAATCCATTCATAATCCATCTAATCCTAATAGCATGTTATTTATAAAGTAAATACTATTAAAACAAGCAAGGTAAGACATATGACACTTGAATAGATTCAACGAATATTAAATCATCACAATATCATGACATTCAAACTTTACAAGTGAGGAATATCAAACAAAATCATGATATTGTAGTACAATGGCAAATATAGTCAAGGTAGACTAAAAAACAAGGATAAAATGGAATGATATGTAAATAAAAACCTCAACGGGATTACTTACACTACACGCAAGAGTTCCTAGCTTTACCGGCCTCCTAACGTTCCAAAACTCACACCCGAACTCCTGAGACTCCCGATATCCTATTGGTTCAAATATAATTCGTTTAAGGTCAATTTAGTTTATATTAACTCTTAAAACCAAAATCCACTTTAAACTCAAATTTTATTAAAAACTCTATTATCGGCTTAATTCCGACTAAATAAGTCAAAACCCATAAAACGGAAAATCGGTGTGTCAAAAATGAGTTCTTGCAAGCTACATTATTAAAATCTATTTTTTCTGAATTTTCATTGCCTAGATAACGCGCTATGTGTGCCCTTTAGCGCGCTAGATGTGTTGAAACCCAAAATTTGGAATTTTGGGTTCCCACCACGGGAATGGCCTTCTTCTTCGCCATTAGACCCTCGCTCACATCCATCAAGGATCCATAACATCCTCCAAACATCAACAAAAGGCAGGCACTTCATAATTTATCATACATTCATCAAAAATCACAAGATTTAAGAATGTATTTCATCAAACACCTCAAGAACACTTGAAAACTTAAAAGGGCATAACTTTCGATTTTCAAAATCAAATTAGAAACTTCTTTATAGCATAATTATTTGAACGAAATGTAGAATCCAAATTTAGCATTTGATTTCAAAAACAAACTCATCTTGACAACTGAATTTTCAAAAATCAAAATCATAAGAAAAACTTCAATATTTTGGCCAAACTTGAAAAACTAAAAACTGGGCTTTGAAACATAAAAAGGGACTCAAGTAAGATCAAAACAACCTTTGTGAAGCTTTAAATTCATTTGTAGATATAAACCCCTTTGATTACACAATCCGATTGACTAGAAATTAAAACTACTAAGTGAAGATTGTTTACCTAGGGTTCTTGCTAGGATTTGTAGACTTGATTTCCTTTTGATTGATTGAACTTCACTCTCTTGTTGATCAACTCCTAAATTTTCAGCAGTTTATGAGCTATGAACTCTGATTTTTTTCTTTTGTCGTAGTCATGCAAATGGAGATAACCCACTAAAGGTTTGTTTATATACTTTATTTTTCATCTTTAACACACACCCACATCTCTATGATGATCACATGGCCTAAAATGGCTCCTAAACTCACTAAAATTTAGCTCACTAACACCATAATGAACACCAAGTTTTCTTGTGATTGTTCGTGATACGTATCCCGAGGTTGGTCTATGTGTTTAGAGTTTTTGTCATCAACTTTAGGCCTTTCAATTTGATTTATAATATGTAATCCATTTGACTTATGTAAACACTACAAATGGGTCCATTAACATGTATGATAATTTAAATGACTCACCTACAACTCTTCACTCGGTCCCACGTCGACACACGTCTCGAGGCATGTCCTCACTCTCGCCTCGACACCTATACATAATAAGTGAAATTGACTTAATTAGTCTACATATATATAATAAACTAGGCAAAATACTAAAACAAAACTAAAATATATGTGCCTCGGTTAGCGTGCGTATCACGGTGCGGGTCCCACATCACGGGCTGGTGATCCTGATTATGGATAAATACGAGATTAGAAATTTGGGTCATGACACGCCCCCTCTCTCGCCTCTCTCTCACTGATGTCGCCCCCTGCTCTCCCTCTCCAAAGCACCCTCACCGCCGCATCGTTCACTACCCGGATCCTCAACGCCTCTAGCCTCCCGCTACCATCACTCCGATCGTGCTATCACCACTGTCGAGATCCACCATCGCCGGTCAAAACAGAACTTTTTTGTCAACCGGTCAGAAAATAGCGATGGGAGGATTTAGCGACGGGACCCCATCGCTATTTCGGTATAGCGACGGATCGTACAGGATTAGAGATGGGTTTTCCTATCACTAATCCTATTTTTTTAGTGTTGCCTATTTAACAATATGCACTCCGCTTCATATGCATAAATATGTAAGGTATTTGTACATTTTATTTCACATTACTGTCTCATTCATTTCATTGATATTTTATTAAATTATAATTATATATAATTTATTTATTTACATACTCATACATGTAAAAGATTAATTATAATATACTTGTACTTACAATATCATTTAATTAATTGTGTAAAATGTCTTATATTATTTTGCGTTTATCAGCAACCTAGTCAGTCACTTTTTCTAAACGAAATTAATTGATCAGCTATATAGATTATCAGCTTTCAATTATCAACTACTAGTTTTTCAGCTTACAACTAGATTATCAGTTAGATTATCAGCTAGTCTTTCAAATATAGCCTAAGTAAGACTAATAACTAAGAGGTGCAATAATTTACATGGAAACCATATCAATAGAAGTATAAAACGTACGTATAAAATGGTAGAGCAAAGCACTTGTACTTGAATTTTTTTTTAGAAGAAAAATAGAAGTTTCATTAATCATTAATGGCTTGATACAAGACCAGACATAGAATCAAAAAATATATTGATTCGCTAATCTTATTTGTTTAAAAGAATCGCCATTAATTTGGTTGTGAATATGATCGTGAAATTGAAACAGTTTGACAATCAAAGACAGCTCTTTTCAATGTTGAAACACATTACAATACATAAACACCACTAGAACCACATAACAAATAACAAACTTCCTAACTAAGGAGATGAAAACTTAAAACTTCTCAACGAGGAGAAGAGAAATAAAAAACTCCCAACTAGGGAAGACAAACTAACTATGAAATAAAAAACTAAAGAAGAGACCAACCCAACCGCCGCACTAAATTAAACCACGCACAATCATTGAGGAAGATGTAATGTAATAAGGATGGACCAATTAATCTTCACAAATCTGAGTAGATCTGCAACTTATTGGATGAATAAAATGTAAACAAATGTGATTTGAAACAGTGCCGATAGAAAATAGAGGATCGAAAGCGGTTCAAAATCACAAAGAGAATCGATAAAAAGTTTTAGGGTTTTTGGAAAAAAGAAATAGGCGGGAAGAGTTGGGATTTTAGCACCCGTACTTGAATTATTAATATATACTTGACAAAAAAATTATTAGTATATATTTGAATTATTAATATATAAAATAAGCGGTTACATGTAATTAATCAATATTGGCTTAAGCATTTAAAAAGTAGCTGGCCTTGATGATTGGATGAGCTACAATAATTAGATCTAACGATGTAACCTAAAAAAAGAATCTTACAAAGCACCATGGTTCCAATTAAATCCCTTTGCAATTTATTTATACAATAAATTGCAGATTTAGTAAGATTTGTGGAGATTGGTCCATTCTTCTTGCGTGCATCTTCATTAACGGTGTTGCGTGGATTTGTGCAGTGCGCTGTGGATTAATCTTGTCTTTAGTTTTTCATTTTAGTTAGTTTTTCTTCCCTAATTAGAAGTCTTTGATTTGTCTTCTCCTTGTTGGGAAGTTTTAGGTTTTCTTCTCCTTTTTGAGAAGTTTTGTTATTCGTTATGTTTTTTTAGTGGTGTTTATGTATTGTAATGACTTTTGATGTTGTAGAGAGCAGTCCCTGATTGTCAAACTGTTCAATTTCACAATCGCATTCACAACCAAATTTATGGCAGATCGTTTGAATAAATAGGATTAGCAAATCAATGTACTTGATTCTATGTCTAATCTTGTATTGAGCCATGAATGATTAATGAAATCTCGATTTCTCTTCAAAAAAAACATAAAAAACAAAGCATCGACATTTTTCATTGTCACATTTGTCAACATTATGATATTAATTGCTTAGTAAAATGTGACTCCTCCTTGAGTGAAAACCATAATTATTGAAAATGTGCATGGTTAACTCGGACGGATTGGCCTAATAGTAAGGGCGAAGGCGGGACTGTGTGGGTTAAACTAGGGTTGGCAAAAAAAAAGTGTTCGAACGGCTACGGTCCGCACCCCCCTTAATAAAAACTAAAAATAATGTCCGGATGTGTCCAGACCTGTATGTTTTTAAAACATACAATAATCTTTTTTGTCCATACCCTTTTTTTAATATAATAAATAATTTTTTCACCTAATCATTAACAAAAATGCATGATTTTTATGTTGTCATGCATTCCATCACAAAATTCAAGTCTTACAAGTTTTCATGTAAAAATAACATCATCATTAGTGAAATTACAATACAAACATCATGAAAGTTTCAAAATATCTCTATAAATAAATAAAATATTATTTAAATTAATCGCTAAACGGGTACCTATTTTTTAAGAAACTTTGTCCGGACCTAGACCCGTTTTTTAAAACGAACGAAAAAACATATCTAGACCAGTATTTATTTTGAAAAAATTATGTCCGAGCTCTTTTAAAGCGGGTCCAGACAAATGCGGACAAAGGGATCCGGACACTTTTTGCCACCCCTAGGTTAAACAAACAGTTTCGAGTTCGATTCCCCACGACAGCCAAACATCGTCCATTGATGGCCTCTTTTCACAATCTCATAGCTTATGGGATTAATCAGACAAGTATATGTATACCCATAATTAATCAAAAACAATGTGCGTGGTTGAAAGGACCTGGGATTGAATCCTAATTCAACTTCAAATATATTAAGTTTTCTTTTAAAATGTCTAGTTACTAAGATTCTTTTATACGAATAGTTGAAATTAAGTAAGGAAGAAGTAAGCAAAATTTGAACCTCATAATTATGAAAAAGAATTTAAAAAAATATAAATAAACGAAAAGAAACAGTTGGGAATGCGGAGCGTACAATAGTTCTTGAGAAGTGCTAGAATGACAACAACAAAGTCACACCACAAGACACATTGGCTTACAAGAGTCATCCATGTGCGGGCATACACAAATTCCGATGCATAACACGCGGGTCGAGGTCGCATAGATGGCTCTTGTGAGTCAATGTGTCTTGTGGTGTGACTTTGTTGTTGTCATTGTAGCATTTTTCATAGTTCTTTTAGCAGAATCTTTTGCTTGATTAACATATTTGGGAAGAATATTTAACAAAGTAACACACCCTCAAAAATATTTCCCAATCTAACTCATTTAGAGCCATGTCACTTCCACATCACCGTTTGGTTACAAACCGTTTTTTTTTTTTCATACAAAACGTGATCAGAGATCACATTTTAGCCTTTTTTAAAAAAAAAAGTTTACGAACTAAAACGAAAAAAAAAAAAATCGTGACCCGCGATCACGACTTCTTGTCAAAATGAAGTCGTGACCGCGGTCACGACTTCGTTGCAACTTAAATCAAAAAGGGTTTTGCATCATCTTTCTCACCGACCTCTTTGTGTCTTCACCGCAGGCACACCTCCGCCTCCGTCGTCTGCCGCAAGCACCTCCGTCGTCCGCATGCCGCCGCTCGCCTCCCTAGCCTATCTTGGCCGCACTCGCGCCTCCTTGTGTACTCGCGTCGGTCGCTGCTCGCCTTCCCGCTGGTTTCTTTTGTATTGGTAAATATCTTCCCCCAAATGTGTTAATTGATGAATTTAGTCCGCATTGTTCTTCTTTGGGTCCTATGCTCATGTTCCAACATTAGAAGAGTATGCTTAATTGATGAATAAAATGTGCATTGGTCTTGTGTTGGTTTTTAATTTCCTTGATTTAAAAACTTATATCAGACTCTGATACATGGATTTAAAAACTTATTTTTTGTTGTTTGAGTGAGTTTCTCACTTATCATTATCAGTTATAACTAGTATATATAAAACTTTAAGTTAGCCGCTGCCTCTCCAAACTACAGTTTGTAGTTATGGTCAATCAGCTAGTATATGTACCTATTGTAGTGGATAAAATGGCTTAGTGATCATGGGAAGCAAAATTTGAATTGCCATGATTTTATTTTAGTTCACCTTTTGATTTGTGTGTTACATCTTAAATAGCAAAATGGAATTTAGGACAATAATCTCTTCAATGACATGCTAGAATTCAAGAAGCAACGGCATTACATTTTGCGACTTAGTTTATTCAGACATAAAGTTGTCTCGTTTTGTAGCTTAATGAGAAAGCATAGAAACCACGTTCTAATCTCACATATTTGCTTAAACTAACATCTTGTTTGTCACATATTTTATCATCACTCGGGGAATGCGATTGAGGTAATCAAGGAGCATAGAGAACTAAGTGATCATGATTTGTTAGCACATATTAGCTAGGGATATTAGAGAGAATGTAGACCATTTTCATAGCCATGAATTATATCATCACTTAGCTAGGTACATATACCAGCAACAAATGTTTTTAAATACACGTTAGAGCTTGTTAAGTTTATATGTGCTAAGTGAGTGTTTTAATTATCATCACTTCTATTGACTAACAATTATATTATATATATATTATATAGATTCCATAATGGTTGATCGAATAGTCACTTTAGTGTGCTATATGAATGGTGTCATGGTTGATGGACCATTTGGGATTTCGTACACAAAACCGCCTATTCGACATCTCAAATCCAAGTTGAGTTTAGGTTACGAGGAACTTGTGTGTTTTATTTGTAATTCTTTGGAGATAGACAATGAAAAAATGATATTAAATATGATATATCGATATCCTATGTACATTGGAACTGGAACGTATAACTATGTCCCTTTGCGAATAGTTGATGAATCAACTCTGAAAGATGCTTGGGAGATTGTGGCAGAATGTCCACCACCAAATTGCATGGAGCTATTTTTAGATTTAGTTCCGAGGTAATCTTATACTAGTTCCAATTGTAACAGAGTGGTAAGTGCAAAATGGCCTAGTACTCAACCAATATTTGAAGATAAGCATTGTGCATCGCCTTTAATGACTTCAAATCCTGATGTAGATGAGGAAGCTCATTCATCTGATGGTGTGAATAGTGAGGGCAATGATGACTATTATGGTAGTGATGAGAATAGTAATGAACAGAGTAGAGATGATGATGTTAATGATGTAGGAGTAGATGCTCATCATGTTCATAATAGCATAATTCGAGATACATTAAATCGAGTCATAGCAGAGGATGGCTCATTATATCTTGAACAAAGTTGGAAATGATGATTTCTTCGATCAAGAGGCTGCTGGAATTGATGATACGCCTGTGGGTGTTGGTGAATTTGTCGTACCTTCATATGTGTTTATGGAATTGAGTAGTGAGGCAATGCGACTTATTCATGAGAATGCAATGATTCCTTATAAGACTATATGGAATGAGGCGTCAGAGTTTCATGTAGGCATGTGGTTCCTTTCTAAGGTAGATATACAACATTCCGTGAAATTATACAACATTAAAGGACACAGGCAATTTGTGGTAACTCATTCAACACCCAATGTGTGGGTTGTCCGTTGTAAGAAACATTCAGATGGATCTGATTAGAGGTTGCGGTGTTCAAAAAGAAAAGCACATGGAATGTTTGAGATAAGTAAATATGCAGAACCGCATACATGTATCTATGCAAAACTGTCCAAGGATCATGCTCATTTGGACTCCACCATTATATGCTGTGAAATTGAAAATGTGGTGAGAAGAGATTCGTCTATCTCAGTTCCAGTTCTTCATCAAATTATCAAGGACAAATTCAGTTATGATGTTCATTACAAGAAATTTTGGTTCGGAAAAAAAAAAGCAATTGCTAAAATCTTTGGAGATTGGGAAGAATCATATAAAATGTTGTCGCGGTGGATGGCCACTCTTTAAGAAAGCAATCCAGGGACACGTGTTGATTGGAGGCATGGCAAGCCTAATGCCAATAATGAGGTTGTATTCAAATGGGTTTTTTGGGCATTTGCACCTTCTATTGCAGGTTTTAGACATTGCAGACCAATTATACAAATTGATGGCACATTCTCGTATGAAAAATACAAACAAAAACTCTTAATAGCCACAGTTGTTGATAGTAATAGTCATATATTTCCCTTACCATTTGCCATAATCAATGAGGAAAGCCAAGACAACTGGGGATGGTTTATGGCTTGTTTGCGACATCATGTGACTGATCGAGATAGTATATGCGTCATTTCTGATCAACACCCTGGTATATTGTTGGTAATGAATAATCCTCAAAATGGATGGACCCATGAAAGAGCTCAACACAGATTTTGCCTTCATCACATATGCAGTAATTTCAGCATGAGATTTAGGAGCAAAGAATTGAAGGATATGGTGTACTTAGTCGGTGCACAACATTAACCTCGAAAGTTTAAGGCATACATGAAAGAACTTCAACAAATTAATGCGGAAAGTATTGCGTGGTTTAATGATCTTGATCGAACACAATGGACCAACGCATACGAAAAAGGATTTCGATACGGATGGATGACTACAAATCTAGCGGGTATTAATTGTGTCTATATGTTTATACTATTATTTATTTAATGTGTTTGATTTTTATCACGTTTACAAGCAAATACTTACATGGTTTTTTTCACAAATGTAGAATGCTTTAATGGTGTCCTTAAAGGGGCACGATTTTACCCTGTCACCGCATTAATGCAAGTAGCATTTTATCGTGTCATGGCTTACTTGAACAAAAGACGTGACGAAATAGGTGCAGACCTAGGAAGGGGCGAAAGGTACACAAAGTATGCACTTGATAAGTTGTCACATTGGGGAAATGCGCCAGGAGGGCACAATGTTACATTAGTGAATCGTGAAAATGGCACATTTGAAGTCATCACTGCAACACGTGGGTATCATTTGAGAAAAAGGGTCTAACAAGCAAGTGGTGAAATTGAAGGCTCGTAGATGCACTTGTATGAAGTGGCAGTGTTTTGGCATTCCATGTTCTCATGTCCAAGCCGTTTGCGCTAGTGTTGCCATAGATCACTGTCAGTAAATTGAGTCATATTACAGATTGTTTGTGTACATTCAATGTTATGCTATGAATCTCCAACCCATTCCTCACGAAGATTATTGGCCTAACTCTAGAGTTCCACACACCTTGCAGCCTGATCCATCTCGAAATTGAGTCAAAAAAGGTCGTCCTCAAACAAGACGTTTGCGAACAGAGATGGATTGGAGAGGCAATCAGAAACAACCACGTCATATGCAGCGAGAGAAGGAATGGAGAGAAGCACCAATAACGTTGCGATGTAGTAAGTGCAAGCAGGAAAGACACAATAGGCACACTTGCTCTCGTCGTCAGCAAGAACAACCACCTAATGGTTCATAATGAAAGGCGTGTCAAGTCTTATCATTCACATTCACTCATATTTTTCTTATATTAGTTCACTTTCTTATGAATATGTGGTGCATGTACTTTGTTTCAATTAAACCATGTTTTATATTAATCACCACTTTTGTTTTAGTTTTATTGTTTCTTGAATGAACTTTATCGCTGATATTTTCATCATTGGTTTTTTGTATTAATGACAACATTGTTAATGATTTGGGGTTCAAGCGCGATATGGATCCCTGACTTATAGATGATTCGGTGTTGACTATGCAGGCTCTACATAGATCTATTCGCGTTTGGAATGGACCGGTAGTACTTCTTCTTGCCTGTTTGCATATTTTTATAGCTTTGTAGCTAAGTTTGAAGTAATGTGACTTATATATTATTTGCATAGGACGATCCTGGTATATTGACTATCATGCGTAATTCAGCAGCATTACATCGATTGGTCCCACTCGATGAACGCATAGTTGGGTATCTTGAGGAAACTGGGTTTTATGGAACGATGCGAATAGGTTTCATAGGAATTGATTGACATCTCATTACTGCACTTGTTGAGAGGTGGAGGCCAGAAACTCGCACATTTCATTTTCCAGTTGGCGAGATGACTATTACCCTACAAGATGTACAAATAATTTTAGGGTTACCTGTCGATAGATTACCAATCACTGGTTCATGTAGAACAAGATTATGATGCCTTATGTTCGAGACTACTAGGCTTCCCATTCCTTGAAAACAACAAAACTGGAGGTCGGATCCAAATTCGCCAACTTTCAAGATGGTTTCCAAACCTTCCAAATAATGCTAGTGACGTGGAAGTGCAACGATATGCAAGAACGTACATCTTACAACTTCTTGTAGGAACTTTATTTGCAGACAAGTCTAACAATTTTGTACACATAACGTATTTACAATTTTTGGAGGATTTTGAGGCAGCAAGAAAATACAGTTGGGGTAGTGCAACTTTGGCCCACCTATATAGACAATTGTGTCCTGCCACTGACATTGATAGAGCAGAGATTGCAGGTCCAGTAATATTATTGCAACTATGGGCATGGGACAGGTTGTCTTTTCTTGCACCAATAATGGGAAATGTTCTTCAAAACAACATTATACGAAATGAAGATTTATTTCCGCCTCCTCCATTTGGTCATAGGTAATTACAATTTTTTAACAAAGTCAAAAAATTTAAGTTTATTTAACTACATGTAAATTCATGCATGCATTGTGTTGTTTTTCACGTTTTTATAGGTGGAGACATGCCTTAGAGACCACAGGAACATCAATGCACGTGCTAACAAAATACAGAGAAATGATTGACATGCAAACACCCGATGAAGTAAGAAATACACTAAATCAATTTTTTCAAATACCCTTTTGTAAAATGGTGAAATTTGAATTTTATTCATTTCAAGTTATTTTTCATGACTTCAGGTAATTTGGGAGTCGTATCCTGAGATAGTGATAAGGGACTTGTCTGCGTATTGTAGCAGTGGTCGTGCTATTTGGCGAACGAGGGCACCTTTACTTTTCTTTTGTGTTGTTGAAATGTATAATCGTGATTGAGTCATGCGACAATTCGGTTTGAAAGAAAAGATATCACCTTTAAATAGCACAAGCAAGGAGCTACATAAGATTGACTTGAGAGGGAACACAGATAAAGATTGGAGTGCAGAACATAGTGATTATGTCTGCATGTGGAACAAACGTGCTTCTAATATTGCGAATAATGAATTATTGGAGGAGCCATTGGAATTTTATGACCTATATATGCAATGGTATCGTCGCATTACACGACGATTCATGTCTCATCGTAGAGCTATTGTTGAGGCATTGGTAAGTACAAATTTTTATTATTCAATTATGAAGTCTTTTAAATAGTTGTTTTGATTTTATTTTCGCATACAACTTCATAAATATTTTATATGTAGGCACATGGAATGACATCAATTCATCAGTTGACATTGGGTGATGATGTGTCTATTCTACGTATTAGAGATGTAGCTGCATCGACTTTGACTGCAATACATGCAGATTATCGCATCCATAATATGCCCACTTCTTTTGAAGCATCTCATCAATCTTCTCATGAAGATATATGTTCGAGGCATGACACTCCAGTGTATACTCCATCCATACCTCTCAACGAGTTCGAGACTCTACATACTCCATCAGTACCTCTCAACGAGTTAGAGACTCCACATACTCCATCAGTACCTCCCAACATGGCATTCGAGACTACGGAAGCCTTTCATTTTGATAGGATACCTACATTTTCACGTCATTTTAATGCAAGTCCAATAATGATGAATTTTCATGGGACTACAAGTATTGATGATAGTGGAAGGCATGATATAGATGAAATTCAACCAGAAGATGCTCAAAATTCGTTGTGTGCTGATGTAGGCCCTTCGAATGTGACATTAGCTTTAAATCGTAATGTGCGAGTCGTAAAGAGAACACGTTGTGGGACTGGAAGTCATTATTTGGGGTCAGACTATGACTTTTTGACTATAACAAGACATCTTTTTGTTTATATTAATGTTTTGTAGTTGGTTATGGTATTACTAATGTGATAATGATCAATGTGAAAGAACAATATAGTATCTTTGCGAACTTATAACTTAATTAACAATGTATTTACAAGCTTATGAAGATACATGGTGAAACTCTTGTTCATAAACTTAAAGATTATTGTAGCATTTGATTGACTTCCAAGTTCTTCATTTATAGCAAATGAAATTTTCTGCATGACTAACGTGAATTTTATGAATTTTGAAAATTACTCGAGTTTGAAAGCTTTTGTTGTAAAAGATCAAGGTCATAAAGCTATTGTAACTTCAAATTTTGGACTAGTTTGTATTGAGAAAAAAATAAATAATACGAATATACTAGTGACCTAGTTTAAAAGCTTTTGTTTAAGCTAACGTGGGCACGCATCGGAACCCAACAGATATATAAGATTTTCTTTTTTACTGAAAATAAAAATAAAAACACATAAATGCTAGAGATTCTACTTGTTTGATAGATGAGGTATAATATGATAGATTAAACTTTGTCAAGATCATTTCCATTCTCTTCATAAAAATAAATCAGACTTAAGAAATTGAAGTATAAATATCTTAGAAGTTGTTTGTAAACTACCAAAAGCAAAGAAATTGAAGTATAAATATCTTAGAAGTTGTTTGTAAACTACCAAAAGCATAAAGAAAAAAAAAGGAACACCGAATAAAAAAAAAAAGCGACCGCGAGTCACGACTTCCTTCGAAAAGAAAGTCGTGACCGCAAGTCACGACTTTTTTTTTTTTTGTAAAAAAGAAATCAAAACAAAAAATTAACCAAAACGTGATCGTCAATCGCGTTTTGTATTTGACAAAAAAAAAATGAGGTGGCTGTAACGTGGCAACGACGTGGCAGTAAATGAGTTAGGTTGGTAAATATTTTGTGGGTGTGTTAGATTGATAAATATTTTCTCCAAATATGTTAATCAAGCAAAAAATCCTCTTTTAGTAGTTAAACTTGAATACATCTAATAATTATAATTAAATGAAACCTGTAACATCTAATCATAATTAAATGAAGATGGAAGAGTGTTGATTAAGTATTAAAAATATATATTGTTCTAAAAAAAGTATTTAAAATATATATTAACTTACGTTAACCGCTAGCAATTTCCCTTCGCTTATCTTTAGCGACTTCAAACCCTAAATCTTTTTATTTTATCCATCATTGTGATTATAGATCTCGAGCCACTATCGATTTTCTCATTTAATCGTCGGTGGTTCAAATTGCATCTTTTCGTGTTTGATTCGTTCAAAAAACTACAGATCTAAAGATTAGTTCCACTCTTGTTGCAGTACGTCTACCTCAATAATTGTTCATGAATCTGTGCGGCTTCTGGATCGGTGATTTTCTTTATATTTTATATTTAGTAGGTTTGTTTTCTCTTATTGAAAGTTTTGATTTTGTCTTCCTTTATTAAAAGGTTTATGTTTTCTTTTCTTGGTTTTTTTTTTCCAATTGAAAGTTTTTTTCGTCATTATCTGATTTTAGTGGCGTTTGTATTGTCAAGTGTTCCAGATTTTTAAAGAACAGTCCTTAATTATCAAGTTGTTTCTATGTTAGAGTCCTATTCACAGCTAAGTTTAAAGCAAATAAATGTTTTTTTAAGATTACTAAATTAATGTACTTTTGTTCCGAATTGAATATGGTTTCACTTAAAAAAAAATATTAAAAATATATAAATTGGTCAAAAGAAAAGAGTGGTGGTGTGGCAACGTCCAAGGCACGGTGCTCGATGTCCCCTAGATCAAGCCCTTCTGTGGCCCCCCAAGGTCCAAAATTCCATCTTTGATACCCTGCTCCCAGATGCAAGATTTGGACCCCCATTTTCGTTCGGCGCCGCACGTGGCAGGATCAAGAGCCGTTAATAGGCGAATGCACGTTTAGATAGGAGTACAGGATCATGGGAGTGTGTACATACGTGCATTCGACTCATGTTTTGGCGACAGTACTAATTAAGAAGAAGTCAATTAGAAGGGAAGAATTTAATGGTGGTTCCGATTTAATTCAACATAATACTTGTATATCTGGAAAAAAAAAAACATAATACTTGTATATGTTAATGCGTCAATGTTTGATAGTATTTTAAGAGGGCCGCTAAGGGCACCCCACCATTTAATGAAGGCACCCAAAGTTTTTGTAAAAATTTCAAAAAAAGTGGAAAAGACTATTTTGCCCTTGTATATATAGTGATTCAAACCTCACAAATCATTTTGACAAAGAAAAAAGGCACCCCACCACAAGGTTGAACCACAAATCCACACCGCGTTTGTCGACTTTTTATCGATTCTTGCGGATTGACATCATCCGACGACGAGTAAACAATGTTTGACAACCATATGATAGTTTATTAGAACTGTTTAGTTGTGGAAAACAAAGAAAATGATGATTTGTTTGTCAACGTAGGGTTTGGTAATTTCTTCAAATCCGAAGTTGTTTCCACTATATAATGGAGGATTGTAATGCTTCGGTGCCGGATGAAGTCGTCCTTGAGGTAATTTTGCGATTTTTTGTGTTTTTTATGCGGTTGGGATAAGTTTTTGTCCGGGTGCGCGATTGTATCGGCCTCGCAGACCGAGATGTATGGTGATGTCTCGGTCCCAAAGGACCGAGAGGTGTACTTAGGTCACGGTATGGTACGCCGGTGTACAACCGAGAGTATGAGCACATTCTCGATTGTACACCACCGACACCACATTACCTACCACTAATTGTAGCTCTCGTCATGTCTCGGCCGAGAGAACTAGAGTACTTTCGGCCATGCGTAACGCGACACCGTGAACTCTTCCGCCTTTGTGGCGAGACTTCGAGTTCCCAAAACCGTAGCTTCGTCTCGGCCATGCGAGGCGGAGATCGTGCACGATCTCGGCTTTGTGTGGCGAGAACCGCGAATTCTCATTTCTTTAACTATTCAATCGAACCCTAACTTGGAGACGAAATCGGCTCACACCACGACCCTACGAACCTCAAAAAGCCGTAAACCAAAGGAGAAACACAAGGCGAGACACGGAAAACACGATTTTGGAGATTCCTCTCACCGGTCGATTCAAACTAAATGGGTTCTTGCACAACAGCTTCGGTGAAGGTGGTGGGGTGCTCGGGGTTCGGTGAAGGTGGTGGTGGGGGTGGTCGGGTGCTCGGGGTTCGGTGATGGTGGTGGCGGTGGTGGTGGCGGTAGTGTGGTGGTAGTGGTGGTGGGGTGTAAGGGTTTTTTGCACTAGGGGTATTTTTGGTATTTTGGGTTTAATTTTCGGGTGCCCTGGTAAATCAATTTGTGCCCACATTAACTGGGTGCCTTCATTAATAGGTGGGGTGCCCTTAGCGGCCCTCTATTTTAATCTACATAGATAAAGTATTTGTTTAGGTTGCTTGCTTCTTGGGTTAACAAGAAAAAAATTAAAAGTGAGGGAATAGTGGAATGGAATGTCTGCACTTTTCGGTCAAGTGGTGGTGGGTGGTGGCCAATGTTCTATACTACTATCTATTAGTGAATTCAATTGTTTCTTTGAAAAAAAAAAAAAAAAAAAAAAAGAAAGAAAGAAAGAGTTCAATTGATTTTTTTTTTTTTGTTTTTTAGCTTTTTTTGACCAATGGAGTGAATTCAACATGTCCGAGATGTTTCAGTGCATTTATAAACAAGTTTAGTTGAGTGGCTTTTCAATCTTGATTTTTATTTTTTATTTTTTATTTTTTATGTAAAAAGGGAACAAGTGAAAATATCCTAACAAGTAATTAACCTTCCAACATTTTTATAAAGAAGTCTTAATATTTTCAGAATTGTAAATATATCTTACTCTTCATGTCTCATAAAAAAGTGCGTACGTAGTTCGCTGATATGGTGCTATGAGGTCTCTTGCTTGCATAAGAGTTTAGAGGTTCGAGCTTTAACGTGGTGAATTGTGGTTTATTTCTTATAATAATAAAAATTCTGTATTATCTCGCGCGAACTAAGTTAATTATAAGAATTTAACAATAATTTAGTTTGTAGTTTTTTTTTTTTTTTTTGAAGTATTTAGTATGTGGTTACTTGACAAAAGATTAAGAGTCCGAGTCTCAATCCATGTATCTCATAATATTTCGACAGTTGAGTCAATGATTTGGGTCATTGTGACTCACCTATGTTATGGATCTATTATAGTCGGTTGGATCTGCCCACTAAACGCCAGTAACCTTGTACTTGCGCTTGTGAGCTTGTGATTGGAAGAAATATGCCTCTTAAAGGGGGGCGAGATTGCTTCTTGTAAAGTTTGCAATGGCATGTTTGGGGTTCTAAATAAAATTATTATAATTATCAAAAGAGCTATTGACGGGTTAGTACCCTGTTATTCAAACAAGTTTTTGATATTTGCTTATGGGCCTCTAGGTGACAAAGAAAACCCATAATGGGAATTGAAACTTTTGGTCAAATGTGGGCTGGGCTTGAAGCTCACACCTGCTTTGGGACTGTTTAACAACTATAGCAATTGTACACCATATAAATGACTATAAGAGAGCCCAAACATGAAATAGGCCATAACAAAAAAAAAGGAGAAATAAGTCAGATTCTTTTATTAGTAATTTATTATTTATTTATTTATTTATTTTGAGTTGATGATTCAGAGTCTCCGCGCGCAAGTTCAGGAGAAATAAGTTTTTTCTTTTTTTTTGGACAAAGATTAAGGAGAATTTTTTTTTTTTTTTGGCTTCATGGAGAAATAAGTTATATTTTTTTAAGTAAAAAGACTTTAATTTATCAATGATCTAAACTGTTTACAGAAAGAAAACATTGATGAATAGAAGATCTCATGTCATAAGCACGTGACTTAGAAATAGAAGCTCTAGCAAGACTATGAGCTACCTGATTCACAGACCTTTTAACAAAACAAATACAAATATTACCAATCTCTCTCATGATTGATAAGCAGTCATCAACAACATCTCCAACTCTTGAATCACCACCGCTGCCACGTCGAATGGCATTCACTACCAATTGCACATCGATTCAAGAACCACCTATAAGAAACCTTTTTGTTTGATCCAACTAAGTGTCTCCCTAATTGACATTGCTTCTGCTGCATCCACTTCAAGTCGGCCTCGCACTACATTAGTAAAACCCCTAATCCATCATCCTTCTTCATCGCGAGCCACACAAGCCCAACCTGTACTGCCTTGTTGTTCAAATAAAGCTACGTCACAATTTACCTTAATGGGACCTGTTGTTGGCTTGGTCCATATTGCACCACTTGATAAAATTCCTATCTCCATGTTTCTTTTGGCCATATTTTGATTTCTGCTTTTTGCCAAACTCCATTCACCCATACCAAGTTACACATTTGCACCACATCCGCAACCAAGCGATGATGTTGGTTCCACACCAAATCATTCTTCATTTTCCAAATTCCCCAACAGAGTAATATCACATCTTTTGTGCAAGAAGTTGGTAATGAACTAGCCATTAGAGAAACTCATTCTGCCAACGTAATTTGTGAACCGAATTGGTAGGGGAAACTATGTAGTCTCCAACATTCTTGTGCAAGAAAACAATAAATAAACAAGTGTTCAACTGATTCTATCACATCAATGCCTATAGGGCAAATTGGATCGATCTCCACCCTCCTCTGAAGAAGTTGAGCTTTTGTGGGTAAGAAACCTCTCAAAGCCCTCTAAAGCACATTCTTCATCTTAAAAGGGACTTGTGCTTTCCAAATTAATTGCCACAAAGTCTTGTTAGCTAATTGATCTTGTATATATGAATTCCTATAAACATTCTTGACTAAAAAATAGCCACTTTTCTCCCATCCCCATGTCATTTTATCAAGTGGTTTCCTCACATTGAGGGGAATATTTAGTATATTATCAACATCCTCCACATCAAAAATGTTTGAATCTTAATAATATCCCATTGTTGTTGTCCTTGAACCATTAGATCACATACCCTCAAATCCTTATTTTCATTAGTTGGTAATGTAGAAACAACATGATTAGTTGCCTTAGAAACCCATGTATCTTTGAACACTTTAATATTCATAAAATCACCGACACGCCACACTGCACCAGCCCTAACTAACTCTTGTGCTCTTGGATACTCCTCCACACATAGCTAGGATTATGCCTCAATGACGACTATAAGAAAAAACCATTTGGGAAATAACAAGCCTTATAAAGTCGAGAAACTAATGAATTTGGATGAGTTCAGAAATGCCACCCCTGTTTAGCCAAAAGAGATAGATTTCATAAATACGTCAGAAACCTAAACCACCATTGTTCTTACTAGAACATAGATTTTGCCAACTACTCCAATGGATCCTTCTTCCATTTCTTTGGTTAGAACCCCACCAATAAGCATTAAACATTCTCTCAATATCAACACATGATGACAAAGGAAACAAGAACACACTCATAGTATAATTAGGTTTACTTTGAGCCATTATCTTAAACAAAATCTTTTTACCAGCACAAGATACAAACTTTTTGTTCCACCCATGAATTATGTTCCAAATCTTTTCTTTGAGATAAGCAAAAGTACATGTTTTACTCCGACCCATCATAATAGGAAGACCTAAATATTTCTCATCACCACTAGCATCTCTAACCCCAAGCATTTGTGATAATCTTTGCTTTAACACTTCGAAGTATTATTGCTAAATTGAATGGCCGATTTATGATAGTTAACTTTCTGCCCAGATGTTTGTTCATAAGAAGATAACACATCTAATACTACTTAAGTCTTTGTATATGTGGCTTTAAAGAATAATAAGCAATCATCTAGCAAAGAATAGATATGAAATCACGGGAGTGCCCTTTTAATACAATAATCATGAAGTCGACTCGCTCGCACCTCCTTATTAATAAGAGCGGACAAACCTTCAACGCACAAATAATGAAGAGAGAATGTGATAAAGGATCACCTTGCCGCAAGCCTCTGGTCGGAATAATAGATTCCAAAAGAAATCCATCATACAATACATTATATCACATTGTAGAGACACAAAGCATAATAAGATCCACCCATCTTTGATAAAACCCCAAACCTAGCATTACATTACGAAGAAAACCCCATTCCATACGGTCGTATGCCTTTGCCATATCTAATTTCAAAACAACAACCCCTTCTTTCCCTTGCCTCTTACACTTTAAAAAGTCACTTCAATAGCAATGAGAATATTATCAGAAATAAGACGACCCAAAATGAATGCACTTTGAGCTTCAGAGATAATATTTGGGAGCGCCCCTTTGAGTCTGTTAGCTAGCATCTTAGCAACATTTTTGTAAATAATATTACATAAAGCAATTAGACGGAGATCCCCCACAACCTCAGGTTTTGCTTTCTTAGGAATAAGCACCAAACTAGTGTCATTTGAACCCAGTGGCATTGAGCAATCATTACTCATTTGCAACCATGTCGCAATTACATCATCCCCCACCACATCCCAATAATGTTGAAAGAAAGTCTGGATTAAGACCATCTAATCCTGGTGATTTATCAGGACGCATAAATTAATTGCCTCACGTACATCAGATGAAGAAAAACCACCCAATAATATATTATTTTGTTCGAGAGATATACATAGAGGGATTAAAGAGCATACACCATCGAACAAGAAGCATATGAAGTAAAGAGATTTATGAAATACTGAGAAATTAGCTCAGTTAAACCATCTTTGCTTTCAATCCAAACACCATCACAGCTCCATGTAGTACCGTCACGTATAGTCAGATGGTTTAGATACGGGGAAGAGGGGAACGAGATGGCTGGTCCCCTAGGCCTAAGACTTAGGCTAAAAAGAGGGTTATCATCTTTGAGACGAGTGAATTTGTTCCTATTACGCCTTCTAGTTGCCGCGGAATGAAAATAATGAGTATATGCATCACCTTCATGGAGCCAATATGATTTTGCCCTTTGCTTCCGAACTTTTCCTGTTGGTCAAGAATACGGAAGTAAGTCTTTTTCAAAGCTTCATATTTAGACACACCAGTCCTATCCCGAAGCCTTCGCAAAGTGTTCATTCTCCTCTTCAAATGGTTAATTTGTTTAGGAAAGAGTTTAAATTTATCGCCATCCCACCTATGCAGCTCCTCACCACAACTTTTAATTTTATCTTGAATTGCAGCACTAGTATTTGAAAACCACCTTTGACGCACAATTTCTTTGCATTCATCTTCTTGAATCCACATGTTTTCAAAACGAAAACGTGTTCGATGTCGAACCTCCTCCTTTCGAAATGGAGATAAGAAAATAGGAGAATGGTGTGACCTAGAAAAAGACAGATTTGTTACCCGGTACATTGGAAATTTCTCCACCCAATTTTGAGTGGCCATTACCCAGTCAAGTTTCTCCTCAATCTAATTAGAAGAGCCCCTGCCACAAGTCCAAGTAAATTCATAGCCTTCCATCCGAAGATCCATCAAACCGCAGCGTTATTAGCTTCTATAAAGGAGAAGAGAAGAAATGAGAGAATTGAAATGAGAAGTTCTTCATTCAACTTCGTGTGCATGCATGGTCATCCATACTTCACCACACTCCCCCTTGGATGACGCTTGCTTAGAGAATGTGCCTCGTTAAAACTTACACTAGGAAAAACCCTGTGGAAAAAAAATCTAGTAAAAGAAAAAGAGTACATCGTTCTCATAAGTCTTAAGATGAGTATAATATTGTTAGGGTTGCCTCATTAAAAACCTTTTTAGGAAAACCCAGTGGGATAAAATCATAACTAAGAGAAAAGAGTGCAATACGCTAATCAATAACTCCCCCTCATGTGGACATGGGTGAAACTTGTTCCGTTTCTTTACTTGCAATGTCCTTAAGTTTATGCAAGCCAATACCATATGTAAGCCTCTTAAATGTCGTAGTTGGTAAGGCATTTGTGAATAAATCAATAAGATTATCACTCAATCGGATTTGCTTGACATCGATTTCACCATTCTTCTGAAAGCTCATGTGCATAAAAGAATTTTGGTAAAATATGTTTTGTTATGTCCCCTTTCATTAATCCTTCACTTAATTGTGTGATACATGCTGCATTATCTTTATATAATATGGTTAGAGAATCCTTTATTGAGTCAATCCACATGATTCTTGAATATGTTCAATCATGTTTCTCAACCATATACATTCAGGACTTGCTTCATGAATTGCAAGTACTTCAGAATGATTGGAGAAGAAGTAGTAACCATAGTTTGTTTTATTGACTTCCATGATACAACAGTATTACCACAAGTGAATACATACCTTATTTGAGAATGAGCCTTGTGGGGATTAGACAAATATCAAGCATCAGCATAACCTTGGAGATTCAATTTTACTCCTCTTGAGTAAAACAAACCCATGTCACTTGTTCCTCAAAAATATCGAAAAACATGTTTAACACCATTCCAATGTCTTCGAGTTGGTGAAAAGTTGTATCTTGCAAGTAGGTTGACAACAAAAGCAATGTCAGGACTTATACAATTTGCAAGATACATAAGTGCACCAATTGCACTTAAATATGGTACATTCAGATCGAGTAGCTCTTTATCATTTTCATGAAGACGAAATGGATCCTTATCCACTTCAAGTGATCTGAAAACCATTAGAGAGCTCAATGGATATGTCTTGTCCATATAAAATCTTATTCATATTTTTTCAATATAATTTGATTGATGGATAAGTACTCCTCCTAGTAAATGCTCAATTTGCAAATCAAGACAAAGTCTTGTTTTTCAAGTGCTTTCATCTCGAATTCCTTTTCAAGTATTCAGATGTTCTAACGAAGTCGTTATGGTTTCCTACTATATTTAAATCATTAACATATACAGCAATAATCACAAATCATGATGATGATGATCTTTTAATGAAAACACATAGGAAAAGTGGACTATTTACATATCATTCTTTAAGTAAATAATCACTAAGGCGTTCGTACCACATTCATTCGGGTTGTTTCAATTCGTACAAAGACATTTGTAATTCTATAGAATGCATGTTATGATTTTTTGATTTTATTTCTTCAAATATTTTAAATCCTTCAAGGATTCTCATATATATCTCACTATTTAGGGATCCGTACAAATATGTTGTAATGATATCCATTAGATGCATATCAAACCTTTCAGGAACTGCAAGACTTATCAAGAATCGAAATGTGATTGCATATATAACAGGAGAGTATGTTTCCTCACAACCAATGTCAGGTCTTTGTGAGAAACCTTGAGCTACAAATCTCGTTTTGTACCTTGTAATCTCATTATTTTTCGTTTCTCTTTTATACAAATACTTATTTATATCCAACAGGTTTTACGTCATCTGGTGTTTGAACAATCGGTCCAAAAATCTCTCATTTTTTTAACGAGTCTAGTTATGCTTGGATAGCCTCTTGCCATTTTTGCCAATCAAGTCTTTTTCGACATTCGTCCACTGATTGTGGTTATGGATCATCATCATTTTCACATATTTCAAATGACACGTTGAAAACAAATATATCATCGGGAGCAGTATTACTTCGATCTCAAATCTTACCAGAGTTCAAATAATTTATTGAGATCTCGTTATTTTCATTTTTTCCCTCTTTTTTCTAGAGGTAGTTGTTCCTCATCGGAACCAACATGTTCTGACAGATCCTTATCAAAGGATTCTTGTGCTTTCTCACGAGTATTTTGATTTGCATTCATTTTTACTCATGTTTTCTTCTTTTGAGGAACTGTATCCTTTGAACCAACTGCCTTCCACGCTTTAGTTGTTTTGTTGGTTCTTGTGCATTTTGTTGCATAGAGACATCAATTCTTGAAGGAGCATTTACAGCGGAATATGTGATTTTGTCACTCGTTTTGCGTCAGTAAATGCATTAGGTAATTGATTTGCAATTTGTTGCAAACGAATGATATTTTTTTAACTTCAAGTTCATACTAGATTTATGCGTAGATCATAATGTGATAAAGTTGATGCATTCAAAGCAATTTCGCGTCATTTCTTTTGAATTGACTTCTTATCTCCCTCTAATGGTGGGAAAATTACTTCATCAAAATGACAATCAGCAAAACGTGTAGTAAATAAATCACATGTTAGGGGTTCAAGGTATCTTATAATGGACGACGAGTTAAATCCAACATAAATCTCAAGTTTTCGTTGTGGACCCATCTTAGTTCTATTGGAAGGTGGTATGGGAACATACACTACACAACCAAAAATTCACAAATGCGAGATATTTGGTTGTTGACCTAAACTGACTTACATGGGGGAATGTTCATGATATACAGTAGGACTATAACGAATGATAGATGATGCACGAAGGACTACATATCCCTAAACTGAAGTTGGTAACTTAGTTCTCATGATTAAAGGCCTAGCGATTAATTGAATGCGTTTGATCAAAGATTCTGCCAAACCATATTGAGTATGCACATGTGAAACAAAATATTCATTGGTAATTCCAATAGACATGCAATAATCTCTAAATGCTTGAGATTGAAATTCTCTAGCATTATCAAGACGGATTGTCTTAATTAGGTTGTCAAGGAATTGTGTTTTTAACTTAATGATTTAGGATAAAAGTCTAGCAAATGCAACATTACAGGTCGAAAGTAAACAAACATGTGACCGCCTAGTTGACGCATCTATCAAAATCATGAAGTATCTAAATGGTCCATGGTAAGGATGAATAGGTCCATATATGTCTCCCTGAATGCGTTCTAAGAAAATCGGGGATTCCACAACAATTTTACTTGGGGATGGTTTAACTATTAAATTACCTTGAGAACAACTAGCACAATTATAATCACCAGCTGAAAGTATTTTATGACTCCTTAAAGGATGTCCATGTGAATATCAATTATTTTTCGCATCATTGATGATCATAGATGACCAAGTCGGTCATGCCATAAAATGAATGTCTTTGGATTATTAATTTTTTTTATTTATGACGACATTCATTTCGACATGCCTTATATGAGTGAAATATAATCCAGAGGATAAAGCAGTGAATTTCTTGAACACTTCTTTTTTCTCATTTGAAACCAATGTAATATAGAGGAATGTTTTATTATTTTCATTCATGGTTTCAATATGATATTCATTTTGTCGAATATTTTAAAGCTAAGTAAATTTCTTTTTGATTTTTCAGAGTATAAGACATTATCAACATGAATTGTTGTACCCCAAACAACATAATATTTGCTCTTTCGAACCATTAATCAAATTAGATATGTCAAATATTGTTTGAACATTAACCTCGCTTAAGTTCAAGTTAGAGAAATATTCTCTCCTTTTAAGGATTGTGTGCATTGTAGCACAATCAACAAGAGAAATATCGCTCTTATTTGATTCATGATTTGAACGCATGACTTGATGATCCATCTAGATAAATAATGTTTGATAAATTAGAAAAAAGACAGTTCATTTATAAGAAGAAACTATTACATAGAAATTCGAAAGCATAACAAAAAAATTAGTGCATAGAATTATAGAAATTGAAAATCATTACATATGATCATTAAAAACATCAAGAACAATGTTTGGATCATCATGAAAATTTGGGACATCCATAAAATTAATGTCTGATGAGCCATCTCTGATAGTGAAACTCATCTCAACTTGTTTTGCCTTTCTCCTTCAAAGAAGCTTGATAAAATATCAATAAAATGCTTATGCGTGCGGTATACATGAGCCCAATGGCTTTTAGGTCACATTTGTGACATGGTTGGTCACGATTACGAGCATGCTCATTTTCAGCAGTATTTTTTCCTTTTTTTTGAGTGGCGTCATTTTGGTTCCATTCGTTTTGGAACTTATCACCGCATAATTTATGATACGGCTTGCCACGATCTTTGTCAATTGATCATTTCCCCTTTTCACGTCCATTATTTTTCTTTCCTTGACCGTTTTTATGATTATTATAGGATGTAACATTTGCTTCATTAATTGAAGCAGAACCAATTAGACGAGAGTTGTGGTTCTTCAATAGAAGCTCATTGTTTTGTTAAGCCACCATGAGACAAGAAATTAATTTCGAGTACTTTTTAAATTGATGCGCTTGATATTGTTGTTGCAACAACAGATTCGAGGCATGAAAAGTACTGAATGTTTTTTCCATCATTGCCTCATCAGATATATTTTTTCCACATAGCCTCAAACAAGAGGTAATATTAAACATGGTGGAGTTATACTCACTGACTGTTTTAAAATCTTGTAGCCTAAGATTCAACAAGTCGTTTTGAGTTTTTGGTAATCGTTTTGAGTTTTTGTAGCTTAACCACAGGGTGAGAGGATCTTTTATAGTGAGACATTCACTTTTCAGACCTTCGTGGAGATGATGGCGAAGGAATATCAGTGCTTTTGCACACTCTTGTATTGATGTTTCATTTCCTTCTATAATAGTTTCTCCTAAGTCTTTAGCTTGGAGATAGATCTCAGCATACAGTTGCTATGGCAAATAATTATTGCGAGTGATATCGAAGGCAACAAATTCAAGTTTCTGAATGTTTGCCATAGTCTGAAAATATGTAAAGAAATTTGGTAAATAGTTTTTCTCTTTTATATAATATAAATAATATACAATTAAATATAAGTTCACAACTTGATTATTAATACGCAAAATGTACTACTTGTATGAGTTGGTGGGACAATCTCCAGGTTGGATGGCGAGACGAAATCTACTTAAAATCATGTCTCCTCGAACGGGATAACCCGTCTCCATTTCAATGTTTAGCTTTACCGAGGACAAGGCTTACCCAGTATCAACCCAAACTCCTTGCAATATAAAAATCAAGAATAGAGCATAACCAATTGTTTGTAGTATAGCGAGAAAACTAGTTATGTCACATATTGACTTTTAATTTATGATGTCGAAGATCGTACAAACCGCAACTACATAGCATACTTTCGAAGTCGGTGACGTTATAATGCATATATATTGTATGAATAAAGTATGCATATATAAGTGATGCATGTAATAAAAAGAAAGCAACCATGATAACATGGAAATTGATTGAACTTATTTAAATTAACAAAAGTTATACCTTCCTAGTTTTGTCTCTTTAGCAAGCTTTCTTGAACTTGAAGATTTCTTTTATGCTAGAGCAAGCTCATGCTGATAACGTGTTGTAAATTGAGTTGGAACTTGCTAGAAACTAGAGAAGGAAAGTAGAAGACTAAGAATTTCTACTACTAAAAACTACTACTGCAAAAGAGAAGAGAAGAAATGAAAGAGTTGGAATGAGAAGTTCTTTATTCAACTTGGTGTTCATGCATGGTCATCTATACTTCACAACATTTCTTTTATTTATTTTTCTTTAAGAAAGTTATTTTTTTATTTTATATTTGAAAAAAAAAAAAAAAGGATATGAGTTAGTGCCCAGTGTCGTCCAAGTGATGGCTTTTTAACCTCTTTCACATATGCTTGCCTTTACATGAGACCGAGAATTCAATTCTTCGCGTATAAAATGAGTTATCAATTAGCATAAATATATTTGAGATATTGTAGTATGTTAAATTACCCCGATTATTTCACAAAAGACACACTTCAATCTAGAGATTGGAACCTGATAACTTATATAGACCCAAATGAATAATTAGTAAATCTCAAACATAACACAATGAAGTAGTTATTGGATAGTTTTTTTTACAAAAAAGGAAAAGGACTTGATGAGTTAGTAGAATAATCAGTCTTGATGGGTCTAAATTTCGTTCAAGCTTGTCAACACGTAAAAGTAGCCCATCAATGGTTTTGGGCTTCATGAATTATATAATCTATGATGGCCCATGAGAAATATAATCTATACGATCGATGGCCGGCTCGCTTGACCATCCAAGGCTTAAAGTCTTAAACATTGGATCCAAGTTATCCAACCAAAAAAGCCTTAAACTGGAAACTCTTTATCCCGATTACAAGCGGTGTTAGTCAAAATATCAAGTGGTCTAGACAAAAAAAAAAAAAAAAAAAAAAAGAAAAAAAAAAAACGCGCTACATGAGGTGTTTCAGTTCAAGTTGCGTATCTATCAAAACTTAATCAGTGCGTGGTGAAATTATCAATATAATAATCGATTAATCTCTAGTGACAAAAAAAATAGCCATCACACCAACCATTATAATATATAAATACAAGTGTGCAACTACAAAATTTAAGAAAAAAAAAAAGTTAAGGTAATTGTTTTCTCACAACAATGATCTAAATTCTCCATGATCTGCGTTAACCGCATTATTATTGGTAAAAATAAATAACTATGTTCAATTGAAAGTTTGTGTACTTACAAAAAATCCATACTAGGTATAATCCTCGAAGCAAGATACCTATAATTGGCGAATAAAATCAAAGTTGATTTCCACAGGTTCCATTCCCTGTGTCAATATTAACTAACCAATATATTATTGTCAGATCCAAGACCATATATTATTAATTAATCATTTGTCTAACAATAATTCAATAAATTAACAGTTGACTAATATAATCCCATGAGCTAGCTAGCTCATAAGCCACATTATATGTATAATAAGGCCCACCATATGTTCTCCTCATTTTGTTGTCACCATAATCAAACATGCCTCGCTTTTTCCAATCTTCCAATATCTAATATTCTAATATGTAATTATTTAATCAATTAATTAGCTAGGTTATTTAGCAAATAATTAATTAAATTAAGTCATGCAGTAGCAGACCACAAAAAAAAAAAAAAAAAGTCATGCGGTAGCAATATTAGCTGGGATGGCCAGTTGAGGGACTCATTAGTTAAGCTTATATTAGTTAATTAATTATGCAAGAATTAAAAAGGAAAGGTTGTCATCACATGCATCCCAAGTTTAATTTGCATTATTACATAATAATCAAATCCTAATATATATCTCCGATGTTTCCTTTGTTTTTTTATCTTCAACCTGTGCTGCCAACGCATTTCTAAACCTTCTTTCATGTGCTACCCAATCAGGATTCACGGTTCAGATCATTTTTACACTTTCAAACTATTTAATAAGCCCCTCATGTCAACACAGTTGGTTGAGCCTTCAGCCTTGATTCGGTGAGAGTAAGGTGCCACTACATCTCAAAGTAGGGAGAGGAGTACTCTTTCATTCACTATAGAGAAGACGTGTTTTTCCACTAGCTAGTTGTTATACTGATATGGGGTTTTTTCTCGACTTTATTTTAGCTATATACATATTGTATATATTTATGACTATATTAAATAAAGTTTCGTTACTATCTAAACAAATTTTGGAATAAGTTAGGAAAACGATTTGGCAACCTGTACGTTTTAAGACATCATGAATGGACATTTAATTGTTGATGTCTAGTGATTCATACATTGATGTTTATGTGCACCTAAATTGATGTGTATTGAAAGGACACGAACATGGGTTTTCATTTTAAGTGGGTATTCATTTTAAGTGTCCAAAATAGATGACCCCAGCATTGTATAGCGGTGGTGCTGGTAGTGGGTGCTACAAGGCAGTGGTGTTCAGACACTACGCATCACATGTGTTGCACATGTTCTCTCCAATGTACATGTGTCTCGTCTTCTTATAAACTTATGTGCAGAAGTACTGCTCTTTCTCATAGTCTTGACCTGTGACAGCAGAAGAGAGGCCTCAGTTGGTGACACTATGAAGTGCTCGGTCATTTTATTCATTCGTGACGTATGCCTTGCTATATATGTATATAAGTTATTGCCCAAACTTCATATGAAAAACTCGAATTCTTGACCACGTGTTAATTAAGGTGATTGGACATGTAAAACTAATGAAAAAATATACTACCAACATGCATTAGTTCTCTTTATTAGGAATAATAGTTGTCTATATTTGCTACACACTCATCAACTAAGTGTAGTCCGATGGATGTGGTTTTTTATTTATTTACTTATTTATTTATTTTAAGAAGAAAGAAACAACTTGTCATTCTAGAATTCGAATCCATTGATCTATTACTCTCAAATCCGGTACTTAATCATTGGGCTACAAAAAAAAGAGGTTCGGAGTTCGAGTCTTTTTTTTTTTTTTTTTTGATAAGAAAGAAACAACTTACTCCAATCGAGGTTCGAACCTATGATCTCTTACTCCCAAAACCTATACAAAATCATTAGGTCACCCAAGTGGTTAGTTTGGCGGTTCGAGTCTTAATGAGAGCAAATTAAAGAAAGCCTATTTGAGGAGGGCTACGCCATCAATAAGATACCATTTTGGAGTTGATTTGATAATTATCTTCATATAAAGTTAAGGGTTGAATTTCTTTATGTGAAGCAGAGCATATGAATATTGTGACGGCTCCACTACAAATAATTATGCACCACCCGGCACTAGACCTCAATTAACCATCGGTAAACCAGTGCAGAGTTAATAAAGACTTAGTCAGCCTCATCAACATGTCTTCAGTACATGATAGTCCACGCAACATAGTAAATATATATGAAATCGTATGCAGAATGGGACGAAACCAAATAACAAATCAATTAAACACACAACGAGTTCTATGTGTGAAAGCTAAAAGGTGGAAACCTCATACAATGGATACAATGTACAAGTTATGGTGATGATGGGAAATATATGCATCTCTCAACCCAAATGTCCATTTATAAAAATATAATAAATGCAATATAGATCATTAAATGATCTATGTATGCCGCACATCAATGTTCTCGAGCTCGGATATTATGCCCGCAATCGTCACCAAAAGCGAGAGACAATTTCAGTGAGTAAATTCAGAAGAAGTTCAACAGTAATTCAGATTAAAATAGTAAATGAGTCTATAAATCATGCAAGAAAGGAATGAAGTTGAAAAGAACAATAAAGCATATGATAGACAGACTACAATGGTTAACGATAGAGACCAAGTGACCCTGAAGTAAATGATAGGCGTCTAAGTTGTCTTGACACTCGACACGTGGGCTCAAAGCTACTTGAATACGGGTAAATGTCAAATACTAGTACAGCGGGACCAAGTCCTCTTCAACCGCACCTAATCCGTTCGGCACTGTCGATTTACTTGATCCACAGCCCGAGAAAATTCCGAAGGGAGCCACCATTACAAAAAATTAGCCCTACGACAACATGCAATGTTTGCCATATTAGATGTAAGATGACACGCAACGATAAGTCCTCTATTTAGATGTTTTCAAAAGTATTAGGGTTTTAACGGCATTTTTTTGCTTGTTATTACAATAATTTTTTAATGTTGTTGTATTACTTCTTTGGATGTACTTTGAGATTTTACGGCATCAACAAAATGTTGTTGTATTAGTCAACAACACGCGAAATGATTGCTATCAAAAGTTTTAGAAAACATTTTTTTGCATGTTGTCACAAATATTTTTTAATGTTGCTATAGTTCTACTTTTGATGCGCGCTGAGATTTCACAACTTCTAAAGAAATGCATTATATAAGTTAATGACATACCAATAAATTGCTATAAAAAAATCTTTCAAACTTCAACAACATTTTCAGCGTGCCGTCATAAACATTTTTAAATGTTGTTCTAGTTCTACTTTTAATGAACACTAACATTTCACAGCATCTAAGGAAAGTAATTATATAAGTTAACGACATACAAGGAAATTGTTGTAATCAAAACCACGACTTGCAATTTAACGTTGTATTACTTTTGTTTTAACAACATTAAAAGAATGTTGCAAATAAACTTGTTATGCCTTGCATGAATGTTGCATTATTAATTTTAATGACATATAATAAATGTCGTAGTTTTGTACTCGTATTTTCAAACAAATTTAAATTTAAAAATTTTTATTTTTAAAGAACCTGTAATAAATAATATTCACAATTGCACCAATTCATAATTCTAAAGAGCAAAATAGAATATTATATTCAAAATGAAATACATACAAGAATTAGTATCATATACACGTCTACCATTTTTAAACAAAAAGAGAACTAAATTTTTTTATCATACAAATAGTTTGATAACATCTACAAAAAAACACTACAAATTCTACACTCTATATCGACCATGCACAAGATACATTTCACAAGATCTCCTTTAACCCAAAAATTGAAGTTTGCACCAACACCACAATAAAATATAAAATTAACAATGTTTAAGAAGAAACACAGGATATTAAATAAGCAAAATGTTATAAAGAGATATTGTAACACTTACAAGTCATTTATCAAAAGTCTCATCTAAAAATAAAAAATAAAAAAGAGTGTCGCTAATTTTCACCTCTACAACGTAACACTCTAAAAATACAAGAAACGCATTGTGGAAACTAATTTGTTAAATAAAATCAGGCTTCATATATCTTTCAATTAAAAGGAAAAATATAAAATAAAATTAGTACAACCAGTTCTAACAAGTATTGAAACTTTAACAAATTAGCTTTTGCAGCTTTTAATTTAGCAAAAGTAAAGAAAGTTAATAAATTATGAAGTATTTACAACTAGTAATAATCATCATTTAATCAAAATAAAGAAAGCTTTGCAAAATCTAAACCAAAGATATCAATGAGGTGTCCCTTTTGATTAGATTACAACTCAAGTTATATGTAAGTAAGTCTCTATATGAAGTCCAAAAAAAGAAATTAAGTAGGACCCACTCCGATAAGTCTAACCTATATGAGGAAAAATAAGACAATTCTTTTAGTTAAAATTCATTCATAGGAATCTAACTAACTATCATATGTTCTAAAATTAAAGAAGTTCTCTCATCCTACTTTATGAGTTCCTTCCGAATTTATTTGTAGAAAACAAAGTTTGAGCTGAAAATTAGGAGTTGCGGTAGGTAGGAGAATTCTCAATCACAACAAAGTTTGAGTTCCTTCCGAATTCATTCTGCAATTTTAACAGAATAGGGTCTGAAACAGAGCAAAACTAACAATAACAGGACAATTTTGACAACCATTGACCCTTCTTCTCAATTAATAGAATTGTTTTGATTGGAAAGGTAATACAATTAAAATAAAAACACTAATATGATTTTGTAACCAAAAAAATAATTAATAAAAAACTAGTATTTTAGTCCTCATCTTACAGTAAGCCCAACAAATCTCACATCAACAAAAGGTAATTCAGATCCAACAACTCCACTTCCACAAAAAAAAAACAAGAAAATAATGAAAAATATAAACCTAAACCAAACAACGAAAACTAATACGCATCAAACAAGAACAAATGTGTTTTATGGAACTACGGATATATGGAATGAAATAATAGGAGACTACCATTACGTATTCAAACTTTTCAAGACTAGTGCGATTTGAGGCTTTGGAGGAAAGGGCGCCTGCGAACAGACTGGAAAGGCATCAAACTTGCAATCGGCAGAAATGACTGTCGTAGTACTGAGAGCAGTTCCGCCATCGAATTTGCTTGAGTTGATGAGGCAAAGAAGAACCTTTTGGAGCTCATCACCATACTCCACTCTCGAATCTTTGCCTTAATTAGTAGCGGGTTCTTGTAAATCAGTTGACAAAGCCGGTAATCCTTCCTTGGCATTGCAAAATCATCGTCACCTAACTTCAAAATTGCACAGAAATCACCTTGTCTGTCCCCAAGATGGATGAATCTCTTCTTCCCTTCCGCCGATGCGGCGGCTTTCATCCGTTCAATGACTTTACCCTATAAATTTCTATGACAATCAATCCGAATGCTGAAAATGGTATTACAACTCAACTAGTCAAGGAAAGAATGAAAGAGCCCTAAAACGATTTGGAAACAACAACAACAACAACAACATAGCCTCAGTCTCAAATTAACTGGGTCGGCTACATGAATCAAACTTTTTCATTGTGCTCGATTAAGAGCCCTAAAACGATTTGGAACCAATTCCAATAAATGTGATCTATTGGTAATTGCATTATTTTAAAAGGAAAAGAATTATACTAACTATTTTCATGCATTACTCCTCATCAGTTCTAATAATGACAATTCCACAATCAAAAAAACAAGTAGTTCGCCTAATTTCATCCACTCTTGTATAATGGAAAAAGATTGAACAAAATAACATTTCTTTTTTCGGTCATAGCCACCATCTAGAAAACATCAGACAGCCAGCCACACCCCCAATCTCAAACCACGATTTTTTCATTTTCTAAGACAAAAAAAAAAAAAAAAAAAAAAAAACTCAAATCACGACTTTACCTTGTCATTAGCGCATACCCATCGCCCCTGCAACCCCCATCGATTCCATCAACACATTGAAGGGCTTCAACAAACCCGCAACCGTCTAATCATCTCCATCACCTCCCTAGTCCTCTTAACCACTCTCATCATCGCATCAATAGCCTACGCATCTCTATTTGACGAGCCTGGAGACACCAGAGAGAACGAGAACCCCACCTCCACCTCCATTTCATCGTCAGATCAGATCCTCAGATCCGTATGCAACGCACCCAACACTCCAAATCGTGCCTCTAAACCCTCTCAAACTCTCACACAGCAGAACAAGTGGAGCTGTTCAAGATCTCTCTAAAAGCCTCCTTGGACGAGCTTTTGAATGTCTCGTTTGTCCCTGAAAGATTGATGGCCAAGGTGAATGGGAAGGGCGTGGAGACGGCGTAGATGAACGATGCGATTGATGGAGTGAACAAGTCGATTCAGTGTTTTGTAGGTGTTGGGGAGAATGAGGGGTTAAGCGAGTCAAAAGTCAATGATGTGAGGATTTGGCTTAGTGCGGCCTTGACTGATCAGGAGACTTGCTTGGATGGATTGGAGGAGTTAGGTTTTGGTGTTGTTAGGGATGAGAGATTTATCTCACCCTGATTATCAAAAAATAATAATTAATTGGAATTTCTTTATAATTTCTACTCAATTGTAAACTTTCTTCAAGTTATATTAATATTATTATCATAAAATAAATTTTATATTTATTAATTGCATGTAGTACAATTCATTTTTTTCAAACAAAAAATAATAAGACAATAAGCAGTAGATGATTAATCTGAGCAAATATCACTTTTAAAAAAATAAATAAATATCACTTAATAATTAAGTAGTACGTAAAAGGCCTAAGATTATAATTTTTCATGATAACAGATAGAAAATAGTTTTTCAAACAATTGAGATTACGTGAATAATATTCTCAATGCATATTAGGAAACACTTCAACAAAAATTTTAATGCAAATAAATGTATTAAAAGTATATTACAAAATATTTTTTAACAAAATATATTATATGTGACTACATAGACATCAATTATCAACAAATAATTTTTAAAAAATTTTAAGGGACTCAATTCTTATTAAATGAAGTCTCAAGTTCAATTGTAAAAGATGAAAAACACTAAGTAATTGTAATGGTTGACCCTCTTGTATAAGTTCCAACAATCCTGAGCATGAATTTGTCATGATAACAGATAGAATGCGTGACTAATTGATATTAACCATTTTTAATAAATTTGGTATTGATCTTAATCCTACGACGAAAGTATATATCTATTAATTAATATCTAAAAGTTTATGGTAATTAATTATTTATTAAAATATGTTTAATCAATAAATTTAAATAATTAAGACGGGTTTATTGTGAGTCGCTTGAGTTTTTATTTTGCTTTTTGATTTAGTGAGACCATTAGGATGATGTGACACATGTCTTAGCATTTGTAGCATCATCTAATATTCATAGTTTTTTACGATGAACATTTAATAGTCATTATACCACGTGTCACACGGCATTTGCATTAATCATGTCATTTGATATTGAAAGTCTTCTATGACGCACATTTAACAACTCTTATACTACGTATTATGCAGCATTCACATCAAGATTGTCATTAAAATATTGAAAATCTTTTTACAACATACATTTAATAGTCATAATATCATGTGTTACATGACATTCACATAAGGCATGTAATCTTAAATCATAAGTATTTTACGACACATATTTAATAACCATTATATCATACAATACACGACATTCGCATCACGCATGTAATCAAATATTTGAACTTATTTACAACACACATTTCACAGTCATTATATTATGTGTTTTAAGACATTTGCATAGGGCGTGTCATTGAATAAGGAAAGTTTTTACAACAGACATCTAAGAGCTATCATACTATGCATTACACGATTTTCGTATTAGGCATGTTATGTAATATTAAGATTTTTTGACGACACGCATTTAACAGCTTTTATACCATGTGTGACACGACATTCGCATTAGGCATGTCATCAAATACTGAAAGTCTTTTACAACATACATTCAATAGCCATTATACTATAAGTTACTCGACATTAGCATCAGACATGTCGTCTATATTGAAAGTTATTCACGACACACATTTAAAAGCATTTAAACCATGCATGACACAGCATTCACATTAAGCATGTCATCGAATATCAAAATTCTTTTACAACACACATTCATTAGCTATTATACTATGAGTTGCACAACATTCTTTTAATAAAAGTTGCAATCTATATTGATTTATGAACAAAGATAGTAAAGATAACAAACATTTTTACGCGTGTCATTAGAAATTGTAATAGATGGCTTATGCAACTGCTTGTCGTCTTGCATAAGTCGTCGTAGGTCAAAATTCTTGTAGTGTGCACAGTTCAGCCGCAATGGAATCCTTGAAGTCCTGTGAGGAGCCACAATACATGACGGATGCTCACTCAGATGATTTAGTCTCGTCTAGGAGCCACGAACGCGACTCGGATGCTCAACCCACTAGTAAACAACGACTCAATCCGACCACTTAGACCCTAGGTCACTCGGTAAGGAAGTAGAGTCCAACAATAGGTATCATTTCCATCAAAATATGCAAGGAACGAAAAAGAATTAGTATTGAATTTCTTACTGATTTACTTACAATACAATCGCATAAATCGCCACGTAAAATCGATCATTCGAATAGCCTAGTTGAGTCATCGTTGCATATCTACAAGCGTTTAAGTATAACACATATTGTATAAATGCGTTTATAACTCGTTTTTGGTAGCTTAAATTATTAAGGACTCATCCTTATTCCCAATTAAGTTATTTAATTCATTCCCGACTTTAAAACCATTCCTTCAAATCAAAACCAACAATTCGAGTGAGATAAAAACGCGATGAAAGTAAAATACGAAAAATTTCATAAAACTTGATTTTTCAATATAAATCAAATGCGATCGACTAATCACGACCAAAAGATATAAATCATCGCACAAGAGTCAAGTACGACTTTGAATTCCCAAATCATGAAATTTAGTCAAAATCCATGACTTAATCAAAGTAAGTTAATTTTTCAAGTAATAAATCAAAATCTCTTTCATGTCTCCACTTAGTCTCAAATCCAATCTAAATCGATTAATCACAAATAGAGACTAGGTTCATTCTTTTTAAAGAGTTTATAACTCAAGTATTTTCATTTGAGCCTATACAACTTGCAACAATTGCATTGACTCGAAAGTTTTAACAACAAACTTGAAACCCATGAGATTCTATCATATTTAGTTTCTATAATAAAAGTAGAGCTAAATGACTTAAGGCCTGTTTGGTTCAAAAGGTAGTGAAGCACTCCACATTTGCTTACCTAATACAAGTTATATATAAGCTAATCTTTTGTTTATTCCCACACTTTATTGTCTTCGGTTATACTTTTATTGGACAATTATACCCCTTCTAGATTGATGGAGAGGGATGTTATCGATCGATCCTTGTTTCAGACTGTATTTATGAATCAAATTAAGCACGGAACCATAGTAAATGCATTCATTTCTCAAGAAGATCTATGCAAGTAGTTTCTCATCGATTTAAGCTTCTTTTCGTGTTTGCTGCTGCTTCCCATCGATTCTTGAAGTAAATGATATTTGAGATTTTAGGTTACTGAAGAATTTATTCTAGTGGTGAAGTTTTGAGGTTTGGGTTTATTATAGAGCACATAGAGATATTTATTATGTTGAAGTTGTGAAATATGAGTTTGAAGTTATGATGGTCGTGTCTTCATCTTGCAAGGAGAGCAAAGGAGGATTAATGGGCAATGGAATTAAAATACGTCAGATGGCGATGAACAAATTGTTGATGGAGGAGAATGAGAGGTTATAGAAGCAGGTGTCGCAATTGGTGTATGAGAAGAAGATAGGTAGTAGTGATAAAGAGGAGATTGCGGTGGAAAGGAGAAGTTAGGGTGAACGAGGAGATTTCGGTGGAGAGGAGAAGATGGGGAAGATGGAGCGATGCAGTGATGCATCAAGATGGAGAAGATGAGGGAGTTCAAGATGAGAGTAAATTTGTAATTCCTACTCACTTAAGGTAGGCTTACATAAAGATAGGGGGTGCCTTTTCGTATGGATGAGTTTGAGTGCTTTGGTAATACCAAGTCTTAACTAATGCTCAAAGCAAAAATGACTTTTATCTTTAAGCCGAGATGTAGCTAAGCTAACACCCCAACCAAACAAGCCCTTAAAAGCTTATTTAAAACAAGTCATGATAACTTTTACGCATCTCTTCAAACATTTGGAATGCATTCATTTTCAAGATCATTTGCCAAAATTTAGAAGATCATAGCAAGCTCTATTTGAAGCGTTTCAAAATGATTTTCTTACCAAATAGAATGCAAACTAGTCACAACCATTTCAAGACTCAAAACCATGCCAATGACATTCAGTTCATCAAATCATAGAAACCAAGTTTGATAAATAATCCATAAGACTTGGAATTCATGTCCATACATATTGTTTAAGAGAACACTATATATCGTCTCTCTCTTGGTGATTTTATCAAACAATTAGAGTACATAAATTTTCAAGACCGTTTCAAAGTATGAAACCTTCGAAAGCAAGTTCAATTCGTTGATAATATGGGAAAAGCTCTTTCATGGATTGTAACAAACCATAGCAACTATGGGTGGCAATTCGTGTCAGCGAGTCGTAAATGTATCGTGTCATAAACAGGTTATGACTCATATAATGTAAACTCATTGCATGATATGTTTATTAATCGTGTTAATCATTTTTATGTCTAAGTGGGTCGTGTTAAACATGTCGTGTATTCGAGTCACCCATTTATTAAATATTTTATTTAAAATTTTATAATTTGTTTACTACTTTTAAAAATATATCTACGTAGATAAATTCAAACAAACATAATTAAATAACCAATATAATATAATGTGGATGTATGTGGTCTTAAGTTTTATTTTACTTTTTCATTCAAGTCTTTATTACTCTTAATAATATAGGGAAAATGACTAGTAATAATACCATATACAAAATTATAAGAATTGTCTAAAAAATATCTAAATTTTACTGTGGTGAAAAGTTTTATTTTTTTCTTAATAAATAATTATTAATAAAATCTAAAACATAATAATATATTAAAAGTAAAATAAATATTTCATCTAAAAAATAAAATAAAATATGATAAAAGATGTCTACAAATAATAGAATAAATCATGTTATTAACATGTATTCAAATGGGTGAATTTTGGACCAATCTATTTATTATATCATATTTATTATTTATATATTATTATAAACGTATTAACATGTTTATGACCCGGACTCACTTATGTCAAACCCACGATATGTTTATTACGTGTCGTGTCGTGTTAATCGTGTCATGACCCAAATTGCTGTTGGGTTTTGGGGTTCATACGTAGCGAAAATTACAAAAACAATTTTGACAAAAACCCCAACAGGATCCGAATCTAATTCCATTAAAAACGTTTAAATCATGAAAATTTAATCATACCTCGGTCGCAATATACATTCCTGAATGTTGATCGATCTCTAAGGTGCTTTGCCAACGACGAACGCCTCTACCAACAAATCCACACACGAACGACAACCGAGATTCGAAGTGCTAGCTTCGAGAGAATACCAAACCTTTTCGTTTCTCTCGAAGACGATCCGAGCGTCCCGAGAAAACCCTAATTCGTTTCTGAAATGAAAATAGAGTTTCAGCCCTTAATCTTTCATACGTGTGTTCTAACTTAAAGCGTATATTTATAAAACCATTGTATATAGACGGTTAAGTAAATTACACATATATCCCTACTTAAAAGAAGTATAAGTGTAATACACCACAAGGACGTTTCTGTCATGAATTTTATCATATAAAATTCGTTTTTCTGAACCATCTTAAAATCTCGCAAAACCATTCTTAGTGTGCGCCCCAATAGGCTCATACAACGTTGGCGTGTACCAAAACGCATTTTGGTATACAAGTCATAAGCGACCTCTAGCAACATTATGACTACCCAAGTTGTACGAATATCAAATCGATACAATCTAATCAATAATGTATATAACATCCTTTTGTCACACGATATCCTTTTGATCAAACATAAGGCATGGAATTGTCATCCAACATGTTCAATCGTACTAGTCTCGATCTCTAGGTAGATGAAAACATCCAAGTAACATTGATCAATATCAATTCACTTAGACTAGGCCTTTTAACAGTCTAACACATCGAGGGATCCACTGGATATCTCTCTTTATATGAGAGGGACAAATTCTATCTTGATTACACAACTTCATTACATTGCTCACACAAGAACCAATCACAACCTTTATAATCGTCCTAAGTTAAAGACAACGTTTGATTGTGTCAAATCACCGTGTTCCTAATGTTGAAGTCTCTGGTAATCTCAAGTCGAGAGACTGAAAAATATACCTATCATGAGAAACAACTATGACTTAATCCATATGATGTTCTCATAGCGGAATGATTCAATACTTTGTTCCCTAACAAATACTCGTGATCTTGATTCTTATGCCTATACGTATAATCATCATATGATCATCAATCAAGACTCACACTAGTCTTAATTCATTATAGTTCCCAGTATAATGATCGACTAGGGACATTTAGGATATTTCTATAAATACTCATGGATCTTATTATAATGTAAACATGCAAATTAATTATAATAAACAGCAAATGAAATACTCTATTTTATTAACTAAAAGTATTCATAAAGACAGTTAATGGATTGACCTAGGGCACATGCCCCAATAATTGCCACCCCTAATAGCAACTAAACAAATTAGTCGATAAGACTCATTTAAAAATAAAATCCACAAATGAAGATCCATTCCAAAGCTAGATAGATGAACAAGGAGAAAGACCCTTGAGAATCAACTAACTTTCATCAACAAAACCCTTGTTCAATGCAGGAAATGAGAGAGTTAGAGTCTCACTATAGCCTTCAACAGAGTTTCCCAACTCCGAATTTCCTTTGAGAGTTCCAGTCTAGTATAGATCTACACTTTTTCTACAAATCCAAATAGAAATCTCTTTCTTCAAAGCGCTAGATAGATCTTTCTTGTTCTTTCTTCCTCCCTTGTGAGCAACCACCGCCACGCTAAGTGTCGCCGAAGTCGTATCGTCGACCGCCGTTGTTGCTAGTCTATCGGAGTCGTCCGCACCCGCCGTCACTGAGAGCTGTTGTCCGTGAGCCGGAGCTCCATCGCGCCGTTGGCCCTCGCTACTCGCCTGGCCGTCCGCACCAGCAGCTCCTTCGAGACGTGCCACCACCTCGCGTCGCGTCCTCTCTGAAGCCATTGCTCCTCGCCGCCGTCTCCGTCGCCTTTCCTCGCGGTCTTGACCGTGAGCTCTCTTTGGGGATGAACGAAATAGGAAGCCCTATTTCGTTTCATCATTTTTTGTTGAGAAAAACTCTCATCCATCCATCTCTTTCTCGATCCAAGAAATAACATGATCTATGGTTGATATTGTTCACTTGGAATTAAATCTGATGGTCTTTATTTCTCCCAGTCATTTTGTGACTCCAAAAGTTACACAATTAACATAGACGCAACCCTCGTTTGAACCATTTCTTAGCTATTTTTAATTAATTAATAGCCTAAGGTCTCGTCGTCACGTGAATTTAATTTAATGAACTCAAACCATTCACGATGTCATATACTACACGCAGTAGCATGCCAGACAAAAATTAAAATCATTTTATTTATCTTATTTTATAAATATTTGAGTATTTCAACTTACCGCAACTCTCGATTTGGTATTAGACCACTAATAATTCGTGATTAGCGATTAAATTATGAATTAAAACACGGTTCGTTACAAATATGAAAATAAGTTTAAGCTCACAAAGTAATATGTGTACTCTAATTTATTTTTTTCTTTAACTTCAAAATATTCCCTCTTTCTTCAAAAAAATGAGCACGATTATACGCACCCCCACCGTTTACTTAGGGCACCCCAGCAAAAAAAAGTCAAACTTAAAAATAGGTTGATTATAATGTAAAATGAGTTTTATGCTCCTCATTGCGATTAGTGCACCTTATTACCCTTTTCTCTCGTTTTATGCACCCTACCATCATCCCTCTACACACTCACTTCTTGTGATTTGTAGGGCATCAACAAGTGGCTCGGCCCACAAGTTCGAATCTCTAGTTGGTGAGTCGGTTAGAACCCACCGAACCTCTAGTTGGAGAGTCGGTCAGCGCCCACCAAACCTCTAGTTGGAGAGTCGGTCATAACCTACCGAACATTTAATTGAAAAGTCGGTTAGAACCCATCGAACCTTTAATTCCACGAAACAGGTTTGATTTGACAACACCAAACCTAGAAGATAAGTCTCGATCACATATTGTCGAACTTAAAATAGATATCTCGATCAAGGTTTTGGAGTTGGGTGCTTCAATTTAGATGAAAATGTATTTTGATAAAAATATTAGGGGTGCCATGTGAATGCCCCTTCTCCTAAACTAGGCACCGCCCGACCTAATCTCGTAACTAAGCCCTAATCTCAGCCATGTAGGACTCAATTACGTATTATTCAGCCTTTTTGTCATATTCTCCTCGTTAAATGCATTCATGATAAGTAATACATATGTCATATCATTACTGAGTTTCAGAGTGAATTAAAGTTTTGCTTTAACATCTATCAATTATTTCAGCGGAAGTTCTAACAATTATGCGAAAGCAATATAATCAAACCTAAGTGTGGAAAATCAAGGACAAACTATCACATAAATATAAACATCAAAAGATAGTAAATAAAATGACAGTCAAGTGGTAAGTCGAGGAGTCTATTCTCTCAACCTAATATACAAAACCCCAATATGTACTAGAAAGACATAAACATAAGTAATGGGAAAAAAGTCGAGACATACACGAAATGAGGTAGGAGAGTCGTCGATCTTCTCATTTCCCGGTCTGCTGCTGCTCGACCGACCTACACCCACCTTCACAAACTAGACGGTGAGTATAGTGATATTTAAGTAATAATTGGAGAATTTTATATTCTCAAAGCGAAAGAAAGGTATTTAAATGCATAAAGTAATAGAAAAGTTGTTGAATCAAGTAATGTAAGTAAATATCAAAGTTAAAAATGTATAGACTGACACAGGCTAAGTCGAGATGATCTACGTCCGGTCGGGGTGAGAACTATCACTTAGCCTTTTCCACTACTATATGGAGCTGTGCTATACATATTTCATAAATTCTATCAATCTTCAAATAGCGGACATGTGCTCCACGCGTATCAATCATCTGTCTCATTCTTGCTGACAATCCCGAGTCACATACCCCGTGTGTCGCGCAAGTGTAGTGGTGAGTACTAGAACCCCGATAGATTTAAGTCCCAGTAAACCACGCATCTCTTTTGCAATGGACACTAGATAATCCCTACTTTAGTTTTCAATGATCAATAGTCCTAAGTCTCTAGGATTTCAAGACTAGTTAAGCTACAAAACCCAAAGAAATAGAGTACAAGTCCAATCCATTACAACATATCCTAATAGCATGTTTTTGATCAACTATATGTCAAGAATATCATCAAGCTTAGACATTTGAAGCAATGAAGTATTTCACAAGGCATCATGTTAACAATATCCAATAATGAATAGAAGCAAGAACAACATGATGTGAGATTACAAGTAGCTAATGTCTACAAATAGACTATAAATCGATAAGAGTCAATGAAATGAAGTAGAGAATTCTCGCAACTTTACTTACAAGTCACAAAGCTTATCATGGCTTATCCGACCCCCCGACACCTCAAAATGCGTTCCCAAACTCCCGAGACCTTCCATTAGTTTGCTGAAGTTGTTTGATATGTTTTAGAGTGGGTTAGAGTTGCTAGGTTTAGGTTTTAAACTGGTTTAATTGGGCTTAACGAGTTTTCGGAAATCTTAAAATTTCTGCCCAAAGCCTCGGTAGCGCTAGCGAAACCCGCACGCTAGGGAAACCCGCATAGCGCGTTAGGTAGCTTTAGCGCGCTAGGTGGAAACCTCTAGGGCGCTAGTGTTCTTCGTTTCGAAGAACACGTAGCCGCCCAGAACCTCTAGCGCACTACCCAGAAGACATAGCGCGCTAGACATTGTAGAACCCATAATTCTCGCGAGTGCGAAATTATGGTTTCTTGGACGTCTAATGACCCGGATCCCTCGCTCTCCTCCGCCAAGGGTCTGTAAAAACCTCCAATCAACAACATGCACCAGACACCTCTATAATTCATTCAATTCATCAAATTTAAACATCCATTCATTTGAAAACCCTCGAATTTGGCCAAAACTTAAAAATCCAAAAATTGGGCTTAGAACTCAAATCATTGCTTCAATAAGTTTTATGAATCAGTGAATTAGAGTTTCAAATACCTTTAGAACAAGAAACTCTATCACCTAGCTCATTTCCTCGTGTAGAAATCATTACCTAGGGTTCCTAGTTTGATGGCATGAACTTGATTTATCTCAGACTTGAAGAATTTGATTCTACTTTCACCAACTTGAGAGCAAACCATCCATTAAAACACTTCAGCCCCATTTTTTCTCTCTTTCTTGTCATGCATGTTGATGATAAGGTGTATAGTATAATATACATATACTAACATAATCCTTAATTCTTGGCCATTCATTCTTTATGAGATCTAATGGCTCACAATCACTCATACCATCACTACAACACTCATACTAACACTAAAAGTGCACTCACATCTCATGACATCTTGTGTTGGCGCATCTGTCGAGGTATATCAAGGATTATTGATTTATGTATTATGTTGTAGTTACCACTTGGGCTATTTAAATTGATAAAGTTAACCACCATAGACTTATGTAGTAAATAAGTTGGTTTCATTAATTCATTCATTCTAAATAAAAGACCCACTATGTCACTCTACCCGGTCCCACAACTGCACGCTCTCGAGGTGTGTACACGCTCACGTCTCGACACCTATAAATGAGTAGAATGACTTAAATAGTCTACACAAATACATTACATTAGGAAAGCATCACAACAAATATAAAATATACATTGGCAACATGCCTCAGTATGCGTGTGTATCACAGTGTGGGTCCCACGGTACGGGTCAGTTATCTTGTTTAAGGAATTAAACATGATTAGAAATTTTTGGGCAGTTACATGCCCTCATAAATTGAAATTTGATTTTGAGGTGCACTCAAAATTTAGGTGCCCTATGAAAATGTGGGGTACGTATAGCCGGGCTAAAAAAAACCTCTCTCACTACAGATCTACAACCAGGATAAAAAAACCTCTCTCATTACGGATCTTAGTAGTTATGCAGGTCTATCGGATTTATTATGCTCTCTTAAATTCCATTAGTTCGTTATATATAGCCCACCTAAGCTATATATAGGTTACTATAGCTGCATGATTAATTAGGCACGTTGTTCAATAAACAACATTTAAGCTAAAATTGCTACTGGTGAATTTGTAATTAAGACAAAATTACCTCTCTGTATCCACGAATCGTAGTAAGGCATATTTTGAAGTGTCATTTTGTTAAGTCGTTAATTATGTAATTATATATAGTTTATTTATATATTTTTATTGTCAAGTCTCCAAAATATTAGTCTAATTGTCCTTATTCGTTATTTTCAGGGATAATGAAGTGTGTGGTTGAATCCGGGGCAAAAGATTACACAAAATGGAGTACTTACATGCAGTTGATCAGCTCCCCTCGGATCTGCCTCGAGATACGCATTCCACAATTGAACGAGAGATGTGGTGCAACCTTGTGACGTAGTGAATTAACGCACTAGAGACAGTGCATCTTCACAGCCGGTGATCTTCCTCGAGATCTGTAGGGTGCGGTCTCCCATTTTTTCGTCGTGCCTTCTCTGCGTGCCTTCCTTCTCCACAGATGCTGTTAGATTCTCCTCAGGATTCGTGCTGTACGGTCTCCCAAAAATTTGCACGATTCATCTCTGTGCGTTTCTTTCATCACCATCAGCCTTTGGATCATCCTCAGGATACGCGCAGTGTTGTCTCCCACATCTTCGTGCGAGTTCTCTTCTCCCCTTCCAGTGCCACTGTCGTCCTCTCCCTCGCCAGCACGTCTTCATAACAGTTCTCCTCCAATACAGGCACGTCGCGTCGGCACACGCCAACAGTTTCCTCCAATCCTTGTACGACACGTGTCCAGCACCTGCAACAATTTCCCATCAGCCACCAGATTGTGCTCGGCGCACGTGTCAATAATGATACCACGAAAATCACATTCTCTCTCATCATACAACAATTTTAGTAGTTTTATATAATTAGTACATAGGGTTTGAATGGGCAACTCTCGACTTCGATATCTCTCTTCTACTCTCTCCCTCGACTTCTATTTTTTATTTTGTTTTGTGTTCTTCAAACCATGAGAGACCAATCTCATGGCCTAAGTAAAGCTGCGATGGAGGTTCGACTATTCGTATTTATGGATTTGTAAGATCTATTTATTTTCATTTCATTACTTTTCTTTGGTGTTTTATTCCATTTGTTATTGATTGATTGATTATGGTTAAATTTATATTTAAATTCTAATTCTTTTGTCAGTGAGTCGTAAGCATCTGTCCTTATAAAATAAGACCACACTAGTGGCAATTGACCATACCAATTGGTTTGCCTCTTTTGAAACCAGTTGAATACCATAGGGATCTAGGCTAAATCAGACACACTAGTGATTCGGTTGTCTAGGTGTAGTACCTTCACAAAACCCATTGTGGTCAGCGTGTTAAACCCAATGCGCTTGAGTATATGGTTATACATTTGGCTATGGAAGTAGTCATTGTCGTACCTTGGTTATCGAGAATAGAAAGTGTGAAGAACCGCGTACGTTACTGGGCCTATAGCTACACTAGGATACTTTTGATTTGCATACTTTACATAGATTGATGACCAAATCCAATCTTTTATCGAACCAAACTTGTATGTCTTAACCTAGGTGTTTTTCATTAATTGATTTTGAAAACAATTTCCATTGACTTATTTATTTTATTGTTATTTAGATTAGTTAATTTTTTCACTCTCTCAAAATCCCCGTTTTTTTTCTTTTAGAACCTTAGAAAGAATATCAATATCTGCAGAATCAACCATTTATCATTATCTACAAAATAATTGATTTACGAATTACATTTTATTGACGCGTTCGGGGCGCTATTGGTTTTAGACAAAGAGAGAGATCGACACATTGAGAGAGAAGATTGGGAGAGTTTTTTTAGAGCTTTTGAAGCCCTAGTTTCATGCATGCTTTAAGTGCGTGATTGAAGGTCCAAACAGACTCCGTTTAAGGCGAGATTCGAATGGGAGATTCGCGGCGTCGAGCTCTACATCACCATTAGTAGAGATTTCACTTTGCCCTCTTCTAGGTGACATCCTCCATTTCTCTTTTATTAAGCAATTTGGCCAAGATTCTTGTTGTCTTAATGATTTGTGATGTTCATGCCTCTAATTTGTGTTAGAGACGACTTTGTATTCCCATTTGAAATAGTGGAGAGCTTTCATAGGTGTTAGTCACCTCGTGGTTTTACTTCTCACTTTGAGAAGGTTTCCACGTTAAAAGTCTTGTGTGTTGTGGTTTGATTCTCGCATTTTTATTGTTCTTTACTTTGTTGGATTCATCATATTGTGGTTGTGGTCCTTGTTTGACAACACAAGAGAGGGGTAGATTTATTATTGGTGTAGGTTCACGGAGTTTTTCATAGACTAAGGTTACAACACTTTTTTATTCATGAAATAAGGATGACTATTTTAAATTTACAAAACTAAGGTATGTCTCCTTTTGAAAAAGAGTCATTGATGATGATGTGGCTCCATGCGTTGATGTGTGTTGAAGAGGTGGAATGAATGGCTCCTTTTAAAAAGGAGTCATCTATACAACTAATGAGGTGGAATGAATGACACCTTTTTGAAAATGAGCCATCTATACAAAATACAAAACCTTTTATTTACTCCTCAAAAGGAGTAATTTGTTCAACTCGAAGCGGTGAACCCATGCAAGCGTCATGTAGTATCGAGATGGACAAGCTGTATCACGTACGTATCTCGAGATGGAGTCGCGGTGGAGAAGTCATGCAAACGACACGAGCGTATGTCGAGGTGCCGACCCATGCAACCTCGTGCAATTCATGCAAATGTGACACACGTATCGTAATGTGTGCAACTCATGCAACCTCGTGCAATCCATGCAAACGTCGCGCACGTATATCGAGGTAGACAACTCATACAACCTCATCCAATCAATGCAAACCGTACAAAGGTCATGCACGTATTTTGAGGTGGACAACTCATGCAATCTTGTGCAATCGAAATAAACCATGTAAATGTCACGCACGTGTCTCGAGGTGGACAACTCATGCAAACGACACGCACGTATTTGGCGGTGGACAACCCATGCAAACAACACGCACGTATCTCGATGTGGACAATTCATGCAAACGTTACGCACGTATCTCGAAGGGGCAACTCATGCAAACAACACGCATGTATCTAGAGGTTGACAATCCATGCAAATGTTACGCACATATCTCGAGGGGGCAACCCATGCATATCTACTATAAACCATGCAACACAATCGTGATCATAAGAAGAGATATGTAGATGAAAAACTGTAAAGGCCAAAACCACGTTATATCTTTGTCTAGAATTTAAAATTAAAACAATAAGGAAGTTTTGAAAGTATGATTTCATTCCATCAAAAAAACTTATCATACGGGTTTATCGACGGTTACGTTGACGTTGTTGCTCCAGTGATGCAAACCGGACGTACTCTATGTCGAGTTGGACGTTGCGTTTGTACATCCGGTTGAGTTTGCCGAGGTTGCTGATGTTGCATTGAATTTTGTTGAGTCAATTGATGTTTTTCCTCCGGTTCACTCGACTCACCTCTGGTACTAATGCTTCCAAAAATTGAAGGTTGAATTGTCCCAAAAAATTGACTTCATGTATGTGGTTGGCCGAAAGGAACATGAGGCGGCGGCATGCTTAACATGTTCATGAATGAGCCATCTCCACTATATGACATATTGTAATTATAACATGGTGGAGTAAATGGACTCGGCATGTATTGAGGCAATGAAGGATACATTGGATGTCTAGGCATTCCATGGTCCATTTATGAAGATTCATGATCGCGCGCTAGGTACAAACATTTGAGGTTCTGTTGCATTGGGGACAATATAGGAATGTACCCATGAGAAGAATGACGTGGTGGGGATGAGCGTTGGCTCTCACCACCAACGATCTCTGTTCTTTCGCTCTCGGACGAGATAAACGTGGTGTAGGAGAACGTCTGCTACTCTCGGCGCGATCTTTGTCCGACGAGAAGGACGTGGTGGACGAGGACGTCTAATGCTCCCACCCACGCCTCTCTGTTTGTGTTTTTCTTCTTCTCACCTCTCTATTTGATTCGCCCGGATCATCTTCTTCAATTTCTTCTTCATTCTCCTCATCTATGGCATGTTCGACATCAATTACACTATTCCATAAAGTAGACATTTGTCTTTCATCTTCATCTAAAATTTTGATGCCTTCATCAAGCGCAGCAAGACCTTGCTCGTACCCATCCTCAATGAACACTCGCTACGATTGACGTACCAAGTTATACTTGATATAAAATCGGGGAGGTTAGTACACACAATTTAAGATATAAATCATGAGGAAAAAGAATAATAGTTTAAAGGTTACCGAATAGTCACGTAAAGCCTCGTCGTGTCCAATGAATCTTCTCGTGATGATCGATACCACGTCATGTAGGCTTGTTGATCGTGTCCTTCTTCTTGTTCTGCTTTGTGACTATGTTATCACCACGATTTTCCCACATCTCGTATATAGTTTGCGTGAAATGCCACCCAATTCTCTTGAACGCGTCCTCGCATCTCGATGCGGTGCGATCGGTGTCGTAATCACGGTTTTGTGGCATGGCTGTATCATTCCGAATTGTCTCAAAACTCTTTCAAATCGATGTCACTTGACTATGCGAAAACAAATTAGGGGACACGTCGATAGCCAACTACCGTGACCGTCTCGGTACAAAGATTCGGGAAGAGAACCAATGACTTCAAAGATAACGTTGCCACACCACATCATCCTCATTCTGCGAATCGAGTGCATCACGGTAAGCTGATAAAACATGTGTCGCACTATGAGTAACCAAAAATGCATCGATCCATTTGTATAGAAAACTATAAATTAGTAAAATGAAAATGTAGTTAATATTATAGAAATTACGTTATAACATTTGTATTACTAGTGTCCCAAAGGGACGTCATTAAGCATCTCTTCTCTATTCATTGTTCGAGGTTGAACTCTAGGAACACCCAGCCGCCTTGGTGTTATTAATGGAAATCTATCCCACGCCCACAGTTGTACAAGAATTGGCGCCCCTGCAACCTCAAGTGCACCCGCGCGAGATCCGTGACACAACTCCCTGTACAAAAAAGTCAAACAGGCACTCCCCCAACTATATTGTCCAGCCATGTAAAAATCCTCGAGCAACGGTAGAAACATCAAATGTATATATCGATTTGACTTATCGACGAATAGACAACCACCGATTAGTTGGAGAATGTATGACCGAACATACCGTCGTACCGACTCCTCATCGCTGTCGTCATGTATAGCTGGTACGTTACGTTCAAGCCATTCGACTTTCAGTTTATTTCCATGAAGGTCATCTCCAACAGGAATTCGACCAAGTAGTCTCTCACACACCTCAACATAGTCTGTATCGGTGGTTTCTGTTACAGTCACACATTCGATAGGTAAGCCGAGCTGTACCTGTACGTCCTGGAGTGTAATAGTGCACTCGCCACATTGCATGTGAAATGTATGTGTCTCTGGGCGCCATCTCTCAACGAATGCAGTAATCAAAGCCCAATCAAGGCTGAAAAATGATACGCGCAAAATCCCATAAAACCCACTGGAACATAGATATGTGATCATTCGAGAATGATACACCACCATTCGATCAACGACAGCCCGTCGTCGACGCACGCGCAATGTGTTTAAGTACACCATATAATTGAAAATAAGTTTTCATATATATGTATATTATACGTTTATTCATGAACATTGGATGTATCCATCTTAAAAAGTTTACCTAACCCGTCCACGCTCGCGAGGATCTGTGTGTAGATTGGAGATGTAATAGTGAAGGATCTGATGGACCTGGATCCATTTGTGTACAAACTACAATTTATGGAGTTTTAAAAATTAGTCGTGTTGTTCGAAAAGTCGCCACAAATCATTATTAAAGGTTCAAACAATAACAAATACCTAAACATTTCATGACGTAAAACTTCTGGATACTTCAAAAGGTTCAATATAATTTAATTACATACTTAAGCAATGAACAAACAATATACAAAATAGACTATTGGTTTTGATTGGAAGATTGAGCTCTGGCTGGACAATTTTTTTTGTTATGTCCTCTCTGCACGACAAATGCCGCATCGGTTCTTCTTAGTAGGGACTCGATCACGATCTTTATTGGGACATGTTGTTCTTTTATGTCCTTCTTGATGACATATGTCACATCGCAAGACTCTTGAAACATTAGGAAGATCCATCTTGTTTTGCCTTCGCGTTCCTTTTGGTCTCCCTCGGCCACGTCTGCACCTTGGGTCTGGAATGATCTTCGTCGCAAAAGTCGGCCAATATTTCTCATCTGGAATGGCTTTGAAATTAAAGGAGTAACATTGCGCGTACACATCTATCCGTTAGTATGGTTCAATAAATTGCGAGTAGCTCACTCGAATAAAGGAACATGCAGCTAACACGTGTGAGCAAGGGAAACCAAACGATTGTCATTTATTGCACTTGCACATGCGGTCCTTTAGGATAACGACTTGTGTATTGTTGCCTTTATGCATGCGATCTTCATGTCGTTCAGTAAGCACTTCAAACTCACCTATGTCACTATTTATCAAATTGACTTGATGCCTCCTTGCAGCTTGTTCGTAATGTGTGAGTTTATCCGTGATATATTTCGTGCACGATTGCCCGTTTGAGATTGCTTCATTGATTTCTTGTTTACGTCAATCGTGGTATGTCACCAATCTATAGTAAATCATTTGAGTCATCGATGTTATTGGCAAAAATCGAGCCCCCTTCAATACACCGTTAAAACACTCTACAATTGAAAAATAAATTCGTGTAAGCAATATTACTTCAATGAAAACTAAATCGTTGAATGCAAAACAAAATTTGCATGTCATACATACCAACACCATTAGAATTCATCCATCCGTACCGCATGCCTCCGTCATGCGATTGAGTCCATAATTCTTTGGGGATGGCATTGACATATTGCATACATTGAGGGGTTCGCGATGATAAGTATGCAAAGCGTTCCATGCACGCATTAAATTTTCGAACTTGATGTTGACCAAATTTCAAGAAAGTTCAAGCGCTCATTTTTGAATTGAGTGTTGAAATTACTGACCATGTGTCGGAGACAATAACGGTGGTATCATTTTGGGGGACAAAAATCATTGGTCGGTGTGTTGACCGCCTCCAGAATGCCAAGGTGACGATCAGAAATAATGCAAATATCATCCGTTACGTGTTTGCGCAACATTCTCAAAAACCATCTCCACGAATCCGTAGATTCGGTTTCTGCAACAGCAAGTGCTACCGGTAGTATGTGCCATTACCATAAATAGAGATGACAATCAGTAGCTTACCATTATATTTGCCATATAAGAAAGTCGCGTCAATTTGAAGCAGAGGCCTTCAAAACCAAAAAGCTTGTATTGATGCTTCGAATGCGAAAAACACACGACGAAATTGAGGACACTCAATCCTTATCTCATCAGAAGCCCATTGTCTATGTGACCACTCAATTGTTGTCCCCGCACTCTTAATCTTCACGGCCGCCAACCAGCTTGGCAATCTAGCGTATGACTCATCCCAATCTCCAAACGCATTTGCAACTGCCTTCCTTTTGGCATCCCACATTCGCTTGTAGTTTACTTCGTGTCTGTATTTTCCCTTAATTATTTGTATTAATGCATTGATAGTTATTTTTTGATCTATCTGGACAATGCTTTGGATCTCTCGCGCAAGCATGTTGCCATCGAGTTGGGCATAACCGCGTTCTACGTCGGGATTTATACCGTTGTGTGGCACGTATAATTGTGTGATTGTAACGGCCCAAAAATTTGACTTGTGCCACGTGCCAGGTCAGGGTCGTATGTGGGACCCACTCGTCGGAATACGTATGTCTGAATCTCGGGTGGAAACACCGATGTATGATATTTTTTTTGATGTGTGTATTATTTAGTAATATCCAATTTGAGATTATAATGCTAATTGTTGAGCTGTTTTACGAGTAAGGTATACGCGGGGAATTCGGTGAGCCGAAACACGAGCGCGGACGCGCCTTGAGTCGCGTGTCCACGTAGGATCGAGGTAGCTATGCAATGGCCTATAGTTTGTAAAATAAAACAATATGCATTGGATTTGCTTCGAGATTTGTGTTGCACGAATCTCGATGACATCACTTTACTCAAATAGAAGAGGAGAAAGAGAGAGAGAGAGAGAGAGAGAGAGAGACGGCGGTAGAGGGAGAGAGGCGTGGTGCAAGGAGCTCCGGCGAGGAGCGGGTGCGGCGGAGCTCCAGTTCACAAGGCACGGCGGCTCGCGGTAGCAAGAAAACCGCGGAGTGGGGTTGGACGGGCGGTGCGGACGACGGCCATCGAGACGCGCGGACGAATCGGGTAGACAACAAGTCGGCGAAGGGTGGCGGCTCCGGGATCTGCGACGCGAGACGATCGAGCGATACGGCGGCGGACCAAGTAGCGCGGATGATGGCGGCGGGCGACGCGGAGGCGCGACGGCGATCCGGGGATCGGGACGCCGGCGAGGTGCTCGCGGACAGCGGCTCCGGCGGGATCAGCGGCGCGGTGGCGGCGAGACGGCTGAACTCCGGCGGCGGCGTGACTCCGGCGGTGGCGCGGCCGACGGCGGCGCGGTGAACGGCGTGGAGCAATGGCGCGGTGGCACGTTGTCGGACCGATCGATCCTCGACGAGAGCGCGACTTCGACGAAGCTCGGCGAAGGCCATGGTGAGGTTTACTTCACCTAATTTGGTTGCGATTTGAATGACTTGAGTAACTTAGCCCTAAATGTTATAAATGGACACCAGGGACTTATGAGGCTATAGTCGGGTGTCGGGTTCGCAAATCGAGCCGTGAGCGGGACGTCTTGAGGACGATTCGCGATTTCTCGAGGGAAGTAAAATGAGTTAGGAAATGCATAATAATATTTCATTTGAGCTTATATTTTATTGATATTTTATGTGTCCCTTCACTGGAATTCTCACCCACTTATGAGTGTCCGAGGGCCAAGTGAGTCATACGAGTGTCTCGATTGGAATGGTTGTCGGCTTGCAACCGGGGCCATGACCTCGAGTCACAAGAGTATTTGGTCGAATGAGATGTGTTTTATCTCGGGGCACCGTTGATATCCCTCATTCGCGACGGTCTAGGTACAGCAGGCTATGCCGCGTCCTAAGACCTGAGTCTTCTTGGCGTTGCCGCGACTCTATGACCCCGACCCTATGGCACCCGCACTCGGTGGTCTTGGACTACTTGGGCACCTCTCTATTGTTTCCTTTGACACTCATTTCTCGTCGTACTTTCATTTTTACAGATCTTATTATCATGCATTCCATACGAATTTCTTTTTATCCGCATGACTTTTAGATCGCTTCATTTATTTTGAATTACTTGTTTAGATCCTGCTGGCTTTTACTTACAGGACGCGACATTCTTGTGTTTGACCGAGTGCGAGATCTGCGTACAGTAAAGCAAGGGCAAGACGCAGACATTTGGAAATCTACATTCGTACACTTTTGTAGGTTTTTGGTTTTTTGTATTACTTATATATGTTGTTATCACACCCGGGACACTTATTTGGGTTGAGAGATACACACGACTGATATATCATTTTTGTTTAGTTATAACACTTGACACTAAGGGTGGGCAGCGGTTTCCGAAAAACCGCCAAACCGCCCAAACCGTGTAAACCGCATGGTTTGGTCTGGTTTTTAGAACTCGCGATTTGGGGGCGATTTAAAAAACTTAAAAACCGCATAATCGCGGTTTGGTCGCGGTTTTCATTTTAAAAAAACTGCGGTTTCACCAAATCGAGGGTATTTTAGTAAATACCCAACATTTATTTGTTCTAATCTATTTGTTTTTGTTGTAACTTTTGAGATGAACTTGAATTTCTAACTTTGATTGAGTTCTTTTTTGTGAATGATTGGTTATATATGTTTTGTTGTATCTTATGTTGAATTTTTGATGAACAATTGAACATTAAACATGTATGGACTTTATGGTATGTAATATGTATGATTGTTTTTTTTTTTTTTTTTTTTTTTTTTTGAAAATGGGTCGGATGAAAATCGCGAAACCAAACCAACCAAACCGCACAAACCGCGCGCGGTTTGGTTGCGATTTTGATGGTTCGCGGTTTGGTGGTGGTTTGCAAATCGGTCAAACCGCGAACCCTCGGTTTGGTCTCGGTTTGATGGTTTCCACCACCAAACCGGTTTGCCCACCCCTACTTGACACGAGATGTACATGTTTACAGGTCCCACAATTAGGTTGTCCAACTCTTTTACAATTATTGTTGAGTTATTGTATTAATTGATTCCGCTTAATTGTAAAGCTTGAAAAATACTAATAACTCAACTTAAAATTTTGAATTTACTTATAATGATAGATTGAAAGGTGACTAGGCTGCGTTGACCTTGCGAGGCCGGCTCGGGGTCCACGAAGGCTTAGGCGAAGCGGTGCCCGCCATGGGAAATTGGGGTCGTCACGGTTGGTATCGAGAGACCGAGTTGTCACTTATAATTCTTGATTAACCCACAACCAATATAAGACACAAATTAAAAATAGAGTTAGGACACGGTTGGAACTTAGAGTGGAACCCTATGATCCTGACTTATAGTCTTTGTTGGGAAGTGAGGAGAGTTGGGGAAATTAAAATTTGGACTATATGAGCTATTTGATGTATTGTATATTATTACTATCGATAGATATATCATGATCGAGAAATCGCATTCTTTGCATATTGCGATAGCCGATCAGCCCGATATCAGTGATACTGGTCCGGGTGACGTTCAAGAGAGGTTAGATGCGATGTCCTAGCTTGTCATCTCACATGGCCAAGCAAATTCGGGAGATTCTCCGACTTTTGAGAGCACAAAGCTACGACATCGCCTTCTACATCGCCGACCGCACTGAGGAGTACACGTTCAGCCGAGAGAGTACCATTGACTCCCGATACATTGGCGGATGATACACCGAGCACGCCCATCGATGGGAGCACACAAGTGACAATAAGGCGAGGCGATCTCGCGAGTTTCGCGACATCACCCGGAGAAGTTTCACGGAGTACGGATCTCGGAGCACGAGAGAAGTTTACGAGGAGTCACGAGAAGATTCATGACGTATTGACCACACCAGAGCATATGAGGCCGAACATCTCACCGAACTTTGTTGTTCGAGGAGGCCGATGTTTGGTGGCGTAGCATGGTGGATACGAAGGGAAGTCCAAGGACCGGGGCTGAATTCAAAGAAAGGTTCAATCAAAAGTATTTCCCTCATCTTTGTCAAGAACATGAAGAGGATCGAGTTTAAGAACATCCGACAAAGTGCGTGACGAGACAGTGATGCGATATATGGACCGATATTTGCGGTTGATGGACTATGCCAGAGGCATAACTAATACGGACGCTGACCGGGCTTACTACTTCATGAACGACCTATTGGGTGAGATCGGGTCTATGGTGGCGACCATAGCTCTAGGGACTTTACAAGAGGCGCGTGAGAGGAGTTTGGCCAGTGAGACTTTTCTGAGCACGCGCACCGGTACATAAGACGTAGCTCCACCACAAGCACAGCGAGATGTCAGATCGGGTGGTGACGAGAGGAGGAAGAGACCTGGAGACGGTGGAGGTCGAGGGATCGAGCTCAGGGTGTGAAGTTTGTTGCATCGCCACCTCCAGCAGCGCGTATTGCACGTATTGCGCCAATACCATCTGCTCCAGTACAAAGTTATATCAGCACACCACAGCTTCCGGCACCGTCAGGTTCTCAGCGACAACGATATCACAGATGATGGCGATGCGGTGGCACCGCAAGAGGGCGAGGCGGTGGTCGAGGGTAGAGGTGGACGGGGACAGAGTGTTTCATTTGGATCGAGATCTCAGCGTACTTGTTGGGAATGTGGACGACCAGACCACTTCGGCAGTACGTGTCCACGTTTGGGCAGAGGGCAGCCACAGCAGAGTCGGGAGCAGGTTCATGTAGTTGCCGAGTCAGATCCAACTGCTAACCGTAACCTGATAGTTTTATTTCCGGTCGTTTGGTCGATGAGTTGGGTTTGAAACCCACTAGACTAGAGAGACTGACTGACAGTCAAAAAGACTGATTCACATTCTTGTGGATGTACTGAGGATGTGTATGTTAGAGACGGTGGACTAGATCAGTGATACCAGATTCGCCAAACATACGTACTTAAATCTCAAGGCGCGTGTTCTAGTCTAGAAAGGCGAAAGAGTGTTCCCAATATATTTCTCGAGGATGTTGTTCTGGCATATATTAGGGGAAGGACATAGATGGTGTGGGAGGTCGCATAGGTGCACCCACACTTGCTGCGTTGGAGGTCTCGGAGGAGCCCGGCCCGCTGGCTTGGACAGGCAGGGGTATGGCCTTGGGCGAGTATGACCTTGAGCCTTCACAAAAAATAATAATAAAAAAAAAAAAATCGAATGAGCCCATCTCGTCTCGAAGGAGCCCAAAGACGGCCGGCTTAGCCGACAGGGGTATGGCACTGGCGAGTATGGCCTTGCGCCTTCACAAAAAAAAGGTGAATTGCTTCAATTTCGAGGATGAAATTCTAATTCGTTGGGAAGATCGTAACGGCCCAAAGATTTGACTTGTGCCACGTGCCAGGTCAGTGTCGTATGTGGGACCCACTCGTCGGAATACGTATGTCCAAATCTCGAGTGGAGACACCGATGTATGAAATTTTTTTGTGATGTGTGTATTATTTAGTAATATCCAATTTGAGATTATAATGCTAATTGTTGAGCTGTTTTACGGGTAAGGTATACGCGGGGAATTCGGTGAGCCGAAACAAGAGCGGGGACGCGCCTTGAGTCGCGTGTCCACGTGGGATCGATGTTGCTATGCAATGGCCTATAGTTTGTAAAATAAAACAATATGCATTGGATTTGCTTCGGGATTTGTGTTGCACGAATCTCGAGGACATCACTTTACTCAAATAGAAGATGAGAGAGAGAGAAGAGAAACGGCGGTAGAGGGAGAGAGGCGTGGTGCAAGGAGCTCCGGCGAGGAGCGGGTGCGGCGGAGCTCTAGCTCACAAGGCACGGCGGCTCGCGGTAGCAGCAAACTAGCAGGCGGGTTGGACGGCGGGTGCGGACGACGGCCATCAGACGCGCGGACGAATCAGGAGGACAACAAGCCGGCGAAGGCGGCGGCTCCGGGAGCTGCGACGCGACGATCGAGTCAGGTGCGGCGCGCACTAGCATCCCGATGATGGCGGCGGGCGACGCGGAGGCGCGGACGGCAATCCAAGGATCGGGACACCGGCGAGAGCACGTGGACGCGAGCTCCGGCGTGATCGCGCAGCGGTGGCGGCGAGACGACCCGAACTCGGGCGGCGGCGCGACTCCGCGGTGGCGCGGCTTCGACGGCGGCGGTGGTGACACGTTGTCGGACCGATCGATCCTCGACGAGAGGCGCGACTTCGACGAAGCTCGACGACGCGATGAATTCAAATGGATTTTGAAGGCCATGGTGAGGTTTACTTCACCTAATTTCGTTGTGATTGGAATGACTTAAGTAACTTAGCCCTAAATGGTATAAATGGACACCATGGACTTATGAGGCAATAGTCGGGTGTCGGGTGCGCAAATCGAGGTGTGAGCGGGACGTCTTGAGGACGATTCGCGATTTCTCGAGGTAAGTAAAACCGCTTAGGAAATGCATAATATTTCATTTGAGCTTATATTTTATTGATATTATATTGTGTCCCTTCACTTGGAATTCCCACCCACTTATGAGTGTCCGGGGCCAAGTGAGGCATACGAGTGTCTCTAATTGGAGTGGTTGTCGGCTTGCAACCGGGGCCATGACCTCGAGTCACTTGAGTATTTGGTCGGAATGAGATGTGTTTTATCTGGGGAACCGTTGATATCCCTCATTCGCGATGGTCTAGGTACAACAGGCGATGTCGCGTCCTAAGACCTGAGTCTGCTTGGCGTTGCCGTGACTCTATGACCCCGACCCTGTGGCACCCGCACTCGGTAGTCTTAGACTACTTGGACACCTCTCTATTGTTTCCTTTGACACTCATTTCTCGTCGTACTTTCATTTTTACGAGTCTTATTATCATGCATTCCATACACTTTCTTTTTATCTCGCATGACTTTTAGATCGCTTCATTTATTTTGAATTACTATTTAGATCCTATCGGCTTTTACTTACCTGGACTCGGCAATCTTGTGTTTGACCGAGTGCGATCTACTTGAAAGCAAGGGCAAGACGCCGACATTTGGAAATCTATCTTCGAACATTTTTTTAGGTTTTTGGCTTTTTGTATTACTTATATATGTTGTTATCACACCCGAGACACTTATTTCGGTTGAGAGAAATACACGACGATATATCATTTTTGTTTAGTTATAACACTTGACACGAAATGTACATGTTTATAGGGTTCCACAATTAGGTTGTCCAACTCTTTTACAATTATTGTTGAGTTATTGTATTAATTGCTTCCGCTAAATTGTAAAACTTGAAAAATACTAATAACTCAACTTAAAATTTTGAATTTACTTATAATGATGGATTGAAAGGTTGACTAGGACTGCGTTGACCTTGCGAGACTGGCTCGGGGGTCCACGTGGGCTTAGGCGGGCGGTGCCCGGTTTGTGGGAAATCGGGGTCGTCACGGTGATCTCTTATAATTGTGTTTTCTTTTGCAAACAAGCACGAAGACGCCATATGCACCTGTCTCGCGCACTTCTGCACTTGATCGCCCAAAAAGTTGTAGTCGACTCCACCACATGATATTGATAATGTCTATTAACATGTCACACTTTGACGACATATTGTAAGTCTTTTTTGTTATCAAAGCACATCCCTAATTCCAAATCAAAATTAGACATGTACCCCCAGTATGTTGATGAGAATGTTGGGTCGCAAAAGAGTTAGCCACCTCCCAATCGATTTCATTATACACCGGCAATGGTTGGTGAACTTCATCATCAATTGCTTCCTCCATGAAATTCTCTTCATCGATAGCAAACTTCTCATCATCTTGCACGTTTTCTGCCCTTGAGGTTGATACATTGGGTCATCTGCCACAACATTTAGGTTTTTCCAATCGACAGATGGTGCAGCATCCTCGAGGGGATGCACTTTGTCACGACCCAATAATTAATCCACGTTTAATTCGTTAATTAGGACACAATGACCCGTGACGTGGGACCCGCGGCGAGATACGTGTCACTACTTACGAGGCACGGTGGGTGAGATAAATGTTATATGTGTTGTGTTGTTTACCTAGTGTAATGTATATGTGTAGACTACTAAGTCATTTACGAGTATACGAATCTGAGACGACGGCGATGCGCCTCGAGTCGCTTGCTTGACGTGGGCCGAGGCGGCGGCTCGTGGGGTAAGTGTAACTAGTTGAATTTCATTTTATTAAAAAAAAATGAATGAAAAATGTAAAAAATGAGTGGCTAGAATAAATCATATATATATGTATATATATAAATTTGGTCAAATGAAACAAAAAAAGTCTAACCTTATCTTCTCTCATTCTGTCTCTCCAAAAAAAAAAAAAAACAAAGAGAGAGAGAAGAAACGCGAGAGAAGAGAAGGAAAGAAAGAGGAGAGAGACCAGGGAGAAGGAAGAAGAAAGAAAAAGATCGAGAAAGAGATCGACCAAGCTCGAAGCAAGGTTAGTTGTTGATTTCGGTTGTTGTCGGTTGTCGGCAATTGTTGTCGGTGTCGTGGCCATGGAGGGCCGAACCTCCATGGCCGACCGAGAGAGAAAGGGAGAGCCGGCAAGGGGATCTCCTTGCCATCAAAACCCGTTGGGGGTTGGGGTTGGGAGCCAACCCCAACGCCTCAAAAATTAAAAAAAAAAAAAAAATCGAACCGAGCACGAGTGCTCGGTGAAGATGATGATGTGAGTTGGGTCTGGTTGACCCCGATCCGGTTGGTCGGGTCGGGTTGACCGGACCCACCTCAATATATAATATATATTTAATTATTTAATTAAACTAAACAATTTTTAATATATAATAAATTCCTGAAAATAGATAAAATTATAAAAAATTCAGGAAAATTCCAGGAAAATAGGGAAAAATATATTTGTGACCCAAATCAATAAAACTTCAATATTTCTATAAAAAGTGAAGAATTCGGGAGTCGGTCGAGGCGTTATATCGGGGTTTTACCTCGAAAAATGTGAAATCGTGAAATTGGTCTCGAACTCAATTTTGACCGATGTCGACCAATATAGGGATGTTAAATCATTAAACTGGAATTTAAATTGATACATTTTCAACTGTTAGGATCCTATAGGAGCTATTACGGGGTTTGGGTGCGTACATCGACGCGACGGAGCGGATAGCTTAGGAATTGTTGTGTGTATGTAAGTAAGTAAACGATTTGAGACATTTATTTACATTTCATTCCATTTATTTATTTATTCTCGGTTATTCGAACTGAATTTGCTTTGAAATCCATATGCTATGACTTGTTCAGTTGCTCATTTTATGATATTCATAGCATACTCTGTTTTATATATCATTGATTCCAATTCCTATATTTTCTCATGTTGATTGTTGTGTGTGGACGTCAGTGAGGCTATTAGGATAATTTATTTATTTTGACTCTCATCCTTTGTGCATTAGTATGCCGTTATATTTCTTGGATTCCATTACCGAGTCATTATTGAACATGAAAGTGGTTCTTGTGGTTAGGGTCATTTGATGATAGAAATTCAGCTTTCATACGGGGGTCACTAGACTTGCCGCGATGTTAGGGAATTTCTCCACTACCTTGCATGACACACGGGGTAACGTGCCTCGAACGGGGTAACCGGACCTCGGGGTTTGTTGGCGCAAGAATAACTTGGGTGAACATGACGAGTTTTAAAACTCGGGTATGTTAGCAAGTATACATTTCGGTGACGACTAATTCACTTGGAATATAAAAGGCGTATCGTACGTACGACCTTTTGAAATTATGATATAGAGCTCAATGTATAATAAAATGATATAGAGCAGAGCTCATATTGTAGTGGAAAGGCTGATGTGATGAAGATCACGGCCGACTAATCCATTACTACTTAGCCTTGAGTCAGTTTCATATTTGATTACCTCAAGTATCTCTTTGCACGATGTTTATTTCAGCATAGTTTATATTTACATTATGCAATTTGATACTTGTTGCCTATTTGGAAATGTGGATCGATGTCTCTCAGTATTACTTAAATAATTTCATGTGCTCACCGTCTAGTTTGTGACGGTGGGTGCAGATCAGCCGAGTAGCACTGAGACACGGACAAAGAGAAGATTGGTGACTACCTCTGAGCCGGTAGAGGACTGCTACGACATACTTTTGTACGTTTTGTATTCTTTTGTATTACATTTTTATGTACATGTTTTTACTTTTGGGTTGAGTGATAGGAATACCTGACTATAGACACATGTTATATATATCACCATTTTTGTTTATATATACATGTGATCACTATTTCTGATTTTTCCATAATAGGTTAGGCCTTATGATTTCATTTCCACTAGTAACTAAATAAGACTTCCGCTGAATAATTTGTTAGAAAAAAAAATTTAAGTAACTCTGATTCATAGACAACCATAGGTTAGTCACTAGAACAAGTAAGTTAACTGTAGGTGGTATCATAAATGGTAAGTGTGTAGGTGTTTAAATAAGGCTGACTAATTCCTTGTTAGGTCCTATAGGGGATATTAGGGCTTAATTTAAGGATTAGGTTTGGGCGGTGCCCTTATTTGTAGTTGGGGTCGTCACGGTGGTATCGAACCAAGGTTTATAAAGCTTGGCTTACTTATATAGTCTCGGGTTAGGCGATACCAACACATTGGTATCGGCGCTATGATGTTAAGAAAACATAGCTCTAAGATTGTATAATATGGAGTTTCTACAATACGATACCACAACTACAATTAGTAGTGAACGGCGTACCTTGATCGGTTAGAAACAACTAAACGATGTGAAACTATAGAAGCTAGAAAACCTTAGTTAGATGTGGAAAACCGAGATGATCCTCGCCAAGAAACTATTAGTTGGGAAGTGAGTGACAGTGAGTTGGGGATTTGATATATCTATTATATACATGTTAATTTTGTTATGTGTATATATGTATTATCCACGTAGTAGGCGATTCGCGTTCGTTCTCCATTTGCGATCGGAGATGGCGGATTCACGCGATAGAGATGATGCTTGGTGTGAGCGGTAGCCGCCTTCGATACCATCGGCGAGAGGGTTTCCGAGGCTTTTAGATCGAGTAGCTAGTCGGGGTCGGCGGTGGCGGATTTCATTGCAGACCGGTGACTTCCCACTTTGCCCTACCAGCACCTTCAGCTCAGACAGCGGGACCTACGACGACTACAATACCGATCGTAGTGCCGATTGTACCTGCGACACCGATACTAGCAACTCCAGCAGTGGAGACAGTGCTGACACCATCTTCCACACCCTCATTAGCTGGTTTGACAGCGGTAGTTCAGCTGGCGAAAGATTTCATCAGACTGAAACCGGTATATTTCGACGGTCAGAGAGATTTTGATAAGGTTGAGAAGTGGGTCTTGTCGCAGGAGAAGTTACATAGAGTCTTGCAGATTGATGATAGACTCGGAGCGAGAGATCTCGTCGTACACCTTGCGGCGAGATGTCGATGTATGGTGGCGTGCGACGATAGGCTGCGAGGAGAGTTTGAGTCTTGGGATGCTTTCAAGACTAAGTTCTATCGAATATATTTCCCACCTGCGGTGATGAAGCGATTGAGGAAGGAGTTCATGAACTTGAGACGGGGCCGACGAGACGGTGATGAGATACAGAGACAGATACGGCTATTTGAGGCGGTTCTTTGGAGATCTTGTGAAGGAGGATGCGATGATGTGTATCATTTTAGCGACGGATTAAGGCCGGATATTGGGTTTTATGTGGTCAATTTAGGTGCGAAGACACGGGAGAGATTTTCGAGCGTGCACTTGCTCACGAGACTTATTATATGAGCCGAGTGGCTGACGGGACACCTTTAGTACCTGCGATGACACCTGATCAGATGGCAGAGTATGAGCGAGAGGAGACAGAAAGGCAAAGGACCGAGGAGATGGGATAGGGGTGTTCAAGGGGCGATTGTGCCTTATGTAGCATCTCCTACACCTTTGCAGATTATTGTGGGTAGACCTCCTGTACCACCACCAGTCAGACCTGCACTTCCAGCTCCTACTACGTCTACTTTACCAGCTTTACCAGCACCACCAGCCCCACGTCAGCAGCATGGTGGTAGAGGTAGAGGTAGAGGTAGAGGACGAGGACGAGACAGTTCCAGACCAGGGCAGAGACAGCATCTGCACAGGCCCAAGATCGGACACATGTTCAGCCGAGAGCAGTCACTTGTTATCGATGTGGTCAGGAGGGACATATCAGTCGAGAGTGTCCACAACCAACGACAGTGATTACACCACAGCGTCGAGAGGTCGTCCATACGATTTCACAGACTGACGCAGACGCTACACGGAAACTTATTGAGGGTATGGTTTCCATTTGTAGTCATCAAGCATATGTTTTATTTGATTCGGGTTCGACAGTTTCTTTCATTTCTGGTCGCATGGTCAGCATGTTAGGGTTGAAACCGATTCTTGTCGAGTCCATTTGATTTTGAGTACGGCACTGGAGATAGAGTGTACCCTAATTCTCTGGTGGAGATATGCCCGATAGAGATCGACGGGGTTGAGTTACTGCAGATTTCAAGGTGCTAGAATTTCGGAATTCGATGGGTTGCTAGGGATGGATTGGCTAGTATCATATCATGCTCATATCGATTGTTTTGCGAAAACAAGATAAGATTTGAGATTCCAGGGCGTCCGGTGTTCGTGTATAGTGGTAGTACACCGAGAGCCGAGGGCACTCGAGGTCGACTTGCGACTAGTGGGGAGATAGAGACTTTGGTATCGGTATATACCGTTACAGAGAGTCGAAACTTGAAGAGATTTCGGTTGTGCGCGAGTTTTCGGACGTGTTTCCGGAAGACTTACTTGGATTACCACCACCAAGGGAGATCGATTTCATTATTGAGTTGGTACCTGGTACGAAATCGATATCTATACCACCATACCGCATGGCTCCACGAGAGTTGGAAGAATTGAGGAAGCGATTGCAAGAATTGAGGAGAAATGATTCATCACACCTTCGATATCACCATGGGGAGCACCGGTCATGTTTGTGAAGAAGAAGGACGGTCTTTTGAGACTGTGTATTGATTACAGACAATTGAACAAGGTCACAGTCAAGAACAAGTATCCATTACCGCGTATTGACGATTTATTCGATCAGCTGAGATGAGCGCAGTTTTTCTCCAAGATAGATCTACGATCATGATATCATCAGCTGAGGATCATGGAGGATGATAGATACGTAACAGCGTTTAGTACGAGGTATGGACACTATCAGTTCACAGTCATGCCGTTTGGTTTGACTAATGCTCCTGCCATGTTTATGGATTTGATGCATCGAGTGATGAGACCATATCTTGACCGCTTTGTGATCGTATTTATCGATGATATATTGGTGTACTCGAAGACTCGAGAAGATCATGAGCGAAGACCTCGGGGAGACGTTGCGGAGACTTTGAAGGAGCACGGACTATATGCCAAATTCGGTAAGTGTGAATTTTGGTTGTACGAGGTTAAATTTTTGGGTCATGTAGTTGGAGCGGCGGTATTCTTTGTAGATCCAAAGAAAGATTCGAGCGATTTTGGATTGGCCGGCGCGACGTCGATGGCGAGATTCGAAGTTTTACGGGGTTGTGCGGCTATTACCGAAAGGTTCGTGAAGGATTTTTCGAAGATCGCTTCACCAATGACCAAGTTGACCCAGAAAGACGTGAAGTTTCAGTGGTCAGAGGAATGCGAGGAGTCATTTGCTCAACTGAAGAACTTGTTGACTACTGCACCAGTGTTGACATTGCCAGAGGCCGGAAAGGGTTTCATGGTGTACACAGATGCTTCTCATATGGGTTTAGGTTGTGTATTGATGCAAGAGAAGGGTACGGTGGCCTATGCATCAAGACAGCTGAAGATACATGAGAAGAACTACCCAACTCATGACTTAGAGTTGGCGGCGGTAGTGTTTGCTCTGAAGATATGGAGACATTATCTGTATGGAGAGAAGTTCACACTCTATACTGACCATAAGAGTTTGAAATATCTCTTCACACAGAAAGAGCTGAACATGAGACAGTGCAGATGGTTAGAGTTTTTGAAAGACTATGACTTTTCTCTGGAATATCATTCGGGAAAAGCAAATGTCGTTCTTGATGCGTGAGTAGAATTCCGATTGGAAATGCTTTGAGACTATTCGATGTCATATGACGCACAAGTATGGTTTACTCGAGGTGGCGGCGAGGCTAAGTCGATCGGATATTGCTAATGACACGGAGGTGCGATTTGTGCTCAGTGAGACTTCGAACGACAGTGTCGACTCAGAGAGTGTCGGAGGATCGAAAGGCGACATACTATATCCGAGATTCGGTGAGTTAGCGCGAGTTCGAATGTCTTGACCGGGCGGAGACATCGGATCGGTGCCTCGGATTTCGAGGCGGTTGTGGATACGGTGTGGCGGAGCGAGAGATGAGATTCTTCGGGATTCACATCGTTCCGATTCATTGTTCATCCGGGAAGGACCAAAATGTATCATGATATGAAAAGACATTTTTGGTGGCCTGGGATGAAAGCGGACATATCGAGTATATAAGGAATCGTGGGATCGCGCCGGGTGAAGGCGAGCATCGTAGACTGGAGGATTACTATAGCCACTTATCATTCCACAATGGAAGTGGGAAGACATAGCCATGGATTTCGTTCGAGGACTTGCAGAGGATTTGTTCATCGACATGATTCCATCTCGGTGATTGTGGACAGATTGACGAAATCTGCCCATTTCATACCAGTTGCAGCTCATTACACATTTGACCAACTGAGCGTATTGTTCGATAGAGATATTATCAGGCTGCATGGAGTACCTTTGACTATTACGTCAGACAGAGATGTTATGTATACGTTCAGGATGTGGCAGAGTATGCAGGAGCAATATGGTACACGCTTACAGTTTAGCACAGCCTTTCACCCTCAGACTGATGGGCAGACTTAGAGGTTAATACAAACTCTCGAAGATATGCTCAGGGCGTGTGTACTTGAGTTTGGCGGATCGTGGGAAGAGTATTTACTATTATGTGAATTTGCATACAACAACGGTTATCGAGCAAGCATTGAAATGGCGCCATTTGAGGCGTTATATGGCGAGACCGTGTCGCGCTCACCATCTTGTTGGGTGAGCGAAATACCGAAATTTGTTAGGGCCTCGAAATTGTTGTCGATCACACAGAAAAGGTAAGACATATTCGCCGAAGCTTAAGGGAGCCCGGGAGAGGCAAAAGAAGTATGCGAGACATGTATCGCGAATGATCTCACGTACGATGAGGGAGCTTTAGTGTATCTAAAGGTTTCTCCTCGTAAGGGTCATTATCGATTTGGTTTGAAAGGCAAATTAGCACCGAGATTCATTGGGCCTTTCGAAATCAAGAAACGGGTTGGAAAGGTTGCTTATGAGTTAGAGTTACCTCCACAAATGTCGGGAATTCATCCGGTGTTTCATATATCGATGCTTCGACTAGCTAAGTCAAAGGCAGGCGAGAGACTGACAGTGGATTTGAGTCAGATTGATTTGAGTGAGGATATCTCATATGAAAAGCAACCAGTTCAAATTCTTGATCGAAGGGTACAACAGTTAAGAAACAAGTCTATCCCAAAAGTGTTAGTCAAGTGGCAGTTTCATGGAGATTCAGAACTCACTTGGGAACGGGAAGACTATATGCGAGACAGATTTCCGTACCTTTTCGAGTCAGGTATATTTTAAATTCGTTTAGTTTAAGTTCGAGGACGAACCTCCTATTAGTTGGGAAGCATTGTCACGACCCAATAATTAATCCACGTTTAATTCGTTAATTAGGACACAATGACCCGTGACGTGGGACCCGCAGCGAGATACGTGTCATTACCGAGGCACGGTGGCGAGGTAAATGTTATATGTGTTGTGTTGTTTACCTAGTGTAATGTATATGTGTAGACTACTAAGACATTTACGGGTATACGAGATACCGAGACGAGCGACGATGCGCCTCGAGTCGCGTGCTTGAAACGCGGGCCGAGCGGCGGCTCGTGGGGTAAGTGTAACTAGTTGAATTTCATTTTATTAAAAAAAATGAATGAAAAATGAAAAAAATGAGTGGCTAGAATAAATCATATATATATATGTATATATATAAATTTGGTCAAATGAAACAAAAAAAAAGTCTAACCTTATCTTCTCTCATTCTGTCTCTCCAAAAAAAAAAAAAAAAAAAAACGCAACGAGAGAGAGAGAAGAGAGAGAAGAGAAGAAAAAGCACAGAAGAAGAAAGAAAGAAAGAGAGAGAGACAGGGAGAAGGAAGAAGAAAGAAAGACGAGAAAGAGATCGACCAAGCTCGAAGCAAGGTTAGTTGTTGATTTCGGTTGTTGTCGGTTGTCGAGTTGTTTGTTGTTGTCGGTGTCGTGGCCATGGAGGGCCGAACCTCCATGGCCGATCGAGAGAGAGGAAAGGGAGAGCTGGCAAGGGGATCTCCCTTGCCATCAAAACCCGTTGGGGTTGGGGTTGGGAGCCAACCCCAACGCCTCAAGAAATTAAAAAAAAAAAAAAAATCGAAACCGAGAGCACGAGTGCTCTGCGAGTGAAGATGATGATGTGAGTCGGGTCGGGTCGGACCGACCACTGACTGAGATGGAGATCGGGTCGGGTCGACCCAGATCCGGCTGGTCCGGGTCAGGTTGACCCGACCCACCTCAATATATAATATATATTTAATTATTTAATTAAATTAAACAATTTTTAATATATAATAAATTCCTGAAAATAGATAAAATTATAAAAAAAATTCAGGAAAATTCCAGGAAAATAGGAAAAAATATATTTGTGACCCAAATCAATAAAACTTCAATATTTCTATAAAAAGTGAAGAATTCGGGAGTCGGTCGAGGCGTTATATCGGGGTTTTACCTCGAAAAATGTGAAATCGTCAAATTGGTCTCGAACTCAATTTTGACCGATGTCGACCAATTTAGGGATGTTAAATCATTAAACTGGAATCTAAATTGATACATTTTCAACTGTTAGGATCCTAGAGGAGCTATTACGGGGTTTGGGTGCGTACATCGACACGACGGAAGTCGGATAGCTTAAGAATGGTTGTGTGTATGTAAGTAAACTGATTTGAGACATTTATTTACATTTCATTCCATTTATTTATTTATTCTCAGTTATTCGAACTGAATTGGCTTTGAAATCCATATGCTATGACTTGTTCAGTTGCTCATTTTATGATATTCATAGGATACTCCGTTTTATATATCATTGATTTCAATTCCTATACTTTGTCATGTTGATTGTTGTGTTTGGAAGTCAGTGAGGCTATTAGGATAATTTATTTATTTTGACTCTCATCCTTTGTGCATTAGTATGTCGTTATATCTCTTGGATTCCATTACCGAGTCATTATTGAACATGAAAGTGGTTCTTGTGGTTAGGGTCATTTGATGATAGAAATTCAGCTTTCATACGGGGATCACTAGACTTGCCGCAATGTTAGGGAATCTCTCCACTACCTTGCATGACACACGGGGTAACGTGCCTCGAACGGGGTAATCGGACCTCGGGGTTTGTTGGCGCAAGAATAACTTGGGTGAACATGACGAGTTTTAAAACTCGGGTATGTTAGCAAGTATACATTCCGGTGACGACTAAACACTTGGAATATAAAAGGCGTATCGTACGTACGACCTTTTGAAATTATGATATAGAGCTCAATGTATAATAAAATGATATAGAGCGAGAGCTCATATTGTAGTGGAAAGGCTGATGTGATGAAGATCACGGCGACTAATCCATTACTACTTAGCCTTGAGTCAGTTTCATATTTGATTACCTCAAGTATCTCTTTGCACGATGTTTATTTCAGCGTAGTTTCTATTTACATTATGCAATTTGATACTTGTTGCCTATTTGGGAATGTGGATCGATGTCTCTTAGTATTACTTAAATAATTTCATGTACTCACCGTCTAGTTTGTGACGGTGGGTGTAGATCAGCCGAGTAGCAGACCAGGCAAAGAGAAGATTGGTGACTACCTCGAGCCGGTAGAGGACTCGCTACGACATACTTTTGTACGTTTTGTATTCTTTTGTATTACATTTTTATGTACATGCTTTTACTTTTGGGTTGAGTGATAGGAATACCTGACTATAGACACATGTTATATATATCACAATTTTTGTTTATATATGCATGTGATCACTATTTCCTGGTTTTTCCACAATAGGTTAGGCCTTAGGATTTCATTTCCACTAGTAACTAAATAAGACTTCCGCTGAATAATTTGTTAGAAAAAAAAAATTTAAGTAACTCTGGTTCATAGACAATCATAGGTTAGTCACTAGAACAAGTAAGTTAACTGTAGGTGGTATCATAAATGGTAAGTGTGTAGGTGTTTAAATAAGGGCTGACTAATTCTTTGTTAGGTCCTATAGGGGATATTAGGGCTTAATTTAAGGATTAGGCCGGGCGGTGCCCTTATTTGTAGTTGGGGCCATCACACACACATCCTCGTCCGCGTCATTAATGTCATCATCGTCGTTGGGTTCATCATCACCATGTGGTGATTGCATATGCAATCTTTCCATCATCGATCTAGTGTCTGACGTGCTGACATCTTCATCTACCAGTTGCCATTGAATTGTATGATTTTGAAAATAGTCGATTGGCTCAAATGTTAAATAAATATCTACCCTTAAAGTTAATGGTAGATTCGCCATCTGTCACCCACATCAAGTCGAAGTATGCGTTGCGTCTTCCAAGAATACGTGGACAAAATACTATGAACCCTTGGGGAGGATTATCGCGTCTTAGATAAGTCATCCTTACTATAGTTTCCGTAGATGAGATATTGAATGCGTACACATGTGATCCATCAATTGTTGTCTACTCGTCTTAAACTTAAACATCAACACTGCTGATGGGGGTGCGTTGTACCTAATGTCATTCCTACCATTTACAACTTCACCGTTCGCATAAAAGAGAAATGAGATGTTCCTATGTTTCATGACCTACATAATTTATTGAACAATGATGATGTAAAAAAAATTGCATATATATCAAACGTCATTCGTTAATCAAATTGAGGATTTAAATCGCAAGCAAACTTTCGATGTAGAGGATCGCCTTAATAGCGCAACTACAGAGCATACTCATTCGTCTGCATGAAGTATCAATTAATAACTCATATTTAAATCACAATCAAATTAGGGCATATGTTCAAAAAAAAAAAACCAACTCAGCATAAAATTTTTGCGTTTTAACAAACAAACTCCACATATTATTTTTTTTAACAAACAAACTCCACATAAATTTAAATTTTTAACTAAAACACCAAATCAAACGTAATAAAACTTAAATAAATAAATTTTTGTACTTACTTATTTCCATCTTTTCTTTCTTGTTCTTCAATTTGATAATCCGCGAAAAAACAAAAAAGTTAGCTTTTATTTATATAAATATTACTAACTTCAATGAAATGACGTAAAAAATAAATAAAAAAATTTGAACCTTTTAACAACCTTCAACCATAAAAAACTCACTAATGTTTATCTTCTATTTGATATTCCCTGAAAAAAAATTAGATTTACCTTTTACTTAAATAAATATTACTAACTACAATGCTATTCTTGAATAATAAAATAAAAAAATATGATCCTCATCAGTTTTAACAACCTGTTCAACCACAACAAACCTCTAACATAAAATCCCAACGAATCCAACTCTCTCACAACTCAACCGACCCAACTCTGTCACTACCCAACCCACAACTCACACAACTCTATCATACCAAAAAATGACCCGCCCCACAACCCAACCCAACCACCACACTCTCTTTCTCGGTCACCCAACTCTCTCTCTCTCTCTCTCTCTCGGTCTCTCGGTCCCCCAACTCTCTCTTTCTCTCTCGGTCACCCTACTCACTCTCTCTCGATCTCGGCCGCTCCTCCTTCCTCTCGATCTCGCCGCTCCTCCTTCCTCTCGATCTCGGTTCCTCCTCCTTCCTCTCGGTTCGGCCGCTCTCTCTCTCTCTCTCTTCTCTGCTGCTCTCTTTCCTCTCTCCCTATCTTTGGTCTCTCACGCACCCACCAACAACACCCCACCAACAACCACCATAAATAAGCTCAATTCATCTATTGCTCCCTACCTAGACCCTCAAAACTAGCCTGCAATACTCGAAAACGCAGGGAATATATTCCATGCGTTCTCGAGGAAGAAGACGGTCACGGGTCCACAATACACGAATGACGCATTCTCCGAATGCGCCATTCGTGTATTGTGAAACACTCCACGTGGCACCCACGTGGAGTGTTCAGAAAACATGTGTTATGGACCAATCCACGTGGACGCCACGTAGATTGGTCCACAATACACAAATGGCGCATTCTCCGAATGCGCCAATTGTGTTAAGGACCGATCCACGTGGACGCCACATGGAGTCTTCCACATTACACGAATGCGTCATTCGTATATAAATTTTGTACAACTAAAAACGCATTTGTAAAAGACGATTTACCTTACTTTTGAAATAAAAAATTTTTTTTAACTTATTTTACTTATTTACATTATTTTTTACAGTACATTTGTAATTTTTCCGTAGGTTCACCCTGTCACGCACCACATTTTTGCTTACAACATGTGATTGGACTCCCTTTCTATTGTCAGAAAGATATAGCCAACGACGCCCCCTTCACGAGGATGACCATTTCCAAGTTTCCACCCAACAGTAGCACCCCCGCCTTGTTTTCCTATCTCCTCCCCCTCCCTCTTCTTGTCTTCTTCTCTTGGAATGTGTGCTCTCTCTCTCTCCCTTGTTTTTTAACTTTTAAGTTGAGACAACTAGATTTCTCTCTCTTTTGTATCTTTTGCGAGGACAACATGAAGTCATCCCATCTCATCATATCATTTTTTAAACATTAATTAATTCCCTTATTTTATTATTTATTTTTAATTGTATGTTGAGATTCGCTTTCCGATTTAATGAGATTCATTGCTACCTGAACACTTCTCAATTACTCACTAATTACTTGAATTCAATTGATTCTACGATAGCGTCGCCTTAACTTTATAACTTTAAAACTTCTGCTTCAGTCAGAGCAATTGTAGCTTAATATTTTAATATCATTAAAAACTAGCACATAGTACTCTAATTTGATCACAATGAGCAAATTATTGACATACAATGTGCCTTTGCCCTTCTAATATATATATATATATAGCTAAAATTATATAATCCATGTTGTGCGCATGCATTAAACATTAGATGTAACGCTCGATTATTATTCTCACAATATATAATCTTCTTCACCCCAAACTGATCGAAATGTAGAATAACCTTATCAATTTCTTTTGTGTACACCAAACTAATTAAAAATTTAAGACATGAAACTTGAATTTTAATTTTTTTTTTTGAAAAAAAAAAGACAGCGCTTAATTAATTACTTAGCTCTCTCTCTCTCAATTTATAAGGCCACGGGACATAATTAATTTAGTACGTGATCCTGATCAACGGTGGTGATCGATCAATGAAACTGCTGTTGCTGATGATCAGGTGGGGCCCAGGGCCAGAAGCTCTGCTGATCGTCGATTCCGCTGAACATGTTGGTGAAGCTTTGATCATCTTGGACACATGATGAGTGGTGGTGATGGTTTTGGGATTGAATCGTGTTCATGTTTATTACTTCTTTTGTGGGCCCGTTTTGGAAGAAGTGGACCACATTTGTTGTGGTGGTAGTACTGTTGGCTGCAGATCTAACGACTGGAGATTGAAAGAGGGGTCTGACGATCGGATCGACGGACGAGAGAGGACTATCGTGGTCGTTTGTGGCCGGTGGCGTAGATCTCGAGATGTCCAGTTTTATGTCAGACGAGCTGTTGTTGCTGCAAGCCGAACCTTGATCGGTTTCTTTATTTAGGTTGATCAACAACTCTGATGCCGCTGCTGCCACTGTTGTTGATTCTCTACTTTTCAGTGCTGATATCTGAAATTCAACAATCAAGATTATATAATTAGCTCAATTAATAATCACCTCGGACAAGGCATCATTTGCTAAAAGGCAAAGTCAGATCACTTTGAACTTACGTTGGAGGCATCTGCACTAGTTGTCACATGTATATTGACATCAATCTAGTTATAGTAAATTGATTAGTGATTATGTATACAATTAGAACTTTAATTAGCGTTGCCAAAATGAATACAAATTATCAAGGGTTCCACTTTGAGAAATTTTTTTTTTCTTCATACATTAGATGTTCATATGGTACATTAATATATTTCAACACTTGAATTTGAACCCCTTTGTATGATATTCACGTTTGGTCATTATAAATTCCAGTTCTTTGAGTTTATTGTATCAACATTATTTCTAGCTCTTACTTATCCACCCTCCCCCAAACTAGTTCTTGTTTTCTTTTTGCTATGTTTTCGAAGTAATTAAAAACTCTCTGTTTTTAAATGAATAAATATTAATATTACCAAAAAAATGAATAAATAATTGCTATTTAATTAAGGACTAGCTTAATTGAGTAATTCCAATCATAGATGTAAATCCCTTTTTTTTTGGGAATATGTATATGTATATAATTAAGCGTATACTTTTTTTGAGGAAAATTAAGCATATAATTGATTAATTGATCAAGTTACTAAAAGTCTTAATTTTTATTTTTTTTGGCAAAAATTTAAGGTCTTAAATTTAACCACCATAATTTTATTTTTTTTAGGGAGGAAGCAAATTTATTAACTCAAGGCCAATGAATGATGAAATAAAATAAAAAATAAAAAGAAGGAAGTCTTAAATCTCACAAATTGGACAAACAATATAAGGCAATAATAGGATTTATTCCAAACCAAGAAAAAAAAAAAACCAAAACACAAAACATCAGTTTCAATTGCAACTCATTGAATGAAGCATATATAATTAATTAATTGATTAATCCTTCATACCCAAAATCAAAGGAGCTAATGCATAGAAAGAACTTGACATAATTAATCAATTAATTCTATAAACACACTATTAATTAATTAATCAAAGTAATTATTAATAAGTTAAGGTACCTCTGCGTGGAGTTTCTTGTTTTGTGTTTGGAGTGCATCATTATCAGCCTTGACATGCTCATACTGCCTCTTAAGAAGATCATAGTCCTTCTCGAGTTGCTTGGTCTTCCACCTCGCCCTCCTATTCTGAAACCAAATAGCAATCTGCCTCGGCTGCAGCCCAAGCGCCCTCGCCAGCTGCATTTTCCTCTCCGGCTCCAGCTTGTTCCCCAGCTCAAAATTCTTCTCTAGTGTCTTCACCTGCTCCATGTTCAGCCTCCTCTTCTTCTCCCCCATGTGCGACCCGTCGTCCGACAGCTCATCGTCCCCAGCGGTCGCCGCATCCTCTCCGACATCCACAATCCCCGAAAACGCCACCGATGATCTCTTCCCTAGGAGTGATGCCACACCTATACATATATACATTCATGAAATTAATTTACACTACTACATGAGTAAGTACTAGTACTACTATATATATATACTAGTATAGTACAAAAAAAGAAGAAGTAGAAAACATAAAAAAATTTGAAGGGTAGTTAGATTTAGTCGATATATTACTATGGAAGTCTTGGGGATGGTGATGAGGTGGACATGAGTGGAGGATGGGATTGATGGAGGAGGTGGTGGAGGAGTGGTGGTCCTCTTCATGGGAGGGTTGGAGCATGAAATTTGGGGTGAAGAAGGCCATTTCATTGCAAGTAGTAGTCATGGTTTTATTGTTGGACTAATTAATTGTGACAATCCCATAATAGATGATGATGATGATGATCTCACCAAATTAAAGGTGTGATTTTAATGATGTGAGAGAGAGAGAGAGAGAGAGAGAGAGAGAAAAGGGGAAAGATCAAGGCGTGTGGGAATTAATGGGGTTTTTTAGAGGATAGAGGCTCCTCCAATTCCAGAGCGAAAGAAAGGGAATAGAGAAGATCTAATTTATACCATTAGAAAGAGAGAGAAGAGGGAGAGAGGGTACTTTAAAAAAAAAAAAAACCAATAATAACTTAATTAATATCTGATGATGAGCAAGTGGTGTGGACACTCTGCTAGACTTGGTTGTATAATTAATTTAATGTATTTATATTTCATTTCCCAGAAGGGAGAGCAGTACTGGCAGATTCTTCCATATATAATTTCATTTACTTTTTTAGTGGGAAGATACATAATATATAAACATTATTTTTCTAATTAAAAAATATTTTACCCTAATTAATATTAAAAAACAAAAGGGAAGAAAGGACTCCTTTTCGCCAAATTAAACTGATTTAATTAGTTATATTACATGTCTCTTCTAGCAGTTATATATATATTATTTTTATTGATATTATTTTTTTTATTTTTTTGATGATTATGGATGTTTGAACCACCTGGTCCCTTCCGATCGATTAAGGCCCAACTAATCCAACAAGCATTATGAGGGTGACTCTACCACTAACCTAAATGTTACGAAAATATATGGTGCAATAACTAATTAACTATGCCGCGAATTGAACTCATGACCTCTGTCTCGATTAGAGTACTAATTAAAGCCCTCTTCGTAGCCACTCCACCGCACCCCTGAACCTTCACATGCAATATTTTACATTTTAATCAAACACTACTAATTGCATGTTTATAATTAGCTAGTATATAAAGATGTGGGTTTTCTTTTATTTCTTTTTTTTGTTGGTTTTTTTTATTTCTTAAATTTTATAATAATTGTCGGGAACATGCAATTCCTTAACATGAAAATAGAAAATTAAGTAATCATGAATTAAATGACAATTAATGTTAATTTATTTTGTTTGAAGTTAATAATGAGGATATATATGAGTTGGGGGAGAGAAGAGTCGAGAAAGGAATCTAAGGGGAAGGATGAAGGGATGGGTCCAAAGAAGATGCAGGGCTTGTTACCTAACCCACCTACACCCATCGTGCATGCCCCATTCTCACCAGACCTCATGCATGCCCTCCCAAGCTTTCACATACATATACATCATCATCACTACCCTACCTATATCTCCAAAAAATTTAATTACTTCACAATGTACTCTCGCCATCACATGCACCAGGTACCTGTAGATGCGCCCCTCACAAAGCATTTTCAGTGGGATAATGGTCGAGGCATCATTTATATATAAAAAGGCAAGGTCCATAGGTTTTATATTCGACTCATGTTGGAGTCACTTATAAAAAAAATATTTCTCTGCTATTATATATATATATATATATCCTAATTTTTGAAGCGTTTTATGGACGCTTGAACCCGCTTGCAACGCTCACGGAAATTAATTAATTAATTAATTTAATAATTTATTTTTATATTTCAAAAAGTGTACTACGTACAATTCATTTTTATTTTTACTTTTTTGACAATTAATTATAACTATCCACATTTAATAGCTGAAATAACTTAATTAAGGGTAGAATAATAAATTCAAGTGATGATTGAAAGACTGATTATTTGTGCCTATCAAATATATATAGTATATTATATATATATGAGAAAAAAGGAAAGGCAGTAATTATTATAAATATGCATGGCCGGGACTCATGTTTTATTTTGGTCTATATATGAATGTATTTCGTATGCATGCACGCACTTGAATAAGGTTTTTTTTTTTTTTTTTTTGGTAACATGCACTTGAATTAATTAGTTTGCATGTACTGTACTTACTAAATTGTAATCAGTCCTATTATGTTGATGACACATATTGAGTTTTTCCTTTTTATATTTTTATTTAATATGTATAGTTAATTTTGGATTGCGCCCATCATATATTAATCATATATATATATATATATATTATGATTCCATTGTATACTTCGTTTTCGGAATATATATAAGCACGAAACCAATTGAGTAGTGGCCCAGTGATTTGGTACGAGATTTGAGAGTAAAATATCGACCATTGGTTCGAACGCAGGTAGTTTCTTTCTAGCCTATTGGTTCGAACCCAATAGGTCATAACCACATATACAAGCTGGACAGGAGCAGGGAAAAGGGAGTGAAGGCGAAGTGGGAACAACTGTATTTCGGGGGATATAATATATGTAAATTTTCCTTTCCACTTTTGTAAGTCCCGGCCACGACGACACATGTTCAATTTAGTTGATTCGGTGTGAACGTGGCGCCATGAAGGGGAACGGGGAACATGAGATCTAGACGGAACGAAGTGTTTTTTCCATACTACACTGATATGAGTTTTTTTCGACTTTATTTACGAGCCTATTCTTTGTACATCAACACCTATTAGTTGTAATTATTTGATTATAATAAAAAAACTCTCGTCCCTATAAAAAAAAAAAAAAAAAAAAAAAAAAAAAAGCTCTTACTTGTTTAGAAAGCAAAAGAAAAAGATATCGTTTTTCTCACGAGCTCAGGTTGCACTCCCAAAAGCTTATGCATGCATATATAGGACGTCGACAATTAATGTAGTCATAAAAGTTAAAAAGTTAAATAAATTCAGAGCATAGTTTAATTAACTAAACCATTTTGAGAACTTTCCAAATAAAGTGTTTAATCTGACAATATGAATTGATATGTATTTATATATATATATATATATAGTGCGTTTGAAATTAAAAGATCAACATGAATTGTGATTTTTTATTTTTGACCATTAAATTTATATTTAATATGGATAATATATATAGTTAATTAGCATATAGAAGTACTATTCAAATGGCTAGCAACGTAGCATGCAGTAAAAAAAATCAACATATAAGTAACATATTATATGTAAATTAAAAGTAGTAGTAGTAGTACTTAGTACTGAAAGGTTTTGTGACTTTTGTCCCTATACAGAGATGGGACCAAAATGAACAGCAGTTTTACTACTAGTGCACATTACAACATTAGTGGCCAAGAGCTGGCCGGTCTCTCATTTGCCTTCATATAGCCTCTACAAACACATATGTATGCTCTCACTTTTAGAATTTATTTAAAGTAACTCATGGACACATCCTTCCAGCTGGGGTCCTTATATACACATAATTAAGTGATTATATATAGTACCACTCCCAAAATCAGCTTCCATGCAAAGCTGTAACCCTAACATGAAATTGCTAAACTTACAATTCAAGAAATCCCACATGCCATTAGTACTGTTCCATTAGGCTTACATATTTATCCATAGAATCTCAATTAAACACATCTACATTTTTCGGTTTCCATCAAATTAGCAACCCTTGCATTATGAATGTGCAAGTTAATTAGATATTTCTTTCTTATTGATTATTTAGTATTCATAGCTAATTATAAGTACTGTCTCGATTAATTTGAGCTGACCTATACATTAAGGCCATGTAACGTAATATCATTCGTTGCTTTATATATTGATGCTCTTCTCTATCGTGGAATATATATACATATATTGAACGGAGATGGCCTGGTGACATATATACTCACTACAAGAAAAAGAGTCTTTGATTGTATATTACCAAAAAAATAAAAATAAAAATAAACAACGTTTTCGAGATAAAAATGTCAACGTCCTAAATTTTTTTGTACTGTAAGATGTTTACACTATCTAATGTAGTGACTTTTTTTAAAAAAAATATATAAGAAAACAACCAATATATATATATATATATATATATATATATATATATATATATATATATATATATATATATATATATATATATTAGTTTCATATACGAGCTACGCACGCAGGTTTAGGCCCGCTCGCTTCGCTCGCTCGTGGGGTTTCAACTAATCTAAAAAATTATGTTTTCTCTTAAGTTTAGCTAGAAATTTTAATTATTAAACTTCTCATTAATGTGTAAACCTGTTGAGCTTGTGAGAGAACAAAAAATTTATTGACAAAATGATATGAGACATGGGGTAAAGAATAAGTTAGGCACAATTATTTTATTTACCATAGAGAAAAACGAGTCTGTAAATATGTAATTAGTTATAATAGCTATCCAAATTGAAGTGTAGAGTGAGAGTTATAATATGTGGACTACATGATATAATCAATCGATTATATATATAATTTAATAATCGTTACTTTAAAAAAGTTGTTTAGTTGTTTAGTTCAAGTGCAACACTTAAACAATGGCACAATTAAATGTAATACAATTTTGGGATAGAGAAAGCTATCCAAATTAATGTATTGGGTGAATGATAGTTATATATGCGGACTAAATATAATCGATTATATATATAGGCATAAATCAAAATAAAAAAATCAAAGAAACTTAAATCGCAAATAATGTTATGCGTAGAAAATATAGACGACTTCCAAAAAAGTAGGCATAAATAAGTGATTAAAGGATATAAACGATAATTCAAGTCACGAAGGAAACTTTTGCTATTCGTGCTTTTAATATATATGTATTTATATACATATATATATAGGCTTAAGGGGAGGGAAAAAATGTTCGGACCCGTTTGTCCGCATTTGTTCAGACTGCTTTTAACGGGTTCGGACACCATTTTTCCAAAATAAATATGAGTCCGGACATGTTTTCTTGTCCGTTTTTTTTTTTTTTTTTTAAAGGTTTGGGTTCAGATAAGATTGTTTAGAAACAAATAATTTATTCAAAGGGTATTTTATTAATTTATTGTGTATATATTTAGAAACTTTCATGATATTTGTATTATACTTTGAATAATATAGTGATGATATATATATATATATATATATATATATATAGAGAGAGAGAGGAACCTTTAAGATGTAAATTTGAAATGTATAATATGTTATCGTTTGTAGTAATTGAATGCATGGTGACAAGTAGTTGTATGTTTTGCTTGAAAAATAAAAATTATTATATTTTAAATAAAAAAACAGACACGAACAAAAAATGAGTTTTATATGTTTTTGTTGTGAAGTGTGGATGACCATATATGTACACCAACATATTGTGTAGTTATGTACTTCCACTGGTCTTTGTATTGTCATGTTCTTTGTAACCATTTCAATGTACATGGGGTGTATGTTTTAGTCCCACATTGCTAAGACACATTTGTAATCATACCAAATGGCCTATATAAATGATACTAACTTCATTGTAAGAGCACACCAAGTTGAATGAAAACTTCTCATTCCAACTATCTTATTTCTTCTCTTCTCTTTTGTAGTAGTATAAGTTCTTAGTCTTCTAATTTCCTTCTCTAGTTCTTAGCAAGTTCCAACTTAGTTTACAACACGTTATCAGCACGAGCTTGCTCTAGCATTAAGGAGATCTTGAAGTTCAAGAAGGCTTGTTAAGGAGAGAAAGCTAGGAAGGTATAATTTTTGTTATTTAAATAAGTTCAATTTACTTCTATATTATAATGGTTGCTTCCTTTTATCTATGCATACTTTATTCATATATTATGCATTATAGCTTCACCGATTGCGAAAGTATGCTCGTAGTTGCGTCTTGTACGATCTTCTACATCGTAAATCAAAAGTCAATATGTGACATAACTAGTTTTCTCTTAAAACTACAAATGATTAGTTATTGTTCTATTCTTGATTTTATAATACAAATCATGCTATAAGTTTGAGTTGATAGTGGGTAAGCCTTGTCCCCAGGTAAAGCTAAACATTGAAAGGGGAGACGGGTTATCCCGTTCGAGGAGGCATGACATTAAGCGGACTTTGTCTCGCCACCCAACCCGGAGGTTGTCCCACCAACTCATACGAATAGTACATTTGATTATTAATAAATCAAGTTGTGAACATATACTTAATCATATGTTATGTTTTTTTTTTCATATAAAAGAAAAGAGAAAATTATTTTATATTATATTTACTTTCAAAATATTAATCGACCATAGTTGAATTTGTTATCTTATTATAATTCTTGTCATGATAATTAGATATTACAAATTATGAATAAAGCTTGTATCCATGCGAGGTTGTATGTTGTACACAATCATTCACAAATTTCTCTTTAGAGATTTGAAAAGTGAATATTTCACTTTATATATATTTTCACCTTATGGAGTTATATATATACATACCAAAAGGGTAATGCTCCAAAAAGCTCAAAATGAGCTACTTGGGTCTCATGCTACAAAATTTAATCACCAAATATTAATTATAATTCCACAATTTTAATTACCTCTATGTTGAGGCTATGTGGAAATATGACTGATGAGACAATAAAAGGGTCACGTGGCCCGCCTCGATTTATTGCCGCAACAAATATCGAGTGCGCACGTCAATCCAATAAATATTAAGGATTGATTTCTTGTCTCATGGTAGTTAGTAAAATAATGAGATATTATAAATATAATATCGCTCCCGTCAATTAGTTCAACTTCAAATTAAGAAGCATATGTTGCATATAATGATCATGATCGTAATAATAAATTTATGGACGTGGAAAAGGTGAAAATATCGTGGTAAATGTCGTATTGACAATTCCACCAAAAATTGGAATAAAAGTGGTGCACCACTACAAAGGGCAAATAATTATTGACAATAAGCGCTCATAATTGTGACATTTTTTTTAGTCATATATGAAAGGCTATTTTGCCTAAATATTGTCATGTATATGCCCGAATATTTTTGTGACCTTTACCATGCCTTCAAAATCAAAGGCAAAATATTATGAATTTTATCATTGAAATATGACTTTTTTTTTTCTGATTTGCCAAACATTATTTGTCCAGATGGATCAACAAATCATGTGTTCAAGTCATGAATCAAATAAGAGCGATATATGCCTTGCTGATTGTGCTACAACGCATACAATCCTTAAAAACAGAGAATATTTCTTCAATTTGAACTTAGCTGAGGCTAATGTTCAAACAATATCTGGCATCTCCAATTTGATTAATGGCTCTGGAAGAGCAAATATTATGTTGCCTAGGGGAACAACAATTCATGTTGACAATGCCTTATACTCTGAAAAATCCAGAAGAAATTTACTCGAGCTTTAAAGATATTCGACAAAATGGATATCACATTGAAACCGTGAACGAGAATAATAGAGAATTTCTCTATGTCACATTGGTTTCAAATGGGAAAAAAGAAGTGTTAGAAAAATTCTCAGCTTTATCATCTGGATTATATTTTACTCATATAAGGCATGTCGAAACGAATGTCGTCTTGAATAAGAAAATTAATGATCCAAAGACATTCATTTTATGGCATGACCTAGCTTGGTCATCCAGGATCATCAATGATGCGAAGAATAATTAATAATTCGCATGGACATCCTTTAAGGAGTCACAAAATATTTTCACTGGTGATTATAATTGTGATAGTTGTTCTCAAGGTAAATTGATAGTTAAAACATCCCCAAGTAAAATTGTTGTGGAATCCCCAGCTTTTCTTAGAACGTATTCAGGGAGACATATGTAGACCTATTCATCCTCACTGTGTGGACCATTTAGATATTTCATGGTTTTGATAGATGCATCAACTAGGTGGTCACATGTTTGTTTGCTTTCGACCATGCAATGTTGCATTTGCTAGACTTTTAGCACAAATCATTAAGTTAAGAGCACAATTCCCTCGACAACCCAATCAAGACCATCCGTCTTGATAATGCCTTGGGAATTTCAATCTCAAGCATTTAAAAATTATTGCATGTCTATAGGAATTACCATTGAACATTCTGTTCCACACGTGCATACCCGAATGGCTTGCAGCGAATCTCGATCAAACGCATTCAACTAATTGCCGACCTTTAATCATGAGAACTAAGTTATCAACTTCATTTGGGGACATGCGATCTTCATGCAAAGATTTATCATTCGTTATAGGCCTATCGCATACCATGAACATTCCCCCATGCAACTCATTTTAGGTCAACAACCAAATATTTCACACTTGAGAATTTTTGGTTGTGCAAGTGTATGTTCCTATACCACCTCCAAATAGAACTAAGATGGGTCCACAACGAAAACTTGGGATTTATGTTGGATTTAACTCATCGTCCATTATAAGATACCTTGAGCCCTTAACAGGGGATTTATTTATCGCACGTTTTCTTGATTGTCACTTTGATGAAGCAATTTTCCCACCATTAGGGGAGATAAGAAGCCAATTCAAAAGGAATGGCGTGAAATTGCTTGGAATGCATCAACTTTATCACATTATGATCCACGCACAAATCAGGTGTGAACTTGAAGTTCAAAAGATCATTCATTTGCAACAAATCGCAAATCAATAATCTGATGCATTTAATGATGCAAAACAAGTGACAAAATCATATATTCCAAATTGTCAATGCTCCCGCAAGAATTGATGTCTCTGTGCAACAAAATGCACAAGAACCAACTAAACGCTTAAAGCGTGGAAGACCATTGGTTCAAAGGATACAATTCCTCGAAAGAGGAAAACGGGAGTAAAAATAAATGCAAACAAAAATACTCATGAGAAAGCACAAGAATCCTTTGATAAGGATTTGTCGAACGAATTGATTCGATGAGGAACAACCGCCTTCCTCTAGAAAAGGAGGAAAAAGATGAAAATAATGAGATCTCAATAAATTATTTAAACTATGGTAAGATTTGGGATCGAAATAAAATTGTTCCTGATGATATATTTGCTTTCAATGTGTCTTTTGAAATATGTGAAAATGATGATGATCCAGAACCACGATCAGTGGACGAATGTCGAAAAAGACATGATTGTCAAAAATGGCAAGATGATATCCAAGCAGAGCTAAACTCGTTAAGGAAACGATAGGTTTTTGGACCAATTGTCCAAACGCCAGATGGCGTAAAACCTGTTGGATATAAATGAGTATTTGTACGAAAGAGAAACGAAAAAAATGAAGTTACAAGGTACAAAGCAAGACTTGTAGCTCAAGGTTTCTCACAAAGACTGGCATCGATTATGAAGAAACATATTCTCCTGTTATAGATGCAATCACATTTCGATTCTTGATAAGCCTTGCAGCTTCAAGGGCTTGATATGCATTTAATGGATGTCGTTACATAAAGATATCTCATACGGATCCCTGTAGACAAAGATGAGATATATATGAAAATCCTGAAGGATTTATAATATCCGAAGAAATAAAATCAAAACCTCATAACATGCATTCTATAAAATTACAAAGGTCTTTGTACGGATTGAAACAATCCGGACGAATGTGGTACAAACGCCTTAGTGATTATTTACTTGAAAAGAAGGATATGTAAATAATCCGCTTTGCCCATGTGTCTTCATTAAAAGATCATCAACAGGATTTGTGATTATTGCGTATATGTTGATGATTTAAATATAGTGGGAAACCACGACGACATCGTTAGAACATCTCAATACTTGAAAAATGAATTCGAGATGAAAGAACTTGGAAAAACAAGACTTTGTCTTGGTTTGCAAATTGAACATTTTTCAAGTGGAGTACTTGTCCATCAATCAAATTATATTGAAAAAATATTAAAAAGATTTTATATGGACAAGGCGCATCCATTGAGCTCTCCAATGGTTGTCGATCACTTGAAGTGGATAAGGATCCATTTCGACCTCATGAAAGTGATGAAGAGCTACTTGGTCCTGGAGGTACCATATTTAAGTGCAATTGGTGCACTTATGTATCTTGCAAATTGTACAAGACCCGACATTGCTTTTCTTTGTCAATCTACTTGCAAGATACAACTCATCACCAACTTGAAGACATTGGAATGGTGTTAAACATATTTTCCGATATCTTCGAGGAACAAGTGACATGGGTTTATTCTACTCGAGAGGGTAAAATTGAATCTCCAAGGTTATGCTTGATGCTTTGGATTTTTATCTGATCCCACAAGGCCCGTTCTCAAACGGGATATGTATTCACATGTGGTAATATGTTGTATCATGGAAGTCGAAGAAAGCAAACTATGGTTGCTACTTCTTCCAACCATTCTCAAGTACTTGCAATTCATGAAGCAAGTCGTGAATGTGTATGGTTGAGAAATATGATTGAACATATTCAAGAATCATGTGGATTGCCTTCAATAAAAGATTCTCCAACCATATTATATGAAGATAACGCAAAGCATGTATTGCACAATTAAGTGAAGGATTCATAAAAGGGGACATAACAAAACATATTTCACCAAAATTCTTTTATGCGCATGAGCTTCTTGAAGAATGGTGAAATTGATGTCAAGTAAATCCGATCGAGTGATAATCTTGCTGATCTATTCACAAAAGCCTTACCAACTACGACATTTAAAAGGCTTACATATGGTATTGGCTTGCGTAAACTTAAAGACATTGCAAGCAAAGAAACTGAACAAGTTTCACCCATGTTCACATGAGGGGGAGTTATTGATTAGTGTATTGCACTCTTTTTCCTTAGCTATGGTTTTATCCCATTGGGTTTTCCTAGCAAGGTTTTTAATGAGGCAATCTTAACAATATTATACCCGTCTTAATATTTATGAGAATAGTGTACTGTTTCTTTTACTATATTTTTTCCCACAGGGTTTTTCTTAGTAGAAGTTTTAACGAGGCACAATCTCTAAGCAAGTGTCATCCAAGGGGGAGTGTTGTGAAGTGTGGATGACCATGCATGTACACCAACATATTGTGTAGTTATGTACTTCCACTGGTATTTGTATTGTCATGTTCTTTGTAACCATTTCAATGTACATGGGATGTATGTTTTAGTCCCACATTGCTAAGACACATTTGTAATCATACCAAATGGCATATATAAATGATACTAACTTCATTGTAAGAGCACACCAAGTTGAATGAAAACTTCTCATTCCAACTATCTTATTTCTTCTCTTCTCTTTTGTAGTAGTATAAGTTCTTAGTCTTCTAATTTCCTTCTCTAGTTCTTAGCAAGTTCCAACTTAGTTTACAACAGTTTTATAAATATACAGGTCTTATAAATATACGGTCTGGACAAAAATAAATGTCCGTTTAAAAAATGAGCATAATTCCGGACACTACTTTTAGTCATTGTTAGGGGGTGTGTACAAAGTACAAACCCGCATGCACCCCTTCAGACTTTTCTTTTGCTACCCCTAATGATACTCAAACTCTCAACTACATACTAATTAGATTTACTCCCAATTAAACCAATTAACCTATATATTGTACAATCACTTAGTATGTACTGAAGAGGCTTTTGATACATGTGCACATTTCCCTTTACAATAAATCTACTTTAATGTATGTAATTAATTTTTTTTACTAGGATCACTCGAAACATCTTTTTCTTTTTTTCCAATACAATCAAACATTTTTGTTTTGTTTTTTTCGTTTTTGTTTTTTTGGTGAAGTACTCGCTCAAACATATAAATTTATTTGTACGCACATATATATATACACATATTTTAGTTTTTTTGTCAGCATACATTAATTGTTTCATGGGTCACATTGTAGTTAACCTATTTGAACATGATCATAAAGGTTAAGGATGTTACAATAACTAAGTGGGTGGCTTAATGATTTTGTATGTAGTATATATTAATTAATTATTGCAAGCGCGGTGGGGATTTAAGCACTTCTCTTCCAAACCCTCATTTGGGTGCATTTTTTTTTTTATTAGAAACCAACTTAACATCCTCAAAATTGCCTCGAGACTCAAATCCTCGTCCACTTGCACAAGTAACTATATATCAAACCATTAAATTCCCGCTTCAAATATAAATTGTACCCTAGCTCATTTGGATGATTGTAGAATAGAAGTGCATGGAAATCAAGTTAATTGGATGATAAGATTCCACACACACTGATGATATGGGTACTGCTGCAGTGCTGCAGTACTAAACGACCGAACTGTCAAGTCTTCAGGCCGACAGTCCAATATAAAGTCTCTTTCCATGGGATACATAGAAAAGATGAAGAGGAAAGAGAGTATATATTTTCTTACAATGCAAGCAACATATAGAGGGCACTGATGATGATCTGAGAGAGTTAGTTGAGAGTTGAGGCCCTCATGTCCCATGATCAAACAAAACAAATAGTGCGTTAAAAACCATGCACATTTTAATAAAACACCAAATCAAACAAGTGGCCGGGACTGCCTCCATGGCCCTCTCTCCAAGTGAACAGCATATATTATCCTCTCTTTTGTTTCTTTCTTATTATCTTCCTTTTTTTTTTTTTTTTTTTTTTTTTTTTTTTTAAGAATAATTGGAATCACATCTAAGTATTCATTAAAATACACCAACGTTTTTCTAGGATACTTCAATTTAAAAGGGTCCATTAATTCATATGAATATATATAAGAGGGGTGCATGTAGTGCTACAATATATATATGATCAACACATAATGCATATATAGTGAAGAGGATGAGATTAAAGATTTGCCCTATACTAAATTAATAATTTTTTTACAATCCAAATACGTCCCAATATTATTCGAGCCTCCATGACTACTTCTAAGAGCTGCCTGATTGAGACTACAAATTTAACGACGAAATAATATATATCACCAATTAAGTTTTGATCCCAAATTAATATCTAATACATTAATTGTTTGAATGATGATAAGAATTTAATTTGATGGTTAATTAATTGTTCATGTTAAACTATATATATCTTTGGTTTGCTTTGATTTAGATTTCTAGCTAGTTAGTAGGGCTAGCTAGTGAATAGTGATATATGTTGAAGATCAATGTGGAGGGCAATTAAGGGTAGCTGCCTTAATCTTGGGTGGGCAGTGGCTGATAGCTTGATAAGATTGGGGGGTATGGGTCCTACAGTGGGTACGACTTTAAGCTGGCCAAAACAAGGTGCCACATGACTTTATTAGTTGGAAATACAAGGGTACCCTATAAGAATGTGGTGGATCCCTGTTGTTGCTGCTTTGGTTCCTAATTTCCCACAATAAAGTAAAAGCGCTCTATCTTCTTCGCCACATGCCTCATGCTTCTTCTGTGCTTCAACCCTTTTAGATCCTCCCATGTGCATGCTTTGACGTCCTTAAAAATAATATTAATTAATTAAATCAATTTTCATTTTTTTTTTTTAAATGCAAACTATTATTATTTTTATTTAATTTTTTTTGGAGGGGGAGTTGATAGTGATTCGTTAACAAATAGCTGTACGACCTTTTTGTTTTGTTTTTGTTGGAGGATTTTGATGTGATGAATGATGATGCAAGCAAGGCTTTTGTGCTACATGGCACAATCTTGAGACCTACTTTTCCTTCTTGGAGGCCCGCCACGTGTACGGCTCGGATTCCTGATTGGCCAACATTTTCTTACGCTTTGTGTCTTTTGATGATCAGACGTCCTTCCCCCTTTTAACTTTTCCTCTTAAGTGGGTCCATCTCCTTTGAAATTTAACAACTCTACTGGCTATATATCGTAGTTACATGAATTACATATATGTGTGAAACCATATAATACCATCTAATTAATAAACAAATCTACAAACCAGAACATCTCGTCATGTATCCATCGTGATTTTACGTGCATGCTAAAACTTATGCGACATCCCCCACTTGCTTTTTTGGTTTGAATTTGTATTAATTTCAGACTTAGGCAAGTACACAAATTATTGTCCAATACTTTTGTCGCTAGATTCAAAAATAAGTTCAAACAATGTGAGTAGTAGTGTGTATAATAAGAACTAAAAGGTAGAGTTCGATCTTGGACATGTCTTCCAAACTTAGTTTAGTCACTCGATGCATTGACATTGTATATAATTAAGAAGTTGAACAAATTCAAGTTATACATACAGGAAAAAAAAAATTCAAATATTCTTCCGTTCTATAATATTTGTCAAATTAAAATTGAGGTTTTCCACATTGATTTGTTAATCATTCGTATAAAAAAAATAATCCATCATGGAAATTGAAGGAGGATATATTGCTCTATGTTGACAAATGACAATCAACGTATATAATTAAAACACATGTAACTTTCTGCAAAATAGATCTAATATATATATATAACATCGATATTGTGTCACTAAGGGTGTGTTTGATAGCAAAGAAAATGAAAAAAATCATAAAAAATTGTCTACTTTTTTATGTAACCGTTTTTTCCACTTTGTTTGATAATTTTGTAATCGCACCGAGAAAAAAAAACCATATCTCCATATTTTCCTCATTTATTTTCTCATCTTTTAGCGTGGAAAATTGAAAATTTTTCCATCTCTCTCACGAACTGATCATTTCTTCCACCCAAACAAACTTGGCCTCTACTACTATTTCGCAGATACACACTCTTTCTTTCTCTCTTCGTCTCCGGCTTCGTCACCAACATCATCGTCGAGTCGTCCGACATCGAAAAGAAAAACATATTTTTTTTAAAAAAAGAAAATAACTATTGCATTTTTGCTGGATGAATCGACTTTAGCCTGAAATAATTTATAAAAGTCCAGGGTCCATATGATAGCTCATCAACTGCATATGTATGTTTTCTAGTACATTGATGATAGTCTTCCGGGATTCTTGCAATATATATAGAAGGTCCATTTCTTTTATTTCTTTTATTCAGTTTCGTGCATCATCCAATACCTTCAATGGACCCTCATTTTAAATATAAGAATATATTCTGATTTACAAATTGTTGTCGTTTTTCCTATAGTTAGAACAAGAGAAAAGTACATGCAGCCAAGATGAAGAAGCCCCCACCAACTACGGTGGATACACAAAAGCAGAAGAAAAGGAACAACTAGCTAAACCCTTCTAAATATAATAAGCTACTGTTAGCTGCTTGAACAATAACTAATTCATCTAACTAAGAAATACTACTTTTGCCATAAAAAAAAAAAAAAGAAAATTAAAGAAGAAAAAAAGAGAACTTAGATTTGGTAGTGTCAGCATTTAGATTTAATATATCAAAAGTCACAGCTCAATTATATATCTCAACTTTCATTTTCGTATAATGTAACCTTAATTTTTTTATTTTTTGGTGAAGGTATCCTTAATTTTTAAATGACCTTAAAAAATGTATCATTTTTAAATGAGAATGCACAAGCTAGGTTGCATTTGAAAACTAAATAAAATTGGCTCTCAGAGCTCGTGATAACTATTCAAATATAGTAACAATTAATAAGTTTTCACTCAACAACAATGACACCAACGAATGTGAATTAATTAATAATATCTTAAGCTAGGATTTAATTTGGGACTGAGCCTATGTTGTTGTTGTTGTTGTATCTTAAGCTAGGATTCGCAATCAACTAGCAACCTTAAGATTATTATAAGGAAGTACTATTATTTGCCGGCCTCCAATCCACTCACTCTGATCTACACGACATAATGATTCTTTGATATAAAACTCTTCGATATAAGTAAATTAAATAAGAAATAATCTTGATTCTTTGACATATAAAGTTCAAGCTCGCCATAGCCCGTCTAACAAATATAGGTTGGACTTGGACGAGATACTAATAAAGCCTAAGCCCAACCCAACTTGTGTACTAATTTTCTTTTTGTAACTTTAGAAATAATTTTAATATAAAATTACAAAAAAGTTTATTTTATAAGTAAAAATATAGGTGTGACTTTTGGGCCGAGATAGAGAAGGGTTTTTAGGCTCATCAACCTCATTAAGCCAGTCTGCTTAAACTTGGCCCAACTCATGAACATATCTAGTGATATCTTATTATAAGCAGGAAAATGCTTGGAGTATCTACATTAGACACCGACTTTGGGCGCCTAGCGGTTGTGCACTATTCGATACACTTCAAATGCATATCTCAAAGGTGCATCGACTGCTCATAACCGCTAGGTGCCCAAAATGGGGGTCTACCCTAGCAGTTTCCTAAAAAAAATGAGGACCCATGAACTCAAGTCAAGGTTGGAAAAGTTTGTCCATTGGAAAGCCCACAGAATCAAATATCAAAAGTCTAGAAATCTATGTTGTTAGGCCCATATAATTAATACAAGAAAAAAATGTCCATGGGCTTTAATGAAACTATAACACAACGTACAAGAGTGAGAATTAGAAGAGCATTGAGTTGTGGCCACATGAACACCACACACTCGCTTAGTAAAATAGGCACTCTCACAATTTATCCAAACCAGAAACACTGAAACAAAACAATGGCGTTGAAATCGAACCTCTCTAAATGAGCTTCACAAACTGATAAACATGGCTTCTTCCACAACCACCATCACCACCACCACCACTACTCCACTCTTCATCCCCCCCATCAACCCCTGCGCCTTCTTCACTACCTACCCTTGTTCAAACCCAAAATCAAGAAATCTCAAACACCCCACCAAGCTCCAAGTCTCCAACAAGCCCATAACACCACCCCTCAAAACCCCACCAAGCCCCCCCTCTCAAGAGACTGTCTTCTTCGACGGCGGCGCCCACTATGGAGATTTAGTGGCCAATCTCCTACTGGGTCTCACTCTGCTCTGGCTCCCACTCACTCTCGCCTCTGTCTCAAGGGCTCTCTTCCTCAGATACAGGTTCACCAATTTGAGGGTCACTGTCATTTCCGGCCTCACTGGGCAGGACAGGACTGACTTCTCTTACAAAGTCATCAAGGATGTCCAAGTTGTGCCCAGGTTTATTGGGGAGTGGGGGGACATTGTCATCACATTGAAGGATGGCACCAAGGTGGATCTCAGGAGTGTCCCCAAGTTTCGCGACATCGCGCAGTATTGTCGAGATATGGCTGATCAGTCTGCTGGCTCTGATGGGAAGGATGACAAGCCTAAAGGCTTTTGATTGATTTCATTGAGGTTTGTTTGTTTGTTTGTTTATTCGGTTATCAAATTTGAAGAATTCAATTGTTTAAATTGATTTGTGATTGTTGATCAATTGCATGTGTTTATCTTGGCTTTCCTGGTTGAGATTGTTCTCTATGTAAATCTACACAAGTAATGTAGCTTAAATTTGAAGAATTCAAGTTTGTTTGTTGGCTTTTATAGTTTTGGTACATAATGTGAGTGAAGCATATGTTAACAGTGTAGGCTATACATAATTCATTATAAATGCTCCATTCGTATCGCATTTGTGCCGTTATCAATTTTCGCTTGTTAGATAGTCGACCCCCGACTCTTTAGAGATTTCTACTCGTTCCTTGAAATGACCTACTCTTAGAGTGGTCTATCATAGGTAGTGTAAACCCCTATTAGAGCATATGTTGTGAGGTTTTGCGCTTGAGCAAGTCGAGTAAGACTTAAGCATGTGTCCTTCAAAGACAATGTGATGCAAAATTTTTAGGAATGTGAATTTATTAGAAGTTTGTCTAGCATGCATTTGATACTTATTTCCAGAGTCAATAATAGGCTTTCTTGAGATGCCATTAATAAGTGTTATTCTCGCTTTATCATTTGGTACGAGGGTGGTGTGGTTCAGGGTCACACTTAGGTGTTGTTTTCTGTTTTTCATAAGAAACCGACTTATTAACTTCACTACACTGTGACTATACTATGTCTTACAATGCAACAATGATTTCCATCCTTTGAGATATTACCTTCTTGAGATAGTTAATCACGGGTACGATAGTTGGCAATCTTGGAGTGATTCATATTTGGAGAAGTGTAATTCGATGGGGGGAGTTTTTATAAAATTTCAACATTATGGGAAGGTAAAATTAACTTCATCTAAGTGCTATAGAACATCCACATTTCGTCAAAAGACATTAAAAAAAAGCATGTGCTTTCTAATATTCTCATGTCTTTTCTCTTTCTATGCTTGATATTAAATTTTTTAAGATTCACTATTGATGGAATTGATCATTCTGGATATTATTTTCGTCTTTGTTAGGCAATTTGGTAGAACTCATTTTTTTATAAGCGAAACTGTGAACTGATTTTGGTCTTATATCTTCTAACATGTTTTCATTCTTTAGAGTACCTTAACAAGTGCATAAAACGTATTTCATTTTTTTAAAAAGCTGTTGCCATTTTTCTCTTACTTCAATGGAAGGTTTTGTGAAATATCGATTATATCTAATTCTTAATTCGGTGCTTTAAAAAATCTTGGAGAACTTCGGAGAACTTCCAAACCATGGTCTAACATCTATCAATCCCTTCTCATGAACTTTGTCCTTTCAAGTATGTGTTGATGTGTATTTGGGACATACATAATTGTACTTGGAGTTTTATGAGAACAACGATTTTGTTGTCAGGATATGCCCTCATGACAAAGTAATTCCTAATATTCTACCAAGTAATCTTAAACCTGTAGGCCTTACAATCCCAGATTATGTTCTCACAATCTCTGTTCAGAAGAAACATATTATTTAGAATAATATCTCACTGCCATGCTGTAATACTAAAGTGCGGAGCAAGGATGACACCATGACACTGATTAAGTTTAGATGAGAAAGAAACTAAGTTATTATTAAACCTTGAATAATAAGTGTTGTATTATATACACTGATACTCAGTCTAGACTCTAACAAATTGTGTATCACACTCTCTTTGAAGGATTCACTTAAGTCTCACTCACTCAAACTCACAACTTACAACTAATACTCTGATTTGGCTTGTTTATGTACTCAAACTTACAACTTATACTCTGATGGAGCTCGAGGTCACTTCTGTCTAAGTTTGCATCATCGACTTCGAGAAATCATTTTACCATCCAATAGATTGAGATCATAGACCTTTCATGGAAAATTCTTTAGTATAAATTCCTAAAGTTGAGGCTTCATGTGCAAATTAAAATTACTGCAACATTAGAACATAGACCTTTCATGGAAAATCCTTTAGTATAAATTCCTAAAGTTGAGGCTTCATGTGCAAATTGATCATGTAAACTTAATGAGAAATTTGGAAAGCAATTAAAATAAATTGGGCCTTTGGCAAGACTTCCTTCAATCATGCCAAGTAATGAATCATTAAATTCTGTATGTCTTTTATCACGAACAGAAACAAGAACAGAAGTATTAAGACCTAATGTAGTTAATGGTTTTATAGCGACTTGAATAAGTCCAATATGTAGATATTTATGAGTTTCTTTATATCTACAAATTTTATCAGGTGAGATAAGAAGAATTTCTTGTCCCTCTTCATCAATTGATTTTGTATCTTCTTCAAGTTTAATGACATAATCTTGATGTTTTGAAAAAGATCCTTGATTATAAATATCTTTTGGTTTAATAATAGGCATATCCCAATTTTGTAGAGATTGTTCAATTTGAGAAAATGAAACTTCATGAATATTTTTTAAATCAATGGTGGTGGTCTGTTTTATAATGGAAGAAGTGGTATGAGAATCAGAAGTCGAAGCAGATTCAAATTTTATCTCAGATTTTGGTTTTGAAAGAACACGCTTCATCCGTTTCACTAAGTCACTCATGGTTATGCAAAATGGTCTTTACTCACTTGGTCAACGATTCACTGCTAGACTTACCTCTTGCTAGACTTACTACGCGACTAGGAAAGTGCATGTGAAAACCATTAAGCAGAACTAGAATGAAATGATAAAAAGGAAATGAAGTATGAACGTTGCAAAGAAAATTGAAGATAAAACTTGAAAACTAAGTGAAAACCAGTTTACTTCTGATATTGATTATATAAAAGGAGAAATTAACATACCACAAAGACACACCATCAGAGAAGAAGAATACTTACAATAAAAAGAGAACTTGGCTCTGATACCAACTTGGATTATTCATGATAAAAACGCTGAAGAAAAACAACATCAAAAAACATCTGATGAAATTGATCATATTATATCGCACGACGATGGAAAAGTAGAAATCACTTTTGCAGCACGACCATCTACATCGTCATATCGGCAAGAAAGTTTTCGCAAACCTGTTTCACCTCCCAAACCTGATTCTTTTCAAACCCATGTCGCCTATCCAGTCTATTCCACACCTAATGATGGTCATGTTAGTATTAATGATTTCAGTGAATATCAAATTAATATGGTACAGATTGAGGAATCAACTACTTTTCAACTTGATTATTATAAATTAAAACAACAATTTTTACAACATCCTTTAAAGCCCTTATTTTGTAAACTATGTTCTCGTTCTCATCAAGCTGTTCTTCGTGAAAAATATTTTTCTCATCTAAATCAAATCAAAGAAAATATGCCTTTTTTCGACTATTTAGCAACCTTTAATCCAACTATTATGACAAAAATTAATACTATTTGGGAAGGATCCCAGGGTGAAAAATATAATCAACCTCATCCTCCTTTAGCACCCTTAAAAGTTAATGATAATATCAAAGCAATACCTTTTAAAACTACTTTTGATGATGATTTGCCAATAACAAAAAAGGATTTAAATCATATTATTGAACAAAATAATTTTACAAATATTTATATATCTACTTTGAAAAATAAAATTTCTTCTCCACTAAAATCCACTGCACCTTCCACCTCATTTTCTACATCTCATAATTTACGGCGTATCAATATACCGCCCATCATTCCTGAACCAATCACTACTCAACCATGTGCACTTCATTTTTCTACATCCCCTCCTTTTAAAATTAAATCTAAGTTATCCTCTGAATTATTAGAACGTATTAGTCAGCAATTACAACATCTCGATACAACATCAAAGAAAAAGGATAAAGCCCCCGTTATAGCAACTCTCCGAAATGATAACATCTCAAGTCCTCTTTCAAAAACCACATCTTCTGAAACTGATACATCTCCTACAGATAGTAATAGCGACATTGACAATTCTACAACATCTTTGCATATTCAGCGAATAAAACGATCTAACCCTAAGTATAAATCCTCTTATACTCCATTACGAAAACAATACTATAGCCGGCCTTCGCCAGCAGATATGATTATAGAAGAACCTAAACATTCTCGCATCAAATTTGATGGTAATACTTTATATTAATGGAATATCGATGGATTATCTCATTATCGTATTATGGAAGTAATATTACACATACAAATTTATGCCAAAGCTTGTGAAATAGCAGATCATGCCGAAATATCAATAGCTAAAGCCATAACATCAGGATTTACCGGACAATTATATGGATGGTGGAATACAGTATTTACCCTTCAACAACGAAATGACATCTATAATTCAGTACTAAAGGATGCTCAATGTCAACCAATATTAGATACTATGGGACGACAACAACATAATGCAGTTAATGTCCTCCTCACTAATATTATTTTTCATTTTATAGGAACTCTAAACCTTCGTGATGAAAAATTACGTGATCAATTACAAAGCCTTCGATGTCGAACCCTAAATGATTTCCGCTGGTATAAAGATACTTTTATGTCTAAAGTATATGAGTTAACTTCTTCTCATGACTTTGTATTTTGGAAAGAAAGATTTATTGCTGGCCTCCCTTCTTCGTTTTCTGAAAAGGTTAAAATACTTCTCAAGGAAAAGAATAATGGTACTATTAATTGGCCCAATCTTACATTTGGTGATATAATCGTAGCTGTAGAACAAACAGATTAGCCATTTGTAATGATATCAAGTTAAAAAGACAATTAGCAAAAGAACGAAAATCCAATTCTAACGAATTAGGTACATTTTGTTATGATTTTGCCCATGATTTAGATATCACTAAACCCTCGACATCTCGATCTAGATCCAGACCAAATAGACCAAAACGATTACCAAAATATTATCAAAAACGTAACATCTCATCATCTTTTCCCTCCTCGAAACGAAAACCTTTTCGACCTTATAAATCTCGTCGACAACAAAATCAAACAAATACCTGTTATACCTGTGGTAAACCAGGTCATTATGCAAATAAATGTCATTTTAAAACTAAATCTAAAAAGGTACATAATATTGCAGAATATTCTTCTGATTCTTCTTCATGTCATTGTCCTGACAATATACCTAATACTTCTTCTTCATCCGATACAAAAATTAATGTTTTAACTGCTCATGAAGAACTTATTCTTGAAATTGGAGAACAAATATCGGATCCCTCTCTAAAATATAAATATTTTACTGAAATCGTTCAACAGCAGGCTGAAAAATCTGATGTTGATATTGGATCTACCAAACGTTCTAAATTTAGAAAACAAATTGAATTCGATCCAGATAAATATTCCATGACTTCTTTGTTAGCTGAAGTAACTAAACGCCAACCCTCGGGTGGTAATATACAAAATCTACAACAAGAAATAAATTCTCTCAAAGCCGAAATACAACTTTTAAAACAACGAATTCTTAAATTAGAAAATGAGGCATCCACTGAATCTAGTTCTGACAATGTTTTTATTGAAACACTTGCACAATATGTGCATCAGCGATGGTTTACCCCTATTACGTTAGTAATTAAAGACTTTAAACTACAAGGCCCTGCTCTTATTGATTCTGGAGCTGATCTCAACTGTATCCGTGAAGGTATTATTCCATTTCGCTTTTGCGAACCAACTCATAGTAGTATTTCCACTGCTGAAGGAAATAAATCATCCATTAAATATAAAATCTCGTCGGCACATATTTGTCATTCTTCTATTTGTATTCCTACATCTTTTATTATTGTCAAAGATTTGCAACATGACATTCTTTTAGGTACTCCTTTTCTTCAACATATACAACCATTTTCTGTTTCTTCATCAGGAATTACTACAAAAATAAATAATACTTCCATATTTTTTCCATTCTCCAATCCACCAAAAACAAAATATCTAAATCAATTAATCAATCAAATCGAATATAAACAAAATCAAATTAAATTTTGTAAACAAGAAATTAATTATTTAAAAACCGAACAAATCCTGAATAGTTCTATTTTCAAAGAAAAATTAGTGTTATTTCAAAATAAACTTTATCAACAATGTTGTTCAGAAATACCTTCTGCTTTTTGGAATCGTAAACAACATCAAGTATCTCTTCCTTATATTGATACATTTAATGAAACGCAAATTCCTACTAAAGCTAATCCCTCGCAAATGAACTCTCGTTTACTAACTTTATGTGATACCGAAATAAAAATTTATTACAGAAAAAATTAATATCGCCATCAAAATCTCCTTGGAGTTGTACTGCCTTTTATGTTGAAAATGCTCCTGAAGTTGAACGCGGTGCACCTCGATTAGTTATTAATTATAAACCATTAAACAAAGTTTTAAAAACTATTCGATATCCTCTTCCTAATAAATATGATCTTATTAAACGTATTACTTTTGCTATAATTTTCTCTAAATTTGATTTAAAATCTGGTTTTTGGCAAATTCAGATTTCTTCAAACGATCGATACAAAACTGCTTTTAATACTCCTTTTGGCCAATACCAATGGAACGTTATGCCATTTGGATTAAAAAATGCCCCTTCTGAATTTCAAAAAATTATGAATGAAATTTTCAATCCTTATCGCAATTTTATACTTGTTTATATTGATGATATTCTTGTATTTTCATCCTCAATTGATCAACATTGGAAACATTTATTTCAATTTCAAAAAATTATTATTACTAATGGTCTTGTATTATCTCAAAAGAAAATTAAGCTTTTTCAAACTTCTATTACTTTTCTTGGTTTTAAAATTTCAAATCAAACAATAACTCCAGTCAATCGCGTAATCGATTTTGCTGATAAATTTCCTGATCATCTCTCCGATAAAAATCAATTGCAACGATTTCTTGGTTGTTTAAATTACCTTTCTCGATTTCTATAAATTATCTCGCTATTGATAGACAAATTTCTCTCAATCTCTTCTTAAAAAAGACATACCATTCAAATGGAGTGATTCTCATACACAAGCAATACAGCTTATTAAACAAAAGGTCAAATCACTTCCTTGTCTACATGTTGCTAATCCTGCTTATTTCAAAATTATTCAAACTGACGCTTTTGATATAGGCTATGGTGGTATTCTTCTCCAACAACCCCCTACTGGCCCTGAACAATTAGTTTGTTATACGTCTAAATTATGGAATAAAGCTCAAAACAATTATGCCACAATTAAAAAAGAAGTGTGTTCAAAAATTTCAATCCGATATATTAAATCAAAAGTTTTTAATTCGTGTCGATTGTAAAGCTGCAAAAGAAATTCTTTTCAAAGATGTTAAAAATTTGGTTTCCAAACAGATTTTTGCTCGATGGCAAGCATTATTAAGTATTTTTGATTTTGATATTGAGTATATAAAAGGAGAAAATAATCGTCTTCCTGACTTTTTATCTCGTGAATTTCTTATTGCCCCTCAAATTCATTGCCTACAAATAATGGCCGATAAAGGTAAATCCCCTGCTGCTTCTCCTCAAGTCAATAGATTTTCCCCTTTAGCTGAAGTCAACAAATCTGTTTATAAATTTAGCGCTCGTCATTTAGTTACCATTCTTGATCATGATCTCTTAGATCAACCCATCGAAATCCAAACCAAACTTATTTTGCCTCCATCATTGCATTTTATTCCTAACCGTCCAAATGTCACTATTAAATTTTATGAATCTCTCTTAATCAATACTCAATCAGTAATAATTGAACACTTCAAAAAACCAACTCTCAAGATATAGCTTATTCTAAACTCAAAACTCAAAAGGTATTATCAAGTTCCGAGTGGTCACAACAATGCTCTATTCGACAGAGCCCTTATGTTTATCAATCAATGACACTTATCGCTGATCGTCAACCTATGCACGTCAACTATAAAGATTACATTGATGCCTGGCGCTACATCTTGTTTTATAAAGATCCCTCTTCTGGACATTCATGGTATTTAACTCTCAAGAAGTCCCTGCATGTCAACCTTCCTGCTTGGTTTATGGCATAATGGTGGCCGAAATTTGGACCAACAATGGGGTTTTTCCTCTCTGCAAGATATATTTGTTGTATGAAAAGAAAAGCTCTCCCTATTCCAGTTCTGCACACAAACATTCTATTCCATGGATTCTCAAGTGGCGATAATACCCATCGAGTTACTACAGTTCACAATATTACTTATACCTATTTGTCACAGGGATATATTGATCAAATTAGGGATAAATTCGATATTACGTTAATCGATATTACTTCAACGGTAACCCCAATTGTTACCCCTGCTAAGTTCTCTCGCATTTCCTCCTCTCTCTCAAACCTACAAAGATGTAACTCTTACTACACCACCCCCAAGCAAAAACCTACAGTGAATCCAAACTCCACAACCGCATCTCCCGACCTTACCAATACACTTCTACAACACCTTCAGACAATTTTCAACAAGGTTTTCGACAAATGCAGCAACAATTGGATGCTCGTTTCAAACAGTTAGAAGATAAGTATTCTGCCTCAAACAAGTCTTATTCAGATGATGGTTCTTGTCCAGATTTCATTGACTTATAACCATGGACTTCTCTCAAGCCTTGAATCATCCAACAATTCAGCATCCTCTATTATCAACAATTCTGGAGAACCTTTCTAGTTTTGGAGTCTACACCTCAAGGCAATATTACCTCTTTTTCATGCCTCCTGATCCAGCCATTCACCTAGCTATCTTTGCTGCAGAAGCATACGGTTGGACTCAAGATGAAAGCAATCTGCTCGTCACTGCTTGGTATCTAATGCAATCTCCGCAAATCAAGATTTACATCAATTATCCTGAACCATTTCATTATGCCGAAATTGTGCATTTTCCATTATGGCACACATTGCGCAATTATCAATTACGTGATTTTTGTACCTTCTATATGTTATAAAAAAAAAAAAAAAAAAAAAAAAAATTATTAAGTCAGGCCCATGCCATCCTTCAAATCAAGCCCACGCTCCCAGGCTTTGCCTGCCATCAGGCCCATGCCATATAGCATTTCAAGCCCACGCTTCCAGGCCTACTAGCCTGCCAGCCATAAGATTCTCCTGATAACCCTCATATCACTTCATCTACAGTATCTCTTATCCTCAAGCATCTTCTACAGTATAAAGCAAAAAAAGCAAACAGTGGACTACAGTATAAAGTATAAAAGCATTTCATTATGCTTTTTATCTTGAATAGTGAAAGTAGGACATTAGTGCGTCTTTATGTCATTTAGTGCGTCTTTATGACATGTCTGTAAATTAGTGCGTCTTTATGTCATGTTTGTAAATTAATCCGTCTTTAAGTCATTTCACATTATTGCTTTCCCTGGGTCAGTTAGCCTTTGCACTCATTATAAATATCAAGGCTAGCTCATTAGCAAAGCATGCGAAAATAAGTGAAGCTTAGAAGTTGGTTTGTAAGCTTAGAAGTTGGTTTGTAATTGTCCTTGCTTTGCTCTCAAAGCAGTTTAACATCAACAATACACTCCTCAACAATTTTCCAATACCAATCACTCATCCATCTTTGAGTTTTAGTTCTTTCAATGATGGCAAAGAAGAGAAGCAAGGGTCGGCAAAAGATCGAAATCAAGAGAATTGTGCAAGAAGAGTCGCGGCAAGTCACATTTTCGAAACGAAGATCCGGGCTCTTCAAAAAGGCTAGTGAGCTTTCCATTCTATGTGGAGTTGAGGTTGTCATTATAGTCTTTTCCCCGCTCGGCAAGGCCTTCTCTTTCGGGGTCCCTAACGTCGATTCCCTCATCGATCGTTTCACATATTCATCTTCCTCGGCGTCGCATGGGGATGGTCATTATAAGAAGGGGAGCAATAAGGAGAGAGAACTGAATAGAGAGTGCATGGATTTGTTAAACCAATTGGAGAATGAGAAAAATATAGGAGAGAAAAAAAGAGTGAAGTAAATGAGCAACAACTCAAGTGGCAAGCACACATTGATAGTCTTGGAGTGCATGAGCTTAAACAAGTGTTAGCAGAATTGGAAGAGTTTAAGAAGAACTTAGTCAATAGAGCAGATCAAGTACTGCTAGCTGAGACATCGATGTCATTGCCGCCATTGATGGGCGCAGTTAAGAATAATGTGATGGTTGATCAATATTACCACCGCTGCTACAAATGGTGCTCATGGTTTTGGTTATAATTTTGGTTATGGTTTTGGCTATGGCTTGGATCAAGGACTCGGATTTTATTAAGAAACTATGTATGTCAATCGAGATTGCTGCGGCATTACCTATTTGTCTATCTATTTTAACACCTATATATCAATAAAGAATCAAGAGTTGTTGTTGGCTCTATGATTTTGATATGTTGTTGATTGGAAGAGAGAGAATGAAGGGTGTTTGATCAATCTCTTTAGTAAGTAATGTTTTTGTGATGAATTGTAATTTTTATAGTGCAGTCAATTGTCATTTTTACATGTTAACAGTTAGGAATACATATGATCTTTTGAGCTGGACCTAAGTTTTTGTATCCTCCATAATCAGTGTGGTGGAGGCTTGTTAGGATTCTTAAAAATTGTTCAATTTGAGAAAATGAAACTTCATGAATATTTTTTAAATCAATGGTGGCGGTCTGTTTTATAATGGAAGAAGTGGTATGAGAATCAGAAGTCGAAGCATATTCAAATTTTATCTCAGATTTTGGTTTTGAAAGAACACGCTTCATCCGTTTCACTAAGTCACTCATGGTTATGCAAAATGGTCTTTACTCACTTGGTCAACGATTCACTGCTAGACTTACCTCTTGCTAGACTTACTACGCGACTAGGAAAGTGCATGTGAAAACCATTAAGCAGAACTAGAATGAAATGATAAAAAGGAAATGAAGTATGAACGTTGCAAAGAAAATTGAAGATAAAACTTGAAAACTAAGTGAAAACCAGTTTACTTCTGATATTGATTATATAAAAGGAGAAATTAACATACCACAAAGACACACCATCAGAGAAGAAGAATACTTACAATAAAAAGAGAACTTGGCTCTGATACCAACTGACCCAGGAACAACTGACCCGACCAAGAGACACGAACGAACGATCACAAGGCTGAACACTAACACTGAACACTTACAAACCAACTTCTAAGCTTCACTTATTTTCGCATGCTTTGCTAATGAGCTAGCCTTGATATTTATAATGAGTGCAAAGGCTAACTGACCCAGGGAAAGCAATAATGTGAAATGACTTAAAGACGCACTAATTTACAGACATGACATAAAGACGCACTAATTTACAGACATGTCATAAAGACGCACTAATTTACAGACATGTCATAAAGACGCACTAAATGACATAAAGACGCACTAATGTCCTACTTTCACTATTCAAGATAAAAAGCATAATGAAATGCTTTTATACTTTATACTGTAGTCCACTGTTTGCTTTTTCTGCTTTATACTGTAGAAGATGTTTGAGGATAAGAGATACTGTAGATGAAGTGATATGAGGGTTATCAGGAGAATCTTCTCGTGGTGGCTAGGAGGCCCAAGCGTGGGCTTGAAATGCCATATGGCATGGGCCTAATGGCAGGCAAAGCCTGGGAGCGTGGGCTTGATTTGAAGGATGGCATGGGCCTGACTTAATAATAATTTTTTTTTTTTTTTTAATAACATATAGAAGGTACAAAAATCACGTAATGGATAATTGCGCAATGTGTGCCATAATGGAAAATGCACAATTTCGGCATAATGAAATGGTTCAGGATAATTGATGTAAATCTTGATTTGCGGAGATTGCATTAGATACCAAGCGTGACGAAGCGATTGCTTTCATCTTGAGTCCAACCGTATGCTTATGCAAAAAAGATAGCTAGGTGAATGGCTGGATCAGGAGGCATGAAAAAGAGGTAATATTGCCTTGAGGTGTAGACTCCAAAACTAGAAAGGTTCTCCAGAATTGTTGATAATAGAGGATGTTGAATTGCTGGATGATTCAAGGCTTGAGAGAAGTCCATGGTTATAAGTCAATGAAATCTGGACAAGAACCATCATCTGAATTAGACTTGTTTGAGGCAGAATATTTATCTTCTAACTGTTTGAAACGAGCATCCAATTGTTGCTGCATTTGTCGAAAACCTTGTTGAAAATTGTCCTGAAGGTGTTGTAGAAGTGTATTGGTAAGGTCGGGAGATGCGGTTGTGGAGCTGGATTCACCTGTAGGTTTTTGCTTGGGGGGTGGTGTAGTAAGAGTTACATCTTTGTAGGTTTGAGAGAGAGGAGGAAATGCAGAGAACTTAGCAGGGGTAACAATTGGGGTTACCGTTGAAGTAATATCGATTAACGTAATATCGAATTTATCCCAGAATTTGATCAATATATCCTGTGACAAATAGGTATAAGTAATATTGTGAACTGTAGTAACTCGATGGGTATTATACTGCCACTTGAGAATCCATGGAATAGAATGTTTGTGCAGGAACTGGAATAGGGAGAGCTTTTCTTTTTCATACAACAAATATACTGCAGGAGGGAAAAACCCCATTGTTGGTCCAAATTTCGGCCACCATTCTGCCATAAACCAAGCAGGAAGGTTGACATGCAGGGACTTCTTGAGAGTTAAATACCATGAATGTCCAGAAGAGGGATCTTTATAAAACAAGATGTAGCGCCAGGCATCAATGTAATCTTTATAGTTGACGTGCATAGGTTGACGATCAGCGATAAGTGTCATTGATTGATAAACATAAGGGCTCTGTCGAATAGAGCATTGTTGTGACCACTCGGAACTTGATAATACCTTTTGAGTTTTGAGTTTAGAATAAGCTATATCTTGAGAGTTGGGTTTTTTGAAGTGTTCAATTATTACTGATTGAGTATTGATTAAGAGAGATTCATAAAATTTAATAGTGACATTTGGACGGTTAGGAATAAGATGCAATGATGGAGGCAAAATAAGTTTGGTTTGGATTTCGATGGGTTGATCTAAGAGATCATGATCAAGAATGGTAACTAAATGACGAGCGCTAAATTTATAAACGGATTTGTTGACTTCAGCTAAAGGGGAAAATCTATTGACTTGAGGAGAAGCAGCATGGGATTTACCTTTATCGGCCATTATCTGTAGGGAATGAATTTGAGGGGCAGTAAGAAATTCACGAGATAAAAAGTCTGGAAGACAATTATTTTCTCCTTTTATATACTCAATATCAAAATTATTAAAAAAAAGCGACCATAAGTGATTCATATTTGGAGAAGTGTAATTCGATGGGGGGAGTTTTTATAAAATTTCAACATTATGGGAAGGTAAAATTAACTTCATCTAAGTGCTATAGAACATCCACATTTCGTCAAAAGACATTAAAAAAAAGCACGTGCTTTCTAATATTCTCATGTCTTTTCTCTTTCTATGCTTGATATTAAATTTTTTAAGATTCACTATTGATGGAATTGATCATTCTGGATATTATTTTCGTCTTTGTTAGGCAATTTGGTAGAACTCATTTTTTTATAAGTGAAACTGTGAACTGATTTTGGTCTTATATCTTCTAACATGTTTTCATTCTTTAGAGTACCTTAACAAGTGCATAAAACGTATTTCATTTTTTTAAAAAGCTGTTGCCATTTTTCTCTTACTTCAATGGAAGGTTTTGTGAAATATCGATTATATCTAATTCTTAATTCGGTGCTTTAAAAAATCTTGGAGAACTTCGGAGAACTTCCAAACCATGGTCTAACATCTATCAATCCCTTCTCATGAACTTTGTCCTTTCAAGTATGTGTTGATGTGTATTTGGGACTTACATAATTGTACTTGGAGTTTTGTGAGAACAACGATTTTGTTGTCAGGATATGCCCTCATGACAAAGTAATTCCTAATATTCTACCAAGTAATCTCAAACCTGTAGGCCTTACAATCCCAGATTATGTTCTCACAATCTCTGTTCAGAAGAAACATATTATTTAGAATAATATCTCACTGCCATGCTGTAATACTAAAGTGCGGAGCAAGGATGACACCATGACACTGATTAAGTTTAGATGAGAAAGAAACTAAGTTATTATTAAACCTTGAGTAATAAGTGTTGTATTATATACACTGATACTCAGTCTAGACTCTAACAAATTGTGTATCACACTCTCTTTGAAGGATTCACTTAAGTCTTACTCACTCAAACTCACAACTTACAACTAATACTCTGATTTGGCTTGTTTATGTCTCAAACTTACAACTTATACTCTGATGGAGCTCGAGGTCACTTCTGTCTAAGTTTGCATCATCGACTTCGAGAAATCATTTTACCATCCAATAGATTGAGATCATCTATAGGCATATCAACCTTTGGAATGAAATAGAACTGGTTTTTGGTCATATTAATTTATCTATCACTCACTAGTCTCTTCCAATGTGTATTTGATGTAGTTGAATAGGCAGGAAAACAGATGTGGAGAAAATTGAAAATAATGGTCTGTTGGTATTTTGAACTTAAAGCTTTTCGATCTTTTGCTAGGTAGTTTCCTTTGCTGCATTCCTTTAATATAGGGCCTTCATTGGGGTCAGTGATCTCCATCAAAGCATGACATTGGCTAATAACTTAAACATGTCGAGGAAAGAATTGTACATTCGAGAGAGTTGCAATTCCTTCTCTCTTTCTTTTTGTTCATCAATCAATGAGAATTTATAGAACTTGAATATAGTTTGACTATCTGTAGTCTGAAAGCAAGCTTAGAGGCTTGTGGAGGTGAAATTCATGTTTGGTTGAAATGAAGACGATGAATGTCGCATTATATTTCGGATCTTGTATTGAGACAAGTATCCTATATTTCTTGCTTTCCCTTGTGAAGACTCATTAGCCAACCCAATGGTGATTGAAAGAAGCTTCATTTTAGGCACAAATCTTAGAGTTAGGCATGAATATTGCCTGTTTGAGTCTTTGCAGGCGCCTTAATCATCTGGTTTCGGCATATAAACAGTGGAACGATTCTCCTATGATTTGGTAGTTTATGCAGTTGCTCTTGATATCTTCACCTTTTACTTCAGTTGCTGTCGCTGTTGATCATTGATGACAAACTCTCTTGCTAGAAACTATACATCATCAAATTCACAAACTTAGTACTTCAAATTAGAATTTTCTTGTGAAGACTGGTAGAATAGGTTGGGATAAAAGGGTACTTTGCAACTGATGTTGGTCATTATGAAAATCATTTTGATTGAACTTCCATGCTCAATATTCTGGAAACAACTAACTTGCAATGAAGCATGGCTTGCTGTGGTTGTTATGTCCAACTTCTCTCCTTGGACTCCACAATGTTATTCACTATTGAGTTCTTAGTTTGGTTGGCTCAGGCTTGTTTGTTTTAGTTTGTATGTTCACTGGTGTAAGTGGCCTATAAGGGCCATTATATTTTGTCCTTTTACTCCTCTTGAATGCACCAGATTAGTCCAAGCCTCAACATTTCAAATAGGGGAAGATTTTAGTGGGCCTTAGTTTCAAATACTGAGAGTGACAACTAGGTGTAAGGTTCAAGCTAGGTTGTATATAGAAACAAAATGGTGCATCAATAAAGAAAAAAAAGATCTCAACCACTTAAAGCACATACACACACAAGTTTCAAATTCTAATAATGAATTTAGGGATAAGGTTTTATCTTATCTTATTATACACAAAAAAGAAGGGGCAAGTCTGCATATGAAACCAAGTTCTTGGTCTGGATTTTGTCCATTTCTTATGAAGGTTGGACATAAAGTTGTTTGTCTCGTTCACTTGTAAGGCTTCAAGTCTGACTAAGTAAGCAAATAAAAAATAAAAATGAAAGCACTCTTGAAATCAAAATTGAAATCTCAACTTTGGAAACAGTTGTATTTTCTACAGTTAGAGAAGGTTTGGTTTGGACAAATGAAAAGAGTCCTTGTTAAATTGTGAAGTCTATCCTTTAAAAGTTCAAAAATTGCTACCTAAAAAAAAAAAAAATAAAAAATCCCCAAAAAAATCTTGAACCAAAATCAACAGTTAACTACCAAACTCAACTAACTCATTTTTCATTTTAAACTCAATTCAAATTAACTATAAACTGTGAAATCAAAGACAAGCAAGTCCAGAGATGGAGGATGTGGTTGATTGGTGTTATAGGTCAGGACACATGCTCTGATTAGATGAATTCTCAGCAGTCTTGACTGCAAAACTCCAAACAACACAGTACATAAAAACAGTGAGGGTCCAGCCAACTCCTTTGTGGCATCATCTATGTGTCCACTTGTGTGCTCAACTCTGTGTCTCTCGTTTTGAGTACTCTCAGCCGTGAACCCACATTTCAAACTTCACCACATGTCTTCAGCCCCCACTACTTCTTCCCCTCCATAATGCTTTCAGCAACCTTGCCTTTTGTGCACAACACTGACTCATACATTCATGATTTCAAGCCCTTGTTTGTCACTTAACCCTTTTTTTTTTTTTTTTTTTTTTTTTTCTTTTGTAAATGCATGTGTTTGATCACTATATATGTCTGGATTAGAAAAATCGGCACAATAGAAATTTAGGCCTCTTAGTTTAAATTCTCGGAAGTACATTGCCTATAAGTTGATTTTTTAGGAATCGTTACAGTTCTTGAGAAGTTGATAAAAGTGTTTGGTTAAGTGAAGTTGGGAATTTTAAAATACTAATTGTTGTGATTGATTATAATATCGTTTTAAATAGATTTGAAGTTAATTATATAAGGATACACTAGTCTAAAATGTTCAACTTCCCAAACTATCAAACATGGCCTTAGAAATTGAAGAAATTTGATAACGCAGGATATTTGAGATGCACTAATTAAGAAATATTTAAAGAAATAAGAAAACGCATAATCAATTACATTAAATAAAGCGGAGTAGTGGCAGAGTTGATCTGTGTAGCTGACCTCAATTACTATGAGATTGAGTCGTAAATGTTTCTCTTAAAGGCTACAAATTAATTGATCTGTGGTTGGTGGGTCCGGACCCAAGTGAGTGAGTGGGTCTGGGACGGACTCAATGGAGTGCACCAGATGACACTATTTGGAAACGTGGGAGTGGCAGCCTTAATTTTAACTAAAAAAATACATATTTGACACAAAAAAAAAACTAAAAAAATACATTCTATAAAGATACATGCTAACACTTCATATCAGATGTGTAACTATGAACCCCGGCCCTCTTTTTTGTCAATAAGAGATGTGTAAGAATTGAATTGCAAGCTTTGTGTCATCTAAGAGCACATGTTTGGGTCCATAGAATTTGATACACTAAACAGAATCTCACTTCACAAAAACACAAACACACTCAGTGTGAACATTCAGAGATATCTATCAATTCCACTTAATTATTATATGTTTCAATGATGGAACAAACTAGGACAATTGGGTTGGAAAAGCAAAGCAAGGCTGCCTAACTGCAGAAATGTTTATTATCTCAGCAGCCATGTTTATAATCTATATGATCAATGCACCCAAAAAGTAAATACTGCAAAACAGTATATAAAAATGAATGCACCAAACCACAACACTAAGATCTTGTTTACGCAGTTCGGACTTTTCGTCCTACGTCTGCGGGGTCACGCTCAAGTGTAAGATCCACTAAGAAAAGTGACGTACAGATTTACACAAAGTCTCTAACTAATGACCCCTCATCTACCTAGTGATCTGTCACATAACTTTGTTACACTCATCACTTCCCTTGCAAGTTTGTAAAAAGAGAAAAAAGAAAAATAAAAAAAGATAAAGATCGAACTAGTATTCGTCTATCTCAAGATTTTTTTTGATCAACAGAGGCAATACTCTTCGTCTATCTCAAGATCGACTTTTGGTCTCTAAAGAAGGGACGATTTGCGATTCTTGATTACACAAGAAAACACAATATAAGATTTTAAAAACTTTTCATATTGCGTCTTCAATCAATGAGTTGACATATCTTCCATTTCCTTCATTCTTCATTTCGTGCAAGGAAAGATTGCCAAATTTTGTGGGTTGACAACCAAAGTCAACACTGATTATAGTGAGGAATATATTTGAAGATATTCCAATTGTATATTATGTCCATTGAAGAATATTCTCACATCTGTCAAATATCATGCATATCTGTCAAATATTCCGGCTGTGGGCACAAAACCGGCAAACGTAGTTATGCATATTTAACCCGCAATTTATAGTTGATCACATTATATCCACTTACTTACCATATCAAGGGTGTTCAAATAAATGACAATCTTAAATCTTACCTTAACATAATCATTCAACGTATGAATTAATTATACGTGTATACACATTTGGGTATATATATGTTTTGTTAAAGATGATAATACACACTTTGTGCAGTGCCAATTAAGGTCATTTAGAATAATTGCCAGCCTCTTAGCTTGGATGTTAAGGGGAAGTGCACCACAAACCATGTTCAAACAATATGTTTATTGGGTCTCTCTAATAAAACATGGTCTGATTAGTTTATCTGATCATCAATTAATTAAGTACTAATTAGTTTTTTTTTCAATTAACCCTAATTAAAGAAAGGCAAGAGATGGGACTAGAGTGTCATATCAAAAAGAGCTGTGGTATTCTGATACTGATTGATATATTTTGTAGGCTTTTGACCACTGTTCCAAAGCTTTGATGCAAGGGACCTGATTCATGTAAATGAGAAGGCCAGGTCTTGTTTTAATTGAACTTGAAAGAATTCAGATGGCCCTCTACATAGTGTTTCTTTTAGTCCCTTATTTTTTTATTTTTTCTTTCCCTCATAAAAACCCCTCTTTATTGAAAGATGTTAAAGAGGGCAGATAGATAGCTATAGATGGGCTATCTCTCAGTTTCTTTGCAGGTTTTGTGATAAAAATTATGTGTATAGGCCCCTTGTCTTGAATTTCTTTTCAGGAAATGTGACCCCCTACATTTGATGTTAAAATATGGGGTTGGAGCGTATGTTTAATCATGTCATGTTGCACACTTGATAGAAAATTTGAATTAATTAGTTTTCAATTAGTACTCCTTGTGATGTGTACATTAAAACAAGCTAATAAATCAAAGAGAGGTAATTATGATTGGACAGACTTGGGGGGTCGATTTCACTTGTATATACTTTTCAACTTTATAAATTTCATCAGTTAATTTAGTGGACTTTGCATGATTTATTTGCTAAGAGATCAATGTGGGGTAGAATGAAACCGTGTTGTACATGTATCATTATCTTAAAGGAGCTGATTAGATGGTTTTTAGTGTACCGTTTTATCGTTTTTACTGACTTCATTATTTGTCTAATTCTATGTATACAATTAATTAGATTCCTGTTCAGACTACAGTCACTAAATATAAATGTCTACCATGACCACAGTGTGGATTAACTTAATTACTTAGGTCTAAGGCTTAAAAGCATGTGAAGATCTGATAAAAAGTTGAAGTCAAGAACTAGGCTAAGGTGGTTGGAGTTGGACTAAGGGGAAGCGTACGGTGTTGAGAATTGTCTTACATTGAAAAAATAACAATTAATAAAATGTTTACAAGTTTGGATTTGAAACACCGACTTACTTTGACGTTTTGGTTTATCTCTCTGTTAGAGTAAATCATTGAGTTGAGTGTAATGTTGATCTCGAGGTGTATCCTCTGGTGTAATGAGTTGTAAGTGATGTTAGTGTGTACGTGTGTGTTTGTAATCCAACGGTTCGATGAGATGAGATGAACTACTGAGATGTACATTTATGTTTCATATATAAATGAAATAACAGAGCACTCGTGAGTTTACAAGGTTCCGATTTCTCTCGGTGTTCTTCTTCGTCTCTCTCTCGGTTTCCTCTCTTGAGGTTCATTGTTGTGATTGTGGGCTTCAACATGGTATCAGAGCCATGACAGCAAACGCTGTAGGTCATGCAAACCATATTCATGGAGTTTGGTGATGCTAGTGAAGGTTAGAGATGAGGGTATCAGACTCACTTCTTGTGAGAGATTAGTGAGGTTCTTGAAAACTGCGAAGAAGATCACGCGATCTTGCTTCTGGAGTGTAGATCTGGTGAGAATGAGCGAGATCAGGAAGAGAAATCAGTTCGTTGTGAAAGAAGATCGCGAGATCTTGCTTCCGGAGTACATATCTGGTGAGAAAGAGCGAGATCAAGAGGAGAAATCTGTTCGTTGTGGTTGTAGTGTATAGATCTGGTGAAGAGATCACCAGATCTGAAGAGAAAAAGGAAAGATCTAGTTTTGAAACTACCAGATCTGGAAGAAAAGTTGAAAGATCAGTGAAGAAAACACTAGATCTGAAGAGAAAACAAAGAGATCTAGTGTTGAAACTACTGGATCTGGATGAATCATCGATCTAGAGCGAAAAACACAAGATCTGTAGAAGTTCTGGTATAATCAGTGAGGTATACCAACAGATCTGGACAATCTTGAAGAAATGGTAAACAAATCTGGTGTCTTGGAACAAGGTTCTCCATCATCAGGGTATGTCTCGGGAGGTAACACATGTTTGAGTTCTGGAACTCCATTTGGTAATTCTTTGAGTCAGTTTGTTACTGTAAAACTTGATGGAACTAATTTTCTTTTATGGAAATCGATTGTTGTTCCGGCTATCCAAGGATTTGATCTAGATGGTCATCTTTTTGGAACACTGGAAATCCCAAAAAAGTTCTTGACTGATGGATTACCAAATCCAGAGTACAAGATATGGTTCAGGAGAGATCAATTTTTGTTAGGGTGGTTGATAAATGCTATGATGCCTGATACTGCAATGCAGATTATAGGAAATACACCAAAACATACAGCAAATGAGTTGTGGCGAGAAATAGAAGCATATTATGGCTCTAATAATAGAGTTCATGTTCAGACTCTCAAGAAAGCACTACATACAACTCGTAAGGGTGGTATGAAAATGAGAGAGTATTTGTCTAAGATGAAGTGTATTTCTGATAATCTGGCTATTGCAGGATCGGTGGTAAGCACAGATGATTTGATTTCGAGTGTACTAATTGGTTTAGACAGGGAATATCTGCCAATTACTACTTTCTTGCAAGGAAGGTGTGATTTGCAGTGGCAAGAACTCCATTCCACACTGATAGGGTTTGAAGAAACTCTGGATCAGTATAATGTGGTTCAAGATGTAAATGCTTTGGTGATACATGAGTCTCCTTCTGCAAATGTTGTTGAAGTTAAAAGCAGTAGTTCAAAAATGAATGTACAGAATTGGAATAATATTGGGAATCGAACAAATGGTGGTTCCAGAGGTCGTGGCTTTGGAAGATTTCGAGGCCGATGAGGTTTTAAATCCTCCAGCAGTAACAATAAACCCACATGTCAAATCTGTGGGAAGTTTGGTCATTCAGCAGCTGTCTGTTACTATAGAGCAGATATGAAGTACATGAGTACTCAACCGGGAATTCTCGAGCGATCCAAATGAGGCCATTTACTCAGACTTCTCATACACCTTCATCTTTCTTCACTGCATCGGAAAATTTGGACATGATGGATCGTGGTACATGGACAGTGGTGCAACCTCTCATGTTATTGAGATTCGTCTCGAGATGATGAATAATTCAAGATATTCAGTACTCAATCGTTAATGGTTGGTAATGGTCAATTACTTAAAATTGCTGGTACAGGGTCTGCTTGCATTCCATCTGTTGGCTCTAAATTGTCATTTCATAATACTTTGTGTGTGCCTAGCATCAAAAAGAATTTGTTGAGTGTCTCTCAGTTAACAAAAGACAACAATGTGTTGATTGAGTTTCATCCTCATGTATGTTTCGTGAAGGACCTTCAAACCAATGAGATTCTTCTTCACGTAACAGTACAAAATGGTCTATATCATATCTCTGGTTCACCTGCACAGTTGTCTTCTTCACATGCTTTGCTTTGTTTGTGTCCAATAAGGGTTTGTCAACACTGTGGCACTCCAGACTTGGTCATCCTGCACAAAAGACACTTCAACAAAGTTATGCATAAAAAACTTCATCTCCCATTCGGTTCAAACATTGATCTCTGTCGGTCTTGTCCACTGGCAAGAGTCATGCATTACCATTTCATTCATCCAGTAACCTGTCGAATAATGTTTTAGATTTAATCCATACTGATTTGTGGGGACGTGCACTGATTGCTTCTCCGAGTGGTTTCAACTATTACATTCATTTCATTGATGATTCTACTCGTTTTACGTGGTTATATCCTTTGAAATTGAAATCTGATGCATTGAAAGCTTTTCTCGCATTTTAAGTCTATGGTTGAGAATCAGTTTAGTTCTACTATCAAGAGAGTTCAATCTGACTGGGGTGGTCAATATAGATCATTTCGATCAGTACTCGATTCTTGTGGGATCATTTTTCAGCATCCTTGTCCTCATACACATGCACGAATGGTAGAGCTGAACGTAAACATAGACACATAGTTGAAATGAGTCTTACACTGCTTGCTCATAGTAAATTGCCTCTGAAATCTTTGGTGGGATGCATGTTCTATCTTTTTTCTTATTAATCGTCTTCCTACTAAAGTTCTGAAAGGTTTGTCTCATTTTGAGAAGTTGTTTCATGCCTCACCTGATTACAGTCTTCTCAGAGTTTTTGGATGTGCATGTTTTCCATATTTGCGACCATACAATGATCATAAATATCAGTTTCGTTCTGAGCAATGCATTTTTCTGGGGTATAGCAGTCAACATAAGGGCTACAAATGTTTGAGTCCATCTGGGAAAGTTTATATCACCAGAAATGTTGTTTTTCATGAAAATGAGTTTCCTTATAATTCTTTATTTGCTGCTGGGTTTCATGAAACAACAACTTCCTCACCTGAGTCGACTACCAGTTTTCCTTTGTTGGTTCCACGTCAGCCCTTGGTTCCATCAAGATCTTCTTCATCTGATCTGTCTGATGTACCTGCTTCAGTTGAGGTTACACCTCCTGTTGCAGTGGAATCAAGGACTGGTGTGGATCCTCAAAACATACATCCCATGATTACTAGAGCCAAGGATGGTATCAGTTTAAGAAAGATGTTTTTATCTACTACATCAGTTCATGAAGATGATATTCCTCATTCAGTTGCTGCTGCTCTTCAAATTCCTCATTGGAAGGCAAAGAATGGATCAGAATATCATGCTATCATGAAGAATGGTACTTGGTCTCTCGTTTCTTCATCTCCTAGTCGAATGTTGTTGGCAACAAGTGGATTTTCTCTTTAAAAGGAATTACGATGGGTCCGTCAATCGATATAAGGCTAGATTAGTGGCCAAAGGGTTTAAACAAGTACACGATATTGATTTTGATGAGACATATACGATCATGTGGTTAAGGCTTCCACTATTCGAGTCATTTTGTCTTTGGTCGTTCATTTTGGTTGGTCTTTGCGATGATTGACATCAATAATGCATTTTTAAATGGTCGAGTTAGTTGAAGAAGTATACACAAATCAACATATGGGATTTGTGGATACTTCTCAACCCACTCCTGTGTGTAAGTTGCATAAAGCTTTATATGGTCTTCGTCAAGCTCCTCGTGCATGGTTTGATCAGTTGAAATCCACTTTGTTGTCTTGGGGCTTCCACAATTCTAAAGCTGACAGCTCTTTGTTCATTTTTCATCATGAACAAGTTGTGTTGTATGTGCTGGTTTATGTGGATGACATTATAATTATAGGCTCAAATCAAACTTCCATTCAATCTTTTATTGATAAGTTGAATGGTAAGTTTGCGTTAAAGGATATTGGAGATTTAAATTTGTTTTTGGGAATGGAAGCTCATAGGACTGCCAAATGATTGTACCTTACTCAAACAACTTATATTCAACAGTTATTACAAAAGGGAGGCATGTCTCATGCAAAGCCTATTGCTACTCCTTTGTTGTTGGGAAGCTGTTGTACAAGGATGGCAGTGCTTCATTTCATGATAAAACTCTCTATAGGAGCTTACTTGGTGGTCTCCAATATCTTGTTAACACTCGGCCTGACATTGCGTATATAGTGAACATTTTGAGTCAATCTCAGCAGTCTCCTACAGTGTTACATTGGCAAGCTCTTAAGAGGGTCTTGCGATATCTCAAAGTGTACTGCTGATTTGGGTTTATGGTTCAAGCCAAGTTCTGCCCTGTTTCTCACTGGGTATTCTGATGCTGATTGGGCTGCCTTTGTGGATGATAGGAAATATGTGGCTGGTTATGCTGTCTTTTTGGGTTCTAACTTGATTTCTTGACAGTCTAAGAAACAGCAGGTTGTTGCTAGATCAAGTACTGAGAATCGGAATATAGAGCTCTTGCTCGTAACTACTTGAATTAAGTTAGCTTCAGTCTTTATTTTCAGAACTGCATGTCTCTCTTGGTGCTCTTCCCACAGTCTGGTGTGATAACATGAGTGTTGCTGCCTTAGCCAAGAATCCGGTATATCACTCGCACTAAACATATTGAATTAGACATTCATTATGTTAGAGATAAAGTGTTGGGAGGTTTTCTTAATGTGCATCATGTTCCTTCCGTTGATCGGGTGGCTGATATTTTTACCAAATCTTTTCTTGTTTCTCGTTTTCTTTATTTGCGGGACAAACTAAGTCTCACTTCACTTCCCCTTAGTTTGAGGGGGGATGTTAGAGTAAATCATTGAGTTGAGTGTAATGTTGATCTCGAGGTGTATCCTCTGGTGTAATGAGTTGTAAGTGATGTTAGTGTGTACGTGTGTGTTTGTAATCCAACGGTTCTGATGAGATGAGATGGACGACTGAGATGTACATTTCTGTTTCATATATAAATGAAATAACAGAGCACTCGTGAGTTTACGAGGTTCTGATTTCTCTCTGTGTTCTTCTTCGTCTCTCTCTTTGGTTTCCTCTCTTGAGGTTCTGTTGTGATTGTGGGCTTCGACACTCTCGAACCACAAGCCATACTCACTCTAAGGGGGTGTTCATGAAATCCGCGAATATGTGGATCCAGTTCGATTCAGTCTGTTAAGCTCTAATTGGTTCATAATTTGAGTTTGTTAAACTGGATTGAATTGCAAAAGTTGCAATCCGCACCGATTGAACCGAATTGCGGATTAGGCACCTTAATCCGCTGATCCAATCTCGCAATCCAGTTTATTGGGCCCACCCGCGCTTTTATCAGCGGGTTCGTGGATCTCACTAGCATCATTATTATCTCCAACTTAACCACCTTGCACTCGCAGGTATGAGGGTCCGTAAATCTCACTAGTATCGATATTGTCCTCAACTTAACCACCTTGCACTCACATGTGTGAGGTTTTACTCCAAAAGGCCTCGTTGCTATTTGGGAGAGAGAACCATAACTTAAGTATTTTTTTTATGAAGTCACACTTAACCGATGTAGGACTATATTTTGGTCCACACATCCCAACACGGTCCAATTTATATTTATATACATTACATTAAACATACACACATATACAATTAAAATCTTGAACTATATTTAGATGGGGTTAGCATTTTTATGCCACTAAATATGAAAAATAATTGGGGTACCCACTTTGAGTACCTAATTTGACGCACCTACTAAGGTGCGTCGTCGGTACACCTTGAGATACACGTTTGAAGTGTATCGAACAACACTCCTTGGTAGGTGCTTTGAATTAGATGCCTAGCATCTTCCTTCACATATTATTTATTCTGATACATTTGAAAAACTAAATTTTAGCAATTTAAGTTAATTCTTTTCATATTCGAGTATACATTTTAAAAATATCTAGTCAAATAAATGTAGAAAATGTTAAAACTAACATATTTGAATTAAAAGTCTTACTCAATATTTTTCTTATTAATCATACCTTTCTTTGTTACTTATAATTGGGATTACCTAAGTTTTAATTTAAATATTAATTTTACAATTTTATAAATATTAAATTTATAATTGTTAATCCGCATAACTTGATTCAATCCGGTCCGCGTTTAATAAAGAGCAGTGCTATATGCACCTCAATTGTTTATGAGGGCACCCCAAAAGTGTACCAATTTATATGCATTTTGAGGTGCCTTCATAAACAATTGAGGTGCACATAGCGTGCTCTTAATAAATTGGATCAAGTTGGACTAGCAAAATAAATGGACAAGACTTAATTGCGATTTTTCAATATGTAATAATTGGATTGAATTACGTATCGACCATAATTGAATTGGATCCAATCTGTATGCACCCTATTCACTCTCTTCTACAATTGGACCGAGCCAATCAACTTAAAATTAAGAGTTAAGAGAGTAGAATGGATTTATAACACTAGAAAAAATGACCCAAATAGCGACGAAAAATAGCAACGGACTATTTCTCGTCGCTAAATAGCGACAAGAGCTTTCGTTAACCTATTGACCAATTTAGCGACAGGGTTAGAGATGGTCCTCGTTGCCACTCAATGGGGAATTTTCCCGCCCCCGTGGTAGTGGGGCCTACACTCCCTCTCTCTTACACCTAACAACAAACCCTAATCCCCCACTTATAAACCCTTCTCACCTTTCTCCCTCTCTCCACCGCCCCCTATCTTCAACCTCTATCCACAACCTTTCTTTCCAGCCTCTCTCTCCACCGCTCCATCTCTCCAGCCTCTCTTTCCACCGCTCCCTCTCTCCATTCACCCCTCTCACCTATCTCCCGTCGATCTTTTTGCCGGTGGCGCCCCTCGCTCTCCCTCACTGCCGCATTGCTCACTGTCGAGATCCACCACCGTCGGTTGACGCCTTTCTTTCACCGAAACTAGATGTTAGATTTTTATTTTCTTTTTTTTTTTTAAATTTCGGATTTGTTGTTTTAAATTTTTTAAGGCTTTGTTTTTTCTTTGTTGTAGTCGTCGTTGTTGTTAAATAAACTTGTTTTATTTTTTTAGATTTGTTGTGTTTTTGGTTTATTTTGTAGGATTTGTTCTTGTTTTGTTTGATTTTTTTTTGAAAAATCACTTTTTTTTATTTTAAAAATAATACTGCTTTTTAAAACCAATTTTTTTTGTCAACCAGTCAAAATAGTGACGGGAGAACTCGTCACTATTTTCTTACACATGTTGCTATTTCGAAATAGCGACGAAGAAATTAGCAACGAGCCTTCCTGTCGCTAATCACATCGCTATTTCGAAGTAGCAACGAATCGTACAAGATTACAAGATTAGCGACGGGAGAACTCGTCGCTAATCTTGTATTTTTTGTAGCGTAACTTAGGATTGAAGACACCAACTTTTTTTTTGTCAAATTTGTTGCATTGAAGTCTCTAACACCCAAAAATGGTTACAACAAGCTATTACAATATCGAGAGTGATAGACAATACAATTCTTTGAAGGCCGGAACAACATCCTCACGAGGGGGCAACAACAAAGGGGGACAACAACCTCCCGAATAAGGGCAACAACCTTAAGAAGGGGGCTACACCCATACAGGGAACAAAAAAGCCGCTCATCAGCGGCAGATGCAAAACTCTAACAAACTACAGTAAAGCCCTAAAATAACAAAACTAAATACATAACAAAAAAACAACCGGAACAACGGCTGTACTCGTCACCGAGAGAGGAGAAAACCCCCACCATTCGAAGTCGTCACTGACACGGCATACCTGAACCAATAAGAGACGTCGACGAAGAAACCCAAGATCCTCTCGTCCATGGCCACGACCGCTGATCAGAGTCGGTCACACTTGACGGATCTCGTTGGGAAGGCTGCTAATGCACCAACAACACTCCAAAAACCTCCTTTCAACACTCTTCGATCTTTCTCACTCGACTTCGTCAACCCCTTCCTCAGCACTTAAACATAAAAAAGAAAAGAGAAATGGGGAACAAAAAACAAAAAAAGAGGTCAGTTGTAACGACCCATTTTCCAAATGGACCGCCACGGGGGCTAATGCAGGCCCACAACCTGGCCTACCAGCGCCAGCTGTGTCCCACATGCCATCTCATCCACTATTTAATCATTATTAACCTCAATGAACAACAATTTACTGTTTAAATTGTTAATGAACTCAAATTATCTGCTTATAATATCATGTTAATCCTAAATAAACCAGAAATAACCACAGCGGAAGTTTTTTATCATGAAAATCTAAAATATGAAACATTATGTCATGCATTTAACTCTGATACCTAGTGTGAAAAACCCATATGACAACATATATCAGATATAAACCTCAAATATCTCAAAATATTAACAATATATAGTCATGAAATATCTCACAATTCCCAAATCTCCAAAATAAAGCAAAATATGTTTAGTACAAACGTACAAGCCTGACTCAATATCTCTGAATCACAGATATTCCAGTAGCTTGCCCTTGCCCCGACTCGTACTATGATCTGCACTCAAGTCATCACAAAAAGGCAGATGACGAGTCTAGAGTGAGTATTCCCAAAGAAATTAAGTGAGCAATACTGAAAGTAAATACCGGGATTTAAACAAAACTATTAAATAAACATGCGAAATAAATACAAACAATTGTGATCATTGCACGGATAATGTGACGGCCTCTTCTATGAAACAGTGCATCGCCTGGCCTAATCTAGTAATAAAGTCTTAAACCCCAACCACGTAAGACTTAATTACGTATTAGTCAGCCTTTCGTCTCTATTTTCTTCAATACAAATATGCAGATACTATTAGATTTCAGAGTTAATTAAAACTTTTTATCATTTTAATATTATCTTTTCATTTAAAGATTATATGGAAGCTATTATTATTCAAAATTTCCTAAGTGCGGGAATCAGGGATACAAAACATCACATGCATGTATATATATGAGTCTCAAAAATAGGAAACTATACACTCAACCTAATGTACAACCTAAAATGTAGAGTAATAATACAACAAAAGTCGAGTTATACATGATAGGAGAATCACCGAAATGCTCAGAGAAAGTCACCGATCTTCTCTTTCCCTAGTCTGCTACTACTCGACAGAGCTACGCCCACCGTCACAAACTAGACGGTGAGTATAATGCTATTTAAGTAATAACTGGAGAATTATATGCCACATTTTCAAAATAAAAGAATGGTATTTAAAAGCATAAAGTAGCGAAAGAATTGTTGAAACAAGTAATGCAAGTAAATACCACAGTTAAAAATGTATAGACTGACACAGGCTAAGTCGAGATGATTTACATCCGATCGGCGGTGAGAACCTATCACCTAACATTTTCCACTACTATATGGAGCTACGCTCAACATATCTCATACCAAAAGCGGAGTTGCGCTCTACGCATATACATCATCAATCTCAATCTTGCCGACCACCCCGAGTCCCATACCTCGTGTGTCGCGCAAGTGTAGTAGTGAGTCCCGAAACTCCGGTAGACCCATGTCCCCGTGAACCGTACATCTCTTGTGCAATGGACACTAGATAATCCCTACTTTAGTTTCAAAAAAAAATAGTTCCAATTCTCTAGGATTCCAAAACAAATTAGGCTACAAAGCCCAAAGGAATAGAATACAAATTTAATCCAATCCAAGTTATCCCAATAGCATGTTTTTCATCAACTATCCACCAAGAATAACATCAAGGGTAGAAATTGGAATCAATGAAACATTTCACAAGGCATCATGTCACAATATTCAATCACGAATAGACACAAGAACAACATGATGTGAGATTACAAATAGCAATGTCTACCAATAGATCATAAACCAATAAAAGCGAATGAAATGAAATATAGAATTCTCACAGTTTTACTTACAATACACAACGTTTGTCCTAGCCTATCTGATCTCTCGACACTCCGAAATGCGTTTCCAAACTCCCGGGATCTCCTCTTTGTCCCCTGAAGGTGTTTGATAAGTGTTAGAATGCGTTTGGACCCATTTATAGTGTTTAAACCATTTTTGAAACTTGCTGATTTTTAGTACTGGCTGGGCAATTAGCGCGCTACTTCGGCTATCTAGCGCGCTACTCAGTGTTAGCGCGCTAACTTTTGACATTAGCGCGCTAATGGAAAAACTAGCATGCTAATTCACAGATCTAGCGCGCTATATGTTATACCTAATGCGCTATGTGCAGCAGAACCCAGAATTCTGCACTGCGAATTCTGGGTTTTTTGCCACACATAGGCTATGTTATCGCCTTATGGACCCTCATACACACTACTAGAGGTCCCTAACACCATACCCAACGTAAAACAACAACCCCAACATCAAATTCATGAAATTATCAACTTAAGCTTTGTTAATGGAGTGGAGAAGTTACCTAGCTTTAAGATCTACTTCTTCTTCACCAAAGCTTTACTGATTTGCACACTTATCCTCTTCTCCAAGTTACTCCAGACATCTCTCTTTTTTCTCTCCTCCTTGCAACGATTTGATGATGAAGATAAGAAACCCATAGTTGACTTATATGTTCAATTTGACCATAGTGATATGTTTAAACTATAGCCCTTGATCATTGTGTGCACACGTATCTCGAGGTTATCTCATGGATCACCTTGTCCCGCTTGTCCCTCAAGTCACCATTGAGTGACTCAACAAGTTGACATTTTGTCTCTTGATGAGTTAATGCGTGTCTCGATGCACATCTAATGCTTCTTGTTTTATTTTACCAACTTTAAGCACATTAATGCTTATATTAAATGTGACCACATTAGTCACTTATTAAACCAACATAAATTTACATTTTACTCAAATTAATTAAGCTTACCCCATAAGCCGCTACCTCGGTCCCCACGTCGACACGCAACTCGAGGTATGTCCCCGCTCGTCTCGATAACTATACACCCGTATAAAATTGACTTACTAGTCTACACATATACAATACACTAGGCATATATCACAACAAATATAAAATATACATCGGCCATTGCCTCGGTCAATGGACATATCACGGTGTGGGTCCCACAGTACGAGTCGTTGATCCTGTTTAAGGAGTTAAACACAGTTAGAGAGTTTTGGGCCGTTACAGATAAGTAATAGTGCAAGCTCAAATGTGTGTTCCTAGAGCCTAGGGTCAGACTAGCGCCATACTTCGAACTCTTCCACAGACTACTGTCGGCGAGTAGCACTCAAGCAAGGCCAATATCTGGATCCGCTAGGTGGTCGGCGTGGAACCAACGACGCACCCACACGTGCCCCGACGCGACTCTCGGGTCGACCTATTCACCGAGATCCCTGACGCACGTGCTATGGCCTAGTGGACATACACACAGAATGGCACGGAGGGAGAGCCTCAACGTCCGTCCATTTAAACCAAACCATGAATAGAGTATTGAAAGACATAATATGAATTCAAAAGAAAAAATAAATACTGCTCAAGTAATTTCAGTTGGGATACTACTTACCTTAAACCGCACTCCGTGTCTCGGTAACTAACCCCCGATCCAGTTCTGCCAATTCCCTGATATCCAAATTACCGCCCACAACGTCCTATTTCCATTTATAAGTGATTTTTAGTCAATTGAATGTATTTTATGTTACTTAACAAAATTAACGTAAAACCCGCAAGATCTAGCGCACTATGTCTAGGAATTAGCGCGCTAGATTTCTGGGCAGCTCACTGTTTTCTTCGTCAAGAAGAACAATAGCGTGCTATTCTTTTTACCTAGCGCGCTAATCGCGCTCTGGACAACAGTTTTGCTGAAAATTCTGGGTTTTAAACCCCTCCACCACCACCAACAACAACAACCACAACACCAACCACTGAACTTCATAGCACTTAAAACCTACCAAAACAACTACTCAACAACCACTAACAATCCCTAATGGATTCACACCAACACCTCAAAAATTGTGATCAAAAGGTAAAGAAGGTTGATGTGTTTGTGAATCTCACCTTGCTTTGATGATTCCACCACTCCAAGCTCCTCAAATCACCAAGTTTGGATCTTCAAACCCCTAGTTTCTTCTTCTCAAATTCTCGATTTTGTAATAAGGAGAGAGAAAAGGTGGTGGAAAATGAAGGTCAAATTGACTTTTATAGTCAAATGGCATATCTCCTCACTTGTGCATCTCAAGACAATCCAATGAACTCCATTTGCTCCATTTCCAACCTCTAATGACTTCGAGAATGACACCGATGGCATACTCGCCCTTGTTCTTACACCAAAAAATGGTGTTTCAGGTGTTCCGACGTCTAATTTCGCGTCCCGAATCGCGACATACGCGTACTACCATGACCCTAACCATGCACCAAATATACAGTCCATTTTATTATTTAACTCATTTTATTCATTTATTGTGTGTATTATTTCCCCCGGCCTAATATTTAGTCTTTTAGACTACCCAGTACCCGCGTCGACACACATATCGAGGCGAATACGTAACACACAATCTCACCCGTCAAATGGAATATAATTTCATACATTACGATGCTGTTTAATCTGTTTTAACGTAAACATCGCAATTTAGACAAATCAACATACAAAAATAACTATTTACCTAGCTCCAAACGTGCCTTATCCTAGCTGCGGGTCCCACGAGCGTCTGAATCGAGCTGATTTTTGTTAAACTATCATCAACCACGTCTGCAACCACGTCATTAATAACGACAAATTAAATTCAGACCGTTACTTCAGTGACTCTAAGGGCCCCTGAAAAATGCTCAAGGCTGCCAATGCGAGCCTTACGTCCCCGGAGGCCCCTACACAATAGATCTAGTGAGCCTGAGCGTGAAGAAACCCTAGGCGGCGAATAGTTGGTTATCTAAAATTGGCTTGGTCGTTTGAAGAAACTTTGGTAATATTACGGAATTGTAAATGTTTTTGAAAAAGAAAAACTCGTTTTGAAAGGTGTGAAAGAAAGCGTAAATTTGCGAAAAGCCCTAATACGATTATGAAATCGTGAATTTAGTTTTTCGGGATTTGTAAAAATGCTCAGGACCACCCAGTGGAAGCAATGACTCATAATATGAACCATGATTGATAAAATCTTGCAAAATCTTGCTTGTGCTTAATCTAATAGTTTTGTGTATTTGATTTAGAAAATCATTTTGTTGTTGTGTTTGAACTTCTTCTGGGTTTTGCACTTAAATTTATTTTATCGAACCATTTAAAGATTGATTTGAACAAAAGTTTTGCACTTAAACTTGATTTTTGTTAAACTATTGTTCTTAGACTTGAAATCGGTTTTACTGCTAATATATTAAGTTTTTAAGCGATTTCATGTCAGTGACATATTTGCATATTCCATTTATTCTCATACTTGCATTTAAAAGTTGTTAGCTCTAGGAGGCTTGCTAGTGTTTGAATTTGATACCACTTTGTGTTGTAAAGTGTATCTCATTATTTTTCAGGTAACTTATTGTATTTGTTTGATTGTAAGACTTAGTGGAATCTAAGTCAAAAGGGAAGACCTAGTTGAGACTAGGCACAAATCCTAGTTGCGGCTAGGTGGGAAGAACACAAATCCTAGTTGCGGGCTAGGTGGGAAGAGAACTTTGTATGCTTAGGTTGTAACACTTATTTGTAATATAAGTGGGGGTTAAAAATCAAAGGTTAGGTAGTGGATAGATCGTTGGATCAGACACCACTCATGTGTGTCACTTTCCATCTCTTCCATTCTTTTCACTTGCATAGCATATATATATTCATTGATAGTGTATGCATTATAGTTGCAATTTGCGCATAAAGTTTTAAAAAAAAGGGCAATAACACTCGGTATAATTAATGATTGGAGACACCAACTTGTCATGCAATTTGGTAAAGTCTCCTTTCTAAAATCATAAGCCCACACTCACACTCTCTCCTACAACCGAGCCCGGGCTAACCAACTTACAACTTGTCATGCAATTTGGTAAAGTCTCCTTTCTAAAATCATAAGCCCACACTCACACTCTCTCCTACAACTGAACTGGGCTAACCAACTTATAAAAGTTAAGGGAATCGGCCATATAGATCAAACTCTTCCACTTCGTTTTGATTAATATGGTTGTTGGCTTGCTTTTTAACGCTTCATCATTTATATTTATTTGATCTATTTTGTAAAGAGTGACAAACTTTTTGTGTTGTTGATTGTCAATCTATTGACCAACTTATCTTTGCCTCCAACCCGAATGGGTGTGGCCTAGTTGTAAGGGCGAGGACGAGGTTGTGTGGATTAGGTGCACGACCCCATTTCGATTCCTCATGACAACCTAGCGTGGAGCCACTTGTAGTCTCTTTCCGCAGTCCCGGGACCCATGTGACTAGTCAGACAAAGTGTCTGGATACCTACGATTACTTAAAAAAAGAAACTTATCTTTGCTTCTTTTGAAACTCGAACCCCCACCTTACATACCATACCATTGGGCCATCCACTTGATCGTGCCAAATGAAATATTATTGAGAAGTTAAACATCATAATTTTAGTTAGTAAGTTCCATTTCAAGTCCTTGTAGGTGGATTATGTGAACTAGGTCCTGCAAATCCTACTTTTTTTTTATGGACCACTATATTTATTTAAGTTTGAGAATTCTATTAAGAAGACAAAGATAAAAAGATCGCTTTGTGAGCTTGTAACTATTATTAAAAACTATTATTAAAAAAAAAACCTACGTTCGATAGCTACGATGGCCAAGATTAAGCATTTTTGCAGAGAAAACTAGAGTTTGACCAGTATCGTGGAAATACTTAATAAATGTTGAACCTTTAGTTGATATTTAGTCAAAGTTCATCGTGAATTTTGGAAGAATAATCCAAATTCATTTTGGATATTGGGTAGTTATGCGAGCCTATCTAAGCTATATGGGTTTATTATGACCCACCTAGATTCTATGGGTCTACTATTATCGGTAAAGCAAGTCAATTAAACGTCACTAAGCTTTTAATTGTCCATTGTGAGCTTGTAATTGATACAAAAATACCTCTTAAGGGGAAGGAGGTTGCTCGTGAACTTGTAATAAAAAAATAATAAGAAAATACCAAAAGCCGAAAAAACTCGCATGCATTTTTATTTATAGTTTGATCTTAAGAACCAAAATAAAATATCAACAAATCTCCTCATGAATTCAACAAAGCGGGAACTATGAATTTTTTTAAAAAAGAAAACCCTCCAAAATGGCAAGACAAATTAAATAAGCCATGCAGATAGTCCAAGCTCAATGTCCAATACATATATTCTTTAATTTTAATCTAAAGGGGTTGTTCAAATTATTAATTATTAGAAGGTTCATCAACCTTCAAATCTCTAATGGATATGAACATATAGAATCCAAAGTGCATCACATATACGTTGAAGGAGAAAGAAGAAGCCAAATAGAAGGAATATATGAGCGCATTGGATTCCAATACCTTTTTCTTTTACAAGAGCGTGTTCTCTGTAGAAAAAAAAAGAGTAGATTGAACTGAAGATCACCTTAAAAAGTTGGCTCTAATATCCAAAAACGTACCCACAAGAATGTAGGAATTAATCCCATCCCAAGTGAACTCAAACATCCACACACAAAGCTAGAAAAATGATTTTTTTGACTTAACCAAGTGATCGCGAGCAAGATAACACCCTAAACACACAACGAAGGCCACTGCACGGGTCGAAAATGGTACATCTATAATACATAGTGTTACACAAAAAGTTGCGTGCACATTTATCTTGAGGTACATCACACGATTTTTAATAGGGGTGATTTGATATCCTTTTGTGTAGGTGTTATTTTTCGATTTTTTTTCATAAATGAATTGAATATACAAACTTAAAAGCACATTAAACCTAATTTTTTCCCTACGTGGGACCTTTCTCTACTTATCTTTTCATGAGGAATCAAAGAATATTTTCCCACAAACAGATACACATAAAAGAACAAGCTTTCCAATATTTCAAAAAAAGATAAAGGAAGTAACAAAAGTAAAGAAAAAAAGAGGGGGTCGACTAGCCACTACCCTTTATTAATTTTCCATGTTTCTTCATTGATCCATTTGTTTAGCTAGACTAAGAAATTAATCAAACAAATATAAGTATACAATGAACTCCCTTTCTCTATCTTGATAATTCAAAAGTTTTGCACTAAAGTGTCAATTGGCTAGGGATTTGTGCTTTAAAGAACACTATAGATATGTACTTGATTGGAGATTTAGACCAATTAAGCGTTTAGCTCACATTGTATTCTCTTGAAAAGTTAAAGCTGTTCAAAGGCATATTGTTTCCCTTTTCATAGAACAAGGTAGATGCTTAGGAAAATGTTTCACATGACCAAGTAAATAAACCTAGCTAGCTAGAGCAATATAAAAGATTGAGTAGTTTTGTCTATAAAGACAAGTTTAAGTTGAAGACTAGAATTGAAAAGTTTTAAAATGTATAACGGGCAAAGTACCATAGAAAACTGAGAACATTTGCACGCATTGTAATTAAAAAGCTAAAGTATAAATGTTGTCCCAACCTTGCCTCCTTTCTCATGAAATCAAGGATCTTTAGTAATTATATCAGTTGCATAAGATACTATCCCCTTTTTTATAGACATATCAATCTATTACAACAAAAGCGAACTCCATTTATTCCCCGCTCCTCTTTCGCACAATGTATGATTGTTTCATTTATATATAGGCTATCAAAAATTTCTTTTCTCCCTAGCTAAGCTTTGATAAACTTCGATTATATTTAAAAGGGTTAAAGAATTTTTCAAAAAAAAGGGTTAACGAATCGTCTAAGATTATTAAGTTGGGCAGATGCGAATCGATGCCCCTAAATAAAAATTATTAAGCTCGATATATGAGTACAATTATAATAATTCTGTTGGAATGAATTAAATAACAATTAGAAAAGCTCTAGTGTAATTATGTAGTTAAAGAGATATCTATATAATCCTTGATATTGAGCCATTGCTAATTAGCTAGATTGTTGCCTCCTACGTGAGGTTGTTGTCCCCTGTGTGGAGTTGTAGCTCTCCTTTGTGAGGATATTGTTTCAAGCTTCAAATCATATATTTTATATTACCCTCATTGTAATAGATTGTTGTACCCTTATGAGTGTTAAGAACTTCAATGCAATAAATTTGACAAAAAAAAAAAAAAAAAAAAAAAAATCTAGATTGTTATCTAGCTATATGCACACACACAATTAGTTTAAGTCATTCAATTCAAAGTGCCATCAAGTGAGAACACTTTGCTAGAGCCGAACGCCATATAATGTGGTCAAGGTTTGAATCATTAATTTTATACATGTGAATCAAAATTACTTAGTTTTAATTAGTAGGTCTTAATCATTTCATTACAAGCTTTTGTTAATTTGAGTGATCAGTTGGAAGGTCCACGTGCCTCTTAATTGTTGGACAAGAAAGATTCAGAAAATGGAGAAGACACGTGGCTCAGTTTTATTGGTGGGAAGGTGGCTCGGCTTGGAATGATGAGGTCTGTGAAAAGAAGCCGAGCAAAGCCCCACCACCATCGATCCCTTTCGGAACTTGGGCCTCAACTATTACTTACGTGCCTCCGCTCCGGCTTTTATTAGCATATAAAATCCTCCACTAACTACTGTATAAGAAGTACACGAGGTTTATTAGAATGTGGATTTGTAGAGGGTGCAATTGACTGCTACGTCATATTTATTTATTTATTTATTAGATTTTATTTTCATTTTTTAATTAAAAAATTAAAAAATATAAATGTCACCTCATCAACGGAGGTGCAACTTGCATCTATCATTAGAGCAACATCTTCAGACTCTAACGATAAATGTGGATTGTAGCCTTGGATTCATGACATGTCAACAACGTGGAGATGATGTCTATCTTACGTGGCTTAAATAGACATTGAAGTCAAAAAATGATGTCCAATGCACAAAGTGAATTACCTCATTCAATTGATGAGGTGATCACAATTTTTTTTAAAATATTATAAATAATATATATAGGTATTTGTCACATCATATAATTCAAAAAATGTTAACTTATATTAATAAATTAAAAACCGTATAGTGTTAATATATTAGCCGACCCAGCTTAATTTGGGATTGAGGCTATGTTGTTGTTGTTGTATGTTGTTGTTGTTGTATAGTGTTAATATATCAAATAGATAACTAAAGCTTTCAACTTTGTATTTATCTTTTTAAATTTTTTACAATGATCACCGCATATATATACTAGTTTCCAAACGTGCTTTGCACGACCGAACTTGAACCCGTTCTCTGCGCTCGCGTGAATTAATTCAACCACGTGCAATAATATATTTATATTATTCATAAAATATTTTTTAAAATTTTAAAGGTACATAAAAAAATTAAGTTCTAAAATGAAGAAACAAAACAATATATAAAAACAAAGACCGAAGCGCTTATCAATATAAAAAGTATTTTTTATTTCATAATAGTAAATCATCATCGCATACTCCAATGAGAGATAGAGGTAGAGAGAATTAAGGAAATCAAAATGATCATTACTATATAAGCGTTAATTGGTGTCACGATTTGTGTAGATATATATAGGTGTTTGATCAGTGATTGGAGTTTAACTTGAACATAAACTCTTGCTTTACTATAATTTCTTAATCATCGAAAAGAAAAAAAAAAAATAGCTAATTAATTTTTTGGCAGATTATAGCTAATTAAAATTTTATACATAGATTCTATTTGATTTTAATTAAAATTCTATTTAGTGGGTAATTGGTTAAGTTAAACGTGAAAGAAACTATTAAAAAGAAAATCGACTTTAATAAGTAATTAAAGGGTAAAAAAGATAATTCAAGTAACGAATGAATCTTTTGCTATTCGTGCTTTTAATATATAGGTAAATATATATTTATATATATGAATAAAGAAACGAAAAAAGAATTGAACAAAAGGAATGAAACTTATTTTGTAATGCCGTAATATTTTCAGTTTTTTTTTTTTTTTTGATTATTTATTTTGATGAGTTGGCAACGTAGACATTGTCTATTGCACCCTCTAGAAATAGAGGGTGTGATACACAGTGTCTACATTTTTTTAATGTCACATCATCTACACATTCTCAATTCACATCCCCATTAGAGAAGATTTTTTCACACCAATGTGCATTCTATCATAGGTGGCACACATTCTCCCCCACTCCACAGCCCATTGGAGATGCTCTTAGAGATTGATTTTAAAAGTAAATATCTATTTAAGCCACATGAAATTGACATCCTCTCCACGTTGATGACGTGACACGAATTCACGCCCCACAATCCACATTTACCATTGGAGATGCTCTAAACATTGGCTTTTGAAATCAATCTCTAATGGTTGATGTTGATTGCCTCTGTTGATGATGTGACATTTATTTTTATAAAATTTCTTAATTAAAAGGTGAAAATAAAATCTAATAAGAAACAAATAATTATGACGTGGCCGTCAATTGCACTATCCACAAATCCACATCCAAAGTAGACATTGTGTATTTCTTGTCCACTACGTTACCTCCACATCCAGAATGGACATTTGCATTGGAGAAGGTTTTTTTCTTTCAATGTTTATTCTATCCTACATGTCACACGTTCTCCCTCAATCCACATCCCCATTGGAGATGCTCTTATGTGTAAGTAGTTGTCGTGGCCAAAGTTTAGCATTTCCACCAAGATGAATGAAGTTGGAGTCTTGTGAAATGTAAAACAAATATCAAGCCTTGAATTAATATTTACTCCAAGTTCATTATAGATTTGGCAGAGTAATCAAAATCCAGTATATAAATTTTGTAATTGTAAAGGCCCGTTATCAATCAATCGGTTGACCTAATGGTTTAGTAAAGTATTTTAGAGTGAGAAGTTATGGGTTTAAACTTTGCCGTGACAATTGTTTATTTCTTATAAAAAATAAAGACAAAGGCCCGTGGGCCCGCTAGGCTGTAAGCTTGAAATTAATTGTCATGAAGTGAATTTGTAATTGAGATAAAGTTATCTTTTAATAAGGCGGAGGTTGCTCCTTAATTGTGAGTTTGTAATAAGAAAATTATGTCGACATTATAATAGCACAATTTTCCTAAACTTTGATATTTTAATCCATCTCTAGTAATAGATCCAAAGAGCGCACGTAGGTTACAATGATATTATAGAGTCTAAGGGAGCATTGTGACCATAATATATACAAGTGAAGGACTCACATGATTAACTAAATTCATATTTGATCAGAATTATTCTACCAAGAATTATATTATGCTAAGGCTTAACATGAACTAAGAGCCCAAGATTCGTCTAGTAGAGGCTCTACAAATTTTGCACACATAATCGATATACGGGTCTTTATATATATATATATATGAATGCACAAAAACGCGAGACCAACAAGATATTTGTACTAAACAACTAGTTTATTCGAGTGGTAAGGGACTTAGTTCCCTTTAAGTGAGGTCTTGAGTTTGAGTCCTGCCATTATAAGTTGAAGAAAAAAATAACGTCATAATTAAAACCAATTTTTTAATAAAATAATTTAGTAAAAATACTATATAATACACTATAATTAAGCTATATGACGTTATCTTTTTTTTTCAACCAATAATGACGTTATCTTTTGACTACATATTTTTGAAAATAGTTGTTCATGAATTGCAAGGATTGTGAAGGATATATATATTAATTGTTAGGTGAGGGGTCACGCATGTATTATCAGGTATTTCAAAATCAGAGTGGGGTATTCATTTTGGTATTTTCAAATTTTATTCTTGCACGTTTATTACGATTGAGTTATTGCCAGGTACAACTTAGCCGCCACCTCCAAATCCTAAAATTTATTTATTTATTTCTTTTGATTGTTTTTTTTTTTTTGTGATTCCTGCTTTCGAACCACCACCAATTAATCTTCTCTTTTGATCGGTGATGGTAGCAATGCTTATTGCATTATTTTTCAATAAAACAAAGATCTATCTATATCTGAGAGTTTCAATCCTGCAGTAGTTGTGAGATTCATCATTGACACTTATGAATTCACCTCATCCCTATCCCTATCTAATTTCTGTGGGGATGAAAAATCTTCGTGGGAAAATATTTTTTTCCATTTAATTTCTCATGAGAAATTTGTATCTTTTTTTTCCTGTGAGAATCCCGAAAAGGAATTTTCTTCTATTCGAATAATTCATACATACATATTTATATGTGTAAATATATACTTAATAAGCACGAATAATCAGTTTTTCAACCGTCACTTAAATTTACTATATCATATGATGGTCACAATGGCCATTGAGCTCCATCTAGTTCCATCAAACCAACACAGTAAGTGTTTCTAAGCCATCACCGATTGTGACCACTTGTGAACTTGCTATTTCGTGGTGTAAACCACTCTTTTTTTGTGGGACACCACTGAAACTCGTGGCGTGGACCACTCTCTTTTGGTGGGCACACTGCCACACCACCGCTACTCGTGGCGCGGACCACTCTCTTTTGATGAACATACTGCCACATCACCACTTTTGATCGAATAACACAAATGTTCATATCACATACATTCCATAGATAAGTATATTCATACCATTGACTAAATGCAATCCAATCCCAAGTCTTTCGAAATGAACGTGATATTTCTATTTATCTAATATTCAAGCCACATTTAATGCATGAGCGAAGCTCCCCACTTACCTTGACTCGACGCGTTAAGTACTATTGATCCTCGCACGTTCGGGGCTCGACGTGATCCACTTTGCGAATCTAAATAAATCAAGACATATTCTCGTCATCGACAAGTTATACATTAATTCAAATTTATTTTTAAATTTATTTTGCGATCTATTAGTGTGGGTCCCGCGGTTCCCCCGTCGCCCGGTGCGAGGGGTGAGACCCGGCTGATTTCCTCGAGGACGCGGTAGCGCCCCATTTGAAAGCATATTGCTTTTATTTTATTTTATTTTACTTTATTATATTATATATATACTTATTTAATTTAAGTATTATTATTATTTTTTATATTTTTCTTTCTAGAGGTAGGCCCCCTTGAAATCAGGTTCAGGGGCCAGTTCGACCCTTTGTTCGGTCCAGGGGCCGAAGTGGCCCCTAGTTGGGGTGACAAGGGTTAAGATGACTCCTGGCAGGGCGTCCCTGCCCCTAGACGCATGTAATATTCAAGCCACATTTAATGCATGAGCGAAGCTCCCCACTTAAATCTCAGATATCCACGTCAGCGCTAGATCGAGAAAATGGAGAGGCGATAGCTTGAAGCATTCTCTCTTAATGTGAGCCTTGTATTGTATTATTTATATATTCATTTTTGAAACTATTAAACTTGGGTTATATTTTAAATAGGTTTTTTTTTCGGTAGTTTGAACACTCTCCCTTGTAATTGAGTTATTTGGGAGTCTTAGGATGACCTTACATGGTTGTACAATATGAAAACCCATTTATAGTTCTTTGGTAGACATATGGATTTGTTCTATATTTTATTCCTCATTTTTATTTCCATATTGTCTTTATGATTATTCCACAAGTTGTTTAGGCGAGCCAAACTGTTTGCTTGGGCCCGATTCAGTTGTTGGGCTTAGGAGGCAGTCTGGGTCGGGCGATCCGACCTTAGGTTAGGTGAGGGTCGTCACAATGCACGCATCTCGATGTAGGTCCTACGTTACGAGTTAATTAGGGACTAATTTACTATTAGTAAATTCTGAGCCATTACAAGCTTTCCCGCTATTAAATCTAAATAGTTATACTTAATTGTCAAAAAAGTCTGAATAAAAATGAAGTAGTATACTTTTTCGAATGTAAAAATTGATTATTAGATTAGTTAAATTCCCGCGAGCATAGCGAGTAGGTTTAAGCATGCGTAGCACGGTCCAGAAACCAATATATATATACTCATATGCATATAATATATAAACCTATACATAGTATGTCATGTATGTAGGTGCGTATTATAAATATGGTAACACACTATAATATGTATGTATGCATATATTATAAATTTATATAAAATGATTTCTCATGGGGATTCCCGCGAATTCCTGTTGGGTTATTTCTTCCTCATCCACATCCCCATCCCCGTCCCCGCGCGAGGAATCAATTTTCCCTTATCTCCGCCTTTCCCCATTTAAATTCCTCCATCCTCGTCCTTTTTGTGGAGATTCTCGTTCCCTATGGGAATGACCTCTCCCTATTGACACCTCTAGTGACTTATTCTTATCCATCTCACTAAATATGTTTTGGCTATATATTATGTTTTGGGGGGAGCTACTCAATCAATATCCTCTACTTGCTAGAACAACTTTTTGAGCCATCGTAAGAAATACAGTTTTTGAACATGATTGATTTTACAACAAAGACTTAGGGAGGCGTATAATTGTGTTTGACAAATCCATGAACTTTTTTATTTGATGGATTTCCATAGATTTTATGGAATTTGATGATGAATTTGACTTGAAAATCTATCCAAATCCCAAGATGCGATTTGGTTTGTAGACACTTTTTGAATATAAATCCACCAAAATCCATTATATTAAAAATCATAATGGTGTCTAAAAACTAAATACACCTTGATTTTTTAGAAAATAAATAAATAAATAAATAAATAAATACACCTAGATTTGAAAGTCCTTCAAATTCTTTTAAAATCCTTTCAAATCCCCAATTGAATATACTCAACTAATTAAAATTATGATTATAGACCATTAATTACTCAATTCAACCTCAATTGGTATAGTTTTTTGGTGTTCATCACGGCGAGGAGAAACATAAAACACTCTAAACTAAAAAAAAAAAGTAACAACAACAACGAGAACAAAAAGCCAGAGGAAAAATGGCAACGAACGAAGCGAAAACTTGGGTGGAGGTCATCGACTGGAAGAGAAGGTCGGAGCTCTAGCGAGAGAATAGAGAGGTGGATATGGGAATTGACTCCAGGAATACGTACTTCTCTGCTGAATACAAGGATATTACAGTAGAGAGATCTCGGGGAAGGAGTCTATCTATTACGGAGTATACACGAAAAACATGTTTCAAACTGGAAATTAACGAGGGTTTCATACTATGGTGCTTGGATACGGTAGATTGGTTTTTACGTAATCTAGATATGAAAGAGCATCGACTCGGGCGAGAAGGAACTACAACAATGATGTTATAGGTGCTGATTAATTATAGAGGACGAGCTCTGAAAATACATAAGCTATTTGAGGGGGGTTGGCAAATGGTTCTTATTTCTGAGTGGAGGGAACGAAAAACTTGGTAGCGATTGAAAGGGGCTCTGGCGATCTTTGTTCAGGGAAGAACGACACACTTAAGACCGCTTAGTAACCCGTATGCAATTGAGGGGCGTTTGATTCAAAAGAGTAAAATACCACCAAACCAATAGGAGATGACTACTCAGCAGTTACGACCAGTAGTGGCACGAAAAACAACACCAGTCCACACGATTAGGGAAGGGAATCGACCACATCGCTCCACTCTTCCGCAATAGATGCATGCAGTAGAGTGTCAAAATGCTATTTTTATCTTCAACCAATCATGGGCTACCTTACGAGGAGTTATTGAGAAACTATTGTCTGCTAAACTGGAGTGATGGGTGGAACTCTAGGTGGTGGGAGAAGATAGGGCTGTGATGGTATGTGCTAGTCTGAAGGAGAAACAACTCGTTCATGAACGAGGATGTACCATGAGTTGCAATACCATTTTTTTGTATTCATCAGTGGAATCCGAATTTTCACTAGATGGAACAGAGTGGGGGCCAATAGCTAGATTAAGATTGAAGATCTGCTATTAAACATATGGAACCTATGCATTCATGATGATTGAAGAACGATGTGGAGGGTTTATGGGAGTGGCTCAAAGCACACATGAGCGAAGGGGTCTACAAAGGGCTTTTCTGAAAGTGCGAGGGGATGAGGAATATTTTTTTTCCTGAGGAAATCATGGTTCTGTGTTGGGGGCGAACTGCAACGTTGCATATTAGCCGGACGTAATATACACAGGAGATGCTCGTTGGCGAGGTGTTAGAGGAGTACGAGAGACTGGCTGGACCAGTCGAGAAGCGTGATGTGGCAGACATGTTGGCTTATGACAAAGAGGCGAGAATGAGGCACTGTTTCATTGAAACAACAATTAGAGGCAGGGTGGATGGGGTGCACCGCGACATACATGACGTAAGTGGAACACATTTCCACTTGTCACATGGCGTTGCATTTATTGCGGGTCAAACGCATGGTGAAACATTTAATGAGGATTTGCTTTGTCAATCAGGACAAGCATCAGTCTCTTTTTCTTGCTGAGGGACAAGAAACAGGTAGTCCAGTGATATGCATGGCCCACCAGCAAAGATCCCAGAATATCCGATTGGCACATTCGAGACTCATAGGTAAGTCAGTGGTGGTCGACAATACCCTACCAATTGTTGAATTGGAGACCCATCTAATTTAGTTAATTACAGCTCAATAAGGATAGGAATGTGCCCAGTAGAATGGGCTGGGCCTAACTCAATGTGCATGAGATGATGAGTTCGTGAATGAACTCCTTTAATTTGCAACAAGGTATGATAACCTAGTGGGCCACGTGCAGGAGGCACAAATGAGCAACGCTCAGGGCCAGAAAGGAGATGCCCAGAACGCCCAGATCACGCTCAACGACATCTCTAATCCTAGACTTGTCATTGCAATGGAGATGGCAGCCATGCCATATGACCGACGTTCACTACGGGAGGAACCGGTCAAAACTCACGAGGGGAGCCGGATTGAGGCAGATAATCCTACTAATCAGATTTATTTTAATGATTTAAATGTTGCAGACATGCCATTACTGGAACAGGGGGAGAGTCTCCAAAAGACAAAAGAAATGGGGCAAGTCGACCTGTTCAGGGCAGTGTTGTTGGGGGCTGACTGGGGAAGGTGCACGAATTAAGGGAGAGAACTATTATGGGCGCAAAAATAGGGATGATGTAGATGTAGGCCGCAGGGGGAATCCAGTTATTAGTAATGATGACCCTGATACATAGGGGATCAGACCGAGGATAAGGCATAGTGGATATTGAGGCGTGCAATAGTGACCCGAACAGAGGGTAGGGATCCAGTAGGAGCAGTAATTCAGAGGAAACTGACTTAGATTGGGGAGATGCACTGGATCTAAATGTTGATGACGAAGAATGTCAGTCGAAAAGGGTGAATTGTGACGGCCTTAGTTCCACAACCCATACTAGGCCCCGCCCGGTCTAGACTTACGTGGACCCCGAGTTAATCATCGCGACGTCAACGTAAGCTTAGTCAGCCTTCCTAACCATTTTTCATTACAAGACATCATAATTTGACATTTATAGTGAATTATTCAAATTTGTAAGTTATCAAAGTTTATGCGAAAACATTTTCAACTTAAACAAATCTAAACAACTCTACACAAATCAGTCAGGACAACCTAAAATGTGGAAATCCCCCATAACTCAGTCATCATGTATAATATACAGAGGAGAGAAAAATAATATAATCTACATGCCCTAAGGTATCTCACAAAACCTATATACCCCATGTGATAAAAATAATATACATAAGTAATACAAAACCTACAAAAATGTGAGAGGGAAGGCTGCTCCAAAGTCCTCACAATAGATTTCCTAGCACTGGCCCCTTTCCCTTACTCGATTTCGAATCTGCACCCAGCTAAACACGAGAATAACAAGTCCATGTAAATAACGCCAGTATGATACTAAACAACATTTCAAAATAAATAAATTAGTCTATATTCATGCAGATAGAAAGAAAGGTATAAAGAACGCATGAATAAATAAAAGACTGTAAATAAATCAAAAGCAATCGATACATGAGTGTCCAGGAATGCAAACAGAGAGGCGCAAGTAGTCCCGACCAATAAGTCGTTGAGTCTTGGCAAAACATCAAGACTCGGGTTCTAGGACTTGGTACATTCACAAGCCCTAAACCCACGAGATAGTGAGACTTCCTGGAACAACCACGCTAAGAACTCACACCCCGTCAAAATCAGTATCCAGTGCAGTGCATCCCGAGGTCATGGCTCGGTATGTTACCTCAGCCAACCACTCCTTCCAAAGATCACCGTTGACTCACTTGCCATCTGACAACTCAATTAGAATGGAATTACAAGTATAGATAACAAGCAATGAACAACAATATTCAATAGCTTAAAATGAAATATTGTGCATTTCCTAACCGGGTTTACTTACATCAAATCCACCAACTTATTCCTAGTCCATCCGGCCTTCCGACATTCCAAAACACGCTTTTAAATCCCCGTAGCTCTTTCTTAGGTTCCTGACATCATATTTTAGGTTTTCGAATGTGTTGGGACCTTTACTTGGGGTATTACACCGATTTAGAGTGTTTAAGGAACTTTTGAAAATTGCAAATTTTTGTACGCCAGGGGGTAATTAGCGCGCTAATTCCGACATTAGCGTGCTAATTTCCAATTTTAGCGTGCTACCTTAAACCTCTAGCGCACTAATCAAGATTAACGCGCTAGTTCTTGACATTAGCGCGCTACCTCTAACACTCGACCTTAGTGAGGCCCACCGACACTTCGCCGGCTCCAATGATGTGCCCAAGAAAGCCGACCTCTCGCAAGCCAAAATTCACACTTACTAAATTTTGCACACAGTCTATGCGTCCTCAAAGTCCGCAAAATCATCTTGAGGTGCTCCTCGTAATCCTCACGAGTCCCGGAGTAGATGAGGATGTGGTCGATGAACACAATGGCGAACCTATCCAAGTACTCTCTCAACACTCGATGCATGAGATCCATGAACATCGCCGGGCGTTAGTCGGCCCCAAAAGGCATGATCAGTAAACGGTAATGCCCGTATCGAGTGCGAAAAGTAGTCTTCTCCCTTTCCTCTGCTCTAATTCTCAGCTGATGGTACCCAGATCTTAAATCAATCTTTGAAAACCATTGTGCTCCTGTCAGCTGGTCGAACAATTCGTCAATGCGAGGAAGTGGATACTTGTTCTTTACTGTCACCCTGTTGAGCTGTCTGTATTCAATGCATAATTTCATACTGCCATTTTTCTTCTTAACAAACAAGATTGGCGCACCCCAAGGTGACATGCTCGGGTGAATGAACCCTAACTCCAACAATTCATCAAGTTGTTTTCTCAGTTTCTCTAACTCTTTCTGAGCCATTCTAAGTACGGCGTAATAGATATAGGTTTGGTCCCTGAGACCAAATCAATGATGAAGTCAATCTCCCAAGGCGGTGGTAATCGTGGTAACTCTGCAGGAAAACATTTGGGAACCCGCATACAACAGTACCTCATCCAACCTAGTCTCAACCCTATCCGTCGTACTCGAACACTAGCGAATGTCTCGACCTCTATGCTCGAAGCTACTCTACCTATAGTAATAGGTAAACTAGTTGAAGTCCCCCGAAAACCGAACTCGGGATATCTAAGAATCTGAAATGTAATTCTCTTGCTGAAACAATGGATCTGTGCATGATGAGCACTCAACCAATCCATGCCCAACAATGCATCAAACTCTAGGAACTCCAACACTCTCAGGTTTGCTGGCAAAACATGACCCTCTATCTATACCGAACAATCAACACACAATAAGTTCGGGTATATCTTATCCCCAACAGCAATCGTGCTAAGGATCAAGGGTCTTTTTAGTCTAATGGGTTTTAAACCTAACTCATCTACCATGAAGCCAGAAATAAAAGATACTTGTAGAACCGTAATCTAATATGGTATACATAAAACGACTACAAATATAAATCATACCCTCAATAAGGTTATGGGTAGCATTCGGATCTGCATGACAACAACATGAACCTCGCTTCTAGCTCACATTGTGGGTGCCCTCTACTCAATCATGGACACGAACTGATGAAATGACCTGGCTGTTTACACTCCTTACATGTACGTTGAAATCCTGATCCAGATGGAACACTTTGTCCCCGTCCATACCTCTGCCCCGACCACTACCTCTGCCATGTCACTGCCACTACCCTCGACCTCTCGATACTACTATAGTTGAGAACCTAACGTTGCCGGCAAATGTGGTGTGCTTGATATAACTCCGTCTTGAGCAGATGGTATTGGCGCGATGCGACGCGCCGTAAAAGGTAGAAATGCAACAAACACACTCTAAGCTCGATCTCTCGACCTCCACTATCTAGGTCTCTTCCTCTTCCCATCCTTTCCAAGCCCGACATTTAACCGTGCTAGTGATGGAGCCGCGACCCGTAACGGCCCAAATTTTAATTACGCCGTTATTATTATTTATTTCCGTAGACTTGGACGACAAATCGATCCACGTGGATACCGCAAATAGGGCGGGGGCATGCCGACTAGGTAAATAGTAATTTTGTGTGATTGTTTGCCTATTTGCGATATTGTGCATCGAGTTATTCGATTAACATCGCATGTGTGTAATTCTATCATCGAACCGAGCGAGATAGTGTAACGGGTGTTCGTCTCGAAAAACGTGTCGATACGGCACCGAGGAGCGAACTATGGGTACACTAGGTCGGAGAAACTAAAACACACAAAATAAATAAATAAATAAATAATGGTCAAATAATTACTATGTAATAGATGTTCGGTGACTAATGACGCAATGTGCGCGCGTACATCGCGATTCGGACGCGTAACCCGGACGTCGAAACGCTCGAAAACATAGGCGAATGTCCCAGCTGGGTCACATTTTGGAGTCAAAGACAAAGGGTCAACTAGCTTACCCACATGTACACTCCACCTCACCCCCCTCATCATGTTGACTTCTCTCTCACGTCACTACCTCACCTCACCTTCTCCCTCACGTACACTCTCCCACACCTCTCCTTCTCACACCGCACACTCATAAGGCCGGGAGGAGGAGAAACAGAGGAGGAGGAGGAGAGGAGGAAGAAGAAGAAGAGAGAGAGGCTGGAGCGCGGGAAAACCGGGGTGGAGGTAAGCCATTTACATTGTTGATTGTTGGGTGGTCGAAGTGTCGGCCATGGTGGCCATGAAGGGGTTCGGCCATGGAGGCCGAACCGGTCCGAGGTGGAGATGGCGGGGGTGTCTCCACCGCCATCGACTCCACCGGGGTTGGGGTGGAGAGAAACCCCAACCCAAACCAAAGAAAAGAGAAGAAAAGAAAAAAAAATATGAGAAAATGAGAAAAAGATAGAAAAATGGTATTTGAGAATTTTTCTACTGTTGACGTTGACACCCAGATAATTCGAAAGGGGTGTCAAACCAAAACTTTTTGAAATGAAAATCTTTATAATTGGGCCACACATTATAAATTCATTGAGTTTAACTCTAAACTAGTTAAAATGGTTTAATTGGACACCAGGAACTTAGGAGACCAAAATCGGGAGTCGGACACGTATCTCGAGACGTGAGTGAAACCTTGGAGTGCGTTTTGAGGTACGTAAGATTTCATCTGAAAGTCACTGAGGGTTTACACTTTCATCGTTGATTTTCTATTCCTTGTTATTGTATTCTATTCCGTGATATGTTTGGGTTGGTGGTCGAGTTACTCCCACCTGTTCGTTGTGTACTTATGGCACACTATGCTGTAGCACGTGTGATCAGGCATTCGGTGAATTGCGACCCGATGTAAGGGTGCACGTGTCGGTTAAGCCCGCGAGGAACCAGGTGAAAGGAAGTGGGGGCACCCACTGAAAGGATCCTGGGGGTCCGAAGTACAGTTTAGTCCGACCGGACGAGTACACACTTTGTTCTTTCTTGTTAATTATTCATGTGATGATCTTAGCACGGTTGCTGTTTAGTTTCCGCATGATTATTTGACATGTTTATTGGCATCTATTTATTTCCTTATAAATGCTCGGTGTACTTCGTTGAAATCTTACTAACTGTACTCTCCATCTTGCTTTTTGTGATGGTCGAGTGCAGATCCTAGTGCTAGTAGAGGCAAGGGTATTTTGGGCGACTTTATCTGATTGCCCGCGGTCGAGGACCTACTAGTACGTGTGGTTTTGATATTTTGTTTTACTTTTGGGTATTGGGAGACCGGATAGACACTGTACTGGTATATATTACTGCTTAGTATTGTCGTCTATATACAGAGTACTGTTCCCCGGGTTTTCCACAATAGGTGTTGCTCTTAAATTGATGCTCATTTTGATGATAAATTTAATTGTTTTACTTGTTTTTAAATTTAAGACTTCCGCTGTTTTGTTTTTAATGCCATAAAAAAATGATTAAACTGTTGAGCTAAATTGATTACGAAATGAGCTTAACATGCATAATGAGTAGTTATGATGTAACAAGGGACGTTGAGTGGCGCATGGGACCCAAAGAGGTCAAGGATCCGACAGATGTTGGGACCGCGCCTCCCCACGTGGCGACCTCGGGTTTCGGGGCCGTTACACGACCACTATACTAGTGCGCATGCTAAAAAAGGTCTCACCGGCCATACTCCTCTCATAGGCTTCCCGTAAGGTTCTTGAGCTGTGGTCACCACCATATACCCGATCTCACTCAGCAGGCCATTCATGAAGTAGTAGGCCTGGTCAGCGTCTGTATCAGCTATGCCTCGGCATAGTCCATCAACTGCAAGTATCAGCCTATATACTGTATCACTATCTCGCCGCAGTAGCTGTTGTATATTTTGAAACTCGTTCCTCTTCATGTTCCCGACCGAAGGAGGTAAATACTTTTGATTGAATCTCTCATTGAACTCACCCCAATCCTTGGGTTTCCCTTTGTAGCCACCATGCTACGCCACCACACATCGCCTATCCGAACAACAAAGATGATGAGATGTTCGGCCTCATACACTCTGGTGTAGCCAAGACATCAATGATCTTCTCGTGACTCCTCATAAATTTCTTGGTCGCTCTCTAATCTGTACCCCCGTGAAACTTCTCCGGTGATGTCTCGAAACTCGCGAGATCGCCTCGCTCGGCCGCGCCCGAGTACTCACATCGATGGGCGTGTTCGGCGTATTATCTGCCGATGTATCGGGATTATATGGTACTATCTCAATTTGAACCCGTACCCCTCATCAATCAAAGGTCCGGTCGGCATTGTAGGAGTCATAATCATGGCTTGTACTGTCGGCGCACTCCCGCCCCCGAGTGGTCGGTGCCGCAACTCGCAGATGTAGAAGGCGATGATGTAGCATGTGCCCTCAATAGTCGATGAATATCCCGAATTTGCATGCCATATGAGGTGACCAGCTGGGACATCTCATCCAACCTCTCATGAACGTCACTCAGACCAGTATCGCTAATCTCGGGCTGATCGACCATCGCAATCTGCAAAGAATGTGATTTCTAGATCATGATATAGCTATCGATAGTAATAATATACAACACATCAAATAACTCGTATAGTCAAATTTTAATTTTCCCAACTTTCCTCACTTCCTAACTAAGACTTAAGTCAGGATTACAGGTTCCACTCTAAGTTCCAACTTTATCCTAACTCTATTAGTGATTTGTCACTTATGTTGGTTGTGGGTTGTTCTTGAGTTAGGCGTAACGACTTAGGCTCGATACCAACAAAGGACGGCCTCATTTCCACAACCCAAACTAGGCCCCGCTCGCCTAGACTTACGTCGATCTCGAGTTAATCCTCGCGACGTCAACGCAAGCCTAGTCAGCCTTCCTAACCATTTTTCATTACAAGGCATCATAATTTGGTATTTATAGTGAGTTATTCAAATTTGAAAGTTATCAAAGTTTATGTGGAAGCGTTTTCAACTTAAACAAATCTAAACAACTCTACACAAATCAGTCAGGACAACCTAGAGTGTGAAAACCCCGCATAACTCAGTCATCATGTATAATATACAGAGGAGAGAAAAATAATATCATCTACATGCCCTAAGGTATCTCACAAAACCCATATACCCCATGTGATAAAAACAATATACATAAGTAATACAAAACCTACAAAAATGTGAGAGGGAAGGTCGTTCCAAAGTCCTCACAATAGATCTCCTAGCACTTATCCTTTACTCTATTTCGGATCCGCACTTAGTTAAACACGAGAATAACGAGCCCATGTAAGTAACACCAATAGGATACTAAACAACATTTCAAAATAAATAAATAAGTATGTATTCATACGATATAGAAAGGTATAAATAACACATAAATAAATAAAAGATTGTAAATAAATAAAAAGCAATCGATACATGAGTGTCCAGGAATGCAAACAGAGAAGCGCAAGTAGTCCCGACCAATAAGTCGTTGAGTCTTGTCAAAACATCAAGACTCGGGTTCTAGGACTTGGTACACTCACAAGCCCTAAACCCACGAGATAATGAGACTTCCTGGAATAACCACGCTAAGAACTCACACCCCGTCAAAATCAGTATCCAATGCAGTGCATCCCGAGGTCATGACTTTGGTATGTTACCTCAGTCAGCCACTCCTTCTAAGGATCACCGTTGACTCACTTGCCCTCGAACAACTCAATTAGAATGGAATTTCAAGGATAGATAACAAGCAATGAACAACAATATTCAATAGCTTAAAATGAAATACTGTGCATTTCCTAGCTGGTTTACTTACCTCAAATCCACCAACTTATTCCTAGTCTATCCGGCCTCCCGACATTCCAAAACACACTTTTGAATCCCCGTAGCTCTTCCTTAGGTTCCTGACATCATATTATAGGTTTTTGAATGTGTTGGGACCTTTACTTGGGGTATTACACCGATTTAGAGTGTTTAAGGAACTTTTGAAAATTGCAGATTTTTGTACTTGCCAGGGTAATTAGCGCGCTAATTCAGACATTATCGTTCTATTTTTCAATTTTAGCGCGCTACCTTAAAACTCTAACGCGCTAATAACACGCTAGTTCTTGACATTAACGCGTTAATTTAAACATTAGCACGCTATCTCTAATATCTAGCGCGCTAATAAGTGCTAGATTTTCCACCTAGCGCGCTATGTGCAGCAGAACCCAGAATTCTACATTTCGAATTCTGGGTTTCCTCTACACATAGGCCTTGTTAATGCATTGGGACCCCTCATACATTCTACTAGAGGTCCCTAACATCAACCACAACTCAGAATAATAACTCCCAACATAAAATCCGTGAATTAACAACTTAACCAAGCTATATTAATGGAGTGGAGAAATTACCTCTTACATGAACTGTTAGCTTGATCTCCTTCACCAACCCACTGATTTCTCCAACCTAAGCTTGCTAATATTCTCTTTGATCACTCCAACAGTTCACTCTCTCTTCTCCTGTTGAAATAGATGAGATGGAAACTTAGGTGATAAGTTTTTGATTTTTGGTTTTATATATAAATGGATATGTTTGAACCATGGCCATTGATCATGTGTGCACACGTATCTCGAGGCTTGTCTAGTGGTCCACCTTCATTCAATAATTTCTTAAGTCATGGTTAAATGACACCACAAGTTGACTCCATTGACCACTTGATTGGTTGATACGTATCGTGATGCACATCATGTGCTTATTAATTTCTTTCACTAACTTAGGCACTTTAATTTCGCATTAAACTTGGCCACATTAAAGCTAGTATAACACCAAAATTAGCTCGCATAAAACTTACCCCATAAGCCGCTACCTCGGACCCACGTCGACACGAAACTCGAGGTACGTCTCCGCTCATCTCGACACCGATATGCCCCTCATGTACCTTACCCGCACATTTTCGAAATTAATTAGTTTAAATTGTTCAATCTTTTGTATACTAAATAATACAAGCATCAAACAAAAATAGAATACCTCGGTGTCGACTCCCGAGGTTTGGACATACGTATCACGATAAGTGGGTCCCACACACGACCCTAAAACGACACGTGGCACGAGTTAGATTTTAGGGTCGTTACAGTGAATGACTCACTCAATCAGGCAGTAGCAGAACATAGGAATAAGGCAGTAGATATATAAGAACCGTCGGAAATTGAAGTAGTTCGTAGATTGTTTGATTCTAACACCTCTATGGATGGGACAGAGGAAAGCTTAGATCTTCAGGGTGTGACTCAAGGTGGAATGGACGGAGAGGGGTCTGTTGTGGTACCACCGCCAATAAATGGAACCACAGAGGCGTTGAATGTTGCACCATTAGCAGTTGACACTGATTTCATGAATGCGTGTGGCATATCAATCTCAAGAAGAGCACTCACTCCAATTGAACGAGAACAAAGACGAATTCAGTGCCTAATAAACTATAACAAAGTAGATAACATGCATTTCTAGAAGCAGTACAAGGAGATATAGCAGGGGTGAGTTACTTTTGTTAAACAATGAAGATAATGACATGAAATGTTCGAGGTTTGCGTGTGACAAGTAAATGAAGTTTGATTAGAAAAGTTCAGAAAAGTCAGCTTGATATTCTTATTTTACAAGAGACAAAATCGGAAATGATTGATAGAGCTGTGGTATCAACTATTTGGGGAAATATGTATAAAGGTTGGGTGGGCCTTCCATTTAAGAGTTCGAGAAGTGGGGTGGCTATCATTTGGGATGTACGAAAACTGAGTGCGATTAATAGCGTGGTGGGTCGTTATTCGATATCAATTCAATTATCGGGGGAGAATGGTGATGATTGGTGGGTTTCGAGTGTATATGGTCCGTGCAACACAAATGGGAGAGAGGGGATTTGGGAGGAGTTAGGGGATCTATATGAGCTATGTGGGACGCGATGGTGTCTAGCTGGGGATTTTAATGATCCGAGGTTCTTGGAAGAGAAGAGTGGGATGTCAGTTATTACTAGGGGTGGGTAGCGGTCTCTGCAAAACCACCCAAACCACGCGGTCTAGTCTGGTTTTTAAAACTCTCAGTTTGGGGTGGTTTGAAAAACTTGAAAAATGCGGAATCGCGGTTTAGTGGCGATTTTCATTTTGAGAAAATCGCGGTTTACCAAACCGAGGGTAGTTTAGTAATTTCCTTCAATTTACTTAAAAGTTAAAACTCTAACAATATAAACAAGTTACTCCACACACTATCCCTTCTCAACCATTCATCTCTCTCTCTCAAGACCACTGTTTGCCTCATCTTCCAACAAGTCAATGTTCGCCTCCTCCCATCATCACCAGTCGTCGTCGCCTCTCACTGCCAACAGTCAACGCCTCCCACCGCCGCGCGAGTCGCCCCTCTCAGTTGTGCCTCCCACCGCCGCCTCTCTCAGTTGTGCCTTCCACCGCCACCGCTGCTCTCAGTTGTCGCCTCTCCGCCAATGGCAGCCTCCTACCAGTCCCACCTCTCCCACCGCTTTCTGTTCTCACCAGTTGTACCTTCCACCGTTGTTTCCCGCCACCAGTGGCCTCCTCCTACCGCGCGTCCCACCACGAGTGGCTGCCTCCCCCACCAATCGCGCCTCCCAATGACGCCTCCCAACCACCATTTTTTTGTGAAAATATACCGTAAACCATAAAACCGCGAAACCAAATCGACCAAACCGCGGTTTACGAGATCGGTTTGGGTATAGTTTTAAAGGTTCACAGTTTGGCGGTGGTTTGTAAAATGGCCAAATCGTGAACCCCCGGTTTGCTTACCCATAGTAATTACCACAAGCATGAGGAGATTAGATGAGATTATAAGGGACATGGAACTAGTGAACTCGCCTCTCACTAATGGACGATTCATTTGGTCTGATTTTTGAAAAGTACACACGTATGCAAGATTAGACCGCATTATGGTAACAGAACAATGGCTAGAACAATTCCCATATGGCCGCCAGTATTTGGGATAAATGATTACGTTCGACCATTACCCGGTGATTCTGAAGACGGGGAATGCCAAATGGGGACTGACTTCTTTTTGGTTTGAAGATTTATGGTTGCAAAATCGAGAACTCAAACACAACTTTAGGGCTTGGAGGGAAAATGGAGGGGTTGGTGACAAGGGATATTCCTTTATGATGAAATTACAAAATGTCAAGGAGAAAATCATTAGTTGGAATAAATCAGACTTTGGTATTTTGCAAACAAAAAGAAATGATGTTGTTCAGAGTATTTCCCGCTTGGACATGGAGGATGGACTTCTAAGTTGGGATATGGAGAAATGGGTTACAAGGAAAGCTTTGAAACAAGAGGGCGAACATATCCTCTTAATAGAAAGTAGATTGGCTCATCAGAAAGTTAAAGCTAAGTGGGCTAAGGAGGGCCAAGGAAAGGTCGCAATATCATTGATAGGATTCAAGATAGTTCGGATGCGTTTACTGAAGACCTCGATATGATGGAACAAACTATCATTGATTTCTATAAAGGCTTACACACTAAGTCTATGAGGTACAAATAGGTAATTCAGGGGCTTGATTGGAATCCCATTAACTCACATATTGCTAATACTCTAAAAAGGGAGTTTACGGAGGGGGAGGCTTGAAATGTGGTGTGTAGTCGTGAAGGAGAGAAATCGTCGGGTTATGATGATTATACTATAGTCGTCTACAAGGAATGTTTGGGTACATTGAAACACGATGTCATGGCAGTATTAAAGGAGTTTCATAGAAATAGAATGGTAAGCACCCGTATGAATCACACCTATATATGCTTGATACCTAAAGGTTCCAACATGGGACATGTCTCGAACTTCCAGCCAATTAGCTTGGTGACATCTATAGATAAGATCTTGTCGAAGATCTTGGCCGTACAGTTGAGGGAGGTTATGGGACATACCATTGCGAGAGAGCGAAATGCTTTTACGCCAGGGATACAAATGCTTAACTTGGTGCTCATAGCTAGTAAGGTTGTAGAGTACACCAAGAAGAAAACGTTGAGGGGGCTTATGCTAAAGCTTGATTTTGCTAAAACTTATGACTGTGTTGATTGTGATTTCTTATTATATGTGATGGAAATGAAAGGCTTTGGGTCAAGATGGAGAAAATAGATTAGAGTTTGTATATCATTTGTGAATTATTCAGTTATGATTAACGAGAGACCAAGGGGAAAGTTCCATGCACAAAGAGGCCTTTGACAAGGTGATTCCATCTCACCTTTCTTGATCTTATTGGTTGCGGACGTTCTTGGGAGGATGCTTGATATGGCTAAGCTTCATGGTATGGTTATGAGATTGAAGGTTGGTCGGGATGCTATTCATATGTCACGTTTACAGTTTGTCGATGATTCGTTGTTGTTTACGGAGGGGGACAGAGAAGCGGCGAAAAACATAATGCAACTGGTTCATACATTTTGTGTTGTGTTTGGGCTCCAGTTGAATTTCCTCAAATCACTATTAGTGGGTATTAACATGGATGCTAATGAGGTGGCTTTGATAGCTCAGGAAATTGGGTGCGAATGTGGGGGTTGGCCTTTCACATACTTGGGCATGCCATTGGGTGGTGATCCTTCTTTGACCATTTTTTGGGCTCCAGTAATTAGAAAGATAACTAAACGACTTGATGGTTGGAAATGGGGGTGCTTATCACGAGGGGGTCGACTTACTATGGTTCTCTCTGTTCTTAAAGCTTTACCGTTGTTTTTCATGTCTTTGTTTCGAATGCCGAAAGGTGTTGCTAGATATGGGGATCAATGGATGAGAAGTTTTCTATGGCAAAAAATGAGGTTAGATGCGTCGTATGCATTAGTAGCATGGGACCAAGTTACAAAATCGAAGAAGGAGGGTGGGGCGGGGGTCGCTAGCTTAGAGAAACGAAACATGACCTTGTTAACAAAATGGTTATGGAGATTTCAAAACGAGGAGGTGACACTTTAGGTTCACTTAATAAACATCATATATGGAAGATACGATAACGGTTGGGACCCGGGGAAGAGATTCAAACCATCCAAGAGATCACCGTGGAGAGCCATTAATGCATGCAGGGATTTCTTCATGGAGGGGGTCAAATATAAAGTGGGAACTGGACATCAAATAAGGTTTTGGCATGACTGTTGGAGGGGTAAGACTTCTTTTTGCGAAACCTTCCTATTAATCTATAGTTTTAGCAAGGAAACCTAGGGCCTTCGTTGATGAGATGATGGGCCGGTATCGGGTCAGCATGACAACGTACAGTGGACACTTAGGCTCAGGAGAGAGCGTCGGTTGAACACTAGCGAGCGAGCTGAAGTGGAGGAACCTCATCGCAGAACAACTGATGTAAGATTGGGCTTGCAAGGAAATGATAAACGTATTTGAAAGTGGGATGATATTGACATGTTCACCGTCAAATCGGCTACCCATGCACTAGTTACTCGTGATGAATCGATGAACACTGATGCTTTTAAACTAATCTGGAAGGCTACGACACCAGTGAAGTATAGATTTCTCACTTGGCTGATATGGCGAAGGAAGGTGAGTGTAGTTGAAGTGTTACAAAGGAGACGTAAAGATCTCTACTTCTCTCCCCATATATGTATCTTGTGTGGTAGGTATGAGGAAACTGTTGACCATGTCTTTCTGAAATGTTGGTTCTCTAAGCAAATTTGGTGGAGCATAGTGGCAGAACTGGCGACTCGATACAATAAACCCTCGCCTTGCGAATTCATGGTTCTGCAACAGTTAAACGAAGAAAGCTATGGCAGACCGGTGCTCATGCGGTACTTTGGTGGTTTTGGGCAAAGAGAAATCGAAGGTTTTTTGAAGGATGTGATAGAGATTTGGCTGAGGTGTGGGAGTTTTTCAAGAGGGCAGTGGCGACTACATTACTAGGAGATAAGGAGTTTAAGCATGCCTCGTAGTCAACTTTGAATGGGTCTTGGGCAAATCTCCTATGAAAATGCCTGGTTTGAAAGGTAAGGAGGAAGGACGAGAATGTTGTTTGGGGGTTGTAGCCATGTATTTTTGCTTCCACTTTTGTAATCTCAGGCCACAGAAGTGCGGGTTCAACCTAGTTGATTCGGCACGAGTGCGGCATCACGATGATTCGTGTTTTATCAACGACTCGTATTCGGAGTGGAGAAGTTGTATTTATCAGGAACGAAATGTTTTTCCCCTACTACACTAGTTGGGATTTTTTTCGACTTTGTTTATGGGAAACATATTGTTTCTCGCCATTGTAAAAATCGCAATTCGTTGCAATTGGGTCATAATAAATAAAGTCTCGTTCCTATAAAAAAAAAAAAACACTCTAAACTCTATACATAATAAAAAAAATATTAAGTATGAATTTAAAGGTAGAAGTAAAAAGATGGAGAAGGGAGGCTAGTAAAGCCAAATTAAGAAACAAGGGAGGATAAGTGAGAAAAGATGATTAGAGATTTTACTCTCTTTCTCTCCCTCGCTTCAAAATCAAAAGCAAAGAAAATGACAAAGTTTGGGCATGCATAATGGGTGGGAGAAATGAATTAGATAGATTTTGTTGTCTTTATGAAAAAGAAATCATAGCTGCTACATGCATAGTCTTTGTTTTCCTTTTCTTTCTTTTATAAATCTTTCCATCTCTATCTTTTTGAAGGGCCTACTAATTAGAGAGGCGGCTTTTACCTAGGGTTCCATCCGGCCGGGTCGCCCCTTTTTAGGGTCTCCTCACTCCTTGATGGCTGCTCGTGGGACAATCTCACCGACCCTTCTCTCCTAAACAATATATATATATATATATATATATATATATATATATATATATATATATATATATATATATATATATTGCCCTCCTTGATGGCATGTCTGCATTAACCATGTACATGTACAAAGTACAAGCACTTAATTCGATGCCGTTAGATGCACTTCGAGTTACTTCTTGCTGTGTTTTCGATGTGCATATCTTGCAACAAACACGCAAGTAGTTTGTAGATGGTCGTGTCCAGTAAGTTAAATCAACTTACAAAAGGGTAAAACTTTTTCAAAAAAAGTGATTTATATATTCATAATAAGGCTTAAAATCAAGTCTTTTGATTAACAATGGATACAAAGCATTGAATCACTCGGACCAACTTTTCATTGCTTTTGCTAGCACAACTATTTTTCTTTTTCTTATTTCCTCTCAAAACACTTTTTTTTTTTGAGATAAAAAAAAAAACAAATAAACCAGTACACGCCACACCAACAAAAGGTTCACAATCTTTTTTGATTAATCCAATTTAATTCAATTTATTGGAAATCACCAAATTGAACTTGGCGGGAATTCGCCCGGCCATCTCATAACTTACATGTCTATTTGTCTCTCGATCACTTTCTATATATCTATGAAATATATATTGATAGAGATATATACTATGTAGAAAAAATTAATAATCCAAAGCGTGAGAAGGACTTGACAACGTTGGTAGGCTCCCCACCATTACCACCATCTTTGGAAAAAAATTTATTAAAGGTTGATGAGATGTTTCGTGGAACACTTTGGTTTGGTGCCACTTCGGTGGGTATTTCTGGTCGTCCACATCGTGAAGTGAACAATCAAAAACCGTTTGAATTATGGTATATCTAGCTAGAGATCAAAACGAAGACTTATAGACAAGCAAGTATAGGGGCAAGATTGTTCGAGTGTGTTAGGTGAAGCCCTAGCTTCCTAAGGACTAGATTCAAACAGATCAACGAAATTGGTGGCATGGCAAGGGAGAATTTTTTTTTTTTTTTTTATGGGAAAGTGATTGTAACATTAAATAATGCATTGTACATTTCAATTTTCATTGTGAATGTTTCAACATAGAAGGAAAGTAACATCTCTAATTAATAACCACATCTAAAACTTTTTGACATGTGCATCAATTATATTGAAAAGCTATTTATCAGGTATATCTTTTTTCGATAATTGTGAGTGACTCAATTTTTTATTTTTTTATTTTTTTCGAAAAGATATATACATGATTCAATTAAATCTCATGACCATTTGATAAATAGAACTTATCGAACACCCTAAGCCCATGACTCGGAATAAATTAAACTAATATATTCGGAGTTAGTTAACAAGATTCAATTCAATCTCATGACCTTTTGATATTAGGCACAAGTATATTTCAATAATTTTACCATCCCACCCGCCAATTCTACTCGAGGGTATATATATATAAATTTAATAAACCTTCAATAGGTGCATGTCTATTTCTTAAAATAAATAATTAATTAGCGCCTACTAGTAGTATATATTAGCATATTGAAAGAAGAATTTGAATACTATTAATTTCTTCGTATTGCTTAATTAAAAGTATACTACCTTCAAAAAAAGTAGACTTATAAGTAATGTCCAAATATTGATTACTGCATCTGATTAGAAACTCAGCAATACACATTCAAAGAAAAATAGTTAATTTTACATTGATATCCACATTGAAAGATTTGACCCCAATAAACATTGGTACTTCTTTTTTTTTTTTTTTTTTTTCTGATTCCCCATGCATAATGTCAGGCGTCAATTGCATTAATTAATTCACGCTTGGTTACTCTTGGGCATCATATGTGGGGCAACCCTCCCTACTTAGTTATTCCATTCACAAGACTTGAACTCAAGACATTGCTTAAGGAGACTAAACTCCTTACCACTTAAAAACATTGGGACTAATTAAACGCGTCTAGGATTAAAAATTAAGAGCCAAGGTGACAGTAGTATTCAACAAATAAATAATTACAAAACCCTAGCTACTCGTTATCAACTATTGTTGATGCTAAAATCTAATCATATCTTTATGGAAGTAAATTAAATTTGAAAAAAAAAATTAATGTCAATCAATCGCACTAAAGATTAGCCTTAGATTACAAAATAAATAAATATACATAGCATAGCCTCAAAAATATGTAGTCAACTTGTCGAGCGCAGGAGTTATTAAAACTTTAAGAGAAAGTTAATAAATTAATTTACATGAATATACAGTAATATTTTTTACAAATAAAATTACAATTCACAATAATCAACCCATATTTCTTAGAAAAAATATACAATATAGGATAAAAAAATATTTACTTATAAATCACGCACATAGCGAACATTCTGAACAATCCTCACAGCAACGAACATAGAGATGTGAAGTTGTTAATCGCACTACATGATCTGCTACGTTTTGGAGTGTCGTACGGCTCAACAATCGCCACAATATTTCATTCGTATGTGAAGAACTGTGGGAGTGATACTTGGATGTTGCTAGACCTGCAGTACTCGTGAACCTATGAGTTATATATAAAGAGAATATTAATGTTCTGTATAAATAATGTTGCAGTAACCAAATGGATGGTGTAAGATTCGAAACAGAGATTAAATGCATTGAAACAACCCTTCATTAACTAAGAAAAGAATTTAAATACACTTAGTTGTGATTTCGGTGCCCGAAGCAGTATAAATGATGTTGTGGTACCCAAAGGGATGTGTGAGATTCGAAACGGAGACTTAATGCAATGAAGTAACCCTTCATTAACAAAAAATAATTCAAATGAACTTAATTGTTATTTCAATACTTTAAACAATATAAATGATGTTGCGGTAACCAAATGGATGGTGTAAGCTTCGAAAAAGAGATTTAATGCATTGAAGAAACCCTTCATTAATTAGACCGTCGTTTGGTTGTTCAAGGTTGGATTTTTTGTTGCTCAAAAACAAGAGGGATGAATATATCTTAAAACAATAAATAATACAAATAAATAAATATCTTAAAACAAAAAAATTGAGAAAATCTTAAAAGTAAAAATGCTGGAAGGAGATAGCATGTGAAACTTTTTCTCTCCTCCAACTTTTATGTACATATACATATATATACTTATTAAAATATATGTATATATATAGTCAATAAAGAAACCATAATAATAGTTGATAGAAAACATTGAACTTATTACCTTAAAAAAAAAAACATTGATCTCATTTTTACATCCCTTCTAAGAATTTTAATCATGTCTAAAATGGACTTATCATATAAACAAAGCATTCTCTGAATATATGGTTCTCGATCCGGTTATTATTTTAGTACTTAGCAATATTTGACTGTTAGGTTTTTTCTATAAATTTAGTATAATACTATAGAGTAATTGTTTTGGGTAGGCTACTATAGAGTATTTTAAAATGAAAAATGATTGAATGACTCACTTTGAACACGCTAAATGGACACATAGTCGATGTCTCTTGAATTTGTGCATCGATGTTTGTGTTCACATAAGTCAATGTGTATTTAAGGGACCCTTATAAATGTGTAGCCATTGGGCATGTCCAAAGTAGGTCACCCTAGTATCTTATCCATTTGTATAATCAGATTTTTAAGAGCGAAGCTATATAGTATTTTGCAAAGCAGCAACAATAAAAAGACTCAATTGTAAATTAACTAGGGTCCGCCTAAAAAAAATTAACTAGGGTCAACTACATGAATTGATTAAAATCAAAATCTTACACTATGCTCGAGCCAAGCTATTGCATAACTTTTTAAGTATGTCAACTAGCCCTTTATAATGTATGTCGACTTTATTATTGGGACTGAGTCTGATGGTACACATTCCGTCCAAGTTGTAATTTTTTATTTACACTAATAAATATTAGTCAGAGCATCGGCTCATTTCCTAAAAAAAATAAAAATAAATAAAAAATGAATTCATGAAATTGCTTTTGATTTGAGAAAATAAAAAATCCAAAGCTTTCTCTATCAAAATAACCTTATTTCCCATTTAAATTACAAGATTACCCAAAAAAATGTTTAGCATTAACTACCCTGGTTGCTTTTTTTTTTTGAGGTTAACTACCCTTATTGCTTTAATTGTTTTCACCTTTCATTCAAATAGTACTAGTGGACAAATTAACGTTCAGCATTGATATTTGCACCAGTTCATTAAAAGAACTAATTAAACATTTTGATACACCACCCCCACAACTCATAACACAAAGAAAGAAAAAAAATAAAATGCACACATGAATGAAACAGAGCATCTAAAATGGACACCCTGTCCCATGTCAGCGTACCGTTAGATGTCAGTTTCAAAACCCAGTGGCATCCCCCGTAAATCACCACTCAAACCGTGTCATTTACGCACCACCGCCCATTCAAAAAAAAATTACTGTACTACTACTACATTTAATCCACCCATTAAGGCCCTTGTGAGGAGCGCTCACGAACAATCCAGTCACGAACAACGTCATCCTCCGTTAAATCCCTCCCCCGCATCGCGTGCTGCACGTATATCGAGACTCATCCTAGGGCCATCCCTTAAGTGCTCATAGTCTCCTCCTCTATTAATAATATGTGCAGTGTGGAGTGGGCATGGATTTCAGCGTTTTTTCAAACACTCCTTCCAACGCGCGCAAAAGCGATCCATCTCCTCTTCTTCCATTAAAAAAAAAACCCTATAAAGAAAGAAAGAATTACACAAAAATGGTAGATCCATTGATCTCTTCTCCGACGTAGCGCCGTAGACTATACGGTATATGGTATATGGTATATGGTTCAGCGTATACTTATTTACTGATCTGTCTAGTTAAAGAAGAGGACATTTTTCCGAGTAGAGTGGTTTTGCGAAGAACTACTCTTTAAGTTTTGGTGTGGTGGGATGAAAGTTGATTGGAAAGTGAGAATCCTAGGTGAAATTGTGTTAGAGGAAAGAACAGTCGCTGTAAAGCCAAAAGGATTATTGATGTGGAGAGAGTAGTAATAGTAGTAGTAGTTTCCCTTTTTCGCCTTTTTCGGTGTTTTAGTAGTATTGCGAGGGGAATCACTCTGAAAAGCTTGCTTTGGGTTTGGCTTTTCTTTAATATGCCGAAGAGGAGCGTCGTCGCGGTTGCGAGAGAGGAGAAGCCGCAACAATGCCAGCAGATATGAAGGTAAATGAGTCTTCCCCAACAACAACAACAACAACAACAACGCCGCGGCCGCGAAGCAGAAAGAGAGACACATCGTTACGTGGACTCAACAGGTTAATTTGTTGGTTTAATTTCTTCTATGTTGTCAATTGATGGTTTGTGATTCTTGTTGACTTAATTTGGTGAGTGTGGATTCAGGAAGACGACATACTTCGAGAGCAGATAGGGATCCACGGAACTGAGAAGTACTTCTCATTATTTGCCTAATTGTGTTGTTCTTGGTGATGTTGATTGGATTGGGAGAACAGGGGTTTTTAATTAGTGTTCTTGTTTGCAGCTGGGCTATTATAGCGGCCAAATTCAAGGACAAGACCACCAGGCAGTGCAGGAGAAGGTTTGTGGAATACTAGTCCTGTTCTATATATCTCTCCTCTTTTGGTTTAGATTTGATTCTCAAGTTCCTTGGAAGTGATGTTGTGGATTGATGATGATATTGATGTAGATGGTACACATATTTGAATTCGGATTTCAAGAAAGGAGGGTGGTCGCCGGAGGAAGACATGCTTCTATGTGAGGTAATATTGATTGAATCTTTCGTTGATGTATCCGGGTTTTTTTTTTTTTTTTCTAAGCAATTCGGTTTTCGAAGAAGGGTCTTCTTTGCTAAAACTTCCCCATTTCAAGTTCTTTTAACTATTTCAAGATTCCCCTCTTTTTCTGCTTATTCTTAGCTCTCACTCCTTAAAGGGCTTTTCCAGTTCTACAAATATCAGTGATCCTTGCTTTTACCAATTCCAGGATTCAGTGTTATTTTCAAACTCAACAAGTTCAATACTTGGCAAATGCCAAAAAGGGGGTTTGCTGGACTTGAATTAGAGTTCAAAATCTAACAAATTACGAGTTCTTGGCAGGCGCAGCGGATATTCGGGAACAGATGGACAGAGATAGCAAAGGTAGTTTCAGGCAGGTAAAAGGAAACATTTGCTAATCTTTTTGAAATATATGGCTATTTTTGCAGTTCAGTTGTTGGATGTAAAGTTGTGAACAACATCTAATGCTGTTTTATTGAAACAGAACGGATAACGCCGTCAAGAATCGGTTTTCCACTCTTTGCAAGAAAAAGGCAAAGCACGAGGCCTTGTCGAAAGAGATCAAAAGTTCGTGCATCAATGCAAACAATAAAAGAGTGTTGATACAGAATGGATTTATTGCAAATGATGCATCTCAATCAGTTCCACCTTCAAAGAAAATAAGGTACATTATTTAACAACAAAAAGTAAGGTACATTAATATCATGTTTCCTCAAACAATAAGATATTCCGATTATATAAAACGTTTTCGTGGTCGAATTTTAGGACCCACATCTCCAATTCAACAGAGAACAGCAACATCAAAGACAACATACATGGGGAGGGCAAAGCATTGGAGAATCAGCAGCTAAGAACTCCTCTCACAGTATTAGTTCAGAATTGCCAAAACATTGACAACATCCTAGATCAGCAACACATCGTTAGCACAAGCACGGCAACTGATAATGGTAAGCGCGCCTCTAGGCTTTGTTTTCTAAACAAAAGTCTGTTTGATACGACTTTGAGTCATGAAATCATGTTTAGAACACAGAGAAGAAAGCTTGAATGAGAGCTTAATGATATCTATAATCTTATTCTCATAATATTTATCATTATACCATGTTTTTTTTTTTTTTTTTTTTTTGGTAGAACTAGTCGTTTCTAGTTTACCATTTTGGAATTTCCCTCATAACATGAAACAATTAATAATATGGATTCTCTCATTTCCGCGAAATCAGTGGGAAATTCAAAGGTTCAAGGAAGCTTTCTTCGAAGAGATGATCCGAAGGTCACAGCTTTAATGCAACAAGCAGAACTACTCAGCTCACTTGCAGTAAAAGTTAGTACAGAGAACACAAACCAGAGCCTTGAAAATGCTTGGAAGGTGAGAGGAGCATATATCTTGATGTTTTCTTTAAAAGTTAAAGTTTAAAAGCTGCTTCATTTATGTTGGATGATCTGCAAGTATCATTCAGTAGAGATGTCACGCTAGCATGGAGCACAATCGACCAAGAACTTGCAATTTGAAAACATTCCGAACTGGATAATCATCTAACGAGACCAATTTTTTGCGTCCAATTTGTCATGTGGAATCTGTGTAGGATATTTAGTGATTCACTTGTCTCATGGCCTGGGTGCCATTAATTGGATGTTCGAAAATCTGTTACCTTTGCATTCTGCATATTAAGATTTATAGAAACATGAAATCAGTGAAGGAAGAATTCAGAATCTCTAACGCAATTTTGCATTCAGGAAGTGCAAGATTTCTTGAACCGAACAACTGAGGGCGAACTGCTCAAATACAAGATCTCGGAGACAACTCCTTCACTGGATGATTTTAGAGACTTGATAGGTGACTTGAAGAATAGCGATATGGAGACTCTTCCATGTTGGAGGTATGAAGACTTTTGCAAACACAATCTAGTCTACCGAATTTCCTATGGTATTCATTTCTAATTGTTAGTTGTCTCCGTAGGCAACCTGATTTCTACGAGTCTCCAGGCTCTTCCGACTACAGCACAGGATCGACTCTTCATTCTCATACAACTGGTGAAACAAAAGAAAAAAATCAAGCTGAAGTATGTTCAGTAGAGAGGAATGCCAGTGTTGGGAAGCAGTCGATACTGGTAGTAGAGAACATTGGCAGCAGTTGTGAAGATGAGTTTATCGGCACGAGTGTAGAATGTGACGAGTCACAATCTGTTCAAATGGGAATGGAAAATGAAGTTGCCGGCTTTACAGATGGATTTCAAACTTGTGAAAATGTCGCCCGAGGTGATTAACGAAACCAATGTTTTAAACGTTGTTCTAGTTTTCATATTCCGTGACTAGATGTTCTGAAATGTTTACTAAAGAAGCTGAAGTAGTTGCTGTTATAGCAGGAGAGAATTTGCCAACCAATGATGAACCAAAAGAAAATCAAGAACTTGTTTCAGTCTTTCCAAACACAGATTTCAGTTCCCCTATTCAGGTGACTCCGATATTCCAGTCATTCACAGCGGCGATTCCAACACCAAAATTTTCAGAAAGTGTAAGTTATGCCAGAAACTTGATTACTCGAATTCTAGTAACGTAGATTCCCAAAGGTTATGGCCTCTTTTTCTTTTTATTTTTATGTTTTCAATTGTTGGTCTGTTTCATTCCGTCTTAAATCAAAATTAACTGTAATATAATCTACTCCTGAGAGGAAAATGCTAAGGTTCCTCTAAAGTCAGAAAGGACATAGAAGATAGCAGGAACCTCTCTTTCTCTTTTCCTTTCGGCATTTCGTTAACTTTTTTTTTACAGATTAGTTAAGTCCTCAAGAGATCTTCATAGTTCTTTAAGCCTGGTTAACAACTAGACAACTAGTGCTATAGGTCCATCACGCGAGGAAAATTAGTCCTTCATTTATTTTGCCTCCAACTGAGACTTGAATCTGTGCCATGGGATGAGATCATGGGATTCGCCAACTGGCAAGCCACTTATCAACATTTTGATAGATCTTATTCAATTTTTGCTGAACTTGAGGTGAGATTGTCACCATGCCAAATAGATGGTGAGTTTTATTCTTGACTTGGATGGAAATCTCAGCTTCTCTCCCTGTCTAACAATGATAGGTATTTAAGGCTTCTTTAATTGATCATTTTGTACAAGTACTTTGACCTCGTTTGGTTTGTTTTTGCTGACTTACAGTGTTAGTTCGGAGTTAACTCCTTGGAGTTAATATTTTCATGTTTGGTTGAACTTTAAACTTGCAGGAAAGTTTCAAATTTTTAAACAATAAAAAAATATGAATTGACATGAATAGCCTTCAAACAAGAGAGAGATGGGTAATAAAATAGGGTCATTAATGAGGGGTAATTGTGTCCACAACTCCTGGGAGATAACTCCTTAGGGGGATAGTGGGGAGATATCTCTCACCATATGGTGTAAGTTGAGAGGCAAGTTGGGCGACCAAACAAGATTAGTTCCCAACTCCCTGTGAGTTATCTCATTGGAGATATCTCCACCTCATACCAAACAAGGCCTTTATTGATGAAAGAAGTTTATCTATCTGAAGAGATAAGTCTTGATCTATATTTTGCGAGCTATTCGTTTGTTGGGCTAATTAGAAAACTCGATTTAGTAAAAACTGAAGAAATCCAACGATGTAGGGGTAGTAGTCCTTCGATAACTTGGGACACACTTATTAGTAAGAATTTAAAGCTTAAGGATTTGGAAAGCACACCATTAAGTGCACTAAATTGAACGCATTGGAAGTGTCTAATCCATGTAGTCGACTCCAACTAATTCGGGAATGAGGCTTTGTCGATTCATTTATTGAGATCATAATCCTTGGGAGGATACAAATTTGTATTTATTTCATGGATTTTTAGTTTTTCTATGACAGAATTTACAATGGACTGATGAAAGTTCTGCAATTTGTTTTTCAGGAGAGACACTTCTTAATGAAAGCAATTGGCTTGGGATCACCATCTCCCAACCCGAGCCCGAACCATGCCCAACAACCTTCCTGCAGACGGGCACTCCTCCACAGTCTCTAATTTTACGTTCCAAGTCGTTTTCCCACTCACCTTCTGAGGATTAATTCTCACTTATATAGTAAGTCCCGGCGTTCTATTTTAGTTCAGTTTCCATGTTTTCACAGGCCATACCTAAGCCTTTTTTTACCAAGAGTTGTCCTAAGATAGGAAGCTCACACTCCATTCCTCTAGAATGCCATCCAAGCATTCCTGTATTCTTTCTTATCTGATCTTCCCATGTGTGCTGCATTCTGTCTTCTGGGTCTGATCGGCTAACCAGTCCAGAACAAGTTTTTGCGTTCCGGCAGATTGTCATTTCACAATTGCGTCGCCCCTCATCTTCACATAGAAGAGTGTGGTTTTGTGTTTTTTCCCCATATTTCTTTTTACTTCAGAGATTTGTTTGTCATTTGTACATACCTTACAGCATAAGCCCAACTCCAAAAAAGAGTGCAGTTTATACAAAGACCCTCTCCCATGAGAAAAAAAAAGAAGAGTAACAAGGGAGAAAAGACTACCATTTCTGATGTGAGTCTTATTATTTTGGTGTGCAGAGAGAATATATATATACATATAGGTAGAATAAGAGTTTGCAGTTTTTTTTTTTCCTTCTTCTTCTTGTGTTTTCATCTATGGCATTGATTGTAACTACACCATTAACTCAACATATGATTGCAGATATGAGATATGAATGTGATATTTTGGTCTTTTTGGATAACTACTCTTTCTTCCATTTTCATTATTATCTCATGAACATCAATACACATTCTACACAGCAATAAATTCACCAAATTCGCAATCGAAAAAGAAACAATGTAGATTGTGGAAATTTGATTTACTTACAGAGTTGGCAAAAGCCCATGTTTCAGAATTGCTCAGCATCGCCTCTCCTTTCTCCATATGTTCAACTGCATCAACTCACCATGCATGAATTGCTTGTGTTACTGGTAATGAAGAATGAAAGAAAACAAGAAGTAGAAGAAGAAGAAGAAGATGAAGAAGAAGAGTTTATGAGAAACTTGGCACATTGGGCACTTAAGATTTGATCTGGAGACAAATGCAATTATGGAGATTGAAGAGCACGTAGCTTTTAAGTGAAAAAGTAATCAAAGAACGAGGGAAGGCAATACGAAATAGGAAAAGATGATCAGTTTGGTTTGACCAAATCATTGGGTGGTTAATCTGAGGGCTCATGAGGTTTCATCTTTATCGAGATTATGGGATGGGGTGATCCTACGGTGTGGATCTCGTTTGAATTTGGGGTGAACCAGTGAAAAATAAAGTGCACTCATTTGCTATGGGAGGTAGTGCAAAAAGGATCTTCAACTTTTGCTGACAAGGAAATGACTGTTCTACCCCTGGAGAGAGCATTGGTTGGGTAGAAAATTTAGGGTGAAATGGTCGATTCAGAGGGTGCAATCAGTTCTAGTGGTTGATTCACAGGCCAGTTGTGCAAAGAGTTGAAGTGGGAGATGCACTATAATGGAAGAATGATTCAAATATTCAAAACATCTGCTATAGATATCAACTCGCTGAGATGAGATCCATTAAAATTATAGTTCTCTTGAGAGATCCATAATTGTTAGAATTTGGCCAAATCAGTTCAGTCAGACCGATAGAACTATAATTCTTCTCATCAGCTGAAGAGTAAGAGCAACATCAACAGAACCAAAAATGGTGCAAACCACTTATGAACCTCGATCGCACTTTCGAAAACCCAGGCTTGCCAAATTAAAAAGGCAATGTGATCAAGGGATTAATAGGGTACAACCTAAAAGCCAACAACTACAATATGAAAAAAAAAACCAACATAGGCACCATTTTGCTCAATTATGATCAAAGAGACATAACTGTACAACATTTTAACGTTACAGATATGCTATCACGTTAATCAACGCTGCGAGAGACGATCTAATGAATAAGCCTTGGGCTTAGTACAATAAAAAGCAGGCGAAAAGGCGCAAAAAACTGATGAATATTGTATTGATGAACATAATAATTGATCTTACGTGGTCTTTTTCTTCTTCTGGAGCTTCCTCCACTTGAGGTATATCTGGTATGACAGGCCCGAGAAGACCATTGCGACGCTTGCCCATTGTTTCACAGACAAAGGATTGCCGCTAAGCAATGAAGACACTACGATGCTCACAAACTTGCGTGTAGTGGTAATGGTGGTGTTAGCAAGAGAGCCGAATCTACTAATGGTGAGGAAGATGAAGTTTTGGCCAACTGCTCCACACAAGCAGTAGAGAAATATATCCCATGCAGCCTCTGGATGCTGCTTGCAGAACTGAATAGCTTCGAAGCCGATCCCCTGAGGCCAACCGAACATGTAGACCATATTATAGATGGTACCCCACAGGTTCATGCCCAACATTATATCCCAAGCACTTGTTTTTGGATACCTAATTGAGCAAGGACAAGGAACACAGTTAAGAAGACCAGTTACCATGATGAATGAAGTACATAATGGGACTAAAAAGTGCAGAACAACGATTCTTAATGAACTCCCGGCATTCATAGTCTGCTGATACAGATAACAGGATGCGCTTGCTATCCAAAGTAACATAGACCTAAAGATCGGTAACCCATTTTGGCCCAACCTTCCCCCCCCCCCCTTTTCTTTTAATTTCTCCTTTTAGGGCCAATTTAGTTAATGCTAATTAAGAAAAGATAGCCATATAAGATTAAGAAATTTTAATGGCATTCTAAAAAAATAATCCTTGTAACACCACGCTATGCATGGGAATTCAAAGCTAAGAGCAACAAAGAGAAAAAGTGATTTAGAGGGAAATAGAAGATAGAGTGTAATCAACTATACATTAAAAAATTATTGTCATATGGTGTTCTATATGAAGAGTAAAATGAGTATTAGCCTATTTGAAGTTTTCTGATTTTATATGCTTAGAGATTTTATTTTCAAGAACAACGTACCTTTCAGTCAATGAATCCTGTGTGGCATTTGTAAATCCATCAAATGCTAAGTTCAGAAAACACAACCCATAGCCTAGAGGAGCATTGGGGTGAGCCAGCTTACTAATGGTCTTTGAGCTAGTCTGCGATCAATCAAACAATATATTCAGAAAAAATGGGGGAAAGAATCTAAAGCAAATACAAATTTCTTTTGACTGCAATGTATTTGAAGGTATAATCAGAACAAAGCTAGAGGCCAAGAAACAAGTAACAGGGAGCAAATACCCAATCATAGGCAACATAGAAAGCAATGGGCACTATCACAAAAAAAAGAAGCAATGAACACGGATATTCCTAAACCGTAAGTCCTATCCCCACTTAACCTCAACTTTTCTTAGTAAAACATTTAACCTCAACTTAAGGCAATCAAAAAAAAAAAAGGAGCAAAGTTTCAATAGATGCTCCTCCATCTTAAACCAAGATAAAGTACGAAAAACCCAAAAAGAAAAGTAAAGGCAAAGACAAAACCGAATCAGCAATGAACTGAAAACTGAAAATTGCTTTAAAGAAAGGTAATGTAAACCGGCTAGCTAGCCCTTCAATTGACCAAGAATAGGCAAACAGAACCATAATCACTTCCTGCAAATTTGAATTCAACAAATAATAGTTCTCACCTTTGAAAGAGCAAATAAGGATACTCCACCAGCAACAAGGAAGGTGCATACATATTCAGGTAGAGTGTATCTAATACCATAAACTAATGTACCCATCAGCATCACTGCATGAATAACAGCCAAGATAAATGATTACCCATAAATTCTAAATGAAATACCTCAATAATTAGCATAAGAAAAATACTTCATATGAACTTCATAATTAGTCAATGCAGTTCAAATAATATTGATCAATCTACCTCCGAGTGATCATTAAGAAGGAAGGCAAAGAATGGCAAACAAATTATAGCTAAAGCCTAGAAAATAACTTCTAATATACAAACTGGTTCAGATTTTAAGATTGGATACATAAATTACGAAATATTCAAGCACTATAAACAGCATACACCGAATGCCAAAAATAAAGTCCGGAAGATCTGGCAACAAATAAAAAATTACTTTCTTTTCTCCTTTCAAGATCAAAGTTCAAACCAAAAAATCTTCGAGCACTGGCACATTTATGTAAATAATATATATATATATATATATATTATTTATAAGGAAATTCTACAATGGTGGCTTTTTTAAATCACCATGGATGGTGATTTAAAATTCTCACTATAGGATTTAGATCTAATAGTGAATATGAAAGCTACATTTTATGACTCTCAAATGTGTGCACAAGTTCCAAGAAGGCATATTCACCATTGGATCTAAATCCAATGGTCAAAATTTAAAATCACCATTCATGGTGATTTTTCCCAATCACCATTGTAGAACTACCTATATATATATGCAAAAAAAAGCATGAAACTTATATGATTAGAACTCTTACCTGGAATCATTTTTGAAGATTTTGCCAGGACCTGCAAGCCAAAAACAATTAACATGAGGTTCACCTTTTTCTATTGCTTAATGCAGTGATTTAGACACATTCAAAGACAGCCTACAAATTATTAAAAAAAAAAGATAGCCTTCAAATGCGCCAGTTAGCAAATTCAAAAGAGTAAAAATTGAAGAAATGCGAAGGTATTTGAGTAGGACTAAGATAACTCGGGATGCATTGATTAAGAAGGATATTTAAAAGGATTATGAAGCACGCTATCAATTGCATAAAATTAAGCAGGGTGGAAAAGTTTGATCCATATAACTGATTCCAACTGATTTGGGAATGAGGTTTCGTTGTTGTTATTGTAGTAATCGTACAACTGCAACAAGTTTGTTTCATCAGCTCAATTTTAACCTTAATTCATTGAACTTGCAAATCTTCTCAAAATATTTGTTGAATTGACTTGAACTGTGCTAGATAGCTAGGCAGCTCATGTCCGAGTAGGTAGCTTCGAACATGCAAGGAATTTAAATTTATATTATTAATCTTAGGATTCACAAATCAAAGTTTCAATTCAACACACAACATTTCAAATAATCTGAACTGGCGTCCAATCAACAATCTCTAGTAGGACCTAGATTTTCCTATTCAATCTTTCAAAGGGCATCTATATACCGTTAATGGTCTTGGGTTTATAGAACAGTCAACTTGATGTAGAAGCCAAAGCTTTAAATAAAATAAAATAAAAAGTTGAAAGCTGAAAACTCAAGTTGAAAAAGCTTCTTCGTTAACATGGTTCAAGATGTTTCATTCTAATCTAATGAAGAGAGAGAATTGAAGGAAGCTTTGTTAATAGAGGTCCCATTGATGATCTCACATTCAATGTTTTAGTCCATGTTATAATCTGCACTACAAGAAGATAATTCGAATGCCCCAATTTTTATTTTTATTTTTATTTTTGATAGGAGAATGCCCAAAATTAGAATGTATTCTAAATTTCTAACTCAAATGTCCAAAAAATTATATCACATTGTCAGTCGAACCAACAAGGGATAATTAGAAAAGTACTAAAACATGCCTGGGCAGGGTAACTGATGTACTTCAACGCTTCAATTCCCATTGCCGGACCAATTGTATTTGTGATACCAGCACTCCAATAACTCCACCATGGAGCACCACCTTTGCTACTTCTAGACCAAATCTTTATCACTGCTCCATCAAAATTTCAAAACTTCTTCAGTAACTTAACAAACTAAACGCAATTCCGCACAAACCAAAAGAAAAGCACACAGAAATGCAATGTAGGAGACTAGGAGTAGAGAAAACTCACTTATAAATGACCAGATTAAACACACTACATTTTGCGCAAGGTTCAAAAACGAAAGATGCTCGAAGCGCTTCCCGTCCGGACCGAAACGCTTAGTCGATCTGAAACAAGCACAGTACAATTGTACAAATCAGACACCTTTATTACTTCATCTACTCCACCAATCAATGATAACTCACTCCAGTAAACCATTTCAATAAATTCAAATTTGAAGCGCAATCGTCGGGAAACCAAATCATCCACTGAATCCCTAAAAATGTCAGCACTTTCAAAACCCTAACACATTCGAGTCTCCAACGGATCAATCTCTCCAAAATCAAGCAATTCTATTCACAAAACGATCAAAATTTAATAACTTTGAAGAAAAAACAACACGATCCGATCATTCCACACCAAATCAACCGAACAATTGAACGAACATCTGAATCTTACACAGTTTCCTGAAGAACTCCCTGAGTGATGTAAGCCGACCAGATTCCGGCGACGCAGATGGCCAAGACCAGGACTCGGCCAGCTCCGGCGCCGTGACCTTCCATTCAGGCGAGCCGAGACCACGCCGGCCGGAATGTGCAGATCAGGCGAAATCCGTTATCGAGGTTCGGAAAACGAGAGCGAAAACGAAGGGCAGATTTGATGCTGAGAGTCCGAGTGGAAGGTTATATGAAGGCGCGAAGAACGCTCGTGTCCACGTGGCGGATTTTTATTGGTTTTGATTACGTTGTTCTGAGTTCTCATTGGCTGACACCACGCGTTGCTTCGACGGGATTCTGAGTGCGTGGGCATTGTAAAAGTGTTACGTGAACGCGGGGTGGGGGGTGTGTTGTTGGACTGGGTTTGGGCATCAAATTAAAGGCCCGACTGAATAAAAATAGAGAGTTACTATTAGCACCCCTATATGTTATATCAGCCCCGTTTAATTTAATATTATTTAGAGCCTCCAATAAGTTAGTTCATGCTCTAAGCATTCTTCTTAATTATTAATTTTTTTTTTATTGTACATCTAGTTTATATTTGCCCCTTTCTCAACCCAAAGAAGACATCTTTAATTTTCATCTTTGTGATCTTTAACCTCCAATTCACTGTTGCACATCATCTTTTTCTCCCCTTTAACTCAATTTGCTTCATATGCATTATAAGATTGATTCTTTGATCTTTAAAAGCTTAAGATTCAACACAAATAAAAGATTCTAACCATTCAAGAATATGAATCAAATCTCAACCAAATACTATAATTAAGATGTTGTATTTGATGGTGAATTTTTGAGTGTATAATGAACAAAGAAATGAGAAGGGCTGTAGATATTAAAAAGTAGAAGAGAAAATGAGATGAGTTTTAATTTGGTTGAGATATCGAAAGTAAAAATTAAGTAGAAGAGGAGAAGGTGAGTGTAGTGAGTGAGGTATGAGTTGGGGATGAGTTTAAGGTTTCATTTAGGGATGGGTGTAGAGAGTGAAAAGTAAAGTTGAGGAGAAGTGTAGAAAGTGAAAAGTAGAAGGGGAAAAATAAATGAAGTGGGTTCATGATTTAGAGTGAGGTTATTTATATAATTTGGCCTAAAGACATTTTAGTTTAAAAATGCATTAAATTAAATGGGAGGCTAATATAGGGTAGTGAAGGGCTGATAGTCTCTCCCTAAAAATAATATTGAAGCCCAATAAGAAATGGACCTTGCATACTCGAACCTAATCTACACCATCAAATCGGCATTACTAAATACCTAGTTAGTGTCAATTCAGCAGTATCGAAAATGGGTTAGAAAATTATTTTTCATAAGAAATTACTTGCATGGACTACAAGACTAGTGTTTATTTTATTTTGTTTTATTTATTTATTTATTATATATGTGGTGTGGATGTCAGTTTACTTATACAACTAGTATCACGAGGGATGAACAAATGCATCATCTCCACACTCTAAGTAGGTCTCAAGACCCACTTAATGCTGGAATGTCCTGCAACAAGAGGAGTGTGGTCAGGCCAACTACAACCTCACAACCAGGAGAGCCAATTCACCTTCAAATAGTGGTTCTTCGGACTGGATCGAACACTGAACAAGGAAGAGATAGTGAAACTGTGTGTGACTATGTGGGGCATTTGAAACTTCCGGAATGATAAACTATGGGGTCGAAATCAACAACCGGTCTCGAAGGTGGTGGAATTTAGCTGGGAATGGTTAAGTACCTGGAATTTGTTCTACTTTACCAAAGAGTTCAATGAAATTGGATATTTCGTTAAAAAAAAGAAGTAGGTCTTAAAGAAATTTTGTAACTATAACATAGCTATTTCTTAGTCAAAGTCTTAGTGATGGCTATGTTGCCACCATGTCACACTCATAGGGTGCCAAGACTAGTGTTTATGAATTTGTCTTAATTAAGATACATATAATTTATATGTATCAACACACATTTAATTAAAGTGTTTAAAATGAGTAATTAGACTAGGAATAAAGACTTTTATTTTAGATACCGAGTACCAACAATCGAAGACTTTTTAGATAGTATAATATTGTATATACAGGAGCTATTAAATATATGACTGGTTATTTTATTTTATTTTTTCTTACAAGCTCACAAAGAGCAAATCTCTATCTCATTAAAGGCAATTTTATCTCAATTATAAGCTCAAGCGTGAAGCAATTTCAAGCTTACTAACATTCAATGGACAAGTCTAACCGGTCATAATAAATCCACATAATCTAACCGAGTCACAATGAGCCCATAAAGCTATTACGTACATCAACATAATAGGCTTGACATGTCCACATAACTACGTACTAAGATACATAGAGGACCTGAATTATTCTCTCAATATTAATTTATAATGGACTTGGAGTAAACATCAACTAAATGTCTAGCAATATTTATTTTGCATTCCTCGAGACTCTACCCTTGTTCGTCCCAGTAGAAATGCTAGACTTTAGCTATCGCAACTATTTTGTTGTGGTTAACTAATCATCTTATTAGTTTCTTAGCCAACACATTATTGTAATAATTTTGAGTTGAAGTATATATTACAACTCAAGCAATGATATGTTAACATTAAGAAGACTCTTATTTTATCTATAAGTATTTTTTTTATTAACTATAAGTATCCAGACTCTTGTCTGATAAGTCTCATAAGCCCTAAAATTACGGAAAGAGACCACCAGTAGCTCGACATTTGGTTGTCTTAGGGAATTGAGTTCGAGACCATGAGCCTAACTCGCATAGTCCCACATTTGGCTTTACCACTAGACCAACCCGTCCGAATTATTTATCTATACCTATTACTTTTTTGATTTTTTGATTGAAATTGACTAATATGTTCTATCATATTTCCTTGATATTTTAACCATTGAAACATCTGAAGGAAGAGATGGAACCCTCGGTGTGGCAGCCCCGCGCCCCGAGGTCGTCTCGGGTGTCGTCGCATCGTGCGTTCCTCGCCCAGTGGGCCTAGCTACACGCGTCCGACACTTGGTCGTCCATCTCATGTCTCGATAACCGTGTCCCCTTATATGTTACTAGTTTGGTTAACCGATTATTCATATTAATTTTAATTTATTTCTTTAAGTTCAACTGTCTATAGATTATTCAAGTCCTAGCCGTGCTAGTGGTTTGTATTTTACGAGTTGCAAATAGAAAATCAGTATTTTACAGTGGAAGTCTTAAATTGCATAAACAAATATTTTCATTAACTCTTAGGTTTTATAGAGCATCAATCCTACTGTAGAAAACCTAAAATATAGTACACTGTATATATAAGGCGAAAAAAGTAAATATATACAAGTACACATGTCTCACCAGTCTCCCATAAACCCAAAATATAACAATATACCAAAATAAACACCTACGAGTAGTGTGCTGAATAGTGAGTGAGCTCAGAGATAGTCGCCAAGAATTTCCTTACCCTTACTCGTAGAAGGATCTGCGCTAAGCCAACACAACAAAACAGATGACAAGTCCAGTAAGTAAAATCTCAAAGAAATTCACTAGAATATTCATATAAATAAGTACAGAAATCTAATAAATACTATTAAATAAACATGCAAAATGTAAGCGACAACAGTAAATGGCTCATCGCATGCATAAATAACAATAAAGCGCAAACGTGTATGCCTGTTCAAGGCAGACTAGACCATACTTCGGATACCCTCCCAGGTTCCCATCAATGGGCGCACCCATCTGGCCCAATACCTGGTCCTCTTGGAGGCTGCGTAGACCCACGATGCACCGACGCATGTATCGACAAAGTAACTCGGGTCGTTATCCACTGAGGACTCCTGATACACGTGTTATGGTCTTGCGTGCCATAGACACACAACAAAATACCCAGCAGAGAGTAAACTCAACCAACCGTTCAAATAGTGACATAAATATAGATAACTGAAATGAACAAGGGATAAAATCAAGAATACACTGAAAAATATAGAATAAAATAGTAATGAAAGTAATTAATACTCAAGTAACGTTTCACTAGATTTTACAAACCTCAAAACGCTATACGTCTTCCCTCGGACTCTCGAATCCGACCCGACTAGCTCCCCAATACCCGAGCTACGGTCCTCTAAGTCCCTCAAGTCCAATTTTATAAGTTTAGTATGATTCCAAGTTGATTAGTGTTGTATTAAGTCAAAAAATCCGAAAACAAGTCCTTAAGTCCAACTTTCATCTGTCATTAGCGCGCTAGGTGGAGTTAGCGCACTAGGAAATCAGTCTAGCGCGCTACCGTTCTTTATTTTGAAAAACAGTCAAGTGTCCAGACTGGTTAGCGCTCTAGCCAGTTAACGCGTTAATTGCGATCTGTGACATAATTCTTAACTCGAGAATTTTGTCCCCAACTCCCCAATTAGCTAACCAAGCCTCACAAAACCACTATCCATTCAATTGCAACTTCAAAACGTAATTCAAATCAATCAGAACAACATCAATTAGATTAAAATCATGAAAATCCATGATTTTCACTAGCTCACCACTAACTCAATCCAAGTGACAACAATTGAAACTATGCAAACCATAGTTTCATATGCATAGCCAGAAATCAACATACATATACGTATAATTTAAATAAATAACTGATAAAATGCGTTGAAGAACTTACCCTCGACATGACGTCTGGTCGCCCCTTTGTTCGATTGACCAACTGTGTGAACTCTCTATCGAGTCTGATCTGTCTAGTCTCATAAGGCGTAATTGACTGTCCGTCCATGATCTGCATTGAGAAGCATGCTCCATATTAGCCTTGGTATATATACGTATATCACATATATAGAACCAAATATAACATGTATATAAACTTTAACTCTACCCGCCTCACATCAATTCTCAACTAAAGTTTTAAGGCAATAACATCAGGTTCCCACATCTAAAGTTTATTTATTTAAATTTTTATGCTCTTTCATTCAAATCTCCCAAGTTCTTAGAACTTTTGCTCTGATACCAACTGTGGCAGCCCCGCGCCCCGAGGCCACCCCGGGGTGTCGTCGCATCGTGCGTTCCTCGCCCAGTAGGCCCTGCTACACGTGTCTAGCACCTGCCTGTCCATCTCATGTCTCGATAATTATGTCCCCGTATATGCTACTAGTTTGGTTAACCGATTATTCATATCAATCTTAATTTATCTCCTTAAGTTCAACTGTCCGTAGATTATTCAAGTCCTAGCCGAGCTAGTGGTTTGTATTTTACAGAGTTGCAAGTAGAAAATCAGTATTTTATAGCGGAAGTCTTAAATTACATAAACATATATTTTCATTAACTCTTAGGTTTTATAGAGCATCTGTCCTATTATGGAAAACCCTGAATATAGAACATTATATATAAGGTGACAAAAGTAAATATATACAAAAGAAACATTTTGTTGTTTCTTCAACAATTTCTGATATCTAGTAGAAGACTCAGTAGGATTCGAACCCAGATGAAGTTCTGACCATCTGTCAGAGAAAAAAGAACGAATACAAGTACACGTGTCTCACTAGTCTCCATAAACCTAAAATATAGCAATATACCAAAATAAACACCTACGAGTAGTGTGCTAAATAGTGGGCGAGCTTTAAGATAGTCGCCAAGAATCTATTTACCTTTACTCATAGAAGGATCTACACTCACCCATCACAACAAAACAAATGACGAGTCTATTAAGTAAAATCCCAAGGAAATTCACTGAGCATTCATATAAATAAGTAAAGGAAATCCAATAAATACTGTTAAATAAACATGTGGAATGTAAACATGCAACTGTAAATGGCTCATCGCATGCATAAATAACAATAAAGCGCAAACGTGTATGCCTATTTCAGGCATACTAGACCATACTTCGGATACCCTCCCAGGTTCCCACCTATAGGTGCACCTAACTGGCCCACTACCTGGTCCTCTCAGTGGTCAGCGTAGACCGCGACACACCGACACATGTACCGATAAAGTAGCTCGGGTCGTTATCTACGAGGAGGACTCCTGATACACATGTTATGGTCTTACGTGCCATAGACACACAACAAAATACTCGGCAGGAGTAAACTTAACCAACCGTTTAAATAGTGACACATATATAGATAACTGAAGTAAACAAGGAACATAATCAAGAATACATTGAACAAGATAGAATAAAATAGTAATGAAAGTAATAAATACTTAAGTGACGTTCCTGTGGGTTTTACAAACCTCAAAACGCTCTTCGACTTTCCCCCGACTCCCGAATCTGACCCGACTAGATCCCCGATACCCGAGCTACAGTCCTCTAAGTCATTGAAGTCCAATTTTATAAGTTTAGCATGATTCTGGGTTGATTAATTGTTGTATTAAGTCAAAAAATCCAAAATTCAGGCATTAAGTTCAACTTTCATCTGTCATTAACGCGCTGATGGGTCTACCTAGCGCACTAGGTGGAGTTCGCGCACTAGGGAATTAGTCTAGCACGCTACTGTTCTCCATTTGAAAAATAGTTAAGCACCTAGACTGGTTAGCACACTAATCAGCCTGGTTAGCACACTAACTGTGCTATGTGACAGAATTCTCAACTCGAGAATTTTGTCCCCAACTCCCTACTTAGCTAACCAAGCCTCACAAAACCACTTTACATTCAATGGTGACTTCAAAACATAATTCAAATCAATCAAAACAACATCAATTAGATTAAAAAATCATGAAAATCCATGATTTTCACTAGTTTTTCCAAATTCACCAAAAACCCAATTTTCCATTAAAACCAGTATAAATTCTCATTTGAAACCATAATAATTCATCAAGAATTCGTCAACATCAGTGACCAAATCCCAAATTATCAATTTTCCATCAAAACATCATATTTAAGCTAAGTTGCTCTAGTGTTGTGATGTTACCTAGTGGATGCACTACCCGAGCTTGATAAATTCTCCACTAACATCTATGGATTCCTTCTCTCCCAGCAAGTTTTCTTCTTCTCCAACAAGATTTTAAATGAAACTATGGTTTGCATGTATTTATCACTCCATCTATATGTATTAAGGCGGGTTTGATTTCTAGCCATTGATCTCTATGAGGTGTTCCTCGTACGTCACATTTGGTCAAACCTCGATCTTAGTCATATCAACCATCGGTCTTGGTCATGATCTGGCCAACCGTAACATCGAAATATGAAAAACATTATGAACCCCTACCAATCGTCTCATCAATCTGAACTAATAGGCGACCTCCCCAACTCGTTTCTCAATCTAAAATGACCCCATAAATCTTGGTGCTAGTTTCTTATTGATCCCAAATCTCTTATGATCCTTTAACGGGGAAACCTTCAAATATACCTAATCATCTACCTCGTAGCTAAGCCCATCGCGGTACTTATCCGCAATTTCTTCTGTGTATGTTGGGCAGCTGGAACTGTTGATGAATCAGTATCACCTTCTCTGTATGGTCCACAACAATCTCAGTCCCCACGGCTGCTGTATCCTCAGGCTCTGCTCAACAAGCTGGTGATCTACACAGTGTACTGTACAATGCCTCAAACGGTGGCATCTCAATACTGGCTCGATAACTGTTGTTATAGGCAAACTCATAAAGTGGCAAGTACTCATCCCAAGACCCACCAAATTGTAACACACATGCCCTAAGCAAACCCTTGAGTATATGTATCAATCTCTCTTACTATCCATCTGTCTGAGGATGAAATGCAGTGCTAAATTGTAACCTAGTACCAAACAACTCCTGCATAACCTGCCATAAGGATGATGTAAAACGATTGTCCTGGTTTAAAACTATCAAAATCGGTACTCCGTGCAGCCGTATAATCTCTCTCTCGAATAATGTGCTTAACTGTGTGAATGTATATTTTATAGAAACTAGTAGGAAATGAACTAATTTCGTCAACCTGTCCACGATCACTCATATCGCATCATTTTTCCAAGAAGTCGCAGCAATCCATACACGAAATCCATCGTAATGTGCTCTCATTTCCAGTGAGGGATGAGCAGCGGCTGCAATAACCCATCAGGCCCCTGTGCTCAGCTTTAACCTACTGGAAATCCTCACAACTCCTAACATATGCACCAACGTCCGCCTTCATCCCTTGCCACCAAAATAACCGTCGCATATCGTGATACATTTTAGTCCTGTCGGGATGCACCGTATACTAGGACATGTGAACCTACTGGAGTTTCCCGTCGCGTATCTCTACAACTGGTGGAATCCATAACCTCCATTTATGCCTCAAACACCGATCCAAAGATTCACTTCAATCTAGATGATCGAGACTGTGTGCCATCTCACTGAATCTCAAGTACAATTTGTTAGTCCTCTGACACTCTAACAATCGCGAAATAAGAATAGACGGTACCCCAATATGTCCATAAATTTGTGCGTCCGCTATAGCAGAAACCTCTGTCAAACTCAATGCTGCCTTCGCCTCGAGTAAACCATACTCGTGTATTATATGGCAGACATCTGTCTCAGAACTCGGTCTTCTCCACCTTAATGCATCTGCTACGACATTTGCCTTCCCGGGCTGATATTCAATGGAGAAGTCATAGTCCTTCAACAACTCTAGGAAACGTCGTTGTCTCATGTTTAGATCCTTCTGAGTAAATAAATACTTTAAATTCTTATGATTTGTAAAAAATGTGAACCTCTCACCATAGAGGTAATGTCTCCATACCTTCGGTACAAATACAAGTGCATCGAAACTCCAAGTTATGCACTAGATAATTCCTTTCATAGGTCCTCAACTGTCGAGAAAGGTAGGCAAGCACGCTGTCTCCCTGCATTAGTACACAACCCAGCCCTGTGCGAAAAGCATCTGTATGAAAGTCAATCCCTTGCCTAGCTTTGACAATATGAGTAATGGTGCAGTAGTCAATGTGACGCCCCCAGTTCCATAAACATGAAATGAAAATCAAAACCCCTCGATTTGGGTTTTAGCTCGCGGAGCTCTCGACATCCGATTTTCGCTCGGTTTCTTTCTACAAAATCGTAGAGGATCGCAAGACGATCAATTCGAGCTAAGTTCTCGCGGCAGAAATGAGGTATTCAGCCCGTAATTTGGTAAATTCTCAATGCCGTACATTTTTCTTCAATTCAATTTGAATTCTCGCGATTTTTCAATTTTTTTCGCGGAGTTTCGATAGAAATTGGTATGAATCATCGTTAATTAGTGTATTGGATTAATTTACGTCAATTTGGGATAAATTTCACCGACGTGGGTTAGGGTTTTGATGATTTGAATTAATGCAATTCAGTTGATAATTATTTTGGAGATGTTTTTATACTTGATATTTGACTCCACGAACCGTGGAAAAATTTTGGTGTTGGTATCGAGTGGTTTCGTGGCATTTATTATTGAGTTTTGAGGATTTAATTGCGAAAATATTGATTTGGAGACATTTTCTGGTTGAAAATAAATAAAGTTTGTCAAGTTGACATGCCATATTAGAAAATTCGTAACTTCTCCATTTGTGATCCGATTTGAGTATTCTTGGAGTCTATGGAAAGTACGTCATGAGTACTACAAGTTCCTTCTTGGTTGTCATAACAAATTATGAGGTTTTCAGAGTTAAAACCGTAACTCTAGTGGGCTAGTTGCGAATACTTTGAAATTATTATAAAGTATTATTTTTAGAATTAGCTCTCGAGCGTACTTTGGTCGCAGTATTTGTATGGTTTAAGAGTTCTAAATCAAGGATATTAAGCTTGAATTGATACTAAATGATATCAGGAAATCTAAGGAAGAGATACGGATGTTTGAGAACGCGTTTTGGAGTGTCGAGAGGCCGGATATGCTAGGAATAAGCGTGAGGATAGAGGTAAATTTGTAAGTTATCAAAGGTTATGCGGAAGCGATTTCAACGTAAACAAATCTAAACAACTCTAAACCAATTAGTCAGGACATCCTAGAGTGTGGAAACCCCACATAACTCAGTCAACATGTATAATAAACAGATGAGAGAGAAATAATATCATATTTATGTCCCAAAGTATCTCACAAAACCCATATACCCCATGTGATAAAAACAATATATATGTAATACAAAAACTACAAAAATGCGAGAGGGAAGGCCGCTCCAAAGTCCTTACAGTAGATCTCCCAATACGGCCCCTTTCCCTTACTCGACCGCGGATCTGCACTCAGTCAAACACAAGAATGATGAGCCCAGGTAAGTAACGCCAGTAGGATAGTAAACATCATTTCGAAATAAATAAATCAGTCTATATTCATGCAGATAGAAAGAAAGGTATGAGGACACATGAATAAATAAAAGACAATAAATAAATCAAAAGCAATAGATACATGAGTGTCCAGGGATGCAAACAGAGATGTGCAAGTAGTCCCGACCAACAGTTCATTGAGTCTTGGCAAACCATCAAGACTCTAGTTCTAGGACTTGGTACACTCACAAGCCCTAAACCCACGAGATAGTGAGACTTACTGGGACAACCACGCTAAAAACTCATACGCTGTTAAGAATTAGTATCCACTGTAGTGCATCCCGAGGTCATGACTCTGGTATGTTACCTCAACCAGCCACTCCTTCCAAGGATCGTCGTTGACTCACTTGGACAACTCAACCAGAATGGGATTTCCAAATATAGATATCAAAGCAATGAACAACAATACTCAATAGCTTAAAATAAAATATTGTAAATTTCTTAGCTAGTTTACTTACAAGTCACAAAGCTTGTTCCCAGCTTATCCAGCCTCTTGACACCCTAAAATCATTCCCGAGCTCCCGAGACCTCCCCTTAGTTCCCTGGAGTTGTTTGATACGTTTTAGAGTGGATTAGAGTTGCTAAGGTTGGATTAAAACTGGTTTAATTAGTTTAATAAGTTTCAAAAAATTTCAAAAGTTTATGTCTTGAGCCTCGGTAGCACGGTAGGTAAGTCACATAGCGCGCAACGTAACTTTAGCATACTGGGTGAAAACATATAGCGCTAGTGTTCTTCCTTGTCGAGGAACACTTAGCTACCCAAAACGTCTAGCGCGCTACCCAGAGGGCATAGCGCGCTAGACATTGAAGAACCCAGAATTCTGCAGTGCAGAATTCTGGTTTCTTGGATGTCTAGGCCTCCTCTACGCTCTGAATCCCTTGCTCTCCTTCACCAAGGGTCCGTAATAGACTTCCCATCAACAACCAATCAAATTCATGAATTTATCAAGTTAAATTAAATGAGTTAGTGTATGAACTTACCTAGTTGAAGCTCACACCTCCTTGATGACTCCAGTAAACTCTCCTTCTTGCTCAAACGATGACATGTAAAAACTTAGCTTATAAGGTTGGTTTGTGATTTTTATATGGGAATGGATATGGTTGAACCATAGCCACACATCCATTTCCATATACGTATCTCGAGACATGTCTAATGGTGTATATTGACACACTTGTCTAACTAACAATTCCTAATTGACACCAATAGTTAACTCCTTTTGTCTCTAGATTATTCAATGCGTGTCTCGATGCACATCATGTGGCTATTTAATTTGCTACACTAACTTAGGCCCGTTAATTGTATACCAACCATAGCCACATCAAAGCTACTATAAAATCATATTTAGCTCAATTTAAACTTACTCCATAAATCTTTTCCTCGGTCCCACATCGACACGCAACTCGAGATACGTCTCCGCTCATGTCTCGACACCTATATGCCCGACATGTACCTTACTAGAAAATTTTTTTAAATCAATTAATTTAAATTGTTTAATTATTATATAATAAATAATACAAGCATTGACCAAAAATAGCATACCTCGATGTCGAAACCCGATAATTGGACATGCGTATCACGACAATTGGGTCACACGTACGACCCTGAAATGACACGTGACATGAGTTAGATTTTAGGGTCGTTACAACACGATTACAGTTCAGCACGGCTTTTCATCCTCAGACTGACGGACAGAGTGAGAGATTGATTCAGGTTCTCGATGATATGTTATGAGCTTGTATATTATAGTTTAGCGGATCTTGGGAGGAATACCTGTCATTGTGTGAGTTTGCTTACAACAACAATTATCAGGCTAGTATTGAAATGGAGTCTTTTAAGGCGTTGTATGGCAGACCGTGTCGCTCGCCATCGTGTTGGGCTGAGCAAGAGGACCAGGAAATTGTGGGGCCTGAAATTGTTTTTGACCACACGAGAGAAGGTCAAACTGATCTGTAAAAGACTCAAGGGAGCTAAGGATAGACAAAATAAATATGCAGATAGATATCGCGGTGATCTCACGTTCACCGAGGGAGCCTTTGTATATTTAAAGGTTTCCCCTCGGAAAGGTCTTCAAAGGTTTGGAGTGAAGGGTAAGCTTGCACCGAGGTTCACCGGGCCTTTCATGATTAAAAGACGGGTTGGGAAAGTTGCGTATGAGCTTGAGTCGCCTCCGTAGATGTCGGGGATTCATCCAGTCTTTCATATTTTGATGCTTCGATTAGCTGAGTCGAGAGTAGGTGTTCGGCCGACTATGGATTTAAGTCAGATAGACCTGAGTGATGATGTTACTTATGAGGAGCAGCTTATTCAGATCCTAAATCGAAGAATACAAAAGTTGAGGAACAAGTCTGCCCGAAAGTTCTCGTCAAGTGGCAATTCTATGATGATATGGAACTCACTTGGGAATGGGAAAACTATATGATGGAAAGATTTTTGTACCTCTTCTAGTTAGGTATTAACCTAATCTAAATTCTAATTTCGAGGACGAAATTTCCATTAGTTGAGAAAAATTGTCACGACCCAAATTTCAAATCTCGTTTATTATCTCTAATTAGGATCACCGACCCGTGACATGGGACCCATACCGTGATATATGTGCATTGCTCAGGCGAGATGGTCGAGGTCTATGTTAGATTTTTTGTGATGTATGCCTAGTGTTTTGTATATGTGTAGATTACTAAATCACTCCTACCCGTGTATAGGCGTCGAGACGTGTGCGTGCCGACGTGGGATCGGGGTAGAGTTTTATGTGGTAAGCTTATTTTGAGCTTAGTATGGTTTAAATAGTGGCTTTTATGTGGCTATGGTTGATTTGGAATTAATGTAGCCTAAGTTAGTGATTTAATTCAATAGCCGTGTGATTTGCATTGAAACACGTACTAGCACCTCTAAAGACAAATGGAGTTACTATTGGTGTTACTTAGGATAAGTTAGTGGAGGTTAGTGGGACATGTGTTTCAGCTTATACCATTTGATAAGCCTCGAGACACGTGTGTGTAAATAGATGTGTGGCTATAATTCAACCATATCCATTAATATATAAAGTTAGAAATCTATGCATGCAAATCAAGTTTTTCATTCTCATCAACTTAGCAAACAAGAAAGAACTTGTTGGAGCTTGAGGAATGAAAGAAATTAGGAGAAAACAATAGATTTTGGTGAAGAAAATCAAGTTAGGTGATGTGTTCATCAACAAGGTAATTACATACACTAGTTTATTTAGTTTAATTTGATGAATTGATGAAGCTTATGTTATACATGGTTGTTTTGCATTGTTGATGATGTTTTGGGGTTTTTGGAGTGTGTATGGAGATCCCCTAAGCATTGGTGTGGCCTATGTATGTAGTAAACTCATCTTACAACCTTAAGTAAAGGCCTAAACACATAGCATTGGTGAAGATCAACTAGGTGAAATAATTAGCGCGCTAATCTTGGTTAGCGCGCTAAAGAGAGTAGTTAGCGCGCTAATGAGGTCATTAGCGCACTAATCCACTTTGTTAGCACGCTAATTGTCGTAACAGCACAAAAATCTGCAATTTTTCAAAATTTCCAAAACATTATAACTGAGCTTAAAACCTTAAGTAAAGGCCTAAACACATCCAAAAACATGTTATAGGTAATAAGGAACCTAGAAAAGAGTTATGGGAATACGAATACGAGATTTGAGGTGTCAGGAGACCAGTAAAGCTAAGACTTTACATTGCTTGATGCGAGTATACCTGTTAATTGTTTATTTACATTTTATTTCCAGTGTTATCTTGTTTGTGATGGTCTATATTGACTATGTCTAGATTTGTACTCTCATGTCATGGACTTGTTTGTTATTCTTCACTTGATGAACTTAGTTTTCTATGATATTTTGATAACTTGAATTCTTTTGAATCCATTCATGTGTTATATGTCATTTCTTGTTGTTTTACAGTAAATGTAGTATAGATAGCATGCTATTAGGGATTTGGGGGTTATGAATGGCTTTATGGACTTGTACTCTTTGGAAAAATTTGTGCTTTGTAGCATAGCCAAATCCTTGGATTTCTTAATGAGTCATTTTCTCGAAATTATAAAGTACTTATAGAATCTAGAGTCCATTGCACTGTGAGTAGATCAGTACACGGGGTTAGAGTCCCTGGGGATGTTGGCACTCGCCACTAGGATGAGGCATATAGGGTTAGAGTCCCTGGGGTTGCTGTTGATATACGAGGTTAGAGTCCCTGATGATACTGGGGTTAGAGTTCCTGATGCTCCTGGGGCCACAATCCCTAGTGAGGTAGATTGTGTGAGACATGTACATTCCTTAGTGGTTAATGGCTTTACTGACGTAGGTCACAGCCGACCGGATCTAGATCATAACTATTTAGCTTTGTGTCAGTTTCACTTGCTTAACTATGGTATTTCTTAGCATATTATTGGTGCTTGTCTTTCTTTATCTATTTTATGTTGTTAAATACCAATTAGTTGGTTTTGGAAATGTAAATGAATTTGTTAACGGGGATTACTGTTACTTTTTGTACTCACCGTCCTTTTTATGACGGTAGGTGCAGAGCCTTCGACGACCACACCGGGCAAGGAGAAGATTGGCGACAACCTCTGAGCCAGCGACGCACCTCTGCATCGACATTTTGTAAGTTTTAATATATATGTACTATACAGTTTTATTTTTGATACATTTTTTGGGGTTGTATATTGGGTTGAGTGTTTAGATTCCTGACTTATGGTGACTATTACATTGTTTATATTCGCCACTTTGTTATATATGCATGTGATCATCTTTTCCTGGTTTCCACACACTTAGGATTTATAATAATTGCTTCCGCATATTATGTTAAGGCTTCCGCTATAATTAAATAAACTATATAAAGTTTTAAATTAACTCTGAAACTCAAATGTATAGTGACATGTGTTTTTACTTATTATGAACTTAAGTATGGTGTAGATTTGGATAGAAAGGCTGACTAATACGTAATTAAGGCCTATGGGGTTGAGTTTTGGGCTTAATTACTGGATTAGGCCGGGCGGTGCCCTAGATTAGGGAAGGGGTCGTCACAAGAGGTAAGGCTGCTAGATTATCATATGATTAAGGTAATCTAGGCCGGTCAGATGCCCTAATTAAGTGGGGTCTGTCACTATTAGGCAGGTGTTACATAGTGTTGTGAATCTATTTCCATTGTGCATTAGGAATGCAATTACTTTATTGGATTCTCAAACCATGTTATCCCTCGAAATATGAAAGTAGTTCTTGTATCTATGACCATTTTATGATAGAGGTCCGTCGGACATACGGGGGTCACTAGACTTCTAGGGCGATCGGGATTTCTCCACTATCTTGCGCAGCGCACGAGAAATAAGTCACGGTGTTCCTAGCAAGCATAACATGGGTGACATCACGGGGTATGGGGACCGGGGTTGTCGGCAAGTATATATCGTAGGTGACTGGCACCAGTGAAAGGTTATAAAGGCAAAGAGCACTACTCAGACCTTCACATTGATGTAGAGCTCAGCTCCATCCTTATATAGTAGAAAGACTGATGTGATGAAGATCACGGCCGACCGGCCCTAGATTATTACTACTTGGCCAAGTGTCAGTTTCATTTTGTTTAACTAAAGTATCTCATTGCATGTTCTTTTTTCAGCATAGTTGCTATTATCATGTTTTTTTATACTTGTTGCATATTTGGGAATGTTAACAAATGTCTCACTGTGTTACGTTCTACTTTCTTATACTCACCGTCCTTTTTATGACGGTTGGTGCAAATCCATCTAGTAGCATGTTAGGCAAAGAGATAATCGACAACTACCTTTGAGCAAGGGGAGTGCCGATACACCAGATTTTGTAGCTTTTGATTTTGATGTATTACTTTTATATGTATTTCATATACTTTTGGGGTTGTATATTATAGGTTGAGAGACTAGTACTTTGACCAGACACATGATGATATACTATCGCCGTTTGTTATATATGTATACATGCATGTGATCTTTATTTCCTTATTTTTCAACAATTGTTAGGTATCACATTAAAAGCTTCCGCTAATTTGTTAAGACTTCCGCTGAATAAACTTTTAAGTAAAATTTTAATTAACTCTGATTTATTAATTGACATAGGATAGGTAAATGTCTATTTGAAAAATAATGGGTAAGTAATGAGGTTTTTGAAAGGCGACTAATTCCTTGTTAAGTCCTATATGGTGAGATTAGGGCTTAGTGACGGGATTAGGCCGGGCATTTGAGAAGGGGTTGTCACAGCGATAGTCCTAATCTAGGCACGGAGCAAGACCATCATTTGCTCGAACTGTCGATCGTGTGGGGCGATCCGATCGAGTACACTCTGATCAGTTGCAACAGGTGTGGTACCACTCGTATGTCCACCATCCTCTGCAGATGGAGTTGACTGTTCGTCCATATTGTATCTGCAATAGCGAAGATGTGTCCGTATCAACCTAGTATACGCGTATATACTATTGCAATAAAAATATATAACGTATAAGCCCTGGTACTACCCGCCTTAGTTCGTTTCCCAACTAAGGTTCTAAGTCAAGATCTTCGGATTTCCACGTCAAAGTTTGTTTTGTTAAGTTTTATTCATTTTCTTAACTTTTCCCCTAGGTTCGCTTGAACCTAGGCTCTGATACCAACTGTGATGGCCCCGACCTTCGAGGCAAAGCGGGTACCGCCACGTCGTCAGGCACGTCACCTAGCATGTCACATCACCACACACTTATCTTTGACGACCCGCGACCTAAGCCTTAGTTTGTATTTTGTTCGCATTAACTTAGCATTTATCATGTATTTATGAATATTTACAATAAGTTAACTAAGTTAAGTTGTTTACGACTTAGGAATTATTATAAGTTAAATATCTTATCGAAAATCTTTGAAGCATGCAAATATTGTAAAAATAAGAATTTGCATTTATAAACAATCTTATAGTGTGGAAAATTGGCATGAGATACCATGTATATCAAAAAGCGACAAAAATATAAAAGATGGTCATATACATGTATCGGGTACATAAGTCCTCCCAAAATCTCATAAAAGCCGTAAATAAGTACATACAAACACCTACGCAAAAAAGTTGTTGGGGTTCTCCTAGCTCAGATGTAGTCGCCTAAGATCCCCTTGCCCCAGCTCGTCGTAGGATCTGCGATTTGTCACTAAACAAAATGACAAATCCCAGTGAGTAAATCTCAGAGAATGTTAACTAATATTCACAAAATACAATAAAACGTCTACAATTCATGCAATTTAAATAAGGAATAAAATAAATTAAAGTAATCGCATGAAAATAAGTCGCAAAGAAGTCAAAGCTAGACACGAGTGTAGCGTGACAAAAAGCCATGGTCGACATCCGAGAATCGATTTAGTTAAACCAAGAGGAACCCATGACGATCATCTCGTCAAATATCTCACAGTCGAATGAGAGGAACCCATGAACGGTAGAACCCCGTCCAAACATCTCTCGAGAGGAACCCTTGATGGAGACTTATGTCCCCGTCAAACATCTCTCAACCTAACGGGTCTCGTGATAAATAGTCACCGCGTAGACCCAACATGGGCAACTACTCAAATAGCGCGGGGTAGCTAGCCCCGAGGTGTGAGTCTATGTCATGCTTGACCCCGTCGACAAACATAGATACACGCGTGGGAGTGGATGAACAGTAAGTGGATAGCAATAAATAACACGATGGAATAATTGAAATTTAAAGTAAAGCAAGTTCTATAAATGAGTTTTAACTAATTTTCTCGTGGGTTTACTTACCTCGAGCAATCACAAATCACTCTCCAAAATGCGCACCCTACACCCGACTATAGTTTCCTAAGTCCCTGGTGTCCAATTATACCATTTTAATCATTTTAAAGTCACATAAAGTGAGTTTATAATATGGAACCAAAAATTTAAGAATTTATTCCAAAAATTTTAGTTTTGACACACTTTTCGGGTTATACTGGGGTGTCAAACTGTCTGACCCCACCTAATTAGGGCATCTGACTGGCCTAAATTACCTTAATTCCTTGATAATCTAGCATCCTTAACTTTTCAATCAATAAACAATTAAGAATAAGATCTTGTAATCTTCAGTCATAAAACTTTATTAACCACAAAGGATTTTAAAGTGAATCTTAAACCTTAAAGTTCCGTAAAAATTAATTATATAATCCTCAAAGTTCATTTAGATTGATTACATTATCCTCGTAAAAAATTTTCGACAGCATCTCCTTTATTTCTAAGCCTACACCAAGAATCTCGGCCTTCAAAAATCTTCAACAAAGCCTGCTCAGCTTTGGTGGAAATGTCGAATGACTCACAATCCACCCATAACAATATATATTGCTTCAACAAAACTATATATTCATTCTAACCTGAGCTGAAATATTAAAGACTTTAAACTCTCATTACCTTAATTCAAAAGTTATCTCAATTTGTCCTAAAACCGTTCCCATTATTCCAAAGAAGATTCTAATCACACTAGAACCCATAACATATTTATACAATATAATATATTCAAAAACCAATACATATATAGAGAAAAGAACTAAACAAGTCACATACAGTCGGAAAACTTTTCCTTTCCCTTGTTGCCGCTAGAACCTGTCATTATCCAATTATAAAAATTCGATAATATCAGATAAGTAAATCCCACACTATTCAGTACACATGTAATAATCAAATGCATAGTAATCTAAGAAATTAAATGAAGAATACAATCCAAGGAATTTAAATACAACTGTGAATCCATCCCGTTTTTGTTATCCGACCACAATCAGATAAGCGTTCTTCGAAAGTGGTAAGTAAACAATTATAAGGACTCATGCGTGGGGAGAATAATCAAACGAGTCACATTCCTCTAGACTATGGGAGTATGATCTGGTTCAAAGTGATCTTATTGATAACCACGTAATGCAAAGTATCAGTGACTTCAGCCCCTCAAGCATAATATAGTGTTTTATAATCACGGTATAGTCTACACTATAAGGAGACTCGAATCGCCTTATCCTCCTAAACCGCGTATGCATGTACAACAAAAAATGCAATATCAAGGATCAATGCAATTTATCGAAATTATAATCATACAATGTAAAGGTTATTATGGGATTTACTTAACCTTACAAACGTGATATCTCAACTCCTTTGCGCTCCGAGTTAATAAACTAGTCCACACGGGGCTCCAATCGCGGTTCTACAATTCATTAATACGTCATGTTAGCTTCCACAAAAACTTCACCATTTTGCAATTATTTGTAATTTAATTGACACAATCGCATCCCGAAACCCTTAAATTACTTCCAAAATAAATTATCTGATGCCCGAATTTCGTTTTTGACTCAAAATTATTGTTTGACATCGAAAATTACGTTGTCTAGGCTTAAATATAATTTTTTTTCAATTTTTTTATATATTTAACGGTCTTACTCGACTTGAAAACCCCAGAATCCCTCTAAATCAACTCTTCGAATGTCTCGGATACCAATTTCGACTTCAAATTTTGGTTCGGAATCGAAAAGTTACCCTTGACTTGGCTTTTAAACAATTTTCTAAATTTTGGATATTTTTTAATATCGTAGCACGCATTACGAGAAAAAAATCCCGGTATAAATCCTCGAGAAAATTTCAAATTCCTTATTTTTCATAAAATCCACAATTATAATTTATTTGGCTCAAATGTATTTTTTTCTATATTTTTCTCATTTTTTCTGAATTTTTTATGAGTTTTTAGTATGTTTCTCCTCTTTTCTTTTTAATTGGGATTTGACCCCTCAAGTGGACCTGATTCGGTTCGGTCTGGGTCAAACCTCATCTTCTTCTTCCTCATGAAAACAATCACTATTTTTCACTTCGTTTGTTTGTTTTTTTTTCAATTTGACTTTTCATTGGGGTTGGGCATGGCCCCAACCCCATAGGTGTTTGGGCAAGTCCTCGGACCGAACCTCCTCAACTCCATCTCCTCCAACCTCCATTAACAAACCAACAACACAATATACAACAACGATCAACAGCCAACAAACTTTAACAACACAACTCACCTTATCCCTGCCTCCATCGTTGATCTCCTCTCTCCATCTCTCTCTTAGTCTCTCTTTGTCCCCCTCCCTTTCGGTCTCCCCTCTCCTAATTTCGATTTCGAAATCGAAATTGAAACACAAAGGAGAAGATACTAGTTTTGAAACCATATATATTAGATTTCCTCGAATCTCGAGAAACATCTAATGATTCATTTTTAGAATATTAATTTGATCTTCCTCGAGATATGTACTAGTATCTTGATGTCAATCTTAATTTCAAAACAACATTAAATGAGGCGGTGGTGATTTGAATAAATACATTAAAATTTTCTCGAGATTTGCATTGCATGAATCTCGAGGCAAATCTAATAATTCACTTATTTTATATATTTTGATATTCCTCGAGATATATGTTGCACATCTCGAGGTCGATCTAGTGACTATCAACTACATGAGTACTACCTCTTGACCGACTCACTGTGGAATCAATTATTTTGATCTCCTCAAGATACGTATCGCGTATCTCGAGGTAGATCGAATGGCTTTTGTATAAAAACAAACACCTTTGATTTTTATTTAGATTGGACAGCACACATCTCGAGGCGTGGGCTAATCCTCTCACCAACAACACTTTCCATCATTCTCTTCCTCGACACTCACACTATGCGTATCTCGAGGCGAATCCAAGGTACACTTTTATTTAACTCAAACTATATGATTGGTTTATATATTTATATATATAAACTATATTATATACATAAATACATATACACCTATATATTCGCGGCTATAAATTCGTCACGACCGCCAACGATCAACTTTGGATGTGCACACTATTGTACATCTCATGCGTGTCACCCTCGACCACACGTGTCACTAGGTGCCCACCAATTTATTAATTATTTTATTTAATTTCGTGATTATCTCTTCAGTTTATATCCTAATTAAATTCTGAAAAATACCCAAAAATTGGAAAAAATTGGAAAAAATTTCCCACGCATTTCGAAACTCACGAACACCGCGTATACACTCCACTTGACCTTATTTCACGTCGAAATAGTGTATAATACATCAATTAGGCACACGACACACAAAAATAATATTAAGATTTTTGATCTCCGATCCGTAACACGTGGGTCCCACCTCGAATACCTAAATTCCAAATTAAATCTGAAAATACTTAATTAGTCATCTAATCAAGTTATTAAAATTCTCGGATGCTATACAAACGCCTGAAAAAGCCTCAAAACTCTTTTGCCTAGCTTTTTTTAATTTTTCATATTTTTTATTTTTTTGAAATTTTTCATAATTTCTAGCAATTTTTATCTATTTTATGTAATATGTATAATTTATTTTCATTTAAAATTATTTTTATTTAATTCTTAATGATAAAAAAAAATTATTTAAAGGTTTGGGCTCGAACCGAGCCGGTTCGGCCCAACCGCCAAGACCAAGTCGGCTCGACCCGGCCTACCCGGACTTGAGTCGGTCCGACCCGATTCATCTGGGCCAGGGTCGGACCGACCCAGGCTCGAGTACCAAGAAGTTATATTATTCATTGGATTGAAATCTAATGGTCAAAAATAAAAATCACCATGTATGGTTATTTTCCCCATCACCATGGTAGAATCACCTATATATATATATATATTTTTTTGCAATACGACAATAATACCAACAACACTACAACAATGCTAACACCATTAGGGGTGGCAAAAGTTGCCCGGTCCCGTTTGTCCGGTTTTGTCCGGACCGTTTTAAACGGGTTCGGACAATATTTTTGTAAAAAACATACGGGACTGGACAATTTTTCGTGTCCGTTTAAAAATACGGGACCGAGTCCGGGCAAAAATTTCAAAAAAACGGGTACCCGTTAGTGATTAATTTGAAGGGCATATAGGTAATTTCACAATGTATTTTAAGTTTTTAACTTTTATCTCATCTCCCTCGAGTCCCTCCCCGCTCTCTCCTGACTGCTGCGTGTGCTCACAAACCCTAACGCCTCACTCCGTTCTCCCTCAACAAACCCTAACGCCTCACTCCGCCTCTCACCGCCTCACTCCGCCTCTCACCGTCTCTCACCGTCTCGACTCTCGACTCTCACCGCCTCACTCCGCCTCACGGTCGTCTCTCATCGCCTCGCGTTTCACGGCCACGCACCGCGGCTCACGGCCACGCACGGCGCGCCTCAGTCCGCCTCTGTCGCCTCTCACTCTCTCTCTCCTCGCGCTTCACGGTCGTCTCTGCCTCTCACTCCCGAGTCTCACTCTCTCTCGCTCCGTCCGCCTCTCTCACTCTATCTACTCGAGCCTTCACGGTCGTCTCTCGCCTCTCACTCCCAAGTCTCACTCTCTCTCTGCCTCCCGTCCGCCTCTCACTCTCTCTTTCTCGCGCTTCACGGTCGTCTCGCCTCTCACTCCCCGGGTCTCACTATCTCTCGCCTTCGTCCGCATCTCACTCTTTGTGCCTCTCACTCTCCCGGCTCACGCTCCGCCTCTCACTCTCCCGGCTCTGCCTCTCACTCCCGAGTCCCGACTCTCACGGTCTCTCATCTCTGGTACCGGTGGAAACAAGACGAATACACCTGGTCCTGGTGCACAGTCTGCATTGAGAGCTCTTCATCGGTCTGGGATTAGAATTGGTCGAATTGGTAAGTGTTGAATGTCTGGAATGGAAAATTGTTTCACCCAGATTGTTAACAGTAAATACGGGACAAAACGGACAAAACGGGAGGCGTATGTTTTACAAACATACGGGACTGGAAAAAAAAAGTGCCCGTTTTAAAAACGGGACCGGGTCCGGACACCAAGTTTAATCATTATAGAAATGGGTGTCCGGTCCCGTTTATGTCCAGCCCTAAACACCATCACCATTAAAACCCCTAAACCTTTCAACTAAATCAATAACAAAAACAATCACTTACCTCAGTATAGAGAGGTTGCCGGCACGGAGGTGGTGCTGCCAGAGCCGAAAGAGACCAGGAGTGTCGTAGGAGAGAGGAGAGCTTGCGAGAGTGGGGTGTGATCAAATGAAATGAAGGAGGAGTGTTGAAGAAAAGAAAACTAAAAATGAGAGGAAGATGAAGAGGAATAACCGATTATGAAGAGAGAGAGAGAAATTGTTCTGTGTTTTTTCGTTTGGAGAGGAGAAAGAAAAAGTGAGGTATGGGATCATGTGATGGGTAGGTGTGATGTGACAGGTAATGTGACCTATAAACCCTTGACTACCTCATACACCCACATTATGCGCACCCTACGACGTCGTACACTCTCGTCCCTATATGCGCACAACGCGACCAATTGCAGTTCTTAACTATTACGACGCGAAATATTGAGTAATAATACAACAAATTAACACGCATCAAATAAAAGTAACTATTTATACCTTAGTTGGCGTGCCCTATTCTTGTCGGCGGTGTCCATGTAGGTCGGAGCTACAAGTATTAATCTGTAATTAATAAGTTAATTAATATTAAATAATGCGGGCCGTTACATGTCGGCCATGTATAGCTGACACTTTTTTAAATGTGTCGGCACTATGTGTCCGACACCTTTTCAAAGCTATCGGCCATGTGTGGCCGACACTCGTAGGTAACAAGAACGAACAAAAAATTTCGAAACTCTTAAAAAATACATGATAATGACCAAAAAATAGTGGGACAGTTGGGTCATTTCACTAGGGGCTGAAAAAATTCAAAAATGAGAGAAAAAGAGCAAAATGTGGGGTCTGAATAGCCTGGCGTTAATAAGCCAACTATCAATAATGCCACAATATTAGTGTATTCTTATTAAAAAAAAATATTATATGTGCAAAGCATATTGAGTGAGAAGTAGAAGTTTCATTTGCGAAAAGACGTACAAGGTTGGAGGACGTCGAGTCAAAAATAAATGTTAGTGCATCATATGTATTATCTTTTCCCCTTAATTTGTGGTGATTTTGCTTTAGGTTATTTTTCTTGGGGTTGACCCCAATTTAAAAATGTACATGACACATGATAATATTGTTGACTTAACAAGCCGTACGTACGTGGATTGTTTGAAGAATAAAAAACTGAGCAACGATTTGAAAAATACTATAACGACGAAGAAAGTCAAACCACAAGATAGATACATTAGAGCATTCCATGCAATCTCGATTTGCATATTATACATTAAAATTTGTATATATTCATATCTCGATATACAAATGAATGACTCTTATAAGTCAATGTATCTTAGTGATGTGACATGGTGCTATCATTCTAGCACTTCTCCACCTATTTTTCTTTGAAAAACGCGCATATAATAGAACTGAAAAATCGAAGTCATATCTAGAATTGTAGCTTATATATATATGAATTATCTGCAAAAATGATTTTCTACTTACCCAATTTTGACACTAGCAAACGGTCAACGTACATTGGTTAGGTCCGCACCATCTGATGCGCGGCATGCATGCATCTCGAGGTTATCGAATGGCGCATACTTCATTTATGTCCATTTTTTTGTCGACTAATCAGTGTCGATTTGGTGATGTCTAAAATGAGTTATTTTAGCAAGATCTAATAAACAAAAAAAAGTTTCACAAAAGATTTATATTTCATGCTAATATCTATATATCAATTTTGGAGAAGTGCTAGAATGACAATATGTATGTCACACCAAAAAACACATTGGACATTTAAGTTATTCATGCACGCTTTGAGATGCGGGCATCATAGATCGTGGTATATAGCACGTTGGTCAAGGCCGCATGGATGACGCTTGTGGGCCAATCTGTCTTCCAGTGTAGCATAGGTGTTGTCATTTTAGTAATTTTACATCAACTAGTTGAAAAAAAATGTGCCTTTCGTCTGCTACTTGATCTCTTGTAAATTAATTAAGGAAATTGATAGGGCTCGGAACAAGTCATGCATGATATATACAAGTGAAGTTTCACGGAAGAATATTTTCCATTTATAGGACACACCTGGCTATATATTCATAAAATCGACCTATATATTAACTGAACACCATCGCTAGTTAATTACTAATTCATATGATTTCAAGTATATAATTTGATACTGCCATTGACTTGTAGGCTCTCTTTGGATAAAACGCATTTAATTAAACACATCTGCACATTCTTTCTTTCTTTTTTTCTTTTTTTTTTTCTTAGTTTTATTTCCTTAAATTGGAACATCTATCTGACGAGATTCTTTTCCTTCGTTTGGTCCTTTGCACAAGTGCCATGTATATGTTTTTTTTTTTTTTTTTTTTGGTTACAGACATGTATATGTAGACATATAACAATATTAATTCTACCAACTAGAATAATATAATACCGGTTAAACTAGGCCTGCATTAATAAAATCATCATCAATAATTTAATGCGCTAGATTATAGACTTTATAGTCATGGAAATCAAAATAGAATCTCATAACAAAAAATTAAAACACCAATCTCAATCATTCAACTGATAATTTATAGATAATTAATGCAGAACCGGTTTATCAATTTATGATGCCTTTTCACTTGGCTTAATTTACATTCCATTATTTATGGCTATTGTACCATCTCCAACCACAATACTATATTTTTCCTTTTATCTTACAATATACTATATTTTTCCTTTTATCTTACAGTTCTGTAACACCAAACACTATTTTTTTTTCTTCAACCACAAATTCTATTTCTACTCCAAAACTTTTTAAAAAAAAATTTGTTAATTAAAAAATAAAAATAAAAAAAAGAGTTTTACAGGGGTGTATTCAATTGAGATTTTAATAGACTTTTGGTTACTTTTATAAGTGAATGACTTTTATGAAGTTTTAGATTTTGGTAGACTTTTAAAGACGTTGATAAACTTTTATGTAGATTTCATTATGATGACTTTTATCGACATTTAAGATTTTTAGTGACTTTTGTGAACTTTTTAAACATGATTTAGATGATACTAATAGATTATTGTGATTTTTAAAATGAAACAAATATTTTGCACTTTATTATAAAAAAAATAAATAATTATATTTTTTTCTTAAGAACTATTATTAATTTTTTTTAAAGTATTTTTGTATTTTAGTAAAAAAAAAACATATAGACATATTAATGAATTGCTCTCAAGGTAGTAGCATGACAAATAAGTAAATGAATATCAACATAATAAATAAGTAAATAAATAATCTTTTAGTGGTAGAAAAGAATCAAGTAAGATCATTGAAAATATTTTTTTTTTGAGAAAAGATCATTGAGAATATTAGTGTCAAAATTTTGCACTTTATTTTTTTGTTTGACTTAAGCAAAAAAATTTATATTTTTTCCTTAATAATGATAGTTTAAATTCTTAAAAAAAGCACTTCTTGCATTTAAAAGAAATTATATGTAACGGCCGTTTTAATTAATCCCGATTAACTTAGGCTAATTACGGATTAAGATCCTAAGCTCAGACCCACGTGGATGTCGCAGAATAGTCTACGACAAGCCTAATAGGTGAAATATGTTATTTTTGTGTGGCGAGTGTATAATTATTTTACTATTATTTAATAGTTCGTGTCGCGTTAATCGAGAATTTCGCTTAGTCGCGTTGTACGCGGGTAGTGACGAGAGTGTACACGTCGCGATGTGCGCGTAACGCGGGTGTACGGGGTAGTATGGGGTTGAGTGTCACATCACATCGCACATCATCTCACACATCAAATCAACCCATCCCTCATCATGTTATTTTGTCTTTTTCTCCAAAATATTAAAAAAAAAAATCTTTTTGTTGAAAACGGACAAAGAGAGAGAAAGAGAGGAAAGAAAGGAGAGAGAGACAAGAAGAGAGAGAAAGAGAGGGACGGTGGCGGTGGTGGAGAGAGCAGGAGGGCTCGGCGAGGAGCACTGCCGCGCGCCGCGTGATGGCGGCGACGGTGGCGCGGTAGCGGCATGGCGCGGTAGTGGCGGCGGCGGCGGTGGTGAACGGTGTGGAGCAACAATGCGGTGGTGCGTTGTCGGACTAATCGAACCTTGACGAGGGGTGCGATTCGACGAAGTTCGACGACGAGATGGAGGTGATGTTTATAATTTATTTCACCTAAATAAAATGTGATTTGAATAATTTAGGTAACGTAGCCCTAAATGATAAAAATTGTATAATTGGACACCAGGAACTTAGGCTACGGGTGTCGTGTACGTATCTCGAGGCGTGTGCGGGATATTTCGGAGAGGCAATTGCGATTGCTTGAGGTAAGTAATCCCACGAGAAAGTCAGTTTAGAATTTACTTATTTTCCTTGTAAATTATTTGTTTCACATTACTTTTCGTCAGATCAGTTTGCATGTTACTCTATTCCCGCGTGTGTCTGTGTATGGTCGAAGGGACGGTGTGACCATTTTCCGGCTCCCTCGTCGATGACGATCCGATTGTTGCTACGGTGTTGGTCATACCTTAGACTACGCGTGAGATTTCTCAGCGAGTCGATGATCTCGAGAGCGAGTTGACGTGAGGCCCACCTCCGTCACAGATTTCCTCTCTTTTGAGGCGTTGGGCGGAAGTCTACCTTCCGACTCACAGAGTTCCTCATTTCGACCGTGAAGAGGGGTGTTGATTTCCTCACCCTCAGGGCCTTCTCGGTTCAGTTTTTGTCCCAGGGCTCGACAGCTATACACCACACTCGCGTTCCACATTCTTGATTATCTCACGACTTATATTCATGCTTTACATTCTTTTTCATTTACTTTATATGCATGAATTGTAGCCGTTTCCTTGGATTTCTTGTGAATACTAACTGAATTTCTCTGGGATTTACTCACCTGGAACTTGTCATTGTTTTTGGTGGCAAGTTGCAGTTCCTACGGCGAGCCGGGGAAAGCGGTGATTGGCGACTACCTCTAGTTTGGAGCGCCTCCACTAGCTTACTCGTAGGTGTTTGTATTTACGTATATATATTTTCTTGGGATCTTTTGAGAGACTTTTACCTGATACATGTATATCGACACTTATTATACATCTTGTCGCCTTAAATGATATACATGGTATCATTTTGCTGGGTTTCCACCCCATAGGTTGTTAAATATTGCATAAATTGTTTACATTAATTATATGCATGTTTTTAAGACTTCCGCTACTAAAATAACTTAAATAAATCATAATAAATGAATTAAGTTATAAAACATTATAACTTGGTATATTTTGCTAAAATAATCATTTAAGCATCAAAATTTACTAAGTTGGAGTATTAGGTGGTAAGTTCGCGGGCGTCATAGAACAAAGCGTGCGGCGACGTGGCATGGCTTGGTGACGTGTCCGGCAAACATGGCATGGCGGTGCCGGTTTGTCTCGGAATTTGGGGCCGTCACAGTTGGTATCGAGCCTAGGTTCAGCGAACCTTAGGGAAAAAGGTAATACAATTGAATAAAACTTAACAATAAACATTAGATGTGGAAACCCGAAGATCCCGACTTAGAACTTTAGTTGGGAAGCGAACATGGGACGGGAAGTGACAAGGCTTATACGTTTTATATTTTGATGTGTAATAGTATATATGCTTATACGAGGCGATACGGACGTTTGCGATTTGCAAATTCGATATGGATGGACGACCGCTTCTTCATACGGACGATGGAGGCCGTAGCGGCACGACACACGTCAACTCGGATCGAGATATTGGGCGACACGGTCGAACTCCAGAGTTTGCAGCTCGAGAAGATTCTTCGGTTGCTTCGAGCGCATGCACCGGCCACACCGGCCCCTGCCGCACTCGCCGCCGCCACTACTATAGAGCGAGCGATTGTCGCTCCGATCGTTCGCCCATGACCCGCTCGCGACCACTACTATCGAGACACTACCGGCAGTCACTACACCATTGACTACGCCGGCCATGACACCGATACTGATTCCATCACAAGTGATCACATTTGAGACCTCCTTATCACCGAGTCGAAGTTGATTAAGGAGTTTGTTCATTTTCACCAGTGCTACTATTATGGAGGCGGTGACCCGAGTAGGCGAGAAGTGGATCATTTCACATGAGAAACTTCACGGACTTTTGAGGATTCACGACGGCATACGGGCTAGGATTTCCGGATTTATGCTCGGGGAGATCTTTGCGGATGGTGGACCGCACACACACGGCTCACGGAGAGCCGAGTACTTGGGCAGAGTTCAAGAAATTCTTTTATGATCAGTATATCCCGATCGAGATTCAGCTGAGACTGAGGGATGAGTTCTTGACGCTGAGGCAGGGTGACGGACGGTGTCGCAATACATGGAAAGATTCACATACCTGCTTACTTTTGCGATGGACATAGCTGGGACCGAGCGACTTCAGGTCCACTATTTTATTCGAGGACTCTAACCAGAGATTGGGGGCGAAAAACCACGCGAGTGGGGAGTGTGGATGGAGTGGGTGGTCTTGACCCACTATACCTGGGGTTCCAGCGACCTGCGAGGTCGGAGTGAGACCTGCGAGGTGGGATTAGACCCACGAGGTAGGAGACCGGCGAGGTAGGATTGGACCTTCACAAAATTTAATTGTTAGTTCTAGGTGAGACTGCGAGGTGGGATTAGACCCACGAGGTAGGAGACAGAAGTAGGGCGGTCCTTCACAAAATTTAATTATTAGTTCAAATAATAAATGTTTGGAGAGGGTGACGTTGTATCATTTTATACCTAGCCACATGATAGGTGAGTTAGGGCTCGACCATATTTTGAGCCAACAACGTGACGGCCCCAAATTCCCAATGCATTTGGGTACGCCGAGCCTAGACCCGTGCGGTCCCGAGTCGGTTTCTCAATGACGGACGAGCCTAGTCGACCTCAACTTATCAACATTTTAAGGTTTTTAAGGTTTATGAAAGAGTTATTGCGGTTATAATACAAATGGAAGCAAAAATCATATTCTAATCAAATAATGGGAAATAACTCAATCAAGGGAAATTAGGAATCTATATAAATGTGGAAACCCCCAAGACAATCATATCCAAGTCAACAAAATGAAATTATGGAAATCACCTCAAACCTAGTTCCCGGTTCCAAAACAACCATATATGTATATACAAAAACGTCATACAAAAAGGATAGGTACGAGCCTACATCTCGGTACCTCACGTCCATCTGCTCACAAAAAGTCTCCTAGACACGGTCCCTTGCCCCTACTGCTCTCCGTCTTATCTGCACCCACCGTCACAAACTAGACGGTGAGCAAGCGAGAGAAATTGAAAGTAAAGCCGAGAAGAATATAACAAGAATTCATGAAACGACAAACAAGACAGATCTAAATATCATGCGGTGCTTGAAATGCGGGAATACAAATAAACAAGAATGCATGATAGACAGATTTGGAAATGATAGCAATCGAAACATGCGTGTTCTACGAGTCAAGAGAGGCAATAAGTAGTTCATATTCCACAACAATACCACAACAATCCACAACCATCCACAACAATCCAAGTACATGGTATCACACAATCACTAGGGGTGGTCAAACACTCGTGCGCTCGAGTGCCGCGTTTTATCCCTTCTAGTGCGGCCGCATGTACCTTCGAGACGTACTTATGCCAAGAACACACATACAAGAACATAGAATGGAATGCCAATGATGGGATAATAACGAACACAAGAAAAGTGAAAATGAATCACATGATATCTTCTTAGTGGCTTACTAACGTACAAATGCTTTTTAAGGCAAGTGTACTTACCTCGAGATTATCGTAATCCACGTAAAACTCCCGCGACTCCTAACGCGTATCCTCAAGTTTCCCGTTACCTGACAAGGTCGGAAACTCGTGTTATTAGGTCGAGTCATTCACTAACACTTAGGTTTAAACTTATCATTATTTCCAATGTTTTGAATGGCTCGGACGGTCATACACTTTAATAAATAAAAGAAGACACTCTTTCTCGGGTTTTGAAGACAACTACGTATTCGCTTCATCGCGAGTCATAGGCTCGGCTCAGTCGTATGCGGGTCACGTCATGGTCTCGCGGACCGGCAACATGATCACGACATCATAGCCATTCATCGCCACGCGACGTTTGAATAGCAACTATATATTTTTTTCGACTCGACGATGGCATCACACGAACTAATTCCAAAAGCCTTACGTACGTTTGTTTCGGACTTAGCCGAGGATTGCTAGACGTCAACTAATATTAAGTGAGACCTCGACAACCTTTAATGATCGTGGTTCGACCGGTAGGACCGCCGGCGATGGTGGTTTCCGGCGAGCCTCCAACGTACACATCACATGAAATATCGGTTCCTTTGCACCTATAAAACTGTTTTTGGTCACTTTTAGGGTTGTGGGACCCACATACGAGTTTTGGTGGGGTCCCCGACACGTTCCGGTCCTGGTGGTCCGGCGGTGGCGCCGCCAGTGAGGACCTTTTCCGGCGAGAGGGTCAACACTTAGCAAAAACCGAGTTTGTTGTATGTATACCACAAGTACTTTGCATGGGCCATGCGGGGGGGGTGGTTCCGGGACGTTTTGGACTCCGGTGGGTCTCCGGAGGTCGCCCACGGCCGGTCCTCGTCACGGCAACCACACGCACACGTAATAAGTGTGACGAACAACAACCAAAACAAAGAGAAATGAAGAGAAACGTGAGCCGAGAGGGAGAGCAAACCGTGAGGAGAGGGAGAGTGGTCGAGTGCTCACGGGAGAGAGAGAGAGTGTGAGACCTCCGGCGACCTTCCTCGTCACCACGGGACCTCCGACGACGGCGTGGTCTCGGCCAACCGAATGGTGAGCAAACCTAGAGAGAGAGAGCCCGTGAGAGGAGTGAAACGCGAGAGAGAGAGAGAAAACCGAGGTGAGAGTGTTACCTCCGGTTGGCGGCTTCCTCCGGCGTCCCTGGTCCGGTCACCGGCGAGAGCAGAGGCGGCGGTGAGCTGAGGGAGAGAGAGGCCGTGCGTGAGAAGTGAAACGCGAGAGAGAGAGAGGTTTGAAGCCGTGAGTGATGGGAGAGAGTTGGCCAGAGGTGAGTGGGAGAGAAGATAAATCGGGAGGAGAGAGAGAGTGATGGGAGTGTGACGTGAGTGATGGGAGTGTGAGGTGTGAGTGATGGGAGTGGGTGGGGTGGTTGGTTTCTTTTGTTTGAAATTTCAAATCAATATGGTGGGGTGTGTCCTAGGTGTGCTTTGCCCACCCACAAGTCCCCAACCTTAACCCCTGGTTCCCGACTCACCTTACCTCATCGACCGTATTTTTCTCCGTTACGTGCACACTTTTACTTGTATTTCCTCCCAGCTACCTAGGCGAGAACTCACGCATAAACAAAAAGGAAATCGCTCGAGTGGCTCGTGACACGCATTTAATCCATAATGCTATTACACATATCAAAAATCGTAAAATTACCTCGGTGTCGACTCCCAAGGTTCGAAGTACCGTCCAGTATCGCGTGGCCGGGTCACGATCCTGACACGTGTCACATAAGTCGTGTTAGAAATCGAGGGATGTTACAAACACATATGTCATTCTCGGCATGGCAATCGAATGTAAGATGTTACCATAACCAAATTGGCATAGGATGCATATTCTAGGTTGGCAAACGATGATTGCGAGAATGTTTACGTAAGCCATGACTTTCTAGCTTAGTGTGCCACCGGTTTGGTTATTGCAACAAGTAAGGAAGGGCGATCTAATGCGAAGTTAAATTATTAATAGAAACAAATATTATCACACCTTGGTGTCTTGTCAAGATTAAGATTTTGACGATTACTTCATGCATACCGCGGGTTGTGAGTCAAGACATCCTATTAGTTTGAACACTTTAGGAAATGATATATGCAAGATAGGAATGACCTCTTTACGAGTTGAGACGTATAAAGTGTGTAGTACGATAGTTGACATTGTGAGTGAGGTATAGCTTATAGAAAATCATTCATGATAGCTATAAAAAATATATATATGTCTAGCTTACGCTACACAAATCCACTCTAGTGATCGTCAGATCGACGATTAGAAACATGTGTAAGACGTGGGACAAATAGGTTTTTAGTAGACTCTATGGAAGCTGATAGTGTTGAGATGACTCAGAACTACATGAAAGCAAGTACGGACTCCTTTAGCTTCGGCCAGAGCGCTGGAGTAGTCTTGCAGAAATAGCAGTTCGAGTAACTCCACTATTGTGCCATGATTTGTTCGCGGTCCGTGAGGTCAGTGGGGGCCACACTGCCACTTATTGGACTGGAAACAAATCAGGAATGGGAGCCGAAATAGAGTTTGCAAATATATTTAAGGTTGAAATGACCTCAAGCCAACCTAAGGAACGAGCTGTTCCAGAGTTCTCACGAATCCAGAATTGACTCAATCGTAATAGATTTTGCACTCGCGATTAGTCCGACCCAACCCGCAGAACGTTAGGGATACTGCCCTAAAGGGACATGGAAAGCCTTGAAAGCTCAGTGATTTAAATCGAACTAAGCGCGTGCGAGTCATTAGTTTCGAGGAAAAAAATAGTTGTGTGGCGAAACAAGAAAGATTTAGGTGATGTATTATGACTAGATTCTTAAATAAGGAAATAGAAGATTCTAGGTACGCGTTAAAGATGGAGAGTAAGTTTTAACTCGGAAGTCCAAGAGACGAAGTTGGAGTTAGTAGATTAACTATTGTTGTAAATATTAGCTCGACATCCGGTAGGAAACGAAGAAGAGAGCGAGTGTCTACGGATCTAAAATCTATCTATGCACGACTCTTTAGAGAATCAAAGGTCAACCTTACCATTTGAGTTATTGCACTTTTTAGATCCTTGTATATGAGAGGTATGACCTAGTTAGGCATACGCTACAACTAATGCATAAGGACGCACGTTTCAACTACATTCGAGAACCTAAAACACGGCTTTATATGAAGTTAAATATATGGAGTTTAGAGCGTAGTTCAATTGGAAAAAATTGTGCTTGTTTAGCATCGCAGAAAAGCTTTGAACACCTTAATTATGATAATAAAGCAAAACGACGAAGAAGTGCCTAAAAATATTTTCACTATGATCGATTAACTTGACATGTTTTCGGGTAGGACATAATTAGAGATGGTGGGTTGCAGGGTTGCCAACAGAAATGACAGAAGAGCGAAGGTATCGCCATAGAAGCTTTATTTTTGTGTCAGATTGGCAAGCACCTTTATCTCAATAAAACCTCCAGATTTGGATACAAAGGTTAGCGTATTTGTCTAGGGCGCCCAATTGTAGTCAAGCGACATGTGAAAAGAACATGATTTGTGTGAGCACTTAAAAATGATATTTAACAGTCGCTCATTGGTTAAAGATTTAAAATTAAGTTAAGGCTTTCAAGTAAAGAATAAATTGATGTCTTATACAATATTAGGTAATACCGAAAAGTTGAGTCGGGATGGCGCCTCGAGATGCACGGGGTCACACAAGTGGATGATTCGGTTATTTGAAGGTTTCTCCTTGACGGAACTCATTGAGGAAAGAGAGTTTACCATGCGAATACGATACCCCACTGGTCCCAAGGTAGAGATTGGATTAAGTTTGAATTTCGGGACGAAATTCCTTTTAGTTGGGAAGATTGTAACGACCCGTTTTAATTAATCCCGATTAACCGCTAATTACGGATTAAGATCCTAAGCTCGGACCCACGCGTGGACGTCGCGAGAATAGTCTACGACAAGCCTAATGGGTGAAATATGTTATTTTTGTGTGGCGAGTGTATAATTATTTTACTATTATTTAATAGTTCGTGCCGCGTTAATCGAGAATTTCGCTTGGTCGCGTTGTGCGCGGGTAGTGACGAGTGTGCACGTCGCGGTGTGCGCGTAACGCGGTGTACGGGGTAGTATGGGGTTGAGTGTCACATCACATCGCACATCATCTCACACGTCAAATCAGCCCATCCATCATCAAGTTATTTTGTCTTTTTCTCCAAAATATTAAAAAAAAAATCTTTTTGTTGAAAACGGACAAAGAGAGAGAAAGAGAGGAAAGAAAGGAGAGAGAGACAAGAAGAGAGGAGAAAGAGAGGGACGGTGGCGGTGGTGGAGAGAGCGGGAGGCTCGGCGAGGAGCACCGGCGGCGCCGGCGTGATGGCGGCGACGGTGGCGCGGTAGCGGCGATGTGGCGCGAGTAGTGGCGCAGCAGCGGTGGTGAACGGTGTGGAGCAACAATGCGGTGGCGCGTTGTCGGACTAATCGAACCTTGACGAGGGGTGCAATTCGACGAAGTTCGACGACGAGATGGAGGTGATGTTTATAATTTATTTCACCTAAATAAAATGTGATTTGAATAATTCGGGTAACGTAGCCCTAAATGATAAAAATTGTATAATTGGACACCAGGAACTTAGGCTACGAGTGTCGTGTACGTATCTCGAGGCGTGTGCGGGATATTTCGGAGAGGCAATTGCAATTGCTTGAGGTAAGTAATCCCACGAGAAAGTCGGTTTAGAATTTACTTGTTTTCCTTGTAAATTATTTGTTTCACATTACTTTTCGTCGATCGGTTGCATGTTACTCTATTCCCGCGTGTGTCTGCGTGTATGGTCGAAGGGACGGTGTGACCATTTTCCGCTCCCTCGTCGATGACGATCCGATTGTTGCTACGGTGTTGGTCATACCTTAGACTACGCGTGAGATTTCTCAAATGAGTCGATGATCTCGAGAGCGAGTTGACGTGAGGCCCACCTCCGTCGCGATTTCCTCTCTTTTTGTGGCGTTGGGCGAAAGTCTACCTTCCGACTCACGAGTTCCTCATTTCGACCGTGAAGAGGGGTGTTGATTTCCTCACCCTCGGGGCCTTCTCGGTTCGATTTTTGTCCCAGGGCTCGACAAACTATACACCACACTCGCGTTCCACATTCTTGATTATCTCACGACTTATATTCATGCTTTACATTCTTTTTCATTTACTTTATATGCATGAATTGTAGCCGTTTCCTTGGATTTCTTGTGAATACTAACTGAATTTCTTCGGGATTTACTCACCTGGAACTTGTCATTGTTTTTGGTGGCAAGTTGCGGTTAAGACGGCGAGCCGGGGAAAAGGTGATTGGCAACTACCTCTAGTTTGGAGCGCCTCCACTAGCTTACTCGTAGGTGTTTGTATTTACGTATATATATTTTCTTGGGATCTTTTGAGAGACTTTTACCTGATACATGTATATCGACACTTATTATACATCTTGTCGCCTTAAATGATATACATGGTATCATTTTGCTGGGTTTCCACCCCATAGGTTGTTAAATATTGCATAAATTGTTTACATTAATTATATGCATGTTTTTAAGACTTCCGCTACTAAAATAACTTAAATAAATCATAATAAATGAATTAAGTTATAAAACATTATAACTTGGTATATTTTGCTAAAATAATCATTTAAGCATCAAAATTTACTAAGTTGGAGTATTAGGTGGTAAGTTCGCGGGCCGTCATAGGCAACGACGCGTGCGAGCGACGTGGCATGGCTTGGTGACGTGTCCCAGCAACATGGCGGTGCCGGTTTGTCTCGAATTTGGGGTCAGTCACATTATACAATTATTTTCTTCAAAAATAATAATACTACACCTTTTGAAATTATAATAATACACTAAATAAACGAAACTTCTTTGTCAAAAAAAAACCATCAAAAATGTATAGTGATGCAAGAATGAGATTTTGTTAATAATGACATCAATTCATTTTCATCAACATAGATATTAGAGTATAATGAGTGAGCAATGAAATCCAAGAGTTGTGGAGTGATTGAAGAAGTTGTTAAAAACAATTGATAAGAAAAAGACCTCTTGTGAACAATGAAGTCCTTATTGAAGAATGTAACCAAACAAAAATTAGAAGTCTCTAAAAGTTTTTGAGTTGAGGTGAGGAGAAGTTGAAGACTTCTTTATGTGCATTTTTATACAAAAGTCTACAAAAGTCAAGATTTGTAACCAATCTACAAAAGTCACTAAAAAATTAAATACACCTTACTTTTATGAACTCTCTAAAAGTTTAAATTGAATACCCCAAAACTTTTGTAGACTTTTTAAAAGTCTATAAAAGTCCACATTGAATACACCTTACTTTTATAAACTCTCTAAAAGTTTTTAATGAATACACCTAAACTTTTTTAGTCATTAAAAGTAACCAAAAGTTTATTAAAATCTCAATTGAATACACCCCTGTTAGAGTAGAAATATTTTATTTTTTTTGTTATTCATTTGTATTAATTTTAATAAATTATTTAATTCGTAAAAAATAAGAAAAGAACATATTCATATTTTTTTAAAAAAAGAAACAATTATTGATAGTTTTTCAACAATAAAAAATAAAAAAATAAAAAGTAAGGATGACTATTATAGAGTTGGGTGAGCAGTGGAACACCAAACTATTCACCCAACTGTAAAATAGAGTGAAAATAGAGTATGGTTGGAGTTATTTCAACTATATTTTAGAGTTACCATTGGAGTTGCTCTCAGAGCATCTCCAATGGAGATGTGGATCGGAAGAGAATGTATGACATAAATGATACAATAGACATTGAAATGAAGAAAAACTTTTTCCAATGCAAATGTTCATTTCGGATGTGGAGGTGACGTGGCGGACAAAATATACCCACTTGTCTACTTTAGTTGTGGATTTGTGGAGGGTGCAGTTGACTGCTTCTCAGATTGTAACTTATTAATTTATTTATTTATTAAATTTTATTTTCACTTTTGAATTAACAAAATTAAAAAAAATAAATGTCACCTCATTAACAAATGTGCGATCTACCTCTACTATTGAAGATTGATTTTAAAAGTCAATATCTATTTAAGCCACATGAGATTAACATCTTTTTCACATTGATGACGCGGCATGAATCGAGACTCACAATCCACATTTGTCTCGTTAAAGATATTCTTAGAGTCATGTTGCCATTTTGAAGAACTTGAATGGAAACTTGCATAAGCTGACATGCATCCCATTTCCGTATGAAATCACGTTGTCACGAGAATCGAGGTGCATCCGACAAGATAGAGGCAATATTTGACCGTGAAGTGACCAGTTGCGTGGCGTACCTGGAAGAAAGCGTTGTTTGGACGCGTGGAAACGAGGGCCACTCGTACTGGTATTAATAATCGATTCTTTCTCCCTCTCGTAATCTCATTAGTTATATTTGCTTACATTCCAAGACACTTTTTTCGATCACCACTTTTTAGCACTGGCCCCACCTTCTCTATGCACCTACAACTACATCATTTATACTCGCGCAATTCCTGTACTTAATCACCTGAGTAGGGAAATGGCGAAAAAGAAAAAAAAAACAACATACACCTTTAATAATAACTAAATAGCGTCTGCATCGTATTTATTTTTTAGAGACATATTTTCTTATCCAAATCCATCAATTCATATATTTATAAAACAAAAATAATGGAATGACAATAATAATGTCACACCACAAGATATGTTGACTCACAAGAGCCTTATGTTCGACTTCAACCCGCATGTTATGCATCAGGATCAATGAATGCTCGCATCTCAAGGCGCATATAAATGATTTTTGTGAGTCGATATGTCTTTGTGGTGTGACATGATGTTGTCATTCTAAGCACTTCTCTTATAAAAATATATGAGACACATTTTTTGTTCGTACCCATTGATTTAAAAAGACTAATTTTTTCTAGATATTCACAAAAAAATATAATTTCTTATCGCCATGCATTTGAAATTCAAGTCCTAAAAGCTTCCACATAAAAAATAACGCCACCTTTATTTAAGGTCCTATACAAATATAATGAAAGTTTATAAATACACAATAAATTAATCAAGTATTTATACGAATTAATTGTTAAACAAGTACTCATGTATTTAAACATTTTTTTCAGACTCGAATCATTTTTTAAAATAAAATAAAAATATGTCTGGAGCTGTATTTATTTTTTAAAAATTGTGAGTACCTCACCTTAGATTTACTATGCGTCTTTCTATACTAGTACTTAGAAGTACCTGAGGTTCTATGACTTTCTATACTAGGAAGAAATTACTTAGGAAGAATCTTTAAAAAGCGGTTTAAATGAGTTAAATAAGTGTGGATTTTTTTTTATTCGTGATCTAATGTATGTCGCATTTTGAAAATGCGCTATCAATGGGAGGCAAATTTGTTGGCCACATGGACACACAAATAGCGTCTTTTCAAAATGCGCTATCTATGTAAATCATATGTATCAGTCCACGTGGACACCCACGTGGACTGAAATTGGGTTTACATAAAAATGCGCTATTCATGTAAATCAATCATCGACATTTAAATATTTAAATATTTATATATTTTTTTATAAATATATAAATATATAAATATAATATTATATATAATATAAAATATATATTATATATATTATATTTTTATATATGATATATATATTATATTTTTATATATAATATAAAAAATATATATTATTTATTTATATATTTATACGTAATATAGAAAAATATAATTAGAATGTCACTCCAAGTGACACCCGGCCCTATGCAATAGCATGCGAGACCAACGTAAAAATGAATGTACACAAAATAGGTTTTGGTGCATAACATGCGTGGTACATATCTCGAAGCGCGCACGACGTTTGCGTGAGTTGTCTACCTCGAGATACGTGTGTGTTGTTTACATGGGTTATCCACCTTGATATACGTGCGTAACGTTTGCATGGATTGCGCGAGGTTGCATGAGTTGTCCACCTCGAGATATGTGTATGACATTTAAATGGTTTGCACGAGGTTGCATGGGTCGCCCACCTTGACATACGTGCATGGTGTTTCCATGAGTTTGTCAACCTCGAGATACGTGTGTGACGTTTGCATGACTTATCCACCTCGAGACACGTGCGTGACGTTTGCATGGGTTGTCCACGTCGATATACGTGCGTGTCGTTTACACGGGTTGTCTACCTCGAGATATGTGCGTGACGCGGGTTGTCCATCTCGAGAAGCACGTTGTCTATCTCGATACGCAAGTGTCGTTTGTATGAGTTCTCCAACTCGATACATGCGTGTGATGTTTAAGTTGAACAAATAACTCGTTTTGAGAATGAGTCATTCATACACTTTAATATTTTGTATAGATAACTCTTTTTCAAAAGAAGCTATTCATACAAGTTCCTTCCACATCATCAACCATACCACGCCATACATCCACCTCATCATCAATATGTCATTTTGAAAAAGAGTTATACATTACTTTTGTAATTTTAAAGTAACTCCTCTATTTGATGAATAAAAAAGTAAATCCATCTTATTTGTTGAAAAACCCCGGACTTCCGGATGAGGTTGCTCTGAATTTGTAAATTTGTAATAACAAAAAATAAAATAAAATCTAATACTAGTACTTACTTAACAAGGGGCATTTTAGTAATTTGAGCTCCAAGATTAGTAGAAAAAGACAGAAATTGTTAAGGCGTTCCCACACGTTTATTTCCTTGTAGACAGTATCCCACCACCATCCAATTAACCCCTCTCTCTCTCTCTCTGTTTTCAGCTGCTATGTTTCTGCATCTCTGTTTTCATCAGCTCTGTTTCTGAGCTGCTTCGCTTCTTTGATCTTTTCAATTGCACTTTTGGGGGTTCTTTATTTATTCAAATCAAGTAGAGATTTTGAAGAGAGAGAACAGAGAGAGAGAGAGAGAGGCAGAGTGATTGGATTGGATTAGATTGTTTGGTTGTGCTAATGAATTGGAGGTTTTGGGTTGTTGGTGATGCTGTGTGGAGTATCTAAAGGAATCATATTGAGAAGTTGGGTTTAGCGTTGATGGGTAACTGCTTAGACTCTTCTGCTAAAGTGGGTAATGCTCTTTCACCTCTCTCATCTCTTCTATGGTGGCTCAAACTTGTTGGGGTGTTGTGTATTTTGAGCTCCTTTTCTTAAAAAAAAACTTTCTTTTCTGGGTTTTTGTTTTCTTTGATTTGTTCAGCTGTTTGACCATTTTTCCCCCTTTTTAGCTTTTTTGGAGATAGAGTGATCGCTTGCTTTGAAAAAATGAAAAAACCAATTTTTTTACTATTCATAGATCATTTATGGGATCTAATGGGTGCCCTTTTAATTAAATTGGTTGCTGAGTGAAGCTCTGTTCATTGATTCTTGTTTATATAACCAAAGTTTGAAAAAGATTGATTTTTGGGGTTTTATTTGGTCTGAATTAGCCCCAGTTTCTTCTAGGGTTTCCAAATTTGGGGGACAAAAACTTGTTTTGTTGAATAGTTTAGGTCCAAATTTTTGGGCATTTGAACTGTTGTTAGTATCTGCTTCTCTATTTTTACTTTAGCTGGAAATTTTTTTACTTCTCTAATTTGTTTTTCTGGGATGTGGGTGCTTTTGTAATTGCAATTTTGTGTTGAAATTTTCAAATTCTGTATTTTGGGTAAGAGCTATGACTTTGGTGATAGATGGGATGAGATTAAGTACTAATCGTACCTTTAATTATGGAAAACTTCATTAAGGATCATTAATTAGTGGCATATCTTTGTGAATCTTGATGTGCTTATATATATATATACACTAGTTCTTATACGGGTGCTACACACGTTCGAGCCCGCTCGCTATGCTCGTGGGAAAAACTTAGTATTCATGTGTATAACATAGAGGTATTGTTATTGGTAATATATATAATAATAAAAGTGTAGATAGATAAAAGTCCAAAATTCCTTGAGATAGGATAGTTAAGTCTCATTATTTTTTAAATAAAAAAACTAATTAAATAAGAAATTAAGTATGTAAAAATATAAAAAGAAACGATAAGATATATACAAGAGAGAGTAAAAATAGGAAAGGGAATTGAAAATATATTTAGTTTCAAAATAAATAATTAAAAAAATAAAAAGGCTAATATTGTAATTTCAAGTAACAAAGGAATCTTTCAACATTCGTGCTTATTATATTACTTATATATATATATATGAAGTCACAGGCACTGCCGTGTCTTTTGATAATTGTATTGAATTAAAATTTTTCATACATTTTGTGTGAATGTTTGTCTATGCTTATATATATGCTAAATTAGGATTTGGAAAGCACACCATTCAGTGCATTAAATCTAGCGCAATGAAAGAGTTTGATCCATGCAGCTGACACCAACTGATTTGGGAATGAGGCTTTGTTATTGTTGTTTTAGCCTCTATGTTTTTGAGATTTTTTTTCTTCAATTCAATGCGCGCTATAATTTACCACATTTATGGGAATTCCAGGGGCTTCAAAAACTGCTAGTAGAACCAACATTTCTTCAGTTCCTTCAAATCTTACTATTCCATCTTATAGCGAGAGACACTCCGTTGGAAGTCTTCCTACCCCAAGATCAGAAGGTGAGATTTTATCGTCCTCAAACTTGAAGGCATTCTCTTTTGCTGAGCTGAAAAATGCCACTAGAAATTTCCGTCCAGACAGTCTTTTGGGGGAAGGTGGATTTGGTTATGTTTTTAAAGGGTGGATTGATGAACAAACGCTGACTCCAGCACGGCCTGGATCGGGTATGGTTGTTGCCGTGAAGAAGCTTAAACCTGAAGGCTTTCAAGGCCATAAGGAATGGTTGGTAAGTTTATTTTACGTTTATTCGCTTTTCACGCACGCACTTTATCTGCATACAACATTTGGATTATATTCCTCATTTATAATTACTGATTGTTTGCAGACAGAAGTTACCTATCTAGGCCAACTTCATCATCCAAATCTTGTTAAACTCATTGGGTACTGCTTGGATGGTGAGAATAGACTATTGGTTTATGAGTTCATGCCAAAGGGGAGCTTGGAGAATCACCTGTTTAGGAGTGAGTCATCTCTCTTTCTCTTCACTCACATACTTTTTTTTTTTTTTTTTCCTGGGTCTAAAGCACTCAAATCTGGACTATCCGATTACTCCAGTTTCGTCCCGCATACCCTTATTTATGAGCTAGTGAACTCTCTCTCTCTCTCCTATTCTCTCTCCTATTTATGTGATTAAGTCAACACACTCTCACACACACATTCACAGACACTTTATGTAGTAGGTCAACCCTTTGTCCCTTTCTTTGTTTTTCTCTTTCTCTCTCTCTCTCTCTCCCTCTCCTCTCCTATTCTCTCTCCTATTTATGAGATTAAGTCAACACACTCTCACACACACATTCACACACTCTATGTCGTGGGTCAACCCTTTCTCTGTTTTTCTCTCTCTTCATATATACACATGCACATGTATGTTCACACATGCATAGAACTTTGTGGCATTACTTTGACATTTTCATAAGCATTAATTTGGTTGACTTTTTGTCCACTTTAAATATTTGTAGTTACAATACATGCAAAAGTCTTTGACTGTTTGGGCATTAATTAGACGGCTAAAATGTATGCTTTGTATTGCATCCCCTTGTTTTGTTTCTCAATCATGTTGAAGCAATGTGATAAATGTTTCTTAATGTTTATTCTTTGTGAAATATATTTAGGCCTTACTTTGCTGAAAACTCACACTATGACTTACTTCTGTATTTGTCCAGTTTTTTGAGTTTTGATAGTGGAATAAGTTTTTGCCGAATGAGTATCCCTCTTCCCCGTCTCATCACATGCACAGACTAGAAAGATTATAAAAAGAAAGATGGTTGACATTATGGTAAACCAAAGCTGAAATAGAACTTGATTCTTCAAAAGAGGAGAATTGCAATGAATAAGAAACATATACACATGGACGGGGGCTGCCTCAACTTGGCGGGGAAGATTTTCGTAATCTCAATATAGTTGCCTTCCTGGCTTAGGGTGATGTAATATTTATGCTAGCGTGATCATTGCATCTTATAAAAATATTCTCACATGCAATAGGAATAACGTCAGCACCGAAGCTAAATATTAAATCAAATTTAAGCTTTATAAAATTTTGTCCAAGTTTGATCAATAGTCTGTCTCTCCCACAAAAATCATAAGGAAAATGGCAGGATGACATCCTTTTGCCACAACGTTTTGACACGGGTTTGATAGAGGCTTTTTGATTATATATCAGGATGTGTGTGCATTTTAATATTTGTCTGATGGTGTCTAACGATAGTGTATCAAAAGGCTGTCAATTTAGCATTCCTCGATCTATAAAAATACTGTGTTTATTTTTTATTTTTTTTTAAATATGAGTGCACAACCAATTATTGGATCAAGTAATGGTTGTCAAACATGCCTATACTATACACTTGATCATGTTGATCAATGACTACTGACATTTGTAGAATTTGCTTGCATAGGGGTGGGGCATGACCCTCTACTTAATGCTTGGGTTTGCCCTTGGCTATGTAGTCATTCGAGAGGCCTACAGTTCTCAACATTCTCAAACTGAGACGATAAACCGATTTCGTCACACCCATGCACACATGTTTACTAATTTATACACTTCAGAGAACGACTAGAACATTATGAAATTACTGCTTTGATTTTTGACCCCTAACCATAATTTTGTTACCTATCACATTTTTGATTGCTCTATTATCAATTACGTAAAGGTGATTAAAAAGCTCTAGGTCCAGTTGCATTCATGAATCCATGTGCTTCATGCGGACCTCATACTTAGCTTATTTTCTGGCCATCTATTTCTATTCCAGAATTTGGAATTTGATACTCTTTATAAATTGTACTTTACTTGTGTACTAATCGTGTGATTTTTCTCTTGCTTTATAAATTATCTTTTAAAGTCTATATATTAATGAGTTTTTCTCGTTTCTTATTTAGGAGGCGCTCAGCCGCTTTCATGGGAAATAAGAATCAAAGTTGCTATTGGTGCCGCCAAGGGGCTCCGTTTCTTACATGATGCTGAATCTCCAGTTATATATCGTGACTTTAAAGCATCTAATATCCTTCTAGATTTGGTATGCTCAAAGAAGGAAATCTTCCTTGCTTTTTTTAATTGGTAGAATGAATCATGCTTTTATGTAAACCTTTTGTGAGTTCATATATTTTCCTATTGCTGATGCAGGAATTTAATTCCAAGCTTTCTGATTTTGGCTTGGCAAAGGCAGGCCCTACTGGTGATCGCACTCATGTTTCTACTCAAGTCATGGGTACACAAGGATATGCAGCGCCTGAATATGTTGCCACCGGTAATTAAATACTGAATACTTATTGAGCAATGTCAATATGTTATTTTGCTCATTTTTTTTTCAGAGGTTTCTTATATAAATGAGCTTTGCTGGTTAACAGTGAAGTATCTCACTGTTGGTCTACACTGTCTGATATAATTTTGAGTTGTCTTTACTTGTTCATATATGAATGCATAGCAACTTCAAATACTTCTGATCGCACATATAATTCTATTCTATTTCCTCCCTTGAAAATTTGAAATCAAACAAAGCATCTCATACATTTCTGGGTTCTGATGAATGAAACACCGACCTTAGTTGGTTCCCACACATAGGACGTGTGTGGGTAAAGAAGCTAGTCCCTTCACATCGTCGCCCGGATGTGAAGAAAAATGAGCAAGGGTTCCCACACAAAGGACGGGTGTGGGTAAAGAAGCTAGTTCAAAACAAACACGAAAACAAAAACAAAATCATAGATATGGACACTAGATCTTTTAGACAAAATAGAAATAGAAAAGGAAAACAAATACAAAGGGGAGAAAAATTCGTTTAGGAACATGGAACATAGGAACACTTACGGGAAGTCAATAGAACTAGTAGATACCATGATTAGAAGGAGAGTCAATATTGCTTGCCTCCAAGAGACAAAATGGGTAGGAGAAAAGAGTAGAGAAATAGGAAGCACGGGGTTTAAACTGTGGTACACCTAGTATAGATAGAAAATGCAATGGAGTAGGAATTGTGGTGGATAATGATTATAAGGATAAGGTCGTAGAGGTTAAAAGAATGGGGGATAGATTGATTCTAGTTAAATTAATTATTGGAGACGAAAAAATTAACATACTTAGCGCCTATGCACCACAAGTAGGATTAAGTGAGAGCATCAAACGCAAATTTTGAGACGATATGGATGGATTTATGCAAAGTATACCATTAGATGAAAATGTTTTTATTGGAGGAGATTTAAATGGGCATGTCGGGGCAAGTAACGATAGGTTTGAGAGAGTCCATGGAGGTTTTGGTTACGGTAATAGAAATGAAGAAGGAGAATCAATCTTAGAATTCGCTTCAAAGATACGATCTTGTCTTAGCAAATACTAGTTTTAGGAAGAGGGAGTCGCATAAAATTACTTTTAGTAGTGGTCATAACAAGAGTCAAATAGATTTTCTTTTAACAAGAAAAATAGATAGAAAAATATGTAGAGACTGCAAAGTAATACCGTGAAGCACTTACTACCCAACATAAGTTAGTAGTACTTGATATTAAGCTAACACGACGACATAATATAAATAAAAGAGTTAGCGACCCTAGAATAAAGTGGTGGAACCTAAAACATAGTAAACAAGTAGAGTTTGAGAGAAAAACTACTAAAGGAAAATATTTGGAATCTTGACTTAGATGCTAATACAATGTGGCTAGAAGTGAGTAGTTGCATAAGGAGAGTGAGATCAAACGTATAAGGTATATCTAAAGGCTTGGGACCACCAAAGAAGGAAACATGGTGGTGGAATGAGGATATCCAACGAGCAATTAAGACTAAAAGAGAGATGTATAGGAAAATACATAAGTGTCAAGATGAAGATGTGTACAATCAATATAGAGAAGCTAGAAAACAAGCTAAAAAAGTAGTTAGTCAAGCTAAAACAAATTTCATGGAAGATCTATATACAAGGTTATGTAATAGAGATGGCGAAAAATATATATATAGGCTAGCCAAATTAAGAGATAAAAAGAAACAAGACCTAAGTCATGTAAGATGTATTAAGGACGAAAATCAAAATGTTTTAACGCGCGAGGAGGATATTAAGGAGAGATGGAGAAGTTACTTCGATAGTTTATTTAATGATGGTCAAGTTGATACCATAATAGATGAAAACCCACACCAAGAAAGAAATGTCAACTATACACGCAATATTAGAATTGTAGAAGTTAAAGAGGCATTGAAAAGAATGAAAATAGGGAAAGCATGTGGCCCAGATGAAATACCCATAGAGGTTTGGAAATGCTTAGGAGAAATTGGATTGACTTGGTTAACAAAACTTTTCAATAAAATTTTAAAATCAAAACGGATGCCAATGGATTGGAGAAGAAGCACGCTTGTGCCAATCTTCAAAAACAAAGGAGACATTCAAAGTTGCTCAAACTATCTAGGGAATTAAACTTATGAGTCACACTATGAAACTTTGGGAGAGGATAATTGACAATAGGCTAAGGAGAGAAACAACAATATCGAGAGAACCAATTTGGTTTCATGCCCTGGAGGTCAACTATGGAGGCGATTTTCCTTGTAAGACGATCGTTAGGAAAAAAGATCTTCATATGGTATTCGTAGATTTAGAAAAAGCATATGATAGGGTTCCTAGAGATGTTCTTTGGTGGGTTCTAGAAAGAAAAAGAGTGCATGCTAGATACATAGACACTATTAAGGATATGTATGATGGAGTAGTAACGAGTATAAAGACATTTGGAGGAGCTACAAAAGAATTTCCTATTACGATAGGACTACATCAAGGATCGGCTTTAAGCCCATATCTATTTACTTTAGTTATAGATGAACTAACTCGACATATTCAAGAGGATATACCATGGTGTATGCTATTTGCAGATGATATTGTCTTAGTGGATGAAACTAAAGATGGAGTGAATAAGAAATTAGAACTTTGGAGGAATACATTAGAATCTAAAGGCTTTAAGTTGAGTAGGACGAAAATCGAATACATGCACTGTGAGTTTAGAAACACTAGACATCGAGATGACGGAGTGGTAAAATTAGGGGAAGTAGAAGTTCCTAAGGTAAACCACTTTAGGTACCTAGGATCAATCATACAAAATGATGGTAACATTGAGAATGATGTCACACATAGAATTCAAGCTGGATGGAAGAAATGGCGGAGTGCAACAGGGGTGATTTGTGATCGAAATGTTCCTACTAAGTTAAAAGGAAAATTTTATAGGACCGCAATTAGGCCAGCTATGCTCTATGGAAGTGAATGTTGGGCGGTAAAGCAACAACAATTACATAAAATGAACGTAGCAGAAATGAGGATGCTTAGGTGGATGTGTGGTAAAACTCGTAAAGATAGAATAAGAAATATAGAAATTCAAAGACAAGTAGGAGTAGCACCAATTGATACAAAGATTAGGGAAGGGCGGTTGCGGTGGTTTGGTCACCCGCAAAGACGACCTACAAATGCCCCAACTAGAAAACTTGACTCAATAGAAACTGTAGAAATTCGACGAGGTAGGGGCATACCAAAGTTAACATGGGATGCATTAATTAGGAGGGATTTGAATGGTTTGGAAAGCTCACCATCAGTTGCACTTAATCGAGCACAATGGAAAAGTTTGATCCATGTAGCCGACCCAGTTAATTTGGGACTGAGGCTATGTTGTTGTTGTTGGCGTCTTTTTATTGTAAATAAAGATAGTATCGTTTTCCTCAAATTTGTAAATTTAGATTTATTTTTTAATTTTTTTCTACTGAGCACTTTGTCGTCTGTATTCTATGCACTATGACTAGCGTTGTATTGGGTTGCGCGCTTTAGATTGCCTTCGTAGGGACTAGAGAGGTAGGTTATCATATTGACCCGTTCCAGTTTGAACAGGGAGGCTATCTTCTAAGAGCGATGTCTACAGCTTCGGGGTTGTGTTGTTAGAGTTGTTGTCAGGCAGACGTGCTGTGGACAAATCAAAAATCGGTATCGAGCAGAATCTAGTAGAGTGGGCGAAGCCATATTTGGGAGACAAACGCAAGTTATTCCGGATAATGGACACGAAGTTGGAAGGTCAATACCCAAAGAAAGGAGCCTACACCTGTGCAAGTCTCGCCTTGCAATGCCTCAGTCCCGAAGCCAAAGTCAGGCCACGAATGTCCGAGGTGTTGGCAGCACTAGAGCAGCTTTCAGCCCCGAAGAACGCATCCAAAACCTCTCAAGCGGAACAGAAAACGGCCACGAATGCTCTGTCGAGAACTCAAGTCAGAAGCCACCCGTCGCCAAGTGGTAGGACCCCTGGTGGCGCATCCCCACTGTTACCACGTCGCTCACCTCTCCATTCTTCAAGTTAAGAGTACTTTCTCTTTATATGGTCCTTGTGGGAAGTCCTGTCTTTGTTAGATTAACATGTTCAGCTGGAAGTATGAAGGGACTACTTCATGTGTGCAATTCTTTCTGCTCTTGCTGAGGCATAGACAGGACTATATATATACCAGAGCAGGCATATATTTGATTCCTTTGTATGTAAATTAGTTTTCTTGAAGGGAAGTAGCTCAGGCATGATATTGAGGAGCTGAGTTGTAACAAAAGCTGATGAACTTTGCGACTTCTGCGTCCTAATTGTCGCTATAACAAATCTGAATTTTTTTTCTTAACTAAATCACTTTTATTCATGAATCTTAACCACACTTTTACTTTTGTTAGATCTTATTGTGTTAAAATGTCAGATATAAGAAGTGATACTACCTATTTGTGGATAATTGAATGTGAATCTCTGTCTCCTTTTATTTCATCAGTCTTGCAGGAGAAACCACGAAATTTAGCTGCAGAATGTATGGTTATTTGAACCTGCATAATCTATGGTTTTTTTTTTTTTTTTATTATTTTCTTAGATCAAGGTGTCCAAAGCTTCGCCCCGATCAATCTCGGATCTCAAGGCAGGTACCTCTAGTTAAGGAAGAAGGGATCTAAATCATCTCTTGACAACCTTTAACCAAGAATTGTAAAGCTATGTCAAACTCAAACCAATAGTTTTTTTAAAGTGTTATTTTTTTTTTTAAAATAATTCAAATCAAACTATACATATAGAGAGAGGAGTCACTCTCCTGATTTTGTCTTCTGTAGTTCTGGATACTTATTAACACCCCCTTTTCAATTGAAAAAAAGTCATCAAGATGATTTTCTAAAAAGAAATAAATCAAACTATACAATTGAGATTGATCAGTGCTCATCAACACAAAACTGAACCAGTTTTTATTAATCTTGAGATTGCATATAAAATAATGTTTTCAATCAAAATTACAAGTAATACCAAAATCAAACATCAGACAACTTGCACCTACACAATGGACAAACATTATTCATCTCTAACCACTTAACAATACAACTCGGATGAAATATATGAGAGCAAGGCATCGGCGCGACCTCACTATCAATCTCCAAATCCTCCAAGCATATTGTGCAACTATCACCACCAGTACTAGTACTGCCACCAATTAAATCTGACGTCGACATCGTCACCTTTTCGAGCTTATCAATTGCAGATACTGATGCAGGAATAAAACCAAGAACTCGGTCCTCATCCGCAGACTCCAACATCGCCCTCCACATAGCCTCATACTCGTCGTACACATAGTTCGTCCACACTGCAATCTCCACTTTCACGGCAATCTTTTTATTCCCCTCGTGGCGCATGTCGTTTGCCTTCTTCTTCGTCTTCTTGACTATTGACTTAACTTCACGATCTATATCATTATGATCAATAATGTGGTTGGTACCGAACATTAGTCTAACAAGCTCAAGAAAAAAAGTTGTGTATAGATTTCTTGAAGCTAGTATTTGTGGAAGGAAAGTTGATTTCCGTTGTGCGCTCTAAGAGTTGACAATGCGGGCAAGTCTCTATTTTGTGCTCGTAGGGTGAACCACCTCCATTAGGATTCACATAATATTTGTTAACATGACGGACAAGGAACACGAATAGGATAGTGTCTTCCTCGGAAGGGCTAGCAAAGTCGTAGTCTTTACTACTGTACGATTTGTGTTCTAGAGAAATTAATTGAGGAAAATTTGAATCCTTGTGCTTCCATGTCTCTACATAACGAGTGATCAGCCATTACTTCGTACAAGAAAAAATCAGAGAAAGTAATGAGGGTCGGAATATAATCTCAACCAAAAAAAGAAAAAAAGAAAAAGAAAAAAAGAATGCGAGAGATCGAAGAAAGAGTCGTTGTTACGAAAATAGAAAGTTGGAAAGATATAAAGTGTCAGTGTCATTCTAGCATTTTCCTATAAATATATATAAATATAATAATAAATAAATATATATAAAGGAAGATCTTGTACGAAGAGCTCTATGGTGATGACAAGTTGCGTTCTTTTTTTTGCCTATTTTTTAGATGTTTCTATTTTCTTTTAAATAGCATCTAATTACCAGATCTATTAAGCTATTTTTCCAATAATGCTACTCACCTATATATTGTATTTTTTTTCTCTTTTTTTTGTCAAGTTACTCGCATATATTGTCGATTTAGTAAAATTAGTCGGCATCACGCGCTTCGTGCATGGGCAGGAATAAGTATCTACATATTAGATAAAACAATTTTGATGAGGAAAAAAGTGGAAAAAAACTTATGATGTTCTCCCTCAATTCTCAAATATTTGTCGCGTTTTCAGAATTTTTTGTTTCAACTGTCACCTGACGAAATAAAAAAAAATTAAGCATCAATTGCTTTATTTTCGATTGTAACATCACTAAAGACCAAATCGTATCTTTTACAATAAGTACTACCAGAATCCATCATAATATGCATAGGAAAACCACAGACAGATAACGTACCCTCAACTAGTTGTCTGGTCGCCTCCCTGTCCGACCGCGTGACCCCAAATGCTGTAGACTGAGACCTATCTCTGGCCTGCTCCGTCTGTGGTGGTACGGGTGCTGGTCTGGTACAATCTGCAATAATATGCCCCACCTGACCGCAACGGTAACATGTGCGAGTCTCCGCCCGCGAACTCCTCGACTCGGCGTCGATCGTGACCTCGACCCAGGCCTCTCGGACCTCTGTCCTGCCTCTGTTGCTTAGACTGATCAACGGGTGCAGAAGACGTAGAATATGCCAACTGACGGTCATCACGTCGATCTCTGTCCTCACGACGGTCTCTGTCACCCTTGCTACCCTGGCCAGACTGCCAATCTCCTCGGCGATGCCTCTGGCCCTGTCTCTGGCGGTCCTGATCTCTCCGCTGTCTATTCGGCCTCTGATCAGACCGAGAACCTGATGCCGGCTAACTCTGCTGACCCTGCAGCGTAGCATGTATCGCTCGTCGACTGGCCCTCTGAACCATGTAGGTCTCGTGTGCGAGGCACCTGTCGTAGACCTCAGTCAGAGTACGAGCTCCACTAGATACAACCGTACTCGCTATCCGCTTTTCCAGACCCCGGACAAAATAATAGATCTGCAGTCGGTCGGTACCTGCTATGTCAATGGAGTAAGACAACAGATATCAGAACCTCTCCATGTATACCGTGACCGACATATCACCCTGGACCAAAGTGACAAAAACTCCTCTCTCAAGCGGACCCTGACCTCCATCGGTATATACTCATCCATGAATAATGTCCGGAACTCTGCCCACGTAGTAACGACAGGATGAGTCACAGTGTGGGTAGTCCACCAGATCGCAGCGTCGGCTCTCAAACATAAACTCGATAACCTCGGCCGATCGATCTCCTCAATGCGCAGCAAGTCATGTAGTCGCTCATGTGACAACACCCACCTCCCGGCTACCTCTGGATCTCCGGCCCCATAAAATATCCTGGAGAGAACTTGAGGAAGTCCCTCATCTTCTTAACCTCTAATGTCATCTGACCCCCAAAAGTCGATGCCACTGCTGGCTGCTCGGTCGTAGCATGTGTAAGCATTACTACAGCCTTTTTGCCTGTCTTTTGGTGTAGCCCTCTCTGCCAATGTCTCGGACACTGCGCCTGCACCTGAACCTCGGCCATAGTAGGAGCTACAACTGCTGCGTAGTCGTCTGTGAAGCCACAACGGTGGTATGAGCAACAATAACCTCCCAAGCTCTCAACATATCCATCAACATCGCGAACTTATCATCCATGGTCTGTGCTAATGACTCCAGCGTCAAGGTCAGTCTCGTCGGATCACTAGTATCTCCGACCTCAGGCTGGGTGGCATCTTCTGGCTGTTTTCCATCGGTAACTGCATCGAAGAACGTGCATCCAGTCAGCCTCAATACCAATATACGTGTATCGTATATATAATACAACCAAAATATAACACATATATCCCTGACTTCTATCCATCTCCCCTCACTTCCCAACTAGGACTCTAAGCAGTTCCTTTGGGTTTCCACATCTACAGTTTATTCATCAGGTCTATTCTCAAATTATCACATCAATGTACATATCAGAGTTCACATTCCAATTCCTCGAGGTTCACTAACCTCGCTATGATACCAAAATGTAACGGCCCATTTTTCAAATGGACCGCCACGGGGGCCAATGCGGGCCCACAACCTGGCCTACCAGCGCACGTTGTGTCCTACATGCCATCTCATCCACCATTTACTCCCAACAAGTAACTGTTTCAAATTGTTACTGGACTCAAGTCATCTGCTAAGATCATTTTACACCCTTAATAAATCACGGCTGAAGTCTTATAACATGACAATCAATATCTGAAACATTAAAGATTATAGTCATGCATAAATAGCTCTGACACCTAGTGTGGAAAACTCATATATAATCAATGTATCATCATATCAAAAACATCAACAGTATAGAGTCCTAGTGTATCACTCCATCTCAAATCCCAAAATAAAACAAAATATGTATATACAAACGTACAAGCCTGGCTAAACATCTCTGTATTCTGTAGCTTGCCCTTACCTCACTCAGACTAGGATCTCGCACTCAAGCCATCACAACAAGACGGATGACGAGTCCAGAGTGAGTATTCCCAAGGAAATTAAGTGAGCAATACGAAAGTAAATACATGAATTTAAACAAAACTATTAAATAAACATGCGAAAATAAAATACAGTCAACTGTGCTCATCGCATGCATATGTAATAGTGGCAGCTCAAAGTGTGTGTTCCTAGCCCCTAGGGTCAGATTAGCGTCATACTTCGGACTCCCAACGACTACTCGCTCGCGGCGAGTAGCACAAGTAAGGCCGATATCCGGATCCGCTAGGTGGTCGGCGTGGAACCTACGACGCACCCACACGTGCCCGTCATAACTCTCGGGTAGCCCTATTCACCGAGATGGCACACGTGCTATGGCCTAATGGACGTACACACAGAAATGGCACGGAGGGAGAGCCTCAACGTCCGTCCATTACAACACACCAGAAATAGAGGAATGAAAGACATAAAATGAATTCAAAAGTAAAAGTAAATACTGCTCAAGTAATTTCAGTTGGGATACTGGCACACCTCACACCGCACTCCGTGTTCCATCACTAACCCCCGGTCCGACTCTGCCTAGTCTCGGATATCCCAAATTACAGCCGTACTGACCTATTTCCATGTATAAGTGATATTGAGTCATTTGTATGTGTTTTACGTCAATTCACTTGAATTATGTCAAAATAGGGGTACATTAGCGCGCTAGGTCTGGGCATTAGCGCGCTAGATGCCCAGAACAGATTATACGTTCTTCGCCCAGACGAACATAAGCACGCTAATTTTTTGGCCTAACACGCTAATTGTCATTAGTGCGCTAGATACTGCGATTAGCGCGCTAATCGTGTTCTGGACAGCAAAACTGCTTAAATTTCTGGGTGTTACACACATCCAACAACCCAACAACAACCACAACACTAACAACAACACTTCAAAACACTAGAAACCCATCATAACAACAACTCAACAACCTCCAAAACCATCACCAACACCTCTAATATTAAGATCAAAAGATAGAGGAAGTGGAGGTTTAGGTGTTTCTCACCTTGCTTTGTGGATTTACCCACTCCAAGCTCCTTGAATCATCACTTTGCTCCACCAAAACCCTGGTTTTCTTCCTCTCAAGCTCGGATGGATAGGATAAGAGAGAGAAAAGGTGGTGGAAATAAGTCATAACTTGACTTTTATAGTTGATTTGTAATCACCACTCACTTACACATCTCAAGGCAATCACATAGACCTTATTTACTCCTATTCTAACCCCTCATGACTCCAATTGTGACACCATTAACTCACTTGCTCTTGTTATTAGCACAAAAATTCCATTTTCGGTGTTCCGACGCCCGGTTTCTCGTCCCAAACCGCGACCCACGCGTACTACCATGTCCCTAACCACCATATGTACATTCCATATTATGTATTTAGCCAATTTTATTCATTTTGTGTGTCTTATTTCCCCCGGCCTAGTGTTAAGTCGGTTAGACTACCCAGTACCCCTGCCGATATGCATATCGAGGCGACTACTTAACACACGATCTCGCACGTCAAATGTCTTATAATAACTCACATTACGATTCCGTTTGATCTATTTTAATGTACACATCATAATTTAGACAAATCATCATACAAAAAGAACTATTTACCTAGCTCCAGGCGCGCACAAGCCTAACTGCGGGTCCCACGAGCGTCTGAGCTGTCAGCCACGTTTGCAACCACGTCAGAAATAACGACGAATTATATTCAGGCCATTACAGTGTTGGTCTAGCAATCACATTAATGTCGTCGATGGGTATCGACCCTAGTTTTATAAATAAAATGAGAATCACATTGTAATAGTCATTGATGTTTGAGATGCATCTGTTATTTATTGAATTATATGCTTTCCATATTCTTGTTAGTTAACATTGGTGCATATTTTTAGTGCATAATGTTCTTGATTATTATATGGAATGTTGATGGCTATGTGAATCCCTACTTACTAAGCAAGTTGGAGTGCTCACCCCAATTAACATTTCGGGAAATCCAACGAGCGCTACAACTATAAGATAGAGAAGATTTAAGGGTCTTGATATTCTCTTCGATGTAATGAGTCTTTCCTTATCATATATATTTGAATTGAATTATAGTTTTGTAATATCACAAATGATGGGAGGTTTTGTATAACCGAGGTTTATTTCGATTTGATTTAGTACAATATATCGTATTTAATTATCGAAAAAGTTTTAAATTTCTACTGCGTATACTTTGTATTGTTATACATTGATATTCGATATACAGTGGTGTTATCAGGTGTAGAAGGAGAGATTGCTGGCTTTAGTTAAGTCTAGCGGAATTAACGGGGCTTAATTAAGGTTTCAGGCCGAGTATCGCCTTAATCGGAATAGGGGTGCTACAGCTTGGTATTAGAGCCTATGTTTAAGGGCTTTGTTATATTTGATATCTCTGATATAGTTTGATATCAGAGATTGGTCAGAGCCTACTCTAAAGTTTAAATTAATTAACTTTGATATAGTGTGGTATCAGAGTTTACTTCAGAGAATAACCTTATTATTTAGAAACAACTGATAACTCGGATACAGTTTGGTATCAAAGTTTAAGGTTATTGCTTCTGATATATCTTAGTGCCATACCTTAAGTTTACTAACTCTGAGAGTTATCTCGAGTTACGAAGAAGCTTAGGACGTAATAAATGATTTTATCGTGATTTTTGGGAGGTAACCAAAAGATAAAAGATAGAGATATGCTATTTGTTGTGCTTTATTATATCTATGTGGTAGATATAAGAGTTATGTCTTTCCTAAATAATGATAAGATGGTTGAAGTCCATCAATTTCTCATGATATGAGAAAGCATTGAGGTAAGAGTTCAAGAGAATCTTAATATTGAGGAGTTTGAAAAAAGAAAGACATAAGGAAAATTTACAAAGATAAAAATTAAACTCATTCTTCAAGTAACCATTTTCAGTGGTCTTTGTTCTGCATGATATTATTAGACAAATAATAGTCAATGAAAAAGTATCTATTGGATCTAGACCTTGAGACGTGTATTAGGAGAATGGGATTTATGAAATAATGGAATGTTGAATGAATTTAAGTGGAATTCAAAGATGGTAAGCCACTTTGAGTTGTGATTTAATACTAGTATTGAGACTAGTTGAGAAATAATGAAAGTTATTCAATAAATAAATTAGTGGTTAGTGATAAAAGCCTATTTGAGGTTGGAAACCAATAATGTATTTATACTTCATAAGTTGTTATGAAGTACAAATTCTAGTTATGGTATGAATCTATATTGGAATGACAAACAAATTGTCGGATAATGAAAGGTGATGTAATGGCCCATTTGCCAAATGGACCGCCACGGGGGCCAATGCGGGCTCACAACCTGGCCTACCAGCGCCAGCTGTGTCCCACATGCCATCTCATCCACCATTTAATCATTATTAACCTCAATGAACAACAATTTACTGTTTAAATTTTTAATGAACTCAAATCATCCGCTTAGATCATTTTAAACCCGTCATAAATAACCACAGCGGAAGTCTTTTATCATGACAATCTATAATAAAACATTAAAGTCATGCATTTAACTCTAATACCTAGTGCGAAAAACCCATATATCATCATAGACCAAAAATGCACCTATATCCAAAAGTATAGAGTCCTGAAGTATCTCACAATCCTAAATCCCAAAATAAAACAAAATATGTATAATACAAACGTACAAGCCTGACTCAATGTCTCTGATTCACAAGTATTTCGGTAGCTTGCCCTTGCCTCGACTTGTACTAGGATCTGCACTCAAGCCATCACAAAAAGGCAGATGACGAGTCCAGAGTGAGTTTTCCCAAGGAAATTAAGTGAGCAATACAGAAAGTAAATACTGGAATTTGAACAAAACTATTAAATAAACATGCGGAAATAAATACAGGCAACTGTGCTCATCGCATGCATAGATAATAGTGCAAGCTCAAAGTGTGTTCCTAGAGCCTAGGGTCAGACTAGCGCCATACTTCGGACTCCCAATAGACTCTCACGGCGAGTAACACTCAAGCAAGGCCAGTATCTGGATCCGTCAGGTGGTCGGCGTGGAACCTACGACGCACCCACACGTGCCCTGACGCGACTCTCGGGTCGACCTATTCACCGAGATCCCGGCACACGTGCTATGGCTTAGTGGACATACACACAGAAATGGCACAAGAGGAGAGCCTCAACGTCCGTCCATTAAATCAAACCAAGAGTATTGAAAGACATAATATGAATTCAAAAGCAAAATAAAGTATTGCTCAAGAAATTTCAGTTAGGATACTACACACCTCAAACCGCACTCCGTGTCCCGTCAATAACCCCTGGTCCGACTCCGCCTAGTCCCAGATATCCAAATTACTGCCCGAAATGACCTATTTCCATTTATAATTGATTTTTAGTCAGTTGGATGTGTTTTAAGTCACTTAGCAAAAATAATGTCAAAACTGCAGGATCTAGCGCGCCTGGTCTGGGAATTAGCGCGCTAGATTCCCAACAGTTAGACTTTCTTTGTCAGGAAGAACATTAGCACACTATTTTCTTGCCTAAAGCGCTAATCATCATCTAGCGTGCTAGATGACGTCATTAGCGCGCTAATCGCGTTCTGTACAACAAATTTGCTGAAAATTTTGGGTTTCCAACAACCCCACCAACATCAACAACACTCACAACACCAACCACTGAACTTCATAGCACTTAAAACCTACCAAAACAACAACTTAACAACCACTAAACAATCCCTATTGGATTCACACCAACACCTCAAAAATTGAGATCAAAAGATAAAGAAAGTTGAGGTGTTTGTGATTCTCACCTTGCTTTTGATAATTTCACCACTCCAAGCTCTCCAGATCACTAAGTTTGGATCTCCAAACCCTTGTTTCTTCTATTCAATTCTCGGATTATGAGATAAGGAGAGAGAAAAGGAGGTGGTTTGAAAGTCAAGTGATTTTTATAGTCAAATTTGCATCTCTCCTCACTTGCACATCTCAAGGCAATCCAATGCACTCCATTTACTCCATTATTCACCCTCTAATGACTCTGAAATTGACACCAATGGCAAACTCACCCTTGTATTTAACTCAAAAAGTGGTGTTTCGGGTGTTCCGACGCTCGGTTTCGCGTCCGAACCGCGACATACGCGTACTACCATGTCCCTAACCACCAAATATACATTCCATATTAATTATTCAACCCATTTTATTCATTTTATGTGTGTGTTATTTCCCCGGCCTAGTATTTAGTCTTTTAGACTACCCGTACCTGCGTCGACACGCATATCGAGGCGAATACTTAACACACGGTCTCGCACGTCAAATGTAATATAATCACACACATTGCAATGTCATTTACTCTGTTTCAATATAAACATCGCAAATTAGACAAATCAGCACGCAAAATAGCTATTTACCTAGCTCCAAGCACGCACTAGCCTAGCTGTGGGTCCCACGAGCGTCCGAGCTGTCAGCCACCTCTGAAACCATGTCAGTAATAATGGTGAATTAAATTCAAGTTATTACAGGTGAAATTAAGAATATTAAACTGGTAAAGTTTGAAGACGATTTAATGCAGAACGTAACAGTGAGTTGGTAAGGTATCATAGTCTGATGTTTTAGACTGGTATAGTCTGAATTGGGGAGAATGAGTGGTCAATGAATCTAAGGATTTAAGGAATCCAAAGAATGATATGTGATAGTGAGAATGAATATTCATTGCCCAGGATTGACAACTCATTCTGATAATAAGGTGAAAACAGTTGTTCTCAAGAGTTAGTTGAGACCTGGTTGTCATAGTGATATAATCAGAATTAAGGATATATTTAAAGATGATTTCAGGTGGTTCTGGATCATTTTAAATGGATGGTGGAAACTATTAGAACTTACTAGAACTCATGCTATGTTCATAAATGAAGAGTGTTAAGTTTTAAAACCCTATCTTAATTAAGTTATTATTGTGTTATCAATAATAATATTGAATCTTTGAAGACTTAGAGGATGCACAAGTGTTACCATAAAGAATTGTAAATCGTGATGATAAATTGGTTCAATCCAGATTTTGCAAGTGCAAGTACTAAGTTTCAAAGGTTAATTAATTGTATATGTGTTGAATATTAACAACAAATTAAGGGATTTGATTGTGATTGAGACTATGAGATTGTCATATATTCAACACAAAGGCAAAAGAGAAAAGTACGCTTGAAATAATTGAATATGACAAATGATTGATCTGGGGATCTTTGATATCCTTGTGTAATTTATTCAGTTAGCTCAAGAATGAGGATTGTTGTAAATTGAAATTGATACAAGGATGCCTTAGAAGAAAGCTGAAATATAGTTTGAGTACAATGTTTGCTTGATGATACCTATATTGTGGAAGAAGTTAGTGTGACATTTGAGAATTTTATAAACTTTATTAGATGGCTAATTAAGTATTTTTGGATTTAATTTGAGATTTAAGTATTCGAGGTGGGACCCACGTGTTATGGATCATAAATCATAAATTTAATATTATTTTTGTATGTCGTGTGCCTATTTGATGTATTATATACTATTGCAACATGAAATAGGGTCAAGTTGAACTGTATAAATTGTATCCGTGAGTTCTGGAGCGCGTTGAGGAATTTTTTCCAATTTTCGGTGAAATTTGGGTATTTTTTAGAATTTAATTTGGGTATAAACTATGGAGATAATCATGAAATTAAATAAAATATTTAATAAATTGGCGGGCACCTAGTGACACGCGGGGTAGAGGGTGACACGCGTGAGATGTACAATAGTGTGCACGCTCGAGGTTGGTTGTTGGCGCGCGTGACGAATTTATAGCCGCGAAAATACATAGGTGTTTATATATTTATATATATAGTTTATATATATATATAAACCAATCTTATTGTCCGAATTAAATAAAAGTATACATTGGATTCACCTCAAGATATGCGTAGCTTGATCATCGAGGAGTTGAAATGGTTAGACGATTTGGTGGCTGTTGGTGAGGTGTATACATGCCTCAAGATGCGTGTTGTCCAATCTCGAGGAGAATCAAGTGGTGTATAGTTATAAAACCATTTGATCTACCTTATACGCGATACGTATCTCGAGGAGATCTATATAATTGATTTTGAGTAAGTCAGTTAGAGGTTTTGGTTATCTTGTTGATAGCCACAAGATTAACTTCGAGATACGCAGTACATATCACGAGAAAAATAAAAAGGAATATATATAAATGAATCATTAGATTTCTCGAGATTCGTGCAATGTGAATCTTGAAGAAATCAAATATATATTTTTACAAGCAAACATAACATACACCGCCTCATCAATATGTTTTGAGCCAAAGATTGACCTCGAGATACGTAGTACGTATCTCGAGGAAGATCAAATTTATATTATGTAATGTAATTATTTGATTTGTTTCGAGATTCGCGCGATGCGAATATCGAGGAAGTCTTAATATATATCTTCAACAACAGAATCATATTCACTATGATTCGAACCAAGGAAGAAAAAAATCGAGAAAAAAAGTGAAATCGATTGCGGGAGAAGGGGAGACCGAGAGATAGAAAGAGAGACATGGAAAGGGATAAGGAGAGTTGGAAATACAGGAGAGGAGATTGAAAGTGAGCGTTGCAATTTTAGTTGTTGATTGGTGTTGTTCGTTGTTGAGGTCGTTGGTGTTGTTGTCGTTGTTTTGACAGCGGAGATACGGGTTGGGGAGGACTCGATTGTCTAAGGATTGAGATGATCGTGAGGTCATCTCCCTTCCCCAAAGGTGGTATGGGGTTGGGTTAAGCCCAATCCCGACAAATAAAAAAAATAGAGAGATCGGTTTGGAGAGATAGAGGAGGAAGAAGGAGGTTTGGTTCCCCTGAACCGGTCCGGTTTAGGGGCCAAACCCTATTTTCAAATAAAAACAAACAAACAAATAAATAAATAATGGAAAATGCTTGAATTTGGGAAAAATTCTTGAAAATTGTGAAAAAATATATATTTATTGACCAAATAAATAGAAATTCGATATTTCTATAAAAAGTGAAGAATTCGAAAGTTTATCGAGGATTTATATCGGGGTTTTCCTCGTAAAATGTGCTACGATACCCAAAAATGCTCGAAATTTAGAAAATTGTTTTAAAGCCTAATCAAGAGTAATTTTTGATTCCTAACCACAATTCGAAGTTAAAATTGGAATCCAGACATCTAAGGAGTTGATTTGGAGGGATTTCAGGGTTTTTGGATCGAGGAGGACCAATAAAATATAATAAATTGAAAAAATTATATTTAAGCCTAGATAACGTAATTTTCGATGCCGAATAATAATTTTGAGTCAAAAATGAAGTTCGGGCATCAGAGAATTTATTTTGAAAGTATTTTAGGGGTTTAGGGACGCGATTGAGTCAATTAAATTGCAAATAATTGAAAAAATGGTGAAGTTATTGTGGAGGCTTATTGGACTTATAAAGGAATTGTAAGACTGTAATTGGAGCCCCGTGTAGACTAGTTACCGACTCAGAGCGCAAAGGAGTTGCGATTATGCATTTGTAAGGTTAAGTAAATCTCACAGTAACCTTTACATTATATGAGTATTTATCGAATATAATTGCATGCACGGTTTATCGCTGCATATTTATTGATCATGCATTCACGGAAACGAGAGGAAGGAGGCCTTTGAGGGTCCCATTGTGTTCATTGGCTATATGTGTGGTAGGATGAACACCGTGGTGCTCTGCGATTGGAGTCACTGATCATTGTAGACACTTGTTTAGGATCAGTTGTTTTTGTGTGCTGGTCAGAATCATACTCCGCGGATAGTCGAGGGCGTGGCTTCTCGGGGGACTTTTCTTAAACTCATGAATCTTTATTACAGTTTACTCGCCACTTTTAGAAGACATCATCTGATTGTGGTCGGTCAATAGAAACGGGATGTTTACTCGCCACTTTTAGAAGACATCATCTGATTGTGGTCGGTCAATAGAAACGGGATGGATTGCATACTTGTGTATTTATCATTCCTTGCGATATTATTGTTCGTTTAAATTTTTGAAATACCATGCATTTGATTATTACAGGTGTATTGAATAGTGTGAGATTTACTTATCTGACATTATCGAATTTTATAATTGGATAATGACAGGTTGTAGCGGCAATAAGGGAAAGGGAAAGCTTTTCGATTGTTTGTGACTTGCTCAGTTCTTATCTCTCTATGTATGTATTGTTTTTGAATATATTATATTATATAAATGAGTTTTTAGGTTCGAGTGGGATTAGGATCTCCTTTGGATTGACTGGAACGATTTTGGGACAAATTGAGATAATTCTTAAATTAAGGTAATGCTAGTTTAAGAATTTTGATACTTTAAATCAAGTTAGAATGATTATATACTTTAGTTGTTGTAATATATATTGTTATGAGTGGATTGTGAGTCTTTCGGCATTTCCACCAAAGTTGAGAAGGTTTTGTTGAAGATTTTTGAAGGTCGGGATTTTCGGTGTAGGCTTAAAAAACAGAGGAGGTTTCTATGAAAAAATTTATGGAAAATTTTGAGGACTATTTAATTAATGTAAACGAACTTTGAGGTTTAAGATTCATTTTAGAATCCTATGTGGTTAATAGAGTTTATAATGGATGATTACAAGATCTTAACCTTAATTGTTTATTGATGGAGAGGTTAAGGCTGTTAGATTTTCAAAGGATTAAGGTAATCTAGGCCGGTTAGATGCCCTAATTAGGTAGGGTCTAACAGTTAGAGGTTCATCCTAGGACTTCTTATTGAGGTAAGAATGTGTGTTGACACAATAATGCAAAATTGTAGCTTATATTTCTACATATATAGTTCGAGAAATGTGAGAAAAACTATTGAAGATTGTTAATCTCAAGATAACTATTTTGGTAGTTGTACCAAATATGAAAGACATCACTTGTAAATAAGAGAAAAAGGTTGTTGAAAGTCTTTTAATCATTCTTGAAGATTATTGAGAATCTTAGAAGAATCATTCAACCTGAAATTATAAAAACTAGTGGATTGGTGTAAGATTAAAGTAGTGAATTTCAAACTGTAAAGGTTTGAAAAGTGGAATTGTCAGAGTGGTAGAAGTGGAAGGTGAGATTGATACTTTGGATTTACTAAATGTTCGGAACTCACTCTGAAACATCACTCATAAGGGTGATTGTTTTGATAATGCCTTGAATAAAAAAAGACAGACGATGTTGTTTCAATAAAAGCTGCTCAATAATATCTCTTGAATAAGATATGCAATGATGAACAATTGAAGTCCTACACAGGCACATCATCAGTGAGTTGTCTGAATTGGTAACTACAAGTCTGTTCTTTAGAGCTTAGATTTGAGCTGTGCTATTGACGATTGATTGAGTGATGCATTATTGGAGGAATTGATTGAGATTATCTAGTAGGTCAAGGTTGACTACTAGTTATTGACATTTGGTATGGATAATCTCAGATCAAAATATTGAGCATGTAAAGAAAGTTCTTGGAACTTGAAGCAAAAAACGAGGCAAGAATGTTATAAAAATCTCATGGATTTCTTTAAAATATTCATTCAGGTAAAATCCAAAATCATTGTGATAAGAATGAGTTGTTGGTGACTTGGAATGAATAATTGACAGTGTCAATTTTATAAATCAATATGAGATATATTAGTAGGTGGAAGGTGAGTGACATTAACCTGGAGGGTTATATTATTCTTGCCCTATACGAATGAAATCTCATGCTCATAAATTCATAATGGATTAACCTAAGTTGTGATGACAACTGAAGGTTATTGATGTAGTAATTGTAGGACTGATAGAGTTTGTAAGTTTTTTGCCGTATTATGGTTTAAATTCTCGTGGAAGAGTAAGTGAGGTATATGTGTGTAGAAAGAGTTGAGAGTTATGGAGAACCAGGATTATTATTTCGATAAGGAACCGAAAGTATGCTTCATAGTGGGAAAGAGATGTATAATAGCTAGGCGGGACCTTTCTCAATCTCAACACAATATATCTACAACTAATCTTAATTCCAGAGAATGAGATTCCCGAGCTTGTGACTTGGAAGGTGGTAGTTACTGGAAGAAATAGTTTACTATGTGAGTTCTCTGGTATTGGTATTGTTAGGCTATATATGACGTTTAAGTGTTTTCCTTTAAAACTTGTATGCATTAATTTGTCGTCAATCGGTGCGGGACTATAAGTAATGATACAAGTTAATTAGAGCTTGAGTAATTTAAAACTACACAAAAAGGTATTAACAGACTGTCAGTATGCAATTACAATATGGAGAAAATGTAGCTACTGCTAGAACTTCTCAGTTTAGACTTCTTGAGGAAGCATCTATGATGATGATTTGTGTAAGTTTAGCTGACACATCATCGACCGATAGAGTTAATTTCAAAGCTACTAATCTGATATTCTGTGTTCAGATTCAAACTGAATTGGAGATGATTCAGTGGTGATTGGTGACGCGCGCCGAACGCGTCAATAAAATTAAAATACCTAAACCAACTATTTGCGAATAGTGGCAAAGGGTCGATCCCACAGGGATTGTAATCTTTCTTTGGTCAAAAAGAACAAAAAGGGAAATCGGGGTTTTGAAAGAGTGAATAATTTAATAAATTAACTAGTCTAAATATAAACAAAATAATTAAAGCAAGGAGATAAAATTGAAAATAAAATAATTAATAAAAATACATAGGTCAAGACATACAAGTTCGGTTCGGTAAAAGATTGGATTTGGTCGTCGATTTATGTAAAATATGCAATCAAAATATCTTAGTGTAGCTATAGACCCGGTAACGTACGCGGTTCCTTGCTCTTCCTAATCTCGATAGCCAAGGTACGACGATGACTACTTCCCTAATCAAACACATAACCACAATTCAAGTGAATTGGGTTTAATGCGTTGACCGCAATGGGCTTTGTGAAGGCACTACACCTAGACAACCGGATCACTCGTGTGTTCGATTTAGCCTAGATTTCTAAGGTATTCAACCGGTCCCAAAAGGGTCGAATCAATCGGTATGGTCGATTGCCACTAGTGTGGTCTTATTGCACAACTACGGGCGCTTACGACTCACTGACAAATAAATCAAAGTTTAAACAAGTGTTTAACTTTGATTGTTCAAACAATACCAAAGAAAATAAAATAATAATGAAAAGACTGAAATTAAAATATATAAATCTCACAAATCCATTGATATGCGCAGTTGAACCTCCCTCGCAGTCTTGCCTAGGCTAGAGGTTTTAGCCTCGCATCAAAAAAAACAAAAGAAAAATAAAAATAAAAAATAGGAAGAGAGGGAGTTCGGCCAAGAAGCGAGAGGCCGAATAATGAAACCAGAGAGAGCGAGAGCCAAAAATATATGTCTCTGTGCGTTCTCAATAATAACCTAAGATTCTAATTTCCAAAACTACTAAAAATCGGTTCTCTTTGGTATATTTCTCATCACGTATGCGAGGCACATCTTGCGGTTGTTGTGAGCTTAATTTCATGCTTTGCCACGTGTCAATCACGGGTTGGATGAAGCTGCTGCGGAAGCGTGACATGGCGGCTGTGATTGGTTGAGAAAACTGCAGTGACAAGCTGCACCAATGGAACACCGCCACTTTGCTTGCTTTGTCATATTACTTGTTCCAATATGCATCAAACGGCCCACCATTCTCCATTGTATTTTCTTGTGACAGTGTCTCTACAACAATAAACATAGCAAACTTCCATATGCATGCTCCACACATCAACATAACCCATTATAAGCATCTCATCATGCATTTCTCGAATTCTTCCTCACATGTGTGCCCACTACATTTGTCTCGAGATACGCAAGCGCGATTTTCAGTGTAAAATATATCCAGGCATATGAATACTCAATTTTGTGTAGTTTTTCGCCCCGTATTTAACCGCGCACTCCAATAACCCTGAAAATAATAAATAAACGCAATTAGACTAGTATTTTGGAGACTTGACACTAAAAATATATAAATAACCTATATATAATATTACATAATTAATGACTCATCAAATACCCCCAAACTTAGGACTTTGCACGTCCCGAGCAAAGGTGTAAATGACAAACACGCAAATAAACTAGACTCATAATATAAATATGTACAAACTCAACTAATCCTATACCCGATTCAGAATTCATGGAGTTCCTTTGGTTTACATAGTTGCCAAGTTAACAAGCCACTTAAAAAATTTCGGAGTTAAGATATGTCAAGAACCGCAACCCAAACACAATTAAGATCACACTTTAAAGACAAAGAGTCGTCAAGACAAAGGCCATCAACTACTCGTGGGTTTTCTTGGTCTACACATTCAAGCACGCAAGTTTACAGTCTCACTTGATCTAGTTTTAAGCACTCGAGCTAAATCTTTTTATTTGAGGAGTTTCCATACACTTCCGCCTTTATTCATTTTATATGTATACTCTCTATTTTTTTCTTCTCCAATTTTTTTTTCAAATGATACGGTCCCTGCTCCATTTCCTGTGGACCACTTTCCTCACTTTTTCCCACCACAAGTTTCCCTGCTCCATTTCCTGTGGAAACTTGTGGGACTCTCTATATTTTGAAAACTCCTGTTAGCCCTTCTCACTTTTACTATAATCAAGCAAATTCCCCCAATGTGAGTTAAAGCCTCATCACTTGCACAATTTCAACCGTCTACCCATTTTGGTATCTAGCACAAGGCTTAACCATCATACTAAGTCCCTAATCATGAAATCATAAAAATGCTAAGCTACGGACTCGAGTGAGTATTTCTCCTACTTTTTCCTAAGTTTCAAGTCAAAGAGGCAACCATAATGTACTCATCCACAACCAAAGGCATGAAACAAAGTTTCGGGTGACTCTAAACAATAATGAAAACTATACTAAATACATGCATGAAAGTGTATCAACTCCTAACGAAGTGAGATAGATGAGTATGGAGGGAAAAGAAATGGAAGAAATGAGAGAATAAGTGACATTAAACACCACCATTACCATCCGTCAACCACATGTAACCGCATATAATTGAGAAAAATTTAAACGATCTCACCTGCGGTCTTTCGCAAAACAATCCATCCTACTCAATCCACAAATCCTAAAGTACCCCCAAACTTATTCCGAACCTTGTCCTCAAGGTTCAAAACAAGTTAAGGAATTCATGCAACAAGAAGACAAAGAAAAGTGGTGAAAAAGAATATGGATAAAATAAGAAGATGATACAAGTGCACGCATAACAAAAGTCTCCAAAAACTAGGGAATGCTCAAATCTCGCGTGTCTAGGTGACTAAGGAAACTATGAAATAAAATTATCATAATAAGAGCAAGAACTAATAAGCATGGGAGTTAACTCAAATGATTCCTATCAAATCTTGCGAGCCCGAGTCTTTCAACTACGGGTGAAGTCAACAAGATGATGGAATGAGGTTTAGGGTTTTGGGTCTACTTAAAGACCCGCCACTAATGTAGCGACTTAAGTTGGATATGTCCCAACCAAGTCTCAAAACACCTAAAACTCTAATAATATGTTAATTCCTAAAAAAGAATATGCTCAAATTACTCCAAAAACAATGTAATCCATAGTCAAACCTAGCAAAACTCGGGGGTGGTCTAGTGCCATCAGTGCTCATCAAACATTCATTACACCTGCAAAAGTCCAAGAGACCAAGTTAGGGCTTTATTAAACATAAAAAAACTAAAACTAAATTAAAACTGAAATAAATGCAATAAAAATAAAAATAAAGTCGGGTTTGCCTCCCAACGAGCGCCTTTCTTTTAAGTCTTTGGCTAGACTTATTACGATTCATCACGTGATGCCCTCTCCTTTGGAGATGTCAACAACGAATGGCGCATCAACATATTTGGGCAATGCGGCATGCACGCCCTCTTTCGAATGGGAGCTCATTCGAGACTTCTAACACAAATGAATCTGTCACATCATGGTCATCCAACACAAAGGTGTCGGCGGTGTAGAAAATCCACGAACGCTCCTTTACTTCCACCCCGTATAAGGTTTAACAAATATGCATGGGAGGGTGGGTGGTTTCACCAACACCGAGGTTGGTCTTCCTCGTTCTCTTTCGGGGCTCCTCCGACCTTTCGAAATGACTTCAATTTCTTTCTCGACTTCATCATCGTCATATTGTGCAATAGTAATGTCGGCTCATGTGAAGAAACGTATAGTGTTTCCTCCGGTTCGCTCAAATGCTCGTCCACAATTGATAACTCATCAAACTCAACACTTTTAGATGTATCGGCATTCACGGTCTCATCGAGTCAAAAATTGGTTGCGGAGGCAACTCTTCCTCATCCATCAAATGCTCAAGTATAGCGGTAACTTGAGTTTCGAATTCTGCAACTTTGATTTCATATACTTGCATATCCTCCCGCAAGGGCTGCTGAGTGGTGCTTTGAGAAAGCCAATTGGAGATCATATTTCTCTCAATATCTCGCAATGGTTCTCCGTTCATGTTGATGACTTTGTTGAAAAGTTGGTTCTCTCGAAGATCAAGTCATTCATCATGTCTCGTATAGGCCTCTTTTCATGTTGAGGAATCTGTGGACTTTGCTTAGACATATAGAAGTTGGGTTGTGGTGATGCATAAGTGGAACCATGATGATTCTTATACTTTGAATAAGGACAAGCATACGTGGGATGAAAGTACTCCCACGATTTCCATAAACCCCGACTGTTGCACAAAAGATTGCGAGTTAGAAAATTGATGTCCATTATGTGACATACCTACCCCATTCACAAAGATGATAGTATGAGTCTTCGAATCGACCATAATTATGGGTGTATGAGGCCATTATGGAATTACTGCAAAAATGTTAGAAACAAGGAACTAGATACAAAAAAAAACAAAAGAAAAATAAAAAAAAAATAGAAAAAATAAAAACCAAAGAAAGAAAAAAAAAAAGAAAGAAAAAAACCAATCCCCGACAACGGCGCCAAAAATTGACGCGCGCGCGAACGCGTCAATAATATTTAAAATACCTAAACCAACTATTTGCGAGAATAGTGGCAAAGGGTCGATCCCACAGGAGATCGGTAATCTTTCTTTGGTCAAAAAGAACAAAAAGGGAAATCGGGGTTTTGAAAGAGTGAATAATTTAATAAATTAACTAGTCTAAATATAAACAAAATAATTAAAGCAAGGAGATAAAATTGAAAATAAAATAAAAATACATAGGTCAAGACATACAAGTTCGGTTCGGTAAAAGATTGGATTTGGTCGTCGATTTATGTAAAATATGCAAATCAAAATATCTTAGTGTAGCTATAGACCGTGAACGTACGCGGTTCCTTGCTCTTCCTAATCTCGATAGCCAAGGTACGACGATGACTACTTCCCTAATCAAACACATAACCACAATTCAAGTGAATTGGGTTTAATGCGTTGACCGCAATGGGCTTTGTGAAGGCACTACACCTAGACAACCGGATCACTCGTGTGTTCGATTTAGCCTAGATTTCTAAGGTATTCAACCGGGTCCCAAAAGGGTCGAATCAATCGGTATGGTCGATTGCCACTAGTGTGGTCTTATTGCACAACTACGGGCGCTTACGACTCACTGACAAATAAATCAAAGTTTAAACAAGTGTTTAACTTTGATTGTTCAAACAATACCAAAGAAAATAAAATAATAATGAAAAGACTGAAATTAAAATATATAAATCTCACAAATCCATTGATATGCGCAGTTGAACCTCCCTCGCAGTCTTGCCTAGGCTAGAGGTTTTAGCCTCGCATCAAAAAAAATACAAAGAAAAATAAAAATAAAAAATAGGAAGAGAGGGAGTTCGGCCAAGAAGCCGAGAGGCCGAATAATGAAACCAGAGAGAGCGAGAGCCAAAAATATATGTCTCTGTGCGTTCTCAATAATAACCTAAGATTCTAATTTCCAAAACTACTAAAAATCGGTTCTCTTTGGTATATTTCTCATCACGTATGCGAGGCACATCTTGCGGTTGTTGTGAGCTTAATTTCATGCTTTGCCACGTGTCAATCACGGGTTGGATGAAGCTGCTCTTTGCGGAAGCGTGACATGGCGGCCGTGATTGGTTGAGAAAACTCGCGGTGACAAGCCGCACCAATGGAACACCGCCACTTTGCTTGCTTTGCTCATATTACTTGTTCCAATATGCATCAAACGGCCCACCATTCTCCATTGTATTTTCTTGTGACAGTGTCTCTACAACAATAAACATAGCAAACTTCCATATGCATGCTCCACACATCAACATAACCCATTATAAGCATCTCATCATGCATTTCTCGAATTCTTCCTCACATGTGTGCCCACTACATTTGTCTCGAGATACGCAAGCGCGATTTTCGATGTAAAATATATCCAGGCATATGAATACTCAATTTTGTGTAGTTTTTCGCCCCGTATTTAACCGCGCACTCCAATAACCCCGAAAATAATAAATAAACGCAATTAGACTAGTATTTTGGAGACTTGACACTAAAAATATATAAATAACCTATATATAATATTACATAATTAATGACTCATCAATTGGTTGTCAGAATGCTAATCAGGATTATTTAGCGCGTCGAGATTAACGACTAGCGTGGATCATCTTGATTGGTTAGTTTCTGATGATGGTGCGTTACTGCTCAGGGATAAATTGTAGATTCCAGCTCAGGATCAATTGAGGCGGAAGTTGCTACGAAAATCTCATAGATCTCTTAACTTTATTCATCCATGTAACAATAAGATATATCGCAAAATGAAGCGTGTTTATTGGTGGCATGGGATGAAGATTGATATTGTTAATTTCGTAAAGAGCTATGAGACATATCAACAAGTTAAGGCTGAGCATAAGAAACCTGGAGGGTTATTACATTCGCTAGCCTATTCTTGAGTGGAAATGAGAACATATATCGGTGGATTTTATTTTTGGACTACCTCTGAATCAACGTAAGCACGATGCGGTATAGGTTTTAGTTATCAGGTTAACGAAGTCTGTGCATTTCTTACTTGTTTCCATGTGAGATCCTCTTGACCAGTTATGTGAGGAGTATGTATGTGAGGTGTTGGAGATCTTATGGAGTTCCAATGTCGATTACTTCGGATAGAGATATGAGATTCATGTCTAGATTGTGGAGTGAATTGTAGAGAAACCTGGGAACTATTCTTAACCTCAGTACGATATACTTTTCACAGACTGATGAGCAGCTTAAGCGGTTGATTTTGGTGCTAGAGGATATGCTTTGAGCTTGTGTCTTAGAGTTTGGTGGTAATTGAAAGAAATACATTTCTCTATGTGAGTTGATTCAGAACTACATAGAGAGAATACAACAGATTCGCCAGCGTTTAACTACAACACAACTAAGACAGAAGAGATACGCCAATAAATATCATATGTTGTTGGACTTTTCAAAGGACGATCTCGTTCTGTTGAAAGTTTCACCTATGAAAAGATGGTACAGATTTTGGTTGCGAGGTAAGCTAGTTTTAAGGTACATCGGTCCGTTCAGAGTACATGATAGGATTGGTCCTGTTGCTTATAGGTTAGAGCTATCTCCTCAGCTAGCTAGAGTTCAAATGTCTTCCATGTGTCTATGTTTCATAAAACGGAGACTCAATTCACTCCAAGAATTGATTGGAATGAATTCGTTCTTCGGGAAGACTTATCTTATGACAAGTAGTCAATTCAGATACTTGATCGTAAGATTCATAAGCTGAGAACCAAAGAGATTCCTTTGGTTAAGGTGAATTGGCAATTTCACGGAGATGAGGAACTAACCTGGGAGCGGGAATCTTATATGAAGAAAACAATTTCTATTTCTCTTTGAAACTACATGTAATTCTACGTTTACTTTAATTTCGAGGATAAAATTGCTTAAAATTGTGGAGACTGTATCGACCTATTGTCTTAACTTGGAGATTATTGTTAATCTAAATCCTAATTAACCCGAGTTAGGCTCGTAGTTAAGTCCGACGTACCTCGATTAGTGTGTGCGTGGAATTGTATGATGATTGGTGTCAGTTGGAATGCTTAATGAATTTTATAGGTTGTGAATTAATAGGAAAATTAATACAAACCAATAATTAGAAAGTAAACAATAAATAGCCGGTACACTAAGTGCGACGAAGGGGTCGTGAAATGAATATGGACACCCGAGAACACTCGTAGGCATGTCCGGTAAATTTATTGGCGAGAAAATACATGAAGTATATATATTTATATATATTTGATATATATATAACTATAAGTTTGGTTTGAAATATATGGATCGTTTGATCAACCTCGAGATGAACGTAAGTGTTGATGGAGTTAAAATATGTCACTTTGAGGAGTGCCATTTTAACACATTAACCACTTGATCAACCTCAAGATAACGTAATGCGTATTGATAAGTCGATATTTTATAGGAAATTAGTAGTCCATTTTAGTATATTATTTATTGAAAATATTTAAATATTATATTAAATAATATGTTTTTGTCATTTTTAGGTGAAACGGAGTGCGCGATTGAATTCGTGGCGGAAAAATACTCAAAATGGAGTATTTACTTGCAATAATCGGATGCCGACGGTTTGCCTCAAAATACGTGTTGCGCGGTGCGTCGAATAGCGGACGAGAATGTTTCAACCAATCGAGAAGATGCCACATAAGCGTGAAAAAGCCACTCGAACCAATCGACGCGCCACATGGCATCGTTACCGACAACCGCGTCACTGAGGTGATTTGGAATAATCGTCGCGCGCCACGTGGCGTATACACGTCGTCCCCACCAATCACAGGCCGCCGCGTTAGCATGCCACGTGCCACGTCACACCGCCTTATCTTCTCTTTGTTCAGTCTCCATCGATCTGCCTCGAGATGCGTGCCCGCACAAACTCCCAGTATTTCGGTCGAGTCGCACGATTTCCTCCGAGCCACGTGGATGCCACGTGGCGCTCTCCTATTCGTCCAGCGGCGTCACCAGCAGTCGTCCCTCCAATCGCGTGCTGACACGTGGCACATGCAATTTTTATAAATAGGGGATCGACAGAGAGGGTTGGTAGCCAATTTTGGGGTGAATTTTGAAGGAGTTTTAGGCAGTTTGGGGGGGGGTCTCCTCTCGGCCTCTCTGGCCGAGCCCTCTACCACTCCCCCATTATGTATTTTTACTTGTTCTTTGTGTTCTTTCATGGGAGGCTAAAACCTCTAGCCTAGGCGAGATCGAGGAGGTTCGATTGCGCATATCAATAGATTTGTGAGATTCATATATTTTAATTTCAGTCTTTTCATTAATATTTTATTTTATTAGGTATTGTTTTAATAATCGAGGTTAAACACTTGGTTTAAATCTTGATTTACGTGCCGATGGTCGTACGCACCCGTACTTGTGCAATAAGACCACACTAGTGGCATTCGACCATACCGATTGATTAGACCCTTTTGGGACCGGTTGAATACCTTAGAAATCTAGACTAAATTGGACACACGAGTGATCCGGTTGTCTAGGGGTAGTGCCTTCACAAAGCCCATTGCGGTCAACACATTAAACCTAATTCGCTTGAATATATGGTTGTGTGTTTGACTAGGAAATGGTCATTGTCGTACCTTGACCATCAAGATAGGGAAGTGCGAGGACCCGCGTACGTTCACGGTCTATAGCTACACTAAGATATTTTGATTAGCATATTTTACATAAATCGACGACCAAATCCAATCTTTTTATTGAACCAAACTTGTATGTCTTGACCTAGGTGTTTTTATTAATTGTTTTCAAATTTATTTCCATTGCTTTAGTTATTTTGTGATTAGTTAATTAATTCATTTTCTCTTAAACCCCGATTTTACTTTTTGTTATTTTTGACCTTAGAAAGATTACCAAATCCTTGTGGGATCGACCATTTGCCACTATTCTACAAAATAGTTGGTTTATGTATTTTTAATATTATTGACTCGTTCGGCGCGCGTCACGTATCTCAAGAAAAACCCATATATATAAATCCAAAAGTATCAAACTTATCCTCATTTCATCAATCGATCATTCAAGATTGATAGAACCAAGCAGCTGAGGGTTCTGATGATCTGATCTGGTGAGGGTTGATTAGGGGAGTGATTTCTAGTGCAATTGAGGAGCTTAAACAAATGTAGATAAGAGATTATCACTATGGGTGAGTTTGATTTTTGAGTTTTTAAGTTAAATTCATACGTAGGTTATGATATCTCTATGAATTATTGTGTTTGATTACTGAAAATGAGTTGTTACCTCACTAGAGGTCCTCCTTGATGACTTGGGAGAGTATTTAAGGCTGTGGTGATGATTTGGTAATGGAACATTGGCTGCTACCCTGTTTATTGTCGAGGCAGTGTAGGGTGGAGCGCGCTCCATCGAGCGCGCTCACCCTTCATCTATTGGGACGAACCTAGTTGATGGAGCGCGCCCCGCCCAGTTAGGGAGCGCGCCCTCACCCCTGAAAATAGCAACTGCGCTATGTTTCTCTTAAAATTTTCTCGAGGTCTTAGGGACTGACTTAGAGGTTCTAAATATAGGGTATTAGCCTTATATTGATCACAAATGGTTTGTGATAGGTGTCAGATCCCTGGAAAAGCGTGAGTGACCTAGAAAGTTAGGAATTCTTAATAGAAATCTAGACCGAGGTAAATACGGATTCGCTTATTTATCAATATTGCTGGCTATCCTAGTATATATAGTTCATGTAGTTTATGGACTGAATGGGGGACTATGTACACTGTGATGGTTTTAATAAATGGAAAACGATGTTTACTGTGATTCACAAGAGTAAGTTCCTGAGACTGAGACCAGGTTATATAAGAGATATGTTACCTTCCCAGCCTATATGTAACTTCCTACTTAGTTAAATAGGTTGTGTGGATTACATACTCACTAGAGGGTTTTGGATAGAACCATTGGGCATTAATAGATTGGCAAGATTGCACATCGGCCAATGTGTTGGTCTAGCAATCACATTAATGGCGTCGGTGAGTAATCGACCCTAGTTTTATAAATTAAATGGGAATCACAGTGTAATAGTCATTGATGTTTGAGATGCATCTGTTATCTATTGAATTATATGTTTTCCATATTCTTGTTAGTTAACATTCGTGCATATTGTTAGTGCATAATGTTCTTGATTATTATATGTAATGTTGATGGCTTTATGAATTCCTACTTACCGACCAAGTTGGAGCGTTCACCCCAATTAGCATTTTAAGAAATCCGAAGAGCGCTACAACTATGGGATATAGAAGATTTAGGAGTCTTGATCTTCTATTCGATGTAATGAATCTTCCTTTGTCATATATATATTTGAATTGAATTACAGTTTTGTAATATCACAAGGGATGAGAGGTTTTGTATAACCGAGGTTTATTCCGATTTGATTTAGTACTGTATATCGTATTTAATTATCGAAAAAGTTTTAAATTTCTGCAACGTTTATTATTTGTTTTACATTGATATTCGATATACAGTGGTGTTATCAGTGTAGAAGGAGAGGCTAGCTAGCTCTAGTTAAGTCTAGCGAGATTAACGAGGCTTAATTAGGGTTTCAAGCAGAGTATCGCCCTAATCGGGATAAGGGATGCTATAAAGGAGATTGCTCATAGTTTTACAAAGCTCTCGCGACGTCATGTTAGTCCCATGTTTTGGGAAACATCTCTTATAGAAGTTCACGCATTATCGTAATTATGTAATAACGAGCTCTTACCAAAAAAATTTGCATGTTTAGTAAAAAAAAACTTCATTTTTTCTTTTAAAAAAGTTTTGCTATTTTTTATTGTTTTTATGTAATTTTAGTTGATTTAAGTTGTTGGCCGTTAAATAAAATAAAAAATTAACCAGCGATTTCTTTCAAACTAATTATATGTGGTTAATCTGTGTTAGATTACAAGAAGAGTTCAGGGATGGAAATGATACCCTATATCGCATGTGAGTTTCTACCTAAGTTTGACCCTTCTATTAGTATTCTAATTCGACTTTATCAGGATTGGGATAGGTTTTGGGTAACAAGATTGTTAATCAAACATGTTTTACATAAGGTTATGACTGAGTTTGAATATTTATATGTATATGATAATCAAGTTTGGGATGAGTATATATGGATAAAGAATATTTTGCAGTTAATGTACCTGTTACATATCGAGTTTGGTAATTCTAATAAGTATATGGTTATGTGTGTAATTTGAAAGAAGATCTTCTGTGAGAGTTAATGAGAAGTTGACGTGTGACACTTATTATTTTTTAGGTGATGACATGTGGTAGTCTTTCTTTTCATATGCCAATTTTTTTGGGGGATTCTTAATAATCATCTATTTTTTTTTTCGATTTTTTATAACCGATCTCTTGATTAACTGAAACAAACATTAATTTGAATTCTAAATTAGCCTATAGAATTTGATTCCAATGAGGAGTGACAATTTTCTTTTGCTACCTTTAGGTCGAATTTCTTTTATGCACGTTTTATTTTTTTTAGTTAATATATACCACTCGGTATCGGACTTAACTGACTCCTACGGACTTGAGCCAGGTCGGCCCACTAAAGGGTAAAGCTCTCCCAACGGTGATTTTTGCATTCGTGGAGTCTCGAACTCGAGACGTTTTGTTAAGCTATTAAAGTGTCGAACTACTTCAATGCACCAGTCGTTGGTTTGGTCTCTTTTTTGCACTAATGATAATGAGTCTCTTAATTTTGTCGAATGAAATACTAATTGGTACATTAATGATAAATGAGTCTCTTAAATTACTAATGAGAATTCTAATATACCTAGCTGATTCCAATTAAGGTAGGATAACTCTAAAGTAATTATCCAATATTCAAATTACAATTATAAATTAGGACAAATACACTAATTAGCCAATTCTAATTAGGCAATTATACCAATAGGACAAATATATTTTCAGTTATATATATATATATTTTTTTTTATTTTTTATAACAACCAAAGAAATACCACTGAATAGATAGGGCGATGATAAGTTATATGACATTTTTCAAAAGATGGGCAATACCAAGTAAAGTCAAGTTACAGAGTCGCAGTGGACAATCTAACAACGATTAACAATCAAAGATCAGTGGGAGAGTGGACCAAATTGTGGAGTCTACAGATGCCACCAAAGTTGAAACTTTTTATATGGAGATTAACTAGAGGATGTTTACCTCATAGAGCATGGGTGGAAGAGAGAGGCATGCAGCTCGACACAACATGTTTCTGTTGTGGTGTTGAGAAGGAAAATGCTCTGCATCTGTTTCTTGAATGTGCGACAACGAAGGGTTGGGGATCTTTAAAGCTGCAGCTCCCCACTACTACAGCGCCCTCAGACATTAAGTCTTGGTTCTTCTATCTGTGGAATTCACCAAGGATGAGATCCCAAAGATTTGCACAATTCTTTGGGGTTTATGGGAGTTCAAGAACAAGAAATTGTGGGATAAAAGTAACCAATTACTTACCCAAGTGGTTGCTAGTAGCATTGAATGGCTCAGTTCCTGGAAGACCACTCGAAACAAAGAAGCTGTGATCCAGATGTCTCGATCCGCACACGTCCCAGTTCGATGGAAAACTTGTCAGACCCCATCTAGTTAGGGCATCTGACCAGCCTAGATTACCTTAATCTCTTAATAACCTAGCAGCCTTAACCTCTCATTCGATAAATAAATAAAAATCTATCAGAGTAATTATCAAATATGATTCTTTATCAACCACAAAGGATAATAAAGTGAATCTTAAACCTCAAAGTTTAATTGGATTGTTTATATTATCTTCAAAATCTCGTAAAATTTTTTTGACAGCAACTCCTCTATTTCTAAGCCTATACCAGAAATCCCGGCCTTCAAAAATCTTTAACAAACTTGCTCAGCTTTGGTGGAAATGCCGAAGGACTTACAATTCACCTCATAACAAAATATATTGCATTCATTATAACTTAACTAAGACTTTCAAAACCCTAAACTATCATTATCTTAGTTCGCAACATTCCAATCCGTCTTAAAACCATTATATCAATTCCAAAGGAGATCCTAATCGCGAATGAACCCAAAAACCCATTTATAAAATATTTTTTATTCAAAATAATACATACATAGATAGAAAGGAACTGAGCAAGTCACCAATAATTGGAAAGCTTTTCCTTTCCTTTGTCGCCGCTAGAACCTGTCATTACCCAATTATAAAAATTTGCTAATACCAGATAAGTAGATCCCATACACCTGTAGTAATCAAATGCATGATAATCCAAAGAATTTAAACAAACAATATAATCCAAGCAATTTAAATACAACCGTGAATCCATCCCATTTCTGTTATCCGACCACAATCAGATGACGTCCTCCAAAAGTGGTAAATAAACATCAATAAGGATTCATGCGCGTGGAGAATAATCAAACGAGTCTCGTTCCTCGAGTCTATCAAAGTATGATCTGGTTCACCGTGATCTCATGATAATCACGTGATGCAAAGTATCAGTGACTCTACCCCCTCAAGCATAATATAGTTCTGCCATGTACACAATCAGGTAGATACTACAAGTTCTACCCTGTAATACACAATCAGGTACCTTAATATACACTGTGCACACAATCAGACAGACACTAAATAGTTCTACCCTGTAATACAGTCATCAGACAAACATTATAAGGAGATTCGTAACACCTTATCCTCCCAAACCGTGTATGCATGTACTACAAAAATGCAATTTCAAGGATCAATGCAATTTATACGAAATCATACAATGTAAAGGTGATTTAATTAACCTTACAAACAACCAACTTCGAACTTAATTTTCAAAAATCCTGAATGTCATATCACCTTGAAAATGGCTCCAATAGCTTCCCTGCATACCCAATTATATTATGGATCAAGCTTTAAGTGAAACCATATCACGAAACCCAATAAAAACCGCGGTCAAAGTACGCTTGAAAATAATTTCCAAAAATATTAATTTATATAACGGTTTCAACTAACTTTCAACTAGCCAACTTGGGGTAACTTTTTATCCTTGAAAACCTCAATATTTGTTATGATGAGCTAAAAGGAACTTGTAGTACTCATGTCCTACTTTTCTTAGACTCCAAGAACACTCAAATCGAATCACCGACGGTGAAGTTATGAATTTTCTCATATGGCCTGTCAATTAGACAACTTTATTTATTTTGAACTAAAAAGCTTCTCCAAATCAATATTTTCGCAATTAAATCCTCAAAACTCGACAATAAACACCATGAAATCACTCGATACTAACACCAAAATATTTCCACGGCCCGTGGAGTCAAATTGTATCAAAATCAATAATGAATTCATCCAGAAGCCCAATATAAATCAATATCAATTATAAAACATCTCCAAAATAGTTATTAACTGAATTGCAATAGTTCAATTCGCCAAAACCCTAACCCACGCCAGTAAGATTTATTCCAAATTGATCCAAATCAATCCAATTTACCAATTAACAACAATTCATACCAGTTTCTATCAAAACCAAGCGAAAGAAATCGAAAAATTGCAAGAATTCAAATTGAATTGTGGAAAAATGCTTGACATTGAAAATTTACCAAATTGCGAGCCAAATACCTCATTTTCACAGTGAAAATTCAGCTCAAATTAACCATATCCTGATGCTCTACAGTGTTGCGGAAAGAAACCGGACGAAAATCGGACGGTGGGAGTTTGCGGAAGGAAAGATTGAATTGAGAAGCTTAGAGACGAACGAACTGTTCGTTCGTTTCAATTGAATAAAATTTTGATTTTTTTTCATTTATATATAAACCCTCAGCTGCTTGCTTGAGTAGCTTAATTTCTTTTGAATTATTAATTCTTAAAAACCTTATTTTGACGTGCTTTAACATCCGGTGCTCGTTTTGGATCCAATTTTTCACCAAATTGAGTCAAACTCTCGACAAAACAAGTCCATCTCTATAAAACATCCGTAACACTGGTTTTGGTCACACCAAAATCCTAAAAATCTTAACTTTGTCTATAACATACTAAAATATTTGGGACTAATCCTCTTGCCATACTTAACCAAACGTGCACCAATGTTGACCCAATCTTAACCTCGACTACCATCAATTGACACAAAACTTGAAACAAGATCTTGTACAAACTTTATCTCATTTCACACTACTTCCAATACCGACTTACACGCATACCGAGACAAAATCCTTACGTCGGCTCTTTAAGTCCATTAAAAGTCCAAATTTCGAATTTTAAATTTAAATTCAGTTATTTGTCGCGAAATTCAAAACGAAAGTTCATGTCAATATTTTAACTATCTCGGCACCCGTCTCGACACGTATCTTGAGATAAAACCTTGTAAAATCTCAAATTTATTCAATTAACTTGAATTTCAGAAAATAACATAATATATAGTACACAACACTAGGCACACACCACACAATAATAAAATTAATTAAAAATCTCAATTTCACTGGTCCTTAAATCCCGACTCGAGGCTAAAACCATAAGTAGTCTCCGTTAATCCCTGATTAACTGTAATTACTAGTTTAAAAATTTTGGGATTTGACAATCTTCCCAACAAAAAAGAATTTCGTCCTTGAAATTAAAATTGAACTAAATTTATATGGACTAAAAGAGATTCAAAAAAATGCTCTTCCTTATACTTCTTTAGTTCCCATATTAACTCCGAATCACTATGAAACTACCACTTACCTAAAACAAGTGAAGTTTCTTTATTTCAAGACTTTTGGACCTTCCTATCCACAATCCAAAATAGGTTGCTCTTCATACAACACGTCGCCCTACAAATCTAACTGATTATATTCAACTATGTAATACGAATCAGTTTCCTTTCGCCTAAACATAAACATGTGAAATACGTCATCAACTCCGGCTAACTGAGGTGGTAATGCGAGTTCATACGCAACTGTAACGACCCAAAAATATAACTCGTGCTACATGTCATTTAAGGGTCATACGTGGAACCCACTTGTCGTGATACGTATGTCCAAACCTCGGGAGTCGACACCGAGGTATGCTATTTTTGTTTGATGCTTGTATTATGTATTATGTATTATACATGATTGAACAATTTAAACTAATCAATTTCGGAAATGTTCGGGTAAGGTATTCGCGGGCATATCGGTGTCGAGACGAGCGGAGACGTACCTCGAGTTGCGTGTCGACGTGAGGATCGAGGTAGCGGCCTATGGGGTAAGTTTTATGTGAGTTAATTAAGGTCTTAACTAACTTTAATGTGGTCAAGTTTAATGTGAAAATAGGTGGGCCTAAGTTTGTAAATAAATGAATTGGCCACATGATGTGCATCGAGACACGTGTTGAGCCATCTAGAGATTAGATGAGTCAACTTGTAGAGTCGTTTATGCATGACTTGGTATATGATTGAATGAAGGTGGACCACTAGACAAGCCTCGAGACACGCGTGCACACAAGATCAATGGCTATGGTTTAGACCCATCCAATACATATAAGTCAACAATTTGATTTTCATTTCTACATCAAAATCGTTGAATAGGAGGAGAGAAAGAAGAGGAGTTGCTGGAGTGTGTGTGTTTATTGATGGTGTGTTAAGAAGAAGATCAAAACATCAAGCTAGGTAAGTCCATCAACATAGCTTAGTCATATACTTGAATTTTATGTTGTTGATTCATGTCATGTTGGGATATGATTTTGAGGGATTAAACGTTGGATTTTTATCGAATTTACACATTTGTTTTGATGTTTATATATCAAATTATGTCCCTTAGAATCAGCTTGAGGTTTCAAAATGGTTTCGAAGGTTAATTGGAGTCAAAATGGTTGCATAAATGTACTGTGCAGTCCAGTTTTTGGGCTACTTTGGGGTAATGATTTGGGCAATTAAACGAAGGTTTTTGAGCAAGATTTTTATGGGTTTTCGTGTTTATATATCAAAATTAATCCATGTATATCAGATTTTGATTTGGAGAAGGTTTGATAGTATTTTAAAGGCCAAAAGGAGGCTAAAAATTAAGACTGCTCTGTCATGTATTTAACTATTTTGAGTAGGCATGTTGATGAATTGATTTGAGACATCAAATGAGATCTGATTGACTTGCAAATAGGTTTGTTTGAATCTTAGTATAACCTACTTTGATGATCAATAAAGATTGTGGCCATTGGAGTTTGTTTGATCAATGAAAAACAATGTAAAACATAGCATGATAGTATGCTTCAAAACTGTCCACATATGACAGGTGCGACTTAACAACTTTGAGGAATGATTTAAATGAGTATTTGTTATCCAAAATAACTAAAGTTGAATTTTTTGAAATCCTTATATATCCTACTTTGAGTGGCACTTAAACTCGGACCTTGGTACAACTTTTAAATTGGTGAAAAATAGTTGTGAAAATGGCCAAAAGTAATGAACTAAATGAATTAGTTAATGAAATGAATTGATGATCAAATGGAGGTGAATGAAATTGTTAGTGATACAATGAGTAAAATTGAGACTCTAATTAAGAGAGATCAAAAGATGGAAATGAGCTCTAAAAAAAGATGTTAGAGTTATTGAGTGGTTTGAACTCCGTTATGAGATTGAAAATGAGTTTTAATCTCATTGTAAGTTGTAATATGAATTTTTAGTATTCAAGTGGAGTTGTAACTCTTAAAAATGTGACTTCGTGATTTAATAGGACTTGTTGAAGTACGTGAAAGCCCGGGGAACATTGTGTAAGGCTTCGTAACCAACGTTGGGTTGGTTTGGTTGTAAGTAAACCAACTAGGAAATGCACAATATTTCATTTTAAGCTATTGAATATTGTTGTTCTTTGCTTTGTTATCCATCCTTGGAATTCCGTTCTAATTGAGTTGTCCGAGGGAAAGTGAGTCAACGGTGATCCTTGGAAGGAATGGCTGGCTGAGGTAACATACCAGAGTCATGACCTCGAGATGCACAACACTGGTTACTAATTGTTGACGGGGTGTGAGTTCTTAGCGTGGCTGTTCCAGGAAGTCTCACTATCTCGTGGGTTTAGGGCTTGTGAGTGTACCAAGTCCTAGAACCCGAGTCTTGATGTTTTGCCAAGACTCAACGACTTACTGGTCGGTACTACTTGCGCCTCTCTGTTTGCATCTTTGGACGCTCATGTATTGATTGTTTCTGATTTATTTACAGTCTTTTATTTATTCATGCGTTCTTTATACCTTTCTTTCTATCTGCATTAATATAGATTGATTTATTTATTTTGAAATGCAGTTTAGTATCCTACTGGCGTTACTTACCTAGGCTCGTTATTCTTGTGTTTAATTGAGTGTAGATCCAAAATTGAGTAAGGGAAAGGTGCCAATGCTAGGAGATTTATTTTGAGGACTTTGGAGCGGCTTTCCCTCTCACATCTTTGTGTAGGTTTTGTATTATTTATGTATATTGTTTTGACACATGGGATATATGGGTTTTGTGAGATATTTACATGGAGTATATACGGGGTTTCCATACTCTAGGCTGTCCTAACTGATTTGTGTAGAGTTGTTTAGATTTGTTTAAGTTGAAATCACTTTCGCATAAACTTTGATAACTTGCAAATTTGAATAACTCACTAAAAATGTAATGATAAATAGTTAGGAATGCTAACTAGGCTTGCGTTGACGTCGCGAGATTGACTCGGGGTCTACGTAAGTCTAGGCCGGGCGGGGCCCAATTTAGGTTGTGGAATTGGGGTTGTCGCAATTGGTATCAAAGCCTTAGTTTTTACGCCTAACTCAAGAATAACCACAACCAACATAAGTCACAAATCCATAATAGAGTTAGGACAAGGTTGGAACTTAGAGTGGAACCCTGTGATCCAGACTTAAGTCTTAGTTGGGAAGTGAGGCGAGTTGGGGAAATTAAAAGTTGAAGATATGCGCTATTTGATGTGTTGTATATTACTACTATCGATAGCTACATCTTGATCGAGAAATCGCATTCTTTGCAGATTGCGATGGCCGATCACCGTAGATCAGTGATACCGGTCCGAGTGACGTTCATGAGAGGTTGGATGAGATGTCCCATTTGGTCACCTCACATGGCCAACAACTTCAGGAGATTCTTTGAGTTTTAAGAGCACAGGCTACAACATCGCCTTCTACATCTCAGCCGCTGCACCAGGTACTGAGGGCGGGAATGCGCCGACAGTACAGACCACTGTTACGACTCCTACAACGCCAACCAGACCTGAGGGAGTACATGTTTAGGTTGAGAGAGTACCATATACTTTTGATACATCGGTGGATGATACCCCGAGCACGCCCACTGATGGGAGCACTCGAGCGACAGATGAGGCGAGAGAGTCTCGCGAGTTTCAGCGACATCACCCGAAGAAGTTTCATGGAGGTACAAATTTTGGAGCAGCTGAGAAATTTATGAGGAGTCACGAGAAGATCCACGATGTCTTGGCCACACCAGATCATATGAGGTCGAGCATCTCATCAGCTTCGTTGTTCGGAGAGGATGATGTGTGGTGGCGGCATGGTGGCTACGAAGGGGAAGCCCAAGGACTGGGCTGAATACAAGGAAATGTTCAATCAGAAGTATTTTCCTCCCTCGGTCAGGAATATGAAGAGGAACGAGTTTCAGAACATCCGACAGGCGGCTGACGAGACAGTGATGCAGTATATGGGCCGATATTTGCGGTTGATGGACTATGCCAGAGGCATAGCTGATACGACGCTGACCAGGCCTACTACTTCATGAATGGCCTCGTTAGGTGAGATCGGGTCTATGGTGGTGACCACTAGCTCCAAGAACTTTACAGGAGGCATATGAGAGGAGTTTGGCCGGTGAGACTTTTCGAGCACGCGCACTTGGTATAGTAGTCGCACTCCACCACCAAAGACAAATAGATGTCAGACCGGGTGGTGACGGGAGGATGAAAAGACCTAGACAGTGGAGGTCGAGAGATCAAGATCGAGTGTGGGGTCCGTTGCATATCCACCTCCCGCAACGCATACTTTGCGCCAATACTATCTCGTTTCAAGTACATAGATATATTAGCACACCACGCCTTCGCACCGTCGGGTTCTCGGCGACAGAGTAGTAGAGAGAGTGAGGGCGAGGGCGATGGCGGGGGCGAGTATGGACAAAGACAGAGTGTGTCATATGGATCAAGATCAGGATCTCAGCGTACGTGTTGGGAGCGTGGACTGCCATGTCATTTCACCGGTTTGTGTCCACGATCGAGCAAATGGTAGCTACAAAGAGAGCCAAGAGCGCTTTCATCTTTGTTGTCGCGTCGGATCCTGGATGCTACCCGTATGGGTATGATCTATATTTGCAGTCGTTTTATGTATACCATGTTAAATTCTTGTTCTACAATATCTTTTATTTCTGGTCACATGGTAGATGAGTTGGGCTTGAAACCCATTAGACTAGAGAGACCTTTGATCCTTAGCACAACTGCTGGGGATAAAATATAACCGAACTTGTTGTGTGTTAATCGTTCGGTAGGTCATGTATTGCCTGCAGATCTGAGAGTGTTGGAGTTCCTAGAGTTTGATGTATTGCTGGCATGGATTGGTTGAGTGCTCATCATGCACAGATCTATTGCTTCAGCCAGAGAGTTATGTTTCAGATTCTCGGATATCCTGAGTTCAATTTTCAGGGGACTTCGACTAGTTTTCCTATTACTAGAGGCAGAGTAGCTTCTAGCGTAGAGGTCGAGATATTCGCTAGTGTTTTGAGTATGACGGAAAGGGTCGAGACTAAGTTGGAGGAGGCACCTGTTGTGTGCGAGTCTCCAGATGTTTTTCCTGCAGAGTTACCAGGATTACCACCGCCTAGGGAGATTGACTTCATTATTGATTTGGTTCCGGGAACCAAACCTATATCTATTCCGCCGTACCGGATGGCTCCAAATGAGTTAGAGGAACTGAGAAGACAACTTGATGAGTTTTTGGAATTAGGGTTCATCCACCTGAGCATGTCACCTTGGGGCGCACCAGTCTTGTTTTTAAGAAGAAATATGGTAGCCTGAGATTATTTATTGATTATAGACAGCTCAACAGGGTAACAGTGATGAACAAGTATCCACTTCCTCGCATTGACGATTTGTTCGACCAGCTGAAGGAGCACAGTGGTTCTCAAAGTTTGATTTGAGATTTGGATACCATCACTAAGGATTAGAGTAAAGGACAGGGAGAAGACTACTTTTCGCACTCGATCAGGCATTATTAGTTTACAGTCATGCCTTTTGGGCTGACTAACGCCCCGACGATGTTCATGGATCTCATGCATCGAGTGTTGAGAGAGTACTTGGATAGGTTCATTATTGTGTTCATCGATGACATCCTTATTTACTCCAAGACTCGTGAGGATCACGAGGAGCACCTCAAGATGATTGCGCAGACTTTGAGGATGCACAGACTGTATGCAAAATTCAGTAAGTATGAATTTTGTCTTACAGAGATCAGATTTCTTGGGCACATTATTGGAGCCAGCGGAGTGTCAGTGGACCCCGCTAAGGTCAGAGCTGTAATAGATTGGCCTACACCGTGGTCAGTGACAGATGTCCGCAGTTTCTTGGGGTTGGCAGGCTATTACAGGCGTTTTGTTCAAGACTTCTCAAAGATTGCAGCACCAATGACGCAATTAACGAAGAAGGATAAGAGTTTTCAGTGGAACAACAGTTGTGAACAAGCCTTCAGGACTTTGAAGGAAAGATTGACTACCGCACTAGTTTTAGCACTACCTGAGTCAGGGAAGGGTTTGAAGGTGAACACCGATGCTTCCAAGGTCGGTTTAGGCTGTGTTTTGATGCAGGACGGTAGAGTGATTACCTACGCGTCCCGACAGCTGAAGGTTCACGAGAAGAACTACCCTACACATGACTTGGAGTTAGCGGTAGTGGTATTTGCATTGAAGATTTGGTGTCATTATCTCTACGGAGAGAAGTTTGTGTTGTTTTTACCACAAGAGTTTGAAGTACCTCTTCACTCAAAAAGAGTTGAACATGCGACGGAGGCGTTGGCTTGAGTCCTTCAAGAACTATGATTTTTCCTTGGAGTACTACATGGGAAATGCCAATGTTGTTGCAGATGCATTGAGCCACAGAGGGCCAGATTCATAGATTGTTACCTGCCATATGACACATGAGTATGGTTTACTCGAGGCGGTCGAGTCCATGTATTATGTTGATATTCTGACCGGTACCAGAGTGTTGATTTGTGGGCCGATGAGGACCCAGACAGTGTCGATTCAAAGTGTACTTGAGGGTCAATAAGCAGATGAGCAGTACAAGAGATTCTTGGAATTTGCTCAGAGTCCGGATCATCCAGATTGGAGTCAGTCTATACACTCGTGCTTGAGATTTAGAGGTCGACTGTGGATTCCATCAGTGGCTGAGTTATGTGATGATATACTTAATAAGGCGCACCGCTCATGTTTTACGGTTCATCCGGGTCGGACCAAGATGTATGCTGATGTGCGCCGTCTTTTCTGGTGGCTTGGGATGAAGACCGATGTTTGTGATTACGTTCGAGCGTGTGAGGTATGCCAACGAGTTAAGGCTGAGCATCGGAGACCCGGTGGGTTATTACAGCCACTTCCCATTCCTCGGTGGAAGTGGGAGCACATTGCCATGGATTTTGTCAGTGGCTTACCTCGATCTTAGCACGGACATGACAATATCTGGGTGGTTGTGGACAGGTTGACGAATCTGCGCACTTTTTACCGATCTCTACCACACATCGGGTTGATAGGTTGGCGAGTTTGTACGAGCCGTAGATTGTGCGACTACATGGCATACCGTTATCGATTGTGTCTAACAAAGGGTCACAGTTTACGTATCAGATTTGGCGGAGCATGCAGGCACAATTCGGCACACGATTGGATCTCAGTACAACCTATCATCCACAGACTGACGAACAGTCGGAGAGACTGATTCGAGTTCTCGAGGACATGTTGAGGATGTGTGTGTTAGAGTATGGTGGATGATGGGAAAAATATCTTCATTTGTGTGAGTTTGTCTACAATAACAGTTATCAAGTCAGTATTGGTATGGCACCATTTGAGGCACTCTACAGTAGACCATGCAGATCTCCATCTTGTTGGGCAGAGCCGCAGGATGTGGCAGTTATTGGGCCTGAGATTGTAATGGATCATACAGAGAAGATATGACTGATCAGGTTAAGGCAGAAGGGTGCGCAGGAGAGGCAAAAAACGTATTATGATATGTATCACGGCAAGTTAGAGTATGATGTCGAAAACTATGTGTATCTGAAAGTTTCTCCGATGAAGGGTCATAAGAGGTTTGGGATTAAAGGAAAGCTTGCGCCGAGGTTCATTGGTCCATTCAAAGTGAAGAAAAGAATAGGCAAGGTTCCGTACGGGCTGGTGTTGCCACCTCAGTTATCTGGGATTCACCCTGTATTTCATTTTTCTATGCTTTGACTAGATAGGTCGAAAGAGGGTAGACGACCGACAGTGGATTTCAGCCAGATAGACTTGAGGGAGGACATTACTTATAACGAGCAGCCTATTCAGATTCTGGACTGAAAGGTGAAGATTCTTAGAAACAAGGAGATCCCATCAGTCCTTGTCAAATGGAAGCATCACAGTGATGAGGAGCTGATGTGGGAGCTCGAGTCATATATGCGCGAGTATTTTCCCTATCACTTCTGAGTTTCGGTAAGTTTTCTTTTGTAAATTGCTTCAATTTCGAGGACGAAATTCTAATTAGCTGGGAAGACTGGAACGACCCAAAAATATAACTCGTGCCACATGTCATTTCAGGGTCGTACGTGGGACCCACTTGTCGTGATATGTATGTCTAAACTTCGGAGTCGACATCGAGGTATGCTATTTTTGTTTGATGCTTGTATTATGTATTATGTATTATACATGATTGAACAATTTAAACTAATCAATTTCAAAAATGTTCGGGTAAGGTATTCACGGGCATATCGGTGTCGAGATGAGCGGAGACGTACCTCGAGTTGCGTGTCGATGTGGGACCGAGGTAGCGGCTTATGAGGTAAGTTTTATGTGAGTTAATTAAGGTCTTAACTAGCTTTAATGTGGTCAAGTTTAATGTGAAAATAGGTGGGCCTAAGTTAGTAAATAAATGAATTGGCCACATGATGTGCATCGAGACACGTGTTGAGCCATCTAGAGATTAGATGAGTCAACTTGTAGAGTCATTTATGCATGACTTGGTACATGATTGAATGAAGGTCGACCACTAGAAAAGCCTCGAGACACGCGTGCACACAAGATCAATGGCTATGGTTTAAACCCATCCAATACATATAAGTCAACAATTTGATTTTCATTTCCACATCAAAATCGTTGAATAGGAAGGAGAGAAAGAAGAGGAGTTGCTGGAGTGCTATTGGGAAGGAGGAAAGTGAGCAATTTATTGATGGTGTGTTGAAGAAGAAGATCAAAACATCAAGCTAGGTAAGTCCATCAACATAGCTTAGTCATATACTTGAATTTGATGTTATTGATTCATGTCATGTTGGGATATGATTTTGAGGGATTAAAAGTTCGATTTTTGTCGAATTTACACATTGGTTTTGATGTTTATATATCAAGTTAGGTCCCTTAGAATCAACTTGAGGTTTTGAAATGGTTTCGTAGGTTAATTGGAGTCAAAATAGTTGCATGAATGTACTGTGCAGTCCAGTTTTTGGGCTACTTTGGGGTAATGATTTGGGCAGTTAAATGAAGGTTTTTGAGCAAACATTTTATGGGTTTTCGTGTTTATATATCAAACTTAATCCATGTAAATAAGATTTTGATTTGGAGAAGGTTTGATAGTGTTTTAAAGGCCAAAAAGGAGGCTAAAAATTAAGACTGCACTGTCATGTACTTAACTATTTTGAGTAGGCATGTTGATGAATTGATTTGAGACATCAAATGAGATCTGATTGACTTGCAAATAGGTTCGTTTGAATCTTAGTATAACCTACTTTGATGATCAATAAAGATTGTGGCCATTGGAGTTTGTTTGATCAATGAAAAACAATGTAAAACATAACATGTTAGTATGCTTCAAAACTGTCCACGTATGACATGCGACTTAACAACTTTGAGGAATGATTTTAAATGAGTATTTGTTATCCAAAATAACTAAAGTTGGATTTTTTAAAATCCTTATATATCCTACTTTGAGTGGCACTTAAACTCGGACCTTGGTACAACTTTTAAATTGGTGAAAAATAGTTGTGAAAATGGCCAAAAGTAATGAACTAAATGAATTAGTTAATGAAATGAATTGATGATCAAATGGAGGTGAATGAAATTGTTAGTGATACAATAAGTAAAATTGAGACTCTAATTGAGAGAGATCAAAAGATGGAAATGAGCTCTAAAAAAGATGTTAGAGTTATTGAGTGGTTTGAACTTCGTTATGAGATTAAAAATGAGTTTTAATCTCATTGTAAGTTATAATATGAATTTTTAGTATTCAAGTGGAGTTGTAACTCTTAAAAATGTGACTTCATGATTTAATAGGACTTGTTAAAGTACGTGAAAGCCCGGGGAACATTGTGTAAGGCTTCGTAACCAACGTTGGGTTGGTTTGGTAGTAAGTAAACCAACTAGGAAATGCATAATATTTCATTTTAAGCTATTGAATATTGTTGCTATTTGCTTTGTTATTGCTTTGTTATCCATTCTCGGAATTCCTTTCTAATTGATTTGTCCGAGGGCAAGTGAGTCAACAACGATCCTTGGAAGGAATGGTTGGCTGAGATAACATACCAGAGTCATGACCTCGGGATGCACTGCACTGGTTACTGATTGTTGACGGGGTGTGAGTTCTTAGCGTGGTTGTTCCAGGAAGTCTCACTATCTCGTGGGTTTAGGGCTTGTGAGTGTACCAAGTCCTATAACCCGAGTCTTGATGTTTTGCCAAGACTCAACGACCTACTGGTCGGGACTACTTGTGCCTCTCTGTTTGCATCTTTGGACGCTCATGTATCGATTGTTTCTGATTTATTTACAGTCTTTTATTTATTCATGCGTTCTTTATACCTTTCTTTCTATCTGCATTAATATAGATTGATTTATTTATTTTGAAATGCAGTTTAGTGTCCTACTGGCGTTACTTACCTAGGCTCGTTATTCTTGTGTTTAATTGAGTGTAGATCCAAAATTGAGTAAGGGAAAGGTGCCAGTGCTAGGAGATTTATTTTGAGGACTTTGGAGCGGCTTTCCCTCTCACATCTTTGTGTAGGTTTTGTATTATTTATGTATATTGTTTTGACACATGGGATATATGGGTTTTGTGAGATATTTACATGGAGTATATACAGGGTTTCCATACTCTAGGCTGTCCTAACTGATTTGTGTAGAGTTGTTTAGATTTGTTTAAGTTGAAATCGCTTTCGCATAAACTTTGATAACTTACAAATTCGAATAACTAACTAAAAATGTAATGATAAATGGTTAGGAACGCTGACTAGGCTTGCGTTGACGTCGCGAGGATTGACTCGGGGTCCACGTAAGTCTAGGCCGGGCGGGGCCCAGTTTAGGTTGTGGAAATGGGGCCGTCACAACAACCTTCCCAATTCATTTCATTATCTCAAACAGTCATATAAATCAAGAAGAGCGCTTTCCTTTCTGTCCAAACCGCTAATGGTCTTTTCGAGGAGAGACTTTCAAATAAACTCAAGCTCTTTCGCTATATATCACAAATCACTGATAGAGATCATAATAATTTTTGTATCTTTCCTAAACCGTTTTCTATCTTAAAAGAATCTGCTGCACAACCCCAGTGTGATCTCCAACCATCTGTGACCCCAACTCCACCAAATCCTCCGGTTCAACCCAACAGCATGAGAAGAACGACAAGGTCTCTCATACCATGCCTAAAACGAAGTCATTTCAATACACGAATAATAACAGTTATTATAAAAGAACTCACACAAAGTATGATATTCTTCTCATGAACCTCCAAATACTAGTACACAAGCCCTGAGCATGTCTTCCAACATATAGATCAACCTTTCAGTCTGACCATCCACCCATGGATGAAATACAATACTGAAATTTAACTGAGTGCTGAGTTGTTCCCGCATGCTCTGCCACAACCCTGATGTGTATCGAGCATCATGATTAGAAACTATCATTAGCAACACTCCAAACAAGCGAGCCACCTCGCCCACACAACAAGCTCGTTGTGTAAAGGTATCCGAAATGTACATAGGAAGAAAATGAGCAGACTTCATTTGTCCATCAACAATAATCCAAACCGCATCATGTTTCCTCCAAGAAGTTGGCAGATGAATAACAAATTTTCATTACGATATGAGAAGTGGCTGCAGCGTATCTCCATGTTTCCACCTATCGGCCTTAACCTATTAACAAATCTCACATTTCTTCACATAATCACCCATGTCGGTTTTCATCCCTGGCTAGCAATACAATCGCCTCATATCATGATATGTTTTAGTCCTGCCAAGATGAATGCTATACCTGAACTGATAAGATTATCTCAATATCTCATCCCAAATCTCAACCACTAATGAAATCCACAGTTGCCTCTAAGCCTCAAACTCTAATTGACAAACTCAACCCAATCTGGATTATTAATGTCATCAGCAAATCCCTTTGGATTTTTCACAATCCACATCACTTTGCTGACATTCTATCACTTTCTGAATAGAGACAAGTTGTACTCTAAGCCGAGCAGAAATTGATTCATCATTATCCACAGGAATTTCTAACAAATTCATAATGATGACTTTTTCGAATAATTTATACTCATAAGTCAATCGACTAGTTGCACGCAACGTTTCAGACTTCTCATGCTCAATGCGTCAACAACAACGTTAGCTTTAACCGAATGATATCAAGACTAAAATCAAAGTTTTTCAAATGTTCAAACCATCGTCGTTGTCTCATATTCAATTCTTTTTGAGAGAACAAATAATTCAAAATTTTATGATTTGAAAATAGCGCAAAACTTTTCCCATATAAATAGTGTTTCCACAGCTTCAAAACAAACATAATCGCCGCTAATTTCAAATCATGAACATGATAATTCTTCTCGTAAGTCTTCAACTGGTGAGAAGCATAAGTAATTACCTTGCCATTTTGCATTAACAAACAACCTAATCCCATTTTCTATACATCAGTATAAACTGTAAGACTTTTCCCAGGTTCGGTAATACTAGAACTGATGCTGAAGTCAAACACTTCTTCGATTCCCAGAACGCAGCATCGCATTCTGTTGGCCAAACAAATGGAATATTTTTCTGAGTTAATTTAGTAATTGGCGCTGCTATCTTAGAAAATCTTTCACAAATAGACGATAATAGCCAGCTAAACCTAGAAAACTTCGTATCTTCGTCACTGTGGTAGGTTCGACTAACCAATGATAGCCTCAATTTTTGGCCGAATCCACCAAAATTCCTTTCGTACTAACTACATAACTCAAAAACTTCACTTCAGACAACCAAAACTCGTATTTGCTAAACTTGGCGCGTAACTTCTGATTTCTCAAATCTTAGAGATTAACTCTAAGATATTGTTCATAATCCTCGTGAGTCTTAGAGTATATCTAGATATCATTAATGAACACTATCACAAAGTGATCCAGATACGACCTTAACACTCTTCACATCAAATCCATTAACATCATCGGAGCATTAGTCAACTCGAACGTCATGACAACAAATTCAAAATTACCACATCTAGTACTAAACACAATCTTCTACACATCATCTTCCCGAATTTTTAACTGATAGTAAGCATAACGAAAATTAATCTTAGAATATAATTTGGCACCGTTCAGTTGATTAGACAAATCTTCAATTTAAGGCAATAGATATTTATTTCGAACAATGATCATGTTCAACTTTCTATAATCAATGCAATGCCTCAAACTAACATCCTTATTTTTTGCAAAAAAGACTGGTGCACCCCACGACAACATACCTCGATGAATGAACTCCTTCATCCATCAATTCATCCAACTGTTTCTGCAACTCCTGCAATTCCTTTGGAGCCATTTTATAAGATGGAATTTTTATTGGTTTAGTTCCAAAAACCAAATCAATCACAAAATCAATCTCTCTCGGAAATGGAATTCAAGGTAAATCATCAAGAAACACCTCCGAGAATTCACAACCACAAGAATTTCCTCTAGTTTAATTTCAGATCTTACCTTTGTACTATATTTTCGGCAAGAGTTTCCATTTCTTTCCTAATAACTAGCCAATCTATTATCAATAACACATCAAACTTCAGTAACTCCAACACATAGAGATCAATTGTGACGACCCCAGTTCCCCATAAAACTGGGCCCCGCTCACCTAAACCTATGTGGACCCCGAGTCAATCCTCGCAAGGTCGACGCAGGCCTAGTCACCCTCAAATAGTTACAGTCTCATTAAATTTGTATTTTAACATTGATTTATTAAGTTATGTCTTTTATAGAATAGTTTGTAGCGAAATTAAACTTATGACAAGATTAAATAACTCATATTTCATTAAAAGTGAAACAACCTACAATGTGGAAAACCTTGAAACCATCATATAAACATGCTTATCCTATATCACTCGGTCCTCAATATGTCCCAGTGTATTCAAAAGCAATAATATAGAATAAATACAATAAAATGGCAAAACATACAGTCGTGCAAGGAAGGAACCGCTCCACAAAGTTCTCAAAGAAAATCACCGATCACTGGTCCTTTCCCCTTGCCCGTCTTTGTCCGCTCTGCACCCACCGTCACAAACTAAACGGTGAGTACAGTAAAGTAGAAAGTAATAACCAGAAGGATATAAACAGAGATTCATGAATCATGTAAAAATAGTCCAAATATCATGCGGGTATTTAAAGACAAATAAAAATAAAGAAAGTGCATGATAAACAGACTGACAGATATATACAACGAAATATGAATGTCTAGGAATCAAAAGAGGCAACTAAGTGGTCTTAAATCCACAACAATCCACAACAATCCACAACAAACTACAACAATCCAGTACTCGGGAAAACTCAAGTTTGGTTGGGTAGCTGCACCCCTGCAGGTAGTGTTCACGTTAACCCAACTAGCTATAATCCCAGGAGTACCTTCCCGACACACTTAGGCCATAGGCACTTAATCAAAGAATAAAGAATGGACTTCCAAACAAAGGCATTTATCAATTAAGACAATAAATACGAAATATGAATTACTATGCATTTCCTTAACTGACTTACTTACATACCTCAGACTTGCGCTATTCCGCCCTCGCAGCTCGGATGCGCTCCCAAAACGAATACCCAAACTCCCAAGACCTTCCCTTAAGTTTGTAAGGTTCTAAAACATGTTTTAGACTAAATTATAGTGTTTTGGAGATTTTGGAAAATTTCAGATTTTGGTGCAGCCAGGGGAATTAGCGCACTACTTTACACCCTTAGCGCGCTAATTATATTAGCGTGCTAATTTTTGACATTAGCAATTCACAACTAGCGCGCTACCTCACAGATCTAGCGCGCTAATCAATATTAGCACGCTAGGTGAGAAATCTAGCGCGCTATGTGCAGCAGAACCCATTCTGCAGTTCGAATTCTGAGTTTGCATTACACATAGGCCTTGTTTATTGTTTGGGAACCCTCCTACACACTAGTAGGGGTCCCCAACATCAACTACAACACAAAAACATCAACAACAACACCAAATACATGAATTGACCAAGCTATGTTAATGGAGTACCTAGCTTGATCTTCTTCCTCACTTTAATGATTTCATGAGATTTCTCCCACCTCTTAAGCACTCCAACACCCTATCTTCTTCTCTTCTTCCTTGACAAATCGTTGAGAATGAAAGCTTTGATGATAAGTTTGTTTGACCAATTGTGTATACATATGAGTGGAGTTGATTGTACTTTAGCCACACATCAATTCACACGTACACATCTCAATGCTTATCTTATGGACCATCCTCTCACACTTGTCCCACAAGTCATGTTTGAGTGACTCCAAACATTAACTCACTTGGTCTCTAGATGGTTCAATACGTGTCTCGATGCACATCCTAAAGCCTTTGTTTTAATTTCACTACTTTAGGCTTCTAATTGAATTTTCAATGTGACCACATTAAAGCTATATGTACCGCTATAATAATTCAACTTACACTTACCCCATAAGCCACCACCTCGGTCTCACGTCGACACGCAACTCGAGGTACGTCCCCGCTCATGTCTCGGCTCACCGAATGCCCCGTGTATACCTTACTCGCAATGTCGGCACGACAAATAAACATACACTCGAACATTAGAAATTCACATTTAGGTATAAATAAATAATACATACACCATAGACAAATAAAATTTACCTCGGTGTCAACTTCAGAGGCTTCGACAAGTATGTCAAGTCACGACGGTCCAGTCAACGGTCCTGAAACGTGACACGTGGCACGTATAAATTTGAGGATCGTTACATCAATGGTCATCTCGTGTTTGGAGATCTCAACAATATATTTCTCACACATAAAGTGAGGATCCATTTTATCCCCAACTACTGTATTGAGTACAGGATGAATAGGGACTCACACTAGAGTTAACCCTAATTCAATCACCACACGACTACAAACTGAAAATCATACCTTCGATAAAATTACGATTTACATATGAATCTCATTCAGTCACCACCTGTTCACTTTTTGGATATGTTGTTGAGACTGTGTCACACAATAGAATGCTCCTAAGAGTCGTGAACATATATTCTCGTAATGTATTTTCTTTCCATACCCAAACCACGTAATTATACTCAAATTCTGAGGACAATCTCGGCTGATGTGACCCTACTTTTCACACCCAAAATAAATAACTATAGGTTTACTACCTACAAAAGATTCCTGAATAGGTGTCGATATCTGATTTGCACTTTGTCTCTGAAATCCTCGGCCCTTACATTCATTCCTTTATGGCAAAGGTGTACCTTTTCGACCGGAAGGCTAAAAGACTATGATCGAGCTAGTCCTAAGCCGGTCAATATCATCTCAGACGCTCTACTGGTTATACTCAGAAAAGAATTACGACATACATATAATGAGACGACAAGTATCGTAGGCGATAACGATGGTTCTCCACTCTTCACTTTCTTTCAAGACTTTGGTTCAAACTTGAATGTAAACTTTTTCTAACCCTCAGAACTTAAGCCATGTCCTGACTCCACGACACCCGATATCATCGTGATTTGCGCTAAAAAGCTTATGTAGTCACATATGCTCTAGCTCTATCTCGAACCTCTCGTAGTGTTCATTTTAGTCGTCGATATAATGGTACAAAACTCTTCCTACTTTTCCTCCTGTGACATTCCACTGGCCATGGCTGGATTAGTCTGCATCGAAACTGCAACAATTGATTCAACTTTAAAATGAACTGCAATGGTAACTTGCTCTTCCTAAGCGGCCGGAGTGACAGTAGAAACATCTTGAACAACATGAACCACAAGTGCATGAGCTGCCACATGTGTTCGTAAGATACTCGACAACTCTAACATCTTCTTAGCCAAGTTCTCAAACTTATTTGAATCCTCACGTTGTGGATCCCTATTACCCTCACCAGATCCCTAACCCAGCTCTTGTTGTCCATTTATAATTTTCTACAACAAAAATTGCAAGAAAAGTGGTTCAACAAGCCTATGCATATCCATCGATATCTTGATAATATAAATCACACATAACACAATCATAAAATTTTTAAACTTTTAAACCCCGTTCTATCGGGTTAATTCCCAACTAATCACTTACTAAACCTCAATCAACAAGATTGTTTAAGAATCTTAGGCTCTGATATGAACATTGTCAAACCCCACCTAGTTAGGGCATTTAACCGGCCTAGATTACCTTAATCTCTTGATAACCTAGCAGACTTAACCTCTTCTTCAATAAATAAATAAAAATCTATCAGAGTAATTATCAAATATGATTCTTTATCAACCACAAAGGATTTTAAAGTGAATCTTAAACCTCAAAGTTCAATTGGATTGTTTATATTATCTTCAAAATTTCGTAAAAAGTTTTCAACAACATCTCCTCTATTTCTAATCCTACACCACAAATTTTGGCCTTCAAAAATCTTTAATAAACCTGCTCAGATTTGGTGGAAATGCCAAAGGACTCACAATCCACCCCATAACAATATATATTGCATTCTCTAACTTATCTCAGACTTTCAGAACCCTTAAACTATCATTACCTTAGTTCGCAGCATTCCAATCCGTCTTAAAACCATTATATCAATTCCAAAGGAGATCCTAATCGCACACGAACCCAAAAACCCATTTATATGATATTTTATATTCAAAATAATACATACACAGATAGAAAGGAACTTCACCAATAATTGGAAAGCTTTTCCTTTCCTTTGTCGCCGCTAGAACCTGTCATTACCCAATTATAAAAATTCGATAATGCCAGATAAGTAGATCTCACACTATCCAGTACACATGTAGTAATCAAATGCATAATAATCCAAGGAATTTAAACATACAATATAATCCAAAGAATTTAAATACAACCGTGAATCCATCCTATTTTTGTTATTCGACCACAATTAGATGACGTCATCCGACAGTGGTAAGTAAATAGTAATAAGGACTCATACGCAGAGAGAATAACCAAACAAGTCTCGTTCCTTGAGTCTATCGAAGTATGATATAGTTCACCGTGATCTCGTGATAATCACGTGATGCAAAGTATCAGGGACTCTAGCCCCTCAAGCATAATATAGTTCTACCTTGTACACAATCAGGTAGACACCGCAAGTTCTACCCTATAATACACAGCCAGTAGCTTAATATACCATGTGCACAAAGTCAGGCAGACATTAAATAGTTTTACCCTGTAATACAGTCAGGCAGACACTATAAGGAGACTCGTAACGTCTTATCCTCCCAAATCATGTATGCATATACAACAAAAATGCAATTTATATGAAGTCATAAAATGTAAAGGTTACCATGGGATTTACTTAACCTTACAAATATCAAACTTCGCACTTAATTTTCTGAAATCCCAGAGCATCAAATCACCTTGAAAATGGTTCCTATAGCTTCCCTGCATACCCAATTATATTATGGGTCAAGCTTCAAGTAAAACCATATCAAGAAACCCAATGAAAACCGCGGTCAAAATACGCTTGAGAACAATTTCCAAAAATATTAATTTATATAACTGTTTCAACTAAGTTTCAACTAGCCAACTTGAGGTAACTTTTTATCCTTGAAAACTTTAATATTTGTCATGATGACCTAAAAGGAACTTGTAGTACTCATGTCTTACTTTTCATAGACTCCAAGAAAACTCAATTCAGATCATCGACGGAGAAGTTATGAATTTTCTCATATGGCCTATCAATTAGGCAAAACTTTATTTATTTTGAACTAAAAAGCTTTTCCAAATCAATATTTTTGCAATTAAATCATCAAAACTCGACAATAAACGCCATGAAATCACTCGATACCAACACCAAATTATTTCCACAGCTTGGAGTCAAATTGTATCAAAATCAATAATGAATTTATCCAGAAACCCAATATAAATCATTATCAACTATAAAACATCCCCAAAATAGTTATCAACTGAATTGCATTAGTTCAATTCACCAAAACCCTAACCCACGCCAGTGGGATTTATTCCAAATTGATCTAAATCAACCTAATATACCAATTAACAACAATTCATATCAATTTCTATTAAAACCCCGCGAAAGAAATCGAAGAATTGCAAGAATTCAAATTGAATTGTGGAAAAATACCTAGCATTGAGAATTTACCAAATTGCGAGCCAAATACCTCGTTTTCACAATGGAAATTTAGCTCTAATTGACCATATCGCGATGCTCTACAGTGTTGCGGAAAGAAACTGAGTAAAAATTAGATGTCCGGAGCTCGCGGAAGGAAATATCGAATTGAGAAGCTTAGAGACGAACGAACTATTCGTTCGTTTCAATTGAATAAAATTTTGATTTTTTTCATTTATATATAAATCCTCAGCTGCTTGCTTAAGCAGCTTAATTTTTTTTAATTATTAATTCCTGAAAACTCTATTTTGACGTGTTTTAACATCCGGTGCTCGTTTTGGATCCAATTTTTCACAAAATTGTGTCAAACTCTCGACAAAATAGTCAATCTCTATAAAACATCCATAACAGTGATTTTGGTCACACCAAAATCTCAAAAATCTTAACTTTGTCCATGACATACTAAAATCTTTGGGACCAATCCTCTTGCCATACTTAACCAAACATGTACCAATTTGGATCCAATCTCAACCTCGACTAATGTCAATCGACACAAAACTCGAAACAAGATCTCATTCAAATTTCGTCTCATTTCACACTACTTCCAATACCGACTTACACGCATACCGAGGCAAAATCCATACGTCGGTTCTTTTAACTCCATTAAAAGTCCAAATTTCGAATTTTAAATCAAAATTCAATTATTTGTCGCGAAATTCGAAACGACAGTTCATTTCAATATTTTAACTATCTCGGCACCCGTCTCGACATGTATCTCGAGATAAAATCACGTAAAATCTCGAATTTATTCGATTAACTCGAATTTCACAAAATAGCATAATATATAGTACACAACGCTAGGCACATACCACACAATAATAAAATTAATTAAAAATCTCAATTTCACCGGTCCTTAACTCCCGACTCGTGGCCAAAACCATAATTAGTCTCCATTAATCCCTGATTAACCGTAATTACCAATTTAAAAATTTTGGGATTTGACAAAGCTCCTCCAGCGAATTGGCTCAAATGCAATGTCGATGCTGCCACCTTCAACGATACACACCTAATCGGGGTGGGAACGATACTAAGAGATGAAAATGGAGGATTTTTTGCTTGATTAATACATATGGGGAGAATATTTATCAAGCTAACACACCCACAAAAATATTTCCCAATCTAACTCAGTCAATGCCACATCACCCGCCACATCACCCGGCCTGCCACATCAGGACATCATTTGGAAGCAAAACGTGACCCGCGGTCACGATTTCCATTTCGAAGAAATCGTGACCACGGGTCACGACTTCAATATTTACCACACCTAGGTTTAAACTCCATCTCCTTCTTCACGATTCACTGCGATTCACTTTTACTCTCTCTGAAGCTCACCGACGACGTCTTCACTGTCCGCGTCCGGCGCAACCAGCTCCGCATTGTCCGCCGCTTCGTCGTCCGCAAAGAGCTCCGCCGTCTGCCTCCGTCGTCCGCAAAAGGTGCCGCCGTCCACCTCCGTCGTCCACAGCCGGCACGTCACTGCATCCACTTTGACGCAGGAACGCCTCTTGGTAGTGGCTGGTTTCACTCCCCCGATCGCTCGCTCCCGCCTCCTCGCCGGTCGCTCTCGCCTCCCGCCGATCTTTCTCGCTCGCGTTTGGCCCGGCCATTGTTGCACTTCTGTTGTCGCTGCTCGCCTTCCCACCGGTCTCTTTTGTATTGGTAAATATCTTCCCCCAATTGTGTTAATTGATGAATTTCATTCCACAATGTTTTTTCTTTGGGGTTATGCATTGGTATTGTGTTAGTATTAAATTTCCCTAATTATATTTTTTTTGTCTCAAAGTGAATAAAGTGTATAAATTTGGAAAATGTAGCAATGCATGACAGATGTCAATGACTTGAAATCATGCACTAATATATAAGAGCATTATATCCTCCATTGAAGTCAACATTATTGTCAATGCATGATGAGTTAATTGGAACTTTTGCGGTATCGGGTTCATTGGTACAATACTTATATAATGCTTTCATTAATTAATTTAGACTTTTGCGGTCTCGGGTTGGTGCAATATTTATATAATGCCTTGAACCACTTGAAACAAACAACTTGAAAAGAATTGTATATTGTATAATTAAAGTGACAAGATGTAGAAAAAGAAAGAAAAAGAAAAAAAAGAAAAGAAAATAAACTATGATCAATGCTCCATAATTTTTAAATTATAAAGAAAGGCATTGAATGGTTATCATGGATTTGGCTCGTTTTGAGAAACATTGTACTTTGATTGACAAACATTGAATGACTCCTTGTTGTATTGTTTGCCTCAATTGTGTAATTTCTTATTTACTGCAAATTGATTGATAGTTGCTTCCTTATTTGAATAAAATAAAGAACTTAAATAACATAAAGTTTTAATACACGTTGGAGCTTGCTAAGTTTATTTGTGCTAAGTGAGTGTATTAATTATCATCACTTCTATTGATTAACAATTATATTCTACATATATAGATTCGATAATGGTTGATCGAAGAGTAACTTTAGTGTGCTATATGAATGGTGTCATGGTTGATGGACCATCTAAGATTTCGTACACGAAACCGCCTATTCGACATCTTAGATCGAAGTTGTGTTTAGGGTTCGAGGAACTTGTGAGTTTTATCTGTAATTCCTTGGAGATAGACAATGAAAAAATGATATTAAACATGATATATCGATATCTTGTGTACATTGGAACTTGAACGTACAATTATGTCCCTTTGCGAATAGTTGATGAAACAACTCTAAAGTATGCTTGGGAGATTGTGGCAGAATTTCCACCACCAAATTGTATGGAGCTATTTTTAGATTTAGTTCCGAGGCAATCATATACTAGTTCCAATTGTAACATAGTGGTAAGTGCGAAGGGCCTAATACTCAACCAATATTTGAACATAATCATTGTGCATTGCCTTTGATGACTTCAAATCCCGACGTGTGAGACAAGGATGCTCGTTCTGTGATGGTGTGAATACCGAGGAAGATGATGACTATTGTGGTAGTGATGGGGATACTAGTGAAGAGAATAGCGATGATGATGTCGATGATGCAGGGGTTGATGCTCATCATGTTGATGATAGCATAATTCGATATACATTAAATCGAGTCATAGCCGATGATGGCTCATTATCTTGTCCTCCAATCTCGAACGAACTTGGAAACGATGATTTTTTCGATAAAGAGGCTGCTGGAATTGATGGTGCGTATGTGGGTGTAGGTGAATTTGCCGTACCTTCATCTGTATTTATGGAATTGAGTATTGAGGCAATGCAACCTATCCATGAGAATGCAATGATCCATTCTAGGTCTTTATGGAATGAAGCATCGAATTTCATGTAGGCATGCGGTTCCTTTCTAAAGTAGATATCCAACATGCCATGAAATTGTATAGCATTAAAGGACACATGCAATTTGTGGTAACTCATTCAACACCCAATGTATGGATTGTCCGTTGTAAGAAACATTTAGATGGATGTGATTGGAGGTTGTGGTGTTCGAAAAGAAAAGCACATGGAATGTTTGAGATCGGTAAATATGCGGGACCACATACATGTATCTATGCAAAACTCGTCCAAGGATCATGCTCATTTGATCTCCACCATTATATGCCGTGAAATTGAAAATGTGGTGAGAAGAGATCCGTCCATCTCGGTTCCTAGTTCTTCATCAAATTATCAAGGACAAATTTAGTTATGATGTTCATTACAAGAAAGTTTGGTTGGGGAAGAAGAAAGCAATTGCTAAAATATTTGGAGATTGGGAAGAATCATATAAAATGTTGCTGCGGTGGATGACCACTCTTCAAGAAAGCAATCCAGGGGCACGTGTCGATTGGAGGCATGGCGAGCTTAATTCAAATCATTAAATCGATTGGTCTTACTAGATGAACTAATAGTTGGGTATCTTGAGGAAGCTTTGGTTTTATGGGACGACGCGAATAAGTTTCTTAGCAATTGATTGACATCTCATTACCGCACTTGTAGAGAGGTGGAGGCTAGAAACTCACACGTTTCATTTTCCAACAAGCGAGATGATTATTACCCTACAAGATGTACAAATCATTTTAGGGTTATTGTCGATGGATTACCAATCACCGGTCATGTAGAACAAGATTATGATGCCTTGTGTTTGACACAACTAGGCTTCCCATTCCCCGAAAACAACAAACCGGAGGTCGGATCCAAATTCGCCAACTTTCAAGATGGTTTCCAAACCTTCCAAATAATGCTTGGTGATGTGGAAGTGCAACGCTATGCAAGAGCGTACATCTTACAACTTCTTGGAGGAACTTTATGTTGGGGCATGTGCCCAGGTCAATCCATTAACTGTCTTTATGAATACTTTTAGTTAATAAAATAGAGGATTTCATTTGTTGTTTATTATAATTAATTTGCATGTTTACATTATAATAAGATCCATGGGTATTTACGAAATATCCTAAATGTCCCTAGTCGATCATTATACTTTGGGAACTATAATGAATTAAGACTAGCGTGAGTCTTGATTGATGATCATATGATGATTATACGTATAGGGATACGAATCAAGATCACGAGTACTTGTTAGGGAACAAAGTACTTTGGACCGACCCGCTATATGAGAACATCACATGGATTAAGTCATAGTTGTTTCTCATGATAGGTATATTTTTTCAAATCCTCGACTTGAGATAGAATTTGTCCTTCTCATATAAAGAGAGATATCCAAAGTGGATCCTCGATGTGTTAGACCGGTAAAAGGCCTAGTCTAAGTGAATTGATATTGATCAATGTCACTTGGATGTTTTCATCTACCTAGAGATCGAGACTAGTACGATTGAACATGTTGGATGACAATTCCATGCCTTATGTTTGATCAAAAGGATATCGTGTGACAAAAGGATGTTATATACATTATTGATTAGGTTGTATCGATTTGATATTCGTACAACTTGGGTAGTCATAATGTCTTGCTAGAGACCGCTTATGACTTGTATACCAAAATGTGTTTTGGTACGCCGCCAACGTAGTATGAGCCTATTAGGTCGCACACTAAGAATGGTTTTGCGAGATTTTAAGATGGTTCGTAAAAATGAATTTTATATGATAAAATTCATGACGTAAAATGTCCTTGTGGTATATTACACTTATACTTCTTTAAGTAGGGGTATATGTGTAATTTACTTAACTGTCTATATACAAGAGTTGTATAAATAGACGCTTTAAGTTAGAACACACGAGGAAAGATTAAGGGCCGAAACTCTATTTTCGTTTTAGAAACGAATTAGGGTTTTCTTGGTACGCTCTAGATCGTTTTGGAGAGAAACAAAAGGTTTGGTATTCTCTCGAAGCTAGCACTTCGAATCTCGGCCGCCGTTCGTGTGTGGACTGCTGGTAGAGGGCGTTCGTCGTTGGCAGCGCCTTAGAGATCGATCAACCTTCGAAATGTATATCGCGACGAGGTATGATTAAGTTTTCATGGTTTAAACGTTTTTAATGGAATTAGATTCGGATCCTGTTGGGGTTTTTGTCAAAATTGTTTTGTAATTTCACACTGCGTATGAACCCCAAAACCCAACACTTTATTTGCGAGACAAGTCTAACAATCTTGTTCACATCACGTATTTACAATTTTTGGAAGATTTTGAGGCTACTGGACTATACAAATTGGGGTAGTGCAACTTTGACTCACCTATATAGACAATTGTGTCTTGCCGTGACATTGATGGAGTAGAGATTGCAGGTCCGGTAATATTATTGCAATTATGGGCATGGGATAAGTTACCTTTTCTTGCACCAATAATGGAAATGTTCTTCAAAACGACATCATACCAAATGCAGATTTATTTCCACCTCCTCCATTTGGTCATAGGTAATTATAATTTTTTAACATAGTCAATAAACTTGAGTATATTTATCTACATGTACATTCATGGATGCTTTGTGTTGTTTTTTACATTTCTATAGGTGGAGACATGCCTTAGAGACCACAAGAACATCAATGCACGTGCTAACAAATACAGAGAAATGATTGACATGCAAACACCCGATGAAGTAAGAAATACACTTAATCAATTTTTCTAAATACCCTTTTGTACAATAGTGAAATGTGAATTTTATTCATTTCAAGTTGTTTTTCATGACTTCAGGTAATTTGGGAACCGTATCCTGAGACAATGTTAAAGGACTCGCTGCGTATTGCGGCGATGGTCGTGCTATTTGGCGAACGAGAGCACCTTTACTTTTCTTCTGTGTTGTTGAAATGTATAATCCTGATAGAGTCATGCGACAATTCGATTTGAAACAAAGGATACCACCTTTAAATAGCACAAGCATGGAGCTACATAAGATTGACTTGAGAGGGAAAACAAATAAAGATTGGAGTGCAGAACATAGTGCTTATGTCTGCATGTGGAACGAACGTGCTTCTAATATTGCAAATGATGAATTATTAGAGGAGCCATTGGAATTTTACGACCGTATATGCAATGGTATCATCGCATTACATGACGATTCATGTCTCATCGTGGAGCTATTGTTGAGGCATTGGTAAGTACAAATTTTTATTATTCAATCATGAAGTCTTTCAAATAGTTGTTTTGATTTTATTTTCGCATACAACTTCATAAATATTTTATATGTAGGCACATGGAATGACATCAATTCATCAATTGACATTGGGTGATGATGTGTCTATTCTACGTATTAGAGATGTAGCTGCATCGACTTTGACTGCAATACATGCAGATTATCGCATCCATAATATGCCCACTTCATTTGAAGCTTCTCATCAATATTCTCATGAAGATACATGTTCGAGGCATGACATTCCAGTGTATACTCCATCCATACCTCTCAACCAGTTCGAGACTCTATATACTCCATCAGTACCTCTCAACGAGTTAGAGACTCCACATACTCCATCAGTACCTCCCAACATGGCATTCGAGGCTACGGAAGCCTTTAAATTTGATAGGACACATACATCTTCACGTCATTTTAATGCAAGTCCAATAATGATGAATATATCTGAGACTACAAGTACTCATGATGGTGGAATGCATGATATCGATGATATTCAACGAGAAGATGCTCAAAATCCTGCTGATGTGGGCCATTCGAATGTGCCATTAGCTTTAAATCGTAATGTGCGAGTCGTAAAGAGAACACGTTGTGGGATTGGAAGTCATTATTTGGGGTCAGACTAGGACTTTTTCTTAACTATAACAAGACATTTTTTTTTGTTTATATTAATGATTTGTAGTTGATCGACTTGCAAGATTTTCATTTATACCAATTCAAATTTTTTCCTTGACTTACATTAATTTTATGAATTTTGCAAATTGCTCGAGTTTCAAAGCTTTTGTTGTAAAATATAAGGTCATAAACTTATTGTAACTTCAAACTTTTTACTAGTTTGTATTGACAAAAAAATCAAAAATACGAATATACTAGTTGACTAATTTGAAACCTTTAGTTTTATTGAAAAAAAATATAAAAACACATAGATGCTAGAGATTCTACTTGTTTGCTCGATGAGGTATAATATGGTAGATTATACTTTGTCAAGATCATTTTCAATCTCTTTCATAAAAATAAGTCAGCCTTAACATATTGTCTAAAGCATAAAAACACATAGATGCTAGTTAACTACCAAAAGCATAAAGGAAAAAAAAATTTACAAAAAAAAAAAAAAAAGGTGACCGCAAGTCACGTTTTTACGTAAAGAGAAAGTCGTGACTTTCCATTGAAGGAAGTCGTGACAGCAAGTCACGACTTTCTCTTTACTCAAAACGTGACTTGCAGTCACGTTTTGCGTTTGACAAACTAAAATTTTGACGTGGCAGTGAGGTGGCAGAGTGACGTGGCAGAAAATGTGTTAGATTGGAAAATATTTATGTGGATGTGTTAGGTTGATAAATATTATCCCCATATGTATTAATCAAGCAAAAAATCCCAATAAAATAGATGATTTCAAACACCCGTGCCATCAGACCTCTCTTCTACCAATTTCAATCCCATTTATCCTCACATTACCCACTTCATCATCAACACCTTCTCTCAATCTTTCAAAGATGCCAACACAAATCCCAGTACAACCAAATCCATGCCCAAATGGTATTAACAGGCCTCATTCACAACCCCCTTGTATGCTCAAAGCTTGTTGCCTCTTTGGCTTCAACCCCTCTTTTAACTACTGCTCACTTCATTGCTAACCAACACACTGCTCTTGACACTTACACATGGAACACCATCATGAGAGGCTATTGTGAACAACACAACCCCAAACAAGCACTTCATGTGTATGCCCATATTAGGAGACTAGGTTTGCATATTGATAGTTACACATTGGTCTTTGCAGTTAAGGCATGTGGGCTTCTAGAGTCCGTTGTGGATGGAAAATCGGTTCATGCCCATGTCATCAAACATGGGTTCGCCGCAGAGGCGGTAATTGCGACTTCACTTGTTGGGATGTATGGTGTGTTTGGGAAGCTTGGGTGCGCGCGGCGGGCGTTTGACGAAAGTCCTGAAAGAGATTTGGTTCTGTGGAATGCAATGGTAGCTGTGTGTGCACAAAGAGAGGCGCCGGGAATGGCGTTTGAGGTGTTGCGATCGATGATCGGGGAGAATGTGAGACCGAATGGGGTGACGATGGCGAGCGTACTCTCTGCTTGTTCCTGCTTGAGATCGCTGCGCAAAGGAAAGCAGTTTCATTGTTATGCGGTTAGGAATCTTGCCTTGTTGGATGTGGTGGTATGCAATGCATTGATTGATATGTACTCGAAATGCGGGTGCTTGATCAATGCGCGAAAGGTTTTTCATGGAATGCACAAGAGGAATGTGATTTCATGGACTAGTATGATCAATGGTTATAGCAAAAACAATCGTTCGAATGAGGCGCTATTGCTGCTTAAAGAGATGGAATCTGCAAATATCAGACCTGATGAAGTCGCAATTCTCGGCGTCATTTCTATGTGCTCAAAGTTGGGAAGCTTAGAGATGGGAGAATGGATTGAACAATATATGGAGATGAATGGACATAGGAAGAAGAGAAATGTTCGTGTAGAAAATGCACTTGTAGACATGCATGCTAAATGTGGCAACATTAAGAAAGCTTGTCAAGTTTTTTATGAGATAGAGAAGAAGACACTAGTGTCTTGGAGTACCATCATACAAGGGTTGGCAATGCATGGGCATGGATTACCTGCTCTCACACTGTTCTGTCAAATGCAGAGAGAAGGCTTCGAACCCGATGACATTCTTTTCCTCGGCGTCTTATCTGCGTGTAATCACGCAGGCTTAGTACAAGAGGGTAGGAAATGTTTTCAGTCCATGGAGGAGGATTACCGTTTGAGACCTGGCATGGAGCATTATGGATGCTTGATTGATCTTCTATGTAGAGCAGGGTTGATTAATGAGGCCTTGGAGGTTCTGGGGAATATGCCGATGAAACCAGACGCAATCATGTGGCGAACGTTGATGAAAGCATGTCAAAACCACGGGAACGCCAGCTTAGCGAGGCACATCATGAATCACTTGCTTGAATTAGAACCTGAGTACAGTGGAAATCATGTAATTGCATCAAACTTGCAAGCTAATATGGGTGAGTGGAGAAGTGTTGAAAAAACTAGGACAGAAATGGGAGTCCAGGGTGTAACCAAAGGGGATCCTGGCAGCAGTTTTGTAGCAACAAGTTGTACTGCATAGAAGCATCTGAGAATACTTCAATGTTCAATTCAGCAAACACAATTTTTTGAACAATGATCGAATATATTAATGCATCTTCGGTATGTGCTCATTGTTGAATTGCATGTATACAAATTTTGAATTCATTGTGCACACAAGAGACTTATTGCATCTGTTACTTGCTTATTTCTCAAGAATAAACTCTTCGATTTCGATTCCTGTATGGCGAGCACCACCCTGCAGTCTTAACATAACTTCATCTCCAACTTTGAGTGAAGTAACAGGAATAGCCCTTCCTGTAAAAACAAGTAGGCAAAAAAAAAAAAAAAAAAAAAAAAAGCTTAAGAGTTGAAAGTTGAATACCACAAGAATTTGTTGAGTTGTTCGATATACCTTCGCCTGGACTCACTAGGCCAACTGTTTCGGCATTCTGTAAGAATATGCCATAGATTGTCCGGTCGTCTTGACCACCTTGTACCTGCCAAGGATGCACAAGCTCACATCATCAAGTGTTCAATTAGGATCAAACTAAAACTAGTCTGGAATCCTGTAAGACAATAGTGTCTGAAGTAGGGTCCTCTTAACATCTGTTTGAGAAAAAACTAAGGTTCATAATTTAATACGAGATTTAAGGGACAATCACGAGACCAAAAGGGATTCAATGAATATCTTCTAAATATCGGATAAAGAATCCGTCTTCTAACACTTTCAATACACATAATGTCATAATTTGTGAACCTTTGCAAACTCAATGTCGAAATCTGTATGCATGTCGTGGAAAAGCATTTTAAATCTTCAAAAAAAAAAAAAAAGCTTCCCGGTTTTTTTGACAAACAGCTAATAAGATTTTCCATATAAAAAAAAGTCATATTTATGCAAGGAGACAAAAGATTCAAAAGAATAATAATTATAAAAATCTATATCTAGCAGATGTTCTCTTCCAACTTCAAACAATTTTCAATGATCTCGCCGAATGATTTAGGGCCCTCATTAAATCTCTATTGGTCTATACACCACAATTTTGATGTTATGATGATGTTGGTGTACATTCAATCCCACCAGATATCAATTCCCTGTGAGCTTATATGTAAATTACTTATAAATCGCTAAAAAATGAAAAAATAAATTATTAATCGCTAAACATAGAACCTCAAGAAGAATTAAAGTACCACTCCAACTCTAAAAAATTACTCAGATTTTGTAAACGATTATATAACCAGATTTGATATAATCTGCTAGAACCATTTAATTCGGAAATAAGCTCTCTATATCTGCTTCTAGAAGTATCAAAATTGTAAAAGTGGTTTACGTTAAACAAACCTTTGCCTCCACAAAGATGAGTGGTCTTTTCTCTATTTTCACGCGTCCAACTATGGCTGTTCTTTGTTTTCCATTTTGGTCAACTACAATAACTTCTTTGCCTGCCTGCAACTCTGAAAGGTAGCAAGTTTTCCCCCCTGGAACAGCAACATAAGCATGCACTGGTCCCTGTGAATTTCAAAAAATATTTGGTACTTATTCCTAGATATTGGCCATAAGAAATCATAAAGACTCGACAAGTCAATCTAGATTGATATATTCCATAAAAATACTCTAAACTAATTCTTTTCTTTTAATTTGGCTGACAAGGTTTTTTTCTCCACTTAGTAAGAGTAATAGGGCCACGAGAAAGCTGTTCTCTTCAGCAGCCTAAAAAATTAGAAAGTAACAGAATGGAGAAATTTGTCGCAAATCCTAAAATTTCGAAAGTATCCATTAGTTTGTCTAGTTGTCTAAAGTTGCACTTACTGCATTTACTCGGAAAGGCCTGCTTGCAATGTAATTGGACTCCAAGCACTCTGAGTGAACAAGAAAAAGCCCTCTAGCAAATGAGCCGATCTGTAAAATAGTGCATATGATGAGACCCATCGAAACAATTTCAGCAACTTAAATAAGTGATATGGCACCAACTTTTTTTTTTTTTTTTTTTTTTTTTTTTTTTGAGAGATAAGATATGGCACCAACTTAATAAAAAAGAATCAAGAAACAAACCAGAAGTCCTTCTCCAGGTTTCATGAGGTTACATAGATCCACGCATACACGGTCACCCATTCCTGTTATATGAACGTGTGCTACAATAGCTTTAACCAAGTCTAACACATTCCATTCCTCACTTCTTTTGTCTATGTAATCCTGACAGTATTGATTCCTGATATGAAAAACAACGAAAAAATAGACAAAGAATAACAAAGAATAAAAAGGCTCCAGCACAACCAAACGAATTACAAATCTTAAGCAATTACCTTTAGCTCAAAAATAGCAACATCATCCTCAACCTTTAGAACAACTCCACCTAAGCCTTGCTCTAAGGCCTAATTTCCAAATAGCTGATTCAGAATGAAATGCATTTTGAACAGACAAAATTTACTGAAATTGACCACTCTTAAAATGCCAAAAAATCTCCTTTCTAGCAGAATCACAGAGTACATCTTGCATTACCTCAAGGAAGATTTTTGCTTCGGTTGCATTTTTCGATACTGCAAACACTGTTTTATTACTTCCTTGAAATGCAGCAACAATGTTCTCTGCGGGAATTACCTAATGAAATTATTACAAGACTTAGAAGAAGAAAGCCATGAGTAAGACAAGCCAAAGCTTTTTTCAGATTCATATGATTTAGTATGTTCATAGCATGATCTCAAATTGACTAAACCACCAAACCAGTGAAATGCAAAAGTTTGCATGAAGAAAATATTGAGTCTTTTTAAGCAATTTAGTATCCAAATATTGGTCGGCAGAAACAATATTGTTAGAACTTTTAAAATTAAAATCGAGGTAAAACATCATTCACAAGTTTCAAAGATTCATCCTTTAATCAGGAAAGTCCCAAGTCCGACAGCCATGAAGGAATAGCACCAGTCCTTGCTAATATCTGCAACCAATTTCTTCATAGATAATTTTCCTCAAAATATACATTGTTTCTCAAACTTTTCAATTCGAAGTTTTGTCATGCAAAAAACCAGAAAATTTTTAATTCAAAATTAGGTTCAAGGAGTCAGCTAAATTTTGGACCAACCACTGGTTACTAGTATTCTAAAGAATAACATTTCCTTCTTTATTTGTGTCTTTTAGCGAAAACATGTATTCCAGGAAAACAGATTATTGTCCTAACTCCTACGGCCCATGTGAAAGCAAACGGAAGCAACAAATATGATCTGAACATCTCTTCCTTCTTTTCCTCTTGAAAATTCTTCAGTACGAGTCTCCACATTCCATGTATTAACATTTTCTCTTCCAATTACAAACATTTCGTGGCAGAGATTTTGGGCTTACCGGCTTACCAACTGTTTACTTTTTTTTTTTCTCCAGATTGTGCTGAAAGAGAGCCCAAAGTGCCCTACACTCTTCGGTTAGATCGATTTAATTATTCTCAGAAATCAAAATCTTTTGAACTATTAGTCCTTAGATAACAAGTTTATCAGACCTTCAAAATTGCCAAACAATAAAACCAAGAATGATTTTCCAAAAGCCATAATGTGCTTACCTGCCAGTCAAGCAAATCAATTACTACATTTTTAACTTGTTCATCCAATGGTTGAAACTGTTGTAACTGTAGAGGAGTAGAAATCTTGGAAAATGTGGCAACCCTCCTGTTTTCAGTGTCACAAAGTTCTTCATCTTCAAGAAACAGAGGATGAATCAAAGCAATCGCTGCAGAATACCAGAAAACTCAAAATCAGAATATGTAGATAATTACTCTTAATTTTTGTGGCTATGAAACACAAAGCAAGAAAATAATAGGAATTGTTTACGATTTATTATATTTGCTAATTTTCAAGTATAACAAGGTCTTAAAACTGAAGACAGTTTGGAGACCTCTGAAATAAAGACAAATGCTCTTATGCAGCAAGTTAAAATGTAACTTTTCACCAGATCTCATTATCATTGATCTCACTCCTCATGGAGCAGATTGACTCATATTTCAAATGCCGGACTTCAACGAGACTTTGAAACACCAGGGTATACACTTGTGGAACGCTCATTTACCATCCTAACAATATATATTTGATGGTTTAAGCTCAAATCATCCATATAATTGTTGGAAGAGACTTCAAGAGAGGAGTAAAGAAGTTTTTCTCTGCAAAAAGTTCAGTTTAATTTTTTTTCCTATTTAATCAAGGGGTTTGTTATTAAAGCAAAAGTAGCAAAACTCAAAGAGTCGACAACTATGATGACAACAAAAAGAGTTACACTGACTACATGAGTGAAAAGAACACTCGGCAAGATAGAAATTAAAAACAGATAAAATGCTTAATACGAAAGAAGAAGAAATCCTCTATGATGTACTTGACCACTCGTGAGCAAGTTCTCTGTTCTCAGACGTGAAAATGAAAGTGTTCCATCCTCTCTCAATAGCAGAGGTCATTACTTTCTTATTCTTAGTCCATATCCATACATGCTTCAGTTGTTGGTAATGCTCAATCATCTGAGCAGAACTCATCGGTAGACACAAATTACTTTGAGATCGAGACCCCTTAATATGCACCAAGTTTGTAGTGTAGATCCACCGATTTCCTACAAAAAAATATAGGTTTGTTTAGCTAAACTGGTAAGTAAGAGAAAATCAGAAAAGGTTGAATGGAAAACAACATATCTAATGCTTTGTCATTGAGTTGGTGTCATTAATAATCTTCAAGAATTTAATTGGGGAAACCAGTTGAACAACAACAAAGCCTCAATTCCAAATTAGTTGGTGTCGGCTACATGGATCAAAAAACTTTTCCATTACGCTCGAATTAATGCAATTGATGATGTGCTTTCCAACTCCTTTAAATCTCTTCTAATCAACGCGTCCCAAGTTAGCTAGTTGAACTATCATTGAAAAAAATAGTACAAAACATACTCGTCAAAAACTACTAAATCCACACTAACAGAACTAGAAGGCACTGGCAATCAACATTACTGCAGCATTTCAAATCTTGAATATCTTTGGATTCATGCTCTTAATGCCGTGAACTGGCACACCACCACCACCACCACCACCAACAACAACAACAACAACATAGCCTCCATCTCAAATTAGTTGGAGTCAGCTATATGGATCGAACTTTTTCATTACGCTCAATTTAGCGCAACTGGTGGTGTGCTTTCCTAATCATTTAAACCACTTTTAATTAATGTGTTCCAAGTTAGCTTCGGTCTGTTGGAGATAAACACACATCAACACAACGGAAACTCGCAATCAAGCACAAATTTAATCTATTAAATCAATGATAAATATATTTACAATCAATCTCCCTAAAGCGGTGCACAAAGGGACTATAGGTGCACGCTCAAAAGCACACATAAAACTAACCTACTAGTTCCTTTATATAGGCCTAAACTCCTAATCACTCTCAAACTCTATATCACAATTCCACTCAAACACAAATACTTCTAAAACAATCAAATCCTAATAAAATTCAAACTTCCTAATTAAACACAAACTAAAACACTAAAATCCTAATTATATTATGAGTTGGAGTTTGAGCCAAAAAACCCAACACGGTCTACCCTATCTCGTCGAATTTCTTCAATTTCTACTGAGTCGAGTTTTCTAGTGGGGACATTTGTAGGCTATCTTTGGAGCTGTCCAAACCACCGCAACCACCATTTCCTAGTTTTTGTGTCATAGAAGAGTTCCATTAACCTAAAAAGAGTACTAAAAGATGAGTTTGTCGGACTCTAACAAACAATACTAAGATCACAGTCTACAAAATCCTAATCAAGCAAAACTCACATCACCCACATACGATTGGAGCCCTGGGACCTGATTAACCTAAACCCTAGCATTGTCAATTGGTTAACACAAAATCAATCTTTCTCGCCATTACAATTTCTGAAACCCTAACTCATTCCACCACAAACTGAAATTGCAAGAAGTTCTGAACAGAAAAGGAATCGGAATCAAGTTGATGAACTTATATACCTCTTCTTCGATTCGGAGAAATCCACGAAATAGGTTTTTCGATTCCCACACAAACGGCACCCAACGAAAAAGCCGCCATTTCGATAGAAAAGGACAACCCAACCAATCCAATTTCTTTTGGGTTTGAACCACTTGCTATCCAAACTTAATTTACTGATCTAGGCTCGAGCCGTAGCCTTCTCTTGGGTGCGAACTACTATCTGGACTAAATTGACTACTCTAAACTCTAGGCAACCCAACCAATTTTATTTCTTTTCGATTTGAACCACCGGTATCCAAACTTAATCTGAACTTAATTGACTACCATCGGATATCCAAACTTAATCTATTACTCCGGGTCCGAGCCGTAGTTGGCAAGGGACTCAGACCACTACCGAAGGTGGCCTTCTCTTGGGTGTGAACCACTTAGTTATCATAACTTAATTGACTACTCCAAACTCGAGCCGTAGTTGGCTAGGCTTGAAGTTGAGGCCACTAGTTAGAGGGTGGGATTGGGACAACAAAACCCACTTTGGTCAGAAAATCCTATTTATTTACGACAATAGTTTAAAAACGTTGTAACACCACAGTACCACACAAAGTCTTGTAACGCACAGATCCCATACTACTACAAAAATTGTTCACACAATGTAATTCCAAACAGAAGAGATCACTGTTTTCAATTCCAAATAAAAGAAGATTGTATAAATTACACACAATTCAATCCAAAAAGATTAAAATTATCTTAGCTGTCCTGATTGTGAAGTTCAGTAACTCAGCAAAAAAATCCAAGCTTTTTTTTTCTTTGTTTTGATCAATCATGCCCATGTTCGCACATCAGTATTCAACCTACAATGGGTACATTATCGAAGTCGTGTCGGAACACTCAAACAATGAACTAAGCAGTTCTGGTTCTGCGAATTTCGAGTTCCAGTTCCGAGTGCACAGGTTTATCGAGTTTATTGTGAAACCGGTGAGTGCAGAACCATTCAAGGTCGAAGAAAGATACAACGGCGCCATTGACAAGACGTTAGCGATCGAGTTATCTACTTCTCACCACCATCAACAAATATTGTTTTCAGAACAAGAGATTATTGTGATACTGAGGAAAGTAGGACTCTCAAGATATTCTAGATATTTGAGCAAACAGATATCCTATGCTGCAAACAAGGTGTGGATGAACAAAAGATGTGAGAATATGGGATTGAAAGTTGAAGTGTGGGATAGGATTACATATGTACATGATGAACAAGAAACAATAGAAAGAGTGATGTTAGAGACCGGAGAGGAATATGTGTTGGTTCCATTATCTGAAGAAGCAATTGAGAAATTGGAGAGGATTGAGTTCAGGCTTGACAATGATTATGGTTGCAGTGATTGTATGATTTGCTTTGAAGAAATGGAGATTGGGTTTGAAGTCATTCAGATGCCATGCAAACATGTTTTTCATGGGGATTGTATCAATCTCTGGTTGCAGAGGAATCATGTTTGTCCATTGTGTAGATTTAAGATTGAATTTTAGATTTGTTTGTTTAATATTTTCATGGTATATAATAAGAAACTGTTAAAGAGAATTATTATTATGACAATGGATTATGAATTGTTAGAAATTTTACTGTAAAAAGCTCTTGATCACATTGTTTCATTGCCACAGAGTGTTCACATTTTATATGGACGACGTGTTTTTCCCTCGCTACATTGGTATGGTTTTTTTCGACTTTATTGGAGGGAAACGCATTAATTCTTGTATTATTTTTGGCTACAATCGAATAAAGTCTTGTTCCTATAAAAAAGTTTGTGTATTATTTTTGGTTATAATCGAATAAAGTCTTGTTCCTATAAAAGAAATTGTTAATTCTACTCAAATAACGTGTCTCTTAGCAAACTACTAGCTGATCTCAGTCAAGCAAATTAATAGTTCTCGATCTGGCACACAAACCCACATCCATCTCTTTTTTGTTGTTGTGGAATTAGACTTGAAACAAAACTTATGAAACATTTCATTAAATCCAAGTAGTAGATATAAACTCTAATAGATATGAATCTTGATCAAACACAATATTATTTTTCAACTGCTAGCTCTGTAGTTGGTTAAAGAGAATCCAAACTCTTCATTCTTCAAGATACAGTTGGATCTTTTGTGTTTTCTACAAACAATGCTGATTCAAATTGATTAGTTCTGTAGGTTTTTTTTTTTTTTTTTTGTGCGCGTACAAAAAGAGCTATGTAATTAGTTACCATAAATATTTGTTTGAGAGATGTCAACAATGATGTTGGGGTTGCATACGTGGACCGAAATATAGTCTCGTATAAGTTAAGTTCGATTTTCTAAAGAAATACTTAAGTGTTGATCTATCTCCTTTTGGCTAAAATTAATTGTTGGGCCCACCCGCGCCTTAATCCGTGCTTGTACCAATATTGTCCACATATCTTAGCCATCTTCAACTCACATGTGTAGGGTTTTACTCTAAAAACCTCCATACTATTTAGAGAGAGATAACCACTTAAGTACTTATTTATCAAGTTTCACTTAACTAACGTGTGACTATATTTTGATCCACACATCCCGACACTAATCATGAATCCCACTTTCTTCATCAATGATCCAGTGCTGCTATACGTACACATTCGTTGATATCATGTGAAGCAGAGGGGAAGCAATTTAAACTTATTATTGGAAACACAGGATTGCGATAGCTGTAGAGCGAGGAATTCAGTGAAAGTCGACCCTTGCAGTACTACTGGTCCTAGTCCCTTTGATAAACCTGTACTGGAAGATATGTTTCTGGGATTTGCACATCATGATGTTATCATCGCCATTGGCATTGATGATATAGATCGACAAATATATTGACTCATATAGCACGCGAAATTGGGTGTAAATTAATTAAAGAATGATCATAAAAGTGAAGCTAGAGTAGTTGATGACGAATTATGTGTTTGACGTGGAAGAGATGGCCACGCAGATGGCTAGGTTGGAGTCTGCGCTGATGAGGAGTGTTTTCGTAGTTTAAGAAGACGTTGTTAGACGAACTTTATAATTGTTCAATTTGTTTGGAGGATATGGAGATTGGTACTGCGGTCATGCTTTTGCCTTTCTCATCCCATACGTTTTATCCTAGTTGTACCATGTTTGTCGATTATGTAGATTCGTGGTGCTGATTGATTTTATTTTATTTCATTTATTTTATTTTTTATTTATTTTTATTTTTTAAAAACTTATTATTTATTTATTTTGCAAATGCCTTATTGATTTTAGTTATTTTCTCGGTACATGATTTTAGATTTTTTGCATTGCGATTGATTTTATATATTTTTAAATCCTGTTAATTGATACATTGTTTCAAATGTGTCGTACTCTTTGATAAGATATTTTACTATTTAATTTGATTATCAGTGATTATTCTTTTAACAAACATTTGAAATTTAATAGTAAAAAAATATATGGTTACCAAGAAAAAATAGTAAAAAAATAAAATAAAAACAACTCATTTAAGTCAAGCAAAACCTACTTGTTCGCTCACAATAAAGATTGTTGTCCTTAGTGTAGAGATTGTTGTGCCAATTATAGGCTTGTTGTTCCCGTTTTAGCGTGATTGTGACCGTGCGAGGCACATTACTTAATTTGCTGCGAGGACACCTCCAAATAACTTATCTTTGATCGTTTTTTCTTTACTTTCTGCCTTAGCGGGTGATGTGTAACTGTTTCATAGCATGGAATGCAATCTATTTTTCTTTTTCAAAAAAAAAGGAAAGAAAGAAAGCCTAGCATACTTAGAAAAGCGTGCCTAACAAAATTAAAGTAGTTGGATTTAGGCCCAAACCCAAGTAACGGCCACAACAATCCTGGCCCATCAAATTCAGGACTCTTATTCGTAATTTGCATATTAGACGCCTCAAACATACTGATTTTAGAGTTTACCTTGTTTGACCCAAAAAAAAAAAAAAAAAAAAAAAAAAAACTGATTTAGTGATTTGTCTTGTATTCTAACGCAACAACGATTCGATCTATAGTAGGAGCCCACTCAGGAGTAATGACCGGATGATATTGTGTTTACCTAGAGCCACTTCACTACTTTCTTAGCCCCAAGTAGATGAGTCCAAAATTCCTTATTCCAAGAGGATTTATAACTTCAAAATTGATGAGTTTCCATCTTTTTTGTTTTTCTTATAATGTTTGAGTCCTTGAAATAGCCTAAACAAAGAAAAGAAAAAAGTGCATTAGAAATTGAAAGTCCAACCCTACAACCATCACAAATGGTTGCAAGGGATCAAGAATTCATAGTGAGCCATGAAACATTTGGAAAGTAACTTATTTTTGTGTTAAATGATCTCTACAACACAAACAAGTTTATGAGTGCAACGGGCTTTCACTGCTAAATTTCAATGTTTAAAATTATCCAAAGCAGAGGAAATGTCAAGTTGAGAATCGTGGCAAAGGCGAGAGGATTTAGCGAGGTCGAGTTAATTATGAAATAGATGCAAGTCAAAACAAAAATGTAATTGTGGAGTTATACTTTTTCTATAGATACAATAAAGCTCAAATCATAGGTGTGCCAATAAAAGGATAGCATATAAAATATCCATACCAAAAAGAAAAATAAACTATCCGAAAAATCGGAAGCTCCAACTATAGTTGAGATTTAAGAAATTCAGACAAAAAAATAATAGAGGTAGTGTTAAGCTCACATTCATTGAGAAGTTATCAATAATAATCCCTTTTGTCAATAATATAAGGTGTTTTATCCAAAACAAACATTAAGGAATTCATCAATTATGATTCAAATTACATTCTTGCACGTGCTTTAATTACATTGTTAACTACACCAACCCTCTATTTTATCCAACAAAAAGAGAACAAGTGTTTAAGTGCAATTAAATGTTTATGGAGAAGAGGTACAAAAGTCTTCTAAAATTTCTAACAAAAAATCTAGTTGGACTCTTTGAGTCCAGACTCAATGACCTTTTACTAGTAATGAGAGATATCTAATTAAATAAAAAGACCAAATTATCCTCATCTCTAACATCATTACATATAGACCTATGCATCTCCTCCACCGCAAACAAGCCGTTGCCGACCACCACTTACGATCGCCGACCGCCTGTCTTACACCGCCCACGTCGCCGGCCTCCGCCGCCTCTCGCCGAGGCCTCTCGCCGCGTGAGCGCCTCGCCGCATCTCCGTCGAGCGACCTTCGCCGCCGCCGCCGCCACCCCGCCTCCTCCACCGCGCCCGGCCTCCCCCTCCTTCAACAACCTCGCCCATAAAGTCATCACCCACCTCCGCAACTCCTCGATCCCCATTCTCCCCGGCCTCTCCAACTACGAATTCGTCCGCGCCGAGGCCGAGTTCGGCTTCTCCTTCCCTCCCGACCTCGCGCCGTACTCTCCGTCGGCCTCCCCATCTCCCCCGGCTTCCCCGATCGACGCGCGCCGCCGCCTCCCGCCTCCAACTCTGCGCCTCCCTCGACCTCCCCATCTCCATCACCTCCTCTATAACCGAGATCCGCCATACTCTCGGCCATATCCGAACAGAGAAAATGAGAGGCCGGGCGGAAGGGAGGAGGAGGAGGGTGGCCGGCGGTGGATGATGACGCGACGTTGTTGATGGTCGGTGCTCATTGCGTCGGCGGTGAGTGGTGTAGGTTTGTTTGAAGATGATAAATTTGCATCAAGCGGTGAGAGAGATGAGAGAGAGAGAGAGAAAAAGAGAGAGAGAGAGACGACAGAGAGAAGATGAGAGGAGAGAAGAGAAATAGAGGATAGAAGAGAGAGAGAGAGACGAGAGAGATGAGAGGAGAGAGAGAGAGAAAAAGAGAGAGAGAGAGTGAGACGACAGAGAGAAGATGAGAGAGAGAAGAGAAAGAGAGAGAGAAGAGAGAGAGAGACGGAAGGAGAAGGAGAGAGACGCGGGGATGGGAAGAAGAAGAAGAGACGGCGCGCAGCTCGCCTCACGGCCGGTCAGGTGCTGAGCTGCGGACCTTAGCAAAGCAACGCGGACGGCGGCTCGCGCGACGCGAGGTCGCGGACGAGGTGGCGCGGCTGTGACGACAACGTCGTCGGTGGCCGGTGGTCATGGCAGTGGCAGTGGTCACAGATAAGTGGTGGTAAGTGATGGATTGATGAAGAAGGGTAGTTAAGTCATTCTGCTAGGTTGAGTCCGGACTCATTGAGTCCACCTAGCACTACCCAATTTCTAAAACAACTTATAGTTTTTAACAAATAATTTTTGTAGGATGACATATAAAAATGATCGGAGGAATATATGAGATTAGTAAAGCGCAAGCTATAGTTGAGGATTGTGATAATATACTTGGAGATCAAAGCACAATAGTAATAAAAATTGGAGCATTACCAAAAGCAAACACGAAAGATGAGGCTCCTATATTATTTTCTTGGTTCATGAAAAATGCAAACAAAATTAATATAATAATCTTTAATACATATACTTGGGCATTACAGAGATATCTTCAGAGAAGCTTAGCTTCAATGCTTGTGGTCCATCCTGAGGCTGAGCAACAACAATAACATAACTACTTGATGATCCTCCAGGTATTTGAGTTGGTACTTCTAGATTTGCAAGAGTTTCATAATGCATGTTCTCTCTAGTGAAGTTGCTTCCAAAGAAAAATGTTACCAAGAAAAAGCAGGAAATAGATATTGGTAAAACTTTTATTTGTGCTAATCATAGCTCCTCATGATCTTTATGAGAGCTACTACAATTCTGACTTGAAGTTATATGTCAGGTGAGTCTTCACTTCATATAAAATTGAATATTTGATGAACTTCTGCAAGTACCTAAATACTAATGTTAACTTCAGAATAGTATTGATCTAATAAAACTTTGTTTGTGAGGTTATTGAATGGCAAATTTTATTGCATATGGAAGGTTGTTCTTAGCTAAGTCAGATTTGTCAAATAGGTTTAAATTGGATGCACAACGAAACAAAAATGGTCAGAGTACTTTTACATACCTGATATTATCGTTGGGTATGTTGTTTACCAATTTTGAAACTTCATTCCTAGAAGTTCTCTTTTGATTAAATCTTAGGTGATTGTGTGCTCATACAAATCCTGTACAAATCGAACTACCACTGTAACATTGCTCAATACCGACATCTTGCAATACAACTTGCTCCAACAATAAAAAAAAGCTATACATCTTATACTTAAAAATTCTCTTTTGGCATTGTCTCAAGTAGTTGGCGAACATTAACTAAATATAAACCAAACGCATCAACGAAACTGTTATTCAGTTGCAGTAAGCTAATAATCTCATAAGACATTAGACAACCATCTCATTTGAAGGATAAAAACCCATCTAAATAAAAGGGAATTTAAATAAATAAGAAGACTAATTATCAAACAATTTGTTTGATAATATGCATTGAACCTGGGATGCACAACACTCAAATGGTTTGTACCTGGGATGCACAGTGAAACCCATTTTTATAACTTCTACGACCTTCAGATTCTCTTTGTAACATAAGAAGAGTTTTAATCATGTCCATTGGTGCAGTAACAATAGTACTTACAACTCCAACTATAGTACTTGAGCTTCATTAGGAAGGAATTGTAGTTAGTTTTCTCTAAAAGGAAGAAGTGGCATGCACATTGGTTGATTTATAATCATACTAAATCAATTAGAGATGCAACAACACCTACGAACAAAATAAAGGGCAGAAGTTACGAGTTTGTTCTATACATGAGGTGTACATGAAATCCTTCTTCAAGAGGTGTTAGTCGAATCAGAGCCTACATGGGGGAAAAATTGGATAAGTTAATATGCATGTAGGGCTTAAACTGGAATGCCAAATAAATGGCACAATAATATAGAAATTACTTTGAAGATATCAAATTGAAGAATAGCAATTTATACTTGACCCGCTTGAATTCATCAGAAGTAGCTAATTGTGACGCAGTTAGAGGTGCAGCTCTGCTCATAGTTAGGGTAACTTTTTTCCAAAAAGCTTTTAATCCCTCATTTGAATAAATTGTCTATAGGGATTTCGATGAACGTGATAGAGCAGCTAGACCATGACCAACTTTAAGAGATTGAGAAGAATGAGAGCTTTGAGAGAAAGCCAACATCAGAGATAGAGAGCACACTAATTCACAATGACATAGTTGATGAGAAATAGCATCGCTGTTGACTAAATAGAAGTTATAATCATTCCTGAAGTCGGAAGATAGATGAGGTGTAGGAATTAGAGATGTTGTCGAACTCCAATCGAAGCCTTCGATTCCCTAATTTCAGAGCTAGGTCACGCGAGCTAGCGAGCGAACGAACGAAAAAGAAGAGAGAGAGAATTAATAAAATAAGAAGGGCAAAACAGTAACTTTCATTACGACTCAACAAAATAAGATTCGTTCTTTTATATATTTGATAGATATCTCTATCCCTAAAAAATACGGGCTTCCCTTCACCCCATTTTTGATTCGTCGTTGTTTCCACGTGCGCGCCACATGTATTATTTGGCATCCATATGTGATGAGCGAATCTTGATGTGATGAGCACTCTTACTTGTTCCCTAAGCTTCTCGTCTCTTCTATGTTATCATTCTTCCTCTCTCCCCCGTCGTCAATTCTTCAATGATGAAGCGACACTAAGTATCATTGAATCTCTCTCTGTTCACTTTCCTCTTCAAGAACTCAATCCACACTTGACAAAAAAAAATGAACTCAATCCATGAATCTCTCTCTCTCTCTCTCTCTCTCTCTCTCTCTCTGACGAAAGTCCATATTTGAGTGATTAAATCCAAAACAAAGCCCTAAATTTGGAGCCTGAATTGATCATTTACTAATTTTATTTTATTTTTGTAAAACCTACTTTTATACTGATGAGTCTTCCTAAGTTTGGTTTGGGGAGACCTTGAAACTTGGTTTCATTGATGTACATTTTATTGAGCATGGCAAAGATGGGTGCTTTGAGGAGCTGTTTGGTTGTTCTACGTTTACTCATTTTTTGTTAAGCATTGTTGTGCTATGAAGGAATCACAAGTAGCTTTCTAAAGCAGCCTGAGAAGATCATTGACATGCCTTTCAATAGTGATGTCTGCAAGGTCCTCCATGGCTACAATGTTCCTCAACAGGTCTACTACCCTTTATTTGTTTTTGATTTTTCTAACATATGATCTCATTTTTTGCAATTTGTGGTTTATGAGGTTTCATTGTTTGTGTTTTAAGGTTCATATAACAGAAGGGGACCATGAGGGGAGGCAGTGATTGTGTCATGGGTGGCACCAGATGAGGCAGGTTCAAGCACTGTAGTCTATTGGAGTGAGAAATGCAAATACATGTTTAGTGCTAAAGGATCTGTGCTAAGATATAAGTTTTACAATTATAATTGTGGTTATATTCATCACTGCACCGTCAAGAATCTATAGGTGGGTCACCCTTTTTTTCCTTTTTTGATAAGTACATTAATTAGCTTAAGAGAGTTTTGTAACAGTTGTTTCTCTACGTGAATGATAGAATTTTATATTGGATGGCATTGCAGTTTGATATCAAATACTACTTCTTGGTTGGAGTTGGAGGCACTACTAGGCAGTTTTGGTTTAGAACATCACCAGAGTTGGCTCTAATGTTCCTTACACATTTGGTCGAATTGGTAACTTCATTGACCTGCTCTCTATCTTCTTTTTCTTGAATTCGCAAGAAAAGAAAATAAGAAATGAAGATAGCAGATAGCTTAGTGCTTCAATTAGCTTAGTAAAAGGGAGAAGATGAATGAGGGTCTCATAAATTAAGGAGAAACAAATCTCTGTTAGATCAAAATTGGGGGAAAAAACAAAAACAAGGTCATAAATAATAGATGTTGCTGATGCAGAGATGGAAACAAAAGTACTTCGTTTTCTGGGGGTAGTGCGAATTAGGGTATGTCTCATAATCTCTGTTAGATCAAAATCAAAAATCAAAATTCAATTTTGAAATTTGTGCCACTGTGAGTCCTCAAGTTTTGCGAATATATAGATTTCTTCCCTTTTGTAATTACTTTATATTGAAGCATCTTGTTTTTGTATGATTTTGATCTTACTTTCTCAATGTGGGATGAACTAGGAGTGGATTTATGATGGGCTTTATCATGGATCGTGTTGAATAAATTTTTTTGTTGTGTTACTAACACGCTAATGGGAGGGTCTATTCTTTTCGTTTGTATAGATCTTGAAAGGATCCATCTTTGTTGGCATACACTATCTTATTTTTTAAAAAAATGTTCTTAAAAAATCCAATTTGACATGTTTTTAGTCATTGCAGGTGATGAGGATGTTTAATTTGAATTTTTCAATTAATATCAAGATCACATTCATTCCATTTGAGGACACACTATGTAAGATCAATGGCACTATAGTATAATGCGTGCAACTTTCAATGAATCTCCTTGTGTTTGTTATTCAAACTACTGTTTGACAATATAGCTATATATTCTCATGAATCATTATTTGTATTTGGTGTTATAATATAAATAATTATATTCATTAGAAAGCAAGGGAGGTATTTGTTACTGGAGCTAAATAGGAGGATCTCATTCCTCTTACGTCTCACAAAACTTAGAAGGTTGTCAATATGTTATTTGCCCTTTTTTGTTATTTATGTTATGTTTTCTTGATTAAATTGTTTTGTTTCATAGTGCTTACAAGTTTGCTCAATTGAGATATTAAGGAATAAGTAGACTGTAAGGCTCATTACACTTAGATTTGTGTAGTTATTAACATTGTGGTTATTGAAGAAAAACCGAAAGAGTATCAAATGTGAGGATGTCTTTTGCAAACTAGAGAAAATGCATTGCGAATTATATCTTATAAGATCAAGGGTTTTTAAAAGGGTACTGATGTTTCTTTTGAGGAAATGTATTGTAATTTTTTTTCTTCAATCATTTAACCCACTATAAGCAACTAAAGATTGAAAATAACTCTCAATTCATGGTACTCTCAATTAGGCAATTTCATATTTTTATTGTGAATGAGTTTTAAAGGGTACTTTTTTAAATGAGTTTTCTTTTTCCTTCAGAATGTCAGTCACGGTGGTTACTCCACAACCAGTTCAGAGTTTGATGAGGTATGAGTTTATATGTTGGATTATTAGGTAGCAATTCACATTATTTGATCATGGTTCCTTGAAGATCCAATGACTCAAGCTCGATTTTATGAACTTTTTTTCTTAGTAAATGGGTCTTTTGGAGTTGTGAACTCAAGTCATATGTTAAGATCATTTTAAACCCAAATAAATCACAGCGGAAGTCTTTAACTTGACAAACAAAAAATAAAACATTAAAGTCATGCAATTAACTCTAATACCTAGTATGGACAACCCATATATCATCATATACCAATAATGTACCTCAATGTATCAAAATATCAACAATATAGAGTCCTAGTGTATCACTCACAAACCCATATCCCAAAACAAAACAAAATATGTATATATACAAACGTACAAGCCTGGCTAAATGTCTCTGAATCACAAGTATTTCATTAGCTTGCCCTTGCCACGGCTCGTATTAGGATCCGCACTCAATTCATCACAAAAAGACAGATAACGAGTCCAGGGTGAGTATTCCCAAGGAAATTAAGTGAGCAATACATAAAGAAAATACTGGAATTTAAACAAAACTATTAAATAAAATGCATAAATATAAACATGCAACTGTGCTCATCGCATGCATAAGTAATAGTGAAAGCTCAAAGTGTGTGTTCCTAGAGCCTAAGGTGAGACTAGCGCTATACTTCGGCCTCCCAACAGACTACTGCAGCGAGTAGCACTCAAGCAAGGCCAGTATCTGGATCCGCTAGGTGGTCGGCGTGGAACCTACGACGCACCCACACGTGCCCGTCACAACTCTCGGGTAGTCCTATTCACCAAGATGGCACACGTGTTATGGCCTAGTGGACATACACACAGAAATGGCACGGAGGGAGAGCCTCAACGTCCGTCCATTATAACACACCAAAAATAGTGTAATGAAGGACAAAATATGAATTCAAAAGCAAAATAAATTACTGCTCAAGAAATTTCAGTTGGGATACTACATACCTCAAACCGCACTCCGTATCCTGTCAATAACCCCCGGTCTGACTCCGCCTAGTCCCAGATATCCCAAATTACCGCCCGAAATGACCTATTTCCATTTATAGTTGATTTTTAGTCATTTGGATGTGTTTTGAGTCACTTAACACAAACTATGTCAAAACAGTAGAATCTAGCGCGTTGGGTCTGGGAATTAGTGCGCTGATTCCCAATCAGTTATACATTCTTCATCAGGAAAAACATTAGCGTGCTATTTTTCTAGCTAGCGCGTTAACTGTCATCTAGCGCGCTAGCTGACGTCATTAGCGCGCTAATCGCGCTTTGTACAGCAAAACTGCTGAAAATTTTGGGTTTTTAACAACTCCACCAAACCAACAACAACCACAACACCCACAACAGAACTTCAAAGCACTTCGAACCTATCTAATAAGCAACCCAACAACCACCAAAACATCACCAACACCTCTATAATCGAGATCAAAATATAGGGAAAGTTGAGGTGTTTGTGGTTCTCACCTTGATTTTCATGATTTCACCCCTCCAAGCTCCTTGAATCACCACGTTTGATCTTAAAAACCCTTATTTCCTTCACTTCACTCTCGGATAGAAAGGATAAGAGAGAGAAAATGTGGTGGAAATAACTCAATTTGACTTATTTATGGTGGAATTTGCATCACAACTCACTTGTGCATCTCGACGTCATCCAAAGCTCCTTATTTGCTTCTTTTCTAACCTCTCTTGACTCCAATTGTGACACTGATAGCACACTAACTACCATGTCCCTAACCACCAAATATACATTCCATATTAATTATTTAACCAATTTTATTCAATTTATGCGTATTATTTTTCCCGGCCTAGTGTTAAGTCGGTTAAACCACCCGGTACCCGAATCGACACGCATATCGAGGCGAATACTTAACATACAATCTCTTACGTCAAATATAATTAAATCACACATATTGCGATGCCAATTACTCTATTTCAATATAACATCGCAAACTAAACAATTCATCACACAAAATTAACTATTTACCTAGTTCTAGGCGCGCACAAGCCTAACTGCGGGTCCCACGATCGTCTGAGCTGTCAGCCACGTTTGCAACCATGTCATTAATAACAGCGAATTTATTTCAGGCCGTTACAGTTCTTCCCAACTAGGTGAAATTTCATCCCGAAATTTAAATTAAACTGAAAATACTTACCGGAAAATAAGTGGGGATACCGTCGTCGCATTGTAGACTCAAGCTCCCAGGTTAGTCCCTCGGTCCCGTGATGCTGCCATCTGACTAAAACCTTCGGGATCTCCTTATTTCTCAAAATCTGAGTCCTCCTATCCATAATTTCCACAGGCTTTTCCTCGTATGACATGTCAGGTCGCACTTCAATCTGACGTATATCAACCATAGGCCTCGGTCCCGACCTAGCCAGCCTCAACATGGAAATATCAAACACTGGGTGTACCCCTGCCAATTGCGGTGGCAACTCCAGATGGTATGCCACTCTGCCGACGCGTTCTTCAACTCTGAACGACCCAATGAACCTTGGTGCTAGTTTCCCCTAAATGCCAAACCTTCGATGACCTTTCAAGGGCAAAACTTTCAAATACACCAAGTCTCTAACCTCATAGCTCAGACCATCAAGATACTTGTTCGCATATTTCTTCTGCCTATCCTGTCATGCTTGAAGTCTCTGCTTAATTTGCCTTACCTTCTCAATATGGTCAACAACAACCTCAGGTCCTATAGCCGCTGTATCCTCCGGTGCCGCCCAACATGCTGGTGACCTGCAGGGCCTACCATAAAGTGCCTCAAAAGGTGGCATCTCGATACTTGCCTGATAGTTGTTTTTGCAGGCAAACTGGCACAAAGGTAAATAATCTTCCCACGATCCACCAAACTGTAATATATACGTCATGAGCATAGTCTCGAGAATCTGAATCAATCGCTCTAACTACTCGTCAGTTTGAGGATGATCGCAGTGCTAAACTATAAACGAGTGCCAAAACTACTCTTGCATACTCTCCCAAAGTCTTGATGTAAACCTCGAATCTCTGTCAGAAACAATGGAGACTAGTACATCGTGCAATCTAACAATCTTTCTCTCGAAGATAGTACTCAGCTGTGTAACAGAATATCTCATGGCGATCGGTATCAAATGTGCCGACTTCTTCAACCTGTCGATAACCACCCAAATCGCATCGTGTCTCCTCGTCGTTTGAGGTAGGCCACTGACGAAGTCCATAGTCACGTGTTCCCACTTCTACTGAGGAAAAGACAGCGGCTGTAGTAATCCAGTCGGTCTCCTGTGATCAGCCTTCACCTGCTGGCACTGAAAACTTCGGACGTATCTACCCACGTCAGCCTTCATCCCTGGCCACCAAAACAATCTTCGCAGATCGTGATACATCTTGGTCCGACTATGATGAACTGTATATCGCGACTAGTGTGCATCATTGAGAATGTTGTCCCTGAGCTCCAATACCCCTGGTATCCACAACCGACCCCTGTGTCTCAAGCACTAGTCTGACCCCTCGGACCACTCAGTGCACCCCGGATCCTGAGCCACGCCACTGATCCACAAATATCGGTCATCAGCTCGCTGCAACTCAACAAACTACTCTAGAGACACTGTAGGAACTCGCATCTTACAACAAATATGTAGCTCAGCAAAAGCCTCTATCAAGCATAACACAGACGCTGCCTCAAGCAACCCATGCTTATGTGTCATATGCCGCAGTACTGTCTGGCTCTCGATCTCTCTCCTGCTCAGCGCATCAGCTACGACATTCGCCTTACCCGGATGATACTCAATGGCGAAGTCATAGTCCTTCAATAACTCGAGCCATCGCCGCTGTCGCATGTTCAACTCATTCTGGGTGAACAGGTACCTCAAACTCTGGTGGTCTGTGTACAACACGAACCTTTCACCATACAGGTAATGCCTCCAAGCCTTCACTGCAAACACGACCACCACAAGCTCCAAGTCATGCACTGGATAGTTCACTTCGTGAGGTCTCAACCGTCGAGATAAATAAGTCACTGGGTGTCCATCCTGCATCAACACGCCACCCAACCCAGTGTTTGACGCATCGGTATAGATCGAAAATCCTTTACCTGTCACCGGTAAAGCCAAAACTGGCTGATAAGTCGGTATTTATAGTTATTTAGTACTTTATTTTAGTATATTTAATCATGAAAAGTCTCTAAAATATATATTTAATTATATTAATTGATCATTTTTAGGTGAAACAGAGTTCGCGGTTGAATTCGTAGCAAAAAAATACTCAAAATGAAGTATTTACTTGCAGTGATCGGATGCGGACAGTTTGCCTCGAGTTACGCATTGCGCGATGGATAGAATAGGAGACATCATATTTCAACCAATTACAGGCTGCGAAGTCAGCGTATATCTTCTCTCAACCAATCACACGCTGCCACGTCAGCAGTTCTCCATCACAACATCAACCAACATCACGTTCCACCAGCTGCCACATGGCGCGTTCTCGCCCTCTCCAAGCACGTCACTCATTAGCTCTTCACCAATCCCATGCCGCCACATTAGCGTTGGCAGCCACGTCACAAACCAACAGCAGTTCATTCGTTCAACAGCTCTTCGATTTGCCTCGGGATGCGCGTAAGCACCGTCTCCCACATCTTCGCCGATTTTGCGCGAGCTTTCTTCACCGTGTCACGCTCTCACCCAACCACCAAGTCAAAGCAACCGGTTTCCACCAATGAGACGACGCCACGTGGCGCGCGACAACACTCTCGACCAATGCGGTGTAGACACTTGGAAAGAACCTATTTTCAAGCCAAAAATAGTCCATAGATCGTCCTCGGCGCACGAGTCACCTCCCCAACCCCCAAAATTAGTTACTTTCACCTTCCGAGACTAATTTTTAGTAGTTTTATATATTAGGAAGCTAGGGTAGCATCGACTATTATATTTTTAGCATCGACTTCTCTCGACGATGGACTAGGTCGGCGCGGAAACAAGTCGAGATTATGGATTCATGGCGTATTATGTGAGATCTTTTATTTTATTATTTAAGTTAATTTAATTCTCCTATTTCATTGTTGTTGATTTTAATGAATATGTTTTAGATCTAGGGTATGTATGTGGTCAGTGCATGATTTTAGGTGGACAACCTATAGTTATTTGGACCATTAGTATCCGTGTAATTGTGCTTTTGGACCAATAAAGTGACAAACACTCACCCGTTTGTCATCAAACCCTTTCAATTCTTGAGTGTGCAACAATTGAATCTAGGTTAAATCGGAAGCGGATGCGATCCGATTATTTAGGATTAGTGCTCCCACAGACTCAAATCACTGCGGTTAGTGTGTTAAACCTGATTGACGGATGTCTAGGGTTATGCATTAATTAGGGAAGTAGTTAGTGGCAGACGTCCTAGCTATCGAGATGAGGGGAACGGGGAATTTCTGACGGATGTCGATTTTCTATAGCTAATCTAGGAGAATATAAATTAATGACTTATTGGGAAAGATTGAAGACCATGATTGCCATTGAATCTTAATCTTAATTTGTGGAACTGTGGACCTAGGTGTTACTTAGGTGTTAATTAAAATTTTTCAAAGTTATTTTTGTTATTTTATTTATTTATTTAGTTATATTAGTTAGTTAAATTATTTATTTTAAAACCCTCGATTTTCCTTTTTGTTGTTTTTAACCTAAGAAATACTATCAATCTCTGTGGGATCAACCCTTTCTCACTATTCTACATAATAGTTGGTTTAGGATGATTATTTTATTGACGCGTTTAGCGCGCGTCAATTTTTGGCGTCATTGCCGGGGATTAGTTTTCTTTTATTGGTGTATTTATTTATTTATTTATTATTATTACCATTATTATTATTATTATTATTATTTTAATAAATTGGAACATCCCGTGAGTTTTGTCAGGTTTGACTATGGATTAAATTTTTTTTAGCATAATTTGAGCATTATTTTTTTTTTTTGGAATTAACATGTTTTTAGGACTTTAGGTGTTTTGAGACTTGGTTGGGACATATCCAACTTAAGTCGCCACATTAGTGGCGGGTTTTTGAGTTGACCCAAAACCCTAAACTTCATTCCATCATCTTGTTGATTTCACCCTTAGTTGACAGACTTCGGACTCGCAAGACTTGATTGAAATCTTTTGAGTTAACTCCTATGTTTACTAGTTCTCGCTCTTGTTATGATTGTTCTTTTATAGTTTTCTTAGTCACATCGATAAGAGAGATTTTTGCACGTTCACTGTTTTTTAGAGACTTTTTGTCCTGCATGCATTTGTATCATCTTCCTATTCATGTTCTTCTTTACCACAGTCATTTTCTTTTTGTTGGATAGATACCTTGACTTGTTTTGAACCTTGAAGACAAAGTTCGGAATAAGTTTGGGGGTATTTTATGGATTGTGGATTGTGTTGGATGGATTATCTTAGCGAAAGACCGCAGGCGAGATCGTTTATTTTTTATTTTTTTATGCTGCTATATGTGGTTGTGGATGGTAATGGTGGTGTTTTATATCATTTCTTCCATTTCTTCCATTTCTTTCATTTCTTGTCCTTTCATACTTCTTTCTCATTTCACTAGGATTTGATACACTTCCATGCATATATATATGTATTTAGTATAGATTTTTTTATTTTTTTTATTTTTTATTGCATATAGAGTCACCCGAAACTTTATTCATGCCATTAGTTGTGAATGAGTAAATTTCAGTTGCTTTTTTGACTTGAAACTTAGGAAAAATTAGGAGAAACACTCAATCGAGTTCGTACCCTGTATTTTTATGATTTCATGATTATGGACTTAGTTGATGGTTAAGGTTTGTGCTAGATAATGAAAATGAGTATACAGTCAAATTTGTTCAAGTGATAATATTTTAACCCACATTAGGGGATTTTCTTGATCATAGTGAAAATGAGAAGTACTAACATGAGTTTTTTTCGTTAATATAGAGAGACCCACATGTTTCCATAAGAAATGGAGCAGGGAAACTTGTGGTGGGAAAAGTGAGAAAATCGGTCATAGGAAATGGAGCAGGGACCGTATTAATTGAAAAAAGATTTGGAGAAAAATATAAAATAAATATAAAATAAATAAAGGCGGAAGTTGTGAAACTCCTCAAATAAAAGATTTAGTTCGAGTGCTTTCACTATATTAAGTGAGAGTTTTTAACTTGTGTGCTTGAATGTATAGACCAAGAAAACTCGTGAGTAGTTGATGGCCTTTGTTTTGGCCGAGTCTTTATCTTGAAAGTGGGATCTTAATTGTGTTTGGGTTGCGAGTCTTGACATATCATAACTCCGAAATTTCTTGAGTGGCTTGTTAACTTGGTGACTATGTAAATCAAAGGAACTCCATGAATTTTGCGTCGGGTATAGGATTAGTTGAATCATTACATTACTATATTAGGACTCTAGTTTAGTTTGTGTTGTCATCTACACCTTTGCTCGGGACGTGCAAAGTCTTAAGTTCGGGGGTATTTGATAAGTCGGTATTTATAGTTATTTAGTACTTTACTTTAGTATATTTAATTATGAAAAGTCTCTAAAATATATATTTAATTATATTTATTGAACATTTTCAGGTGAAACGGAGTGCGCGGTTGAATTCGTAGCAAAAAAATACTCAAAATGGAGTACTTACTTGCAGTGATCGGATGCCGGACAGTTTGCCTCGAGTTAAGCGTTGCGCTGTGGATAAAATAGGAGACATCATATTTCAACCAATTACAGGCTGCCACGTTAGTGCATACCTTCTCTCAACCAGTCACACGCTGCCACGTCAGCGGTTCTCCATCACAGCAGCCACCAACATTACGTTCCAGTAGCGGCCACGTGGCGCGTTCTCACCCTCTCCAAGCACGTCACTCATTAGCTCTTCACCAATCCCATGCCGCCACATCAGCATTTGCAGCAACGTCACAAACCAACAACAGTTCATTCGTTAAGCGGCTCTTCGATTTACCTCGGGATGCGCCTAAGCACACTCTCCCACATCTTCACCGATTCTGCGCAAGCTTTCTTCCCCGCCATCTTGCGCTACATGTCGCACTCTCACCCAACCACCACGTCAAAGCAACCGATTTCCACCAATGAGACGAAGCCACGTGGCACTCTCAACCAATGCGGTGCAGACACGAGGCAGGAACCTAGTTTCAAGGTAAAAACAGTCCATAGATCGTCCTCGGCGCACGAGTCACCTCCCCAACCCCCAAAATTAGTTTCTTTTACCTCCCGTGACCAATTTTTAGTAGTTTTATATATTAGGAGCCTAGGGTATTATTAGAGAACACCGACTATTATATTTTTAGCATTGACTTCTCTCAACGATGGACTAGGTCGACGGGGAAACAAGTCGGGATTATGGATTCATGGCATATTATGTGAGATCTTTTATTTTATTATTTAATTTAATTTAATTCTCCTATTTCATTGTTGTAGATTTTAATGAATATGGTTTAGATCTAGGGTATGTATGTGGCCAGTGCATGCTTTTAGGTGGACAACCTATAGTAATTTGGTCCATTAGTATTCGTGTAATTGTGCTTTTGGACCAATAAAGTGACAAACACTCACCCGTTTGTCGTCAAACCCTTTCAATTCTTGAGTGTGCAACAATTGAATCTAGGTTAAATCGGAAGCGGATACGATCCGATTATTTAGGATTAGTGCTCCCACAGACTCAAATCACTGCGGTTAGTGTGTTAAACCTGATTGACGAATGTCTAGGGTTATGCATTAATTAGGGAAGTAGTTAGTGGCGGACGTCCTGGCTATCGAGATTAGGGGAACGAGGAATTTCTGACGGATGTCGATTTTCTATAGCTAATCTAGGAGAATATAAATTAATGACTTATTGGGAAAGATTGAAGACCATGATTGCCATTGAATCTTAATCTTAATTTGTGGAACTGTGGACCTAGGTGTTACTTAGGTGTTAATTAATTGTTTTCAAAGTTATTTTTGTTATTTTATTTATTTAGTTTAGTTATATTAGTTAGTTAAATTATTTATTTTAAAACCCTCGATTTTCCTTTTTGTTGTTTTTAACCTAAGAAATACTATCAATCTCTGTGGGATCAACCCTTTCTCACTATTCTACATAATAGTTGGTTTAGGAAGATTATTTTATTGACGCGTTCAAATACGCGTCAATTTTTGGCGTCATTGCCGGGGATTAGTTTTCTTTTATTGGTGTATTTATTTATTTATTATTATTACCATTATTATTATTATTATTATTATTATTCTTATTTATTTTAATAAATTGGAGCATCCCGTGAGTTTTGTCAGGTTTGACTATGAATTAAATTTCTTTTAGCATAATTTGAGCATTATTTTTTTTTTGGAATTAACATGTTTTTAGGACTTTAGGTGTTTTGAGACTTGGTTGGGACATATCCAACTTAAGTCGCCACATTAGTGGCGGGTTTTTGAGTTGACCCAAAGCCCTAAACTTCATTCCATCATCTTGTTGATTTCACCCTTAGTTGACAGACTTCGAACTCGCAAGATGATTGAAATCTTTTGAGTTAACTCCTATGTTTACTAGTTCTTGCTCTTGTTATGATTGTTCTTTTATAGTTTTCTTAGTCACCTAGATATGATAGATTTTTGCACGTTCACTGTTTTTAGAGACTTTTTGTCCTGCATGCATTTGTATCATCTTCCTATTCATGTTCTTCTTTACCACTGTCATTTTCTTTTTGTTGAATAGATACCTTGACTTGTTTTGAACCTTGAAGACAAAGTTCTTGGGGGTATTTTATGGATTGTGGATTGTGTTGGATGGATTATCTTAGCGAAAGACCGCAGGGGAGATCGTTTATTTTTTATTTTCTATGCGGCTATATGTGGTTGTGGATGGTAATGGTGGTGTTTTATATCATTTCTTCCATTTCTTCCATTTCTTTCATTTCTTGTCCTTTCATACTTCTTTCTCATTTCACTAGGATTTGATACACTTCCATGCATATATATATATATGTTTGTATTTAGTGTAGATTTTTTTTATTTTTTTTATTTTTTATTGCATATAGAGTCACCCGAAACTTTAATCATGCCATTAGTTGTGAATGAGTAAATTTCAGTTGCCTTTTTGACTTGAAATTTAGGAAAAACTAGGAGAAACACTCAATCGAGTTCGTACCCTGTATTTTTATGATCTCATGATTATGGACTTAGTTGATGGTTAAGGTTTGTGCTAGATAATGAAAATGAGTATACAGTCAAATTTGTTCAAGTGATAATATTTTAACCCACATTGGGGGATTTTCTTGATCATAGTGAAAATGAGAAGTACTAACAGGAGTTTTTTTCGTTAATATAGAGAGACCCACATGTTTCATAAGAAATGGAGCAGGGAAACTTGTGGTGGGAAAAGTGAGAAAATCGGTCCATAGGAAATGGAGCAGTGACCGTATTAATTGAAAAAAGATTTGGAGAAAAATATAAAATAAATATAAAATAAATAAAGGCGGAAGTTGTGAAACTCCTCAAATAAAAGATTTAGTTCGAGTGTTTTCACTATATTAAGTGAGAGTTTTTAACTTGTGTGCTTGAGTGTATAGACCAAGAAAACTCGTGAGTAGTTGATGGCCTTTGTTTTGGCTGAGTCTTTATCTTGAAAGTGGGATCTTAATTGTGTTTGGGTTGCGAGTCTTGACATATCATAACTCCGAAATTTCTTGAGTGGCTTGTTAACTTGGTGACTATGTAAATCAAAGGAACTCCATGAATTTTGCGTCGGGTATAGGATTAGTTGAGTCATTACATTACTATATTAGGACTTTAGTTTAGTTTGTGTTGTCATCTACACCTTTGCTCGGGACGTGCAAAGTCTTAAGTTCGGGGGTATTTGATAAGTCGGTATTTATAGTTATTTAGTACTTTACTTTAGTATATTTAATTATGAAAAGTCTCTAAAATATATATTTAATTATATTTATTGAGCATTTTCAGGTGAAACGGAGTGCGCGGTTGAATTCGTAGCAAAAAAATACTCAAAATGGAGTACTTACTTGCAGTGATCGGATGCCGGACAGTTTGCCTCGAGTTACGCGTTGCGATGTGGATAGAATAGGAGAAATCATATTTCAACCAATTACAGGCTGCCACGTCAGTGCATACCTTCTCTCAACCAATCACACGCTGCCACGTCAGCGGTTCTCCATCACAACAGCCACCAACATCACGTTCCAGTAGCTGCCACGTGGCGCGTTCTCACCTCTCCAAGCACGTCACTCATTAGCTCTTCACCAATCCCATGCCACCACATCAGCGTTTGCAGCCACGTCACAAACCAACAACAGTTCATTCGTTAAGCGGCTCTTCGATTTACCTCGGGATGCGCGTAAGCACGGTCTCCCACATCTTCGCCGATTCTGCGCAAGCTTTCTTCACCGCCATCTTGCGCCACATGTCCCACGAGTCACCTCTCCAACCCCCAAAATTAGTTTCTCTTACCTCCCGTGACCAATTTTTAGTAGTTTTATATATTAGGAACCTAGGGTATTATTAGAGAACACCGACTATTATATTTTTAGCATCGACTTCTCTCGACGATGGACTAGGTCGACGGGGAAACAAGTCGGGATTATGGATTCATGGCATATTATGTGAGATCTTTTATTTTATTATTTTATTTAATTTAATTCTCCTATTTCATTGTTTTTGATTTTAATGAATATGGTTTAGATCTAGGGTATGTATGTGACCAGTGCATGCTTTTAGGTGGACAACCTATAGTAATTTGGTCCATTAGTATCCGTGTAATTGTGCTTTTGGACCAATAAAGTGACAAACACTCACCCGTTTGCCGTCAAACCCTTTCGGTTCTTATATGTGCAACAATTGAATCTAGGTTAAATCGGAAGCGGACGCGATCCAGTTATTTAGGATTAGTGTTCCCACAGACCCAAATTACTGCGGTTAGTGTGTTAAACGTGATTGGTGGATGTCAAGGGTTATGCATTAATTAGGGAAGTAGTTAGTGGCAGACGTCTTGGCTATTGAGATTAGGGGAACGAGGAATTTCTGGCGGATGTCGTTTTTCTATAGCTAATCTAGGAGAATATAAATTAATGACTTTTTGGGAAAGATTGAAGACCATGATTGCCATTGAATCTTGATCCTAATTTGTGGAACAGTGGACCTAGGTGTTATTTAGGTGTTAATTAATTGTTTTCAAAGTTATTTTAGTTATTTTATGTATTTAGTTTAGTTATATTAGTTAGTTAAATTATTTATTTTAAAACCCTCGATTTTCCTTTTTTGTTGTTTTTAACATAAGAAAGACTACCAATCTCTGTGGGATCGACCCTTTGCCACTATTCTACAAAATAGTTGGTTTAGAAACATTATTTTATTACGCGTTCGGCGCGCTCACTGGCGCTGAAGTCAACTTCCTCTTCAGCTCCCAGAAAGCATCATCACACTTTTGGGACCATTAAAATCTAACATCCTTCTTAGTCAGCCTCGTCAACGATGCTACAATCATTGAGAAGTCCTGCACAAAGCGCCTATAATATCATGCCATACCTAGGAAACTCCGGATGTCAGATACAGACTCAGGTGTTTTCAAGTCAATAATCGCCTGAATCTTGTCACCATCAACAAATATACCCTAATCACTAATGACATGTCCCAAGAACTTCACCTCACTAAGCCAGAATGCACACTTGCTGAACTTGACATACAATCTGTGCTCTCTCAGCGTCGCCAACACATCTCTGAGATGCCTCTCGTGCTCCACACGAGTCTTACCGTAAATCAAGATGTCGTCAATGAACATAATGACGTATCGATCAAGGAATGGCCTTGGCACCCTGTGCATCAAATCCATGAAGATCGCCGGTACATTCGTCAGCCTGAACGACATGATTGAATACTCATCAGGCCGTTGCGCTTACTAAACGCAGTCTTCTCCACATCCTCCTCTCGAATCCTCAACTGATGGTATTCTAATCGTAAGTCGATCTTCGAGAAGAACTTGGCCCTAGTCAATTGATCGAATAAGTCATCAATTCTCGGAAGTGGGTAACGATTCCGAATCGTCCCCTAATTCAGCTTCCGGTAGTTCACACACATCCGCATTGAGCCGTCCTTCTTCTCCACAAAAAGAACTGGAGCTCCCCAAAGTGACATGCTAGGATGAATAAAACCCTTCGGCAGTAAGTCCTCTAATCGGGTTCTCAACTCCTCGTACTCCGATTCTGACATCCTATACGGCCTGTTGTAGATTGGCCGCGTCCCTGGAATTAGCTAAATGATAAACTCCACTGCTCTAGGTGGTGAAAATCCTGACAAATCATCAGGGAACACGTCTGAAAACTCGCAGACGATAGGAACATCCTCAACCCTAAGTACCATCTTACATTCTGGATCAACCATAGCTGCGTACGCCTCCATCTCCTGCGACGTCGCTAATATGCCTCGAGTGATAGGTAATGCAGACGTAATTCCGACAAATGTAAACCTTGGAATTCCTTCGATGTCAAACGTCATAGTCTTGCTGAAACAGTCGATCTGTGCGTGATAAGATGATAACCAATCCATCCCAAACATCGCGTCGAACTCCAAGTACTCTAACACTCTCAAATAAGCCGGTAGCTGATGTCCCTCGATCTCCATAATACAATTCCGGCAAATCCGGTTAGGGTAGATTTTATCCCCAACTATCGTTCTGAGAACAAGATGTGTATCTAAACTTTGTGCAAGTAACCCGATCTTTCTTACCATGCGTCCAGAAATAAAAGACAAAGTACTACCAGAATCCATCATAACATGCATAGGCATACCACATACAGATAATGTACCCTCAACTAGCTATCTGGTCGCCTACCTATCCGGCTACGCGACCCAAAATGCTGCAGACTGAGCCCTATCTCTGGCCTGCTCCATTTGTGGTGGTAATGGTACTGGTCTGGTACAATCTGCCACAATATGCCCCACCTGACAATATCGGTAACATGTGCGAGTCTCCGATCTACTAGAACTCCTCTAACTCTGCGTCTGACTCTGACATCTCTGACCTCTGTCCTGCCTCTACTGTCTAGGCTAATCAACTAGTGCAGAAGACGTATAATATGCCAACTAACGATCATCACGTCGATCCCTGTCATCACGATGATTTCTGTCGCCTCTGCAACCCTGATCAAACTGCCAATCACCTCGGCGAGGTCTCTAGCCCTGTCTCAACTGGTCATAGTCACTCATCTGTCTCTTCTGTCTCTGATCAGACCGAGAACTCGAAGTTGGCCGACTCTGCTGACTCTGCAGTGCAGCCTAAGTCCCTAGTCGACTGGCCCTCTGAACCAAGTATGTCTCATGTGCGAGGCACCTGTTGTAGACCTCACTCAGAGTACAAGCTCCGCTAGATACAACTGTGCTCGCAATACTCTCATCCAGACCTAAGACAAAGTAGTATATCTGTAGTCGATCTATACCAGCTATGTCCATGAAGTATGACAATAGAGATTAGTACCTCTCCATGTATACGGTGACCTATCACCCTGGACCAAGGATAAAAACTCCTCCCTCAAACAGACCCTGACCTCGATCGGTATATACTCATCCATAAACAACGTCCGAAACTCTACCCAAGTAGTAACGGCAGGATGAGTCGCAGTGTAAGTAGTCCACTAGATCGCAACGCATCGGCTCTCAAGCACAATCTCGAGAACCTCGGCCGATCAATCTCCTCGATCCGAAGCAAATCGTGTAGCCGTTCATGGGATAACAACCACCTCCCGGCTACCTCTGGATCTTTGGCCCCATAGAAATATCTTGGAGAGAACTTAAGAAAGTCCCTCATTTTCTTAGCCTCTAATTTCATCTGGTTCCTAGAAGTCTATGCCACTGCTGGCTGCTCGGTAGTAGTAGGTGTAAGCACCACTGCAGCCTCCACTGGTACTGCTGCTGGTGTAGCCCACTTTGCCAGTGTCTCGGATACTGTCGCCTGCACCTGAGCCTCGGTTGAAGTAGGAGCTACGATTGCTTGAGTAGTCATCATCGGTGCAGCCAAAGCTGTAGTCAGAGCTAACGTAGTCTCCCGAGCATCCCGAACTCTCATCATCTCTATCAACATCGCAAACCTATCATCCATAGTCCGCGCTAACGATTCCAATGTCAAGGTCGATCTCGTTGAATCGCTAGTATCTCCGACCTCGAGTGAGTGGTATTTGATGGTTGTCCGTCCATCGATATCTGCATCGAAGAACGTGCATCTAATCAGCCACAAATACCAATATACATATAACGTATATATAATACAACCAAAATATAACACGTATATCCCCTGATTTCTACCCATCTCACCTCACTTCCCAACTAGAACTCTAGGCAATTCCTTTCGGTTTCCACATCTAAAGTTTATTCGTCAGGTTTATCCTCAAATTATACCACAAATGCAATCGTATCAGAGTTAATTTTCAATTCCTTGAGGTTCATCGACCTTGCTCTAATACCATAATGTAACGACCCATTTTCCAAATGGACCGCCATAGGGCCGATGCGGGCCCACAATCTGGCCTACCAGCGCTAGCTGTGTCCCGCATGCCAACTCATCCACCATTTAATCATTATTAAAACTCAAGTTACAACATTTAACTGTTTAAATTGTTACTGAACTCAAGTCATCTGTTAAGATTATTTTAAACCCAAATAAATCACAGCGGAAGTCTTTAACATGACAAACAATATATAAAACATTAAAGTCATATAATTAACTCTGATACCTAGTGTGGACAACCCATATATCATCATATACCAATAATGTACCTCAATGTATCAAAATATCAACAGTATAGAGTCCTAGTGTATTACTCACAATCTCATATCCCAAAATAAAACAAAATATGTATATATACAAACGTACAAGCCCGACTAAATGTCTCTGAATCACAAGTATTCCGGTAGCTTGCCCTTGCCACGGCTCGTACTAGTATCTACACTCAAGCCATCACAAAAGACAAATGACGAGTCCAGGGTGAGTATTCCCAAAGAAATTAAGTGAGCAATACATAAGGAAAATACTGGAATTTAAATAAAACTATTAAATAAACATGCAGAAATATAAACAGTCAACTGTGCTCATCGCATGCATAAGTAATAGTGAAAGCTCAAAGTGTGTGTTTCTAGAGCCTATGGTCAGACTAGCGCCATACTTCGGCCTCCCAACAGACTACTGCCGGCCAGTAGCACTTAAGCAAGGCCGGTATCTGAATCCACTAGGTGGTCGGTGTGGAACCTACGATGCACCTACACGTGCCCATCACAACTCTCGAGTAGCCCTATTCACCGAGATGACACACATGTTATGGCCTAGTGGAAGTACACACATAAATGTCGCGGAGGGAGAGCCTCAACGTCCATCCATTATAACACACCAAAAATAGAGTAATGACTGACATAATATGAATTCAAAATAAAGTACCGCTCAAGAAATTTCAGTTGGCATACTACACACCTCAAACCGCACTCTGTGTCCCGTCAATAACCTCCGGTCCGACTCCGCCTAGTATAATATATCCCAAATTACCACCCGGAATGACCTATTTCCATTTATAGTTTATTTTTAGTCATTTGGATGTGTTTTGAGTCACTTAACACAAATTATGTCAAAACAGTAGAATCTAACGCGCTGGGTTTGGGAATTAGCGCGCTGATTCCCAGGCAGTTATACGTTATTCATCAGGAAGAACATTAGCGCGCTATTTTTCTAGCCTAGCGTGCTAACTGTCATCTAGCGCGCTAGCTGACGTCATTAGCGCGCTAATCGAGCTTTGGACAGCAAAACTGCTGAAAATTTTGGGTTTTTAACAACCCCACCAAACAAACAACAACCACAACACCCACAACAGAACTTCAAAGCACTTCGAACCTATCTAATCAACAACCCAACAACCACCAAAACATCACCAACACATCTATAATTGAGATCAAAAGATAGGGAAAGTTGAGGTGTTTGTGGTTCTCGCCTTGATTTTGATGATTTCACCCACCCAAGCTCCTTGAATCACCATGTTTGACATTCAAAACCCTTGTTTCCTTCACTTCACTCTCGGATAGAAAGGATAAGAGAGAGAAATGGTGGTGGAAATAAGTCAATTTGACTTATTTATGGTTGAATTTGCATCACAACTCACTTGTGCATCTCTAGGCCATCCAAAGCTCCTTATTTGCTTCTTTTCTAACCTCTCTTGACTCCAATTATGACACTGATGGCACACTCACCCTTGTTTTTAACTCAAAAAATGGTGTTTCGGGTGTTCCGACGCCCAATTTCGTGTCCCGAACCGCGACACACGCGTACTACCATGTCCCTAACCATAAAATATACATTCCATATTAATTATTTAACCAATTTTATTTAGTTTATGTGTATTATTTCCCCCAGCCTAGTGTTAAGTCGATTAAACCACCCGGTACCGGCGTCGACACGCATATCGAGGCGAATACTTAACACACAATCTCGCATGTCAAATATAATTAAATCACACATATTGCGATGTCAGTTACTCTATTTCAATATAACATTGCAAACTAAACAATTCAGCACAGAAAATTAACTATTTACTTAGCTCCGAGCGCGAACAAGCCTAACCGCGGGTCCCACGAGCGTCTAAGCTGTCAATTACGTCTGCAACCACGTCATTAATAATAGTGAATTAATTTCAGGCCATTACATGTGTTTTTTTCCTAACACGGGTTGATTACGATATATTGTGCCTTATTTTAAGTGTGAAGTAACAATTTTCATATATATTTGTAATTGTGTTGCGAAGTTGTATTCGAACTAAATTTGCATTTTTCTCTCCATGCTTAAACAAATTCAGACCGAATCACATTATTTGAAGTATTTTAGTGCTTTAATTTATCTTGGCTTTATCTACTTAATGTCATGCAATTTAAGTAGGTGGATGCGTTTGGTAGCACAAACTAATGACTTATGTTATGTAGCATATCCAAATAGACACCATGAATGCTTGGTTTTGCATTCCCTCAACTAAACCTCATGAATGCTTAGAAAAGACTCATGTGTTCATTGTCATCATACTGTTGGCCATCTATATGAACATTAGGTACATATTTTTTAAATCATGGAAGTTGATCAACTAATTGATGCAGTGTTTTGGATTTATTTTCCTATTTTGTTTCTCGCTTTATTTCTGGGTTTTCTTTTCTTGAGTTTGTTAACAAGAAGATAATTTTTAATATTTTTATTCATCTTAGATCAAATAGTGTACCAAGGTCTATTGCACCTTATGGAGTTTGTTTGTTTCTTACAACTTCTTTTCCATTTTATCAGTGGATGGATGAATCTCTTATTATTGAACCTCTTATAATTTGAACTATATTTTTTTTTCTTTTAAAGTAAAAAAATATTTGCATGGATTATACCACACTAAACTATAAATTCATATATCATAATATGTGGTTTTGATTTATTCAACTATGTACTATTAATTGTTTGACATTAATTATGCTTATGTTTTGTTAGAGTTACATTTGGTATTGACCTATTTTGACGTCTATGTATATGAGTTTCTCTCATTTTGAGATGTTTAGTCGATACATTCTTAGCTATTGTTCGTGAACCTTGGGTTTTTGATTATTGACCTTGTTATTGAGTGTTTGCTTATTGATGTTGGCATTTTGAGATGTCTATGTATATGGATTTCTTTTGCATGTTTGTCTTGTTTAACATGAGAATTCATTCCCTTTCCCCATTTTGAAGGTATTGCTTAATGACCCCAACTAATTGACTTGAGATTGAGGCTTTGTTTTTGATGTTGCTCTTAAGTAACTAGAAAATAAAATTGCCAAAAACCCTTACATTAGTTTCTTTCATGCAATTTTTTTTAAAAAATTTATATTCAATTCTTAAGCTGAATTTTGCTGAAAGTCTGACCGGGTAATAAAATCGAGTTGGCTAAAATAATGTGTATTTTGAGCGTTGCTCCTTTAGTGATTCAAGTGCTCATAGAAAATCATACCATGTGCTAGCTATGCCCAAAATTGGAAAAATTCTAACAAATGACTCTTAATCCCCTTAGTTTAGAACTTCAAATCTTCATTCAACCATATTTCAAGGTTTCCGTGATAATTACTAACAAAAATGAACTTTAATATCCTTTCTTTATATGTTCACAATTCGAATGACAGTCAAATGAAATAAAAGTTTCTACGCCATTACTTCTAGCTTTCTTTGGTATGGTCATAACTTCATAACTATACACAAAAACATATTAGCTTTGTTCATAGTGTCTATTATGCAAGTGCTAAGTATTATTTCTAGCTTTTTTTGGTATGATCACTATGTTCATAAGCATATTAGTTTCACTCATGTTGCCTATTGTACAAATGCTACTGGTGTTTGTGTATTGATGTTTTTCTCATTGGGATTGTTGAGCTTCAATTGTGGAGGAGGAGGATATAATGGTGATTGAATTTTCAAAACTAGGGATAATTGAGAAATTGCTGGCTATAATTACTTCGAAGTTTGAAGTAGAGGAGAAGTGGTTTTTTCTTTGCTAATATGTTAGAGGACTTACAAAAGGGGTGAATACTAAAGTATATTGGTATTGTTCAATTTTCTATGTAACTTTGTGTTTGAATTAGTTGACATGTATAATTAGTCATTGGTGTATGTATGAATTACTTGACATGTACCAAAAAAAAGAATTACTTGACATTTCTAGGTGTTGAGGAATGTACTAATTGATTTCGCTAATTAATAATTTTTTTATTTTGTAGTTTCATGTAATTACTTATACGTGTTTTTATGGAGAGTTTAGTTGCATTACAAGGTATTTGTGACTGTTTTGATGTTTTTTGTAATAGTCTAAAACTTGAGAAAAAAGATTGGAGTGATGTCATGTCATTTGCGACGAGCATAAGTTGTTGCAAATGATCAATTAGAAAATTGATTGCCTAATCTGCTAATCAAACATATATTAAACGGCTTCCCACCGTTACAAATGTTTGAGGTAGCTAAAAATCATTTTTTATTGTAGTAAGTTAATAATGTGCATTGGTAAAAGAAGTAAGAAACATTTTTAAAAAAAAAATTTTCAATCTTATTTTTTCCCGAATATTTTCAATCTTATTGTTTGATGAAATGACGCCTTAGAAATAATTAGTAAGTACATTTTTTTATACATCTTTTGGATTATCAATATGAAAATTTATATACTTTTGACTTTTTAAATTTTAGATGACTATTGTGAAATCAAATCATTATAAAAACTTAAATATGTATAATCATTTGTATTTTTTTATTATTAGAACAAAGTGATTGAATAGACTTTCCGCGAGCGTAGTGAGCGGGCTCTTATGTGCGAAGTACATCTAAAAAACTAGTAAATATAAAAGAACATATCTTCAATTTCTGAGTCGTAAGGGAAATGTCTTTTTTGCCCTTTCTTCTTCCTAATTATTCATAACATCCTCATCTGATTTGAAATCTGCATCTTCCCATCTATTCTATTCGATCTCTACAACCAACAGTTCTCGGCTTCTCTTTGATCATACACTAATTTCAATCTCCCTTAGTCGATTGGAGTACAAACAAAGCTAGCTTAACAAATTATTTTAATTTTGATACATTCTGTTTGTGTTGGAAGTTTGATTCAATGTCATCCCAATCCACTATCGACTTGATCATTGGCACTTCTTATGATCGATTCGACAATAACTCCAGCAACAATCCTCCTTTCATTTGAGTTTTACTCTCATATGTCTGTCATGTTCATCACTCTCACCGTAGCTTTCACTACTCTTTTTCCTTCAACGATTACTGCAACAACACCCATAAAGGTAAGTCAATCCTTGCCCAAATGTCTTTCTCTGCTTCCAATTCTGCAATTGAATGCTCTCGTAGTAATAGTAGCAGTAGCAGTAGTAGTCTTCCTAGAAACCGATTTTTGATTTCAATAGAGACCCTAAAGAATTCCGTAACCCAGATAATGCCGATAAAGATGATAAAGTTTCGATCTTAGTTGAAAAAAACAAGAGATTGCCCATTAATAGAGATTTAGAGGTTGCACATTTAAGACCTTTGAAAATTAGGGAAGAAATTTGTAACCTAATTGGAAAAAATCAATGAGCCTATAAGAGAAAAAACTCAAATTTTAGGGATTCCCATTAATGGGGATGTTGTATCATCGTTGTTGGTTAATGATTTTGTTGAAAGGGTTGGAGGGGTTGTTGGGGGAGAGGAATCAATCACGAGTCTTGAATTGTTTGGGAGAAGTGGGGGTCGGTGATGTTGCAAAACGTGAACAATCTTCTTGTTGAGTGGGTGATAATAAGTTTGGTGGAAGTCTTCCTGAATTCATTACTGGGTTTGATGGATTGAAATAGCTTAATTTGGGGGACATTTCTAGTGTGATTCCTAAGAGTCTGAATGAGTTGAGACTTGAAAATTGAATCTTTCATACAATAACTTTAGTGGGCAATTGCTAATTTGTAAGGAAATTAAGTTTGGGGCCGAAGTTTTTGAGGAAATCAATATTCGGCTTTTTGTGTATCCATTAAAGGAATGTGGTTGGGGGGAGTTTTGGGTATATACCTGATGCAGTGTGTGTAGAAGTTGATGAATTGCAATTGAGTCCAAAGTTGTACCTTACATGTTTGAATAAAGCTTTATTTTTATTTTGCAGCTCATGTATTGTATATCTTTAATTGTTTCTTTGTTTGGATGTTTAGTTTATTTTTTCCTGCCATTCTTTTTGTAGAATAGATCAATATGAGGGTGGATGGTTTTTATAGATAAATTTTCAAGGGAGTTGCGCATTTTAAAATTCTATTTGGCTTTCTATCAACTGATAAGTTTATAAAAATACTCTCAACTTTGAATAGTTTTAGATTAAGTTTTTAGTTTCTTCTTTTTTACCCACTTTTGAAGAAAGAAAAAAGTCGACAGAATTGGGATCTATCAGGTTTTCACTATTTATGCAACGCAGTAATGAACTTCATAACCCATGAGACATCTTTGAGCATCTCATTCGGGTAGCTCGATATTTCGCAACAAAAACTTCTCGCCCTATAACCGAAGTGAACAACACTACAAAAATCCCATACAACTTATAGTGTGGATAAGTTGAAACTTCAATCTAAAACTTGAAGATGATGTTTTTCTATATTATGCTCGTTTGTAAGAGCTATCAATTTATTTGAACATTAAAGATTGAAATCCCTAATTGATTTCTTTTTAAAGTTATATTATGTTCAGTTCACATTGTTCCAACTTTTTTTTTCTTTTTTGCATGTGCAGAAATGTTTTTGGAGAGCATGAATTGGTGTTCTTCAAGAGATTATATGATGACTTCAATAAGGTTAATTAGTTTTGTAGGAGGGAAGTGGAGGACGTGATGTAGGAGGATAAGCTTCTGAACGAGCAAATAAAATCTCATGTTTGTTTTCTGATCAAAGTGGAAAATCCAAGGTTGTCAGACGGGGCATCAGAGATGACCCGCATTGCTTCTAATGTAGACGTTTCAGCTGCCTCCGATGCCACCTTTGTGGCTGCTGGCGAGTATTTAAATACCTTGTGCTAACAACCTAATATAAGTAAATTTTCAGCCCGATTTATTCGTTAAGATTCATATGCACATGTTTGTAGTCTTATAGATTAAATTTGAAGCATGAATTAATTAGATTTGGATGAATTCAATTATTTGAAAAAATAAGATATTCCATAAATCAAAGAGAACATCTCTCACAAGTTTCATTGAATTCTCTTCATTGTAAATATGCAAAAGAAAATGGTGTAAAAAATGAGGATTATGCTAATAAAAAAATAATAAAAAAGAAGATGATTAGTTTTATATTAATTTTGGTCTGATCTATTGTAGGGAATGAATAGAAGACTTTCCTTTTAAAAATTCTTAACCTGTGAGAATCCATGTTCAATTAAAAAAAGCATTCTCAAGGTTGAACAATTAGGGAATGGGGTTGTTGTAGACAAGAACTAAAAAAGTTGAAGAGCAACTGAATCGTACATTCACGAGTTATACATGAAACTTCTAATATTTCAAAAAGAACTGCAGGAAACAAATACTGGATACAACATCCGGTATAAATAATCAGGGCAATGAAAGCATATCCTAACATTTCAATTTTGTTTTAATGTATGAAACGAATTTTTGAATAATATATTGACATTCTATAAGACTGTTAGGCAACTATATAAAGTTGTTATATTTATGTGATTTTAGTATTTATATATTTCAATATTCTTGCCGTAGTTACTTTCTTTATTTTGTGCATTGGTACGCTCTATAAATAAGAGCACTCTATTGTATCTAGTTTGCACCGATTTGCCCCAATTAATGCAAATTTCAATTACATTCACAAAGATAATCAAGAAATATGACAAGGTTAATTACCCTATCATTAATTTTGTTGTTTTTCATGTTTAGAGGATTATATATAGAATATCTGAAACTCTTAATTTTCTTACAACTCCATTAATTACTACAGGTTAGTTCTGAAAATCTAGTTGCTCCATGAAAAGAATATTTTGCGGTGTAATCCAACATCAATTTACAATGCAATTCACGACTTCTTTGCATTTCTTTTGGATGTGTTTTCAAATATCAATAGGCCCATTAGGGCTGAGTCTATATTTATCAAGAACTTCTTAATTTCAATTGCAGTAAAGCTGTAAAGGCATGCCCATTTACTAATATACTAAAAAAACGAATGTTGTCTGTGACAAAGTTATGATTTCATCCTTTTAGCAATTCAATTTAGTCATGCTAACTCAAATCTTTTGTTTAATTATCTTGTATCTCCTTGCAAATCTCTCCCTTTTCACATCTCTCTCAATCGCACACACTCTCGTCTTCTCGGGTTCTTTATGCCCTAACATTATTTCTTTTTGCACATGTAAGTAAATATTTAGATATTGATGGGGAGAGTTTTAATAGAATATCAAATAATATGTTTATCGTTTGACAAAGAATAATAATAATTGTTTCTTCAAAAAAAATAACATTAATTGCGTAGATAGAAAAATAATAAATATGATACCCCAAACTTATCTACCATTATTATTTTTAATAATAAATAAATAATTTACATAAATGTCGATTATTTATAAGTTTAGTTTTATTTTTTTATTTTTTTTCAAAATCTAATTATTCCATAACGTGTGAAGCACGTGCACCGCACGTATTGATAACTAGTATATATATGTACATGATTGTGATTTGAGTTCAATCATAACAACTAATTCTAGTCTAGTTAAATTTCAATTTCTCCATTAATTACCCTCTCGATTTTCATTATCTGTTTTTTTTTTTTGGCTAAAACGACTAATCATGATGAATCTTACTTTCTTCCTCAATAATCTAGTGTTGTCGCAATTATTCAAGTTAGATTCTATTTCTCTCACCCCACACTTATTCACAGGGCTACTATAATAAGAGCTCTATAGAAGAAGAAAACGAAGAAGAGTTCAGCTTCGAGTTCGTCCTAAGTCAACTCCGTCGATATTATCTGAAGCAGATTGGAAATATCTCAAGATTTTTGTTAGGAACAAAGGGTTGTGATGACTATTGTAAAGAGAGGATTTCAATGAAAGTCGACCCTCGCAGTGCTAGGGCCTTCGAGAAGCCTGTGGAAGATGTGTTTCGATGGTACGAAGATGATGATAATATCGACGTAGAAGATATCGATCATCAAATTGCTTCAATAGTTAAGAATGCGGGGATGGTAGCAGACATAGCACGCGAAGAGGGGCGTAAAAGGATGGGCATGGAAGTGAAGGTTGTGTTGTGGACGAATCTTCTGTATGACCAAGAAAAGATGGCCATGGCGATGTCTAGATTGGACAGATCTGCTAATGAAGATGAGGAATGTTTCGGTTATCTCCCTGCATGCGTCAAGGTTTGCAATTGATAAGCTCGAGAAGACGATGATGAATGATGAGGAATGTTGCAGTTGTCTAATTTGTTTGAAGGATATGGAGATTGGTAGTGAGGTCATGCACTTTCCTTATTCTCATAAGTTTCATACAAGTTGTATTACTAAGGAGTTAGGGACCAACCATGATTGTCCATATCGTGGGTTGGTCTTGCCCGATTGATTTTAATTTTTAATCCTCTGTGATAGACCATGCAATGTCATTTGTATGTGTATTACTTTGCTTTTTTTATCAATAATATATATATATATATATATATATATGAGATCTGGCTCTTTTTTATTTTTTTGAAGTAAAATATAAATTGTATTAATCTTCAATTGCTTAATACGAGATCAGACATATAATTGATTATCGTAATGAAAGTATATTGTTTCGCTAATCCTATTAATTTGTTCAAAAGAATGTCTAATTGTCATTAACTTGGCTTTAAATGCAACTATCACGAACTTGACAGTGAATGCGACTGTAATATCAAAAAAATGTGACAATTAGGAATCGTTTTCTCTACAAACATCTGGAACACATATAGTACACAAATACTACTAGAACCACTTAATGAAGAAAAAAACTTCCACATCACAGCTCCTTGATGACGTTTTGACACTCTTGACGTTTCATGGGTGTTTGAGGGTGTAAATCTGGAGACTCACTAACCCTAACCTTAAATCTGTTGCAGAGCGACGAAGCCACAACTTCTCACAATCTCTGCTACAATGATCTGTGTTAGTGTTGAGTGTGTACTCACTATTTATATTCATTCAGTGAGAACTTATTACAACCGTAGGATATGATTTTACAATGGACGATCCAGATGATAAATCACCTGGATCGCTGTCTCATCAAATCTACAACATATTACTAGTGACCCTGCAACCATACTAATAACAACCTGTTACACTATAAATAGTCACATGTGACAATACACTTAGTCATACTATACACATTACACTTCAATACATCCTAATAATTCATCCTAACATCCCCCCTCAAACGCAGGGGGAGACAACCAACCCAAGTTTGTCACGTAGGAACTGGAATCGAGAGAAGGAGAATGATTTAGTAAAATAGTCTACCACTTGATCTTGAGAAGGAACATAGTTGACCAACAGTTGCCTAAACATGACCTTATCTCGAACGAAGTGGACATCCAGCTCGATATGTTTGGTTCTAGAATGGTAGACTGGGTTTTACCTAAGGCACTAGCACTTTGATTATCACACTACAGTACTGGTGTAGCAGGCAGTACAATAGATAATTCAGTCAAGAGAGATTGAAGCAATACTAATTCAGCACCGGTGTGAGCCATAGATCTATACTCAGATTTTGTACTACTCCTTGCCATTACAAAATAAAGGAAATCTAGATACAAGATTTCCTATCATCAAGAGATCCAGCCCAGTCAGCATCAGAAAATCTTGTTAGAAATAAATTTTTACGAGGACGAAAACTCAAACCATAGTTAGTTGTGCCTTTCAGATACCTCATAACCCTTTTAAATGTCGTCCAATGAGACATTTTAGGATTATGTTAAAACTGGCTCAGCCCATTAACAATATAGGCTATATCAGTCCTGGTGTAAACCAGATATTAAAAGCCTCCTAACATACTTCGATACAAAGTCTTATCATGAAACTCAAGACTATGATCAACATACAATGGTTTGCCTATTGTTGCAGGAGTATCCACTGTTTTAGCTAACAACGTCCTACATTTTTCCAGCAATAATTTAACATAGCTAGTTTGAGTTAAGCAAAAACCAGAGGCGTCCCTCCTAGCCTCCATGCCCAGAAACAGATTAAGACCCCCCAATATCTTTCAGGGCAAATGTACTATTCAACTTTGAGATAAAAGATTTGATTAAATCCACATTAAAACCTGTTACTAAAATGTCATCCACATAGATTAACAAATATAGTATTGAAGAACCACACTTGTAAGTAAATAATGAATTATCAGACTTAGCATTTTTGAAGCCCTAATCCACCAAAGTATACTTAAGTCAGTCAAACCAAGCTCTAGGAGCCTGATGAAGGCCATAAAGAGCTTTGTTAAGTCTACACACATATTCATCAGGTTTATCAAAATTGACAAATCCTTAAGGTTGATTAGTGTAAACCTCTTCAACCAAATGACCATTCAGAAAGGCATTGCTAATGTCCAATTGACGAATAAACCAACCATAATGAACCCCAATGGACAATATCACTCTGATGGTTGAAGCCTTAACCACAGGGCTATATGTTTCTGAAAAATCAATTCCAAGAACTTGTTTGAACCCCTTTGCTACCAACCGAGCTTTGTATCTATTAATAGTCATCCGAGTTTTTCTTAATAGAAAAAAATCCATTTATTACCCAAAATATTCTGATTATGAGGAGAAGGGACCAAATTCCACATACCATTACTCATTAAAGCCTAATATTCCTTCTTCATAGCATCTAACCATTGGAAATTGGTTAGAGCTTTAGAAGTGGTGGAAGGAATATAAGTATCCAATAAAGCATTGGTAGTTAAAAATGATTTACGCATCACAATACCATTTTCAACTCTTGTTGTCATATGATGAGTATTGACAGGAGGAATAGGTAATAGAATATTGGTTTAATCAAGAAGAAATTTATTTAGAAGAAGTATTAGACAGAACAATTGGTTCATATACCAGTTGTGAAGAAAAAGGCACAGAAAGAATAACATAGAGAAAGTAAAGGAATAGTCCCCACAATAACAGGATGAGATCTAAGGGATTCATACTTCACACCAAATAATTTCATAAAAGAAAATCCAGATTCATTAAAAATAATATTTCTTGTAATGATCAATGCACCAGATTTGTTTAAGCATTTATACTCCTTATGAGACGAACTATAACCCGAGAAAAGGCAAAGTTCAGATTGAAATTAGAACTTATGAGAATTATAAGGTCTAGTACAGGGGACTTCGACTAGTTTACCTATTACTAGAGGCAGAGTAGCTTCTAGCGTAGAAGTCGAGACATTCGCTAGTGTTTTGAGTACGACGGAGAGGGTTGAGACTAGGTTGGAAGAGGTACCTGTTATATGCGAGTTCCCATATGTTTTTCTTGCAGAGTTACCAAGATTACCACCGCCTAGGGAGATTGACTTCATCATTGATTTGGTCCCGGGGACCAAACCTATATTTGTTCCGCCGTACCGGATGGCTCCGAAAGAGTCAGAGGAACTGAGAAGATAGCTTGATGAGTTATTGGAGTTAGGGTTCATACACCCGAGCATGTCACCTTGGGGCGCGCCAGTCTTGTTTGTTAAGAAGAAAGATGGCGGTCTGAGATTATGCATTAATTATAGACAGCTCAACTGGGTGACATTGAAGAACAAACATCCACTTCCTCGCATTGACGATTTGTTCCACCAGCTGACGGGAACATAGTGGTTCTTGAAGATTGATTTGATATCAGGGTACCATCAGCTGAGGATCAGAGCAGATGACAGGGATAAGACTATTTTTCGCACTCAATATGGGCATTATCAATTTACAGTCATGCCATTTGGGTGGACTAACGCCCCAACGATATTCATGGATCTTATGCATCGAGTGTTGAGAGAGTACTAGGATAGGTTCGTCATTGTGTTCATCGACGATATCCTTATCTATTCCAGGACTCGTGCGGATCACGAAGAGCACCTCAAGATGATTTTGCAGACTTTGAGGACACATAGATTGTATGCAAAATTCAGTAAGTGTGAATTTTGGCTTACAGAGGTCGGATTTCTTAGGCATATCATCGGAGCCAGCGGAATGTCAATGGACCCCGTTAAGGTCAGAGTAGTGATAGATTGGCCTACACCGCGGTCAGTGATAGATGTCCGCAGTTTCTTGGGGTTGGCAGGCTATTACAGGCTTTTTGTTCAAAACTTCTCGAAGATTGCGGCACCAACGACGCAATTGACAAAGAAGGATACGAGTTTTCAGTGGAATGATAGGTGTGAACAAGCCTTCAGGACTTTGAAGGAAAAATTGACTACTGCACTAATTTTGGCACTATCTGAGTCGAGGAAGGGTTTTGAGGTGAACACCGATGCTTTTAAGGTTGGTTTAGGCTGTGTTTTGATGCAGGACGATAGAGTGAAGGCCTATACGTCCCGACAGCTGAAGGCTCACAAGAAGAACTACCCTACACATGACTTAGAGTTAGCAGTAGTGGTCTTTGCATTGAAGATTTAGCGTCATTATCTCTACGGAGAGAAGTGTGTGTTGTTTATTGACCAAAAGAGTTTGAAGTACCTCGTCATTCAGAAAGAGTTGAACATGCGACGAGGCGTTGGTTTGAGTTCCTCAAGGATTATGATTTCTCATTGAAGTATAACCCGGGGAAGGCTAATGTTGTTGCAGACGCGTTGAGCCGCAGAGGGGCAGACTCAAAGATTGTTACTTGCCATATGACACACGAGTATGGTTTACTAGAGGCGGTCGAGTCGATGTATTCTGTTGATATTTTGTTGATATTCTGACCGGTACTAGAGTATTGATTTTGGGCAAACGAGGACCTAGACAGTGTCGATTCAGAGTGTACTTGAAGGTCAGCAAGCAGATGAGCAGTACCAAAGGTTTTTAGACTTTGCTTAGAGTCTGGATCATCCAGATTGGAGTTGGTCGAAGACCAATGTTTCTGATTACGTTCAAGCGTGTGAGGTATGCCAGTGAGTTAAGGCTGAGCATCGGAGGCTCGGTGGATTATTACAGCTACTTCCTATTCCTTGGTGGAAGTGGGAGCATATTTCCATGGAATTTGTCAGTGGCTTACCTTGATCTCTGCGCGGACATGACATTATCTGGGTGATTGTGGACAGGTTGACAAAGTATACGCATTTTTTATCGATCTCTACCACACATCAAGTTGATAGGTTGGCGAGTTTGTACGAGCGGGAGATTGTTCGACAGCATGGTGTTTCGTTATCGATTGTGTCTAACACAGGGCCACAGTTTACGTCTCAGATTTGGCGGAGCATGCGGGCACAGTTTGGCACGCGATTGGACCTCAGTACAGCCTATCATCCACAGACTGACGGACAGTCTGAGAGACTGAATCGAATTCTCGAGGATATGTTGAAAATGTACGTGTTAGAGTACGGAGGATAATGGGAAGAGTATCTTCATTTGTGTGAGTTTGCCTAAAATAACGGTTATCAGCTGATAAGTTGGTATTTATAGGTTTTTAGTAGTTTATTTTAGTATATTTAATGTGAAAAGTCTCTAAAATATATATTTATTATATTTTTTGTCATTTTCAGGTGAAACAGAGTACACGATTGAATTCGTGGTGGAAAAATACATAAAATAGAGTATTTACTTGCAGTGATCGGATGTCGGACAGTTTGCCTCGAGTTACGCGTTGCACAGTTGATAGAATAAGAGACATCATATTTCAACCAATTACAGGTTGCCACGTCAGCGCATATCTTCTCTCAACCAATCACACGCTGCCATGTCAGCGGTTCTCCATCACAGCAGCAACAAACATCATGTTCCAGCAGTTGCCACGTGGCGCCTTCTCACCCTCCCTAAGCACGTCACTCATTAGCTCTTCACCAATCCCATGCCGCCACATCAGCGTTTGCAGCCACGTCACAAACTAACAGCAGTTCATTCATTCAGCAGCTCTTTGATTTGCCTCGGTATGCGCGTCAACAATGTCTCCCTCATCTTCGCCAATTCTACGCGAGCTTTCTTCAATGCTATCTTGCGCCATGTGTCGCAGTCTCACCCAACCACCTCGTCAAAGCAACCGGTTTCCACCAAGGAGATAATGCCACGTGGCGCGCGACAGTACTCTCGACCAATGCGGTGCAGACACGTGGCATGAACCTATTTTCAAGCCAAAAACAGTCCATAGATCGTCCTCGGCGCACGAGTCACCTCCCCAACCCCCAACATTAGTTTCTCTCACCTCCCGAGACCAATTTTTAGTAGTTTTATATATTAGGAACCTAGGGTATTATTAGAGAACACTGAATATTATATTTTTAGCATCAACTTCTCTCGACGATGGACTAGGTCGGCGGGGAAACAAGTCGGGATTATGGATTCATGGCGTATTATGTGAGATCTTTTATTTTATTATTTAATTTAATTTAATTCTCTTATTTCATTGTTATTGATTTTAAGGTTTATGGTTTAGATCTAGGGTATGTATGTGGCCAGTGCATGCTTTTAGGTGGACAACCTATAGTTATTTGGACCATTAGTATTCGTGTAATTGTGTTTTTTGACCAATAAAGTGACAAACACTCACCCGTTTGCCGTCAAACCCTTTCGATTCTTGAGTGTGCAACAATTGAATCTAGGTTAAATCGAAAGCGGATGCGATCCGGTTATTTAGGATTAGTGTTCCCACAAATCCATATTACTGCGGTTAGTGTGTTAAACCCGATAAGCGGACGTCTAGGGTTAAGCATTAATTAGGGAAGTAGTTAGTGGCAGACGTCCTAGCTATCAAGATTAGGGGAACGAGAAATTTCTGGCGGATGTCGATTTTCTATAGCTTATCTAGGAGAATTTAAATTAATAACTTTTTGGGAAAGATTGAAGACCATGATTGCCATTGAATCCTGATTCTAATTTGTGGAACTGTAGACCTAGGTGTTACTTAGGTGTTAATTAATTGTTTTCAAAATTAGTTTAGTTATTTTATTTATTTAGTTTGGTTAGATTAGTTAGTTAAATTTATTTAGTTTAAAACCCCCGATTTTTCCTTTTCGTTGTTTTTAACCTTAGAAAGACCACCAATCTCTGTGGGATCGACCTTTGCCACTATTCTACAAAATAATTAATTTTTAAAAAAACTTTTATTGACTCGTTCGACGCGCGTCATCAGCCTAGTATTGGTATGGCACCGTTTGAGGCACTCTACGGTAGTCAATGCAGATCTCCATCTTGTTGGGCGAAGCCTGAGGATGTGGCAGTTATTAGGCCTAAGATTATAGTGGATCATACATAAAAGATACGATTGATTAGATTGAGGCTTAAGGATGCGCAGGAGAGGCTGAAAAGTATTGTGACATGTATCACAACAAGTTAGAGTATGATTTCGGAACTATGTCTATCTGAAAGTTTTGCCGATAAAGGGTCGCAAGAGATTTGGGATTAATGGAAAGCTTGCGCCGAGGTTCATTGGTATGTTCAGAGTGAAGAAAAGAATAGGCAAGTTGCGTACGAGTTGGAGTTGCCACCTCAGTTGTATGGGATCCACCCTGTATTTCATGTTTCAATGCTTCGACTGGATAGGTCGAAAGAGGGCAAACTACCGATAGTGGGTTTTAGCCAGATAGACTTGAGGGAGGACATTACTTATGACGAGCAGCCTAGTCAGATTCTGAATCGTAAAGTGAAGATTCTGAGGAACAAAGAGATCCCATCAGTCCTTGTCAAGTGGCAGCATCACGGAGATGAGGAGCTGATGTGGGAGCTCAAGTCATATATGCGCGAGTACTTTCCTTATCTCTTCTGAGTTTCGGTAAGTTTTCTCTTATGAATTGCTTCAATTTCGATGACGAAATTTTAATTAGTTTGGAAAACTCTAACGACCCTAAAATCTAACTCGTGCCACGTGTCATTTCATGGTCGTATCCCACTTGTCATGATACGTATGTCTAAACCTCAGGAGTTGATAAGTTGGTTTTTATATGCTTTTAGTAGGCTATTTTAGTATATGTAATTATGCAAAGTCTCTAAAATATATATTTAATTATATTTATTGTCATTTTCAGGTGAAACGGAGCACGCGGTTGAATTCGTGGTGGAAAAATACTCAAAATGGAGTATTTATATGCAGTGATCGGATGCCAGACAGTTTGCCTCGAGTTACGTATTGCGCGGTGGGTAGACTAAGGGACGACATATTTCAACCAATTAGAAACTGCCACGTCAACGCATATCTTCTCTCAACCAATCACACACAGCCACGTCAGCGGTTCTTATCACAACAGCTGCCAAGTGTCGGCCTCTCACACCCCCAAGCACGTCACTCATTGCTTCTCGACCAATCATGTGTTGCCACGTCAGCTGCGCGGCAGCACTCTCAACCAATGCAGTGCAGACACATGTACGAAACCCATTTTCACCCCAAAAACAGTCCCTATATGCTCCTCGGCGCACGTGTTACGAGACCAACCCCCAAAATTAGTTTCTCTCACCTCTGAGAGCAATTTTGAGTGGTTTTTAATCTTAGGAACTAGGGTATTCATACGGGGAGAACATATTGGAGCCGCCACAAACAACTTTTCATACTTGGAGATTGTAGAGATGATGTCCGGCTAGACCAATCTTCGCCTAGGTCGAAGGGAAAACAAGTGAGATTCATGATTTATGGCAAATACTATGTGAGATCTATGATTTTTATTTAATTTGATTTAATTTTTCCTATTTCATTGTTGTCGATTTTAAAGTATATGGTTTAGATCTAGGGTGTGTATGTGGCCAGTGCATGCTTTTAGGTGGACAACATATAGTTATTTGGACCATTAGTATCTGTGTAATTGTGCTTTTGGACCAATAAAGTAACAAACACTCACCCATTTGTCGTCAAACCCTTTCGGTTATTGAGTGTGCAACAATTGAACCTAGGTTAAACCGAAAGCGAATGCGATCCAGTTATTTAGGATTAGTGTTCCCATAGAACCAAATTACTGTGGTAGTGTGTTAAACTCGATTGGCGGATGTTTAGGGTTATACATTGATTAAGGAAATAGTTAGTGGCAGACGTCCTAGCTATCGAGATTAGGGGAACTAGGAATTTTTGGCGGACGTCGATTTTCCATAGCTAATCTAGGAGAAATTGAATTAATAACTTTTTGGAATGATTGAGGACCATTAAATGCCGTTGAATCTTAATTCTTGCTTGTGGAACCGTAGACTTAGGTGATTTCTTCTCATTGATATTATTTTTACGAACTTTTTATTTGTGCTAGTCTAGTTAATTATTTCATTGAACTTTCTAAAAACCTCTCATTTTTAGTTAACTTGAAGTAAAACTCAAGTCTTGTGGATTCGACCCCGTATTTACCACTACTACACCCTTGTGGTTGGTAACTCGATTGCGGGTTATATTTGGCACACACGACACGTGACCAAATTTTGGCGTCGTTGCCGGGGACTTAGTCCTTACTCTGAGTTTAGGTTTCTTTTCTTTTTTTTTTCTTAGTTTTATGCTACCACACCTCACTCGGTCAAAATCGGCTGGTTCATTATTACCTTTCGATCCTGAACCAGAGAGAACATTTCATAAGTGGACTAAAGAGACCCAACTTAGGCAACAAGAAGGCCAAGATCCTCTGAACATGGCTGCGAATCGCCAAATCACCATTGGTCACGCTAATCAAGAGCTTCAAGCTCTTTTGGCGCAACAACCCCTATGCATCAACTATCTGGATAATGCCAGAGACTTTGAGTTGAGGTATGGGTTCATTCATCTCCTACCATCCTTCCATGGTGGCGAGAATGAAGATTCTATCATTTTCCTGAAGGAGTTTCATACTAACTGCAAGTCAATGAAACCCTCCAATACGGATGAGGAAACGGTTAAGCTCAGATCTTTTCCGTTTTGCTTTAAAGACAAAGTCAAGGAATGGCTTTTCTACCTTCCGCATGGGTGCATTAACTCCTGGAATGAAATCGCAACCACGTTTTTGAATGAATACTTCCCTGAGGATAGAGTTGCACAGCTCATCAAGGATATATGCATCATCAAAATGAGGTCGGGCGAATCATTTGGCACATATTAGGATCGATATAAGCGATTGATGTCTCCAACCGTTGGTGAAAGAATTGCAAGCGTTGTGGTATGACGGAGTGCCTACCAAAACTGGTTTCAACTTGAAATAGAGAAATGCGTACTTAGGGTTGTTAACACTTTGATTTGAGCTCTAACTCTCATTGATCTCCCTAAGTTTCTTAGCCAAAACCCCCTCAATTCCTCTAATTCTTCTTCTCCAACTTCCTTAGCTTCTAAGTTATGGAAATGAGATGAATTGCATGTGTGGATCTATCCAATCTTATATATAAAGATATGGTTGATTAATAATCATTGATATTTATGTACACACGCATCTCGAGACTTATCTAATGGCATACATCTGGACACAATTCCGCTAACTCTCCACTAACTCTACCTAATTAACATAAATCCATTCTCTATTGGTCTCTTTATGTGTTTACGTATCTCGAGGAACATCATATGACTATTATTTTATCTTGTAAACTTAGATTACATTTAATATAAAAGCAACTATAGCCACATTAATTCTACTAAGCTTAAACCAACTTACTACATCACTCTCTACTCCGATCTTACGTAGGCACGCATCTCAAAGCAAGTTTCCATTCACATCTCGATACCTATACACAAGTAGGTATGACTTAGTAGTCTACATATATACATTACACTAGGCATACACCACAACAAATCTAACCTATACCTCATCCATCTCGCTTCGATTAGTGCATGTATCATGGTGCGGGTCCCACATTATGGGTTAGTAACCCTGATTACAGATAATAAACGAGATTAGAAACATGGGCCGTGAAAAATATAAATAAAATTACAACAATTTAAATTGTGGGCATGGCTTGGGCAAAATACTTAAACCCAAGCCCAACCATTAGTTGTTCAGGCTTTTGTAAGCTCGGGCCGAGGCCGGGTCGGGTAGGCCCCCGACCCGCTAAACAGGTATAATGGCGAACAGGCTGAAATCGGTGATGCCCCTCTTCGTCGGCCAGTCACAAACTAGCTTCATGCCTAGACGACATATTACTGACAATATTTTGATTGTGCAGGAACTTATCCACTCAATGAAATCATGCACGAGGAGGAAATGATATATAACCATTAAAATCAATCTCGAGAAAGGCCTATGACATATTGAATTGGATGTATATTAAGGAGTCGCTAGCTGAGGCTTTTATCCTGCTGAGGCTATCTAGGGTGATTATAGCGGGCCTAGAGTTTAACACCTTTCTCCTCTAATAGGATGGAACCACCTCCGAGCCGTTCACCCCCCTCAAGAGGTGTAAAACAAGGCGATTCAGTATCCCATATGTCTTCGTGCTTTGCATGGAGCGACTCTCCCAAGTTATAGCCAAAATGGTTGACAAAGGTGAATGGATTGCACCAAATATTGGAGGTACCAACTGTAACGGCCCAAATTAATTAAACTAGGATTTAGCGTTAATCTTGGGGATTGGCGATTGTAATTGGGGTGTTACGTGGACAACTCGGTTAACTAGGACATGTGAATCGAGAAAATATATTAATTTTGGATAATGGTTATTTAAGTGTGATGTTTAAAAGCATTATATTATTGTGTAACATCACATGTGTGTACATTGCTACCGGACGAGTTGGTGTGACGTGTACTTGCCTCGAGATGCGTGTCGAGACACGAGCATCGGATTTTGGGTAATCGAGGGTTAGTGGGACCACTACTTATGTTAAATTAGTAATATGTTTCACTAACCATATAAGGGTGTACCTAAGTGGAATAATGAATTAGATTGATTTTCCTATAGTTAGTTAGAAATTATCTAAACCATAGATTAACATTGGGATGATACTAGTTTGGGTTGATCTATGATAATGAGTTGTCTATTGGAGTCACAAATGAGTCCAGTTAAACCAAACCAGAGCCACGTGATCGTCCTCGAGATACGTAACACACTTTGATGACAAACAAGCTATAAAAGACCACACTTAGTGGTTTTTCTCAAAAATCCCACTAGTGAATCCATGCAAAATAGGGAAATTTAGGGAAATTATTGCTGGAATTCAGAGTGAATTAGTGCAATTGAGTGATCAATCAAAGAATCAAACTTAAGGTAATCATCTTCTTTACCTATTCTCCATGAAAATGAGCTAAAAATTGAGGTTTTTGGTACAAAAAGGATTTCACACTTAAATTATACGTATTTTTAGCGATCTTCATATGTGATTAAGTTAAATACACCTACAAAACATGAGTTGTAAACCGATTTTCATGAAATTCAATTTTTGGGTCAAAATTGAAAAAATTTGATGAATGCATGTTAATGGATATAAATAATGAATTTGTTGTTGTAACCCGGCTCTTTTTTGGTAGTTGATTTCCCCCATTAGTCGAGGATGTGGTCGATGGAGTATGGAATAGGCCAATGAGGTCGGGTCTTGGGAGCGAAATTTCTCAATTGAGAATTCTGCTAAACACACGCCTACCCAGGCTGGATAGGCGTCTCCCTAGCGCACTGCTCGAACATAGCGCCTTAGGTGAACTGCCTAGCGCACTACAGACAAAACAAATTTAATTCTCAAACGTTGTTTTGGAAATTTTGATCTAACACATATCTAAACAACTTGTAATCATGCTAAACACATAAAATTGAACTTCAGGGACTTAGTGGACCGTAGAGCGGGTACTGGGGAGCTAAGTGGGGCTCGGATTTGGGAGTCTGGGGATCGAAACGCGTGCTTGAGGTTTCTAAAACCTAATGAAACGTCACTTGAGTATTTGCTTGCTTTCATTACTGTTTTATTCTATCATGTTCAATGTATTCTTGTCTTATTCCTTGTTTACTTCAGTTATATATGTTTGTGTCACTATTTGAATAATTGGTTAAGTTTACTCCAGCGGTATTCTGTTTTGTGTCTATGGCCGGTAGACCATAAAATGTGCATCAGGAGACATCGGTGAATGACGACCCGAGCTACTTTGTCGGTACACGTGTGGATGCACCGTGAGTCTATGTCGGCCACCGAGTGGACCAGGTGATGGGCTAGTTAAACGCACCCACTGGAAGGATCCTAGGGAGGGAATCTAAATCATGGTCCAGTCTAACTGGGACGGGCACATACATATACGCTTTATTGTTATTTACGCTTGCGATGATCCATTTTGCAGTTATTTAACAGTATTTATTGGATTTCCTTTACTTTATCTTATGAATGCTCATTGAATTTCCTTGGGATTTTACTCATTAGGCTCGTCATCCGTTTCGTTGTGATGGCTGAGTGTAGATCCTTCTACGAGTAAAGGTAAGGTGATTCTTGAAGACTATCTCTTAGCTTGCCACTGTTCCGCACGGTACTCGTAGGTGTTTATCTTTATATTTTGTTATATATTTTAGGTTTATGGTTCGGCACAGCTACCTAGCTTTATCCCAATTATTTTTTGCCGACGACTTAATTCCATTCATGGAAGCAACAGAGAGACATGTGGGTGTCGCAAGTAAGATCTTCAATGACTTCTACCTCAGCTGGGGACATAGAATCAGTCCGGAGAAGCCTTAAGCATTTTTTTCTCGTAACACAAATGACTCGATGTCCATGATGATCTGCAGAAGTAGTGCTTCTTTCGAACACTTGACTTGGGCTGCTACCTATGGGTTCCAATCGTCCATGAAAGAGTGGGGAATACCACCTATGGGGAAATTACAGAGAAGGTAAAAGTGAGAATCAACGGCTAGCAACCTCCTAGAATCTCCTTGGTCGGAAGAGCAACACTATGTAAATCCTCCATCTCCGCAATCCCATTTTACACAATGCAAACGATCGAGATATTGAAAGGTTTTTGTGATGGCATCGACAAGCCGTACAAAAGTTTCTTATAGGGGAAGGAAGGGGGAGTCGGAAACCAAGCTTGGTAAATTGGGAGATGATATGCCTCCCTAAAGTGAGTGGTGGAGTAGGGTAAAGAAGATGTCGTTAATGAATAAGGAATTCCTGATGAAGGTTGGTTGGGGAATCCTTGAAGAGTATGAGGCATTATGGGCAAAGGTGTTGAGATCAAAAAATAACAACCAACACCCCGTTTATTCTCAACTGCCAACTAGAGGGTCCCATTTATGGCAACATATAAGGAAGATATGGGAACCCATAATGGCTGGATTGCGATACTCGATCGGGAATGGGAGGACCACGAGGTTTTCGAAGGATAAATGGACAAGCCGAGACCCCCCGTTTATTGACGAGGTTGTGGCAGATTTTGTAATGACCCTTATCCTCATTAAAGAATCGTTCGGCCTGAAACTTTAACTAAGCCACGGTACACCAGCCAAACTTAACTAGAGCCAGCAACCTCACCTTCAACACATGAAAAATACGGTTGTATATCGACATTGAAACAAATAATAAACCCTACAAAAATTAAAACTTTTCGCGATATTAAACACAATATACAAAATCAATTCAAACCAGAATAAATCTCGGTTATACAAAGCCTCCCAACCTTAGTGATATCACAAAACTGTGATTCAAAACACATATATATGACAAGAGAAGAATCATTACATTGAAGAGAAGATCAAGATAACAAAACCTTCTCTCTCCAATAGTCGTAGTGCTCATCGGTATTTCTGAAATATTAATTGGGGTGAGTGCTCCAGCTTGCTGAGTAAGTATGGATTCACATAATTATCAACAATCCATATAATAATCAAAGAGAAATGTAATAGCAATATGAACCAACGACATATTTAAACAAGCATACAAACAATACATAAGCGGCATGCAAATCTAATAGTTTCCATGGCATGTGATACTGTGACGTTTTCATTTTCGTTTATCAAAACGAGGGTCGGATCCACTATCCCCAAGTATACCAACATACTAAATCATTACTCTGCAAAGTATTGTTCATTCAGTTGCATACTCATTCCAATAGCTCTATCTAAAACCATTGAGTTAAGATATAACTGTGCCACCAATCTATCGAGTTCGGATCTACAAATAGTCTAGGGTGCCATCCCAAACCCTATTCCACCAACATTCTCGATCTTGGGTTTACACACAAGATATATCGCCAATAGTATAGACTCGGATATCACCAAGTACTACATGTCCATTTAACAAGATTTTAAATCAAATACTTTTCATCACAGTACACAACTCTCCATTCCCGATCCATAAACTATATGAACTAGAATATACTACATAGCCAGGCAAAGTTAATAATTTAACGAATCCATAGATACCTCAGTTAGGTTACATTTCTAATTCCCTTGCTTTTTGGGTCATTCGACCTTTCTCGATATTTGAAAACCTATCACAAATCATTTGAGGTTATTATATGTCCAATACCTTACATTTAAAACCTTAAATTGGTCCCAATTGGATCCGAAACCATTTTGCTAATTTTTGAGATTATTACAACCTTTACACATTTTTCGAAGTAAAAACCTCGTATAAAGTCCCAAAGAAATCCTCAATTCTCCACTTTTTATAGAAATCCATAATTTCTATCGATTTGGTCTTCAAATAAAATTTTATTAATTTTTTTCAAAATTTCAAAATTTTTCTTTTTATTATCATTTTTATTTTTATTTGAGAAGATGGGTTTGACCCCTGAACCGAATTGGTCTAGCTCAACAGAATCGGACCCTGTTCAAGCCAGTTTGGGGGATCAAACCCCCATCTTCCTCCTCTCATTTTCCCCTGTTCAATGAAACTAGTTCCTTTATTTTCTTCCATTGAGGTTAGGTTTGATCCCAACCTCGAGCTAGTTTGGGCAAGGGACAGGCCCGGTTTTGATATGGGGCCTGGTGGGCCATTGCCCCAGGCCCCCAAACATTAAAAGCCCCCAAATTTTTAAATAGTTAGGGGTAATTTTGTAATTTCAAATTTTGTTTAATTTTTTAGGTGAAAAAAATGAAACTTGTAGTATAAGTTATTAGGCATGTGTCATATATAGTGATGAATTTCCAATTTCCAATCTTGAATGGACAAGTGTCACCCCATCAATCACTTTCACATGATAAAGAAAAAAGAAAACCAAAAGACAACTAAAAAAACAACGTTCATTCTCAAGAGTCAACACAATCTCCTCCAACATTCATTCTCAACACTCTACATCCTTGCTTTTTCTTCTCAACACCATCTCCCTCCAACACTTTTTTTCCTCTCAAGAGTCAACACCTTCTTTATTCCCAACATTTTTTTCTTCTCAACAGTAAACACGTTCTTCCCAACACTTTTTTCTTCTATTTTAGATTCTCATTGAGAACTTGCAAAATTTTACTTTGATTAAGGACTAAGGAATCTCAACTCTCAAAATCAGGTTTGAGATTTACTTTATTTATTTTTTGTGTAGGATTAGCAAATATGTTACCTAAAAAATATCCTTTCGGTCATGATAAATTAAAGTAAAAAAGAAAACAAAAGAGATTGAATGGATTAGCGTTGATATCGATTGAGGAAGATTTATTATCAAATGTTGATTATAAATAGATTATAAAAAAATTTGCTTCACAAAATGCACGAAGAGCAGTTTTATAATAATAGAGTAATTAGCCTTGAATTTACTTCTTTGATTTTGATGATGATGTTATTACTTCTTTTTTTGTTAGTACATGTTTTTTTTCGTTATTAACCTCAATTTTATTTATATGTTGTTATTTGTTGTTTTTTGTCATTTTATGTTTTCTTTTAGTTATACTGTGAAATTAGTTAAAGTATATCTAACCTTTCATAACTTTTAATATTAAATATTAACTTTTTGAATTGTTTTATTATTTAGATTAATTATTTAGGTGTCGCCACATGGAATTTGAAGTTAACTTATTAAACATAAATGAAAGAATCTAGAAACAATTAGAATGTAATAACAAATTCAAAAAGATTAGGATCGAAAAATAAAATAAAAAGTTACGAAAGATTAAGGATATTTTAACCAATTTTGCGTTGTAGCTAACCCTTTTTTTTAACTTCACCGATGATAAATGTTACGCTTTCATTGCCGGTCCCAAGTCCAAGAGAGGAGGAGGGAAAAAGATATATGTGTGTATATATATACGGCCCCATTTTTACGGTTCGCCCCAGGCCTAAAAAATGGCAGAACCAGCCCTGGCAAGGGAGACAGCTCCTGCCGTCTCCTTCCTCGAACCGAGCCTCCCCAACTCCATTTCCAACGTCACAACACCCAACAACATCATCAACCACAACCCAATGACAACAACGAACACAACCTTACCTTCTACCTCACCATCGCCTCCATCATCGACCTGTCTCTCTCTCTCTCCCTCTCTCTCTCTCGATGCCTCTCACGGTCGAAACAAATTGGGATGAGGCGGTTTGTTTTAAAGAAGATAAATATGAGATTTCCTAGGCAAATTTAAAGGTTCAATTTATATTTTTACTTTCTCGAGATATGTGTTAAGAATATCGAGATCGATCTTTATGGCTATTAACCAATCACATTTCCTCTAGACCGACTTACCTTTGATTAAAATAGAAATATTTCTCGAGATTCGCACGCATGAATCTCGAGAATGATCTAAAGAACATGAATTTAAGCTACAATCCTTCTTTAGATAGGATGACACACACATCTTGAAGCGTGAATAATCTCTACAACATCATCAACGTCCACATCATTCACCTCATCGATGCCTACTCTATGCGTATCTCAAATCAAATCAAATGTTTACTTTTATCAGATTTAAACTATAGGCTTTATTTTTATTTATTTATATACATAAACCATATATATAAATATATATAATGATATATTCCCGCCCCTATAAATTCGCGATGTACACCAACGACCACCCTCGAGCGTGCACACTATTGTACATCCCACGCGTGTCACCCTCGACTTCGCATTACTAGACGCCCACCAATTTATTAATTATTTCAAATATATATACACACGCATATATTCATGCGTTTGTTATTTTGTCATGCGCGCTAACGAGTATGCTCGGGGGGCACACTACCTCACAACCTATGTGCGTCACTCTTGACCCACACACGGTATTAGGCGTCCCATAATTTCTCAATTATTTTCTTTCAGACTATAGGTTTCATTTATATATATATATATATATATATATATATATATCAATATATACAAATATGTATACACATATATATTTTATGACTTATCGGTTTGCCATATACACCAATAAATACACTCAATCATACACATTGTGTGACAGCCCCAATTCCAGGTCGCCTTGCTACTCGCCACGTTGCATTCCACGTCACCAAGCCTTGCCACGTCATGGCCCATTTATCCTTGACGCTTCGCGACCTAACGAGTTGCTTACACTCTTCCGGCTAACCCTAGCTACGCTAACTATTTTTTATACAAATATTAATGATTTAGTTAGCCAGTTACTCAATTTATCAAATTATATTATAATTTTACAGCGAAAGTCTTTTAATGAGTAACTTATGCGATGTTTAGCAATCCTAAGTAGTGAAAACCCGACAAAAGATACCATGTATATATCAAGGCGAGATAAGTATAACAAAAGTTTCATATACATGTAATCAGTGTTATATGGTCCCCAAAACCCAACAAAAGTAAAATAAATACGTAATGTAGTAACACACGAGCTGGCTCTACTATCTCAGAGTCGCCCAATACCTCTTTGCCCTTGCTCGTCAAAGGATCCGCACTCAGTCACCCAACAAATACAGTGACGAGTCCAGTGAGTAAAATCCCAAAAGAAGTCCACACAATATTCATGAAATAAAACTGATAAACTACGAGACATGCGAATATAACACCTGGCAATAGTACGTCATATTCCTATGAATGTAGGCAACATACGACAAACAAAAGCACTGGCGTGAAATAAATAACCAGCATGTACCAATTAAAACAGCTCATAAAATAAAGCATTAATTAGCAAACATCCGTATAATCATGAGAAAACCCTGACCTACACAAGCCAGTGATCGGTAAATTAAATAAGAACCATATATATACTAACAGGCTTACAGTGACAAGTTCAGTTACGGGATGAACCCCTCAAGACGCTATTTCAAGTTAAGGGAACACCCTAAATCCATCCCGACGGTCGTAAGTACATCATATTGCCGTCGACACGAGCATTAAACACAAGTAACTCGTGCAAGCGATTTAGCCACAATCAATATATACGCACACTGAATAGGAGTGAAAACCCATGTGTGCCCACTAGCAGTCACACATGAAATGCAATATCGTTAAATTAAAACCATGAATTCTATGAAGCATTCTCAAGGGTTTTACACACCTCAATCCGCGCTCCGACTTCCCTGGACTCCCGTATCCGACCCGACTAGCTCCCCGATACCCGAGCTACGGTCCTTTAAGTCCCTGAAGTCTAATTTTACATGTTTAGTATGTTTATAGGTGTTTAGGATATGTTTTAAGTCAAAAACCCCAAAACAACCGTTTAATTTCAATTTTTGTCTTTAGTTAGCGCCCTATGGTCTTGGTGTCGCACTATGTGATGGTAGTGTGCTATGGACAGTATGTAGCACACTACTATTCTTCAGGATGAAGAACAGTTTGAAACCCATAATGATTAGCGCGATAACCATTCCAAGTGGCGCACTATCTGTCCTCTGGGACATAACTCTCAAGTCGAAAAATTTGTCTTTCTCTTCTAATTTGGCTACCTGATCTTACCAAACACTCAATCCATATCCAATTAACACCAAACAATAGCTAAAACAACCTCAGAACAACCATTTGCATCAAATTGATCAAAATCTTACAAAATTGGGTTCAAATGAAAGTGTAGATAATGGAGATGGTGATTACCTTAGTTTAAATCCTCCAATTAACCTCCAAGATGGTTGAATTCTAGCTTGAATTCTCTTCCAAATCTCATTTGCTCTGATCTTGCATGAAATTATAAATGGTTTTTAAATAAAATCCCACTAACTTTGATTTATATACTTTTGATTGGAATCAAATGTGCGTACGTATCCTGAGGATTATCTTGTGGTCCACAATCATGCTGTGCCACACCACCTGATGACTCCAATGGCACACTCCCTTCCTAGTACCCCTCACTATACTCATCTATATGTCCATCTCATGGTCCTCATTAATAAGTGCAAACTATAGGCCTTTATTTATTTTGATTTGATCACACTAACTTAGGCCCATTTTACTTACATATGGCTTGTGTTTTGTTTATCGAAATTAACCAACTTGTAGTCCCACTAACCTTTGACTACCTGGTACCCAGTGCCCCGCGTCTCAACAAGTATTTCGAGACACGCTATAGCCTATTGTTTTAATTTGAATTAACTTAGCCTATGGTCACATTACCCATTTAATTAATTTACTATTTATCTTGACATGGATTAGTCGGGTTTCCTAGCATATCCGTAGTTCACCTACCCGACACCCGCGTTAACTTGCCTTTCGAGGTGAACACCCGTCACACAAATTTGCCCAATAGCAACATACACACATGCGGTGCAATATAATAATAATAATTTTAAACACCACATATACACAACCACCATCCACAAATAATATATTTCCTCGTTCTCATGTCCGAGCTAACCTAGTTGTCCACGTAACGCCCAAATTACGACCGTTAATCTCCGAGATTAACCCTATTCCTAGTTTAATTAATTTGGGCCATTACGCATTACTTCCACATCTCTCCGTGTGATCCCCAACGATGCACATGTGTCACACTAAGCATACAATCAATTTATTTATCATTTATCTTTCAACTATAAGTTTTATATTAATTCACATTAATCACCTATAGTTACATTAATTATTTCACACACCAATCAAACACAATACATCACAACAATCATAATAACATGCTAATCGAGACAAGTCGGGTTTGACCATGAGTCCAAGTCAGGTTAATTAAATCTTGGATTATCGTTAATCTCCAGGTTAAAGACACGAGTCGTTACATTCTCCCTAACTTAAGCAATTTCATTCTCAAATTTAATTTTATCAACTAACTGTAACGTCGAAGATATAGGGGAGTTATTTCTTCATTTCCCAAATTAGTTCCTTGATCAATAAATCTTCATTTCGATCAACTTTGTTCCAGTCAACACTGCACACAAATTGATCTATCTTTTAGAACGTAAAGACATGGAAGATATTGCATATAATCATTTTTAAGCTTTCCATAACCCTAAACTTTATGAATCTACTTCGTCATTTCATAGGTAAGAAGTTTAAAAGAATGCATACATCTTTTGAATACTTGAACACCCTATGATGATTGTCCACACATTCTTTCATTTTATCCAAGTTGTAGTTGCATACTGATAGTCTGCTAACACTGTTGCGTGTAGTTCTAAATTACTCATGCTCCAATTAACTCGTATATTTACTTCTCATTCCACACCAATTGAAAACGAAGTTAAGCACGCAAACTTTTAAGGGAAACACCCTAACATTTATAGCTTGATAATATCAATACCAGAGAACTACCACATTCCAAGTCACAAGCTCAGAAATTATATTCTCTGAAAGTAAGATTAGCTGTAGATATATTATGCTAAGATTGAGAAAGGTCTCTCACAACTATCATACATTTCTTCCCCACTGGGAAGCAAACTTTCGGTTTCTCACCGAAATAATAATCTCGGTTCTCTATAAACTCACAACTCTTTCTACACACATATATTTTGCTTACTCTTCCACAAGAATTAAACAACGATACTGACAAGAAATTTGCAAACTCTATCAGTTCTACAACTACAACATGAACAATATTCAGTTGTCATAACAACTTAGATTAATCCGTCATAAATCTCTGAGCATGAAATCTCATTCTTTCATGACAAGAATAATATCACCCTTCAGGTTAATAACACTCACATTCCACTTGCTGATACATAAATCTCATATTTCTTTATAAAATCGACACCATCAACTTTCATTCCAGATCACCAACAATTCATTCTTATCATAATGATTTTGGATTTCACCATAATGAATATTTTAAAGAAATCCATGAGATTCTCTTAACAATTTTGCCGTACTTTTTGACACGAGTTCCAAGAACTTTCCTTACATACTCAATGTTATAATTTGAGATTATCCATACAAAATACAAATAGCTAGTATTCAAACCTTGACCTACTAGATAATCTCAATCAATTTCTCCAATAATTCAACACTCAACTAATCATCATTAGCTCAGCTCCAATCTTAGTTCCAAGAAGAGACTTGTAATTATCAATCAAGACAACTCAACTGATGATGTGCCTGCGCAGGACTTCAATTGATCACCATTACACATCTCATTCAAGAGATATTACTGAGTAGTTTTTATTGTAACTACGTCCCCTGTTCTTTTCCTATTCAAGGCATTGCTAACACAATCACCTTTAATGAGTTATGTTTTAGATTGAATTCCTAAAATTTAAGAAATACAAGTTATCTATCTCACTTGCAATTTCTTTCACCCTGACAATTTACATTTTTCAAACTTCCATGGTTTAAAATTCACTGCTTTGACTTTACACCAATTCACTGGTTTTTATATTTCCAAGTTGTCTTTAAATCAACAAACCTTTCCTCTTGAATTCATATATATTTCAAACTCATATAATTTAAAATATCTCACAATCCTCTTGTTTTACAAGTGATGCATTTCCATATTTGGTATACCTACCAAAATAATTATCTCGAGATTATCAATCCCTAATAGTTCTTCTCAAATGTCTTAAACTATATAAATGAATAACAATATAAGCTACAATTTTTCTTTATTGTGTCAACACACATTCGTACCTGAATAAGAAGTCTTAGGTCGAACCTCTAACTTCTTCCACAATTTAGGTATAGTCAAGCAAATATTATATTCAAACTAAATTATAACTTCCCTCCAAAGCATCCTTGTATTTAATTTTAACTTACAACAATCCTCATACTTGAGTTAATTTAATAAATCACACAATGATACAAGAGATCCTTGGATCAATCATTTGTATTATTCAATTATTTCAAGATTACTTTTACTCATTTGCCTTTGTATTGAATATAGGACAATCTCTTATTGTCTTAATCGCAGTCAAATTCCTTGATCGACAATTAATATTCAACACAAATACAAGTAATTTATTTTTGAAACTTGGTACTTGCACTTGCAAAATTTGGCATGAACCAATTTACCGTCATAACTTATAACTCTTTACAGTAAAGCTCAAGCACCTTCTAAGTCTTCAAAGATTTCATCTTGTTATCGATAACATGATAACAACTTGATTACGATAGAGTTCCAAAACTATACACCCTTCATTCACGAACATAACATGAGTTCTAGTAAGTTCTAAAGGTTTTCACCATCCACTTAAAGTGATCTAGCAATCATATGAGATCATCTTTATATATCCTTAACTCTGATCATATTACAATGACAACCAAATCTCAACTAACTCTTGAGAACAGTTGGTTTCATCTTATTGTCATAATGAGTTATTAATCTTGGGCAATGAATATTCTTTTCCACTATCGTACATTATTCTTTGAATTCCTAAAATCCTCATATTCATTAACAATTCATTCTCCCCAAGTTAGATTGTACTAGTCTAAAACATTAGACTAGGATCTCTTACCAACTCACCGCTATGTTTTGGATTTGACTATCTTCAAGTTTCACAAGTTTTGAATTCTCAACTTCACCTTTCATTTTCAATAAATTTCTTGTCATTTCAATATGGATTAACACAATATCTGAAATTTCTACTTCATAATAAATTATGAAGTATGAATACATTAGTGATTTTCTAACCTCAAATAGGTTCTTATCATTAACCACTAATTTGTTTACTTAATAACTTTCATTATTGCTCATCTAGTCTTAATAATAGTATAAGATCTCATCCTAAAGTAGATTACCATCTTTGAGCTCCACCTAAAGTCATTCAGTATTCCAATGCTTCATAAATTCACTTCTCATAATACACGTATTAAGGTCCAGATCCAATATATACTTCTTCACTGACTATTATTTGTCTAATAATATTAGCGAGAATAAAGACCACTGAAGACATTTAATAGGAGAATGAATTTGATTTTATCTTTGTAAGTTTTTCTTATGCCTTTTTTTTAAACTCCTCAAGGTTAAGATTCTATTGAACTCTTACATTTAATACTTTCTAATATCGTGAGAAACCGATGGACATAAACCATCTTATTATTATTTAAGGAAAACATAACTCTTATATCTACTGTGTAGATATAATAATACACAACAAATAACATATCTAAGTCTTTTGTCTTTTGGTTACCCCCGGAAATCATAATAAAACCATTTATTACGTCCTAAGCTTTTTCGTTACTCGAGACAACTCTCAGAGTTAGTAAACTTAGGTTCTAGTACCACGGTATATCAGAGCCAATAACCTTAAACTTTGATACCAAATTGTATCTCAATTATTACTTATTTCAAAAATAATTCGAAAGTGAAAACGAGGCTCTGACCAGGCTCTGATACCAACTGTAACGACCCTTATCCCATTAAGGAATCGTTCGGCCTAAAACCTTAATTAAGCCCCGGTATACTAGCGAGACTTGACTAGAGCCAGCAGCCTCACCTTTAACACTTGATAAATACAGTTTTATATCGACATTAAAACAAATAATAAATGCAGTGAAAATTAAAAACTTTTTGAAATATTAAACACAATTTACAAAACTAATTCAAATCGAAATAAATCTCGGTCATACAAAACCTCCCAACCCTTTTGATATTATTAAACTGTAATTCAATACACATATATAAGATAATAGAAGAATCATTACATCAGAGAGAAGATCAAGACAGATAAACATTATATGTCCAATAGTTGTAGCGCTCGTCGGTATTCCTGAACTATTAATTGGGTTGAGTGCTCCAACTTGCTAAGTAAGTACGGATTCACAGAATTATCAATAATCCATATAATAATCAAAGAGAAATGCAATAGCAATATGAACCAACAACATATTTAAATAGGGTATTGAAACTCATATAAACAATACATAAGCAGCATGCAAATCCAATAGTTTATATGGTATGTGATACAGTGACATTTTCTTTTTCGTTTATCAAAACAAGGGTCAAATCCACTATTCCCCAAATATACCAACTGAATAAATCAATACTCTGACAAAGTACTGCTCATTTAGTTGTATACTAGTTCCAATAGCTATATCCAAAACCCCTGAATTAAAATATAATCGTGTCACCAATCTATCGAGTTCGGATTTACAAGTAGTCTTAGGTGCCACCCCAAACCTTATTCCCCCAACATTCTCTATCTCGGGTTTACACACACGATATATCACCATTAGTATAACCTCGGATATCACCAAGTACTACACGTCCATTTAACAAGATTTTAAATCAAATACTTTGCGTCATAGTACACAGCTCTCCATTCCCGATTCATAAACTATATGAACTAAAATATACTATATAGCTAGGCAAAGTTAATAATTAAACGAATCCATACTTACCTCAATTAGGTTACATTTTGAATTCCCTTACTTTTCGGGTCACTCGACCTTTCCCAGTATTCGAAAATCGATCACAAATCATTTAAGGTCATTATATGTCTATTACCTCACATTAAAAATCCCTAAACTGGTTCCAGTTGAATCCAAAACCATTTAACTAATTTTTGGGATTATTATAACATTTACACTTTTTTCAAGGTAAAAACCTCGTATAAAGTCCAAAAGAATCCCGAATTTTCCACTTTTTATAGGAATCCACAATTTCTATCGTTTTGGTCCTCAAATATAATTTTTCTTATTTTCTATTTTTTAGATTTTTTTTGAAATTCTAGCATTTTTCTTTTTATTATTATTATTTATTTGAGAAGAAGGGTTTGACCCCTGAACCGGACTCGATTCAGGCCGGTCTGGGGGACCATACCCTTTTCTTCCTCCTCTCGTTTTCCCCTGTTCAACGAAACCAGTTCCTATGTTTTTTTTCATCAGGTTTGGGTTTGGTCTCAATCCCAAGCGAGTTTGTGTAGGGGAGACGGCTCCCTGCCGTCTCCTTCCTTGAACAGCCTCCCTAATTCCATTTCCAACATCACAACAACACCCAAAAGCAACATCATCAACCACAACCAAACGACAACAACAAACAACAATGAACATAACCTTACCTCCTTCCTCACCATCCCCCCTCTCTCTCTCTCTCTCTCTCTCTCTCTCTCTCTCTCTCTCTCTCTCTCTCTCTCTCTCTCTCTCTCTCTGTTTTGATGCCTCTCACAGTCGAAATGAATTGGGATAAGGCAGTTTTGTTTTGAAGAAGATAAATATGAGATTTTCTCTAGATTCGTTTCGCATGAATCTCGAGGTAAATCTAAAAGTTGAATTTATATTTTTTCTCGAGATACGTGTTACATATCTCGAGATCGATCTTGTGGCTATTAACCAATCACATTTCCTCTTGACCGACTTACATTTGATTAAAATACAAATAGTTCTCGAGATTCGCATGCACGAATCTCAAGAACAATCCAAAGAACATGAATTTAAGTAACAATCCTTCTTGAGATTGGATGACACCCATCTCGAGGCGTGGATAATCTCTACAACACTAATAAAGTCCACACCATTCACCTCCTTGATGCTTACACTATGCGTATCTCGAGGTGAATCTAATGCATACTTTTATTGGATTTAAACTATAGATTTTTTCTTTATATATTTATATACATAAACCATATATATAAATATGTAGATAATGATATATTTCCGCGCCTATAAATTCGCCATGCGTGTTAATGACCACCCTCATGCGTGTACACTATTGTTTATCCTACGCGTGTCACCCTCGACCCCGCGTCGCTAGACGCCCAACAATTTATTAATTATTTCAAATATATATATATATATATATATACATAGACAATATATACAAATATATATACCTATATATTCATGCATTTATAATTTCGTCATGTGTGCCAACGAGTACACTGGGCTTGCACACTACCTTACGACCCATGTGTGTCACCCTTGACCCACACACGGTATTAAGCATCTCATAATTTTCCAATTATTTTCTTTCAAACTATAGATTTATTTATATATATATATAAATATATATACACCTATATATTTTACGACTTATCTGTTTGTCATGTACGCCGATAAATACACCCAATCATACACATTGCTTCCACATCTCTCCATGTGATCCCCCACGATGCAAATGTGCCACACTAGGCGTACAATCAATTTATTTGTCATTTCTTTTTCAACTATAGGTTTTAAATTAATTCACACTAATCACCTATAGTTACATTAATTATTTCACACACCAATCAAACACAATACATCACAACAATTGCACTCACACGCTAATCGAGACAAGTTGGGCTTAATTATGAGTCTAACTTAGGTTAATTAAATTTTGGATTATCGCTAATCACTAGGTTAAGGGCACGAGACGTTATAGGTTTTACACTCCAAGATGGGGGTTGGAACTTGATTGCCTTCGCAGACCTCCTCCCCTTAAAGGCACTTCAGAGTATTGCGGCGATACATCCACTTACATCAGATGGGTCGAAAGATTCGTGGTTCTGGAGACTCTCCACCAACGGCATATTCATGGTGGCATCCTCGTACAAGGCTCTTCTTGTAGGTACTAAAAGAGAAAAATGAGGGAATTGGTCCCTGGCATGGAAATGGAAAAGGCCGGAAAGAGTAAAAACCTTTATTTGGTTGGTTCTTCAGGAAACCTTGCTCACTAATGAAACTAGAAAATGTCGGCATATGACGAACGACCTGCGCTGCCCATTATGTGAAGGGGACGAGGAAACTCTTGGTCCTGTCCTAATAGACTGCTTCTATGCTAGGGAGGTGTGGAGGAAGGTATGGGGCGGGGACTTACCACCCCTCTTTTTCCATCCCCCATTGAAGGACTAGTTTATTTCAAACCTGTCTGCCCGTGTGAAGGTATATGGTGTCCCAATTGTATGCCTATTTGCAACTACATGCTGGCGGCTGTGGACGGCTAGAAATAGAGCTACACTTGATGAGGAGGTGTACAACGTATAACATGTGGCTAATACGATATTGGACAAGGCTAAAGAGTTCAATAGAATAACAACACTCCGGGTGGGAAGGAAACATGGCTTGCTACTACGGGCAGATCAACTTATAGGTTAGTACCCTCCAATTCATGGCTGGACAAAGGTGAACACAGATGGGGTCTTCAGATCAAGCATCAGTTCCTCGATGCGGGTGATGTAGTGAGAGATGAATATGGTGCCTGGCTGGGTGGATTTATGGTCAACTTTGGCCAGTGTAAAGTTTTCGAGGCGGAACTTTGGGGAGCACTGGTGGGTCTTCGCACGACATGGGATTTGGGCCAGCATAGTGTGGTCTTAGAACTAGACAACAAGGTTATGGTCGACTATATTCGCCAGGGAGAAACTGGTAGTAGAAGTTGTTAAGGAAATTATAGTAGTTGATATATTTCGAAGTTTAGGTATTTATGAAGTTTCTATATTTTGATATCTATGTAGTTTTAGTAATTTTCCTTATTTTATGATTTGTTCAGCTCTATAAATAAGAGCACTCTATTGTACTCAGTTTACCCACATTAATACAATTCTTAGTCTCTTCTTTGAAATCTATCATGGTATCAGAGCTTGGTTTCTAGTATTAGGTCGGTCGACTTTCAAGTCGATGACCAATTCATGATGTCTCTTTCGATCTCTCGTTGTTGTTCTCGCTTTGGGTTGTGTTTTTCAGAGCCCTAATCGTGGGTTTTCGTTTTCAATCTGTCATCTGGTTGTGTGTGACACAACACTATTTTCGGTGTGAACGTTGTTTCTCGTCTGTCACCCCGCCTGACGCTACCACGTGTCACGCGATTGTTCTCTGCAGTCGCCTGTCACCTCCGTCTGTGCGCTGCCGCGTGTTCACCCGCAAACCGTCAGCCAATCTGCCGCCCGCCCGCGACCATGCTATCTGCTATCGACTATGTCGATTTCGTTGCTTGCCTGTCGACTACGTCGACTCCGCTATCTGTCGTCGAATTTGTTATATGTCCGTCGTCGACTATGATATCTGCTGTTCTACAGTTTCGTTGTTCTAACTCTGCCACATCGAATCTATTTTTTGCCGTCTTAGGTGGTCGTTGATCTGCTCCGCAACGAACCTTAGATTTGTCGTCTTCAGTGGTCGTTGATCTGTTCCGCAACGAACCTTAGATTTGTCGTCTTCGGTGGTCGTTGATCTGCTCCTCAACGAACCTTATATTTGTCGTCTTCGGTGGTCGTTGATCTGTTCCGCAACGAGCCTTAGATTTGTCGTCTTGGGTGGTCGTTGATCTGCTCCGCAATGAACCTTAGATTTGTCGTCTTCGTCGTCTTCAATGGTCGTTGATCTGTTCCGCAACGAACCTTAGATTTGTCGGTTTTGATTCGATTGACAACCTTAAGTTGAACCAACTTGAGTTTGAGGGAGAGTGTTAAGAAAATTATAGTAGTTGCTATATTTCGTAGTTTAGGTATTTAGGAAGTTTCTATATTTTGATATCTAGGTAGTTTTGATAACTTTCCTTATTTTATGATTTGTTCAGCTCTATAAATAAGAGCACTTTATTGTACTCAGTTTACCCACATTAATACAATTCTTAGTCTCTTCTTTGAAATCTATCAGAAGTAATTGTCGGTTGCTTAATCGTTTTGATTTTTGCTTTCTGCAGCGCTATGGCAAGTATGAGTGGTTCATGTATACCAGGAAGGCAATAGAACGACGGACAGGATGACAAACCATGCTTTTGATTTTGAGTTGGGCACGCATCAAGTTTTGGTTCCACCCCTAGTTTGACTTCCATTTTGCTAGATGATATCTCCAATGTTAGATTTCCACACAGTTGCACGTTGCAACTCTCAGTCTCTCTTTGGGTGATTCTACCCCTTCTAATAGAAAAAAAAATACATAAATTAGAGATGCCTAAAGTGCATTATATTCCTATGGGCATTATATTCCTATGTGGTGGTGTTGAAAGTGTTAGAGGATTGCACAATTAGATTTAGTTATGGCGTACACTTTAAAACGGGAGTAACAACAACAACAACAACAACAACACAACAATATAGCCTCAATCTCAAATAAGTTGGAGTCAACTTACATGGATCAAACTCTCTCATTGTGTTCGATTTAGCTCAATTTAAAAAGCCAAGAAGTGTAAAATATATAAATAATGTCAACATAATTCATTTGATGTAGTTTGCTAGAAGTGCAAACAACAAACCAAATCTGATACCTCAATTTTTTTACTTTTCTAAATTGTGACCAAATTACAGTGAGAAAAAACACAATGAACGATCATAGTTTATTAGGCAATTTTGTGGAGACCATTGCATACCCTAACTTGAGTATATACATAAATAAAGCAATGAGGTAATATATATTTACCTAGCCATGCATCTTGACAAGAATGTGTCTCATATAGTCAAATTAATTAATAAGGAAGTTTTTTTCTAGTGACGTGCGCCGAATGCATCAATAAAATATTATTCCTAAACCAACTATTTTGTAGATAGCGGCAAATGGTTGATCCCACAGAGATTGGTAATCTTTCTAAGGTTCTAAAAGAAAAGGAAAACTAGAGTTTGAGAGTGAATGTTAAGAGAATTCAAAAAGACATGGAATTGGAAATCTTTTGTAACGAAAATAATAGGAAAGAAACATAGACTTTCTGTATCTCAAACTTCCTTAATTAGCATACTCATCCCTATGGTCGTTGATCTATGTAAAGCATGCAATTCAAAGGTATCTTTGAGTAACTATAGAACCAAGCACGCACCTAATTCCTCTTTTTCCTCTAATAAATAGCCAAGGTACGACCATTGACTACTCCTCTAGTGAAACGTATAACCTAGACTCAAGCGAATTGGGTTTAATACGAAGACCGCAATGGGTTTTGTGAAAACTAAATCTAGACAATCGAATCATTAGCGGTTTGATTTAGCCTAGATCCTTAAGTACTAGACTTGTCCCAAAAGGGTCGAATCAATCAGTATGGTCAATTGCTACTTGTGTAGTCTTCTTGCACAAGTACAGATGCGTACGACTCGCTAGCAATAAATCAAGGTTCAAATCAAGGTTTAACCCTAATTAATCATGCAATACCAAAGGGAATAAAACACCAAAGAAAAGCAATTTGAGTTTAATTGAGTTCGATCTCACATATGTTTGATCCCTCCGATTTAGATTAATAAAGTTTAATCGGAGATGACGATGAAAAACCTCAAGTTCTTCAAGTTCTCTTTACTCCTAAATCAATTTGAATACCATTTGTTTTCGTCTATTAAGGTGCCTCTTTTATATAGGTGTGCTTGGGTATAAGAATAGCAACTCCCGGGATTAAGAACCTTCTAAAAAGTCTCAAAACTTATATTCCACGAGTCTGACGCCTTCATTGAAACCGTGGTTATTAAGGGACGGCTTCAGGGACAGCGTGTGATGAAAATAGTAAGTTGGTGGAGCAAGTTTGTAAAATTCAGATCTGGCGCCATAGGTGACGCTGTCAGTACAACATCTAGCGTCGTGTATGTATTTCTAGTACCTGTGTGTATTTTCCTGCACTTCTCGAACTGCCTTTTTTATTTAAGCTTGACTTTGCCCCGAAATTGTTCGAAATATTCATATTCCTTCAAATGACCTATAAAACTCAAAAGTTGGAGTTTTAGACCATAAAAAGAAAGGTTTAAATCACATTTCCCTGATAAACTCCCTATATAAAAGTACATAAATAAAGACTCATCATCTAGGTTATAATATTTTGATGTTTCGTTTTTATTACATAGATTATTAAACTACTGAAGTTCTTCAAATTCGAGTACACATTCACATCAGAACTTCAAATTTAAGTTCACATTTGTTAGAGAAGCTCATTAGGAAGTGATTTTGTTATTGAAAGCACGTTTTGTGTGAATGCTTAAGTGATTATTGTAAGAGAATTGGTGAGTAATAAGGGACACGTGTAAGTCTCATAGTGAAAGCCCTCTTTGTAAACTTTGTATAAATAAATAGACAATGCTAAATCATACATACTTTTAGTATATACATTGGATACACAATGGTGTAGATTTCATTAGGATACGTGTTGCATGTATCTCAATAAAATATACACCATTGTGTATCTAATGTATGTACCCAAAGTATGCCAAAAAATCATTTTCCTAAATAATACTCTTTATTAAATGAATAAAATCATATAAGACTGTAATGACCCATTTCATTAACATCGTTATTTATTTCGTAATTTCAAACATGGACGCCAGCTCAGATCAACGTGGACACCGCAGGTAGGCTAGGACACACGTCGACCTAATTAAACTAGTAAATTGTGTGTTGTATTGCTTAATTGCAATGCATTTTATGAAATTATTTGATAATACATCGCATGTATGTATGTTGAATGGTTATATCGTGCGAGGTTGTGTGACGGGTAGTCGCCTCGAAATGGATGTCAACACGAGTATCGAGAGGTGAAGTACGGGTACACTAGAAAAACTTGGAAAACTCATGTAAATATGACCAAATAATTCAATTGAAATGAGTAAGATAATCATAGGCTAAGTAAATTAAAATTTGAATAATAGGCTATGGCGCGCCTCAAAATGCATGTTGAGACGCGGGGCACCGGATAACGGGTAGCCGAAGGTTAATGGGACCATGAGCTGGTTAATTTTGATAAATCAAACACTAACCATATGATTTAATAAGGCTTAATGTAAGGCACATAAATCAAATAAATGATAAGCCTATAGTTTGAATTAAATAATGAGGACCATAAGATGGACATCAAGAGGATCATTATGAGTAATTCTAGGAGATGATTGTGTTACTGGAGTTATCAAGTGGTGTGGGACAGCAAGAAATGAGACCGCAAGATAATCCTCGAGATACGTTTGCACATTTGATCAAAACCAAAACTATATATAACAAGTAAGTGAGATTTTCATTTCCACTAACTCATTCACATACAAAGATCAGAGAAAACCAGAGATTTAGAAGTCATTCAAGCTAGGAATTCAAGACCTTGGAGGACAAATCAAGTGATCCAACCTAGGTAATCATCTTCCTCATCTCATACACTCTTCAATGAAACCATTTTTGTATGTTTTTGGTAAAATTCGAGTTGGAGGGTTAGATCCCTAGTTTTTGAAAGAAACTTAATGCATTATGGGTTTAATGATCAATTCTATTGAGGATTTATCACTGGTTTTGCATGAATTGAGATTTTTGTTGAATTTGGACAAAACTAGTGAATGTTGGGGTTTGAGGATTTTGACTTAGTTGTTGTTTTGAGGTGAGTCTAATTGATGTTTTGGAGTCACTTTGGTATGGAGAGGATGTAAACCAAGTTAGGGTAGCTATTTGAGAGGGGAAAGACAAATTCTTGACTTGAGAATTCTGTCACAAAGGGCAATTAAGCGCTAACTGGGCTGGTTAGCGCGCTAATCGCTTTGGGTTTCCAACTATTTTTCAAAATGAAGAATAGTAGCACGCTAGACAGATCCTCTAGCACGCTAATTTCACCTAGCGCGCTAGGTTGACCCATTAGCGCGTTAATGATAGATAAAATATGAATTTAAGGGTTGTTTTGGTGATTTTCAACTTAATACATGTCTAACACTTGTAAACAACATAAACTTATAAAATTGGACTTCAGGGACTTAGTGGACCGTAGCTCAGTGTCGGGGAGTTTGTCGGGTCAGATACGGAAGTCCGAGGAGGTCGGAGAGCAGTTTGAGGTTTGTAAAACCCAACTTAAGAACTATGAGTATTTGATTCTGTTTTAAATTTCATTCCTATCATTTTCTTGCTGATTTTACTACTCCATTATGTTACTTGGACGTTGGTTAAGGTTACTCCCACAGATTTCCTGGTTATGTGTCCATGATGCACTAGACTATAGCAAGTGTGACATGGCCCTCAGTGAACGACAACCTGAGCTTGCCCTTGGTGCACTTGTAGGTGACTTAGCAAATTTGGCCAGCACCGTGAGGGACAAGTGTCGGGCCAGTTGGGCGCGACCACTAGTGGGAACTTGGTGATCCGAAGTACAGTCTAGTCCATCTGGAGCGAGCACACACCTTTATTAGCTTAGCTGTTATTTATTCATGCGATGGGCCATTTATATTTGTCTGTCTTTACATTCTGCATGTTTATTTGATAGTACTTCTTGCATTTCTTTACTTTATTTACGCGGATGCTCAGAGGGGTTCCTTGGGATTTTAATTACTGGACTTGTCTTCTGTCTTTTTCTGATGATTGAATGCAGATCCTAGTACTAGTAAGGGCAAGGGGGTCCTAAGCGACTACATCTGATTGCCCGATGTCGAGGACCTACTAATACATGCTTATTTTGATATTTTGTATTATTTTGGGTATTGGGGGACTTGAGATGACACTGTACATGTATATATACCTTGTTTATGGTACTTTTGCTTATATATAGAGTTCTTTTTCAGGTTTTCCATAGTAGGATTTGCTCTTGTCAATAATGTTTACCATGCTAAATTACTCATTCTAATTGTATCAATTAAGGCTTTCGTTGATTTATGTTAACTTGTAAGATACAACACACTAATATGGTTTGGCATTAGAATAAACTGCAAATTATTGAACCTAATAAAATTTTCAATACTTAAAGATAATGAGTTAAGAAAATACGGATAATCCACTAACTAATTTGATAAAATACACGTGGACACGAATTTCGAGACAAGAGGTGGACGGGCAGGTGCCGTACACGTGTAGTTGGGCCTACCGGGCAAGGAGTACACGAAGACACGTCACCCCGGGACGGCAGGCCGCTACAAGACAGAGAGAAGTTGTTCTTTTATTAATTCTTGATATGTTTCATCTTCAACATTTCTCATAGTATTAGAGCTACTAAGTCACTGATCATGGTGGATTCTTAGGTAGTAGCGATGGCGTCTCAAAACCAATCGAATGGTTCGTCTTCATCATATTCGATCAGGAACGATGAATCCATTTTCTCCGATTGGTCACTCCTAGAGTCATCACAAGTCTGCAAAGCTGGATTCGGATAATTTCTTGACATGGCGATCACTCATTCTTCTAGTCATTCGAGGAAACTATGACATCCGAGAATTTCAAAAACTTGATTGGAAGGCTAATTAAGTTTTTCGAATTTTATTTGAAATTTAGGTATCCGAGGTGGGACCCATGCATTAGGGATCGAAGATCATAAGGTAAAATGTTATTTTTTTATGACGAATGCTTATTGTGTGTATTATATGGTATTTTGTCACGACGTCAAAGTGTATTGATGTGTGTCCTCAATTTATTATAATCAGGGTTGTAAATGCGTGTCTGAAAGGCACAAGCGAAATAAAAATGATTTGTTCCTCGAAAATAAGTAAATCAAGTGTCAAATATCACGTGAGATTTTGCCTCGATTTACATGCAAGTCGGGATTAGTTATATTGTAAAATGAGAACAAAGTTGGTGCAAGACCTTACCACAAGCTTTACTTCGATTGGCGGTGGTCGAGGTTGAGATTGGGTCAAAATTGGTATAATTTTGGTTCAGTTCGTCGTAGACAAAGTTAAAATTTTTAGGGTTTTGGTATGACCAAAATCAGTGTTATAAACATTTTATGAAGATGGACTGTTTTGTCAGGAGTTTGGTTCAATTTGGTAGAAAAGACCGAGTTGAAAACGAACGCCGAAAGTTAAAGCATGTCAAAATAGGGATTTCAGGAATTAATAAATAAAAAAATTAAGCTGCCGACAAGTAGTTGAGGGTTTATATATATAATGAAAAAGAAAAAAATTGAAATGAATAGTTTCATTTCATTTCTCAACAGAATGAACAATAGTTCATTCTATAAACCCTCTCAACTCGAGTTTACACTCCACGACCTCCCGACGTCCGTTTTTGCTCGGTATTTTTATGTGACCAAAGACTAATCTAGTGTTAAAATAATAATAATAATAATAATAATAATAATAATAATAATAATAATAATAATAATAATAATAATAATAAAGGATAAGATTCCTAAAATAAGTTTGTAGAGATCTATTGATGCATTAAATGGTTATATATATAAGACATTAGGTGTATTTGTATAACCTTGCATACACCTATATATAATATAAGAATAATAATGTAAAGCAAATCATAATATGGACTGAATTATACTTAATAGAGGATTAGTAAGACAAACGTACTCTAACACACCAAAACCAACTAAAATGATGTCAGGGACTTAGCCAGCTAGAGTTGGACATCGGGGGTTAGTTCGGGGTCATGTTGGAGCAGCGAGGGAGCGTATTAGCATTGATTTGAGGTACGTAAAACCAACTATGAAATGTACAGTAATTCAATGAGCTTCAAATTTTATTGCTATTGCACTATCTTACCTTTCTTGGAATTCCCACTCCAATATGAGTGTCCAAGGGCCAAGTGAGTCAGGAAGGTGTCTCTGATGGAGTGCTTGACGGCTAGCAGCTGGAGCTATGACCTCGATTCACTGGATTGTTTGATCGGGATGAAATGTGTTTTATCTGGGGCACCGTTAATATCCCTCATTCGTGACGATCTAGGTACAGCAAGCGCTGCCGCGTCCTACGACCCAAGTCTGTTTGGCGTTGTCGCGACTATATGACCCCGACCCTGTAACGCTCGTACTCGGTGGTCTTGGACTACTTAGGCACCTCTTTATTGCTTCTTTTGACACTCATTTCTCTTTGTACTTTCATTTTTTAGTTTTATTATCATGCATTCCTTATAGCTTTCTTTCTACTCGTATGAATTTTAAACTTCTTTATTTATTTTGAAGTACCGTTTAGATTCTACTGGCTTTTACTTACTTGACTCGTCATTCTTGTGTTTGACCGAGTGCAAATTCGTAGTCGAGTAAGGGCAAAGCACTGATACTAGGCGACGTACTCTGAGGACATCAGAGCACCCATCCCTTACTCACTTTTGTAGGTTTTAAACTTTTTGTATTACTTATATATGTCATTTTATCACACTTGGGACACTTATTTGGGGTTGAGAGATGCTTATGACTTGTATATCGCTTTGGCATACACTCTACACTTGTCACTTGATATACATGCTTGTTTATATACAGGGTTCCACACATAGGTTGTCCGACATTTTATTTTCTTACAGGTTGATTTATTTAAATTATTAATTGTTTCGCTAACTTGTAAAACTTGTAAAATATTAATTACTCAACTTAAAATTATGGATTCACTTATATTGATGGACAGGAAGGCTGACTAGGCTTGCGTCGACCTTGCGAGGTCGACTCGGTGGTCCACGTAGGCTTAGGTTGGGCAGAGCCCAGTTTGAGGGAACTAGGGCTGTCATAGGTTAATTAGTAATGATATAGGTCCGGTCGACTATGAGCCCTATCATATAGGCCTTTATTCCACTACCTGAGGGTGGAGCTGTGCTCTACACCTTTATCAAAAGTCAGAGCTGAGCTTTACGCCTCCATAATCACTCATTTATATATTCTTGCCGACTACCCTGAGTCTCATTAACCCGTGTGATACGCAAGTGTAGTGGTGAATGCCGACAACCCTGGTAGTCAAGTGACCCCGTGTGCTGCACATCCCATATCGTGCAATGGATCCTAGATTCTACCGCTACTTTGTAATTTCAAGAAAGACTCACATCAAGGCTTTCAAGACATGAAATATGCTTCGAAGCCAACAATCATAGATTATAAGTCCATATGCATTCCAACTTCATTTCTCTTATCCTAATAGCATGCTATTCTTGATCGCATTTTCATCAAAGCAGTAAGAAAGACATAAAACACGAGAATAGAGTCAATGAATCCAGAAGCAAGTGATATCATGATAAGAACACCCATATAATTAGTAATATGAAACAAACTCATGATATCAGATTTCAAGGAAATACCTAGTCAAAAGACTGTAAAATAGAAAACATTAGGAATGAAATGTGAACAATAACATCAACAAGATTAATTACAAGTCACGCAATGTATTCCCTAGCTTAACCGACCTTCTGATACCTCGAAACGCATACCTGGACTCCCGAGACTCTTCTCTAGGCTCCTGGTATCATTTAGTATGTATTGTTTAGACTCTTAGTTTGGGTTCTAGGTTAGGCTAGATAGGTTAAGTGTGTTTTGAGAAAGTGCTAATTTTGTGTTGTCAAAACTCTTAGCGTGTTGGGTAGTTTATCGAGCGCGCTAGTGACTCCATTAGCGCGCTACTCATTAGTACGTTACACTCAGGTAGCGCGCTAGCTAGCATGTATAGCGTACTATGTGCAGGAAAACCCATAATTCTGTAATTTGAATTCTGAGTTTTCTCCCCACATGGCCAACCCCAAAGCCTTTAAATCCATGTTCTCCTCCACCAAAGTCCCAAAAACATCTACCACAGCTATAACAACAGCTCACACTTTAATTATATCACAAATTCATAGATTTATACTAAATTTATGTTGTGGCTAACTTACCAAGTTGTAGAACGATCCAACCTTGATCTTCACCTTCAAATTCACCAAACTTCTTTATGAACTCACTGATTTCTCCTTCAAATCTCCCTCTTCAGATTTCTTCTTCTCTAATTTATAAAATGAAATGAGTTGCATGTTCATCCCATGCATTTATATATATATATATATTGATAAGATTGGTTAATAGCCAATGATCTTGATTTGTACACGCATCTTAAGACTAATCTAATGGATATTATTTTGATTCACATTCCACTAACTCTCCACTAAATCATCCTTAATAACACCACTTGTAACTCAATTAGTCTCTTGATGTGTCTATACGTATCTCGAGGAACATCAAATGACTTATATTTTATTTAGCTAACATAGGCTACATTTAATATAAATCAATTACAACCACATCAAATTTAACTAATTAAGCCACAATAACTTAATGTTAGCTTATCATATCACTTTCTACCCTGTCCCACGACTATATGCATCTCGAGGCATGTCCCCGCTCACGTATCGACACCTATAATAAGTAAAGGTGACTTAGTAGTCTAAACATATATGATACACTAAGAAATCATCATACAAATATAAAATATATCTTGGCCACTTGCCTTAGTCAGTGTGCGTATCACGATGTGGGTCACAGGTCGGTGGTCCTGATTAAGGATTAAGATGCGATTAGAAATTTGGGTCGCGACTGAGATTTATCCAAATCGCCGCACATCAACTCAATACATCAATTCTCAACAATTCCTACCAATTTCTGTCAATACCTCACGAAAAAAATTGAAAAATCGCGATAATTCAAATTGAATTGAGGAAAATGCCATTAATTGAGAATTTACCAAATTGCGGGCTGAATACCTTATTTCCATCGCAGAAACTTGGCTCGAACTAACTATCTCGCGATGCGTTGGAATTTTGAGTAAATTCTTTGATTAGCTTACGTAGGCACATCAAACTAGCTTATATACCCATTTTTGTCTCAAAATCATCTTAGACTTTTTATTTCAATTAAATTCAAGCCCTCTAATTTATTTAAATGATTCAAGTGTAATTATTCCATTAACTTATTGAAAGTCATTAATTTATACAAATAAATTAATTAATTTGTCTTTAGGCCTAATTATCTTTATTTCACAACTTAGGCATATTAGATAAATAGAATTAGCTTACTTTATTTATTTGACTTAGGTACTTAAGTATTTCTAATTAATACCTAAGTTATTAGCTAACTCAATATTGTACTCAAATTTCCAATTCACAAATAAGTTAATCGTAGCTAATGAATATGCCCTCCATCTATGCACCATTTCTTTTTATTAATGCACATTATCATTATAATTGTTATTTTCTTTCTTCTTAGCCATATTCATATCAAGGTTCCAATACATTTAAGCCAACCCAACAATGAGTTGTAGCTATTAATTTGGATCAACCTTAAACATTCAAGGAAGCAATGCATGAATTTTGTTGATCAATATACATATGTGTGTGTTTTTGATTAATTAAAGGGGATGCAAGCAAGATTAGGGAAAAGAGAGTATGAAGAAGAAGTAGCTTGCATGAATAAGATCATCATAAAAAAAAGAAACAAAATCAATAGGAATCAAAAGCATGGATAAGAATTCAAATAGGAGAAAGTATTAAAGAGAAGGTGTAGAACATGCCTTGAGAACATATGAATTTTTAACTCCTTGTTGTCTTCAAGATTTCTCCAACTCCATTAATGGTGGGATTCCTTCCAATTTCCTCTCTAGAGCTCTTAGAAATGAATTTGAGTTAAATTCTTAATTACTTCTACCCCTTTATACTTTTATTTGAAATTCATTAGTGATGGATTAATTAAGCTAACCTAGCTTAATTAAGTCTTAAATCAAAGCTTTCCATCTCATTTCTACATATGCCAAGTGTCCTACAAAGTGTAAAATGACAATTTTGCCCTTAGTTCATCTATGTATTTTCCATGCAACCAAGACATTAAAATAGATTAAGTAACCTTATTTTTCAATATATTTACCAAGCATAACATAGGCCTTTGAATTTAATATTGGTTCCTTAATATGAATGAAGGAGAATTTTACGATAATTTTAATCTTCCATAGTACGCCTCTCGAGGTACATCATATGTCGCATTTCATTTCTACACTTTAATCATAAGTTACTTAGATGTGCATTTTAATGGTATGATAATGTGGTAATCTAAATAAAAATTTCAACTTAGGTTATTCTCTTAATCAAATAGCATTATAGTCCTACAACTATTTTTTGTCCTTTCTTATCGCCTACTCATACCCGAGTACCCATAATATACACGTATACCAACAATCGAACTTTACTCGTATTTCGACGCAATCGGACCAATAATTAACTGAAATTCGATATTTTTTAGTATAAAATAAATACTACATACGCCATACATAAAAATATACCTCAGTGTCAAATCCCAAAGGTTAACTAATTACACCACGTCAGATAAATTCCCCGTCAGAGTCTTGCGATGATATGTTGCACGAGTTAGAACATTCAAGTCGTTACATAACCTGTGTCAGTCTCATTTTGTTTAACCATGGTATTTTCTAGCATATTTCCATTTCAACATTTCTTCGCTATATTTAAGCTTTTAAATACCAGTCGATTATGTTTGGAAATGTAAATAAGAGTTTTCAGGAATTACTTTATTACATATTGTACTCACCTTTCTTTTTATGACGATGGGTGCAAATCATCAAGTAGCGGGCCGGGCAAAGAGAATATTGGTGACTATCTCTGAGCATTTGACGATTCTTTTATTCCCCATCTTGTAGGTCTCTACTTTTGATGTATTACTTATTTTATATTTTTCTATAAATTTTGAGTTGTATATTGAGTTGAGCGGTTAGTTACTGACTCGTCACTTGACTAGCTCATTGTATTATCACTTTTTTAATATGCATGTGTTGTTATATCCTGGTTTCCACACTTATGATTCATTTGAATTGCTTCCGCATAACTGTTAAGACTTCTGCTAAACTTAATGCAATATGAAAAGTCTTAGTTAACTCTGAAATTCCATAATAACGTGACATGTGTATTAATTATCCTGAACGCGTTTAAGGAGGAGAATAGGACAAAGGCTGATTAATACGTAGTTAAGTCCTACGTGGCTGAGATTAGTGCTTAAATACAGGATTAGGCCGAGCGATGCCCTGTTTTAAATAAGGGTTCGTTACAATCCCACTGACATGGGTTAGGGTTTTGATCAATCAAACTAATGCGATTTAGTTGATAACTATTTTGGTATGTTTTATAGTTAATATTGATCTTCATTGGGTTTCTAGATGAATCGATTATTGGTTTTGATCCAATTTGAGTCCACGTGCTGTAAAAATATTTCGGTGTTGGTATCGAGTGGTTTCATGGTGTTTGTTGTCGAGTTTTGAGGATTGAATTGCGAAAATATTGATTTAGAAACATTTTTAGTTCAAAATAAATAAAATTTGCCTAGATGATAGACCATATTAGAAAATTCATAACTTTTCCATTGGTGATCTGATTTGAGTGTTCTTGGAGTCTATGTAAAGTATGACATGAGTACTACAAGTTCCTTTTATGCCATCAAGACAAATATTGAGATTTTCAAGGTTAAAAAGTTGCCTTAAGTTGGCTAGTTAAAAGCTAGTTGAAACAGTTATATAAATTAATATTTTTGGAAATTGTTCTCAAGCATACTTTGGCCGCAGTTTTTATTAGGTTTAGTGATTTGGTTTCACTTGAAGCTTGACCCATAATATAATTGGGTATGCAAGGAACCTATTATAACCATTTTTAAGGTGATCTGACACTGTGGGAACTCTAAAAATTAAGGTCAAAGTTGGTTGGTTGTAAGTAAACCCTACATTAATCTTTACTATTTATTGAATATCTTTGTACATGTAATTGCATCATAGTCTGCATTGCATTTCATCATCATTGGTCATGCATGCATGGAGAGAGGGAAGGGATAAGCTTGTTTCGGAGTCTGTTTGTTTGAAATTATATTTCAATCATACCTCAAACGCTAGCTAGTGAGACTAGTTCTTGAGTCAAACACCGATAAGTTATCTCTACATTTCATGATATCTTAATACTATCTCTCAACTATTTTTGGAAGTCGACATCGGATTATAGTTAGGAGATAGAAAAAGAGTGGATTGCATGTCATTTTGACGCATATATCTTATTGATTATTTGAAAATGCAATTACACATCTCCATGTATCAGACTAACAATTGTAGGAGTGTACGGTCGAGTGTAGATGTGAAATGCAGGGAGTTGTGAGTCCTTATAGGCCTTTTCTCAATTCTGATGTCTATTCGGTGAAAGTTTTTCGAGCAGGCCACTTTTAGTCAGACACTATCGAAATTTTTACAAAATACAGATATAATTTTTTAAACAGCTCCAATTGAACAAATTAGGAATTTAGTTTTCATTGAGGATATAAATTTAGTTTTGGAGCATTATTAAGGATCTGAATGAAAAGTATTTTAAGGTCAAAGTTAAAAGAATGGATTAGGTTGACTAGATTATTAGGAGGTTAAGGTAATCTAGGCTTGCCAATCGTCTTAATGATGATGGGGCTAACAAAGTTGGTATCAGAGCCTAGTTTTGGCTCAATTTGAGGATAAATTTTGGTTGAGAACCTCTTAATAAACACAAATTCAGTTTTTGATTGGAGAAATGCCTTTTCATAGGATATAGTCTGTAACGACCCTAACAATCTATCTCGTGCCACGTGTCATTTCAGGGTCGTACGTAGGACCCACTTGTCGCGATACACATGTCCAAAAACATGAAATACAGGGTGGATTCCAGACAACTGAGGTGGCAACTCCAACTCGTACGCAACCTTGCCTATTCGCTTTTTCACCCTGAACGGACCAATGAACCTTGGCGCAAGCTTTCCTTTAATCCCAAACCTCCTGTAACTCTTTATCGGAGAAACTTTCAGATACACATAGTTTCTGACATCATACGCTAACTCATTGTGATACATGTCATAATACTTTTTATGCCTCTCCTGCACACCTTTCAGTCTTAATCTAATCAGTCGTATCTTATCTGTGTGATCCACTACAATCTCAGGCCCAATCACTGCCACATCCTCGGGTTCCACCCAGCAATATGGAGATCTGCACGATCTACCGTAGAGTGCCTCAAACAGTGTCATACCAATACTGGCCTGATAACTGTTATTGTAGGCGAAATCACACAAATGAAGATACTCTTACCATGATCCACCATACTCTAACACACACATCCTTAGCATATCCTCAAGAATCGAATCAGTCTATCTGACTGTCTGTCAGTCTGTGGATGATAAGTTGTACTGAGATCCAAACGCGTACCAAACTGTGCCTACATGCTCTGCCAAATCTGATATGTAAACTGTGGCCCTTTGTCAGACACAATCGATAACGGAACGCCATGTAATCGCACGATCTCCCACTCGTACAAACTCGCCAACCTATCAACCCGATGTGTGGTAGAGATCGGTAAAAAGTGCGCATACTTCGTCAATCAGTCCACTATCACCCAGATATTGTCATGTCTGCGCTGAGATCGAGGTAGCCCACTGACGAAATCCATGGCAATATGCTCCCACTACCACCGAGGAATGGGAAGTGGCTGTAATAACCCACCGAGTATCTGATGCTCAGCCTTAACTCGCTGGCATACCTCACACGCTCTAACGTAATCAAAAACATCGATCTTCATCCCCGACCACCAGAAAAGACGACGCACATCAGCGTACATATTTGTCCGAGCTGGATGAACCATAAAACGTGAGCGGTGAGCCTCATCAAGTATCTCATTACGTAACTCAGCCACTGATGGAATCTCCAGTCGACCTCTAAACCTCAAGCACGAGTCAGTCGACTGACTCCTATCTGAATGATCCGAACTCTGAGCAAACTCCAAGAATCTCTGGTACTGCTCATCTGTCTATCGACCCTCAAGTACCCTCTGAATCGATACTGTCTGAGTCCTCATCTGCCCACAAATCAACACTCTGGTACCGGTCGAATATCAACAGAATACATCAACTCAACCGTCTCGAGTAAACCATACTTGTGTGTCATGTGGCAAGTAATACTCTCCGAGTATTCCCCTCTGCGGCTCAACGCGTCTGCAATAACATTGGCCTTCTCCGGATGATACTCCAAAGAGAAATCATAATCCTTGAAGAACTCAAACCAACGCCTCTATCTTATATTCAGATCCTTCTGAGTAAACAAGTACTTCAAACTCTTGTGGTCAGTGAACAACACAAACTTCTCTCTATAGAGATAATGATGCCAAATCTTCAGTGCAAAAACCACTGCCGCTAGCTCCAAGTCATGTATAGGGTAGTTCTTCTAATGAATCTTCAGCTGTCAGGATGCGTAAGCAATCACTCTACCGTCCTGCATCAATGCACAGCCTAAACTGACCTTAGAAGCATCGGTGTTCACCTCAAAACCCTTTCCTGACTCAGGTAATACCAAAACTGGTGCGGTAGTCAATATTTATTTCAAAATCCTGAAAGCTTGTTCACAACTATCATTCCACTAAGAATTTATATCTTTCTTCGTCAATTGCATCATTGGTGCCGCAATTTTTGAGAAATCTTGAACAAAACATCGGTAATAGCCTGCCAACCCCAAGAAACTATGAATCTCTATCACTGTCCGCAGTGTAGGCCAATCTATCACAGCTCTGACCTTAGCGGGGTCCACTAACACTTCGCTGGCTCCGACGATGTGATCGAGAAATCTTACCTTTGTAAGCTAAAACTCACACTTACTGAATTTTGCATACAGTGTGTGAGCCCTCAAAGTCTGCAAAATTATCCTGAGGTGCTCTCCATGATCCTCACGGGTCTTAGAGTAGATAAGGATGTCGTCGATGAACACAATGACAAACCTATCCGAATACTCCCTCAACACTCGATGCATGAGATCCATGAACATCGCTGGGGCGTTAGTCAGCCCAAAAGGCATGATTGTGAACTGGTAATGCCCATATCGAGTGCGAAATGCAGTCTTCTCTCTATCCTCTGCTCTAATCCTCAGCTGATGGTACCCAGATCTCAAATCAAACTTTGAGAACCACAAAGCTCATGTCGGGTGGTTGAACAAATCATCAATACGAGGAGGTGGATACTTGTTCTTCACTATCACCTTCTTGAGCTGTCTGTAATCAATGCATAATCTCAGGCTGCCATTTTTCTTCTTAACAAACAAGACTGGCGCGCCCTAAGGAGACATGCTCGGGTGGATGAATCCTAATTCCAACAACTCATCAAGCTATCCTATCAGCTCCTCTAGCTCCTTCGGAGCCATCCGGTACGGCGAAATAGATATATGTTTGGTCCCCGGGACCAAATCAATGATGAAGTCAATCTCCCTAGGCGGGGTAATCCTGGTAGCTCTGCTGGAAAAACATCAGGAAACTCGCATACCACTGGTACCTCCTCCAACTTAGTCACAACATGTTACGTCGTACTCAATACACTAGTGAACATCTCGACATCTATACTAGTGGCGACTCTTTATAATTTGTTTCAATTTCGAGAACGAAATTCTAATTAGTTGGGAAGACTGTAACGACCCTAAAAATCTAACTCGTGTCACATGTCATTTCAGGGTCGTACTTGGGACCCACTTGTCGTGATACATATGTCCAAATCTCAGGAGTCGACACCGAGGTATGCTATTTTTGTTTGATGCTTGTATTATTTATTAGATCAAAGATTGAACAAGTTAAATTAATTAAATTTGGTAATGTGCGGGTAAGGTACACGCGGGGCATATCGATGTCGAGATGAGCGGAGGCGTACCTCGAATCACGTGTCGACATGGGACCAAGGTAGCGGTATGTGGGGTAAGCTGAATTATTTTGAACTAATGTTGAATTTATAAGTGGCTTAGTGGCTTAATGTGGTCACATTTAAGATAAGCATTAATGTACCTATAGTTAGAGAAATAAAACAAGGTTCATTTTTATGTGCATCGAGACACGCATTAACTCATCAAGAGACAATGAGTCAACTTGTGAGTCATTTATGCATGACTTGGGTTAATAATTGAGTGAAGGTGGTCCCTTAAACATGCCTCGAGATACGTGTGCACAAATGGATGTGTGGCCATAGTTCAATCTTTATCCAATCATATAATTTTGAGCATTCTTTGATTCTCATTGTTGGCAAGGAATGAGAGAAGAGAGAGTGCACTGCTGGGGTGTTGGAGCAAAGAGAAGAGCAACCAGTGAGGTTGGAGAAGTGGTGGTGATCACACTTGCAAGAACATCAAGCTAGGTACCTTTCCATCTCCATTAACATCATTTGAACAATTTGGTCATTTCAAGAATTCTTGAATTTGATGTTGTTGTTGTTGATTTTGGGTGATTAAATGTTGGGTTTAGGGTTCGATTGTACATCTCATTTGTGCATTGAAGTTGAAGAAGAAAAAATAAAAAATAAAAGGCAGAGTCGTTAATCGCCTCTGTGAAATCCCGAAATAGAGGGAGATTGGGGGGCAGGGCCATAGGCCGGGCCGGTTCAGCTAGCCGGTTCAGGAAAAAAAAGGGGCCCAAAGGGCCTTAAACAAAAAAAAACTAAAAAATTCAATAAAAAGCAGGAAAATTCCAAAAAATTCATGAAAAATTGGAAAAAAATAGAAAAGGTTGAGGAAATTATATAAAAGTTGGTTTTGACGTTGTCAGAAGCTTTTACACCGAAAAATTTCCTCGAAAAGTGTGCCACCACTAAGATTTTCCTAATTTGAACAATTTTGGGATTTAAAAAATCTAAAATTTCTCAAATAGGCTCTAACACAATATAAATTTGATCATATGATTATCATGGGCATAGTTTACCAGTGTCGGGTATTGGGTACGGATTTGGAGGCGTGTCAAAGCCGATTTGAGTGCGTATTAGCTTGGATACGAGTAATTAAACCAGTTAGGAAATTTTATAGTTATTTCTTGAGCTTTAAATTTGTTGTTATTGCTTTGTTCATCATTTCTTTTGAAAATTCTATTGGTTAAGTGGTTCATTGGCATGTGAGTCATGGTTATTATTTATCTGTGATATGAGCTCTTATCTGGACGACGTTGATATCTCCCAATTGAGTGTACGTTGGGGGCACTTATCCGGGTCTGTGGATATCTCATAGTAGCAAGGGTTAGGGCTGGTAGGTTGTGTCTCGTCCTGAACCTGAGTTTGTTGGGCTTTTACCGTGACTCAATGACCTTTTGGTCGAGACTCCTTGCTATTTGATTTTCGTATTCCGGACCTTCACTTATCGATTGGTTTATTTACAGTCTTTTATATTCATGCGTTTCTTGTTCCTTTCTTTCTATATGCATGAATTAGACTGATTTATTTATTTCGAAATGTTGTATATATGTCATGCTTAGCGTTACTTACCTGGGCTTGTCATTCTTGTGTTTGAAGGAGTGCAGATCCACAGTCCAAAAGGAAAGGCTCCACAGCTATGAGATATCATTTGAGGATATCGGAGCAGTTCTTACCACTTGTTTGACATAGGTGATTCTTTTGTATTATTAAATATATTTTTTTTGAAACACTGGGAGTTGGGTTTTTGAGAGACTTTGGGCATGTATATCTTGTGTTTACTCTCCTCTAAATGTTCAGTGATGATGATATACATATTCGGGGTTTCCACACTCTAGGTTGTCTTAACTTGTGTCTTTGAGGTTTTTCAGTTAGTTTGAGGTTTAATTACTTCCGCTATAACTATGATAACTCACTAATTGATTAACTCAACTTTAATTGCTTGATAAATGGTAAATGGTAAAGGAAGGCTGACTAGGCTTGCGTGAATCCTTCTGGAAAAGTCTATATTAGTAGAAATGTGTTATTTAATGAGTCTGAATTCCTATTTTCTTCATTGTTTCCTGTTGTCTTATAATCAAATGTGCCTACATCTGATATCCTTATAGTTTATTGCCTTTTCCAGTTTTTCCTTCTCAAAATTTAGGTCTTGCACATCGTACTCCTTCTACTGTTTCTTCTATTTTGCCCTTCTTATCTTCCCCTTCTTCCACTTCTATTATTTCTGAACCAGTTATCTCTTCTCCTACTTCTATCACTTCACCTACCTCACAAATTATTCCTCATCCACTACCTATCACATCTATCCACCCTATGACAACTAGATCAAAGAATGTTATTTTTAAACACAGTGCTTTCGGTTTCTCTTAATGCAAACACTCAAACTGAACCTAAAAATGTGAAAGAAGCCTTCAAATCTCAATGTTGGATTGATGCTATGAAATCTGAGTTTAAGGCTTTGCAAGAAAATCACACTTGGAATTTAGTACCTCCTAATCAAAATCAGACACTGGTTGGAAATAGGTGGTTGTATAAGATAAAAGGGAAAATTGATGGTCCAGTGAATAGACACAAGGCTAAGCTTGTGGCTCAAGGGTTCACATAGATTCTTGGTATTGATTTCAACTGTAATGGCCCACTTGCCAAATGGACGGCCACGGAGGACTATTTCAAGATAAACATCAGAAATTAATCAATTCAGTACACAAAGTACTATTTACCTAGCTTCAGGCGCGCACAAGCCTAACTGCGGGTCCCATGAGCGTCGGAGCTGTCAGCCACATCTGCAAACACGTCATTAATAACGGCGAATTAAATTCAGGATGTTACATCAACACTACTTTTAGTCATATGATTAAATCATCCACTATTCGCATTATGCTTACATTGCTAATCTCTTATAATTAGGTAGTACACATCCTTGATATTAATAATGCCTTCTTACATGGGCATTTGTTTGAGACTATTTTTATACCTCAAACTTATGCTTTTGGGGATCCAGCTCATCCCAAGTATGTTTGAAACTAAATAAAGCAATATATGGTCTTTGTCAATCTTCTAAAGCTTGGTTTTACAGGCTTAAGGGCACGCTTATGTCTTGGAAGTTCACTAATTCTCGAGCTGATTCTTCTTTGTTTATTTACAAAGAAAGGACCTTTTAGTCTATATTCTGATATATGTGGATGATATCATTATAATTGGCAATTCTGGGGTGTTGTACAACAGTTCATCTCTCATCTAAATGAAATGTTTGCTTTGAAAGACTTAGGTGATCTCAGTCTTTTCTTGGAATTAAAGTCTCTCGAGAAAAATCTAGGTTCTTTTTAAAATTAGTTTTCCTACTTACAGAAGCTCATAACAAAAGCTGGTTTGAAAAATCTAAAACCAGCTAACACTTCGGTTGTGGCCTCTAAACAGTTGTGTCATAATGATGGACCATTTTTCTTTGATATAACACTCTATTACAGTGTTTTAGGGGGTTTGCAGTTCATGACACACACCGGGCCTGATGTTTCTTTCATCATAAAAAAGTTAAGTCAATTCTAACAGGCTCCCACAATGACTCATTGGACTAAACCGAAGTGTGTTCTTCGTTATTTGAAGGCTACTTCACATTATTCTTTGCCTCTGCAAGTTTTAGCTAGTCTTCTTTTCACAGCTTTTACAGATGCCAATTGGGCAACCTCTCCAGATGACAGGAAGTCTATAGCTGGTTACCGTGAAGCAGAATGTCATAGCTCGATCAAGCACGGAAGTTGAATAATGGGCTTTGGCACATACTGCATCTGAGTTAGTTTGGGTTCAATTTTTGTTGAAAGGGCTTCATTTTCATCACATTTATAGTCCTATTATTTGGTCTGATAATATGGGTATTGGATCTTTCTCTTAGAACCCAGTTTTTCATGCCAAGACGAAGCATATTGAAATTGACATCCATTTCATCAGGGATAAAGTCTTGAATAAAGAGTTAGAGGTCCGATATGTCCCGACTTTGGATCAAATTGCGGATTGTATGATGAAGGCTTTCTCTGTTAAAGGTTTCTCATAATTATTTACGTAGCAAGCTTCGTGTTCTTCCCATCTCCTCTCGCTTGAGGGGGGATGTTAGAGAAGCTAATTAGGAAGTGATTTTGTTATTGAAAGCATGTGCTATATGAGTGTTTTAGTGATTGTTGTAAGAGAGTTGGTGAGTGATAAGAGATATTGTAATGGCTCAAAATTTACTAATAATAAATTAGTCCCTAATCAGGGTTATCGACCTGTGACGTGGCCTGAGAACAAGTACACAGTCCCAATACTCGGCGTGAAGACTGAGAAATATATTACTTTTTAGTGATAGATGGCTAGTATGATCTATGTGTACACTATACCTGGGGATGTTTATTTAGTGTTGTATTTTATAAGTTTGGCGCGCGAGCAAAGACACGCCTCGATATGCCTGCCAGCATAGGATCGGGGTAGAGAGTGATGTGATAAATCATAATTTAGTTTAATATGATTAATATAACTAATTTAAATGTGTCTATAGTTGAGTTTACATGAATGTGACGTAAGTTAGAAACATAAAACAACATCCATAGATATGCCTTGGGATGTGTACTATCACAATTTCTATGTAATTTGGAGTTAATAATGCGTGTTAGCATTAATGTTTTAGTAGAGTGTAAGACTAAGTTGTGGACTCTTAGATTCTCCTAGATATGAGGATGTAAACAAGATCAAGGGCCACCATTAGATCGCACCACTACATATATAGTTGTAGTGGGGTTTACATGCAAGTCATCCCATTTTCATTTAGTACGAAGAAAAAGAGCGATCTAGGGAAGATGATGCAATATTATGTTGAAGAATTGCAGAGAATTGAAGGGCGATTGATCAAATTAGAGAGTCCCACAAATAGGTAATCCACACTACACCATTACTTTGTTGAATTCAACAAAGAATTGTAAGTTTTGGTTTAGTAATGGTTTTTCACCAATTTCGGTGGCTAAATGACTTTGATGTCAAAATCTAGTTCCATATTTGGATTCCTTGTGAAATCCCACTAATTCTACCTTAAAGAAGTTCTGCATTTGGATTTGTTTTCATTAAGTTATGAATTTTTGAAGTTCATGATTTGTAAAACAAAACTGGAAATTTTTAATCTTGTTATTATGAACCGACCTCTGTAATTTAGTCATAACTTTTGGATTTTAAATCAAAATAGACCCATTCTGGTAGCATTTGAAAGCTAACTCAAAGGGAACTTTTTCCTGCTTAACTATTTTGAAATTTGAATGTTTTTATGTCTAAAAATTCTCTGCAACTTTGATGATGAATCTGAAATTTATGGGTTCACAGTTTTGCTTATGTCTTGTTGTTTTGAGCATAACTCCCTTATTTCTTATTGGATTGAGCTCATATTTTAGTATGATGTATTAGGATATGTTTTTAGGCTTCAATAAAAAAATCATGAGTTTCAAAGCTATAGTTTAAAAGAAATGAAATTTACAAAGTTACTGGTCGGAATCTAAACTGTTTTGAGTCATCGTGGTAAAATTCTCATATCTCATTCAATTCTTATCGAAATTGCGCAAACCTTATAGTTCTGAAAAGCTAAGACATAGCTCTAAGAACTTCTCTTTGTACTACAATACATAATTTTAACGTTTTGGTAATTGAAATCAACTCATAAGTTGTTGCACCAAAACTGTCTTTATTTACTAAAGTAGATTTCAACATAAACAAAGTATTAAAGGGGTTGATTGTGAACTAGTAGAATTTAAAACCACTTAACCAACCTAAAACAAGTTAAATTAAATTTGTTAGGACACCTCAAGAGCTTAGAGAGGACTTACGAGGTGTGGAACACGAGTTTGGAGTGGTTGAGAGCTGGTATAGGCTAATAATTACGTGCATTTGAGATAAGTAAATATGTTGAGGTAATTCTCTCTGTTTCATTCCATTATTGAGTTAATATATATTCATTTGGACTATTTTAATGTTGATCTTATATTCCTAATGTCGTACCTTGTATATACTTTCGTGTCTATAGTTTCTTTGGCTATAATCATTGTGTAATGACTTGTCGCATGACATTCCTTGTTTTGGTTTCATTCTATGATTGGATTCCTTTATTGTTGTTGATCTTGGAGCTATTGAAATTTATTCTTAATAACATGCTATGATTTGTTTGACTGTCTAATTGGTGTATGTACACAGCCATGTCAATATATTTCTTGTGTGATACTTGTTTGTACAATTTTCAACATGAACTCTTCGATATGCATGACTTGAGGAGCCCACATTTGTAGGTGCCCTTAATTTATGAGTTGCACGATACATGGGGTTAGAGTCCCTGGAGATGTCAGCAGTCTACACAGCTGATATATTTTCATTATATGAGATGTGCGGGTCACACGGTTAGAGTCCCTGGGGATGTTGGTACTCCACACAGCTGATGTTATTAGCGCAACACACGGGGTTAGAGTCCATGAGGATGTCAGCTGACCAGACCTAGATTTGCATGATCATTCTGTATATTATTCCTTGTAGAAGCTTGTCAATTGTTTGCATACTTTCCTTTCAGCTTATTCTTATTCATAACTATTGTATGCTTTCAGTTACCATTCTTTGTATATTTTGGAAATGTGGATGAATAACCTTCAGGTTTTACTTTCAACATTACTGTACTCAGCGTCCTTTTTATGACGGTGGGCTGCAGATATATCGAGTAGTAGACCATGGAAGGAGAAGATCGACGACTACCTTTGAGCCCTCGGCGTGTAGTTTTGCTACTTTTGTAGGTGATCATTTTATGTATTTATTAACGAAGTCTTTGTGGTATAATTTTGGGTTGTATAATGGGTTGAGAAAATATATTCCTGACTGATACATGTATTACTTTGTTTAAGTTCATGTGATCGTTTATTTACCTGATTTTCATAGTATGTGTTTTTATAATGCTTCTACAAATTTTATTAAGTCTTCCGTTGATAATATTAAAATGATAAAAAGTTTTAATTAACTCTGAAAATCACAACTAAAAAAAAATGAATAATACTTATTCTGAACACGTATAACGAGGTGAATGAGACAAAAAGGCTGGCTAATATGTTGTTAAGTCCTACATGACGGAGATTAGGGCTTAATGACGGGATTAGGCAGGGGGGTGCCGTGTTTAGAGGATCGGGCCGTCACAGACACGTGTAAGTCTCATAGTGAAAGCCCTCTTTGTAAACTTTGTATAAATAATTGGAAAATGATTTAATTTTTAACATACTTTGAGTATATACATTGGATACACAACGGAGTAGATTTTATTAGGATACGTGCAACATATATCCCAATGAAATCTACACCGTTGTGTATCCAATGTATGTACCAAAAGTATGTATAATTTAGCATTGACCTCTCTCTCTCTCTCTCTCTCTTTGATTCTTGATTCCTTTCATCTTCAACATTTCTCAACATTGACATCGCCCGTCTACTCGATTTAGAACATTTGGAGAATAATATTTCATTGGAAAATGCTAGCGTGCCCAACAAGGGCACGTAACATGCAGCTAACTCAGCTATCATGGGACCCATCAAAATAGCTTTTTGTTTGATTTGTTTGTTAGATTTTTCTATTTTTTTCCATTTTGTGTGGTTGTACTTAACAGTTAACTGAGTTTTTGCATTGTCGACTGTTAGTGCTGAGTAAGTTGCGTGAGGTTGTGGCATTCTCCTATTTCATTGACACTCATGTGGTTTATTTACAAAAGGATCTATAGAAGGATAGGCCGGTGAATAGAAGAGAAAAAGAATAAAACTCGATCTTGGAGGGATAGGGCATAGATAAATATACACTCATTGGGTTTTTCATGTGTGGTTTGGGTAAGAGGTGTTACTACAATTTGTTGTAAGAACGCATGAGCAACAAAGGTGGTAGTGATACATAGTTGTTTTCACTTCAAACAGTCGGTCTCAAAGTATCAGGATGAATATAAGGTTCTTCTTATATATAAATCACCTTTTATACACTTTTTCACAAAGGAATATACCTATATGACTATATGACACAGCGATCATATATATAAATCACCTTTGACACGCCTTTTCACTAAAGACCTTTTAGGGTACTGGTGGCTCGCTTTTTTTTTATCTCCAACTCCAAAAAGTTGGTAGGACTCACTCTCACTTGGATACTACAATAATATTCTCGATTTTTGTTTTTATTTACTTTTCGTTTAATCATAAAAAATATCCTAACTTTTATAAGTTGTATCAATTATATTCTAACCTTTAAAATTTATCAATTATATCTTAACTTTTTCAATTTAGTATCAATTATATCCTCAACTAATTTGAGAAAAAAGTGCCACAAATTAGTTGAGGAAACATTTTTATGATTTGCGAAAGCATTTTTATATATTGTATTCTTCTCCATATAAATTCTAATTTTAAATAATATTTATAATTAAGCATGTAGTGCAAAGTTCCAAGATAGTAGCCTAGTTATCTAAATCCTAAACTTAAGTATCGCTCAATATACATATATTAAGGGGAAAAGGGGATTTCAGCCCTTAAACTAAAAGCAAAAGTGGAAATCAATCCTTAAACTTGTTTTGGATGGGTTTCAGCCCTTACACTACAAAAAGGATAAGATTTTAGCCCACTGTGATTTTTTTTATCTCAAACGTTTTGTGCACACATGACAACTGTGACACGCCACTTGTAGGTCCCACAACATAGTAAAAAACTCTAAAATCACTTCTATCCCTCTCTCCTCAACATAACTACCAGGACGGCGACAACAATGGCGATGACGATCGAGAAAGCAACAGCGACCGAGAAAGCAACGGCGACTAGGGCATTAACGGCATCCTGGACGGCAGTGGGGATATCAACGGCGACGGTGATTAAAATAATGTGGTTGAAAAAATTCAAGTAGCTCTTTTGATATTGTGATAGCAATGATTAAATATATTGTACTTGGTAATTGATAATTTAGGTATTAATTTTTTTTGAGATCGTGGGTATCCCACTACAAAAAAATGACCCAAATAGCGCCGGGAAATAGCGACAGTCTACTTCCCGTCGCTATTTAGCGACGAATTTGCGATGGGATCTTTCGTTGACCTGTTGACCAATTTAGCGACGGCCCCCCGTCGCTAATTGTTAGGCGAGAAAAATCTCGCCCAATGAAAGATTTCTTTGGTCCACGTGGCAGTAGGACCCACACACACACTCTCTCTTACACCTAACACCAAACCATAATCCCTCCCACTTATAAACCCCTCGCATCTCCAACCTCTCTCCTCTCCACCTCTCCACCCCCTCTCCACCGCTCCCCCGCCCCTCTCCCTCTCTCCTCTCCACCACCATCTCCTCTCCACCGCCCCTCTCACTCTCTCCTCTCCACCGCCCCTATCCCTCTCCACCGCCCCTCTCTCCAACCTCACTCTCCATAGCCCTCTCTCCTGCCTCTCTCCACCGCTCTCTCTCTCTGGCCGCTCTTTCTCCACCGCTTCCTCTCTCCGACCGCCTCTCTCTGGTGGCACTCTCCAGCCGCCCTCCGCTCTCCAGCCACCCTCCGCTCTCCGCTCTTCAGTCGCCTTCCGCTCTCCAGCCGCCCTCCGCTCTCCAGCCGATCTTCTCGCTGCAGATGACGCCGCATCGTCCATGGTCGAGATCCACCATCGCGGGTCGACACTTTCTCTTAGCTTATCTAGATGTTAGATTTTTATGTTTTTTCTTGTAAATTCTGTATTTGTTGCTTTGAATTTTTTTTAAGGTTTTGATTTTTATTTTTTGTAGTCATTGTTGTTGCTATGTTGTTATTGTTGTACTCATTGTTTTTCTTGAATAAAATTATTTTATTTTTCAGTTTTGTTGTTGTTTTTCATGAAGGAGGAGGGTTGCGATAGGTTGACGACCGGCGTAAAACTTTTGTCACTTTTCATGAAATTGATCAAACATATATAAACGTTGGGGCGTTCCCACCTAGCGACGCGCTTGCATCGGAGCCGGGTGTAGTGAGAAATGAGCAAGGGTGTGTTTCACATCGCCGCTGGGTGTGAAGAAAAATGAGCAAAGGTTCCCACACATAGGACGTGTGTGGGTAAAGAAGCTAGTCCCTTCACATCGTCGCCGAATGTGAAGAAAAATGAGCAAGGGTTCCCACACAAAGGACGGGTGTGGGTAAAGAAGCTAGTTCAAAACAAACACGAAAACAAAAACAAAATCATAGATACGGACACTAGATCTTTTAGACAAAATAGAAGTAGAAAAGGAAAACAAATACAAAGGGGAGAAAAAATTCGCTTAGGAACATGGAACATAGGAACACTTACGGGAAGTCAATAGAACTAGTAGATACCATGATTAGAAGGAGAGTCAATATTGCTTGCCTCCAAGAGACAAAATGGGTAGGAGAAAAGAGTAGAGAAATAGGAAGCACAGGGTTTAAACTGTGGTACACCGGTATAGATAGAAAATGCAATGGAGTAGGAATTATGGTGGATAATGATTATAAGGATAAGGTCGTAGAGGTTAAAAGAATGGGGGATAGATTGATTCTAGTTAAATTAATTATTGGAGACGAAAAAATTAACATACTTAGCGCCTATGCACCACAAGTAGGATTAAGCGAGAGCATCAAACGCAAGTTTTGGGACGATATGGATGGATTTATGCAAAGTATACCATTAGATGAAAAAGTTTTTATTGGAGGAGATTTAAATGGGCATGTCGGGGCAAGTAACGATAGGTTTGAGAGAGTTCATGGAGGTTTTGGTTACGGTAATAGAAATGAAGAAGGAGAATCAATCTTAGAATTTGCTTCAAAGATACGATCTTCTCTTAGCAAATACTAGTTTTAAGAAGAGGAGTCACATATAATTACTTTTAGTAGTGGTCATAACAAGAGTCAAATAGATTTTCTCTTAACAAGAAAAATAGATAGAAAAATATGTAGAGACGCAAAGTAATACCTGCGAAGCACTTACGACCCAACATAAGTTAGTAGTACTTGATATTAAGCTAACACGACGACATAATATAAATAAAAGAGTTAGCGACCCTAGAATAAAGTGGTGGAACCTAAAACATAGTAAACAAGTAGAGTTTAGAGAAAAACTACTAAAGGAAAATATTTGGAATCTTGACTTAGATGCTAATACAATGTGGCTAGAAGTGAGTAGTTGCATAAGGAGAGTGGGATCAAACGTATTAGGTATATCTAAAGGCTTGGGACCACCAAAGAAGGAAACATGGTGGTGGAATGAGGATGTCCAACGAGCAATTAGGACTAAAAGAGAGATGTATAGGAAAATACCTAAGTGTCAAGATGAAGATGTGTACAATCAATATAGAGAAGCTAGAAAACAAGCTAAAAAAGTAGTTAGTCAAGCTAAAACAAATTTCATGGAAGATCTATATACAAGGTTAGGTAATAGAGATGGCGAAAAATATATATATAGGCTAGCCAAACTAAGAGATAAACGAAACAAGACCTAACTCATGTGAGATGTATTAAGGACGAAAATCAAAATGTTTTAACGCGCGAGGAGGATATTAAGGAGAGATGGAGAAGTTACTTCGATAGTTTATTTAATGATGGTCAAGTTGATACCATAATAGATGAAAACTCACACCAAGAAAGAAATGTCAACTATACACGCAATATTAGAATTGTAGAAGTTAAAGAGGCATTGAAAAGAATGAAAATAGGAAAGCATGTGGCCCGATGAAATACCCATAGAGGTTTGGAAATGCTTAGGAGAAATTGGATTGACTTGGTTAACAAAACTTTTCAATAAAATTTTAAAATCAAAACGGATGCCAATGGATTGGAGAAGAAGCACGCTTGTGCCAATCTTCAAAAACAAAGGAGACATTCAAAGTTGCTCAAACTATCGGGAATTAAACTTATGAGTCACACTATGAAACTTTGGGAGAGGATAATTGACAATAGGCTAAGGAGAGAAACAACAATATCGAGAGAACCAATTTGGTTTCATGCCCGGAGGTCAACTATGGAGGCGATTTTCCTTGTAAGACGATTGTTAGAAAAATATAGAGAAAAGAAAAAAGATCTCATGCATATGGTATTCGTAGATTTAGAAAAAGCATATGATAGGGTCCCTAGAGATGTTCTTTGGTGGGTTCTAGAAAGAAAAAGAGTGCATGCTAGATACATAGACACTATTAAGGATATGTATGATGAAGTAGTAACGAGTATAAAGACATTTGGAGGAGCTACAAAAGAATTCCCCATTACGATAGGACTACATCAAGGATCGGCTCTAAGCCCATATCTATTTACTTTAGTTATAGATGAACTAACTAGACATATTCAAGAGGATATACCATGGTGTATGCTATTTGCGATGATATTGTCTTAGTGGATGAAACTAAAGATGGAGTGAATAAGAAATTAGAACTACGGAGGAATACATTAGAATCTAAAGGCTTTAAGTTGAGTAGGACAAAAACCGAATACATGCACTTGTGAGTTTAGAAACACTAGACATCGAGATGACGGAGTGGTAAAATTAGGGGAAATAGAAGTTCCTAAGGTAAACCACTTTAGGTATCTAGGATCAATCATACAAAATGATGGTAACATTGAGCATGATATCACACATAGAATTCAAGTTTGGATGGAAGAAATGGCGGAGTGCAACAGGGGGTGATCTGTGATCGAAATGTTCCTACTAAGTTAAAAGGAAAATTTTATAGGACCGCAATTAGGCCAGCTATGCTCTATGGAAGTGAATGTTGGGCGGTAAAGCAACAACAATTACATAAAATGAACGTAGCGAGAAATGAGGATGCTTAGGTGGATGTGTGGTAAAACTCGTAAAGATAGAATAAGAAATATAGAAATTCAAAAACAAGTAGGAGTAGCACCAATTGATACAAAGATTAGGGAAGGGCGGTTGCGGTGGTTTGGTCACTGCCGCAAAGACGACCTACAAATGCCCCAACTAGAAAACTTGACTCAATAGAAACGTAGAAATTCGACGAGGTAGGGGCGGACCAAAGTTAACATGGGATGCATTAATTAGGAGGGATTTGAATGGTTTGGAAAGCTCACCATCGGTTGCACTAATCGAGCACAATGGAAAAGTTTGATCCATGTAGCCAGATTGATTAATTTGGGACCGAGGCTATGTTGTTGTTGTTGTTGTTGTTGTTGTTGTTTTTTATTTATTTTGAATGATTTGTTCTTGATTTGTTATAAATTTGTTTTTTAAATCACTTTTTTTATTGTAAAAATAATGATACTGTTTTTTAAAAATATTTTTTTATCAATCGGTTAGAAAATAGCGACGGGGTCCCGTTGCCAAACCTCACACACCGTCGCTAAAAAAATTAGCGACGACCAGTTTAGCGGCGGAGTTTTTCGTCGCTAACACGGGATAGCGACGGGAAACACCGGATTAGCGACGGGTTTTCCCATCGCTAATTCGGTATCCTTTTGTAGTGTCCGGATACTATCCGACTAATCCCACGAGCCCGTGGTGCAATCGATCGGAGACGATTACTGTTAAGATGTAAATCATGTCCACATCAGTACCCTGGTGTAGCATTGGGAAAAAAAAATTTGGTGCACATAAATCGTCTCTGAAAGGGAAAGCATACCATACTTTAATCAGCGTCGCCATCGATATCCCTGCCGCTGTCCAGGATGTCTTAGATGCCCCGATCGTTGTCGCCGTTGCTTTTTCGGTCGTCGTTGTCGTCGTTGTCGCCATCCCGGTCGTTGTGTTGAGGAGAAAGGGGTAGAAGTGATTTTAGTGGGACGCACAAGTGCCAACTCACAATTGTCTAACATTTGAGATAACAGAAAAATTCACGGTGAGCTAAAATCTCTTCTCTTTGTAGTTTAAGGGTTGAAATCCACCCAAAACAAGTTTAAGGGTTGATTTCCACTTTTGCTTCTAATTAGGGGCTGAAAGCCCCTTTTTCCCATGAAATAAATATTTATTTTTTAAGACAAGGCTAAAATTATGTTTCCAAAAGCATGCATGATTTGGGCATATCGTCTATAAATCAAGAGCACTATCCTTAATTCACATACTTTTAATTCTATGGAGATACGATACCATACCAATAGAATATATGATGAAAAGGATATGTTGAAAAAAATGCATGCGTGTCACATAAAGAAAAAAAAAAAAAAGAAGGAAGATTGATGGATGAACAGATTCACAATATGCCGATTGATCTCACGCTTACGAATGTGTTATGCCTCACAGGATGCGTAAGCTTGTGGTTCGAGCTAGGTGCATCCGAACCGTTTGTGTGGACGTCCCTGGAGGCTTGAGCATAAGCTGCAGATTATATATACTCCTACTTTTGGTGAAAAGTAAGAAAAGAGATAAGAGATGCTACCATCCAGCCATATTAGTATAATTTGTATATATATATATGTTGTGAAGCCTTGGCCTCTTCATGAATCATGATACACTAGGCCATCTTAATTTCTGCATAGGCCTATATGTACTAATTAAGAACACTAGTGTTTATCAATACTCAAGCTTCAAACTCACAATTACTATGCCAAGGGATAGGGACCCTTTAGTTGTAGGGAGGGTGACAGGGGATGTTGTTGATCCTTTTGAGAGGTGTGTGACTTTAAGAGTTATTTATGGGAACAGAGAGATTACAAATGGGTGTGACCTTAGACCTTCAGCCGTTGTCAACCAACCTGCAATTGAAATTGGAGGGAATGACACTACGACCCTTTATACACTGGTATGTTATAGTTATCATAATCAATTTTCTTTCCCATATTGCCCATTACAAATGAAAATGAAATTTGTTGATTAACTTGTTTCTTTCCCCAAGTTTTCAATTTATTACCCAAATATACTTTATATATTCATCAAAATCCCTTAACCAAATAAACAAAAGATAAAGTATTTTCAATATGATGCTCACCACTTTAACGTTTGATCGAAAACATTAAAAGAAAAAATATTTTTGAATGCATTAGAAAAGCATTGTTGGCCTTAAGAAAATGTTGTTTGCGTTAATAAAATTAAATTGATATATAAATGACATATTTATAATATGCTATTAATTTAAAAATTCAAGTGTAATAATTTATTAAATAACACAAACTTAATAATGCAATTATAAATATATCATTGTATATTAAATTTGTTTAAAAGACATTTACTTATATGTTAATTATGTATTTAATATGCTTTGACAAAGTATTTAGTAACAACGTTTTTCATATTGTAAAATACGCTTTTTCTTGTAATTACAATCAAAATAAGGAAATTAACACCAATCTTGCATAAAACTTTAGGTTATGGAGTATAAACATTCAATATACTTTATCATTAAATATTCCACCTAAACTCTTTAGAATCTTTTTTAGCATAAAATCGACCTTGACTTGCCATTATTTTAAACAAGTTACACTTTATGATCGTGAAATTATATTGGGGTCATTTAATACCCCTTTCCATGGGCCAAAAAATATTTGATATACTATAAACTATAAATCAAACAAACTATACACTATAAATTATACACCAGAAATCAATGGACACAACTGTTGTGTCTATTTGTGTGCCCTTTTTGAATCAACTTAATATTTTCTTTTTGTTTTGCAAGTGATAGATATTTAATATCCAAAAGGGAAGTTGGTTTAATATCAAATAAAAAAAATCCTACCATAATTGATTTTCAATAATAAGTTGCGGCCCTTTTGTTAATTTCATCTCTTTTCCAAAAATGTTTTTCGTGATAATTAAAGGATGTGATGAGTAATTTACCATCAACTTATTAAAGAACAATTCCTGAATAAACCATTCACCATTCACGTATTCACTTTAATAATTTGTTTGCACTTTTTAAAGGTATAAATAAATATAATTAAATAGAAGTCAAAAAAATATAATTGAATATGTGTGGTGAAAAATTTTATAATTTAGTATTTCTCCTCCCCTATTATCATTGATAAGAAATGTTTGCTCACATTTTCTAATAAAAAAAGAAAATAAATGCATGTCCAGGTGAGAATAATTAATTTTACTTCTAATTACATGCCATATTTTAACTTAATTAGCTTGTAATTGGATCATCTGATCGCTTCACCTCCATATAGATGAAAATAAACTACTGATGATTAATTTGTGTAGATCTTGGTAGACCCGGATGCTCCAAGTCCAAGTGATCCAAACTTTAGGGAATACTTACACTGGTACTCTCTCTCTAACAAAAATATTTTTTGATATATAAGACTCTCTCTAACAAAAATGATTTCAATATTCACTACAAGAAAAATGTGAAATAGCATCAAAACATTGCAACAGACTGAATCTGTTGCTAAACAACAACAAATCAGCAGCAGTTCTGCATCAGATAGAGCGTTTGACTCGGTTGACCAAAAAGCAACAAATCAGTGATAGATTTGTGTCAAAATTTGTGACAAATTGTATTTTGTCACTGATATGTTGCTGATTTCTCCCGCCATTAATTTCCCGCCCATTTTGTGACAGATCTGCGACAGATCACCTACAGAACCTAGTTTGTCGCTGATCTGTTGCTAACTTCAATCTGCGACAAAGAGTTTAGCAACACCTCTGATCAGTTGTTGATCTGTTGCTGAGTCCCTTAGCAACAAATCCGTACCAATTCAGCAACAGATTAGTTTGTTGCTGTTTATTTTTTTTTCTTGTAGTGATTCTTCCTGCAAAATCAATTAATCAAAAAAGTTTTGATAAGAAACCAACTTATAATTGCCTCTCGACTCGGAGCGTCTACATCATTAGATGATCACATATCAAATTAATCATCGAGCTACCACTTCATCGTAAAATAATTAGACCAAAATAAGAAGTGCCTCAAACAAATTAAGAGACTTTAATTACAATTAAATATATATATATAACACACTATTCTTGAACTGCCTTTTTTGTTTCTGTTGTTGGGGTTACTCAACCCCTTTGAACAATGAAACGGATGAATAAAAATTTCACCAAACCACGATTAATGCACGAAAATAAACACACCACAAAACATGCAAGATTTAACGTGCCCTCCAAATCATAGGTAAAAACCACGGGCTAAACTCTGAACAATCCACTATGTGAATAAAGAGTACAAGATATCTCAATTACTTGAGATTCACTAACAATAGAGTAATACAAAAATACTTCTTCCAAGAACTTAGATGGTCACACTAAGAACGAAGAAAACTACCCCAATTGTATCAAACCTTTGCACCTCTTTTCTTGAACACCAAGAAATCACCAAAGCCTCTCCGCGGGTCTTCGGATTCAAGATCTTGATATGCCTTGAATGTAGAGAGAAGAAAACTAGAGAGATTGCACACTTCAACTCGAGTGCGCACACCAATCGGTCACCAAGTCGAACTCTCGAAGTCGACTTTTCAATGCTTATATTTTTCTCCCTAAAAACACATATATTTGGTCTCCCCAATTTCACTCTTTTTTTTTTTCAATTCGGTATCCTAGTAGAACCGAAATCCCTAAAATTCCAACTCCTATTTCATTTCCATTCTAATCCAATTAAAATTATAAGCCCTTAATGGGCTGGACCTATTAGTGTTTGGGCTACACCGAAAAATCAACATCTGTGATATAAGAACAATTATGGGTCCGAAGGCTAATGCTTTGCTTTAATTTATATATATTACTAGAATAATGATAGAGTGACATACTTTTGATAAATACACAGTTGTTGATGTCCTTTGGGCATACCTACACTTTCCATACATGCATAGCAAATTAATGTATGTATCAAAAGTATGTTACCCAAACATTTTCCAATATTTACATACAAAAAAACATTTTCTATCAGTTTCACTAGCTAGGCCGAAATTAACAAAATATTTTACCATGCATTGAATAAATATATTGTGATATTGTATAAAAAAAGTTTTTTCAAAGGATTGGATATAACTAATTATTTGATTGAAAATGTTCAAATTCCAGGTTGGTAACTGATATTCCAGCAATACGAGGACCGAATTTTGGTAAGAACCTTTTATTGGGCTTGGGCCTTCAAGCCTCACCCATGACTCATGACCCTATGAAAAACATGCACCATTCAACTTTTTTTTTCTTTTTTTTTTTCTTTTTTTTACCTATGAAAAACATGCATGATATTAGTCTCCTAAATAATCATAATACATGCGCCAAGGCTTCAATTCATTTGGTGATATAAAAATTTGATTAATCGATTTTCAGGAGAAGAGATCGTACCCTATGAGCGCCCACAACCCACGGCTGGAATTCATCGGCTTGTATTCGTGTTATTCCGGCAACAAACTCAACAAACGATCGATGCACCGGGGTGGCGTCAAAACTTCAACGCAAGAGACTTCGGAGAGCTTTACAATTTGAATCCCCCTGTATCGGTTGTTTACTTCAATTGCCAGAGAGAAGGTGGCACCGGTGGAAGAAGACTAAGTAGATAATTAAGCTCCTTAGCTACATATATATGTATACCAAATAAGCATATATAGCAAACAAGTACAGTCGACCTTTGTGTGTCTGTCAGGTATTGATGAATATCTTACAACAAATAAAGGAATTGTACGATGTATGCATAGTGTGCGCGCATTTGGGTTTAAATAAGTTAGCTAATTATATGCATATATAGTAATGAAAAAAACTATATACATATAAAATAATTTACTAATATGGATCGACTACGTACTTAATTGGCATAAGATGCAATATTAATCTTGTCTTAATTAGTGTAAGATAATTAAGATGTATTCCTACATTAAATAAATGAATCTGTGCCCTACTTAGTAAAGAATATATAGATTACTTATGTTAGTATTTTATTGGTGTTGGCTATACATAGTACTCTACATATTGATATATCATGATGTTAATATACTAAATAAATTAATCTCTAACATACATACATACAAGTACTAAAGAAAACTCACGGTAATAAGTTCTAGAAGTGAAAAAAATTAAACAGATTAACAGATTAAACTACTTATTCTTTAAAAAACTTTATTTTCTGCATTGCAAATTAAAGACATGCATGCAGTGCAGAGTAAAATGTTGCAGTTACAGGGACAACTCCAACAGTTGAACCTAGGTCAGTGCCTCATGAAGAATGGTAATACCTCTAGAATTCAACTATTCTCACAAGGCCAAAATAGTCACAGCAGAATCACTCATCAGTACCATCTATTTTACTGAGAATTTGTACAACATGAAATGCTTGTAAGGCTTCTTAGGAGTGACAATCTGTGAAGGGAAGTTGGGGTGGTTCACTGCATCAGGGAACCCCTGAGTCTCCAAACAAAGCGCGCCATGTTTTTTGTAGACATACCCGCTTTTCCCCTTTGTATCCTGCAACATATTGCTAGTATATAACTGCACTCCAGGCGCATTAGTCCATAGCTCCATCAGCCTCCCAGACTTGGGTTCATGCACCACTGCAATCTTCTTCGAGCTGTTGTGTGAATGTCCGTCAATAACATAGTTGATATCGTAGCCATGAAGAAGCTCATTGATCCTGCTACCAACACTATGGGGAAGGAGAAAATCATATGGTGTACCCTTTATGGAGACAAGTTTGCCGGTAGGAATCAGGGAATTGTCGACCGGGGTGATTCGTGAGGCAAAGAGTTGGATGGTGTTTGCTAGGATGTTACCACTGTTATGGCCACCGAGGTTCCAGTATGTATGTTGGGCAAGGTTAACTGGAGTTGGCTTGTTTTTGGCATGCCCTCTCATTGTTACACTCAATCTTTGGCCATCCAATAATGTGTAAGTTACGAATACGTCGAGCGCACCAGGAAACCCTGAATCACACATAAAGAAAGACTAAAGTACTATCAAATCACGAAACATTATCTTTCTTTTGAGTTCAATATGAAGAGCATAGAATTAAATTTGTCTACATGCAAGCATAAGTTTCTTCACAAGAATATATTCACTCGTTTCCTCTTTTCCATGCAAATCTGCCATAATGAGATAAGAAACTAAAATTACATTACTAGGAATTAACTTATTATCACTAGTCAGAAAAGGGAGATAATAATAAGGAACATCAGCAAGATAATAAAACGACTCTATTATGAAGAATAGGTTACACAAGGATGAAGAACAGCTTACACAAGGACACAATACGAATTCAACACAAAAACAAACACTTAGAAACTTCTTACTCAGACAAGGCTCTAAACTCCGATGCCTTATGCTGAAAACTAAACTTAGTATTTATAGACGCATTGCCGATGGAAAGACAATCCTACAAACCAACCTTTCACAAAAGGAAAAGCCAAATGACTCTTCAAAAAAGAAAGACGGCTCTTCACAAAAGTAAAAGACAAACGACTGTAGCATTTTATGAATAGTGCTTGACTCTTCAGAAAAGTAAAAGATAATGTACAGTACATGACCCTTAGATAAAGTAAAAGCTACACTCTAGCATGAAAGAGAAATGATTCTCAATGTCTGAAAAGGCTAGCTATTAAAGCTAATAGCAATAATGCTAGGAAGCATGTGCTTGAAATGAAGAGTGGCATGGGCCAGAGTGCTGGACAAGTCCAGGGAGCATGGGTTTGAACAAGTCATATGGCATGGGCCTGATAACGATGATAATATAAACAATAGTAGCAAACTGGATGAGATCGAAGAAAATCCCATAGAGATGAGTGAACATACTCAGGAAAATTTATGATGGTTGGATAATGAATATAGATTCTGATAATGGGTTTATCCAATAAATGCCATAGAGCAGTAAGGAGATGAATATCTTCCGTTGTCCATAAGAAACTTACGTTAGAAGGAAAAATATTCAAAGAACATCTAGAAAATGATGGCGAAGGCCATATGATTTCAACTCCATTGGAGAATAGTTGTTGGTAAATAATATCAACCAAAGGTTGTTGAACACCAGGGGCTAAGATAGCCTGAGCAAGGTCTTGATTGCTAGTCATAATTCTGAATCAGAAAGATTATAAATGTTATCTTCAGATACAGAATGGGTAAATGATGAACATTTTGATTCAACTTGCTGAAGACGGTTATTCATTTGATTTTGGGTGTCTTCCATTTTCTTAAGTTGATCAAGAATAACTTGAGCAATATCTGGATTGATAGATGTTGAAGCAACATTTGATTTGGGTTTTGAAACAACTTCTTTGAAACTAGATGAAAGTGATGGAAACTCTTTGAGTTTAATGGGAGTGGAAGGAATTTGATATAAAAGGGCACAATTAAATTTATCCCACCATTTGCAATAAATGTCTTGAGATAAATAAGTATGATTGAAGCCATTTTTGATAGTTTGATGAGAAGCATACTTCCATTTTAGAATCCATGGGATTGAATGTTTATGGATGAAATTCAAAAGAGGTTCCTTTTGATCTTCATAGCTTTTCAACACAGTTGGAGGGAAAATGTCAGAAGATGGACCAAATTTAATCCACCAATCACTCAAAAACCATTTAGGTAGATTCAATTTCATTGATTTTATAAATGTAATATACCAAGAATGATTTTCAGATGGATCCATGTAAAATATGACATTCCGCCATGCATCCATATAGTCTTTATAATTTATAGTGACTGCAGGTTTTTCTTTGGCGATAGTCATTGACTGATACATAAAGGGGCTATTCATTATAGAATTGTTCAAAGAACACCATTCCATAGGAGATAGAACCTTTTGTATTCTGAATTTTGAGTAAGAAATCTCATCAGAATTTGGTTTTGTGAAATGTTCAAATTGCACAGATTTTGTGTGGATGAGTATACTCTCATAGAATTTGATATTGGTATGTGGTCTAGATGGAAAATAATGAATGTCAGGTGGCATAATGCAATTGACTTGAGTTTCAAGAGGTTTTTCAAGAAGATGATCTTCTATGATGAGGAGAAGATATTTGTTGGTTAAAATGTAGTCTGAATGAGTTGTAGGTTCAGATAAAGGTTTGAAGCGATTCATCGCAGGTGATTTGCCTTTGGACATGATCTGTAAACAATTTATAGATGAAGGAGAAGTGAGAAATTCTCTTGATAAAAATCAGGGAGAGAGTTGTCAGTACCTTTAATGTATTCAATATCAAAATCAAATATACTTAATATTGCTTGCCAACGAGCAAAAATCTGTTTTGAAACCAAATTCTTAACATCTTTTAAAAGGATTTCTTTTGCAGACTTGCAATCAACACGAATCAAAAACTTTTGATTTAATATATCAGATTGAAATTTTTGAACACAAAGTACGATGGCTAAAACTTCTTTTTTAACTGTCGCATAATTGCGTTGAGCTTGATTCCAAAGTTTGGATGTAAAACAAACAAGTTGCTCATTCCCACCGGGGGGTTTTTGAAGGAGGATACCTCCATAACCAGTATCAGATGCATCAGTTTGAATGATTTTAAAATAAATTGGGTTTGCCAAATGAAGGCATGGTAAGGCTTTAACCTTTTGTTTAATGGTTTGAATAGCCTTGGTATGCACAGGAGTCCAAATAAATTTAGAATCCTTTTTTAATAATTCCTGTAATGATTTTCTATCTGCTGCTGCATTTTGATATAAATCAGAAAGGTAATTAAGAAAACCAAGAAAACGCTGTAATTGATTCTTGTCAGTTAACTGATCAGGAAATTTATCAGCAAAATTGATTACCCTGTTGACAGGAGTAATAGTTTGGTTTGATATTTTGAAACCTAAGAAGGAAATATCATTTTGAAATAGATGCATTTTCTTTTGGGATAGCACGAGGCCGTTTTTTATAATGAGTGCCTGAAATGTATATAAATGTTTCCAATGTTGATCAATAGATTTAGAAAATACCAGAATATCATCGATATAAACAAGGATGAAATCATGATAAGGATTGAATATATCATTCATAATTTTTTGAGATTCAGAAGGAGCATTCTTTAACCCAAAAGGCATAACATTCCATTGATATTGTCCAAATGGAGTGTTGAATGCAGTTTTGTATCTATCGTAAGGATGAACTTGAATTTGCCAAAAACCAGATTTGAGATCAAATTTTGAAAAGACTACTGCAGCAGTAGTAGCTTTAATAAGATCATTCTTATTAGGCAAAGGATATCTAATTGTTTTAAGCACTTTATTCAAAGGCTTATAATTTATTACTAATCGCGGAACGCCTCGTTCAAGTTCAGGAGCATTTTCGACATAAAATGTTGTACAGCTCCAAGGAGATTGAGATGAAGTAATTAATTTTTTCTTTAATAGATCTTTAATCTCGTTTTGACATAAATCTCGTAAACGAGAATTCATTTGAGAAGGATTTGCTTTGGTTGGAATCTTTGATTCATTAAATTCAGAGATGTAAGGGAGAGAAACAATATGTTGTTTACGATCCCAAAAGGCAGAAGGAATATCAGAACAACACTGTTGTTGAAGCTTAGATTGAAAAGTTTCCAATTTAGATTTAAAAGATGGGGTTTGTAAAAATTGATCAGTTTTAAGAAGATGAATTTCATTTCTTAAAAAAGTAATATGATTTTGTTTGAAATCAATTTGATTTATAATTTGATTTAAATACTTATCTTCAGGTGGTTGAAGAAAAGAAAAGAAAATTGTTTTATCATTTAATGTGGTAGAAATACCTTGAGAGGTAACAGAGAAAGGTTGAATATGTTGAAGAAACGGAGTTCCTAATAACATATCATGCTTAAGACCTTTAATAATTATAAAAGAAGTAGGAATACATATTGATTGATGACAAATATGTGCAAGAGAGATTTTATATTTAATTTTTGTTCGTTTGCTATTGGCAACATAAATTTTATTGTCGGTTGATTCACGGTAACGTAAAGGGACTAGTCCTTCACGTATACAGTTTAAATCAGGACCAGAATCAATGAGTGCATTACATTTATAAGAAAAATCTTTTATTGCAAATGTAATTTGTACAAACCATCTTTGATGAGTATATCTAGTAACTGTTTCAATAAAAACATTATTAGGATCAAAGTCAGAAATTGATTCTGTATCAAAAGATTCAAGAGTAGAAACTCTATTGGTTAACATTTTAATTTCAGATTTGAGCTGATTTATTTCAGATTGAAGAGATTGAATAGTTGTTTGATGTGGTTTTTTACCAACAACTTTCATGAGACTTGAGAAAGTATATTTAGTAGGATCAAGATTTAATTGATGTTTAAATTTTTGTTGCTTTTTATCAAGCTTTGTAGATTCAGGGATATCATCAGTTATATCATTAATAGAAGAAGGGAGTAATTCAGTAAAATATTTATACTTTAAAGAAGGATCAGTTATTTGTTCACCAATAGAAAGGATTAACTCTTCATGAGCAGTTAAAACATTTATTTCTGTTTCAGATGAAGATGTATGAAGGATATTGTTTGTACAATGACAAATATCAGAATCAGATGAAGAATTAGACTCAGAGTCTTGATTAACATTTTGGATTTTTCGTTTAAAATCCTTCATATGACATTTATTGGCATAATGTCCTGATTTACCACAAGTAAAACAGACATTTTTCTTCTTCGAAGATGAAGGAAAAGATCTTTTATGAAAAATTTTTGATTTTCTTTTTGAATAATTTTTTGGTTTAGAATAATATTGATTTTTAGGAAGTCGTTTAACACGATGAGATCTAACTTTTGCTAGAGGAGTATAATCTAATGTATGACCAAAGTTATAGCAAAAATTACCAAGATCACGTTTTAAAGAACTCTTTTCTTTTTGTAATTGGCGTTTAATACGCATATCATTACAAATAGAAAGAGCGCATTTTTGAACATATTGAGCGACATCGCCATAAGATAATTCAGTCCAGTTCATAGAACCATTATTTTGATCTTTAATATATTCTTTGACTTTAGCAGAAAAGAATGGAGGAAGACCAGCAACAAATCTTTCTTTCCAAAAATTAGTATCATGTTGCTCAGATAAAAGATATAGTTTTGAAAAGAAGATATCTTTATACCATCTATAATCATTGAGAGTTCGACATTTTAAATTTTGTAATTGATCAGCGATATTTTCATTGAGTGATTCAAGATGACCGACAAAATGCCAAATGATATTAGCCATTAAGGTATCAACCCCATTAGGCTTGGGTTTTCCTTGAGAGTCAAGGATTGGATTATTTTGAGAATCTCTCTCAATAGATCCTGTAATATTATTTCGGGCTTCATTGGTTAAAACATAATGCCACCAACCATATAATTGCCCAGTAAAACCAGAAACAATAGCTAAAGCTATTTGTTCATCTGGATGGTTATAAATATCACAAGCTTTTGCATATACTTGCATTTTTAGAACATTGTCTAATATATGATATTCAGATAAACCATCAATATTCTAGTCATAAATAGTTGATCCATCATATTTTTGATTTCGAGGAATTTTTTCTTCGAGAATCATATCACCAGGAGAGGGTCTGGAATAATATTGTTTTTGTTTTGGATAATGATTTTTAAAATTCTTCCGCTCAATGCGATGAATAGAAATATGATCAGAAGGAGCAATAGAAGAGTTGGATTGAGAAGGTGAAGCATAACAGTCTTCAGATTCAGATTTATGTGATTCGGAAATTTGTTCAGATACTTGATCTAGATTTGCGATAACTGGACCTTTGTCTTTTGATTTAGGAAAATATGTTGATGATGGATTTTGTGGTGTAGAAGAACTAGATGTTTTTGATAAATTTAGTTGAGCTAATTGATTAGTTAATTTGTCAAGAAATTCTTCAAAAATTTTGATTGTTTTGAAAATGAAGATAATGGAATAGATGAGGAGGAAGAAGGATGAAAAGTTTTTTTGATAACAGGTGCTACTTTAGTAGCAGTGGGTGCAGAACCCTTCTGTGATTTAACTATTACAACTGTTGTCAATGTAGATAAATATAGATTTGTAAAATTATTTTGTTCAATGACATGAGAAATATCTTGCTTAGTAGCAACACCAACATCAAGACTAAGAGTTTTAAATGGAGAAGCTTTAATATTATCTTTTATTTTTATAGGAGCCAAAGGCGGATGAGTTTGTTTATATTGTTCACCAGAAGTACCTTCCCAAATGGTATTGATTTGAATAGAAAGTTGTGGACATTTTTGAGATAACCATTCAAAGAATGGAATATTTATTTGATTGGTTTTGACATAGTCAAAAAAATTTTCACGAAAAATCGCTTGTTTTTGAAAAGAAATGAGTTTACAAAAAATAGGTTTTAAAGGATGAGTTAAAAACTCTTGTTTTAAAAATGCATAATCCATTTTAAATTCAGGAGGAGTTTATTCTTCAACAATAGAAACAACATTGATATGATAATCAGCAAAATCATTAATACTGACATTATCATCAGGAGTTGTATTAGCATATACCGGATAAGCAACACCTACTACTTGAGGAGGAATAAAAGGAGTTTCATCAGAAATATTAGATGGAGTCTGGTCAGCATATCGCTTTGATTTAGATGAAAAGGAAGTAGATGTTGATGTAGATGTGGATGCTCTAGGAGCAAATATAATATCTACATTACCATCATCATGTGAAATGATTTGATTAATTGTTTAAGACACTTGTCTCTTTTGACATTCTTCTTTATTTGTATCTTTTATAGTCCATTGATGAGGAATGGAAATATCTTTCCATTTAATTAATTGAGTACGATCAAACGTATTGTTTTTAACATTGGTGAGAAATAGGGTGGACGTTCCAGTATGCAAATTTGTGTATGCAACATCAGGATCTATAGATTGCATTAATTTATAAAAGATACGGTAAACAACCGCAACATTTGAAATGATACCTTTCATTTTAAAACCTTTAGTATGTATGCCTAACACAGCAGCTTCATGTGATAATTCATCATGAATGCTATATGAGAAATTAGGAAAACAATTGAAGTAGATAGGTCCTTCTGAAAGGCTACCTTCAATCATTCCTAAAACAGAATCAATAAATTCTTTATGACGTTTATCACGAACTGAGACTAATACAGATGTATCAAGTCCTAGTGAGACTAGTGGCTTGATAGGAACTTGAATTAATCCAATATGCATGAATTTATGAGTTTCTCTATATTTCTGAATTTTTTCAGGAGAGATGAGATAAATCTCTTGACCTTCATCATTGATGGATATAGTATATTCTCCTAATTTGACTATAAAGTCTTGATTTTTAGAAAAAGATCCTTTATGATAAACAGAAGTTGGCTCTACCATAGGTAGATTCCAATTTCTTAGAGATTGATCAATATTTGTATAAGAGATTTCAGAAATATTTTTTAGATCTAGTTTAGAAACCTTTTTATTACACATTTTAGATGAGTTGTCAGGAGATTCAGAAGATGATCCTATTTCAATTTTTATCGGAGGTGATTTAAATGATAAGGCTTGAGTTAATCTTTTACGAAGATTACTCATAGTTTTACAAATAGGTTTTCACACTTGGTCAACGATTCACTGCTCGACTTACGCTCCTTTCTGCGAGACTTACAACGCGACTAGGAAAGCGATAGAAAACCGGCGATATAAAACCACGAACAATAAAGAAAAACTTAATCTCGAACGTTATCAACCAAATCAACAATGATAAAATTAAAAGAGGAAATCTAATGAAAACAGATGGCAAAGCAATAAAAAGTATAAATCTCAATTACTTGAGATTCACTAACAATGGAGTAATACAAAAATACTTCTTCCAAGAACTTAGATGATCACACTAAGAACGAAGAAAACTACCTCAATTGTATCAAACCTTTGCACCTCTTTTCTTGAACACCAAGAAATCACCAAAGCCTCTCCGCGGGTCTTCTGGATTCAAGATCTTGATATGCCTTGAATGTAGAGAGAAGAAAACTAGAGAGATTGCACACTTCAACTCGAATGCGCACACCAATCAGTCACCAAGTCGAACTCTCGAAGTCGACTTTTCAATGCTTGTATTTTTCTCCCTAAAAATACCTATATTCAGTCTCCCCAATTTCACTCTTTTTTTTTTTTTTTCAATTCGGTATCCTAGTAGAACCGAAATCCCTAAAATTCCAACTCCTATTTCATTTCCATTCTAATCCAATTAAAATTATAAGCCCTTAATGGGCTGGATCTATTAGTGTTTGGGCCACACCAAAAAATCAACATCTGTGATATAAGAACAAATATGGGTCCGAAGGCTAATGCTTTGCTTTAATTTATATATATTACTAGAATAATGATAGAGTGACATACTTTTGATAAATACATTTGCTACACAGTTGTTGATGTCTTTTGGGCATACCTACACTTTCTATACATGCATAGCAAATTAATGTACGAATCAAAAGTATGTCACCCAAACATTTTCCAACATTTACATAAAAAAAGCATTTTCTATCAGTTTCACTAGCTAGGCCGAAATTAACAAAATATTTTACCATGCATTGAATAAATATATTGTGATATTGTATAAAAATTCTTTTTTCAAAGGATTGGATATAACTAATTATTTGATTGAAAATGTTCAAATTCCAGGTTGGTAACTGATATTCCAGCAATACGAGGACCGAATTTTGGTAAGAACCTTTTATTGGGCTTGGGCCTTCAAGCCTCACCCATGACTCATGACCCTATGAAAAACATGCACCATTCAACTTTTTTTTTCTTTTTTTTTTTCTTTTTTTTACCTATGAAAAACATGTATGATATTAGTCTCCTAAATAATCATAATACATGCGCCAAGGCTTCAATTCATTTGGTGATATAACAATTTGATTAATCGATTTTCAGGAGAAGAGATCGTACCCTACGAGCGCCCACAACCCACGGCTGGAATTCATCGGCTTGTATTCGTGTTATTCCGGCAACAAACTCAACAAACGATCGATGCACCGGGGTGGCGTCAAAACTTCAACGCAAGAGACTTCGGAGAGCTTTACAATTTGAATCCCCCTGTATCGGTTGTTTACTTCAATTGCCAGAGAGAAAGTGGCACCGGTGGAAGAAGACTAAGTAGATAATTAAGCTCCTTAGCTACATATATATGTATACCAAATAAGCATATATAGCAAACAAGTACAGTCGACCTTTGTGTGTCTGTCAGGTATTGATGAATATCTTACAACAAATAAAGGAATTGTACGATGTATGCATAGTGTGCGCGCATTTGGGTTTAAAAAGTTAGCTAATTATATGCATATATAGTAATGAAAAAAACTATATACATATAAAATAATTTACTAATATGGATCGACTACGTACTTAATTGGCATAAGATGCAATATTAATCTTGTCTTAATTAGTATAAGATAATTAAGATGTATTCCTACATTAAATAAATGAATCTGTGCCCTACTTAGTAAAGAATATATAGATTACTTGTGTTAGTATTTTATTGGTGTTGGCTATACATAGTACTCTACATATTGATATATCATGATGTTAATATACTAAATAAATTAATCTCTAACATACATACATACAAGTACTAAAGAAAACTCACTGTAATAAGTTCTAGAAGTGAAAAAAATTAAACAGATTAACAGATTAAACTACTTATTCTTTAAAAAACTTTATTTTCTGCATTGCAAATTAAAGACATGCATGCAGTGCAGAGTAAAATGTTGCAGTTACAGGGACAACTCCAACAGTTGAACCTAGGTCAGTGCCTCATGAAGAATGGTAATACCTCTAGAATTCAACTATTCTCACAAGGCCAAAATAGTCACAGCAGAATCACTCATCAGTACCATCTATTTTACTGAGAATTTGTACAACATGAAATGCTTGTAAGGCTTCTTAGGAGTGACAATCTGTGAAGGGAAGTTGGGGTGGTTCACTGCATCAGGGAACCCCTGAGTCTCCAAACAAAGCGCGCCATGTTTTTTGTAGACATACCCGCTTTTCCCCTTTGTATCCTGCAACATATTGCTAGTATATAACTGCACTCCAGGCGCATTAGTCCATAGCTCCATCAGCCTCCCAGACTTGGGTTCATGCACCACTGCAACCTTCTTCGAGCTGTTGTGTGAATGTCCGTCAATAACATAGTTGATATCGTAGCCATGAGGAAGCTCATTGATCCTGCTACCAACACTATGGGGAAGGAGAAAATCATATGGTGTACCCTTTATGGAGACAAGTTTGCCGGTAGGAATCAGGGAATTGTCGACCGGGGTGATTCGTGAGGCAAAGAGTTGGATGGTGTTTGCTAGGATGTTACCACTGTTATGGCCACCGAGGTTCCAGTATGTATGTTGGGCAAGGTTAACTGGAGTTGGCTTGTTTTTGGCATGCCCTCTCATTGTTACACTCAATCTTTGGCCATCCAATAGTGTGTAAGTTACGAATACGTCGAGTGCACTAGGAAACCCTGAATCACACATAAAGAAAGACTAAAGTACTATCAAATCACGAAACATTATCTTTCTTTTGAGTTTAATATGAAGAGCATAGAATTAAATTTGTCTACATGCAAGCATAAGTTTCTTCACAAGAATATATTCACTCATTTCCTCTTTTCCATGCAAATCTGCCATAATGAGATAAGAAACTAATATTACATTACTAGTACTGATCAAACATGGAAAATTCTTGATTAAATGTTTTATTTGAGCCTAAAGGAACATTACTAGTACTGATCAAACATGGAGAAAAACATCAGGACTTTTGCAATCCAATGATTACTTTATTTTTATTACTATAACATCCAATGATAAATATAAATGAACAGACAACTTTGATGGCTCAATGGGGTAGACTATATTCCTACTGAGGAAAAATTGGATGCTCTGCTCCCAGTTTGTGGTGTTGTTTGTACTGTAGCTCATGGTCCAGTGGATGTAACACTCTTCTTTTTTTATCAATGAAAGATCAGGAGCTCTGTCTCCTTTCCCTCAAAAAAAAATAAAAATAAATAAATGAATAGACAACAAAACATATGGAGACTTTAAAACTCACCTTGTTCACCATCAAAGCTGGAGTAACTGAAAGTTACATAAGGAGAATCGATATCAGGTTTATATTTCCTTACTTTCCAAAGTACATCACTAAATCCTTTCTTCCCCCCTAAAATTCGAAACCCGCTTCAGTTTCACTGTATGAGTCAAGCTTACTAAAAGAAAAGTAAGAAGGACGAATGAAAGAACTGAACAAAGCATACCATGAAGAGTATTGTTCCCTTCATTGGCAACTAGCTTGTAAGTTTTCCCATTTAAAGTGAATTTAGCACCTCCAACTCTATTTGCAACTCTCCCAACTATCGCGCCAAAGTACGATGTGTCATTCTGCAGAAATTTAATCGGCTCAATATCTCATTGTCATGTATCAATCCTCAATTAAAACTACAAAAGAAAATTGTCCCTCGTACATATTTGATTGTGAATTTAACTACAGTTTTTTTAGGGTTCCACAAAAATAACAGGGCGCTTTATTCTCGAACAGATACAGCTCGCAAGTTTCTTATCAATGTGCCCCAACTATCATTCCATACATTCCACTCCATTTCAAAAGACCCAAAAATTGTCCCCAAGGGGTGTGGTGCAGTGGCAAAGAAATGAACATCATAACTTTGACTTAGGTAGAGGTTACGGGCTCAATTATATTCTTTGGTTCCACTAGTACCGATACTGTCTTCGCCTTAGCCACATTCAACTCAAATGTGAGGGATTTTACTCCAAAAGGCCTCGGTACTCTTTTAAGAGAGATCCTCAATTACGTACTTCTTTATGAAGTCACACTTGACCGATGTGGGAGGGACTAATATTTCGATATGTTGGACCCACGCGTGCGTGTATTCGCAGGTATATTGTCCTAACTTAACCACCTAAGATTCACGGGTGTGAGGTTTTATTCAAAAAGGCCACACTTATGCACTTCCTTTTTTTTTTTTTTTTTTGGTGAAACTTATACACTTCTTTATGAAGTCACACTTAACATATACGGCATCCCTAACACAATCAAATTCCAATCCAAACTTCAATGGATCGACTAGGGTTCGAAATATATGGACTGATTGAAGGGCAGGAATAAAGTAAACCCTAAACCCTATACCCTAAAGAATGTAGAACCTAGTTACCTAGCTCATGTTCAATTCCACATCCCATACAAGAGACAAAAAAAAAATATATATATATATATATATATATATATATCATTAAAATAAACACAACAATACGAAAGCCAAACAAGCCCTAGACTTCTCACCTTGTAATCCTCCAAGTCATCAAATCCAAGAACAACGTCGCCATATTTCCCTGCCAATTAATCAAGACGATCTATCCATCAAAACAAAACTACAACAACACAATTAATGAACCCCTAATCTCCCAATCTCCAAACACTCACCGTTCCTATCGGGAAGAACAACAGACACAACGGTGGCTCCCCAATTGGTGAGCTTCACTGACAAATCCCCCTTTTTCAGCTCTAATAGCTTCAGCTCATCACTCGCTCGATTTGCGTTACAGTCATCGACCAACAACAACAACAACAGAGCGACCAAAATCGCAGAAATCAACGGAGAGAGTTTGCGCATTTTCACTGATCACATCAAAACTCAGAGAGCGAGCGAGTGAAGAGAGTTAGATTGGATTAGATTCATTAAATAAATGTGGATGACTGAAAAGGCGTTTTTTATTTTTCGTTAAACGTACGTGGTTGACTAGTGGCGTCGTTGGTTTGGTTCACGTGTCAACTTGTTATTGTGTCGCGCGGGGTTGGGTAGCGAATGGAGCTTTAAGTTTTTATTTGGGCACGTGTAATTTTGGGTTGTCGTTATCTGCAGTGGTCGATAGAAAAGATTACATGCGGGTGCACTGGATTGAAGAAGAGAAATTCTTTAGCGGGGCCGGACATGTGATCATGTAGGAAAGAAATGTCATGGTTGATGACAGCGAGGCCATCACGTCTATAACTTTTTTTTTTTTTTATTAAGAAATCACGTCTGTAGGAGTAATTCACTTCGGAGTTCAGAGGATTGCCCTAGCAGATTAGTCACGCAACACTGTTGACTCCACCTGCCAAAATGCAAATTTGAGTCAAATAATTACTTTTTTTTTGTTTTCATATTTAAATCAGAGATTGTAATATATAATTCTGGATGTGTTGATCATGAAGTAATTCTAGTTGCGGACTCGTGATTTTAATTTTTCTTAGGTTGCAACTGATGTTTACTTTCCTTTGATTTGGAGAAAAATATTGCAATAACAATGCTAACACAATGGAAGACAAAACAACTTACACAAGTCATCCGTAATTGCTTTAAGGTTGGTTTGATGCGTACGCATATCGAGATATATAATATAATGTCATCGGTAAGGCATTATGTGTTTTCATATATGTATTTTTGTTGTTATTTTAGTATTTTCAGTTTCTTTTTACTTAATTTATAACGATAAAATTAAAATGATATAAAAACTAAAGTTTCTTACGCATTTAATGTCAAATTAGTACTTTTTTACATTGATTTACTTACACATGTTTTGAAAGATTTTAATTGTTGTTATTTTAGTATTTTCAATTTCTTTTTATTTTAGTATTTTCAATTTCTTTTTACTTAATTTACTTTTTTACATTATATATACAAATTGAAATTTTATTTTAATTGTGTTCGTCTAGAAAGATTTTTTACTATATGCGATGTAATTTATCTTAAGCTATTTAATGTTTGTAATCTATGTATTATTAGCTGATCAATAGTTAATTGCCACCTTGAACATCTTAATTGAAAAACAAGTCATGTAGCGTCGACCTTTGGCATGTGAGTTTGGCGTACTTTAATTCTATGCATACATTTTCTACACAATAATAGTTGAGATTGCTTGTTCAAATATTGATATATATGTACACACATCATGATATAAAATCTAATGATCTCCAACAAAACTTTAGTAACTACTGTGGGTATCACATCATTCTTTATCTTTTTACTTTTTTTTTGGAGACAATTGGGTGGGCTACACATTTTTTTAAAGGTTGGGCTAAGCTTTAATTATAGGCTAATTATATATAAAACAACTAAGAAATTTTCATGCTTCCCCTAAGGCCTGGGCTATAGCCTAGGTCTAGCAACATTTGGGTCCGTCAGTGAGTACTTCAAATACATATTCTAAGAGCTCTAGGTGAATGGAACATGTATTGATTCATGTAGCGGATTTCAAGTAATAATTGTGATTTAAGGTTTAGGGTTTTCTACGTCTGGGGTTATTGGCGACGCCCGCTGAATTTCCGACTTGCTACAATCTACGCCGGTGGCCCTTCCCACCCTCTTTCTCGCTTCTTTTCTTCTTTTGTCATAACTCTTGTTTTATGTAGATAGCAGAGAAATAATGGAAGTTCCGAAGTTAGTTTTTCCTGAGTTTTACTCTCTTTGTCGGAGGCTTTGAGTTTTCCTCTTCTTGTAGGGAGGTCATTTAAGTTTTTTCATCTTCTTATTGTGAGGTTTAATTTCGGAGTTCTTTTTAATTTTTTTGAGTTTCGATTGTGAAGGATTGATCTTAAAATTGGAAAAACTAGAGAGAGGGTCGTGACTTATGTTGTTAGGGTATCTAGCCATGTACAAGTAGCCGAAAACGGCGTTTCTAGCTTGACTCCGTTTAGACTTGGAGGGAAGATAGCTCGTAAAGGCAACGAGGGAAGATAGCTCATAAAGGCAACGAAAATCTTAGCTGAGATTTTTGGCTACTTTGAGGTAAGTCGCTTCGTTTAGGCCTATAGAAAGATATCCCTTAAATGCAATGGAAATCTTAGCCAAGATATTCGTCAATTTCGAGGTAAGTTGCTAACATCTTACCATGTGATTGGGACTTGTGACTTTTAAATTCGAAATCGGTGTTGGGCTCGGTTATTTCTTATTTCATTATTATTTTTTTAAGTGTAGTGGACTCGAACTCCAAGTGAGGTCATGTTGAGCATGCAAAATGAGAATGGGTTTGTTACTCTAGCAACTCGACGAGACTTACGGATCATGCAAGTCGGGAGTCTGAATAGCATAAGGTGAAATGGTCGGGGGCGTGGCAACCCTTGACCAATTATTACTCTAACGATTTAGTTAAGTTGAATGAGCCATATGTTCTTTTTTTAGACAATTGTTATAGAAGCATAATTATATAGAATGGTCAATTCGACGACAAGCTTATAAGTTGCACGTGTTTGCAAAATTTCGCAATTTTACTTTGATCCCAATGTGTGCGAGAAGGGTGCTGTGAATGTAATTTCATTGTTAAATTAGTTGTAATAGTGAGCGCAATTTATATGAGTTTCATTATTAAATATATATATTTTTAATTCAGTTCAACAAAATGGAGGCAATTTTATAACAAATTTCGGATCTTGAAATACGCATTTATCCCTTATTTTTTGAGTTAATTCATTATCCGTTCTTTTAATTCTTTGATGTTTATGAAATCAAATAATCTTGGATTCTAAACAAGGGCAACCTTAAGAATTATATACAAGTCCTAAAAACTAAAATAGCTCTATGAATATGAATAACACAATTAGTAATTTTAATCATCAAATCTTCAATGCTAATTAATTAATAAATGTCCCTTTTTTATGAAAAATAAAAAAGAAATTGTTGTAATCAGATAGAAAACAGACAGACCCTTGATCTCCTTAATCAATCCTTCACGAGTTGCCCTTGTATGCTATAGAGAGGAGAAAGCATTGTATTCATGCAAATGAGGCTCACAATTACGAAAACAATGAAGTTTACATACATATCACATATATCTGGCTCGAATTATTACATTACATAGTCTAAAAACATGATTAAATTAACGATCGCGAACGCCTACAACAATTTATCCTATTGATCTCAAGCTAGATCGATCATAATTTGAAGTGTTTGAGGGAACTCTGAATGACTTAATCTGGGGACTTACTGCATGTAAAAGTACCAACTAATTAAGTCATGTAACTTACTTACCTAGCTATGGTTTTTCAAGCTTATCCCTACACAATTAGCTAGGTATTTAATTGGTTTTGAACCTTCTAAAGTACAATTAACTCAACATCTGGAGGGACTTCTTGTTGCAGATAATCCAAGACCCTTTGCCGGCCAATTTTCGCCCATTTATCGCGCCTAGCCCTTGTCCACAAGTCCTCATGTTGAGGGTCCTCATACTGCCATTTCCCATCTCCAAGATAATATCTCCAGTATGGATCAATTGTCATCCTCTCTAGTATGACAGCATTGTTTAGCACGTAAATTGCGAGTTCAATCTCGCTCAAATACCCGCGAGCGCCGCTTATCACAACTTCTTTGAGGTGATTGAGGGGAACCCTTGGTGGTCTTTCGATCTCCTTCGGCTCTTCTTGGTAATCGTACGAGTCGAGCTGTGATGAACAACCAAAGCAACTATTGTAATTTCTTGGCTTACCTTTATGTATATATGTTTGAATATTGAGAAAAATAGGAGTAGTACATACATGTAGTTCAAGATTTTGCAGCAAAGGAGAGGCCTTCAGGACTTGTGCAATCCACATAAGGTTGCGCGGAAGGACCTTAATTTCGATTACAGCCAAATGCTTCAGGTTTCGGAATGTAGGAAGCCTTTCGGGCAGCTCCTCCTGGTCATCAGACAATTAGTAAATCAAGTTAACAAAGAAAGCCAAGTAAAGACTAAAATTTCAATAGATGGAGTTAATGTATGTAAGATCACCACTTCAATGTCGCAGCAACAGCGCAACAATAGTTTCTCGAGCTGAGGCAGAGTTTCCGGTAGCTTAGGGAGTGAAAGGACGGTGCCATCACCAACTGAAGTACCAAATAGGATACAAAAGTAAACATTTAACAGCAAAGGGACCTCCTTGAATGAGAAAGTTGGCAAGTTGCCACTATACTCGAATGTTGCTAGCTCTACGCCATCGATTTCAATCTCATTGACATCGAAACAGGATTTTACGCTGAGGTACTTCAACCTTGTCGTCAAAGGGCGTCGAATGTGTATATGAAAAATGTGTGTGCATTCGTAGAAACTCAACCATTTGAGGTTAGGACAGTGTGGTAGAAGGGTCTCCACTGTGGCACCAGATTGAAAATCAATGTGTTGGAGATCAATAGCTTCTAATGAAGTGAAGTAAAAAAAATTACTTAGGTTGTTTTGGGAGAATATGCAACCATTCAAGCGCAAACGTTTTAACGACGGTAAAACAACATTACTAGCATCACTAGTAGTACTATAAGGAACAACGCCGTCGCAGGGGAAGTCATAGGCTTCGACGTGATCTCCATGTTCTCCAGCATAATCAAAGTACCCTTCAGACAACAAGTCTACATCAAGCTCTTCCACTCCCCTAGAGATTGCAAAATGGATCCACTGATCAAGAATTAGGCCATAACGGTTTCTTCGAAACGGGTAGTTCACTCGAAACTTGCTGATCTTATGATCCACGGGAAGCTGCCGCAGAAATTGGTTCCCGGACAAAATGAAATTAAGCAACCTCTTACATGAAATTATGAGCATTTGGACCTTACCAACTCTGTTAACTAATTCTTCATCATATTCTCTTGCATCAAGCAAGTTATCAGGGTGGAAATCAATGGTGGAGATTGATCTGATCCAGAGGTCCCTCCATCTACTAGACAGAATACTTGTTCCTACAGCTTGCCTGATACTTAAAGATGACAACATGGAAGTTAAAATGTGGTCCGGAAGCTGACTGATTCGATCTTCTTCCGTCATCGCCATCTTAATTATCTTCCACTCCATATTATGGACTAGTACTGGCATTGTTTGTTCATGTTAATATTTAATGTGCATGTACAGAGGTTTGGATGAGTAAATATTGATTAGTACAGGTTTACATGATTGGCCATATTCATCGATTAATACTAATATCAAGATATGGATGTGTTTGGGCTCTGATGAATTTACCAAGAAATTGAAGCAAGATTAGTTATGGATAGTCTTTGTGTTAATCGACATATATAATAATGAATTATTAAGTCATATTCAGCAAGATGTTCAAATGCTTGAAGCCATGTATTTTGATTAACAAATTTATTTCTCAGACAAACAAAGGGTACTAAGAGATCTTTGATAAAACAAAAGTAGAGATAACAATTAGTTGAGAGAGGAGAGGTAATCAAGGGGCCCAATCATTTTTCAATCAAAAGCATTAACCTGATCATTTTGTGAGACTAGATACTATCTCGGGTCATTATTTGACTCACCATTCACCCAACTTAAATTATAAGATTCATTATTTCTCCTACGCAAATAATGTCACTTGGTCCTTGAACTTTCTCATTTTTTTTATTTGGTCCTTAAACTTTTATGAGTTCACTTTTGGTCTCTCAACATTCATTTCCCTGTACTTTTGGTCATTTTGTTAAGTTGGTGAATAACGATCGTTGACAAAGCGGATTCACAAACAACCGCTACTCTTCAACTTACCAAAAAGACCAAAAGTATAGATAAATAAAAATTCATGGACCAAAAGTGAACTAATGAAAGTTTCACGACCAAATCAACAAAAATTTGAAAGTTCGGAACCAAATGAGTCTTTTTGCCTTTCCCATAATAAAAAGAGATTTGAGTTTGGTTAACTTCCCGAGAAGTTCAAGCCATCAACCATGAGACCTTGGCACCATCAACAATGAGACCTTGGCAATCAAGCATGGTCATGCTACTTGATCATATTGTTACTCCTAATAAAGCATGTCTACTTTTGTTGATAGAATGACTTGTGGCCTCGTTCATTTGGTTTAATTAATTCGTGCAGTTGATAGATAAGTTAAAATTGCATAACCTACATAACAAAAAAGACAGCATTAGGGTTTCTCTCAGGCAAAAACCCTAGCATCATCAATCCTTCAACTTTGTTAAGAGTCGACTCTCGACCATCGCCATAGGACGACGGCTTTGACACGAGCTGCTGATCATGTTGGTAGCCCTCCCTTCTCATTTTTCTCTTTTCACTTTCGTTGTCCTGCTCTTCAGTTCCCTCTCTTTTTCTTGCACGCCCTTCAGCCCACCCGTGTCCAGATCCACTGTTTGCCGGTGTTGGTGAGACTTGCTTCGGTGGTCTGGGAAGTCACCGGGTTTGGAGGGTTTGGGGAGGTGACGATGGAGGATTTGTGCGAGAGGGTGACCGAGGGTTTCACAGAGTTGCGTTCGTTAGAGGAGGGTTTAGCGAGCGTCTGAGGGTTTCATGAAGGTGTCGATGGAGGAAGGTGTTAGTGTCGTGATTATATCAACAGCTTAGATTTGTCATTGTAGTTGTTATGATTGACGTTATCAGTAAATGAGTCATCCAAATCCAACACACGATACATGTGCTCGAAATCATATCCGAAACAGTTGGAGATTTGAATAATAATGTGTGGTTGCAACCGGGATCGAAACGATTGCAACAGGATTTATGGATCAGGCAGTTAAAGATTTGATCTTATCTCAATCGGCTGATTGTTAACTGAAGATTACGAAGTGGTTGGAGATTGCGATTCATAAGACTGATCACCACGTGGTTAGCATGAAGGAACGTGGTTATTTAGAGATGATGATTGATCAGATCTTGCTAGTTTAGTTAAGATTGTGAAATCTACATTGGTCTATATATTTGTCAAAGTAATTGAGTCATGTACACCAGTTAAGTCAATTTACTTTATATAGTGAACATGTTCTATTCACTCTATTTATTGAGTTGTAAGATCCCAAGGGAACTTGGGGTGTTCCAGTGAGGGGGAGCATCACAGTGCAAGTAGAAGACTTGTATTCCATCGAAGGGAGCTCGATGCACTGAACTAAAGCTTGGGTATTCCAGTGAGGGGGAGCCTCGTCGTGCAAGTAACGGGAGACTTGCATAAAGTCCAACGTGAAGGTGAAGAGTAGTGTTGCAAGCCTAGTGAGGGATCACTGGTTCGGGTGTTGCGTAAATATGTAACTTTTTTATCTTAGTGGATTTTACATCTGGGCATGGCCCCAGACGTAGGTCTTGGGCTGAATGCGATAACATATTGGGTGTCTTGGTTTGATTTATTTTCTTGTATACTTTATTTTAAGTATTTGTATTACTTTCTGTTTCCCTGTTACAACCACCTTCGTATTCGATTGTAACCGCATTCGGTTATTTCAATTGGTATCAGAGCGGGCATTGCAAAGTCTTTATTTACAGAGACAAGTGAGACCCGTACTAACCAAAATGTCTCAGTGAAACCAATCAGACCAGCCTGAGGGTGTCTCATATACGAGGCCACCATTGTTGACCAACACAAACTAAACGTATAGGAAAGCTTGCATGGAATGGTACATTCTGTCCATCGACGTCAAGGCATAGAGGGCCATTGAGAAAGGATACAAGCCACCAGAAGTTAATGGAGTACCAAAAAAACCAGACGACTAGACTGTTGATGAGGAGAAGCTTTTGTCAGCTAACGCCAAAGGATTGAACGCAATATTCGGTGTTGTTAACCAAGATCACCTCAAGCTCATCTCCTCGTGGAAAGTAGCAAATGAGGCATGGTAGATTCTCGAGAAAAATTTTGAAGGTAAGGAGGATATTCATGAGTCAAAAATAGTGTTGATGGCTTCTCATTTTGAAACATTGAGGATGGGAGAAGAAGAAACGGTGGCTGAATATAGAGCCAAACTCAAAGACATCGCTAACCAAGCTCAACAACTGGGAAGAAGTACTCCAATAAGAAGCTGGTTTGAAAGGCAATCAGATGACTCATGCAAAATACAATGTGAAGGTTGCGGTTTTTCAAGAGAATCGAGGTATCAAAGATCTGAATTTCGATGAACTCATGGGGTCACTTACCACCTACGAGATGCATCCGAACCAACAAAAAAAATGAAGAGAGTTGACGTTGAAATATGTTGCCCAGTATTTTACTCTTGAGAATGATGTTTCTCAAGAAGGAGATAATATTGCTCTACTAACCAAAAGGTATAATAAATTGTTTCAAAAATTTCAGGGTGTAAAGACTAGTGTAAGAGAAGATTTCACAAAGAAAGAAGTCGAAACAAAGCCGGTAGATAAGAGCAAACTCATATGCAGAGAGTGCGGAAGAATTGGTTATTTTTAAGCTGAATGTCCATCCAGAAGGAAGGATAAATCATTATTTGTTATCTAGAGTGATTCTGATTCGGAAAGTGAAGGCTATCATTACATTGCCTTTGCTGCCTTGTATTCGATTGCAACTGCCACCCTTGAATCTGCAGTTGCAACCACATCCAAGGAGCACAACTCGGCATGTTCATCAAATCCAAATGATGTTGTAAGTGATTCATACGATTCTGATTATGATTTACCTAATCATATTAGACATGCGAAACGAAGGGAAACTATGCTGAGATGATTGCGAAGTGGGAGGAAGCTGTTACATGTAATCATGCGCTTGAACGTCTCCACAAAGAAAAAGAGAAGGAGTTGATCGATTGCAAAAATAAGTTGGGGCAAGCAGAAAGAACACTCAGCAAGCTGAACAAAGGGAAAGTCAAACTTGATGATATACTACAGCATGACAAAGGATATGGTGATCATAGGGGCTTTGGGTTTGTCAAATGATCATCTCCCAAACCAACACTCAGGGAGCCTGTTAAAGTGGTGAAAGCTCAGCAACAAAGTGTCACAAATCAGCAACAAAGAAGAAGATTTCGACCTACGTGTTACTATCGTGGCATCAAAGGACACATCCATCCTATATGTTTCAAAATGATTCGAGAACTCGCACGAAGGCAGCATGAGATCACCCAGAAAGCTGCTAAGGAACAAAAGCATCACCAACACAACCATCAGAAACGCTGGGTCCTAAAGAAGCTTATGTGTCATGCTGCTCATATGTCACTAAAGTCCATGTCATCTTGTGACTGGTATTTTGACAGTGGTTGCCATAAACATATGACCGGTGATAAAGGTCTTATCTGCAATTACCATCATTGCCTAAAAAAATATGTGACATTTGGAGATGGAGTACGTATTCGAGTTGTTAGAAAGGGAACTCTAAAATTCCCAGGTATGCCAGTCTTAGAAAGAGTCCTTCATGTTGAAGAAATGAAGGGAAACTTATTTAGCATTAGTTAATTGTATGACCAGAATTTCTATATAAATTTCTCTAAAGACATATGTAATGTGTATGATGTAAAAGGATATTGTATAATGACCTGGAGAAAGGTCATCTAATAATTGCTACCTGTTGCAACAACTTAACAGGTTCTGTTCCAACTCTGCAGTAGACACCATGGAAGTTTGACACTAAAAGTTGGGGCATGTTCACTACCAACACCTAAAAAAGCTGTCAAATTTAGTGGTTGTTCGTGGACTACCTAAAATAAGGCTCGCTACCGTCAGAGTATGTAAGCCATGCCAGCTTGGACAACAAAGACGAGAAGGCCACGAACCTGTCGATAACTGCAATACATCAGCAGTGTTTGAGTTACTCCATATTGGCCTAGTTGGTCCCACTCAGGTGACTAGTATTTCAAGAAAGAGATATATTCTGGTATGTGTTGACGATTTTTCTCATTTCACTTGGGTTCTATTCCTAAAAGAAAAGTCAGATGCTTTTGAATGTTTTAGTGATTTGTGTTTGAAGCTGATGAGTGAAAGGGCAATTACTGGTGAACTCATTGTGAGGAGTAAGATTGATTACGGAAAGGATTTGAAAACTCAAGATTTCAAGAGTTTTCCAGAACATCAAAAATTAATCGGAGTTCTCTGCTTTTTTAACACCTCGACCTAATGGGTTAGTAGAGAGGAAGATTAGACATATGCAAGAAATGGCGAAAGTTATGCTCACATCCAAAGAACTCCCTACAAAGCTGTGACGGTCCCAGTTCCACAACCTAAATTGGTCCCTGCCCGGCCTAGACTTACGTGGACCCCGAGTCAATCCTCGCGACGTAAACGCAAGCCTAGTCAGCCTTCCTAACCATTTATTATTACAAGGCAACAAAGTTTTTACATTTTTAGTGAGTTATTTAGATTTGTAAGTTATTAAAGTTTATGCGAAGCGATTTCAACTTAAACAAATCTAAACAACACTACACAAATCAGTTAGGATAGCCTAGAGTGTGGAAACCCCGTATATACTCCATGTAAATATCTCACCAAACCCATATATCCCATGTGTCAAAAACAATATACATAAGTAATACAAAACCTACAAAAATATGAGGGGGAAAGCCGCTATAAAGTCCTCACAATAAATCTCCTAGCACTGGCCCCTTTCCCTTACTCGATTGCGGATTTGCACTCAGTTAAACACAAGAATAACGAGCCCAGGTAAATAACGCCAGTATGATACTAAAAACATTTCAAAATAAATAAATCAGTCTATATTCATGCAGATAGAAAGAAAGGTATAAAGAACGCACGAATAAATAAAAGACTGTAAATAAATCAAAAGCAATCGATATATGAGTGTCTAGGAATGCAAACAGAGAAGCGCGAGTAGTCCGAACCAATAGGTCGTTGAGTCTTGGCAAAACATCAAGACTCGGGTTCTAGGACTTGGTACACTCACAAGCCCTAAACCCACGAGATAGTGAGACTTCCTGGAACAACAACGCTAAGAACTCACACCCTATCAACAATCAGTAACCAGTGCAGTGCATCCCAAGGTCATGACTCTGGTATGTTACCTCAGCCAGTCACTCCTTCCAAGGATCACCGTTGACTCACTTGCCCTCGGACAACTCAGTTAGAATAGAATTCCAATGATCGATAACAAAGCAATGAACAACAATATTCAATAGCTTAAAATGAAATATTGTGCATTTCCTAGTCGGTTTACTTACCTTAATCCACAAACTTGTTCCTAGCCTATCCGGCTTCTCGACACTCCTAAACATGTTTTTGAAACCCCGTAACTCTTCCTTAGATTCATGATATCATATTATAAGTTTTTGAGTGCATTGGAACCTTTACTTGGGGTATTACACCGATTTAGAGTGTTTAAGGAACTTTTGAAAATTGCAGATTTTTGTACTACCAGGGTAATTAGCGCGCTAATTTTGACATTAGCGTGCTAATTTCCAACTTTAGTGCGCTACATTAAACCTCTACGCGCTAATCAAGATTAGCACGCTAGTTCTTGACATTAGCGCGCTAATTTGAACATTAACGCGCTACCTCTGATATCTAGCGCGCTATGTGCAGCAGAACCCATAATTCTACACTTCGAATTCTAGGTTTCCTCTAGACATAGGCCTTGTTAATGGCTTGGGACCCCTCATACACCCCATTAGAGGTCCCTAACATCAACCCCAACGTAAAAACAACAACAACAACATCAAATTGAAGAACTTGACCAAGCTAAGTTGATGGAGTTACCTAACATGGTGATTTGATCTTCTTCTCCACCACCTTTAAGTGAATTGCTTACTTTCCTCCTTCCCATGAACACACCAGCAACTCTTCTTCTTTCTCTCCTTCCTATTCAACAATTTTGGAGGATGAAATGAGATCAAAATGTTAACTTATATATATTGGATAAGTTTAAACCATAGCCATTGATCTTGTGTGCGCAAGTATCTCAAGGCTTGTCTAGTGGTCCACCTTCATTCAATCATTTACCAAGTCATGCATGAGTGACTCTACAAGTGGACTCATCAATCTCTTGATTGGTTGATACGTATCGCGATGCACATCATGTGACAATTGAATAATTTCAATATTTTAGGCCCACTTAATTTCACATTAAATGTGGTCACATTAAAGCTAATTAAGACCTTAATTAACTCACATAAAACTTACCCCATAGGTCGTTACCTCGGTCCCACGTCGACACGCAACTCGAGGTACGCCTCCGCTCGTCTCGACACCGATATGCCAGCGTATACCTTACCCGCACATTTCCGAAATTTATTAGTTTAAATTATTCAATCATGTATAATACATAATACATAATACAAGCATCAAACAAAAATAGCATACCTCGGTGTCGACTCCCGAGGCTTGGACATACGTATCACGACAAGTAGGTCCTACGTACGACCCTGAAATGACATGTGACACGAGTTATATTTTAGGGTCGTTACAGTCTTCCCAACTAATTTGAATTTCGTCCTCGAAATTGAAGCAATTCACAAGAGAAAACTTACCGAAACTCAGAAGAGATAAGGAAAATACTCGCGCATATATGACTCGAGCTCCCACGTCAGCTCCTCATCACCGTGATGCTGCCATTTGACAAGGACTGATGGGATCTCTTTATTTCTAAGAATCTTCACCTTACGGTCTAAAATCTGAATAGGCTGCTCGTTATACGTAATGTTCTCCCTCAAGTCTATCTGAATCAAATCCACTATCGGCCATCTACCATCTTTCGACATATCTAGTCGAAGCATAGAAACATGAAATACAGGGTGAATCCCAAATAATAAAGGTGGCAACTCCAGTTCGTACGCAACCTTGCCTATTCGTTTCTTCACTCTGAATGGACCAATGAACCTCGGCGCAAGCTTTCCTTGAATCACAAACCTCTTGTGACCCTTCATCAGAGAAACTTTCAAATACACATAGTTTCCGACATCATACTTTAACTTGCTATGATACATGTCATAATATTTTTTCTGCCTCTCTTGCGCACCCTTCAGCCTCAATCTGATCAGTCGTATCTTCTCTGTGTGATCCACTACAATCTCAGGCCCAATCACTGCCACATCTTCAGGCTCCGCCGAACAAGATGGAGATCTGCACGGTCTACCGTAGAGTGCCTTAAACGGTGTCATACCAATACTGGCCTGATGACTGTTATTGTAGGCAAACTCACACAAATGAAGACACTCTTCCCATAATCCACCATACTCTAACACACACATCCTCAACATGTCCTCGAGAATTTGAATCGTCTCTCTCGATGTCCGTCAGTCTGTGGATGAAAGGTTGTACTGAGGTCCAACCGTATGTCGAACTGTGCCTGCATGCTTCGCCAAATCTGAGACGTAAACTGTGGCCCTCTGTCAGACACAATCGATAACGGTACGCCATGTAGTCGCACAATCTCCCGTTCGTACAAACTCGCCAACCTATCCACCCGATGTGTGGTAGAAATCGGTAAAAAGTGTGCAGACTTCGTCAACCTATCCACAATCACCCAGATACTATTACGTCTGCACTGAGATCGAGGTAAGCCACTGAGAAAATCCATGGCAATGTGCTCCTACTTCCACCAAGGAATGGGAAGTGGCTGTAATAACCCACCGGGCCTCCGATGCTCAGCCTTAACTCGCTGACATACCTCATACGCTCGAACGTAATCAGAAACATCGGTCTTCATCCCAGGCCACTAGAAAAGATGACGCACATCATCATACATCTTGGTCCGACCCGGATGAACCGTAAAACATGAGCGGTGAGCCTCATCAAGTATCTCATCACGTAACTCAGCCACTGATGGAATCCACAGTCGACCTCTAAATCTCAAGCACGAGTATGTCGATTGACTCCAATCTGGATGATCCGGACTCTGAGCAAATTTCAAGAACTTCTGGTACTGCTCATCTGCCTGCCAACCCTCAAGTACACTCTGAATCGACACTGTACGGGTCCTCATGCGCCCATAAATCAACACTCTGGTATCGGTCGGGATATCAACAGAATACATCGACTCAACTGCCTCGAGTAAACAATACTCGTGTGTCATGTGACAAGCGCCAACCTCTGAATATGCCCCTCTGTGGCTCAACGCATCTGTAACAACATAAGCCTTCCCCGGGTAATACTCCAATGAGAAATCATAGTCCTTGAGGAATTCAAACCAACGCCTATGTCGCATGTTCAACTCTTTCTGAATGAAGAGGTACTTCAAACTCTTATGGTCAGTAAACAACACAAACTTCTCTCCATAGAGATAATGACGCCAAATCTTCAATGCAAAGACCATTGCCGCTAACTCCAAGTCATGTGTAGGGTAGTTCTTCTCGTGACCTTCAGCTGTCGGGACACGTAGGAAATCACTCTATCGTCCTGCGTCAAAACACAGCCTAAATCGACCTTAGAAGCGTCGGTGTTCACCTAAAAAAACCTTCCCTAACTCAGGTAGTGCCAAAACTGGTGCAATAGTCAATCTTTCCTTCAAAGTCCTGAAGGTTTGTTCACAGCTATCGTTCCACTGAAAACTCGTAACCTTCTTCATCAATTGCGTCATTGGTGCTTTGCAATTTTCGAGAAGTCTTGAACAAAATGCCTGTAATAGCCTGCCAACCCCAAGAAACTGTGGACATCTATCACTAACCGCGGTGTAGGCCAATCTATCATAGCTCTAACCTTAGCGGGGTCCACTGACACTCCGCTGGCTCTAACAATGTGCCTAAGAAATCCGATCTCTGTAAGCCAAAAATCACACTTACTGAATTTTGCATACAGTATGTGCATCCTCGACGTCTGCAAAATCATCTTGAGGTGTTCCTCGTGATCCTCATGAGTCTTGGAGTAAATAAGGATGTCGTCGATGAACACAATGATAAACCTATCCAAGTACTCTCTCAACACTCAGTGCATGAGATCCAGGAACATCGTCGGGGCGTTAGTCAGCCCAAAAGGCATGACTGTAACCTGATAATGCACGTATCGAGTGCGAAAAACAGTCTTCTCCCTGTCATCTACTCTAATCCTCAGCTGATGGTACCCAGATCTCAAATCAATTTTCGAGAACCATTGTGTTCCTATTAGCTGGTCGAACAAATCGTCAATGCGAGGAAGTGGATACTTGTTCTTCATTATCACCCTGTTGAGTTGTCTATAATCAATGCATAATCTCAGACTGCCATCTTTCTTCTTAACAAATAAAACTGGCACGCCACAAGGTGAGATGCTCGAGTGAATGAACCCTAACTCCAACAATTCATCAAGTTGTCTTCTCAGTTCCTCTAACTCCTTTAGAGCCATCCTGTACATGGGAATAAATATAGGTTTAGTCCCCGAGACCAAATCAATGATGAAGTCAATCTCCCTAGGAGGTGGTAATCCTGGTAACTTTGCAGGAAAAACATCTGGAAACTCGCACACAACATGTACCTCCTCCAACCTAGTCTCGACCCTCTCCGTCGTACTCAAAACATTAGCGAATGTCTCGATATATATGCTAGAAGCTACTCTGCCTCTAGTAAAAGGTAAACTAGTCGAAGTCCCCTGAAAACTGAACTCATGATATCCAAGAATCTGAAATGTAACTCTCTTACTGAAACAATGGATCTGTGCATGATGCGCACTCAACCAATCCATGCCCAGCAATGCATCAAACTCTAGGAACTCCAACACTCTCAGATCTACTGGTAATACATGACCCTATATCTCCATCGAACAATCAACACACAACAAGTTCGGGTAAATCTTGTCCCCAACAGCCGTGCTAAGGATCAAGGGTCTCTCAAGTCTAATGGGTTTCAAACCCAACTCATCTACCATGCGACAAGAAATAAAAGATACTGTAGAACTAGAATCTAACATGGTATGCATAAAATGACTGCAAATATAAGCATACCCTCAATCAGGTTACGAGTAGCATCCGGATCTAGCGCGACAACAGCATGAACCTGCTCTTGGCTCTGCTTGTAGCTGCCATCTCTGCTTAATCGTGGACACGAACTGATGAAATGACCTGGCTGTCCACACTCCTAACACATATGTTGAGATCCTGATCCATATCCATATGGCACTCATTGTCCCCGTCCATACCTCTGCCCCGACCACTACCTCTGCCCCTGCCACTGCCCTCAGCCCTCTGATACTAATGTCGCTAAGAACCTGACGGTGTCGGCAGCTGTGGTGTGCTTGATATAACTTCGAACTGGAGCAGTTGGTGTTGGCGCATTACGCACTGTAAGAGGTGGAGATGCAACATACCCCACACTTTGAGCTAGATCCCTCGACCTCCACTGTCTAGGTCTCTTCCTCCTCCTGTCACCACCCGATTTGACATCTGACTGTACTGGTGGTGGAGAGCTGCGACTACTATACCAGTGCGCGTGCTCAGAAAGGTCTCACTAGTCAAACTCTTCTCATATGCCTCTTATAAAGTTCCTGGAGCTGTAGTCACCACCATAGACCCGATTTCACTCAACAGGCCATTCATGAAGTAGTAGGCCTAGTCAACGTTCGTATCAGCTATGCCTCCGGAATAGTTCATCAACCGCAAATATCGGCCCATATACTGCATCACTGTCTCCTCAGCCGCTTGTTGGATGTTCTGAAATTCGGTCCTCTTCATATTCCTGACCGAGGGAGGGAAATACTTCTAATTGAACCTCTCCTTGAATTCAACCCAGTCCTTGGGCTTCCCCTTCGTAGCCACCATGCTACGCCACCACACATCAGCCTCTCCGAACAACGAAGCTGATGAGATGCTCGGCCTCATATACTCTGGCGTACCCAAGACATCATGGATATTCTCGTGACTCCCTATAAGTTTCTCGACTACTCCGAGACCTGTACCTTCGCGAAACTTTTTCGGGTGATGTCTCTGAAACTCGCGAAACTGTCTCGCATTAGCTGTCACTCGAGTGCTCCCATCAGTGGGCGTGCTCGGCGTATCATCCGCCGGTGTATCAAGAGTAGAAGGTACTCTCTCAGCCTGGACCTGTACTCCCTCAGGTCTGGTCGATGTTGTAAAAGTCGTAACAACAACTTGTATAGTCGGTGCACTCCCGCCCTGAGTACCTCCGCCCGAGTACCTGGTGCTACAGCTGCAGATGTAGAAGGTGATGTTGTAGCCTGTGCCCTCAATAGTCGAAGAATATCCTGAAGTTACTGGCCATGTGAGGTGACCAGCTGGGACATCTCATCTAACCTCTCCTGAACGTCTCCCGGACCGGTATCGCTGATCTCGGGCTTATCGGCCATCGCAATCTGCAAAAAATGCAATTTCTTGATCATGATATAGCTATCGATAATAGTAATATACAATACATCAAATTTCTCACATAGTCCAATTTTAATTTCCCCAACTATCCTCACTTCCCAACTAAGACTTAAGTCAGGATCATAGGGTTCCACTCTAAGTTCCAACCTTGTCCAAACTCTATTATGGATTCGTGTCTTATGTTGGTTGTGGTTTATTCTTGAGTTAGGTGTAAATTTAGGGCTCGATACCAACTGTGACGAGCCAGTTCCACAACCTAAACTGGGCCCTGCCTGGCCTAGACTTACGTAGACCCCGAGTCAATCCTCGCGACGTAAACGCAAGCCTAGTCAACCTTCCTAACCATTTATTATTACAAGGCAACAAAATTTTTACATTTTTAGTGAGTTATTCAAATTTGTAAGTTATCAAAGTTTATGCGGGAGCGATTTCAACTTAAACAAATCTAAACAACTCCATACAAATCAGTTAGGACAACCTAGAGTGTGGAAACTATATACTCCATGTAAATATCTCACCAAACCCATATATTCCATATGTCAAAAATAATATACATAAGTAATACAAAACCTACAAAAATATGAGAGGGAAAACCGCTCCAAAGTGCTCACAATAAATCTCCTAGCACTGGCCCATTTCCCTTACTCGATTGAGGATCTGCGCACTCAGTTAAACATAAGAATAATGAGCACGAGTAAGTAACGCCAGTAGGATACTAAACAACATTTCAAAATAAATAAATCAGTCTATATTCATGCAAGATAGAAAGAAAGGTATAAAGAACATATGAATAAATAAAAGACTGTAAATAAGTCAAAAGCAATCGATACATGAGTGTCCATGAATGCAAACAGAGAGGTGCAAGTAGTCCCGACCAATAGATCATTGAGTCTTGGCAAAACATTAAGACTCGGGTTCTAGGACTTGGTACACTCACAAGCCCTAAACCCACGAGATAGTGAGACTTCCTAGAACAACCAAGCTAAGAACTCACACCCCGTCAACAATCAGTAACTAGTGCAGTATATCCCGAGGTTATGACTCTGGTATGTTACCTCAACTAGCCACTCCTTCCAAGGATCACCGTTGACTCACTTGCCCTCGGACAACTCAGTTAGAATGGAATTTCAAGGATAGATAACAAAGCAATGAACAACAATATTCAATAGCTTAAAATGAAATACTGTGCATTTCCTGGTTGGTTTACTTACCTTGATCCACAAACTTGTTCCTCGCCTATCCAACTTCCCGACACTCCTAAACGTGTTTTTGAATCCCCGTAACTCTTCCTTAGATTCTTGATATCATATATAAGTTTTTCAGTGCATTGAAACCTTTACTTGAGGTATTACACCGATTTAGAGTGTTTAAGGAACTTTTGAAAATTGCAGATTTTTGTACTGCTAGGGTAATTAGCGCACTAATTTTGACATTAGTGTGCTAATTTCCAACTTTAGCACACTATCTTAAACCTCTAGCGTGCTAGTTCTTGACATTAGCGCACTAATTTGAACATTAGCGTGCTACCTCTGATATCTAGCGCTCTATGTGCAGCAGAACCCATAATTATGCACTTTGAATTCTGGGTCTCCTCTACACATAGGCCTTGTTAATGGCTTGGGACCCCTCATACACCCCACTAGAGGTCCCTAATATCAACCCCAACGTAAAACAGCAACAACAACATCAAGTTGAAGAATTTGACCAAGCTAAGTTGATGGAGTTACCTAACTTAGTGATTTGATCTTCTTCTTCACCAACCTTTAAGTGAATTGCTTACTTTCCTCCTTTCCAAGAACACACCAACAACTCTTCTTCTTTCTCTCCTTCCTATTCAACGATTTTGGAGGATAAAATGAGATCAAAATGTTAACTTATATATATTGGATAGGTTTAAACCATAGCCATTGATCTTGTGTGCGCACGTATCTCGAGGCTTGTCTAGTGGTCCACCTTCATTCAATCATTTACTAAGTCATGCATGAGTGACTCTACAAGTGGACTCATCAATCACTTAATTGGTTGACCGTATCGTGATGCACATCATGTGACAATTGAATAATTTCAATACTTTAGGCCCACTTAGTTTCATATTAAATGTGGTCACATTAAAGTTAATTAAGACCTTAATTTACTGACATAAAACTTACCCCATAGGCCGCTACCTCGGTCCCACGTCGACACGCAACTCGAGGTATGTTTCCATTCGTCTCGACACCGATATGCCCGCGTATACCTTACCCGCAGATTTCCGAAATTGTTTAGTTTAAATTGTTCAATCATGTATAGTACATAATACATAATACAAGCATCAAACAAAAATAACATACCTCGGTGTCGACTCCTGAGGCTTGGACATACGTATCACGATAAGTGGGTCCCACGTACGACCCTGAAATGACATGTGGCACGAGTTATATTTTAGGGTCGTTACACGAACTGTGGGCAGAAGCCGTGAATACTGCATGCTACATCATCAACTGAACATATCTCTATCCATTCACTCAAAAAACACCTTATGAAGTGTGGAAAGGTAAAAAGCCTAATCTTGCCTATTTTCACATCTTTGGAAGCAAATGTTTTGTGTTAAAGAACATGGAGGTGCTGGGAAAGTTTGATACAAGGAGTGATGAAACAATCTTCTTAGGATACTCTTCAAACAACAAGGCATACAGAGTATTTAACCAACGCACCCAAAAAGTTATGGAGTCCATAAATGTAGCATTTGATGTCCCTATACTAGATAAGGTAGTAGCTCCACAAGTTGATAGGAATGGTGATGAATATGTTCCAGTTGCAACTGACCTCAGTGACCAAGTTGCAACCGTCCCTGAAGCATCACCTAGAAATGATGATATTCCGATTGCAACTGATACTACATCTAATCCTACAGAAGATGATGACCAAAATATGCCACTTACTGATACAATGTTGCCTTCAATTAGCCAAGAACTATCAACCAGAGTACAAAAGGATCATCCTCTCTCAAACATTATTAGGCCACTAGAACAAGGAGTTGTCACTAGAGAAACACCAAAAGTGGACTACAAGAAGTTGGCCGGGTATGTTTGTAATATTTCAAACATTAAACCTCGTTGAGGATCAAGTATGTCTCCCCTTGATCCGGATTTGTCAATATGTTATCATAAAGGGGGAGAATTTGTAATTGAGGGAGGAGCTGAGAGGAGTTGTTAATCTTTTGTAGAGGAGTTGAGAGGGAGTTACTTTTGGAGAGGAGTTGTGAGGGAGTTATTAATCTTTTGGAGATACACTATTTTATTTTTTGCTTTCTTAAGTATGTTGATCTGAAGATACTTTTGCTAGTATTCTATTTACGTTTTGGTTTCTATTGAAGACTATTTGGAGATGTGATAATGTGGTACAACCAGATGGTTGAAGCAGTTGTAACCACCATGGAAGCTGTTGATTACTTGTTTGTATCAATAATATATTTATCTTTTTACGTTCGTGAATTTTTGGAAGAGCACTGAACATTATTGAAGACTTATGTGACTCTTTATAATGGAGCAGAATGTTAGCTGATTCATGATTATTATTTTAGCTCTTAAACTCATTTTACTGATTGTGACAAAATAATGATAAAAGGGGAGATCGTTAGTGTCGTAGTCATATCGACAGCTTAGATTTGTCATTATAGTTGTTACGATTGACGTTATCAGTGATGAGTCTTCCAAATCCAACACATGATACATGTGCTCGAAATCGATTCGAAACAATTGGAGATTTAGATAATTATGTGTTGTTGCAAACAGGGGATCAAAGCGGTTGTTATAGAATTTCTAGATCAAGCAGTTAAAGATTTGATTTTAACTCAATTGTTTGATTGTTAACTAAAGATTATGAAGTGGTTGGAGATTGCGATTCAGAAGACTGATCACCATGTGGTCAGCATGGAGGAACGTGGTTATTTAGAGATGGAGATTGATCAAATCTTGCTAGTTTAGTTAAGATTGTGAAATCTACATTGGTCTGTATATTTGTCAAAGTAATTGAGTCATGTACACCAGTTAAGTCAATTTACTTTGTATAATGAACCTGTTCTGTTCACTCTCTTTATTGAGTTGTAAGATCCCAAGGGAATTTGGGGTGTTCCAGCAAAGGGGAGCCTCATAGTGCAAGTGGGAGACTTGTATTTCATCGAGGGGAGCTCGACACACCGAGTAAAAGCTTAGGTATTCCAGCGAGGGGGAGCCTCGCAGTGCAAGTAACGAGAGACTTGTGTAAAGTCCAGCATGAAGGTGAAGGGTAATGTTGCAAGCCAAGTGAGGGATCACGAGTTCAGGTATTGCGTAAATTTGTAACTCTTTTATCTTAGTGGTTTTTACATCTAGATGTGGTCCCGCAGACGTAGGTCTTGGACCGAACTGCAATAACATATTTGGTGTCCTGGTTTGATTTATTTTCTAACATACTTTATTGTAAGTATTTGCATTACTTTTTGTTTCCCTGTTACAACCACCTTCGTATTCGGTTGTAACCGCATTCGGTTATTTCAGAGGGTTTGGTGAGTTGGGTGTTAACGAGAAAGGTGTTGGTGTTTGAGTCTTTGGAAGAGGTGCTTCATTGGGTTTATTTTTTTGGCATTGCAGCCCGTTGTGTTTGGGATTATTTTGGCTAGTAATACTGAGCCATTGTTTCATTTGTTTGGGTTTTGGTGTGTGTTGGATCGACGGTGGGGTGGGCGTTGAAATATGTGGTGCAGGGGATTCTGTTGAGCAATGAGGCTAAGAAGTTACATTCTATGAATTTGTTGCTTTACATGGCGCCAATAGCGGCATTGATTATGTTGCCAGTTACCCTTTACATTAAAGGGAATGTTTTGATGGTGACATTGGAGAAGGCGAAGGAGGATTCATTCATTGTGTTCTTGTTAATGGGGAATACGACGGTGGCGTACTTTGTAACGACCCAAATTAATTAAACTAGTAGTAGCGTAAATCTTGAGGATTAACGATTGTAATTCGGGCGTTATGTGGATAACTCGGTTGACTCAGACACGAAAACCGAGGAAATAAGTTATTTATGGATGATGGTTGTTTATATGTGGTGTTTAAAATTATTATTATTATATTGCACCACATGTGTGTATGTTGTTATCAGGCGAGTTCGTGTGACATGTATTCACCTCGAAAGGCGTGTCAACGCGGGTATTGAGTAGGTGAACTACGGGTACACTAAGAAACTCGACTAATTTACGTTAAGATGACCAGTTAATCAATTAAAATAGGTAATGTAATCATATGCTAAGTTGATTTAATTAAAATAATAGACTATGGCATACCTCGAAATGCGTGTCGATGTGTGGGGCACAGGGCTGGGTAGTCGAGGTTAATGGGACCACTCATGTGTCCATATGAGTAAATAAAAACACTAACCATATATATTAAAATGGCCTTAAGTTAATGTAATTAGATCAAATAAATCAAGGCCTATAGTTTGGTTAATTAATTGAAGCCATATAATTTTCCTAGAGATATGTATGGACACATCTAGAAGTCATGTGAGTAGCTAATTAGTGTCACATGGATTGAGTTAGTGGGAGTGAATGGGATAAGTGGCTAGAAGTGAACCACTAGATAAACCTCGGGATACGTAAATACATGAGGATCAATGGCTATGAATCAATCTCACATTAATATATATATATATAGGAGTTGATTAAACACATGCAAACTAAATCAATTTGATTTCAAATTTTGCTGGAGAAGAAGAGGTGATTGAGGAGTTGGAATTCAAGGGTTTGGAGGCAAATTTGAAGGATTTAAACTAAGGTAATGATCTTCTCCATCTTATACACTTTCTAATGAACCCAAATTTGGTGTGTTCTTGTTATAATTGAGTTGGAGGGTTAGACCCCTGATTTTTAGATGAAAAATTTGATGAATTATATGTTTTATAACCATTTCTAATGGGGATTTATCATTGGTTTTGCTCAAATTGAGGTCCTTGATGAATTTGGAAAAATTAGTGGATTTCATGGAATGGATGAATTTGATCTAATTGAAATTGTTTTAACGGTTTAAATGATGTTTTGGAGTCTATTTTAAGTGGAGAATGCAATTATAGGGTCTAGGTAGGTAATTGGAGAGTTTGGGACAGAGTTCTCGAGTTGAAAATTATGTCACAGAGGGTAATTAGCGTGCTAACTAGATCGATTAGCGCGCTAATGATTCTGGACAGAAACTCGGATTTAATTGCATGATTAGCGCGCTAACTAGACACAAAAAATTCGATAAAAATATGTTTTAATAACGTGGCTAGTTAAAACACACTTTTGACAGATCGATTCTTAGATTTACGGGTTTTAACTTATTTTGAAATAATTAACCTGATAAAGAGTATCAAATAATTTTTAGGTTCTGTAATGAATATTGGTTTTAGGAGTTAATAGACATAAAATTTATCTTAATCTCACTATATTTGAACTAATAAGACACCGAATTCAGGGACTTAGGGAACCATAGCTCGATGTCAGGGAGCTTGTCGGGTAGTATAACGGAGTCCGAAGAAGTCGAGCGCGGATTGAGGTGCGTAAACCCATTGGAATGCCTCATGGAACTCATGGTTTTGTTTTATCGATATCGGATTACATGTGTGACTGCTGGTGGGCACACATGAGGTTTCACTCCTATTTCGGTTTGCATATTGGTTGTGGCTAATTCGCTTGCACGAGTTACTTGTGTTTAGGGCTCGTGTCAACGGTAGTACGATATACTTGCGACCGTCGTGAGGGATTTAGGGTGTTCCCTTGACTTGAAATAACGTCTGGAGGTTCTCGTGATTATACGGTTGTTTACTAGCATGTTTAGTTGGTATGTGCTGTTTATTTATCGTTAATGTTTTTGCTTGTCGTGTGCTGCCTACATTCATGGAAATATGGCTTACTGTTGCCAGGAGTTATATTCGCATGTCTCGTAGTTTACCAGTTTTATTTCATGAATATTGTGTGGAATTCTCTTAGGATTTTACTCATTAGACTCGTCACTGTATTTGTTGGGTGACCGAGTGCAGATCCTTCGACGAGCAAGGGCAAGGGCAAGGAGGTGTTAGGCAACTACCTCTGAGATTGGGACACTAGCTCGTGTGTGACTACAGTATATACGTATTTACTTTTTGCTTTGTTTTAGGGGATTGTAGAACACTGAATACCCGTATATGGATCTTTTGCTATACTTATTTCGCCTTGATATATACATGGTATCAATCTGTAGTGTTTTCCTTTACTTAGGATTGTTAAATACTGCATAACTTGCTTAATTTAAGACTTAGTTGTAAAATTGTAATATAACTTGATAAATTAATTAGCTAAGTTAGGGTTAAATGGAAAAGTGTAAGCAACCAGTTAGGTCTCAAGGTGTCAAGGATAATCGGGCCATGACGTGGCAAGTCTCGGTGACGTTGAATGCGACATGGCGGGTCCCAAGGCGGCCTGGAATTTGGGGTCGTCACAGTTTGGTATCAAATAGAGGTTTCGAGGAAGCCTCGGGAATAATTTAAAGAAATCGAATAAAACTTAAAAAAACAAATCTTAGATATGGAAACCCGAAAATCCTGACTTAGAATCCTAGTTGGGAAGCAACTTGACACAGGTAATGATATAGGGTTTATATTCATGTTATGGTTTTTATTGTATATATTATATACACATATATGGAAGGTGATCCGACGCACGCTTTTCAATGCAGATCACGATGGATGGCCAACCAACTCCACCTACTACAGATGTTTGTCAAACAAGCGACCAGACTAGAGATGAGGGTTTGGATTCAGCAGTAGTCTCATGATTTGCAGCTCATGATAGGCTGCACAGACAGCAACGCTTGCATCACTCACCGCCGCCTGGGTACAAAGCACAACTGAGACGACAGTTGCCCTGATGACAGTTCCATCTACTATTCAGACTGTACCGCACAAGCAATGGTACAGGAGATTCCGGTAGTGGTTGCTACACCGACAGTAGCACAGACTAAGATGCGACTGCTGCACCGGCACGGACAGACATGTTTAAGACTTCAATGACGGCAGAGTTCAAGTTGATAAGGGAGTTTATCAAATTCGATCCCGATATTTTCATGGAGGCGGAGATCCAAAGGCAGCCGGGAAGTGGCTAATTGCACATCAGAGATTATATAAGTTATTACGGATTTAGGAGATCATACATGCCAGGACATCAGGGCATATGCTGAAAGGGGATGTCTTCTTGTGTGGTGGACAGCGTACACAGATACTCACCCAAAGCCGACGATATGGGCAGAGTTCATAGAAATGTTTTATGATCAGTATATACCCATAGAAGTGAGGTTGAGGCTGAGAGAGGATTTTCTGGCTTTGAGACATGGCAGCCAATCAGTGTTACAATACATGGATAGATACCGATACTTGATACAGTTTGCCATGGACGTTGCAGGCACCGAGAGATTACAGATTTATTACTTCGTCCGAGGGTTGATTGAGGACATAGCCAGCGCCATTGTTTCCTCGGAGCGCACACACTACATGAGATGTATGATAGAGTACTTACTCTTGAGACACATCTGATGCAGAGGAGCGACATGCATTCATTTATTGAGTCGGAGAGGCAGACTGGACATAGTTCAGGATAGAAGTGACCGATAGATCGGGATGACAAAGAGGACAGATGGTAGGATCGAGGCCGTAAGGATGATGATCGGGCAGCGAGCTTATGTTGTACGCGCATTACCAGCGCTAACGTAGAAACAGACTCAGGACTAGGGAGGCAGAGACTGGAGATCACAAGGTCAGGGTCAGTGGTCAGGGAGTCAGTGGGCAGGACCGGGATGGAGGATTACGTGTTAGCAGTGTGGACAGGAGGGTCACGTCATGAGGGACTGTTCACGGAGATCGGCGACTCCGGCAGTGGTGACACCGGTGCAGACTCGAGAGTTGGTGCATGTGGTGACTGAGCCATGCCGAGAGACGTCCCAACAGCGGGTTCAGGGTATGTGATTTTAAATTCTTAATTATTACAGTTTAGGTTTATTCATACATGGTGGTATGATGATAGATTATGGTCTGGTTATGGTGAGTAAGGATAAGTCATAGCGTGGCATGCGATTGTCATGGTGAGTAAACATAGGTTGTGTTATGGCATGTGATTGTCATGGTGAACTAAGGGAGGTTATGGCATGGCATGGGATTATCATGGTATGTGATGGTTGGTTAGGACTATTATGTTGTGACACATGATATGAGAGGTTTACGATTACCTGGTGTTTAGATAACTGAGTTAGGGAAACTTGAGCACGAAAATCGAACTGAGAGTATATTGTGGGGATGTTGGAGATAGAGTGACAGATCATGACCACCTTGGCAACTTGCGTTTATGTCTCGTGCAACACTATGTTCCCTGCGATGGGAGTAGTGGGTGTACAAGGGACCGTAGAATGTTACTATCAAGGTGTGAGGGTAGTCACACGGGGATAAGTTAGATGCACAGGAGTTTACTCGAGATTTAAACTTCGGGGATGAAACTTCTCCTAGTTGAGAATAATTGTAATGGCCCAAATTAATTAAACTAACAGTAGCGTTAATCTAAGGGATTAATGGTCGTAATTCGGGCGTTCGTGGATAAATCGGTTGACTCGGACAAGAGAACCGATGTAATACGTTATTTATGGATGATGGTCGTGTATATGTGGTGTTTAAAATTATTATTATTATATTGCACCGTATGTGTATATGTTGTTATCGGGCGAGTTAGCGTGATGAGTATTCGCCTCAAAAGGCATGTCAATGCAGGTATTGGGTAGGCGAACTACGAGTACACTAAGAAACTCGACTAATTTACGTTAAGATGACCAGTTAATCAATTAAAATAGGTAATGTAACCATATGCTAAGTTGATTTAATTAAAACAATAGGCTATGACATACCTCGAAATGTGTGTCGATGTGTGGGGCACCGGGTGTTGGGTAGTCGAGGTTAATGGGACCACTCATGTGTCCATATGAGTAAATAAAAACACTAACCATATATATTAAAATGGCCCTAAGTTAATGTAATTAGATCAAATAAATCAAGGCCTATAATTTGGTTAATTAATTGAAACCATAGAATTTTCCTAAAGATATGTATGGACACATCTACAAGTCATGTGAGTAGCTAATTAGTGTCACATGGATTGAGTTAGTGGGAGTGAGTGGGATAAGTGGCTAGAGGTGAACCACTAGATAAACCTCGGGATACGTAAATATATAAGGAGTTGATTAAACACATGCAAACTAAACCAATTTGATTTCAAAGTTTGCAGGAGAAGAAGAGGTGATTGAGGAGTTGGGTTTCAAGGGTTTGGAGGCAAATTTGAAGGATTTAAATTAAGGTAATCATCTTCTCCCTCTTATACACTTTTTAATGAACCTAAATTTGGTGAGTTCTTGTTATAATTGAGTTGGAGGGTTAGACCCCTGATTTTTGGATGAAGAATTTGATGAACTATATGTTTTATAACCATTTCGATGGGGACTTATCATTGGTTTTGCTCAAATTTGGGTTTTTGATGAATTTGAAGAAATTATTGGATTTCATGGAATGGATGAATTTGATCTAATTGAAATTGTTTTAACGGTTTAAATGATGTTTTGGAGTCTATTTTAAGTGGAGAATGCAATTATAGGGTCTAGGTAGCTAGTTGGGGAGTTTGGGACAGAATTCTCGAGTTGAGAATTCTGTCACAAAGGGTAATTAGCGCGCTAACTAGAACGATTAGCGCGCTAACCAGACACAAAAATCTGATAAAAATATGTTTTAATAACGTGGCTAGTTAAAACACACTTTTAATACACCGATTCATAGATTTACGGGTTTTTAACTTATTTTGAAAGAATTAACCTGATAAAGAGTATCTAATAATTTTTAGGTTATGTAATGAATATTGGTTTTAGGAGTTAATAGACACGAAATTGATCTTAAACCCATTATATTTGAACTAATAAGACACAAAATTCAGGAACTTAGGGGACTATAGCTCGGTGTCGGGGAGCTTGTCGGGTCGGATACGGGAATCCGGAGAAGTCGGAGCAAGGATTGAGGTGCGTAAACCCATTGGAATGCCTCACATAATTCATGGTTTTGTTTTATCGATATCAGATTACATGTGTGACTGCTGGTGGGCACACATGAGGTTTCACTCCTATCTCGGTTTGCGTATATATTGGTTGTGGTTAAATCGCTTGCACGGGTTACTTGTGTTTAGTGCTCGTGTCGACGACAGTAGGATATACTTGCGACCGTCAGGAGGGATTTAGGGTGTTCCCTTGACTTGAAATAGTGTCTGAGAGGTTCATCCGGTAACCGTAGTTAGGGTTTAGTCACTGGAAGCCTGTAAGTATATACATGGTTCCTATTCAGTTTTATCGATTACTGGTTGGTTTAGGTCAGGATTTTCTCGTAATTATACGGTTGTTTACTTATTAATGCTTTATTTCCGAGCATGTTTAGTTGTTATGTGCTATTTATTTATCGCTAATGTTTTTGCTTGTCGTGTGATGCCTACATTCATGGAAATATGGCTTATTGTTGCCAGGAGTTATATTCGCACGCATATGTCTCGTAGTTTACCAGTTTTATTTCATGAATATTATGTGGACTTCTCTTGGGATTTTACTCACTGGACTCGTCACTGTATTTGTTGGGTAACCGAGTGCAGATCCTTCGACGAGCTAGGGCAAAGGCAAGGAGGTGTTGGGCAACTACCTCTGAGATTGGGACGCCAGTTCGTGTGTGACTACAATAGTACATATTTACTTTTTGTTGGATTTTGGGGGACCGTAGAACACTGAATACATGTACATGGATCTTTTGCTATACTTATTTCGCCTTGATATATATATATATATATATATATGGTATCTTTCTGCCGGGTTTTCCACTACTTAGGATTGTTAAATACTGCATAACTTACTTAATTTAAGAATTACGTTGTAAAATTGTAATATAACTTGATAAATTGATTAACTAGCTAATGAAATCATTAATATTTATATGGAGATTAATTAGCTGCATTAGAGTTAAATGGAAAAGTGTAAGCAACCAGTTAAGTCGTGGGGCGTCAAGGATAAGCGGGCCATGATATGACAGGGCTTGGTGACGTGGAATGCGACATGGTGAGTTCCAAGGCGGCCTGGAATTTGGGGACGTCACATACTTGGTGAACTCGACTAATTTTTTGCCACCAAGCATACCAATGCATTGACATTGCAAGTGATAGGGAATACCAAGCCTGCTATGGAGGCGGTAGTTTCGGTTTTGATTTTTAGGAATCCGGTTACTTTGATGAGGATGACTGGTTTCAATGTGACGATTATGGGTTGTCGCTTATAGTGAGGCGAAGAAGAGGTCTAGAGGTGCTGCTCCACATTGATAGATTGGTGGATTGATTGAAGGGTTTGGGTGAGGTGGTGATGGAGGGTTTGTGCGAGAGGGTTTCACGGAGTTGCGTTCGTTTGAGGAGGGTTTGGCGGGTTGGGTGTTAACGGAAGACGTGCCATGGGATGACTGATTTTTTATGGCGTCTTTTGCATTTTTGTCATTGTGGAGTTATTTTTTGGTAGGTATAGGGAAGAGGGTTCACCGACACCCAATTCTTTTTTTTTGTACATATATTTATAAATATATTGATAAAAGAAGTATCGCCTCCATTTCATTAAAAAAATAGATAAGTTAAAATTTAAAAAATATTAAAATGTAATGATTTTCTATAGAGTGCACTTCTTCTGCACTAAAAAAAGTTTGCACTTTGTATGAAGCTTTGCTAGCTCAAAATGACAATAAAATCAAATTAATTACGGAAGTGTGCTTTCATGAACCAAACAAGGCCTTCTATTTGTATAACTAGTCGGAGACCCGCACTTCGCGCGTGGACAAGATCAAGTATAAAAAAATATTGTATGGTATATGATGTACTCAAAGCCAATACCTTTGTAGAAAAAATATTGTGTAGTATTCGATCAAGTAAATAAGTAAAAAAATAACATATAATGAATATTAGAAAAATTGGTATTACTTATTTATCAATGTTCAATAGCATGTCCAAGCTTATAAATTCGATGAAATATAGATTTAATATGTAGTCTCCAATAGACTAAGACAAAGATAGTATCAACTAATTTATAAGAAAAGAGATAGAACAAATATACAACTCAAAATATCATTTCCTTTATATTCCTAGAATTTTATTGTCTGGAAAAAAATCTAATTTTCTAATAAAAATCGTCAAATTGTTCCAATGACCTCTAAACAAATAAAAATAACAATTAATTAATGCCTACAGTCAAATTATCTCAAGTGAGACGAATGAGACATCACTTATCAAAAGGTAAGATATAGGGATGTCTCTTATGCTAAAAAAAGGAAAGAAAATCGTTTTTGTATGACTATTAATTTTTGTTTTGTAATACAATTGTGATTTTTGCTTAAAAATACAATTGTGTCACAAACTACTATTTTGTGTTTTGACACGCCTTTTCTTTAAAAAAATAATGTAATGGTTAAAAAAAAGTACTTGAAAAAATTAGAAAATAAAATCGTTTAAAAAATAAATCTTTACCCTAAACCGACTACTACAGGCTCGAGCTAATGGATTATAAAATATGATGAATCGATCACCATATAAACTGATCATTAAATATCATCCATTGATAAACACATAAATTATAATATATAGATAGATACGAAACTATATACATGTTTCTCAAAAAAAAAAAAAAAAAAAACTCGTATATGCATACACTATACTATTTGCTACTATCATACTATGTACTATGTTTTCTTCACAAAAAAACTATTATATATATTTACCTACAAAATATATCAAAAATGGAAACTTCTACCTAAAGATCCCACATGCCACGACCTTGTTGATTCATTCCAAAACATCACTTTAATTTGATTTTATCACACATTGAATTAAAGAATTAGGGGTTGAGACAATGGGAACTTTGGAACTTTTAAATAGTAAATCTAATAAGGTTTTTTAATTTATTTTATTTTTTCACACATAGCTTACTTATTATTATATCATGTAGAATTAATTTAAAATTTGGATATAGTATGAACTTACATTATTTTTCGATGGAAGGTATGTCCTTGACACCTTGTACATCCCTTATTGTATGGATGTTAAAAATTAATATTAAGTTTTCCATTTAATTTAAACTTGGAAACGTCATTAACATGGAAGGTATGTCATTGACACCTTGTACATTCTTGGTGTGGATGTTAAAAATTAATATTGAGATTTTCATTTAATTAAAATTTTGAAATGTCATTAATATTTAAAGTCTCTATTGATGCCACGACTTATCATTAGCAAGTAGATGACAGTTACCCTTTTTTTTTGGTCAAGTAAATGTTTTTTTTTTAACATTGGAGTGTAATTTAAAATTCCAAATAACACCGAACTATAAAATCTCAATATACATGTAAGTGTTAACTGTTAATTGTGAACATTTAAGTGTTTCATTGATTTAATTAACTATATATTTTTGCAAAAAACTAAAAACTATATATTTTTGTGATGATTTCGACTAATTTTAGTGTACTTTATATATATATGGAATACATTAAATTGTCCATTGTATTAATTGTGAACATTTAATTGTTTCGTTGATTTAATTAACTATATATTTTTACAAAAAACTAAAAACTGTTTTAAAATACAAGAAATTCATTAATAAATATAACATTAAATTCTTTTTTATAAAATATACATATAATTTCTAGATTACACTTATTAAAAAAAATTACATCCTTAGTGAAAGATTACATCTTACAAAAAAAAATTACATCTCATTAAAAAAATTTAAAAAAAATAATCAGACAAAAGAATCTTCATTCTCTAATAATCTCACAAGCATCCATTAAAGATTGATGAGATCTTGATCACAACAACCATTAAAGATCATCTCCTTTGCTAAAAAAAAAAAACATAACACATCAAAATCTGCAAAACCTACTTCAACTCAATCTAACAATAGAAAAAAAAAAATTAACAAAACCCCTAATTTTGTTAAAATGAATTGAAACAATAACTTCCAATCTATACTAAAATCATACCTGAACATATCTAACAATAAGATTGTAGATCAGGATGAAGATCAACTTCACGAAAAAAACCTTACAAATCCCAAAAACCACAACCAAATTGTAAATTACAGCATAAAATCTATCAGAACAAAAGTGTAGATATGGTTGAAGGAACGATGTACTTGGGTGAACATCTATCATTGCTTGGGGGTATATATAGAGAGAATTAATTAGTGTAAACATTAATTCAATCAATTCATTGGTTTTTGAACGATTTGTATAGTTAGTTGTTTAATTCATTTATGTTTTGAAACGTTTTGAAATGATTTGTTTTTTAAACGGCTTGTAATTTATGATTTTATTTATGGTTTCGTAAGTTACATTTTATATGTAGTTATAGATATAGATTATCGGGCACCCCTATATGGTATGTTTGAAATGATTTTTTATTACTATATAATTATGGTACATTTTATTATATATAGATAATTATTGGGCACTTTTTTATATACTATATATTTATGGTAGGTTTGAAATGATTTATTATTACTATATATTTATGGTACATTATATATATATAATTATTGGGCACGTTTTATGTATTTATGGTACGTTTTATATATATACTATATATTTATGGTACATTACCCCTACATGGTAGGTTTGAATTGAGTTGATGACGTGGCGCGTCGAGAAGAATGGAAAACGCCACGTGTACACTCATCCCCTTTATGGTATTACAATATATTCATGATATGTTCTATATTCATTGCACGTTTTATCTATACTATATATTTATGGTATAGATATAGATTATTGGGCACCCATATATGGTATGTTTGAAATGATTTATTATGACTATATAATTATGGTACATTTTATTATATATAAATAATTATTGGGCATGCTTTTTATATACTATATATTTATGGTAGGTTTGAAATGATTTATTATTACTATATATTTATGGTACGTTTTATATATATAAATAATTATTGGGCACGTTTTATATATTTATGGTACGTTTTATATATATACTATATATTTATAGTACATTACCCCTACATGGTAGGTTTGAATTGAGTTGATGATATGTGGCGCATCGAGAAGAATGGAAAACGCCACGTGTACATCTAGCCCCTTTATGGTATTACAATATAGTCATGGTATGTTCTACATTCATGGCACGTTTTAATTATCTATACTATATATTTATGGTACGTTTTATATATAAGATATAGTTTATGTTAGTTTTGAAAACGTTACCAATTTAATTAGTACTTAACTCTAAATAAATAATAAGACATGTGGCACATACCATATATAGGTCATCGAATGTATTTTTTTTGGTATGACACGTGGCTCATTGATAATGCTCCACAACCCCATGTGTCACAGAGCATATATGTCTTGACAAAATGACGCAGTGGAGATCTTCTAAACCAGTTGAACGAATCCACGAACAACTCGATCTAGGTCAGAACTTAAGCCAAAGTTCGAAAATTCTTTTATTCCAGCCAAAAACTCTGATTTACATCCAATAGGTCGCTTAAATAGCGAAACCCTAAAATTTGCCAAAAATAGTAAAAATTTCAAAAAGCCCTAAAAGCCCTAAACTGGAAACTAGACGAAAAATAGAAACAAATGCCGCAAACGGCAATAAAAACGGAAATTCCTAATGAAAGTTATAAGCTAAACAAAACTTTCCTAAAATAGCAAAATTGCCGTTTCGGAGGGCGAAACGATGGAATTTCGCCAAAAAATGTCGTAGACACGGCGTAGCTGTGACCGTGATCTCCACGCCGTTTCCAATCAACCAATGCCCTCGAACGCTGAAACTCAAACGCCCGAACTTCACCGAAATTACCAAAATGCCATCCTGTCATATCTTTCCATCATATTTTTCCAAGAATTTGCAAGCTAATTCTTGGACTTCATCATTCTCCCCAGGGTGGACATAATTCGCCCTCGAATTGTCATCATCGACGTATCCCCATAATAGGGAACAAGATGCTTGACATTAAATACATCACCGTGCGAATGTGACTTAGCAACTTCAATCTGTAAGCATTAGGATTAATTTTCTCAAGAACCTCCACATGACCAATCTTCCGAACTGACAATTTGTTATAATCACCCACAGAGAACCGGTCTTAGTGAGAACTGCCCACACAAAGTCACCCACTTCAAACTCCACGTGACGCTTATTCCGATCTGCATATTGTTTGTACTTGTCAGCAACCTTCTGCAAGTTATCTTTGACAGATTGATGAATCTCTTGCAGCCCACTAACAAAGTCTTCTCGCCTTGCCATGCCATCTAGTCTTACTTGGCACTGTAACAGATCAAGAGGACCTCGAGGTAGTACTTGAATACACAACACGAAAAGGACTAAACCCGTGCTTCGATTAACAACATGGTTGTGTGCAAATTATGCATGGCTCAACTTGAAGTCCCAACTCCCGACATTCTCACCCACCAAGCTCCTCAAAAGATTGCCTAACGAATGGTTGACAACTTCACCGCCCATCTGTTTGTGGATGATAAGCACTTTGCTAAATTTCAGTGCGTGTTCACCATAGCCCACAAACTACGCCAAAAATGGCTAAGGAATCTGGTGTCCCGATCTGAAACAATCGAGGTAGGAAGGCCATGCAATCTATACACCTCCCGAAAGAACAGCTGAGCCACCTTTACAGCATCACCTGGTCTTCTTGCATGGGATGAAGTGAACCATCTTGGAAAAACGGTCAACCACCACAAAAATAGAGTCATGTCCCCGCTGTGTTCTAGGCAACCCCACCACGAAACCCATGCTAATATCAACCCATGGCTATTTTGGGATGGACAAAGGCATATATAGACCGGCATTAGTTACGGTACCCTTCGAAAGCTGGCAAGTCCGGCACCGCTGCACATATCTGTCCACTTCCTTGCGAATGGTAGGCTAAAAGTAAGAGGCATGCGCCAGCTGCAAAGTGCAATCACGCCCAACATGTCCCTCTCCATACAAATCTCTAATAATCAGCAATCTCAGTGCAATTAGGAATGCAAAGTGGTTGCCCCGAAATAAGAAATCCTCCCGAAGTGTGTAATCGCACGCTCCCACTCCGCACCTTCTCCACAATAGTAGCAAAGAAATGATCGTAGTAAACAAATCAAAGAAGGAGGAAAACCCGGTACCTCAATGGTCATGCGGCTCAACAAACTTTTTATTCGTCGCTCAGGGCATCGGCAACTCTGTTGGTCACACCAGACTTGTGTTTCACCACAAAAGTAAAGCGCTCCAAATAGGCCACCCAGGAAGCATGTCTGGCCGAGACCTTGTTCTGCCCATGTAAGTGTCGCAATGCCTCATGGTCTGTAAACAACACGAACTCTATGTGGAAAAGATAATGCCACCAATGCTTCACGGCTTGTACCATTGCATATAACTCCACATCGTATGTGCTATACCTCAACTTCGCCCCAGACAGCTTCTCACTGAAATAGGCAACATGCCTATTTTTCTAACTCAATACAGCTCCAATGCCTACCTTGGATGCATCACCATGCAACTCAAAAGGTAGGTGAAAATCTGCAACACCCGAATGGGGCGATGGTTAACCGCACATTGATCAGTTGGAATGCTTCATCTGCCTCGTTGCTCCACCCAAACTTCACGCCCTTCATACAGTCTGTAATTGGGGCCACGATACTGCTGAAGTGTGGAATGAACCGCCTGTAGAAGGAAGCCAACCCATGAAAGCTACGAACCTCCGTGACGGTGGTGGGTCTAGGCCAAGTGCGGATGGCTTCTACTTTAGACTCATAAACCTTCCCTTCTCCAGAAATGACATAACCTAAGAAAAGGACCTTCGGTGTCAAAAATGAGCATTTCTTCATCGCAGCATAAAACTTCTCCCTGCGCAAGATAGTAAGAACATCTCGCACGTGCTGGAGGTGTTCCTCCTCGTTAGTACTGTATATCAATATATCATCAAAATATACCACAACACACTTGCCTATCAAAGGTCTCAAGCTCTGGTTCATGACTATCATGAAGGTGCTAGGTGCGTTTGACAACCCAAACGACATGACTAACCACTCATACAGCCCCTCCCTAGTTTTAAAAGCAGTCTTCCACTCATCCCCAACTCTAATGCGAATCTGGTGGTACCCACTCTTCAAATCCAGTTTTGTAAAAGATTTTGCTCTACTCAATTGGTCAAGTAAATCATCCAAGCGAGGGATAGGAAAGCGATACCGACGAGAATCTTGTTGATTGCTCTACTTTGTCCACACACATCCGCCAGAGCCATCTTTCTTTGGTGTAAGGAGGGTTGGTACTGCACACAGACTCGGACTTTCACGGATGAATCCCTTCGCCAATAACTCTTCAACCTGTCTGCGCAACTCCTCATGCTCATTGGGACTCATTCGGTAGTGTGGTCTATTAGGTAGTGACGCACTAGGTTCAAGGTCAATCTGATGTTGAATATCACGCAATGGTGGCAGTCCTTCTGGCATCTCATCAGGGAAAACATCACAAAACTCCTTCACAATAGGAATTGCAGCTTCAGGAACATCAACATCTCTATCTACCTCCTTTCCCATCAAGCTCTATCTACCTCCTTTCCCATCAAGATGTAAACTACCTCGAGAATCTGTAATGCATCTTCATATCTTGCCAAAGACAAAGAAGTTGCTAGATTCTTTAGTAGGCTTAACTTCCTCCGGATCCTCATGGGTACTAGCACAATCTTCACTCCCTTGAACATAAGGGTGTATTTATTGGTTCTGCCATCATGCACAACTCCCCTATCAAACCGTCAAGGACGTCCCAAGAATAAGTGGCAAGCATCCATAGCACAACATCACACCAGATCGAATCCTTGTAGTTAGCACCAATAGAAAAAGTCACCAAGGCGCGCTTCGACACCTTCACCTCACCACCCTTCTTCAGCCAAGCTAGCTTATAGGGCCTGGGGTGTTGTTCAGTTGCAAGGCCCAACTTCTGAACCGCTTCAACTGAGACGATATTCTCGCAACTGCCTGCATCAATCATGAACCTGCACACCTTGCCTAAGATGGTACACTTGGACTGAAAGATGTTATTCCGCAGCCACTCATCATCAGCGATAGCTCTATGAGTCATACAAGAACGCCTCACAACCAAGGCAGTACCCACATCTCCAGTCACGATCTCATCTTCTGTGTTGTCAGAAGTATCAAAGGCTGGTTATGCAGTGATGTTGGCCTCTTCCCCTTCGTCTTCCTATTCGTTCTCAATAAAGAGAGCCTTCTTCCTTTTACATTCTGACTTCCTGTGACCAACTTCGCCACAACCGAAGCATTTAATCCCACTGTTGTTTCTCCAGTATTGGTTGTCCCAACACTAACATTACTGGAAGCATTACTCACACCCCGACGCTATTGTTTCTCCACCAACAATGCTCGGTGGGCGCGCAGAGATAAGGAAGCGGATCAAACATGTTGACGACATCTTGGATCTGCACCTCGATCCACCAATATACCGCGCCACTAATTGGTCGTTAGTCTCCTGCAGCTTCGTTTCTAGCGACTAATTGATAAAACTCGATAGTGTAATCATCTATCGACTTTGCCCCTGTCTCGGATTCGCAACCTCGATACATAAGGCGTTGGAAATTGTAAGACAAGAACTCAGCCCGTAAGTGCTTTTTCATCTTCTCCCACGAGGTGATCTTCGCCTTTCCATTCCTATTCCGCATCAACTTCTGATGTTGCCACCAAGCCGTGGCACTGTTGCGGAATCGGTCGCAACCATTGCACACGCTGCCTTCGGGCACACCTTTGAATTCTAGGACTTCTTCAACTGACACCAGCCACTCCAAGAGTTCTTCCGGAGAAGGGTGTCATGGAATTCTGGACCTCCGTCTTCATCCCAAACTCCGACCGCTGCGATCATCCTCAATCGCACGCGGCTGTAGCGCCTCCTCGGTGCCTCAACATACTCATCCTCCCCTTCGTTAAAAGAATCTCCCTCTTTGGTTCATCACCAACAGTCCCCTTCGATGGTTACGGACACGATCCATATTCGACCCAACAACCGATCGATTCGGGCGGTTAATTGTTCTACCACCGCGCCCATGCGTTGGTCAATTATTTGGCCAATTTGTCGATTCGATTGTCACGGTCATACACCTCCTCGATACGCTGCTGGTTCCTTTTCGGCGGCATGATTTCTCCAATCACGCCGGAGTTGTGCTCGATACCAACCGACGCAATGGAGATCTTCTAAACCAGTTGAACGAATCCACGAACAACTCGATCTAGGTCGAACTTAAGCCAAAGTTCGAAAATTCTTTTATTCCACCAAAAACTCGATTTACATCCAATAGGTCGCTTAAATAGCGAAACCCTAAAATTTGCCAAAAATAGTAAAAAGTCCAAAAAGCCCTAAAAGCCCTAAATTGGAAACTAGACGAAAAATAGAAACAAATGCCGCAAACGGCAATAAAAAGGAAAATTCCTAATGAAAGTTATAAGCTAAACAAAACTTTCCTAAAATAGCAAAATTGCCGTTTCGGAGGGCGAAACGATGGAATTTCGCCGAAAAACGTCGTAAACACGGCGTAGCTGTGATCCATGATCTCCACGCCGTTTCCAATCAACCCATGCCCCCGAACGCCGAAACTCAAACGCCCGAACTTCACCGAAATTACCAAAATGTCATCCTGTCATATCTTTTCATCATATTTTTCCAAGAATTTGCAAGCTAATTCTTGGACTTCATCACAAAACCTACAACTTGAGCATGCCACGTGGCGATACGAGAAGACTCGAAAAACGCTACGCGACACATATCATGTATATGGTATATGTGTTATAATAAAACTATCTTGACTATGACAAGTGGCGCGTAGAGAATGATACAAAACGCTACGTGTCACATACTATATATAACTTAACAAAATCTAAACCTTGGGTGTGCCACCACGTGGCGCTACGAGAAGGCTCTAAACCGCCATGTGGCACACTCAAGATTTAGGCTTATTATATATATAGATATATAGATATAGATTCTTCAATATTTTCCACTTTCTAAAAAAAGAATTTCCTCAAAAGCTCTTAACTTTTTCCTATTATTATTACACTTGAACTCATGATGATCCGATCATGTTAAATAAATAATAAAACCATTCTAACGTGCGTGCACACAATATACTCAGAGTCGAACTATATATAGATCCAAACAGCAGTCCAGCTATATAAAGACATTATAATAACTTAAATGAACACTTACAATTAATGAGATTCAACAATCTGTATATGGCAATCCTATACTATAAACTAACATTTGGACAAACAAAAAAAAAGTACCACTACTCTTCCACATTTTATTATTGATTATTATTAATGTGAAGAAATTTGTGCTTGGTTTCATAGAATAAATAAGATATATTTATATTTCTTTGGGACACTACTAGCGTAACTCTAATAGGACACTTCGATGTGTTTGGGATGCGTGCATGCATGCATAAAGACGAAAATTAAGGGTCCTATCCTAGCGTCCTATAAAAGCTACGCTAGCATTTTCCTTGAGGGCCGCTAAGGGCACCCCACCATTTCATGAAGGCACCCAAGTATTTTGTAAATTTCTCAGCTAAAATGGAAATGACCATTTTGCCCCTTAATATATATATATTGACTCAAACCCCACAAACCATTTTAAAATTGAAATTGGGGCACCCCACCACCACTATTTTCTTCACAAGTGAACCGTAAAGCCACATTGCGTTTGTCGAGCGTATCGATTGTTGCAGCTTGACATCATCCGACAATGAGAGTAACAAAGTTTGCCAACCTAATGATGTTTTCTAGGAACTGTAATTTCGGTGAAAAACTGAAAAAATTGATGGTTTGATTTGTCAACGTAGGGCTTGGTAAATTCGAGGAATCCGAGTTTGTTTGCACTATAAAAAGGAAGATTGTCTCGCATTGGTGCAAGGGGAGGTAGAACAAAAGGTAATTTTTGAAATTTAATGTGTTATATATGCGGTTTCTCAAATTTTAAGTCGATTTTTGCACGGGCGCGAATGTCTCGGCCTCGCATCTCGGTCCACATCAACCGAGACTTTGTCGTAGTTCACGTCATGCTGTGAACCTAACGAAGGCATAATCTCGGTATGGATCGACCGAGACAATGATGTAGGTCTCGGTTGGACATAACCGACACTATGCATATATTCGCGGATCTGAACAACCGAAAACGTGGTTTTTTGGGTTTTTTGGTGAATTAACTGTGCATTTCGGTTGATCATAATGTTACAATGTTTGTATTGCAAGTAATGCCGGTCTCTACTTTATTTCAAGACTACAAGGAGACGTTTACACCTTGTAGGCCATTCCCCTCTAGAGAAGCAGAAATTTCATGGCTTCAAATGATAGGCCGGGAGAACATGTTTGTTTTAGTGACGAAGCGCTCTGATGCCGGGGGCATTAAGCGCAGAGGAAAGGTGAAACTTGCGTGCGAGAGGTCTGGAACTTATATGGGAATGTCTCAAAGAGTTGGGAAGGGGAAAGCGGCCAAAATTTCTTCGAAACCAAGAAATGAAGAAGAAGAGGAAAAGGGAGGACTCAAACTGGTACGAAGAAATGTGGATGCCATTTCCTTATTAACATCAAGGAAAATGCCGACTCTTTGTGGTACGTTACTGTCATATGTGGGAGGCACAATCACGAGCCCGCGAAAAACTTGGACGGCCACTCATATGCTGGAAGATTGGATAAGGGGGAGCAGGTGGTTGTTGTGCAGATGACAAAGGGTAATGTGAAGTCAAGAGACATCTTCAATACGTTGAAGCAAAGAGATGTTACAAACGTATCGACAATGCGGACAATATATAATGCAAGACAGAAAGTCTGAATTGAGGATGCGGGTGGGATGACTCAAATGCAACAACTGTTGCACATATTGGAGAAGAATAAGTGGATGTCGTGTCACAGGGAAGCATCTCGATACGAATGTCGTAATCGATTTGTTTTGGGCACATCCCGATTCAATCAAGTTCTTTGAGGTGTTTTCCTTCGGTAATTTTGATGGATTGCACGTACAAAACAAATAGGTATCGAATGCCGTTATTGGAGATTGTTGGCATCACTTCTACGCATTTGACGTTCTCCGTTGGGTTTGCTTTCATATCATCAGAGAGTCATGCAAATTTTGTTTGGGCACTTGAGAACTTCAGATCCATACTGGATGGGTGGCCTAAACCTGACGTGTTTGTGACGGATCGGGACTTAGGCCTTATTAGTGCAATCAATGTAGTATTCCCATCATCATCTCACATTCTTTGCTCTTGGCACATCAACAAAGTAGTATTGGCCAAGACTAAGAAGATGTTTGGAGAAAACGAAGGCTTCGCTCGTTTCATGGATAGGTGGACGAGTGTCATGTATGCTAAGTCCGATGCCTTATTTGAAGTTAGGATGAATGACTTGCGTTCTGAGTTCGGGAATGTGAAGGGTCTTCTTGATTACTTGCATAACACATGGGTAAAGACATACAAGGAGAAATTCGTACCGGCTTGGACAAATAGAATCATGCATTTTGGGGAAACAACAACACAGAGGGTGGAGTCTGCGCATTCCACTCTGAAGCTACATCTTGGCAACAATGAAATGGCAAACTTTGAGACTTTTTGGAATGTGGTAGATGGCATCCTTAGGATTCAACACAACAACATCAAGGCTTCATTTGAGCTCAGTCTGAATGTGGTCCAACATGATTGTATTGATGAGTTATATCGCCGATTGCGTGGTTATGTCTCCCAACGGGGGCTTAAGTTAATTCGAGAAGAATTGGAACGTGGGGAGGACGTTGGACACGACTCAACTCGTTGTGGTTGCGAGATACGTACCACACACGGCCTTCCTTGTGCCCACGAGTTAAATTTCCATAAATTTGTTGGGACACCCATCCCTCTCGAGGATATTCATGTCTACTGGCGAAAGTTGAGTATGATACATGAGAATCATGTGGACCCGTCTGGGTACAATGTGCACGATGAGATTGAAAGAGTCCTGCAAAAGTTCCATGCTTGCACTGAAGAGGACGATCGCATCAGGATTATTCAGCAACTCAGGGAGATTAGTCGACCTTCATCCACACCGGGAGTGGTGCCACCTACGAAGATAAAGACAAAGGGAAGGACACCGGGGACTGCAAAGAGAAAACACGATGAAGTCGAATTTTCCACGACAAGATTGCCTAGCGGATTCGAGTACGTTCTATCTGCGGAAGAAACTTCTAGGACGAGGAAGAAAAAAAGTAAAGTCGGTCATAAAATGCGCCGTACAAGTCGACGCACCCAAAGTGCATCTAACGTGGCTTACTCTCATTGCATAGAACCGTCTTGGTTGCCATTTGTTGACAAAAGACTATCGATGTGATAGGCGATGGAAATTGTGGCTATCGGTGTGTTGCCTCCGGCTAGGTCTTCCCGATGTAGACGGTTGGAGGAAAGTTCGTACAAGAATGTTTGATGAGTTAATCGGGTATGAAAGCCTTTGGCGTGAACTGCTTGGAACGAGTTACGAAAATGTCAAGACTGTCGTGCATTGTCTAGATAATCATGTTAGTGCCTCATTCGAAGAATGGTTGACACTTCCAGACATGGGATTGCTAATATCAACGGCCTTTAATGTCATTCTAGTCAACCTCTCGCATGGCAGTGCCTCGACGTTTCTTCCTCTACGTAGTGCTCCACCGGCGTCGATACAAAGCAGACTTATCATTGCCATGGTTAATGAAAGGAATATCCATTGGGTTAGGGTAAGTGTGTAGATTTTTTTGTGAATTGGTTTTTTCTCATCCTTATCGCCGCATGTATGTGACGATCAGATCTTTTGTACTTCTAACTTTGACAGGTGAAGTTGACCGTTAATGCACATCTGTCATCCTTATATCCCGCGTGTGAACGATATGTTGAGGAGTGCGCTAAAGGATGGCGTGATGGAATTGTCATTCGTGAAATCGCGGCGGTCGTACCTTCCGAAGAAGGAGCTCTATCAGTGGTAGATTTAGATTCTCCATAGTATGACATTCATGTTTTTCGAACCACCGCATTTTTGTAAATATTATTAACTCTGACAATGAAAAATGATGTAAAGTGGTGTTGTCTATAATATAAAGTGAGTTGATTTTCGTGCATTGTTGTTAATATCTTATGATGTTTATAATGATGTTGGTACTATGTTATGGTTTGTAGAGTTATGTGTGTACAATGTTATGGTAGTCGGTGGTGATGTTGTTACGGTGTTTTCGTTTGTAAACTGATGTTGTAATTGGGTTTTGGTTGGTTATTGCTCCCAAATTACCCATCTCGGCCATGCCCGTCCGTCAGCTAAGCATAACTCTCGGCTGACATCAACCGAAATAAAACTACCATTCTCGGTACACCAATACCGAGAATTATTTAAACATAGCGGTGTGACAAAGCCGAATGTACTCTATTTTTGGGTCGACAACGACTCTCGGCATGTCCCAACCGAAATAAAACGACGAATCTCGGTTTTCTCCTACCGAAAACCATGTAAACTCCTCTTTAGTTAAAGCCGAAATTAGTCTTGGTGTCGGGGACTAAATTATTAAACTTAAACTCTCGGCGGGACATGGCCGAGACGTGTGAAGGAGTCTCGGCCCCAACATTCCGAGACCGGTATCTTGGTTTCGGTCCTGAACGACCGACACCAATTTTATGGCACAATTTGGCAGATTTCACATGCACGAACATTACAAACATAGTTTACTACCTCAACACTACATATTTCACATGCACAAACATTACAAACATAGTTTACACTATGACAATGAAAAGTGATGAAAACTGATGAAGCAAGTGCAACAACCTTGAAAACTTTGAAACTGCCAAAACAGTGAAAACAAGGAAACTGCCATATATTCCAGCGTAAACAGTGAAACTGGCAAACATAACAATTACAGCTTTGACAACACCAAAGAAAACAAAGTGAAACGGCCAAATATTCCATCATTCTCTCAAGTTTCATGCCACATATAACAACGGTTCAAGACCCATTCAACAAAACAATGAATTAATTATTCATCAATAGAAGGAAAAACGGAGCCAACAATAGCAATGTCGATGTCCATGTGGCTTCATTCCTTTGGCTTCTTGACATTCCTTCGTTGGTATTCCTTGCCGTGCAACCTCTTTGTGGGATGAGCGGCGACCGACCCGTGCGGTACATTAGCCGGGGCGGAGTGCGTAGAAGTGATATCGTGCTGGGACTGTTTACGGCCTGCTTCGGTAGGAACTGATGTGTCGGTGGCGCCGGTAGCGATGGTGGGTGTCGTAGTGGAGGTCGTTGGACCGAAACTCCTCCCCGAAAGGAAATTGACGACGTCAATTGTCATTTGCCTTGCAGACTCCAACGTACACAACTCCGGCGGCAATAATTTTCACCTTAACGCCGCGTCCAACGCCCTCCTATTACGCTGATCAAAAGAAATTTAAATCCGTTAATAGAACACATATCGGCAATTGAAATGAAAGTTTTTCTGGTACATCTACCTAATACTTATACCACAGTCAATACCTCAAGTATCTCATTGTCCGCGATAGTCGTCGCAACCGCGTCGTCATCGAAGTACCTCGGGTTGGTGAGCAATGGGTGAGAGACTTTCAGGAACCAAGGCAGATAGTCCGGTGTAGCGAAACTCGAACTCGCTTCTCATCGCGCTTCGGGGCCAACAAATTGTTGCGCCAACGTTCCCAATTGTCTCGCTTGGAAACCATACTTCACCGAGTATTTTAGTGCTGAAGGCCCTCTATGTGCTTCCAATGGCCGGTACGGAGGATCTGGTATAGATTGCACGTGCCCAAACTGCCTTAGAATCCTCTCCGGATGGTAGGGCTCCACCACATCCATGTACTTCAGTGTACCACTGTAGAAGGCCATCGCGTGCACAACGCCATTCTCCCGGTGATTAACATATGGGTCCCAAGTAACCTAATGAAACGTATACAAACATAATTAAAAACCCTTAACGTAAGTTCTCAACTGATTCAGTTTCAACAATGGAGTAGAGTCTCACCTCACTTGGGCGCAACCCGTCCAATGTTCGCCTAATGGACCCAACCTTGTCTTGACTCATCACGGTCTCGTGCCTTTGAACCCATATGCGACACACGAGGTTGCACGTAGTCCATGTATTTTGCATTTGGTGTGGCGAGTCCAAGCTTGAAATGCTCGTACACCCATCCCATTAATAGATACAACGCTAATTAGAGAGGAACCGAATAGTAATCACAAAGGCAATAATTCAGGTCGATTTAGTATAATACCTCAAGTAATGTGAGGTATCCGGCAATTTGAGAAACTTGTACTCGGTGGCCGAGCCCAGTGTCGGTATAAGTATGCTAATGCAAATTGCACCCCATGCATACTTTCCCACATCGTCCGATCTTCGAGGAGCTTTAACAACGCAATAGACACCCGAGATCCACTCTTATCCGCAAATAGGGTGCAAGATAGTAGGTACAACAAGTAAGCTCGGCCGTGCACTCTACAGAGGTAAGTGGTGTTCCTCGCACCTGCTTTGGGGCACCATCAACTCTTCAACCAACATTTTCGGACGGTGAGCCCCTTGTTGATGTTCACTTCCTCCTCAGCATCTTCAATGCTAACACCAAGTAGCTTTGACACCGAACTTAATTGCATCCGAGCGAGATTCGTCGGTGTACCTCGCAAAGTTCTCAACCGCCACCACCTTGCCCGTGACAGAATCTTCAAGACGAGATGCTCACATCCTCCAGGAGATCGACATTTCACCGAATGGTAAGTGAAATGTGTTCGTCTTCTCACCGCCATCGCTCCACAAACGCAGAGATAACCTCTTTGTTGGCCTTGCGGTATGAGCGATCTATCGAGCGTATTCAACCCCGACCGCCGAATAATCCTCTCGAAGGCCCGCGGTGTCGGGGTGGCGGGGATCTGTAAGTCCCATTCTTGATCTCGAGCACCATGATTGATACACTTGAGTGTCGGCCGATCCTGCAACGACAAAAAACATTCCGTCAACTAATTGAACTGCAAAAATTTTAAACTACACCAATGACCATAAACGGAGAAATGTATGTACCTCATTGCTCCATATCGCTAAGGCGACATGATCTTTATAGCTCTTCAACAACGATCCATCTTCTGGACCACCGGGGAAAGGAGCACACAATTCCCCCTGCCCATGTGACTCTCCCTCATTCTGGGCACCTCCACCACTAGTACTCCCACCCACATTACGATCACTACAATGGGTGTCCGCCGATGCTGATGAGTCACTACTGCTAGAGTCAGATGACTCGAGGCATGCGCGTCGTCTTCGCCTCGGCAACGACAAGATCCGAGTGTCGTTGCGCGTCAATATTGGACCCCTCATCGTGTAATTCTAATTTCTTCTCACGTCCTCCACCAATCTTACCATTTCCCTTCAAATCCACCTTCTCTTGCTCTTTCTCTTTAAGATAATATGCGTCGGGGTCTCCGACCGCCTCGCCCACTTAGCCCTCGACACCTCAACACCAACTTCCTCCCTTGTCACCTGCTTTCGAACGAGCCATACCCGAAAACACTACAACATTTAAGCACTGGAACATAACCAAAAGTACATTTCTAGAAAAAAAAAGTTCAAAATCATCCATTTATGTTGTCTCGGTCAAAGCGAGTTCGAAACATTCGACATAATTTCGTTCACTCTTTCTAAAGGAAACACACTCTCGCAATGTACAACCGAGAGAAATGCAACGTTCTCGGTTGTACACTACCGACATGGCATAACCTATTCAATTCACTTTACTATCGTCATGTGCATACCGCGTCGACTCAAACCGTCTCGCAATGTACAACCGAGAGATAGAGTACATTCTCGGTTGTACACCACCGACACAACATTAACTAACACTAAATGTTACTCTCGTGATGTCTCGACCGAGATATGACAATTAAGCTCGGCCATTCGTCACCGAGACTGTTTGAACTCTTCCGGCCTGCCTGGCCGAGAACGACGAGTTCCCAAATATTTACCATCTGTCTCGGCCATGCTTGGCGAGACAAGAAAAAACAATATCGGCCCGTGTGGCGAGAACCACGAATTTCCAATAATGGAACCATTCAATACACCGCCACACAAACATTACAACTACTCTACCAAATGTAACTTAATTAGACTATCAACGTACCTTCAAACGATCGAAAACGCGCCTTGAGTGTGTGTACGACGAACTTCAACCGAGCCCTAATTTGGAGACGAAATCCGCCCAAAACCCCGATCCTTCAAACTGGAAAAACCTCCTCCAACGGAACCGAAACACGAAGACGAACGAACGAAAACGATTTTCGGGTTTCCTCGCAATGGCCGGGTATCAACGATTTCGTGATTGCTCAAGAGTTCGGTGATGGGGTGGTGGGGGTGGTGGGGTGCCGCATTTTTGCACGAGGGGTATTTTCGGTATTTCGAGCCTAATTTTTGGGTGCCCTTGGTAATTTGATTTGTGCCCTCAATAAGAGGGTGCCTTCATGAAATGGTGGGGTGCCCTTAGCGGCCCTCTTTTCCCTTTGTTAGTTCGAATCAGATTATAAGCCCTCAAGCTCAAGCCACCTATATTTAGTTTATTAGTATTAGTTTCAAATTACCGGTATCAACTTATTCATCAAAGCCTATTTCAACTCTTTGCTTAACTTAAGAAAACTGAAACCTATATGACCTCACTTTTCACTAATGAATTCACTAATTAATGTGATCCTGCCATATCTATACATATGTACTCCTTGGTCAAATGCATCCCTAATTACGTGCTTGCCACGTCAATCTCATAAACATCAAACCACCCCCAACCCAAAAGCTACCAAATTGACTAACTAAGATTCATTTTTATATTCAGATTAGAACTAGTAAACAAATATTTTAGATTACACTTCACCCGATATAGTCCGTTGAACTCACATAGAGCTCCCCATCCACGCATCTCGAAGCCTCATCGTGCTTCACAACATAGTATATTTTAACGGCAGACAAAATTTAATTAGTATAACCAGCGTTGAAATTGATCAGTCGCAACTTCACCGAAAATGGCAATGATTTTCGCGCGACTTCCCCAAACTCTCTTATACAAAACACTACTGTTCGATCAAATCAACCAATGATCCAATAATTTGATCGAGTTTCGAATTTCGGGTTTTCGAGATCTCAAACGATGGAGTTGCAGAGCGGACTGTCTCTGCTGATCCAGCAATTCAAGGCTCTGTTGAAGAAGAACTGGCTGCTCTCGTGGCGGAACAAGAGATCAACATTCCTCCAGCTCTTCTCGTCATTGTTCTTCATTTTCCTCATATTTTGCATTCAAAAAGCGATCGACAAGCGCCTCTCCACCACTACGTCCTACAAGAATGTGTTCGATCCGGAGGCTATGGTCTCGCCGCCGATCCCTCCTTGCGAGGACAAGTTCCAGGTGAAGCTCCCGTGTTTTGATTTTGTTTGGAGCGGGAATGGGAGTCCGCGGATCAGATCGGTCGTCAGTAGGATCATGGCGAATAATCCAGGCCGCCCGATTCAGTCTAGTAAGGTAATTAAGTTTTTTTGGTTAGTGATTGAAGTGTGTTAATTTTTCGCTCTCGAGCACATGATCTGCAAGCGATCTGCCTTCGACACTTCTTCGGGGCCTGTGGATTCCTGTCAGTATCGATACTGTTCCCAATTTAGTCACGGGGTGGGGTTTTACTGGGCGGGAATTCAAAGTTGTTGTTTCTATTCAAATATGATGAGTATTTAGATTGGACTAATGCGCCAAAAATTTGAAATGGGATGACACTAATTAGGGAAGATTTTTTAGGTTGACTATGAAATCGAGCTAAGTGGAAGCATTTGATCCATTTGGATTGTTGTTGTTGTTGTTTCGTGCTACATCGGAATATGCAATCAAGCAAATTTAGGAGTTTATCTTTGAATGGGAGGGAATTCAGATTGGACAAATTTGGGGAAAAATTCAAGTTTTCGTCTGTTCCATTTCTTCTTTTCATTTTTTTCGATATCCCTGCAGATCGAATTTTGTTTAAAATTAGAGTAGTTTTGATGATTTTAAATCCTTCTTTTGCATGAATTAGGTGAAATCGTTTGGGACAGCTGATGAAGTGGATGCATGGCTTCTAAGTAATCCTATGCACTGCCCAGGAGCTCTGCATTTTGTTGACAGAAACTCTACTGTGGTCAGCTATGGTATCCAGACCAACTCTACTTCTGTAAGGAAACGAGGGAAGGCTGAAGATCTTACGTTTAAGTTTCAAATTCCGCTTCAAATAGCGGCGGAACGAGAGATTGCACGGACCCTTCTAGGAGGTATATCATCATAAGTTTCGTTTCTTTAATTTTCAATTATTCTTCCTAATGGAGATTTAAAGTACATGCTTCAACGACATTCATGGCTTTGCAGATCCAAATTTTAGCTGGGATGTTGGTCTCAAAGAATTCGCACATCCCGCCGTCGATACTTTCACTGCTATAGCAGTAATAGGACCGACTTTTTTCCTGGCAATTGCAATATTTTGTTTTGAGTTCCAAGTGACTGCTTTGGTCACGGAGAAAGAACTCAAACTTCGCCAGGTATCGCTTCTTAGACAGCTTTAACTAATTGTATTTGATATTCTACTGTGATGAGGGAAATTTTTACAGAATTGAATCGAGGCACTTTGCAACAGATCTTCAACTTATACTGCTTTTGCTTATTTTGGCTCTCACAGGCTATGTCTATTGTGGGTCTCTATGAAAGTGCCTACTGGTTTTCATGGCTTATATGGCAGGCTCTTATGAATATCCTATCATCCTTGTTTATAGTTTTATTCGGCATGATGTTTCGCTTCAACTTTTTCCTGCACAACAGTTTTGCCCTTCTGTTCCTCCTGTTTTTCCTTTTCCAGTTAGACATGGTAAGTTCATACCTAGTTCTTGAACTTTATTGGACCCTGTAAGTTCTACATTTAACAGCATTGTTAATTTTTTATGATGAAGATGGCATTTTGATATCTAGTTGCGATGCCTGCTAATTTGCGGTTTATGATTCTAGACTACTTTCGCTTTCATGATATCAACTTTCATTAGCAAATCATCATCAACAACGGTGGTCGGGTTTTTCACTTTTATCATTGGCTTTATGACTCAGGCAATACTCCATACCTACATTTTAATTGATTGCATATTTATAATTTGAGGGAAACCTTCACTGAACCCTTGCATTTTGTTATTGCAGCTAGTTACAATAATCGGTTTCCCCTACAATAAAAAGTTCTCTAAAACATATCGCTATATTTGGTCTTTGTTTCCTCCTAATCTTCTCTCCAAAGCTCTGGAATCTTTATCAGATACAACAGCCACCCCAGAGGGAGAAGGGATTAGCTGGAGCCGACGGACAGAATGTCCATCGTCTGAAACTGATTGTGTGATGACTATGGTGTGTATATTAGTTCAAAACTTCAAACAATTAAGTATATCTTTCTTCTATCATGTAGTCTTCTAACAATGTTTTCTACTTGTTTCGGAGAAATAAATGCCGCTAGGGCTCAGTTAACTCACTGTTATATATGTCTTCAACAGGATGGCATACTAAGATGGCTGGTAATAACATCCTGTCTGTGGTTTGTTTTGGCCATTTACTTCGACAACATAAATCCTAATTCATCTGGCGTTAGGAAATCACTGATTTATTTCTTAAGTCCTGGATATTGGACTGGAAAAGGTGGAAGTAAGGTGGAAGGTAATATAGTTTTCCAAATGCCGTTATCAATCAGAACCTTACAATCAGCAAGTTTAATCTTGGTTGCTAATTTTCTACAGAGGGAGGAGTTTGTAGCTGTACACGTTCATATGTACCACCAGAGAACACCAGGTCAGAGGACGAAGATGTTCTTGAAGAGGAAAATGTAGTAAAACAGCAGACTGCACAAAATGAAGTTGATCCAAATGTCGCAGTTCAGATCCGTGGACTCGCAAAGACATATCCTGGCACTAGAAGCATGGGTTGCTGCAAGTGCAAAACTACTTCCCCATACCATGCTGTGATTGTAAGTAGGATTTTTCATTTAACTATGGAGTATTGAGAAAATTGAATATGGTGAGTTATCGAAGCCCAGCGATAGTCGTCTCTTAGAGAGATACACTAGGACACAATTAATGTATATAGTAAGATGATCATAGAAATACAACCATCTTAAATGACTAGGTGGTTCCTCTTTTGTGGAAGATTAGAGACACTAATCAATGTCGGTGTCAATGTTCACTGGGCACTTGGGCAGACACTCGGCGACTTGAAATATGTGGGATAGAATGTGTGTATTGGTAACTGTTATGGTCGTTGATAGTCATGGTTGTCACTGATGCCCAATATCATATAATCAACAGGGTTTGTGGGTGAATTTCAAAAAGGATCAATTATTCTGTCTTCTTGGACCTAATGGAGCTGGAAAGACTACTGTAATCAATTGCTTAACTGGCATAACACCACCTACTGGTGGAGATGGTAAGAAATCATTTGAAAGTCATTATTTCAGTTTAGATAAACAGTATAAGAGTTTTGACACCTCGCTAACTGTTTGACAGCATTGATATATGGATATTCGATTCGAAGCTACGTCGGTATGTTGAACATTCAAAAGATAATTGGAGTTTGTCCTCAGGTGCTCTTTCCATCTCAAAAGTTCTAGTTATTTTAAGGAATTTATCAATAAAGTTTCTTACATTTTTATTTGATCTTAAATAAAAGTCTTAAAAGATGTACAAATTATCATTTGATTTTACGTGCTGCAATACAGTTTGACATACTATGGGATGTCTTATCTGGTCAAGAGCACCTCCATCTCTTTGCTAGTATCAAAGGCTTGCCCTCTTCTTCAATCAAATCAGTAAGACATAAACAGTTCCCGAAATTTTCGTTACTGTCTCTTCTTACTACTTTTGTTAGAACATCGTTAGATATAATCAATAATTCACTAGCTAGCGCTAATTCAACAATGTTTTAATTTTACCTCACCCTGCTAAGACTTCTAGGGTAAGACAATTTAGGATGTCACATACTAACATTTTCTTTTATTACCAATGATATAGGTTGCTGAAAAGTCCCTTGCAGAGGTAAAACTCAGTGAGGCAGCTAAAATGAGAACAAGCAGCTATAGCGGGGGAATGAAGCGTCGTCTCAGCTTTGCCATAGCGCTCATTGGGGACCCAAAGTTGGTCATCTTGGACGAACCGGTATGCATATTAGTAGCACTAAATTAACGAGTGAATCGTGTAGGCTGGCTATGAGCATTCTCTATCTATTTTTCTGATATGCAGACCACTGGCATGGATCCTATCACTAGAAGGCATGTCTGGGATCTAATAGAAAATGCAAAGAGAGGGCGTGCTATTGTTCTAACTACACACTCAATGGAGGAAGCTGACATCTTAGGTGACCGGATAGCCATAATGGCAAAAGGAAAGCTCCGCTGCATTGGAACCTCAATCAGGTTAAAATCGCGATTTGGTACTGGCTTTATCGCGAATATAAGCTTCCATGAAAGCAATCCTGCAATGTCTCCTGCTTATGAGGATACAGTTCCTACCACTGAAGCTCATCATGAAGCTGTGAAGCAGTACTTCAGAGAAGTAAGACAGTTTTTTTCTGTTTAATTTGATATTTTTGGATTTAGTCTGTTTAATTTGTTCAACCACATAACTTTTCTCGTATGCCTGACTTCAATTTATCTGATAGCATCTTCATGTGGAACCGAAAGAGGAAAGCAAAGCCTTCATCACCTTCGTTATTCCCCATGAAAAGGAAACGCTACTACCGGTAAATCCCCAAATTCACATCTTGATTTTATGTATTTTTCACATTCATTCTCTTGCACCAATAATTTCCTAAGGTCAATTTCTATGCTAAGTACTCTTCCATAGTTTTAAATAGTTGTTCATTCACTATGCATGTGCATTCACTTAGTCGAACAGCGTAATCTATCAAACAATTCTATATTCAAAACATCTTTACTTTCATATAGGAAATACGCCACAAAATCATATATATACTGAAAACATTCAATCAAATTATCAATAGATCAAACAAAACATAGATACAGTAAACACTTTTAATCTTTAACATAATTAGAGTTCAGTGAAGCAAATGCAGGAATTACACACCTATACTACAAACAAAACTCTTTTTTGTACACTAAACAAGTAGAAATTAGAATTATAAACCAGAACTACTCTTAACATAGACATCTAACCAAATTAAGGCTTCTATATTGAATTCTGCAAATTCTCAACAATCCATACCTCGGCAAGGGTACTCTTTGATCCGTCCCTCAATAGATTTCCGCTGTTGATTGCAAGCCATATATAAATGAAGAATCCATTCTTCAGCACCAATAATTGAAACCACTTCAGTATCCTCCTCATCATACATAAAATGTTACTTAGCATTCTTCTCAAGACACGCCCGAATCAAATGCCCCTTCACTCCGCAATGGTACCACCTACGCGAATCTCCTCCTTTTCCTCCCTTCCCCACAAACTTCTTCTCCTTAGCAAGTTTACTCTCTTCATCATAAAACAAAGCACTCCTCACATCCTGTACCGTAACACTCTCTCTCGCAACCGGCAATACATCATACACTAGCGGATTACTATCCCGCACCGAAATCAACAAATGCATAGCTTTATCCTCCTCACCAACCTCAACACCAATGCAAGCCAAATCCAATAAAATTCTACCAAACTCCAATAAGTGATCATCCAAACTAACACCCTCTTCTCTACAAAACCTAAACAATTGCAACTTCAAGACGAACCGGCTAAACAAACTCTTGCTCATATATAGGCTCTCCAGTTTCTCCCTTCAACTCTGCACACCATATTTCGTCCATGACACCATATGTGGAGTCATGGCTCATGCAGGATCGAACGGCGGCGACCGCCCTTCTGTTATGATCTTCCATTGTGAGTCAGTGATTTTGTGTGGCTTTTGGGATGTCAATGTGTCTCCTAGACCTACTTGGAGTAGAATGTCGTGCATCTGGAGTCTCCATAGCGCAGGCAGAACTTGTCTTTCTTTCCATCGAATATTTCCATGCCGGATATTGCATCCATGATGTCTATTGACATTGCTGCTGCTGCTGCTGCTGTGTTGATGGAATTGAATTGGATTGATTGGGCTGATGAGTTGAGAGGATTACTGTCTGTTGTTACTGAACTAGGGTTTGTTTGCAGTTTTAGTAACTGAAGTTGTCAAAGTTTTCGAACTTCTAAATTTGACTAGAACTTAGAACTGTTTCGGTTGGGTCGTTGGCTCTTATGTGTCGGTGTTGGGTCGGATCCCGTATAAGACCTTTGGGCCCAACTGCAGTTTGGTTTTGAGAGGACTACTTCCATCCATTTATGTGCTTTTAGCACCCATACTTTGATTCATCCAAATATGTGATAAATCCACCCATAAATTTAGCCCTTAGTTTCCTAAAATACCCTCATTAATGCAATCTTCAACCATTTGCTTTGCCCACTAATTTTCGACATCTTCCTTTCGTTCATTCATTTATGTTGCGATCTAGCACTCCGTCTCTTCATAGATCTCTCATTTCTTCGCATATCTCCCCCCAATCATTGGTGGTGCCCGAGTTTTAAGCCTTTTAATCTCTTCGCGCTACCAACTAGATCTAACTAGGACCACGAGCAAGGAACTCAATTGACTATAAATGGACTCCAAAGCTCGCATTCTGGTTGGATCAAATTGGTATGCTTCCATATTTCTCAATCATACAGGATTGTTACGAATGACGAACAAAAAAAAGATGTGCAACATAAATTTGTACCTTAGCCGACAACAATATATCCATGTCTTTCAAACTTTCTTCAAAACAAGATTTTGGTTCCATCAAATGCCAAAACGAGCAACTGTTATGCCCTAAACCAAACAAATAAAATTCAATAAAAAAAGTTGTGAAAGAATATAGAATTTATTGGAGAAGATGATAGGGTGACTTACCGAGTTTGGATAGTTTATTCTTCTAGTCACTGGAGTTTCATCGAAAATTTGCCGACAAGGTGATTTAATGAGGAATGTAGCAAGAATTAGAGAGTTAAAGTTCGAGTTCAGTAGATGGTAGATTATATTAAGGTTAAAATTATCAATACAAATAAGGGTTTTTTCGGTCCAAAATTTTATTTTATTTTTTTTTTTTTAGTGTGCTGAAAGCACATAAATTGGTGGAAATAGTCACCTCTTTGATTTTTCTTTACAACAACAACAAAGCCTCGACCAACGGCTAGTTACTTAGGGCATCTCCAACCCACGCCATATATGGCACACTCCTGTAGCTCCAACACCAAATTGGTGTGTTTTTGTTGGTGGGGTCCACAGTTTTTTTATTTTTTTATTTTTTTATTTTTTATGATTGTTTTTTTATCAATGTGATTTGGTGCAAAAATAGTGTATTTGGGTTGGAGGAGAATAATATTTTTTGTACTTTTTGCACTAAAATAGTGCAACTTTTGCACCATTTGTGTTTTGCATTGGAGTCTTGGAGATGCCCTTAGTGATTCGAGTTCGAGTCTTGAAAATAGAAACACTAACAGTGGGAGCTTCCCCACTTTTACAATACGCGACTCGAGATAAATTTAGAGTAGTCGGATAGTCTAAGCACCAAGTGATTCAACAAAGAAAAAACAACAAAGCCTCGATCTCGAATTAGTTGGTTAGCCACATCGATCAAACTGTTGCTCTTTTTTTGTGACTTTAGCGAGAGTCGAACCCAAGATCTTCCTAAACCTTACATTTTGACAAATGATGTCTCATCTCTTTGGCAACTATTGCTCTATTTAGTGATGATTTTCCTAAAAAAATAATAAAAACAAATATTAGGGAATTGGATAAATTATTCTTAATTATTCTAAAAGAGACGCATCCGTGACCCGTCATATGATTCGAACTTATGACCTCGTGGACCAAGTGAACAATGAGTAGGTCTCATCAACCATTGCATCTTTTTTTTTTTTTTTTTTTTTTTTTTTTTTATATACAATGGAAAACTCAAACTCATCCCATCTCATGAGCCTCGAAAAAATTAAGAGATTAAAACTTGTGACCTTGTATAGGCCCAAGCAGACTAGTTGGTCTCAACCACTCCCTAGGCAATAGTTCCCAATTACTGCGCGACGCCACCATGATTTAAAAATTAAAAAAATAAAAAATAAAAAAAAAAAAAAGGAAAAATTGCTAAGATGTGCCTGTTCTTCCCATTGTGGTTCTGATAGTGCTGATCTAGTGATCTTCTTTGATACCATAACCCAGAGATTCTTTGAAGAGCTTCAGAAAAGAGAAATAGAATTTGGGATATCAGACGTGCAACTTGGTCTTACAACATTGGAAGAAGTATTTCTGAATATAGCAAAGAAGGCAGAGTTAGAAAGTGCTATGAGTGAAGGAAGCATGGTTACTCTCAACTTAACATCAGGAACCTCTCTACAAGTAAGTTGTGAATCTACCACCTTAATTTTACCAAACATAACAAATACATAGGACATACCATTTGCTTAATAACTATTCATTGATTTTACTGTTTGATCAAATTTGAAGATACCAAGAGGAGCCAGGTTCATTGGCATTCCCGGAACGGAGACTTTTGAGAATTCGAGAGGAATGATGGTGGAGGTGTACTGGGAGCAAGACGAGACGGGTGGCTTATGCATTTCGGGTCATTCAGATGAAATTCCAGTGCCCATTCATGCTCAATCAATGTTGTCCACGATAAACAGCGCCCACGGAACTGTATTGGGAAGAAGTAGAAGCATCCATGGAATTGTTATCAATCCTGATCATGTCCAAGCTCCAAATTATTAGTACATTCTTCATGTAGATAATACCAGAGTGTTCATAAATGTAACTTACTACTATCATGGCAGCTACCCATAGTATTGTTTCAAACAATATAATTTACGACTCATACCGTAGAAAATTGATTGATGAAACGCGTCATTCTCAGCAGTCATTTCTGTTCTTAAAGAATGTCAGCATCAATAACTGTTTCTTTCCTTCACACCAGCCTAATCAACAGTTCTTTGATCTTCAGCCATCCTGAACAATTAAAAATATGTTGAGGGAGGAGTACATGTCAAACATAAGCAATGTCTGTGAGAATCTCATAAATAGTGAGTTCATGATACCAAGAGAACTTAATTATTGATCTACAAAACAAGTATCATGAGAACTCTAAATCAAAATTTGGTAGATGACCAGCAGCCAATTGAAGTTGCAGAGCCAACCCATCGACAACATTGTAAATTTCATCGGACCTCGGATGAGATGCGTCTCCAATAAGAAACTTGTGTATCAAACCATCTATTTCTATCCAACTATACGCGCTTGTCTTCCGCACACTCCTCTCCCTCATCAAGCTCCTAATCTTCAAGGCTTCTTGCCATCTCCCAGTGCTAGCGTATATGTTGCAGAGGAGAACATAATTAGCTGAGTTCTCTGGTTCTAATACAAGTAGCTTCTCGACCGACAACTCTGCAAGTTCGACATTCAGATGGATCCTGCAAGCACTCAATAATGTGCCCCAGATGACGACATTCGGCTCAATCTCCATTTTGGTTATGAATTTGTAGGCTTCTTCGAGCCGTCCTGACCTACAAAACAGGTCTACCATACAAGCACAATGCTCAACTCTAGGTGCAATGCCATAATCAGTTCTCATGCTTTCGTAGAACTCGCATCCTAAATCGACAAGGCCTGCATGAGTGCAAGCTGTTAATAACCCAACAAAGGTTATATCACTGGGTTTCACTCCAGCATTCTTCATTTGCAAGAACAGGTCAATAGCATCTCTAGCAAAACCATTAACAGCTAACCCTCCAATCATTGAGTTCCAAGTTACGAGGTCTCTATGATTCATTCCGTCGAAAAGCTGACGAGCTTTTCTGATGTTCCCACACTTTGCATACATGTCCAACAACGCCGAGGCCACATAAACATTTGAATTGAAACCTTGCTGCTCAACATAGCTCCCAATTTGCTCAGCAGTCTCTACTGAACCCAACTGAGCACAAGCTGATAGAACACTCACAATCGTCACATCGTTGGGCTGAAAGTTCTCGTTTTTCATTCGCTCGAACAGCTCCAAAGCCTCGCTTGACCTCCCATTCTGAGCATACCCAGTAATCATGGCACCCCATGTAACAAGATCTCTTCGAGGCATCTTATCAAACTCTCCGCGCGCCTCATCCACAGCCCCGCATTTCACATACATTTCAAGTATCGCAGTCGAGAGTATCATGTTCCTGCAGAAACCACTCTCATCAATGCGCTTCTTCACACCCAGACCCATCTCCAAATCCCCCAGTTTCGCACAGATGGAGAGCACCGTCACCAGCGTCCTCTCATTCGGAACACAATTCTCAGCCTGCATTCTTTCGAAAATTCTAATCCCTTCAATCAATTCCCCATTATGGGCATAGCACGAAATCATAGAATTCCAAGTAACAATAGTCCTCTTCGGCATATCATCAAACAACTTCCTCGCCACCAGAACCTCCCCGGACTTCGAATAGCCCGAAATCAAACAATTATACGAAACCGGGTCCTTAACCGCAATCCCATCAAACACTAGCTTAGCAGAATTCAAATCACCAGTCTTGGCATAAAAATCAATCAAACCAGACTGAATAAAAACATTAGACCCAAACCCACATCTCACCACAAGAGAATGCACTTGTTTCCCTTCATTGACAGCAGATATTGCGGCGCACGATTTGAAAACAGGCGGGAAAGCAAAAACAACAATCTGGGCATTGTTTTTATGCATCATAGAAAAAGTACCTAACACTGCATTGTTCATAGAAAGCTTGGCATAGGCAGAGATGATTGAGCTATAGATGTATGAATGTGGTTGAGGAATTTGATCAAACAGGTCGCGGGCGTAGTCGATGAAGGGGGTGTTGAGGAGGGTTTTGAGGAAAAGGGGGGTGAGATTGAAGGGTGTTGAGATGATGAGGGCGTGGATTTGCTTGAGTTGGTTGAGGTGTAGGGAGGATTGAAGGAGGAGAGTTGTGAGATATTGCTTCATGAATATGGGCGGGATGGGAGTTATTGGTTGAGAGATCAAATTTGCTTCTCATTGTGGAGTGCTGACTGCTGAAAGAGAGAGAGGTTAACAAAAAAACTCCATGGATGATGGACCTCAACACATCAAACTATCAAAGAGCTCTGATTTCAAATTGCAACTCAGAGCATCTCAAATGAGATCATGAATCAGGGTGGAATTGGATCCACTTAGGATACAATTTACATCTAACCTAAAAAATGTTTTTCAATTAGACCATAAATTAATAATGTATATCATATGTGATATGAAATTAAAGTAGATGACGTCTACCACAATATCTACTACCACGTCATACAAATGGACTATTTTTTATTTTTTAAAAAGTTTTAATTTTTTTCAGCCTTTAATAATATTATGAAAATTGAAAATAAATGCGCTCAATCCATGGTTGAAATCCATTGTCCATTGAAGATCATTTTGAGAAGTGAATATTTATCTAGTGTCATATATGATAAACATCATCTCCACATCCATGATGTGCCACCAATCATGGTCTAAATTCACATTACCATTGGAGATGCTCTCAACTTTGCGTTACCAATTGCGCCTAGAATCGCGAATATATGTTTTTTTTTAGGGAAAATACTAGAATGACAACAACAATATCACACAACAAGACACATTGGCTCACAAGAGCCTTCAATGCGACCTCCACTGCTTGTTTATGCATCGAGATATTTGTATGCTCATATCTCGATGTGGGCATGGATGGCTCTTGTGAGCCAATGTATCTTGCAGTGAGACATCGTTGTCATTCACCACCTTTTTTTTTTTTTTTTTTTACTTTTCTTTTTAGAAAGCGAATGTATGTAATCTGGGGATGGGATTTGCTGCAGTCTAGTTTGTGAAGTTTGTAACGTCAACCAATAGAAAACGCTATGTGTACAAAAAAGTAAAAGTGAGAGGGCAAAAGTGTAAAAGCACATCATGCATAATACACGATTACACGTGACACTTTGATATTGGTAAACATTACAAACATCACAAACTCCAATGGCAGCAAATCCCTTCCCATGTAATTTGGAGGTTGTGTATTTTATTTATTTGTTTTTGTAAATCCTGGTCATAAGGCCATAAGATCACGAGTTCAACCTAGTTGAGGTTTTTTTTTTCGACTTTCTTTAGAGAAACACATTGTTGTTTCTCGTCTTTTTGTACATTGCTTTGTAAATATGGGCTATAATTGTGACGGCCTGATCCTTTCATCAGCGCTCCGCTCGGCCTAATCCAGTCATTAAATCATAATCTCAGGCACGTAGAACTTAACAATGTATTAGCCAGTCTGTTGTCTTATTCTCCTCGTAACTCGTGTTCAAGATAAGTATTTCTCGTTTCTTATTTTTCATAATTCTCAGAGTTATAAGACTTTATAAACATTTCTTAATAATTCAACGAAAGTTTTATAATACTGCGGAAGCAATCATAAAACACATAAACTAGGTAACAGATCACATGTATGTATATCAAAAATGGCGATAAACAGTGCGACATCATGCATCAGTCAGGGAGTCTAGTCTCTTAACCTAAATATACAACCCAAATTGTATCAAAGACATATATTGTAAATACAAACAAGTAAACCTACACAAAAGAGTATCAAACAGTCGTCGAGGACTAAGAAGTAGTCGCCGATCTTCTCTTATCCCGGTCTGATATATGATGGATCCGCGATTGTCACCAAAGATAACAATCCCAGTGTGTAAATCTTGAGGCCATTTATCTACGTTTCTTGAATAGAAAAATAGGTAACTCAAAGTATATCCAAAAACAACCGCATGCATGAAATTTCCAGGGTAAACTAGTAAATCAATGAGTGTGGATACAAAGACTAAAGTGTGATAGGAGTGATACAAAGCTCGAACATGTTCGAGGTGCCTTAGACTCAACTCGGGGTGCCCTTCGGCCCACAGGAAGATAACCAACTACTCACAAGTAGCGGCTCTTCAGACCATCAGAAGGAATTCAGCCCCAACCTCATAAGGTGATTCCTCGATACATTCGCGAGGATTCCCAGCCCTATTAAGCCCAAGCTTGAAAAGGTGTCCTTAGTATACTTTTGGAATTCAGCCATAACATCTTGGTTAGACTAAGAACCTGACCCCAAACATTCCCACGGAATGTGCCTGGTTGAACCGCTCAATTGAGACCTCATCCATCTCGAATCACAACATCACACAAGTCACACTCAATTACGAATAATAGTCACATCAACAACGAGTTTCATTTAAACAAGATAAAAAATTATCAACAAAGTAAGTCATCACAATCATAAAATGAATATGGAGTTCAAGTGTATAGAAATGAATGAACACATTTCGTAAATCAATACAAACAGTCTAAGCAACTGTAATTACACTGAATATAAGGAAAGAAATGGAAATAATTGCCTTGCAGGTTTACTTACCTCAAATGCACACAATTCATAGCTTATACCAGCTCTCGACCACTCCAAACTCGAATTCAACACCCCGTAAGTCCTCTCTAAGTTCTTGAGATGTCATAACAAATTTAATTTAACTTGTTTTAAATTGGTTAAGTAGTTTTAAGTTCTAATGTTTCACAATCAACCCCTTTAATACTTTGTTTATGTTGAAATCTACTTTAATAAATAAAGACAATTTTGGAGCAACAACTTGTAAGTTGATTTCAATTACTAAAATGTTAAAATTACGTATTGTAGTCCAAAGAGAATTTTTAGAGCTATGTCTTAACTTTCCATAACTATAAAGTTTGTGCAATTTCGATAAGAAATGTGGGAGATATAGAATTTTTATCACAATGACTCGAAACAGTTTTATATTCCGACCAGCAACTTTGTAAAATTCATTTCTCCTAAACCATAGTTTCAAAAATCATGATTTTTTTTACTTAATCCTACAAACATATCCTAAAAAATCATACTAAAAGATGAGCTCAATCCAATAAGAAATAAGAGAGTTATGATCAAAACAACATGACGTTAGTAAAACTGTGAACCCATAAATCTCAAATTCATCACCAAAGTTGCAAAGGAATTTTAGACATAAAAATATTCAAATTTCAAAATCTTCCGGTATGCAAAAGTTGTTCCCCTTTGAGTTAACTTTCAAATGCCACCAGAATGATTCAATTTCGATTTAAAAATGAGGAAGTTATGACCAAATTACAGAGTTTGGTTCATAACAACAACATGCATAATTTTCAGTTTTATTTTACAATTTCGTTAACTTCAAAAATTTATTACTTTTTTATTTTAAAACCAGATTTAGAACTTCTTAATATTTGGATTATCAGCATGAAAGGGAGATTTCGAAAATGTCACTGGTTTTTGGATTCAAATACACCCATATAGCTGAACTTTTAAATTAAAGAATATGATATTTGTTACCTAGTGTGTGTAGTTGTTCCTAAAACTTGAATCTCCTACTTTAGTTGATGAATTCTCCTCCAACTTGATGAATTTGCTATCATGAACCACAATTTCCAACAACTTTTAAGCTCTGAATTTTATTTCAAAGTTATGTTTATTGCATGTTAAGATCAAGCACTAAGTTTTGTTTATATACTTCATTTTTTGTCCCAATCCTAGCCATACATCTAATGAATTTTTGTTCATCTAGATGATTTATCAATGGCTCTCATTAGCTCCTACCTCTACTAATTTTATTGTGTAATGACTTCATTTATTATGGGTATTGTGTAAGAAAATGTCATTAATGGTGTTATTAACTAAATAGAATAAGGTCAGAAAAATCCCAAAAATGTGACCACATATTGTCGAATATAGGGAGTAGTTTGATTAGGAAATCCATAAATTTTAAAGGACTTTTTTGTTCATTGATTTTAATTGATTTCAGTGAAGTTTGGGGATTTTGTTGGATTTACATGGATTTAAATTGAACATTTTTTCAAGGATTTATGTGGATTGTAAAGATGGTTATTGTGGACATTCGAGGAGTTTGATAGACTTTTTGCAATGATCAAAGAAATCAGATCTTAAGAGATGTGTGACTCGAGGAACATCCAGCGGTCACGACTTAAAACAACTTAATGTACTATTTATCTTCTTCTTCAATACAGGTCGCACCAAGAAAATGAAATAACAACAACAACAACAACAGTCAGACCTTACCTAATTAGGGCATCTGGCCGGCCTAAATTACTTTAATCCATTGATAATCTAACAATCTTAACTTCTCCATCAATAAACAATTAAGATTAAGATATTGTAATTATCAATTATAAAACTTTATTAACCACATAGGATTCTAAAGTGAATCTTAAACCTCAAAGTTCGTTTAGATGAATTAAATAATCCTCGAAATTCCTTAAACATGCTCAATATTGGTGGAAAAATCGTAGAACTCACAATCCACCCATAACAATATATATTGCATTAATAAAACTATATATTCATTTTAACCTGATCTGAAGTATTAAAAACCTTAAACTAATATTACTTTAACTCAAAAGTTATCTCAATTCGTTCCAAAACGGTTCCAGTCATTTCAAAGGAGATCTTAATTACATTCGAACCCAAAAACTCAATTATATAATGTAATATATTAAAAACAATACATGCGTAGAGAGAAAAGAACTAAATAATTACAAACAGTAGGAAAGCTTTCCCTTTCCCTTATCGCTGCTAGAACCTATCATTATCCAATTATAAAAATTCGATAATATTAGATAATTAAATCTCACACTATCCAGTACACCTATAATAATCAAATGTATTGTATTCCAAGAAATTAAACGAACAATAATATCACAAGGAATCATAAATATACAAATATGCAATCCATCTCATTTTTGTTGACTGACCACAATCAGATGACGTCTTTCAAAAGTGGTGAGTAAAAAGTAATAAAGATTCATGAATTTGAGAGGAAGTCTCTCGAGAAGCCACGCCCGACTATCCGTGGAGTGTGATCCTAGCCAGCATCACAACCCATCCTAAATAAGTGTCTACAACAATCAGTGATTTCAGATATAGAGCACCACGGTGTTCATCCTACGACATATAGCCAATGAACACAATGGGACCCTAAAGGCCTCCTTCCTCTCGTTTCTATGAATGCATGACCAATAAATATGCAATGATAACCCGTGCATGCAATTATATTCGAGAAACACTCATACAATGTAAATGTTACCATGAGATTTACTTAACCTTACAAAAGCGATACCGAAGTTCCCTTGTGCTCCGAGTCGATTAGCTAGTCCATACATGGTTCCAATTGCGGTCCTACAATTAATTTATAAGCTTGGAAGACTCCATAACAATTTCACAATTTTTTTAATTAGTTGTAATTTAATTGACCCAATCGTGTCTCGAAACCCTTAAAATACTTCCAAAATAAATTCTCCGATGCCTGAATTTCATTTTGACTCAATATTATTGTTCAACATCGAAAATTACGTTGTCTAAGCTTAAATATAATTTTCCTACTTTATTATATTTTATTTGGTCATACCACAACCAGAAAATCTTGAAATACCTCCAAGTCTTATATTCGAATGTTTAAATCTCAATTTCAACTCCAAATTGTAGTTTCAAAATTGAAAATTAACCTATACTAGGCTTTAGAATAATTTTCACAATTTGGGACATTTTCGAGTATCGTAACACGTATTACGAGAAAAAAATCGGTATAAATCCTTGAGAAAATCATAAATTCCTCATTTTTCATAAAAATTCACAATTTCTATTTATTTGTACAAAAATATAATTTGTCTTAATTTTTTCTTCTTTTTTGGATTTTTTTCCAATATTCAGCATTTTTCTTCTTTTTTATGGATTGGGGTTTGATCCTTGAACCGAACCGGCAGGGTTCAACTGAACCGGACCCGGTTCAGTCCGGTTGGGGATCAAGCCCCATCTTCTTCCTTAGGCTCCTCTGCAAATCAATCCATTTTTTATTTCGATTTCGTTAGGGTTGGGCTCGCAACTATAACCCCGGGTTGGGTCTGGGTAGGGGAGACCATTCCCCTGTCATCATCTTCCTCATCGATCCGTACCTACCTCTCCCATCGGCCATTAATAATCACAACAACACCCAACACCAACAACCAACAACAACGAACAACACGCACATACTCACCTCGGTCTCGATTTCTCATTTTTCTTCTTTCTCGGTCTCTCGGTCTCTCTATTTTTCTTTCTCTCGTTCGATCCTCTGTGTGTGAAACGAAAAACGGGTGAGGAGGTTCTGTTGATGCGAATCTCGAGGTAAATCTAATGATTCATTTATATATTTATTTTGATATTCTTTGAGATACATACTACGTATCTCGAGGTCAATCTTTATGGATATTATCAAGATAATCATCACTACTTACCGAATTAAGCAAAACCACTTGTATTGATCTCCTCGAGATACGTATCATGATCTCGAGGTAGACTTATGGTTTATAACCATACACCACTTAATCTTCCTTAAGATGTGATTGCACACATCTCGAGGCGTGGGCGTGGACAAGCCTTTCTAACAACAACGTTCGACCATTCTCTTCCTCGACGCTCATACTACGCGTATCTCGAGGCGAATCCAATATATATTTTTTAATTTGAATTAAACTATAAAACTCATTTATATACATTTATATATATATATAAATCTATGTATTTTCGTGGCTATAAATTTGCCACGCGCGTTTACGACCACCCTCGGGCGTGCACACTATGATACATCCCACGTATGTCCTCGCGTGTCACTAGATGCCTACTAATTGATTAATTATTTTATTTAATTTCATGGTTATCTCTTCAATTTATGTCATAATTAAATTCTGAAAAATACCCAAATTTCACCAAAAATTTATAAATATTCACAACGCGCTCCGAAACTTACAAACATCGCGTATACACTTCAACTTGACCATATTTCGCGTCGAATAGAGTATAATACACCCACTAGTTATGCGGCACACAAAAATAAATACTTAAATTTATAATCTTTGATCCGTAACGCGTGGGTCCCACCTTAGATACTTATTTCTCAAATTAAATCCAAAAATACTTAATTAACATCATAATCAAGTTTATGAAATTCTCGGATGTCACAACAACAACAACAACATAGCCTCGGTCCCAAATTAATTGGGGCCGGCTACATGAATCAAATTCTTTCATTGTGCTCGATTAAGTGCAATTGATAGTTAGCTTTCAAAACCATCCAAATCTCTCCTAATTAATGTGTCCCATGTTAATTTTGGTATACCCTTATCTAGTTGAATTTCTTCAATTTCTATTAAGTCAAGTTTTCTAGTGGGGGCATTTGTAGGCCGTCTTTGCAGGTGACCAAACCACAGCAATCACCTTTCCCTAATCTTCGTGTCAATTAGTGTTATTCCTACTTGTCTTTGAGTTTCTATATTTTTGATTATATCCTTACGAGTTTTACCACACATCTACCTAAGCTAGGGGTGGATATGGGTCAGGTAGTATAGTACCCAACATATTTTTCTATCCGACCCGACAGGTCCGGTAATAAAAATCAATACTCGTTCATCGGTCCATCAAAGTCGGGTAAATCGGTTAATTATCTAATACTTACTCGCCCATCACTCCTACCCGACTCATTTTTGGTCGGGTTAGGCAAGTTAGGTAAATTACCCATTTACCCGACAAAAGAGTGAAACTTTTTAAGTTTTGTTCATCCAAACATTTATTTAACCAAGCCAAACTTTAACCCACTTTATGCAAAGTGTGAAATTTTCACTTGCAATGTGCTCTTTTAAAGGAAATTCTGAAACTTCTCTATTATGTTTAGTTGAAGTGGGACTAAATGAGAGAGAAACTCAACTCCTTTAAAAATAGTTTTCAAGGTTCTCGTTTATGTTTAGTTGATGTGGGACTAAATGATAGAAAAGTTAAAGCCCACAAGCAGTAACTTCTTTGTTTGGGTTTGAAAGAATAATGTTGTTAGCAATATTAATCTATGCCTCTTTAGTCCACTGGCCATAATGCAATTAATATCAAATTAATCAATGCTAGAAACATGTTATAAGTTGTCTATTCAGTTCTCAAATAATAAAAAAACTAGTTTAAGCTAGCTATGTAAATAAGTTGCCATGCATGACATTCGCATAAAACTTGCCAAGCATACAAGTGTAGCTTATGGAGTTATCAACTTCATTATCTCTTTTTATACACGAGAGAATTATTTCTCACTAGTGTCAATAATCGATGTGGGATTAAAGTTGAAATGAATTAAAACCCCTCTTTTGTCCCACATAGAAAGAGTAAGGTAACAAACAAGTGTTGGATGCTAGCTTTGACGAGACTCGAGCTTCTATCTATTTATCCTACATTGCTTATAGAGTGGGTATAATAAAAGTTCTCATATTTAAAAGAGACTTCAGCCTTCTATCTAGATTTAAACGTCTCATATGAGCACATTAAATTGGATGGCAAAGTAATTATATATATTGTCCTTTGTCAATTAAATATAGGTGTGTCGGGTCATATAGAAACATAAAATTTTTTGTTACCCGTTACCCAGCCCGACTAGATTGGGTATCGCGGGTAATTACTCGACATCTACCGGCCCACTTTGTGTACCTGACTCGTTATTCGTCGGGTAGGGTGGGTAAATAAGGTCGAGTCGGGTAGACGGGTATTTGTCCAGTCCTAACCTAAGCATACTCATTTCTGCCACGTTCATTTTATATAATTATTGTTGTTTTACTTGTAACGACACGTTACCTTAAGCGGTGATTAATGTTAACCCCGAATCTTAATTAACTCGAGTTAGGCTCGTGGTTAAGTCTGGCACACCTTGATTAGCATGCGCGTGGACTTATGTGATGATTTGTATTTGTTTGGAATGTCTAGTGAATCTATTGGTTGTAGTATAAAAATGGAATTTATATACAAGCCTATAATCAAAAAATAAATAATTACATAATAAATTAATGGTACAACAAGTGTGACGAGGGGATCGTAAAATGAATGTGCAAACCCGACAATATTCGTTGGCATGTCTAGTGAATTTATTGGAGAGAAAATGCACAAAGTATATATATATATATATATTTATATGTAATTGATACTCCCTCCATTTATTTTTATTAGTCGTTTAAGGTTATGACACACCAATTAAGAAGTCTTTATTTACATATGTATCTTACTAAAATACCCATTAATTAATGTTCTTTTTGTTTTCTTGAAAGACTAAGAAGCCGTTTAAAACTTTAAGTCATGTTCTTTTTTTTTTTTTTTTTCAGTTTTATTCGATATACGGGTTTAAGTAAAAAACTAAACAAAAAACATCTCTAGAACCTAGAACACCGCCATTTGAGGAGATCGAGACATTGATCTTGATTTCAGTCCCAGAACTGAAACCCCCACTACCCTTTTCGGTATTTGCATTAATCAACACTCCCTATTAAGGAAGCTGAACAGAAACATCTCTAGAACCCAATACACCGGAAAAATTTACTAAAGTACAAAACTTTTTACTTTAAAAGAGGTAAGTAGGGGTGGTTTAAATTTTTTTCCCCACACTAAGCAATAACGCCTAGTGAATAGGCGTTATCGCTGATGTGGCATGCTAATGTGGCAACAGGGAGCACCAATAGCGCCTTCTCAGAAGGCGCTATTGGTTCTCCCTGTGCACGTGGCACCAATAGCGCCTTCGGAGAAGGCGCTATTGGTTTCCACGTGGACATCGAGGATTCCCCGGTCCACGTGGATCCACGTGGACACTTTGGGGGGGGGTGTGCGCTGATAGCGTCTTCTCAGAAGGCGCTATCCATACAATTGCAACACCACGACACTGCCACCTCACCGCCACCTCACCAACTGCACAAATATGCAATAACGCATTTTGAAAAGGCGTTATTGGGTGTGTGTGACGTGGCGGTGAGGTGGCAGTGACGTGGCGGTGAGGTGGCAGTGTCGTGGCGTTGCAATTGTATGGATAGCGCCTTTTCAATGACGCCTTTTCAAAAGGCGTTATTGCCTATTTCTGTTATTTCAAACTACACCACCCTATTTTGTGAAATAAATTGTAAAGGTGCTCTACTTTTGGAAAAACACCCAATACACCGCCATTGGAAGAGATCAAGTCGTTGCTCTTGATTTCAGGGTTTGAACTGAAATCCTCGCTACCCTTTTTAGCATTGTCATCAATCGAAATACCTTTTTGAGATAATCTGATTTCAGTGGAGTTGGTGGTGGTTTGTTGGGATGAGATTAGGTTGTTGTTGTTGTTGTTGTAGTTGTTGTCGTCTCTGTAGAAGGAGAGAGTGGGTTTGAGAGCGCTTTTGCTGAAGAAGAGAATTGTGATTAGTAACACAAAGATGAAGATCAACAACAAGGGCAGTGATGTCAAAGATTGAGATGAGATTAAGATTTTGGGTTTTTGAGGTGGTGATGATGAACCCATTTCATCTCATCTGGAGATCCTTCACCGAGTACAATCTACAATGCAACCAAATCTAGAGAGAGAGAGAGATAAATTGCTTGGTTTCGAGAGGGGAGTAAGTCGATCATTAAATTCGAAGTCCGTTTGCACTAGGGGTACAATAGGTATAATAAGATTAAAATATTGAAAACAACTTACATATTTAGACGGGACATATTGGCTTAAACGACTAATAAAAATTAACAAAAGGAGTATATATAAATATGTACATAATAAAACTATAAGTTTGGATATAATTATATGAATCATTGGATCGCCTCGAGATGAGCGTAAGTGTTGATGGTGTTAAAATTTGTGTCACTTTAGAGTGTGTCACATTAACACATCATTCATTTGATCACCCTTGAGATGGCGCAATGCGTATCTCGAGAAAAATCTATATATTTAAATCAAAAACCTCAAACTTATCCTTACTATTTCATTTGATCCATTAAGAAAGTGAGAGACAAACAACTGAGGGTTTGGTCATAAGGAATTGAATCCAAGTGAGGGAATTCAGTGGATTTGACGTGGTCAAACTGTTGTTAAATTAGATATCATCATGTTAGAAGGTTGGGTTTTGAGTTTAAAGTTCAATTCATAGTTAAGTGATGATTTCTTTGTTATTATTGTTGTTAATCACAAGAAAATGGTTAATACCTCACTAGATGTCCTCCCTGAATGTATTTGGGGAATATGTGATAATGTTTTGATGGTTTGGTGAACTGGATAGTGGATGTTGCCCTGTTCACTGTCTAGACAGTGCAGGGTGGAGCGCGCTCCCTCTAGCAAAGAAGTGCGCTCCTTCATTAGTTAAGACGAACCCAGTTGGTGGAGCACTCCCACCAAGTGAAGGAGTGCACTCCTACCCTAGAAAACAACAACTGTGTTGTGATTTACTTAAAAAATTTTGAGGTCTTATGAACTTACTTAGGGGTTCTAAACATAGGGTGTTAGGCCTATATTAAGCACAAATGGTTTGTGATAGGTGTTGGATCACCAAGAAAGCTCGAGTAACCCGAAAAGTTAGGAATTTGGAAACGAAAATCGAAACCGAGGTAATTATGGATTTGCTTATTTATCAATATTGCATAGACATGCTAGTATATGTAGCTCATATATTTTATGGACTGAATGGAGGACTATGTACACTGTGATGTATTCACTAAATGGAAAATGGTGTTTAATGTGATCCGCGAGAATAACTTATGTGATTGTGATTAGGTTATATAGGATGTGGGCTTGATCTCCCAGCCTATATATAACTCCTACTCAGTTAGATAGGTTATGTGGATTATATTCACTATAGGGTTAGGGATAGAACCACTGAACATTAATGGATTGGCTAAACAACACATCAGCCAATGTGTTGGTCTAGCAATCACATTAATAGTGTCATGGATAATCGACCCTAGTTTTATAAATAAAATGGGAATAACAGTGTAATAGTCATTGACGGTTTGAGTTGCATCCATTATTTATTGGATTATATACTTTTCATAATCCCGTTAGTTATCTATGGTGCATTTTGTTATTGCATATTATTCTTAATTATTATATGAAATGTTGATGGCTTTGTGAATCTTTACTTACTAAGCAAGTTGGAGCACTCAACCCAATTAATATTTCAAGAATACTGACAAGCGCTACGACTATTGGACAAAGAAAGTTTAGTGTGACGGCCCCAAACTCCGAGGCAAACCGGGTATCGCCACGTCGCCAGACACGTCACCAAGCATGCCACGTCACCGCACACTTGTCTTTAAGTGCCCGCGACCTAAACCTTTGTACGTATCTTATTCGCTTTAACTTAGTATTATGGATGTTTTTTATGAATATTTACATTAAATTGACTAAGTTAAGTTACATCAAAGCGGAAGTCTTTGAAGCATGCAAATATCGTAGAAATGAAAAGTTTGCATTTTATAAATAACCATATAGTGTGGAAACCCGGCATTAGATATCATGTATATCAAAGAGCGACAAAAGTACAAAAGATGAGCATATACATGTATCGGGTATACAAGTCCTCCCAAAAATTCCATAAAAGCAGTAAATAAATGCATATAGACACCTACGCAAAAAGCTGATGGGGCTCTCATAACTCAGAGGTAGTCGCCTAAGACCCCATTGCCCAGGCTCGTCGTAGGATCTGCGATTTGTCACGAAAAATAATGACAAATCTCAGGTGAGTAAATCCCAGAGAACGTTAGCTAATATTCACGAAATCCAATAAAAATGCTACAATTCATGCAATTTAAATAAGGAACAAGAATAAAATAATCGCATGAAAATAAGTCGTTGAGAAGTCGAATTTGGCACGAGTGTAGCGTGACAGAGAACCCTGATCGACATCTGGGAATCGTCTTAGCTAAACCGAGAGGAACCCATGACGACCACCTCGCCAAACATCTCACGGTCGAATGAGAGGAACCCATGAACGGAAGAACCCCATCCAAACATCTCTCGAGAGGAACCCATGACGAAGACTTAGGTTTTTGTCAAACATCTCTTAACCTACGGATCTCGCGGAAAATAATCACCGCATAGCCCTAACGTGGCCAATTACTCTAACAACGCGGGGTAGCTAGCCCCGCGGTGTGAGTCCGTGCCATGCCTGACCCCGTCGATAAACACACATACACACGTGGGAGTGGATGAACAGTAAATTAACAACAATAAAATCACAATGGAATAATTGAAATGTGAAATAAAATAAGTACCATAAATGAATTTTTAACTAATTTTCTCGTGGGTTTATTTACCTCAAACAAATTGCAAATCGCCCTCACAACGTCTTGCACACGCCTCGAGATACGCGCTCGATATACGACTATAATCTCCTAGTCCACTGTCGTTGCGTTTCGTCGGGGATCGATCGTTCCGGCAACGCGCCACCGCGCCGCTGCTCCACATCGTTTACCGCGCCGCTCGCCGTCGTCGCCGCCCGCTATTGCATAGTGCTTGTCTTGCCGGCGCCATCTTTGGGAGCGCGTCACCGCTGCTTGAGCCGCTTGCCGCTGCTTTGAACCGCCGTCCGCATTGTTGCCTCGCCGCCTTGACTGCTCGCCGTCCACGGCCTCCCGTCTCACTCCTCGCCGGAGCTTCCTTCACCTCCATCTCTCTCTCTCTTGGCCGCCACTCTCTCTCTCCCTCTCTCTCATGGCGTGACTCTCTCTCTCTCTCTATTTCTTTCTCTTTCCTCTCATCCCTTCCCTCTCTCTCTTGGCGTTCTCCCTCTCTCTCTCTCTATCCGTGTTTAAATGAGGAGAATTTTTTTTTATTTTGGAGAAAAAAAGAGAAATGATGAGGGATGGGTTTAGGTATGGTGATGTGATGTGTGATGTGATGGGATGTGTGATGTGACAACTAAATCTCAGGCTATCCCATACACCGGCGTTACGCGCTCACCGCGACGTCGTACACTCTCGTCACTACACGCGCACAACGCGACCAATAAAATATCAAATAATGCGACGCGAATTATTTAATAATAGTAAAATAAATAAACACTCACACACAAAAATAACACATTTTACCTCGTTAGACGTGCCCTGGACTTTTTGCGACGTCCACGTGGGTCTGAGCTTATGATCTTAATCTGTAATTTGTCAGTTAATCGGGATTAATTAGAGCGGGCCATTACATTTATGTGTCTTGATCTTATCTTCAATGTATTGAATCTTCCCTTGTCTTATATATTTGTATTGAATTACAGTTTTGTAATATCACAAGGGATGAGAGGTTTCGTAGAACAGAGATTTATTTCGGTTGGATTTATTTTTCGTATATCGTATTTAATATCGCGAAAAGTTTTAATTTCTAATGCGTTTAATATTTGTGTTTACGTTGATATTTGATATACAATTGTATTTACCAGGGGATAAAAAGAGATGTTGTTGGCTCTAGTTAAGTCTGGGTCTGGGTTACAGGGGCTTAATTAGGGTTTTAGGCCGAATATCGCCCTAATCAGGATAGGGGATGCTACAGTTTGGTATCAGAGCCTGAGTTTAAGGGCTTTGTTATAGTTAATAACTCTGATACAGTTTGGTATTAAAGATTGGTCAGAGTCTACTTCAAAGCTTAAGGTGATTACCTCTAATATAGTTTGGTATTATAGATTACTTCAAAGAATAACCTTATTACGTGAAAACAAGTGATAACACATATACAGTTTGGTATCGAAGTTTAAGGTTATTGACTCTGATATACTTTGGTACCATAACCTAAGTTTACTAACTCTGAGGGGTGTATCGAGTTACGAAGAAGCTTAAGACATAATAAATGGTTTTTATCGTGATTTTGGGGGAGGGGGAGGGTAACCAAAAGATAAAAAACTTAGATATATTATTTTTTGTGTTTTATTATATCTACGCGGTAGATATAAGAATTATGTCTTTCCTAAATGATAATAAGATAGTTCATGTCCATCAATTTCTTACGATATGAGAAGGTAATGAAGTTAAGAGTTCAAGATAATCTTAACCTTGAGGAGTTTGAAAAAGAAAAGACATAAGAAAAACTTACAAACACGAAATTAAACTTTTCTCCTATTAACTGTTATCAATGGCCTTTATTCTCGCTGATATTATTAGACAAATAATAGTCAGTGAAGAAGTATCTATTGGATCTAGATATTGAAACGTGTATTTGGAGAATGAAATTTATGAAGCAATGGAATACTGAATGACTTTAGGGGGACTCAAAGATGGTAGCCCACTTTGAGATGTGATTTGATAATAGAGTTAAGACTAGTTACGCAATAATGAAAGTTATTCAGTAAATAAATTAGTGGTTAATGATAAGAACCTATTTGAGGTTAGGAAACCACTAATGTATTTATACTTCATAATTTGTTATGAAGTAGAAGTTCGAGATATGGTGTTAATTCATATGGAATAACAAATGTTGGATAATGAAAGGTGAAGTTGAAAATTCAAAACTGATGAAACTTGAAGATAGTTCAATCCTGAACATATCACCGAGTTGGTACCATATCATAGTCTGATCTTTTAGACTTGTAGTCTAAGTTGGGGAGAATAAGTAGTCAATGAATTTTAAGGTTTAAGGAATTCAAAGAATAATATATGATAGTGGGAATGAATATTCATTGCCCACAATTAACAACTCATTCTGATAATAAAATGAAACCAGTTATTCTTAAGAGTTAGTTGAGATCTGGCTGTCATTGTAATTTAATCAGAGTTAAGGATATATAAAGATAATATCAGATAATTGTTGGATCACTTTAAGTAGATTGTGGAAACCATTAGAACTTATTAGAACTCATGCTATGTTCATGATGTTGGGGTTGTGCCTTATGCCAATTCTGTAAACGTTGTTTAACTATTATAAGTATATACATGTTTCTTTTATAATAGTATCTATAGATAATTATTGTATTATTCTAAATGTCCCTAGTCAGTTATTATTGTGGGAACAATAATAAATTAATACTAGTATGAGTCTTGATTGATAATCATGTGATGATTATGTGTATACGGATACGGATCAAGATAATGGGTATATGTTGGGAACAGATCCTGGACCGACCCGCTATGGGAACACTACATGGTCAATGTCGTAAGTGGTTCTCATGAGAGTTATATCATTTAGCCCTTTAACTTGAGATCACCAGAGACTCCAACATTAGGAGCACAATGATTTGATACAATCAAACGTTGTCTTTAACCGGATGATTATAAAGATTGTGATTGGTCATTGTTCGACGAATGTGTGGATCTTGTGTGATCAAGATGGAATTTGTCTCTCTCTTTTAGATAGATATCTATTGGGCCCTCGATATGTTAGACTAATAAATAGTAATGTCTAATGAATTGATTGGATCAATGTCACTTGACAATTTCAGTCAACTCGGAGATCGAGACTAGTAGATTGAACTATAAGGTGACATTCCATGTCTTATGTTCAATCAAAAGATATCGCGTGGCAAATGGATATGATATATATTGTCTATTAGATTGTATCGATTTATTGATCTTCATGATACTTGGGTAGTCATAATGCCTTGCTATAGACCGCGTATGACTTTTATACCAAAATGATTTTGGTTCACTGCCAACGTTGTATGAACATATTGGGTCGCACATAAAGAACGGATTTGCGCGATTTAATATTGTATGGGTTAATGAATTTTATTTGATAAAATTCATTTTGAAGATTCTCATTAAATGTCTTAGTTTGACTAGGATTCAAGATCCTCATACATTTAGTGTGTGATTAGAAATTTTGTCTCTTAGTAAATCCTAATTTGAATAGGACTCTAATTGGAATTATAGTATGACTTTAATTCTTATTTGAGTTTTAGATAAATTACAACTCTTATTGGATAAGTAAATTGTAGATTCTCTATGACTCTATCCTTTTTAGAGTTGGACTTTATCTAGGACTCTATTTGGGGTGTGACTAGGAGATGAAGTTCTTTTACAACTCGACCTAGTGTACTATAAATAAGACATTAGGGTCACAATTGTTGAAGTGAATTCCCGAGAGAAATTTTTCCTATAGAATTTTTGTGAGAATTTTTGTCCTAGGATTTTTGGGGCTAGCACTCCGGATCGTGATCGTCCGTTCGTGTGTGAATTTCTGATAGAGGGCGTTCGTCTCTGGCAGCGTCTTAAAGGAATCGATCAACACGAAACAAGAGAGACATGAAGTTATTCTTGCTAAGGTATGATTTTTTTGGCATATCAATGGAATCAATAGGATCTTGGTTTGGGGATGTTCGAAAAAGGTTTTTAAAACTTTCGCTGCGCATGATCCCCGAAACCCAACAGTGGTATCAGAGCCAGTAGGCATGATTTAATTAAATTGTAATGTGCCCTTATTTTTGATATACATGATATATAAGTCAATCATGATATTTTATATATGGTTGCATCATTGCGTTTAATAGAATTAATCTATATGCAAAAGTGTGAAAGTATCGGCATGGTGTTGTTGATGTAGTCGCACCGTCACGCACATACATGCACAAAACGGGTGCGCATCAAATTTGGCGGATAAGATCTCACTATTTGTGTACATAGATATGTGTAATTTAATATGTTGATGGTTGTATGGGATATAAAAGCCATGATATTGATAAAAAAAAAGTAAAAAGATTTTGGCTAAGATGGGATTCGATCCCTAGCCATTCAACTTTTTTTTTGAATGTTTTAGCCATCCTAGCTAGCAATTCAACTTGTAACAAGATTACAAAATAAAACTAAAACGCAAATCTATTTGTAATATGATTACAAAAATAGTATAAATAGATGGCCTTTTGTTGATAGTAGGATTCAATCCCCCAACTCGTTAGAATAACTTAGCCATCTAGGCTATCCATTCCAAGTTGTAATAGGATTACAAATCTATTTATATTAATTGAGTTATATATATTAATTGAAAGAAGTTTTAATTGATTAATTACCATTAATTAAATGGGTTATTGTTCATTAATTGGATTGAATTAATTTAATTGAATGTGTTTTAATTGAATTAATATCAATTTAAATTTGTGGAACTGTTATTAATATTAATTAAAATATTTAATGAAAAGGGATTTTAATTAAATAGAGTCCGATAAAAAATTATATTGAGATATATTTAATTAATGAGATTAATGAAAATATAATATTTCATGCACTTGGAAAATCTTAAGGTATTTAATTTCCTTGATTTGTTTTATGATGTCTTGTTGATATATGAAGATGTTTATTCTTGTTTTATATAAATGATATTTATTCTATGCATATTGGGTATATATAATATTCCATAATTAAATAGATGCTAGAATTAATCATTGTAAAAACACTACATGGATCATAAAACTTGATAAAAAATCTCTCGATTAGAATTTTAAGTTAACGCCACCCATTTTTAAATACTTGTCAAGGCCTCGATCACATGAATATGGGTTTGCCTTCGTAGGGTGTATTGTGTTATCTTGGTGAGGCAAGCTGAGTAACGGTTACCTAGATGTTTTAAATTTGTTTGACTTAATAAAGCTATCAAAACGGTTTTGGGTTTTAGGCATAGATGAGACGTAACATGTTGTGACATATGATGTCTAGGTCTCATAAAGAACCTAAGAGTTGCATTTGATGCAATTGGTAATGGTTACCTACCTAAATAACTTGATTTTGAGTGCCATGCCTTAGCTGTCTCAAAATTAAGTGAAATATGGATCTTAGACCACTAAATTAATATTTACGAGGGTTATTGATTTAGTGGGAGTTTAATTTCTCACTAATAAATTATTTTGCATAATCTTCTAGGTGTAGATGTTAAACTTTTAGTAACACTAATCCATAGTAATTGCGATCAATCATTGATAAGGATAAAATAATTTCTAAAACTAATTTCTCTGTTTTGATTAGAAAATTGATAAATGTTATCAACCATAAAATAAAGATGTATATCTAAGATGAATGATTCCTTTAAACTACCATCTATTAGTACAAGGATTATATGTCATGTTAGCAAATATAAAACCGGACTTTAAGAAAGATTCGGGCCGTGAAAACTAATGGTAAGACAGTGACACTGAAGGAAATGTTCCAACAATAAGTCACACGGGAAGGGTATAAGATTACAAAATTCATAAATTCTTGTAAAATGGTTGAGAACCTATTAATATGTCTTTATGTTTGGAACATGAATGAACTATATTAATTATCTCAAAAAGTTTGAATCTTCATGTGCCAAAAGTTGGCAGTAGATTTGATCTATAATTCATCAAAATAGTTTTAAACTACATAATTTGAAAGACATGAAAAACAATGTTTAGAGTTGCACATGATGTTTAAAATTGTAAGATAAAATAATAAAAAGAGACCTTAGATATATATTTGATGGTTTGTAACATAAAGGAATTTAATAAAGAATGATAAAGGGAAGGTAAAAGCTACAAAAGGTGTTTGTGTCGGACACATAAACCTTAGTTGTGATCTAGACTTTGTCAAGTTCTAAAGAAAGCTTAAAAGAAAAGATTGTGTTTTTCATAGAATGAAATTATTCATTTTATAACGAATTACAAATCCTATCAGGAAGACATAATTTTGAATTGTTACGAACATTTCAAAATGAGTATAAAAAAATCGCTTTGCAAACTATTAACATACTTTGATGAGATCAATGTGGATAATATTTGAGCCCAGAGTTTAAGTGACCATCTTTGAATTTGTGGATTGTCTTGCAATTAACTCCACTAGGAACGTCATTTGAGAAATGATGTTTTAAGAGGAGAAATCGAACTATATAGGATATAATTCGATTTATGATGTGTCACACAGACCTTCTTAAGATGTCCTATTGATGCTATATTTTAGAAACTAAAGCACTCGCACTAAACCTTATTTTCGTAAAAGTGGTTGATAAAACTCCATATATGATATGAAATAAAAAGACCTAGTTTTTTTTTAAGATTTGAGGCGGCTAGACTTGCGTAAGAAGTTAAGTCACATAAAGTTTGATGTCTAAATCTTTTGTGTCTAATTGAGGTTGAACACTATGATACTATTTTATATAATTGAAAACAAATTGTTTGTTGCTCAAAAATGATGTCTTTCTAAGTAAAGTGTTTATTTTAAAGACACTATTAGGAATAAAGTAAATCTTGAAATGTTCAAGTGCCACAAATGAGAACTGAACCACTTTAGGAAGATCAACAAAGTTTTAAACTAGTTGAGTATACAAAGTAACATATATCTCTTGAAAATCTAGAATAATTAAAAATTGGCCAGAGAAATTTAGAATTTCTTATTATTGATAGTTGTGATGTATTTTTGATACTAGGTCAGAATGAATCACTACTTATCAAGAGACATGTCTCGTCTAGATTGAACGAAGAAACTAAGTGTTATTAACTCTGAATTTTAATTCATGTACGTTAACTGTTAGAGCATGTGCCCTATGTCAATCTACAAATATTGTTTATCTTATAATTTTAGTTAATAAAATAGAGGTTTTATTTGTTGTTTTATTATAATTGATTGCATGTTTACCTTATAGTATGATCCATGGGTATTTGTTGAAATATCCTAAATGTCTCTAGTCGATCATTATACTGAGAACAATAATGAATTAAGACTAGTGTGAATCTTGATTGATAGTCATGTGATGATCATGCGTATAGGGATACGAATCAAGATCATGAGTATTTGTTAGGGAATAAGGTACTGGACCGACCCGATATGAGAACACAATATGGATTAAGTCATAGATGTTACTCATGATAAGTATATCATTTAGTCCTTCGACTTGAGATTACCATAGACTTCAATATTAGAGCATGATAATTTTACACAATCAAATGTTGTCTTTAACCGAAAAATTATAAGGATTGTGATTGGTTATTAACGTGTGAATAATATGTGAAGGTGTGTAAATAATATAGAATTTGTTACTATCGTATAGAGAGAGATATCAGTGGATCCCTCGATAAGATAGATTGATAATGGTCAAGTCCATGCGAATTGATATGATCAATGTCACTTTGATGTTTTCAGTTTACCTAAAGATCAAGACTAGTACGATTGAACATTAAGGGTGACTTTCCATCCCTTATGTTTAATCAACGGATATCGCACGACAAAAATGATATGATACATGTTATTAATTAGGTTGTATCGATGTTAATATTCATGCTACTTGGGTAGTCATAATGTCTTGCTAAAAACCGCTTATGACTTGTGTATCAAAATAGTTTTTGGTTCACTGCCAACGTCGCATGAACCTATTGGGTCGCACACAAAGAATGGCTTTGCACAATTTCAATTGGTCCAGAGTAATGAATTTTATATGATAAAATTTATGACATAAAAACCATTACAATTTATTATATGATAACTTATTAATAGGGGCGTATGTATAATTTGCTTAAACTGCCTAAATACAATAGTTGTATTACGAATATGATTTTAAGTGAGGGCTTATCTACACATAAATAAGGGTGAAACCCTAAAAATGAAATAAGTTTTTCGTTTTGCAATTTTCAAGTTCTCTGGATTTAGGGAGAGAAAGAAAAAACATTTTCAATTTCTCTTAGAGCTAGCACTCCAAATTGCGGTCACAGTTCGTGTGTGGATTTCTGATAGAGGACGCGCACTCGAACGTTTTGGAAATCGCACGATCAGAAAAGGAAATCATGGAATAAGTTATGATTTACTTTCGTAGATTTAGTTTAATGGAACTTATTTTCGATCTGTTAGGTTTTTTAAAATTTTCTTTGAATTTTTCGCTGCGTATGAACCCCAAAAACCCAACATTAACCAAGTTTAAAACTTGAATTATTTACCTGAAGATGGTATGACAATTGGATGTATGAGTTAAAGTGACATGAAAAAGAAAAGATGCATACTTAAAAGCACGGCTTATCGAAAATTCCAATCTAAATCAAGGTATTGATTATGATAAGATTTTCACTGATAGCTAAGCTCAAGTTCTAGAATTCTATTATCATTACTTCATAGTTTGACTATAAGATAAGACAAACGGACGTCAAAAATAACATTGCTATATGTTCCTTAAAGATGTGTATGATACAACTTAAGGGCTTTTTTATTATTTTGAGAATTTGAGAAATGTATGCAAGCTTAAATGAGCCATTTATTATAGTAAGCTTATCAGAGTTGGGATCTTTGCTTTGATGAAATAATTAATGAATTACATTCATTGAATCGAAGATAAAGCTTGTTTATACATAAAGGTGGTTGTGGGAGCATAATTATCTTTCTGAATCTGTATGTTAATTATATATTATTCATTGGAAACGACGTCTTAACCCTGCAGAATGTCAAGTCTTGGTTAAGGAAAGTTTCTCAATGTGATTCTCAACTAATTAGGCCTATGCCTTTGTGATATAGATCTATAGAGATAGATCTAAGAGGCTAATTGCTTTAAATAAGAGTGCTTATATATATAACTGAAAAAGTTTCATTGTACGAGATTCTTAAAAGAATTCGTACTTATGTCTTATAACATAAGTCTCTGCAAGACTCAACATCTTAAGAAAAATGATGAGCGAGACAATATGAATAAGATTTCATACGCATAAGCTATGAGAATCATCTCATATGTTTACTTTGCACTCAACTTGATATGTCATATGCTTTGGGCAAAACATTCATACATCTCATAGATTCCAGTGAAGGTCACTGGATATTTATTAATAATATTCTTAAGTACTTCAGAAGCACTTGAGAGATATTATTAGATTTGCGGAGGTTTGAAAGATATGAGTCTTCTAAATGGTTACACGATGCAAACTTTTAAATTAATATTAAAGAATAATGATCGCAATATGGATATGTGTTAACTTCGTAGGAATGAGTTGGAAATGTTCTAAACTCACTCTAACAAGTTCTATAACATAAACTGAGTTTTTAGCGGCATTTGATGCAACCAAAGAAAATGTTTAGATCGTAAGGTTCATGATTGAATAAGGTGTGGTTCCAAGTGTTGGAAATAATGATGGCTTTTATTGTAAAAGTAATTGACAAATTTAGATTATGGAACCTAAATCACACTATACATCTAAACAATCACTTGAGTGTTTTTGTCTTATAAAAGAGAGAACGTAAAGATTTGCAAAACATCAATAACAAATAATGTAGCAGATACATAAACAAACTTCTTCCACTAAGAATACGTTAAAATTATTCAGTATTGGATACGTGTAGGATTGGACCTAGTGCAAGTGGGAGATGTTGGGGTATGTGGCCTAGACCAAATCTGTAAATGTTGTTTAACTATTATAAGTATATGCATATTTTTTATAATATTATATATGGATAATTGTTGTATTATTCTAAATGTCTCTAGTCAGTTATTATTGTGGGAACGATAATAAATTAAGACTAGTATGAGTCTTGATTGATAATCATGTGATGATTATGCGGATACGGATACGGATACGGATCAAGATAATGGGTATCTGTTGGGAACATATACTGGACCGACCCGCTATGAAAACACTATATGGTCAATGTCATAAGTGATTTTCACGAGAGTTATATCATTTAGTCCTTTGACTTGAGATCACCAGAGACTCCAACATTAGGAACGCAATGATTTGATACAATCAAACGTTGTCTTTAACCGGATGATTATAAAGATTGTGATTGGTCATTGTTCGACTAATGTGTGGATGTTGTGTGATCAAGATGGAATTTGTCCATCTCTTTTAGAGAAAGATATTTATTGGGCCTATCGATATGTTAGAGTGATAAATGGCCATGTCTAGTGAATTGATTGGATCAATGTCACTTGACAATTTCAGTCTACTCGTAGATCGATACTAGTAGATTGAACTTTAAAAGTGACATTTCATGTCTTATGTTCAATCAAAAGATATCGCGTGACAAAGGGATATGATATACATTGTCTATTAGGTTGTATCGATTTATTGATCTTCATGATATTTGGGTAGTCATAATATCTTGCTAGAGACCGCTTATGACGTGTATACCAAAATGGTTTTGGTTCACTGCCAACATTGCATGAACCTATTAGATCGCACACAAAGAATGGATTTGCGCGATTTAATATTGTCTGGGTTAATGAATTTTATTTGATAAAACTCATTTTGAATATTCTCATTAAATGTTATGGTTTGACTAGGATTCAAGATTCTCATACATTTCTAGTGTAACTAAAAATTTGGTCTCTTAGTAAATCCTATTTTGAATATGACTCTAATTAAAATTATAGTATGAGTTTAATTCTTATTTGAGTTTTAGATAAATTACAAATCTTATTGGATAAGTAAATTGTAGATTCTCTATGACTCTATCCTTTTTACAGTTGGACTTTATCTAAGACTCTATTTGGAGTGTGACTAGGAGATGGAGTTCTTTTACAATTCGACCTAGTGTACTATACATAAGACATTAGGGTCACAGTTATTGAAGTGAATTCCCGAGAGAGATTTTTCCTAGAGAATTTTTGTGAGAATTTTTGTCCTAGGATTCTTGGGGCTAGCACTATGGATCGTGATCGTCCGTTCATGTGTGGATTTCTGATAGAGGACGTTCGTCTCTTTGGCAACGTCTTAAAGGAATTGATCAACACGAAACAAGGCAGACATGGAGTTATTCTTGCTAAGGTATGATTTTTTGGCACATCAATTTGATGGAATCAATAGGATCTTGGTTCGGGGATGTTCGAAAAAGGTTTTCAAAACTTCCGCTGAGCATGATCCCCGAAACCTAACACATGAATGAATGGTGTTGAGTTTTAAAACCCTATTTTAATCAAGTTATTATTGTGTTATCAATAATAACATGGAATCTTTGAAGACTTAGAAGATGCACGAGCATTACCGTAAAGAGTTACAAATTATAACGGTAAATTGATTCATGCTAGATTTTGCAAGTGTCAATACTAAGTTTCAAATGTAAATTACTTATATGAGTGTTGAATATTATAAGCAAATCAAGGGATTGGACTGGAATTGAGATAATATGGGATTGTCATATATTCAACACAAAAGGCAAAAAGAAAGTAATCTTGAAATAATTGAATAATACAAACGATTGATCTAAGGATCTTTGGTATCGTTGTGCAATTTATTCAATTAACTCAAGTATAAGGATTGTTGTAAGTTAAAATTAGGTAAAAGGATGTCTAGGAGGAAGTTGAAGTATAATTTGACTACAATGTTTGTTTGATTATACCTAAATTATGGAAGAAGTTAGAGGTTCATCCTAAAACTTCTTATTCAGGTAAGAATGTGTCTTGACACAATAAAGCAAAATTGTAGCTTATACTTCTAGCTATATATGTAGTTCAAGACATTTGAGAAGAACTATTGGGGATTGATAATCTCAAGATAATTATTTTGATAGTTGTACCAAATATGGAAATGCATCATCACTTGTAAAACTAAAGGATTTTAGAGTATTTCGAATGGTGGGAGTTTGAAATACAATTGTATTCAAGAGGAAAGTTTTGTTGAATATCTTTTAATTATTCTTAAGATTTGAGAATCTTAGAATAATCATTAAAAGACAACTTGGAGGTATAAAAATCAGTGGATTGGTGTAAGCAGTGAGTTTTAAATTGTAGAAGTTTGAAAAAAGTAATTGTCAAAGTGACAGAAACGAAAGGTGAGATTGATACCTTGGATTTCTTAAATGTTAGTAATTCACCCTGAAACATCACCCATTAAAGGTGATTGTGTACACAATGCCTTGAATAAGAAAATGATAGGGGACATAGTTACGATAAAATGTGCTCAGTAATATATCTTAAGTGAGATGTATAATGGTGATCCATTGAAGTCATGCGTAGGCACATAATCAGTTGAGTTGTCTGGATTGGTAATTACAAGTATATTTTCTGAAGCTCAGACTGAAGCTGAGATAATGATGATTAATCGAGTGATGAATTATTAAAGAAATTGATTGAGATTATTCAGTATGTCAAGATTTGACTACTAGTTATTGGTATTTTATATGGATAATCTCATATAAAAATATTGAGCATGTAAAGAAAGTTCTTGAAACTCGAATCAAAAAGTGAGGCAAGAACGTTATGAGAATCTCATGTATTTCTTTAAAATATTCATTTAGGCGAGTTCTAAAATCATTATGTTAAGAATGAGTTGTTGGTGGTCTGGAATGAAAATTCATGCTTAAAATTTTATGATGGATTAACCTAAGTTGTAATAACAACTAAAGGTTGTTGATGTTGTAGTTGTAGGACTGATAGAGTATGTAATTTCTTGCCAATATTGTGGTTTAATTCTCGTGGAATAGTAAGCTAGATATATGAGTGTGAAAAATGTTGAGTTTATATAGAACCAGGATTATTATTTTGGCGAGAAATCGAAAGTTTGCTTTCCAGCGGGGAAGAAATGTATAATAGCTTGGATGGACCTTTCACAATCTTAACACAATATATATGCAGCTAATCTTAGTTTCGGAGAATATAAATTTTCGAGCTTGTGACTTGGAAGGTGTGGTTACTGGAAGAAATATTTTGTTGTGTGAGTTCTCTGGTGTTGATATTATCAGGTTATATATATGACGTCGGGGTGTTTCCTTTAAAAAATATGTATGATTTACTTCGTCGTCAATTGGTGTGGGACGAGAAGTAATGATACAAGTTGATTTGAGCCTGAGTAATTTAGAACTACATAGGAAGGGGTTAACAGACTGTCAATATGCAATTACAACTCAAATAAATGGAAATAATATGTTGACAAGCATCATAAGATGTTAAAATATTCAAAAGATATATGAGGAAGTGTAGATAGGTTAAGTTTCTCAAGAACGATGACTTCACTCCGGAGTATCACCCAGGCAAAGCAAATGTGGTTGCCAATGCTTTGAGTAGGAGAAGAACATACAGAGAAAATGTAGCTACTGCAAAAGCTTCTCAGTTTAAACTTCTTGATGAAGCATATATGATGATTATTCGTGTAAGTTCAGATGATACATCATCAACCGAGAGAGCTTGTTCCAGAGCTGCTAATCTGTTTTTCTGTGCTCAAACTCGAGATGAATCGGAGATGATTCAGCTGAGTGATTGATTGTCAGGAAGCTAATCAGGATTATATAACGCGTCGAGGTTAGTAGCTAGAGTGAGTTATCTCGATTGGTCAGTTTTCTGTTGATGGTGCGTTACGGATCAGAGATAGATTGTAGATTCCAACCCAAGATCAGTTGAGGCAGGAGTTGCTACGAGAATCTCATAGATCTCATTACTCTATCCATCCAGGTAACAGTAAGATGTATCACGATATGAGACGTGTTTATTGGTGGCCTGGGATGAAGACTGATATTGCTAAGTTTGTAAAAAGATATGAGATATGTTAGTAAGTTAAGGCTGAGTGTAGGAAACCTGGAGGTTTATTGCATTCACTGCCTATTCCTGAGTGGAAATGAGAACATATATTGATGGATTTTGTTTTTGGTCTATCTCTGAGTTAGCGTAAGCACAATGTAGTATGGGTTGTTGTTGACAGGTTGACGAAGTCTACTCATTTCTTACTAGTTTCCATGCAAGATCCTCTTGACTGATTATGCAAGGTGTACGTACGTGAGGTATTAGGATTTCATGGAGTTCCAATGTCGATTACTTCAGATAGATATCTGAGATTCACGTCCAGACTGTAGAGTGAATTGCAGAGACAATTGGGAATTGTTTATAACCTCGGTACGGCATACCATCTGCAACCTGATGAGCAGACTGAGCTATTGACTTTGATGTTATAGGATATGCTTCGGATTGTGTCTTAGAGTTTAGTAGTAACTGAAAGAAATACATTCCTATGCATGAGTTCTCTTATAATAATAGCTATCAGGCTAGCATTAGAATGATTCCTTTTTAAGCTTTGTATGGTCGGCCTTGTCATTCACTTGTGCGATCGGTAGAGGTCGGAAATACATCTTTATTGGGGCTCGAGTTGATTCAGACTACACAGAGAGAGTTTAGCAAATTTATTAGTGTTTGACTACGGCACAACTAAAATAGAAAAGATATGCTGATAAACATAGGTTTTTGGAGTTTTCAAAAAACGATTACGTTCTGTTGAAAGTATCACCTAGGAAAGGACTGTACAGATTTAGACAGAGAGGTAAGCTAGCTTCAAGGTACATCGAGTCGTTCAGAGTGCAAGAAAAAGTTGGTCCCGTTGCTTACAGTTTGAGTTATTTCCTTAGCTAGCTAAAGTTCATAATGTCTTCTACGTATCTATGCTTCAAAAACGGAGACTCGGCTCACTCCAAGGATTGATTGAAATGAATTTGATCTTCGAGAAGACTTATTTTACGACTAGCAACCGATTTAGATACTTGATCATAAGATTCAGAGGCTGAGAACCAAAGAAATTTATTTGGCTAAGGTGAAATGACAATTTCACGGAGATGAGAAACTAACCTGAGAGCGGGAGTCTTATATGAAGAAACAGTTTCCATTTCTCTTCGAAACTACATGTAATTTTAGGTTTACTTTAATTTCAAGAACGAAATTGCTTTAAATTGGGAAATCTCTAACTACCAGTTACCTTAAGCTAGTAATTAGTATTAATTTGAGTCCTAATTAACCCGAGTTAGGCTCGTGGTTAAGTCCGACGTACCACGATTAAAGTGTGCGTAGATTTGTGTGATGATTTGTATTTGTTCGGAATGTTTGGTGAATTTATAGGTTGTAGTATAAAAATGGAATATATATACAAACCTATAATCAAAAAATAAATAATTAAATATAAATTGTCGGTACACCAAGTGCGTCGAGGGGGTCGTGAAATGAATGTGCACACCCGAGAATACTTGTATGCATGTCTGGTAGATTTATTGGCGAGAAAATACATGAAGTATATATATATTATATATATATATATATAATTATATATAAATATATATATATATATATATATATATATAAACTATAAATGTGGTTTCAATTATATGGATCATTGGATCGCCTTTAGATGAGCGTAAGTGTTGATGGTGTTAAAATTCGTGTCACTTTAGAGTGTCACATTAACACATCATTCATATAATCAGTCTCGAGATAGCGCGATGCGTATCTCGAAAATATTCATATATTTAAATCAAAAACCTTAAACTTAACCTCATTATTTTCATTCGATCCATTGAGAGAGTGAGAGACAAGTAGCTGAGGGTTTGGTCATAAAGAATTGAATCTAAATGAGGGAATTCAGTGGATTTGACATGATAAAACTGTTGTTAGATCAAGAGATCATCATGTTGGTAAGTCGGGTTTTGAGTTTAGAGTTCAATTCATAGTTAAGTAATAATTTCTCTGTTATTGTTGTTGTTGATCATTGGAAAATAGTTGATACCTCACTAGAGGTCCTCCCTGAATATATTTGGGGAGTGTTTGATGATGTTTCAATTGTTTGGTGAATTGGATAGTGACTGATGACATGTTCACTGTCGAGACAGTGCAGGGTTGAGCGCGCTTGTTCTAGCAGAGGAGCGTGCTCTCTTCATCAGTTGGGATGAACCCAATTGGTAAAGCACACCCCACCAAGTGAAGGAGCATGCTTCCACCCTGAAAACAACAATCGTGCTTCGATTTACTTAGAATTTCTTGAAGTTTTAGGGACTGACTTAGGGGTTCTAAACATAGGGTGTTTATATTAACCACAAATGGTTTTTGTGATAGGTGTTGGATCACCGGGAAAGCTAGAGTGACCCAAAAAGTTAGGAATTTGAAAACAGAAACCTAAACCGAGGTAAGTATAGATTCGCTTATTTATCAATGTTGTCTGGATATGTTAGTATATGTAGTTCGTATAGTTTATGGACTGAATGAAGGACTATATACATTGTGGTGTATTTACTAAATGAAAAACGGTGTTTAATGTGATTCGCGAGAGTAACTCCTAGAATTGACATTAGGTTATATAGGATATTGGTTTGATCTCTCGGCCTATATGTAACTTCTACTCAGTTAGATAGGTTGCGTGGATTGCATATTCACCAAAGGGTTTGGGATAGCACCACTTAACATTAATGAATTGGCTAAACAACACATCAAGTCAATGCGTTGGTCTAGCAATCACATTAATGGTGTCAGTGGGTAATCGATCCTAGTTTTACAAATAAAATGAGAATCACGGTGTAATAGTCATTGATGGTTTGAGTTGCATCCATTATTTATTGGATTATTAATTTTAATAACCCCGTTAGTTATCTTTGGTATATATTGTTATTGCATATTATTCTTGATTATTACATGGAATGTTGATGGCTTTATGAATCTTTACTTACTGAGCAAGTTGGTGCGCTTACCCCAATTAATATTTCAGGAATACCGACGAGCACTATGACTATTGGACAATGAATGTTTATGTGTCTTGATCTTCTCTTCGATGTATTGAATCTTCCATTGTATTATATATTCGCATTGAATTACAATTTTGTAATATCACAAGGGATGAGAGGTTTTGTATAACTAAGGTTTATTCCAGTTGGATTTTTTTTGTATATCGTATTTAATATCGTGAAAAGTTTTAATTTCCGCTGCGTTTAATATTTGTTTTACGTCGATATTCGATATACAATTGTGTTTATAAAAGGGATAGAATGAGAGGCTACCGGCTCTAGTTAAATCTGGTTGGGTTACATGGGCTTAATTAGAGTTTCAGACCGAATATCACCCTAATCAGGATAGGGATGCTACATCACCGCGCAACATTCAATTCCATATAGCATAATTGGTCTAATTGTGGTCCTATAAAATTTTTCTTTTAACTTAGTATAAACATTTCAATCACAAATCACCTCTTTTGCACTGCACAATTTCTTCCATTCAATTTGAATTTTATGTATGACATTATTCTCAAAATCATCATCGTTTTGTATGATTGATTCTAAGTATCTAAAGTGGTTCACCTTAAGAACTTCTTCCCCTAATTTTACCACTTAATCATTTCGATGTCTAATATTTCTAAACTCACAATGCATGCATTCAATCTTCGTCCTATTCAACTTAGAGCCTTTAGATTTCAATGTATTCTCCAAAGTTCTAATTTCCTATTCACCTCATTTTTGTTTCGTCTACTAAGACAATATCATCTGCGAATAACATACACTATGGTGTATACTCTTAAATATGTTTAGTTAGTTCATCAATAACTATAGTAAAGAGATATGAGTTTAAAGTTGATCCTTAATGTAGTCATATCATAATGAGAAATTCTTTTGTAGTTCCTCCAAATGTCTTTATACTCCTTACTACTCCCTCATAAATATCCTTAATAGTGTATATGTATCTAGCATGCACTTCTTTTCTTTCTAAAACCCAACGAAGAACACCAAGAAAATGAAACACGAACAAGAAATAAAAGAAACGCACCAACGTAAAGCATCATTGATGAATCTGAGAACACAAAAAGATCGAGCACAGAGGACAGAGGAAGTTGAGCACGAAGCGTTGGTGAACCTAAGAATAAGAAGATTGTACATAAAGATGAAGCATAATTGATGGATTTGAGAACACAAGAGATAACACACACCATGGAGATCACACTCAATTGAAGCGTTGGCTAACCTCATAATCGATGGCACTGGATGAAAGGGTCGAACGATTGGAGTATTCCACAAATCCTTCGAAATCTCGCCTCTACCCATAAGAGAATTTTGGATACAATTTGTATATAAATCTTAAGAAAAATGCATCAAAATCCACCATTACCCCCAAATCTCCACAATTCATCAAAAAGTTAAATACCCATAAATTTTTTTAACACTCCATGCAAATCCATCAAAATCTAAATTAAACAACTTTGAACTTTTAAAAACTCAATCCAAATCCATCAAAATTCAAATTAAATACCCCTTATTTTCTAAATCCCCCTAGGTCAATACATCCTTGCAGTTGTTGCAAGCAATGGTAGTACAAGAATTGAAAAGTATATTAAAATAAAAAATAAAAAAATGAAAAACTTTGTAGGAGTAATAAATGTATTTATGTATCAAGAGTACCAAGCTCCTCAAACCATATTCTCAGTAAAACTTTTGAAGAAAGTTGATTCAGCATAGAAGCTTGCTTTTCATGGATCTTTAATCATCTTTGGCTCAACTGGTATACCTTCAATTTTTCCTCAGACGATAGATTGCATTCGTGCCAAAACATCAAATAGAGAGTGAGATATTATGTATACCAGTGGTTTCAAACAAAGTTGGTGAATCTTTTCGATATAGTACTGTCGAATTTGAGCCACCAACACAGATAACAAAAATCAGAAAAAGTGCAATAAAAGATCAGTCATGAATTTCTGACAAGCTCGGGTTCATGCTATATTGAAGTGGAAGAACCCTAGAAAACACTGAAGGGAACCAAGTTATGAAATAAGAAACCATACACTACACATTCAGCGTCCACAAGGTGATTTTGGTGTGACCAACAACTTTCACATTGTGCTTTCGATATCGATAAAGAAAAGACAAGGGAGGAGGATAAAAATTACAGCAACTACAAAAGAACCCCAACAAACATACAACAAACTATCCCTCTATACAGGCACTCAGAACAACAGCAAATATATATGGTGAATAACGAAAAATCTCGAGAGCACACACGACAAACCTGTTTTATTATTCCAAGTCTTACTTCAGGTTCTACAGCGAAGCCTACACCACCGTGGCCAAGAAAATTGAAGTGAATCATCTTTTAGCTCCATATGTCGAGGCAACTCACCTCCTCCACTCTGCCTTCTCTGTAAATGAGCAACAAGCCATCGTTACAAGTAGGCGATTAAGGAAACATAACATAAAAGAAGGGCATCAAGTTTATCATCAAAAAATGGCACAGGCAGTGTTTGTATTTCTACTTCAAGAACATGTAAATAGAGGACGTCTAACCCGTCTAATTTATTTTTTTTGTTTCGAGTCTTCTTTAGCTTTATGCGCGGATAGAGGCCAAGCCTACAAAAATTAGTTAAGAAGAGCCCAAGTATAAACCAAAAGGCTTAGTTCTTACCATTGCTATCTCTACGTGACAGCACGGGTTTATCACTTTTTACTCCACTCTTCCTGCCATTTTGAACAACACGCTGCAGTCTTGGAGAAACTTTGATTGATTTACCATTGACTGGGGATGGAAGAGAATGCCGCCTTGTCAATCCATTCGGCTCATCAGCGGGTTCGTCCATGGGGGAACCTTGCGCCCGTAACTTTGCTTTTGCAGATTCAGTAGCAGCCATGTAACTAGGTAACTTTGGTGTCTGCTGTGCATCATTCTCTCGGAATTCCTGCTTTGCAGAGGATGCAGCAACTCTCTTCCTGTTCGTTTTCAGGTTCACCTCACTTGTTTGATTTTCCTTGGGAATTTCGTCAACATCACGCATATTATTGTTCTCCTCATGGTTTTCCAAAGGTGACAAATCATCCACAGATTGTTCATTCTGTGATAGAAGCACCTCTTCTTCAACTGCAACTGACTTGAAAGCACTTCCAGCTTCAGGCTCCTTGATCACAGGCACCGACGAATCCATTGTTTGCTGAGCAGGCTCACTGACACTCTGATCTGGAACATTAGGAGCTGGAGAGCTGGCCAATTTTATCAAACTGTTATTTGGTTTTTCAGAAGTCGATTTTATAAAACTGTTAATAGATTTGTCAGCACCAACTTCCACATGATCAACGGTTTCCGTTACAGAGTGAGACACCTTTCGCAAATTGCGTTTGACCTTTTCAAACTCATTTTGTGGAGATTCCTCTGCTGCATCTACAGGATGACTCCATACCCTTCTCACACTGCGTTTAGGTTTCTCATGTTCAGGGATTGAACTACTTAAGCCATTGTCCAAATTTGCGGCAGAAACCCTACTACGGACACTGCGCTTGGGCCTGCTTGGTTCAATTTCTGAACTTCGTGGACTAACTTGGGATTTCTGATCAACAACTTTCACTGCATGTGGTGGTGGTTCCCAAAGGCGAGGATTTGACCAGCGCTCAAGCCAACTCCATGCAGAATTTGGCTCCTCAAGACCATACTGGAGGCGGAGAGGGATTGCACTAAGTGATGAAGCAATAATCTAAGTGACATAAAAACAAAGTCAGAAAGCCAAGGAAAAAGGGGAAATAAATAAATGGGAAAACAATAACAAATGATCAAAGATCAGTTAAGTGTAATAGGAAAGTAGAGAATCTAAGAAGAAAGTCTCCACATGTTCCATAACCACTAAAACCTTTCTAGCCGATCAAAACATTGAGTCCATAGTAAAGGCAAAATACTTGGAACCAGTCATAAAGAGGATGAGGTCTTGCACCACGAAGGTAGTCAAGAAAATGGCCAATATCTCCTATGAACAGTGTGAAAATATCTAACTTATATGTTCTTATCGGCATGGGGCATTTTATCTTCATCGGGCATATCTATGATTTTATATGTTTTTCAAAGGGATTTGACCAATTTCTGTATTCACCACCTTTCATATACCCAACTGCATATCATATTACCATACTTTGAAACATAACTGGTCGTATCAAAGTGAAATACACAAAAAACATTCATCAGTTATTTCAGACATAAAATGTGATGGATTGGATGATCAGGTTCAGCCACTCTGCATCAACTTCCAACTTACAAGGCCTACCACATGAACCATCATAGATATGCCCATGCCCGAGCCTCACATGTGGGCAACAGCGCACACCACTTTGCATTTTCTTCTGATTTGCTGGATCTGCTGCATGAACCAGCATAGATACACCCCAACCCAACCGTGAACATGCAATTCGCAGTGCGCATTGTGGTAAAAAGATGGGTAGTAAATTGTGAAGTTTTTAAACAATATCTATGTAAACAAATGACTGAATGAGTGAATGATAGTAAAAATTAAATTTTTAGTTCTTTCAGGAAAATGAAGATTTTGATACCAAGCCGAAAACAAACACCAATTACATAGGTTGACAAAAGCATTTGATGCATGCACATCTTTCTAACTAGATTTAACATCAACCGCTCACCTTAGTGCCTGAGAGTGTGTGATGTGACGCATACAATTTATTATAGACTATTTTTCATTGGGTATAAAGGGTAAAGGTTATAATTAAGTTAATCCATGACTTACCTGGAGCTTTCGAACATTGCATTTTTTATATCCTTTCACTCCAACAACAGGGGGGCTGACTCTTTGCCCTCGGACCAATGCTTGTATTTTTACAATTCCTTGTATAGAGCGAAACGTAGAAACAGCTTGCCTCCTCACCAAGTGCCCACGGACAAGTGCTTGAAGCCTTATGATCCCCTTGAGAGCCCGGAACGCTCTGCGGGCCTTCAGAAATATTACTCATTGGTCAGCAAGGTACGGCATTCATCACACCATAAGCTTTAAAGCTAAAAAAAGAGTTTAACAAGAAATAAAAGAAAGAAAAACTCTATGAGATTTCACTATGAGACAACTGACTATCTGTTTCAAATATGATATTTTAAGGAGAAAGGAGTGAAGCTCGTCTATATATAGTAAAATCAACTATCTAAATCACTCCAGAGTCCAATACAATCTTCATAGCATAAGTTTAGCCAATTCTTCTACCAATCTTTCATGTCCTATTCTTTATTCCATTTACACTGAAATCTATCCTGCAGACAGAAGCTTAGAATTTGTTGTAACTTGTAAGAACTTCTCTTATTCCATTCATTTCAAATAAAAAAGCAAAATGGCCATTTTTCTGATGATCCCTACTTTTGCCTGGGCTGAAGTGATCAAGCTGACAAGGATCCATGAGTACACATGCAGATTAATCGCATTCAAACAACAAAGAATTTATCAACAGAATTCTGCTAAGTTAAATAATGAGCGATCAAAGGGGAAAAATAGTGCTCCATCAATTGGACCTCAAGATACACTTTAACTACAATTCATGTGAACACCAACATGCAAGCCAACTTGGGACAACATTAGCATACACAGGTTGGTTCAAGAGGCCTAGTATGGCTGAGCTAATTAAGTCAATTAATAACGAAAAAGAGTCCCTAATCTTTTCCTCAATTAACAATATCAGATTGCAATAGGTAAAGTACAATGATATCAAGAGATTAGAGACCATGACATGAATCAACAACATAAGTTGACAGTTTAAGCAAGAGAACAATACCAAATAACCTCTGAACGCAGCCTGTGCCTTTGTCGCAGCTTCTGCTCTCTTAATTCTATCAGGATTATTTGATGCCTCAGATAATATGGACCCTAGCTCATTTGCATCTAGATTTGCAAGTTCTGACATAACCATATTATGAGATACATTGGACACCAAGCCCTGATCTAGCTCTAAACTTACTGCATTCTGTTCAACGGAAATAGGCGTCGGCTGTGAATCTGAAAGACTTGTTGCCGAGTCAGCTGTTGGCACCCTATCCACAGTTTGTGCTTCTCGTTCATTCACAGATTTCTGACAAGAATAAATAATAAGTTGGACTAGAAAAATCTAGTTTATGATTGGAAAAGATGAAATCAACTCATAAGTGAACGTGCGAAACAAATATCCTTGGGAAAAACTTCTCTAAGCAAAAAAGTAATGATTTGAATAAGAATTTCAGATATCAAACAAATCTGTCATACATAACTCAGGGGTAAGGTAACTATCTGAAGTGATACAAGGTCTAACAGATTCAGAAAGTTTCACAAGAGATTTCACAATCCAAACATGATATTCTGAAATATGTCCCGACATCAACTTGAAGTCAAGCACAAGCTGCACAACATAATAGATGTTTCAACTGATGAGACCAGCTCATCAGCCATTCATCAATTCTTAAACAAGTTTGAATTTCTTTCTCACCATTTTTTGAAGTGGTTAAGTGGAGTTTTTAAGTTTCCCTAGGAGGGTTACCTAATGACAATACAGCAAATACAAGTGAAGAAGGTCGTACCAAAGGAATCGCGAAAAAGGTACAGAAATATGCTGTATAAACAAGATTCTTGTTTATAAAGGTTAACTTGGTAGTAATGTATGGGGGAATTCCTCTGATGTTCTCTAATTTTTAGTAGTTGGATATATCCTAAAATATTTTTTAATTCCAAGATAGCAACACCATCATATGAATAATAGACAAACATTGGTAAACATGATCCAGCAAAGGGAGGAATTGATGAAGGAGAGATCCAATAGCCACAATGAAAAAAAAAAAAAAAAAAAAAAAAAAAAAACACAAACACACACACACACACACTAAACAAACGAACAAATGAATGAATGCAATATTGGATCAAAAAGAACTTTACCAATGCATCCCTTCCTTTCGATAGACTAGACTTCGATGATTTCTTCCCAAAAAGTACAGTCTTGATCCACTTTGCAGGAGATTTCCCCATAACGGAATACTGAGATTCAGACACTTAACCTGAATTTCAGAACTTGAACAATACCACAACATTAGTCCACAAGGTGACCAAATTTGATTTCAGAACATCACAAATTCACAATTCAATTAAAATAGTCTACAAGCTCCCAAATATGAAAATATAACTAGAAAGAGGAAATACGGAAAGGGACAAAAAAGTGAGAAAAAGACTGAGTGGCCTAAATAACAGATGTGCCCTCAGTCAATTTCATTTGAACTCCAAATGAGGGAAAAACTATCAAAGCCTCTTCCACTAATTATGACCAAATCAATGCCAATAATTCAAAGAAAATGTCTCAGCCTTCAAAAAGCCAACATGACAAAGGCCTATTACAAAGTTTTGTTTCATTTTGCCAGTAGTCATCATACGTGGCTTTACAAGAGAGACCTTGACTACATGTAATAATCCAATATATGCAATGTTCCAACAGGTTTCAATCACTGGAGAAATAGCTATGATTTTAATTTTACTAAGCATCACCTACTCGGAATGAACAGGTACACACAATCTAACAGAATTTTCTCAAAATGCCATCTCACACGTCTCCAAATAGGCCATTCTCCTAATAGTTCAATCATACGTAAAATAATGCAACTACATCAACCACGTAGGCTGTGTTAGCAGCAGCATAAACATAGTGTCTAAGTAGTTGAACTCAAGATGATGACTTGAGATAATTGTCATGAGTACCGCTGTCTTTGCTTCATTTGTTATTCGAAATGCACCATATGATGTACCAATTCTAGATCTCATTCTCCGTAGAATCTAAACACGCTGTCTAAAGTGACTTTTTATTAAGATTTAATCCCCTAAACCACTTCATAAACTTACAAGACAAGAAAAGAAAACACCAGCAGCACTACAAGCACTCGCATTCATGACGGAATACACGAAAACAGAAAAAATAACAGGCACAATTCTTCGCGCAAAAAGGCTTCATCCTTCCAAAACAACCAACACATCATGATCCAATCAGAAAACAGGATTGACATACAGGAGAACCGCCAAATCATCCGGTAACCAAGACAATTTCGACAATCTCAACAGTGAAGCTAAATAATTGCACTCATAATCACTAATTCCATCCGAGAATCCAGATTTCAACAAAACGCCAAACAAAACACACCGAGACACCAAATGCGCCAAAGCGAGCACAGGAAAAGCGCAACACACATAACGCAGGGGACAAAACCGAGAAGAAACCAACAAAGACACATCAACAACACCAAATCTGAAGAGTAGTCCACAACCCGAACTCCATAACCTAAGAAACACAGAAATCAACCAGATTGTGCACGAACTGCACCAGATCTGAGACTCACCAGTCAAGGTAGCTCACTCCAAGCTCCAGATTTCCATTCTGCACTCCAAAAACCACAAAGTTGATTAGGTCACCAGATCGAACAACACCTGCTGATCGAAGATCAGATTCAATCAAAATGCACAAAAACAAGAACAAATCAAACCAATTCAAAGCAAATCAATCAAATTCTTCATCAAATCATTCGACCAACCGATCGATCGGGAGAGAGAGAGAGAGAGAGAGAGAGAGAGAGAGAGAGATTGAACAGAGAATGAGTAGAAGAGAAGACGACGCCATTACCACTACACAGCTGAGCAGAGTGAGTCGGCACTCGACACCTACTCCTCCATTTTTCGGACTTGAAAGCATAAAAGGGGGGTTTTAGGGAGGCCTCCCTTGAGAGTTTTTAGAATTAGTGACAAGCCCTAAAGTGGGGCCCTCTCTTTGCCCGCACTTAAAGGCACTTGCCTGGAGCTGGTACTCCGCGCGGCTGACCGCAAGAGTGGGAATGGTTTGTGGCCGACAGATGGCTTGGGGTGTGGATCTTGAGGTGTGGATGGTAGTATCTTCAATTATTTGGAGTAGTTGTGTTTATGAATAGTGGATTAAGAGTAGGGTTGGATTAGTGTCTTTAATGGAGATTTTGATGCTCCTAACTATGGAAATAGATGGTTGTTTTGTCTAAATCAGGTTGTTTCCTTAAAAAAATCATGAGGAATTTAAGGAATTTAGATGAGATTTTGCATGTAAACTTTTAAAATATAAAAAATTATTTGATAAAATATATTAAAAAAGATCTGATTTGAAATATAATGAAAACGAATGTCAAAATAAGCGGCGTATAAAAAAACTTATTTTTGGAGGAGTTATACGTTTAATATATAATCAAGCTATATAGTAACTTAAACAAATAGATCGATCACAAAGGTAAAACCATAAATACCAAGAGCATCACGAAGTAATCTTGAGGATACATGTTCAAGTGTTGCTCATTTTTATCTTTGCAAGTTGAGTTTTTATGCCAAAACGTCTCTAGCTAGATGAATAATTAGACATCACTTGTCAAAAGATAAAATTTGAGAGGGATCGTGTGTTTGACTCTCAGTAAAAATAAAAATAAAAAGTTTGAGTTATTGTTAAAATATTGCTTTTGCTTTATGTGATATTGAATGCAATTTACAAATTATTTGGTAACTTTCGCGATTTGCGGACATAACATTCAAAAATATTAGAATTCATAGGATGAAATTTTTAAATTCAAGTTTATATAGTAGAACAAGTGTGAATGAGTGACGGTTTAAGCTTAAAGTTTGAAGTGGAAGCTTGATCAAAATGTCAAAGCAAGGTCGCTTGAGCTAATGAGATATGCTCAGGCTAATTACAACACAGACTCGTGGGAATAATCAGACTCGCCTAGACACTTACAGATATCAAAAAAAAAAAAAAAAAAAAGTCCAAGCAAGATAATGTACTCCAATCCAAGTTATAAGTTATAACCATTTCTTTATTTACTTGAATACCTAATGTGAGATTATTAAAATTTGTATTACTTTTACCACTTGTATCTATCTATATGAAACTCAATTCAACTTAATTTGTTGACGCCAAAGGGCATTAAGCAATCATGATCATACCAAACGAGGCGAAAATATTGCACCAAGATATATATAAAAAAAATAAAATACAATAAAGAATAAAATCTTTGAAAATAAAAATAACAATAAAATAAAGAATGAAATAAAAGTGAATATCTGGCTATGTTAGTATCTCTTCCCTTCTAAGTGAAATTACTTCTACAGCGTGTAAAATATATAGAAGCCTTGGCGTTGAAGCAAGGAGAGTGGGCTCTCCTCTCCTCATCTCCCCTCATCCATTTCCCATCTACTCTTCCTCTCATCTTACCCGCTTGAACCCGCTTCTCACCGACCCTTCACCTCCGCTGCGCCTCCTCTCGCTCCTCACCTTTTTGAGCAGCGGCTACATGTTAGCTCGTTATTGGTTTTGGCGTCGCCGATGGCCGTTTTGTCTATGGCTTGGTCTAGGCGAAGAAAACGACGCGTTTGGGTCGTGGCGGTGGTCAGTATGGCGACAGTCGACAGTGACCATGGAGCGGCACTATGTCCACCAAATTTCTAGTTTTCTTCTCTTTGGGTCAAGTTTTTAGTGTTTTTGTTATTTAGGTAGATTTAGTTACCGCTTATGTGCGGATGTTGTCCCCGTCGCTAGGGCGGTTGTCTCTACTTTGGGGTTGGGGTTGGGGTTGCACTATTGTGTGCATTATTGTTGTTATTGTTGTAAACTAAGTTGTAAGCCAACTAGAACTTAAGTTGGACTTGCTAGAGACTTAAGCATAGAAGACATAAATTAAGAACTACTAAAACAAGTAGAGAAGAGAAGACAAGAGAGAAGAGTACTAGAGATGAAAATGTAGAGATTTCATTCCAACATTGGTGTGTGAATTACAATGGGGTTGACACCCTTTATATAGGTCATTTGGTGATGATGATAATTGCACTTATACAATTTGTACAAGTTATACATACACCACAAGTCATACAACACATCACAAACAACATAGACAATACATGGAAGAGTTGGTATACATTGTAGAGGATTACAAGTTACATGAAGTGTGAGAGTCGTGTTTGATGTTACAATTCAATGTGAGAACCATGCTTCACAATGTGGTCACATACATGCACAAGTGTTCATCCATTTCATAACACTCCCCCTTGGATGACACTTGTTGAAAGAATGTGTCTCGTTAAACTTCTACTAGAAAAAACCATGTGAGAAAAAAATCTAGGACAGGAAAAAGAGTATAATATTTGTAACGACCCGTAAAATATACGTGTCACGTGTCATGTGGTCCACGTGTGTTTAGGCCGGGCGGGGCCCAGTGTCGTGGGGAACTGGGGTCTTCACAATATTGCTTTGTAGTATAATATTTGTTGATTGCCTTATTAAAAACCTTGCTAGAAAAACCCGGTAGGACAAAATCATAGCTAAAGAAAAGAGTGCGACACATTGATACACTTAGAGATAATATAAATGTCTCATAAAACTCCTACTAGAAAAACCCCGTGGGAAAAATCTAGTATAGGAAAAAGAGTACATTAATTGCTCTTATAATTTTTTTTTATATGAAGTATAATAATGTTAGGATTGCTTCATTAAAAACCTTGCTAGGAAAACTCAGTGGGATAAAACCATAGCGAAAGGAAAAGAGTGTAATACACTAATCAATCTAGATACAGAGTTTTAATATTGTTAGAATTGCCTCATTAAAAACCTTTGCAAAGAAAACTCAGTGGAATAAAACCATAGCAAAGGGAAAAAGAATGCAATACACTAACCAATAACTCATTTTGATTCTCCCCCTCATGTTCACATGAGTGAAACATCTTGTGCATTTTGTTGCACATGGACATCGTTTTCTATATGAACCATTTAATGTTGAAGCATATGATTGTCACTTTTTTGTATATAGTACTTGCATCAAGTAATTGATTCATAACTTGTTGCTACTAAATAATCATTTGAACTTCGAGTTCATATTAATTTATACATGGATCATAATACAACAAATTTAATGCAATTTGATGTGTTTCAAGCAATTTCACGTCATTCCTTTTGAATTGGCTTATATCTTCCCCTAATGGTGGGAAAATTGTTTCATCAAAATGACAATTAGCAAAACTTGCAATAAATCCAATGCATTTTATAATATGATTAATGGAGAGTTAAATCAATATAAGTCTCCTATTTGCCTTGAGATAATCTCCAGCTGATACAAAAATCCAGTTCGATAAAGGATGTCCGTGCGAATTTACGATATTTTCGCATTATTGATGATTATGGATAATCAAATAGATATTTCCACATTATGAATGTCATTTGATTTATGACGACATTCGTTTTAATGTGTCTTATATATTCCAGAAGTTAAAGCCGGGAATATTATACTCAGATTAAATCATATTCATATAGATAAATTTTCTATTATTCTGAGTAGACTTCTTTTGAATAAGATATTAACAATAAAATCGTTGCACCAGATATTGTCTGAACATTAGCCTCTGCTAAGTTCAAATTCGAGAAATATTCACTTTTATATAATAATGTACATGCATGTAGCACGATACACAAGACATAAACTCATCGCTCATATTTAGGTCACGATTTAAACACATCTCGATGTGCCTGTTTTATAGAGCTATTTTCAATGATAAAATTTATAATATTTTGCCTTTGATCTTGAAGGCACGGTAAATGTCACAAAAATACTCGGGTATATATATGACAATATTTAGGCAAAATAGCCTTTCATATGTGACCAAAAAAATGTCACAATTATGAGCGCTCATCGTCAATAATTATTTGTCATTTGTAGTGGTGCACCACTTTTGTTCCAATTTTTTTGTGGAATTGTCAATACGACCTTTACCTGATATTTTCACATTTTTCACGTCCATAAATTTATTATTGCGATCATGATCATTATACGCAACATATGTTTTTTTAATTTGAAGCTGAACTAATTGGACGGGAGCGATATTATATTTATAATATCTCATTATTTTACTCAGTTATCATGAGACAAAAAATCAATCTTTAATATTTATTGGATTGACGTGCACACTCGATATTTCTTGCAGCAATAAATCGAGGCAGGCCACGTAACCTTATTTTTATTGTCTCATCAGTCATATTTCCACATAGCCTCAACATAGAGGTAATTAAAATTGCGGAATTATAATTAATATTTAACTGATTAAATTTTGTAGCTTGAGACTCAACCGCTCATTTTGAGCTTTTGGAGCATTACGTTTTTTGGTATTTATATATTTATAACTCCATAGGGTGAAAAGATATATAAAGTGAAATATTCACTTTTCAAATCTCTAAAGAGATATTGACAAATGATTTAAATTTTGTATAACACAACATAGTCTTGGATAGATGTTTTATTCACAAATTATAGTATCTAATTATCATGACAAGTAATTCTTGTCGGTAATATAATAAGACAACAAGTTCAACTATGGTCGAATAATATTCTGAAAATAAATTTAATATAAAATAGTTTTCCCCTTTTATGTAAAAACATATGATTAAATATATGTTCACAACTTGATTCATTAATAAACAAAATGTATTATTCGTATGAGTTGGTGGGACAACCTCCAGGTTGGGTGGCGAGACATAGTTTACTTAATACCATGCCTCCTCGAATGGGATAACTCATATCCCTTTCAATGTTTAGCTTTACCGGGGACAAGGCTTACCCACTATTAACTCAAACTTATAGCATTATTTGTATTATAAAATCAAGAATAAAACAATAACTAATCGTTTGTAGTTTTAAGAGAAAAACTATATGTCACACATTGACATTTGATTTCTGATATAGAAGATCGTACAAGAAGCAGCTACAGAGCATACTTTCGTAGTCGGTGACGTTACAATGCATAATTGTCACGGCCCAATAATTAATACACGTTTAATTCGTTAATTAGGACACAATGACCTGCGACGTGGGACCCGCAGCGAGATACATGTCACTACCGAGACACGGTGGTCGAGGTAAATGTTATATTTGTTGTGTTGTTTGCTTAGTGTAATGTATATGTGTAGCCTACTAAGTCATTTATGAGTATGCAGATACCGAGACGAGCGGGGACGCGCCTCGATTCGCGTGCCGACGTGTGCCCGAGGCAGCAACTCGTGGGGTAAGCGTAACTAGATAAATTACATTTGCAAAAAAAAATGCTAGAAACTAGTGGTCCATAAGTGGCCACATCAACTCAAACCAAATATATATATATATATATATATATATATATATATATATATATATATATTGTTGTGAAGTGTGGATGACCATGCAAGTTGTTGTGAAGTGTGGATGACCATGCATGTACACTAACATATTGTGCAGTTATGTACCTCCACTGGTCTATGTATTGTCATGTTCTTTGTAACCATTTCCAATGTACACCAACTCTTCCATGTATTGTCAAATTACTTGTAATGTGTTGTATGACATGGGGTGTATGTTTTAATCCCACATTGCTAAGGCACATTTGTCATCATACCAAATGGCCTATATAAAGGGTGCTAACCTCATTGTAAGAGCACACCTAGTTGAATGAAAACTTCTCATTCCAACTATCTCATTTCTTCTCTTCTCCTTTGTAGTAATAGTTTGTAGTAGTAGAAGTTCTTAGTCTTCTATTTTCCTTCTCTAGTTCTTAGCAAGTTCCAACTCAATTTACAACACGTTATCAGCACGAGCTTGCTCTAACATTAAGGAGATCTTGAAGTTCAAGAAGGTTTGTTAAGGAGACAAAGCTAGGAATGTATAACTTTTGTTATTTAAATAAGTTCAATTTATTTCTATATTATTATGGTTGCTTATTTTATTACATGCATCACTTCTTTATGCATACTTTATTCATATACTATGCATTATAACGTCACCGATTGCGAAAGTATGCTCTGTAGTTGCGTTTTGTACGATCTTCTACATCAGAAATCAAAAGTCAATGTGTGACATATAGTTTTTCTCTTAAAACTACAAACGATTAATTATTGTTCTATTCTTGATTTTATAATACAAATAATGCTATAAGTTTGAGTTGATAGTGGGTAAGCCTTGTCCTCGGTAAAGCTAAACATTGAAAGGGAGACGGGTTATCCCGTTCGAGGTGGCATGATATTAAGTAGACTTTGTCTCACCACCCAACCTGGAGGTTGTCCCACCAACTCATACGAATAGTACATTTTGTTTATTAATGAATCAAGTTTTGAACATATATTTAATCATATGTTATGCTTTTTACATAAAAAGATAAAATTAATTTATATTACATTTACTTTCAAAATATTAGTCAACCATAATTGGAATTGCTGCTTTATTATATTATTGACAAGAATTTATTGTCATGACAATTAGATACTACAATTTGTGAATAAAGCATATATGCAAAACCGTGTGTTATACATAATTATTCGTCAATTTCTCTTTAGAGATTTGAAAAGTGAATATTTCACTTTATATATCTTTTCACCTTATGGATTTATATATATACATACCAAAAGGGTAATGCTCCAAAAGCTCAAAATGAATTTAAGTCTCATGCTACAAAATTTAATCAGTCAAATATTAATTATAATTCCGCAATTTTAATTACCTCTATGTTGAGGCTTTGCGGAAATATGACTGATGAGACAATAAAAGGGTCAAGTGACATGCCTCGATTTATTGCTGCAACAAATATCGAGTGCGCACATCAATCCAATAAATATTAAGGATTGATTTCTTGTCTCATGGTAGCTGAGTAAAATAATGAGATGAAATATAATATCGCTCTGTCCAATTGGTTCAGCTTCAAATTAAGAAGCATATGTTGCATATTATGATCATGATCACAATAACAAATTTATGGACGTGGAAAAGATGAAAAGATCTGGTAAAGGTCGTATTGACAATTCCACTAAAAGTGAGAATAAAAGTGGTGCACCACTAGAAAGGGTAAATAATTATTGACAATGAGCGCTCATCATTGTGATATTTTTCGTCACATATGAAAAGCTATTTTGCCAAAAGATTGTCATATATATACCCGAATATTCTTATGACTTTACCATGCCTTCAAAATCAAAGGCAAAATTAAAATGGCTCGATAAAACAGACACATTGAGATGTGTTCAAATCATGAGCTAAATATAAGCGATGAGTTTATTGCTTAGGTATTATGGTATATGACTCTTTTTCTAATTCGCCAAACATTATTTGTCCAGATGAATCAACAAATCATGAGTTCAAATCATGAATCAAATAAGAGCGATATATGTCTTGCTGATTGTGCTACAACGCACATAATCCTTAAAAACAGCGAATATTTCTCCAATTTGAACTTAGCTGAGGCTAATGTTCAAACAATATATAGCATCTCTAATTTGATTAATGGCTCTGGAAGAGCAAATATTATGTTGCCTGGGGGAACAACAATTCATGTTGACAATGCTTTATACTCTGAAAAATCTAGAAGAAATTTACTCAGCTTTAAAGATATTCGACAAAATGGATATCACATTGAAACCATGAACGAAAATAATAGAGAATTTCTCTATGTCACTTTGGTTTCAAATGGGAAAAAAGAAGTGTTAGAAAAATTCTCAGCTTTATCATCTGGATTATATTTTACTCATATAAGGCATGTCGAAACGAATGTCCTCTTAAATAAGAAAATTAATGATTCAAAGAAATTTATTTTATGGCATGACCGGCTTGGTCATCTAGGATCATCAATGATGCGAAGAATAATTAATAATTCGCATGGACATCCTTTAAGGAGTCACAAAATATTTTCAGCTGGTGATTATAATTGTGCTAGTTGTTCTCAAGGTAAATTGATAGTTAAACCATCCCCAAGTAAAATTGTTGTGGAATCCCCAGTTTTCTTAGAACGCATTCAGGGAGACATATGTGGACCTATTCATCCTCACTATGGACCATTTAGATATTTCATGATTTTGATAGATGCATCAACTAGGTGGTCACATGTTTGTTTGCTTTCGACCCGCAATATTGCATTTGCTAGACTTTTAGCACAAATCATTAAGTTAAGAGCACAATTCCCTGACAACCCAATCAAGACCATTCGTCTTGATAATGCCGGGGAATTTCAATCTCAAGCATTTAAAAATTATTGCATGTCTATAGGAATCACCATTGAACATTTTGTTCCACATGTGCATACCCAGAATGGTTTGGCAGAATCTCTGATCAAACGCATTCAACTAATTGCCGACCTTTAATCATGAAAACTAAGTTATCAACTTCATTTGGGGACATGCGATCCTTCATGCAAAGATCTATCATTCGTTATAGGCCTACTGCATACCATGAACATTCCCCCATGCAACTCATTTTAGGTCAACAACCAAATATTTCACACTTGAGAATTTTTTGTTGTGCAGTGTATGTTCCTATACCACCTCCCAATAGAACTAAGATGGGTCCACAACGAAAACTTGGGATTTATGTTAGATTTAACTCATCGTCCATTATAAGATACCTTGAGCCCTTAACAGGGGATTTATTTACTGCACGTTTTGCTGATTGTCACTTTGATGAAGCAATTTTCCCACCATTAGGGGGAGATAAGAAGCAAATTCAAAAGGAATGGCGCGAAATTGCTTGGGATGCATCAACTTTATCACATTATGATCCACGCACAAATCAGTGTGAACTTGAAGTTCAAAAGATCATTCATTTGCAACAAATCGCAAATCAATTACCTGATGCATTTAATGATGCAAAACAAGTGACAAAATCACATATTCCAACTGTAAATGCACATGCAATAATTGATGTCTATGTGCAACAAAATGCACAAGAACCAACGAAACGCTTAAAGCGTGGAAGACCAGTTGGTTCAAAGAATACAATTCCTTGAAAGAGGAAAACGGGAGCAAAAATAAATACAAATCAAAATACTCATGAGAAAGCACAAGAATCATTTGATAAGGATTTGTCAGAACAAGTTGATTCTGACGAGGAACAACTGCCTCTAGAAAAAAAGGAAAAAGATGAAAATAATGAGATCTCAATAAATTATTTAAACTATGGTAAGATTTAGGATCGAAATAAAATTGTTCCTGATGATATATTTGCTTTCAATGTGTCCTTTGAAATATGTGAAAATAATGATGATCCAAAACCACGATCAGTGGACGAATGTCGAAAAAGACCTGATTGTCAAAAATGGCAAGATGCTATCCAAGCAGAGCTAAACTCGTTAAGGAAACGAGAGGTTTTTGGACCGATTGTTCGAACGCCAGATGGCGTAAAACCTGTTGGATATAAATGGGTATTTGTACGAAAGAGAAACGAAAAAAATGAAGTTACAAGGTACAAAGCAAGACTTGTAGCACAAGGTTTCTCACAAAGACCTGTCATCGATTATCAAGAAACTTATTCTCCTGTTATAGATGCAATCACATTTCGGTTCTTGATAAGCCTTGCAGTTTCTGAAGAGCTTGATATGCATTTAATCGATGTCGTTACAAAGATATCCAGTACGGATCCCTAGACAAAGTGAGATATATATGAAAATCCCTGAAGGATTTGTAATATCCGAAGAAATAAAATCAAAACCTCATAACATGCATTCTATAAAATTACAAAGGTCTTTGTACGGATTGAAACAATCCCGACGAATGTGGTACAAACGTCTTAGTGATTATTTACTGAAAGAATGATATGTAAATAATCCGCTTTGCCCATGTGTCTTCATTAAAAGATCATCAACATGATTTGTGATTATTGTTGTATATGTTGATGATTTAAATATAGTGGGAAACCACGACGACATCGTTGGAACATCCGAATACTTGAAAAAAGAATTCGAGATGAAAGAACTTGGAAAAACAAGACTTTGTCTTGGTTTGCAAATTGAGCATTTTTCAAGTGGAGTATTTGTTCATCAATCAAATTATATTGAAAAAATATTAAAAAGATTTTATATAGACAAGGTACATCCATTGAGCTCTCCAATGGTTGTCAGATCACTTGAAGTGGATAAGGATCCATTTCGACCTCATGAAAGTGATGAAGAGCTAATTGGTCCGGAGGTACCATATTTAAGTGCAATTGGTGCACTTATGTATCTTGCAAACTGTATAAGACCTAACATTGCTTTTGCTGTCAACCTAATAGCAAGATATAGCTCTTCACCAACTCGAAGACATTGGAATGAGGTTAAATATGTTTTTCGATATCTTCGAGGAACAAGTGACATGAGTTTATTTTACTCGAGAGGGGTAAAACTGAATCTTCAAGGTTATGCTGATGCTGAATTTTTATCTGATCCCCACAAGGCCCGTTCTCAAACGGGATATGTATTCACCTGTGGTAATACCGATGTATCATGGAAGTCAGTAAAACAAACTATGGTTGCTACTTCTTCCAATCATTCTGAAGTACTTGCAATTCATGAAGCAAGTCGTGAATATGTATGGTTGAGAAACATGATTGAACATATTCAAGAATCATGTGGATTGCCTTTAATAAAAGATTCTCCAACAATATTATATGAAGATAATGCAGCATGTATTGCACAATTAAGTGAAGGATTCATAAAATGGGACAGAACAAAACATATTTCACCAAAATTCTTTTATGCGCATGAGCTTCAGAAGAATGGTGAAATTGATGTCAAGCAAATCCGATCGAGTGATAATCTTGCTGATTTATTCACAAAAGTCTTACCAACTACGACATTTGAAAGACTTACATATGGTATTGGCTTGCGTAAACTTAAAGACGTTGCAAGTAAAGAAACTGAACAAGTTTCACCCATGTTCACATGAGGGGGAGTTATTGATTAGTGTATTGCACTCTTTTTCCCTTAGCTATGGTTTTGTCCCATTGGGTTTTCCTAGCAAGGTTTTTAATGAGGCAATCTTAACAATATTATACCCATCTTGATATTTATAAGAATAATGTACTCTTTTTCTTTTACTATATTTTTTCCCACAGGGTTTTTCTTAGAAAAAGTTTTAACGAGGCACAATCTCTAAGCAAGTGTCATCCAATTGGGAGTGTTGTGAAGTGTGGATGACCATGCAAGTTGTTGTGAAGTGTGGATGACCATGCGTGTACACCAACATATTGTGTAGTTATGTACCTCCACTGGTCTATGTATTGTCATGTTTTTTGTAACCATTTCCAATGTACACCAACTTTTCCATGTATTGTCAAATTACTTGTAATGTGTTGTATGACATGGGGTGTATGTTTTAATCTCACATTGCTAAGGCACATTTGTCATCATACCAAATGGCATATATAAAGGGTGCTAACCTTATTGTAAGAGCACACCAAGTTGAATGAAAACTTCTCATTCCAACTATCTCATTTCTTCTCTTCTCCTTTGTAGTAGTAGTTTGTAGTAGTAGAAGTTCTTAGTCTTATATTTTCCTTCTCTAGTTCTTAGCAAGTTCCAACTCAATTTACAACATATATATTAGTTGGTAAAAGGAAACAACAATTCAACCTTATCTTCTCTTTGATTGTCCAAAGTCGGTGGAAAAAAAAAAGAGAAAAAAAAAACGCGCAGAGAACAGAGAAGAGAAACCGAAAAGAGAAAAAGAGAGAGACCGGGAGAGAAGAACGAGAGACCAGGAGAGAGAGATCGACCTCGAAGGAAAGGAAGGTGAGTTGAATTCGGTTGTTGTTGTTGTTTGGTCGTAGTCGTTGTCGTGGTGTTGTTGTTGATCAACGAGAGTTCGCATGAACTGCCATGGAAGTTCGTCCGACGTTAGGGACGGCAGGGGAGTAGTCTCCCCTGCACGAACCCAACTTGGGTTGGGGATTGACGCCAAACCCAGTAAAAATGAAAAAAAAAAAAAAAAAAAAAAAAAAAAACAGAACCGAGCACTTCGTGCTCTAGTGAGGAAGAAGATAGGTAGCCAGGTCGGGCTACCCATGTGCGTCTGGTCGGGCCGACCCTGACCCGAGGAGGACCGAGTCAGACCGACCCGAGTCCGCTTGGACCGAGTCGGGTTGACCAGGACCCGCCCCAATAAAAAATAATAAAATAATATATATTTAATTATTAAATTAAATTAAACTGATTTTTAATAAAAGAAATTTCAAAAAATAGATAAAATGCTGGAAAATTCAAAAAAATTTCAGAAAAATTAGGAAAAATTCCAAAAAATTATATTTCGACAAAATAAATAGAAATTGATAAACTTCTATGAAAAATACAACATTTAGAATTTCATACGCGACTTTTACGGGGGTTTTACCTCGAAAAGCGTGAAATTGGCAAATTGGTCTCGAATTCGATTTCGACCAATTTAAGAATTTTAAATAATAAATTGTGAATCTAAATTGATAACTTGTCAAATGTTTAGACCGTAAAGGAGCTATTACGGGGTTTGGGTGCGTACATCGACGCGACGAAAAGTCGGATATCTTAGGAATTGTTGTGTGTAAGTAAGTAAATTGATTGAGACGTTTATTTACATTTCATTCCATTTATTTATTTATTTTTCAGTTATTCGAATTGAATTGCCTTTGAAATCCATATGCTATGACTTGTTTGTTTTCTCATTTTATGAAGTTGCTCATAGCATACTTTGTTGTTTGTATATTATCATTGATTTCAATTCCTATCCTTTGTCATGTTGATTGTTGTGTTTGGAAGTCAATGAAATAGCATGCTATTAGATTGGTTTGTTTGCTTTGATTCTAATCCTTTGTGCATTAATATGCAGTTACATCTTTTGGATTCTATTACCGAGTCATTCTTGAAAGTGAAAGTGGTTCTTGTGGTTAGGGTCATTTGATGATGATCGAAATTCAGCTTTCATATGAGGTCACTAGACTTTTCGGGATGTTAGGGAATTTCTCAACTACCTTGCATGACACACGGGGTAACGTGCCTCGAACGGGGTAATCGGACCTCGGGGTTTGTTGGCGCAAGAATAACTTGGGTGAACATGACGAGTTTTAAAACTCGGGTATGTTAGCAAGTATACATTCCGGTGACGACTAATTCACTTGGAATATAAAAGGCGTAATTGTAAGTACGACCTTTTGACATTATGACATAGAGCTCAATTTGTATTGAAATGCTATAGAGCAGAGCTCAAATTGTAGTGGAAAGGCTGATGTGATGAAGATCACGGCCGACCGACCCTAATCCATTACTACTTAGCCTTGAGTCAGTTTCGTAGTTGGTTAACTCAAGTATCGCATGAAGTTTCTTTCAGCATAGTTGCAATTTAAATTATGCCATTTGATACTTGTTGCCTATTTGGGAATGTGGATCAATGTCTTTCGGTATTACTTAAATAATTTCATGTACTCGTCGTCTAGTTTGTGACGGTGGGCTCAGCCGAGTAGCAGACCAGGCAAAGAGAAGCTCGGTGACTACCTCTGAGTCGGTGGAGGACTACTACGACATATTTTTGTACGTTTTGTATTCTTTTGTATTACATTTTTATGTACATGATATGTTTACTTTTGGGTTGAGTGATAGGAACATCTGACCGGATACATGTTATATATATCACCACTTTTGTTTATATAAGCATGTGATCATTATTTCCTGGTTTTTCCACAATAAGTTAGGCCTTAGGATCTAATGTCCACTAAATAAGACTTCCGTTGAATAATTGGTTAGAAAAAAAAAATTTAACTTAACTCTGATTTTTAGACAACCGTAGGAACCGTAGGTGGTATCATAATTGGTAGGTGTTTAGGTGCTTAAATAAATAAGGCCGACTAGTTCCTTGTTAGGTCCTATAGGGGAGATTATAGCTTAATTAAGGGATTAGGCCGAGCGGTGCCCTTATTTGTAGTTGGGGTCGTCACAGGTGGTATCAGAGCCATGTTTATAAAGCTTGGCTTACTTATATGGTTTCAGGCTATATGATACCAACGCTCTAAGATTGTAGAGCTACATTATGTAGTGAACGGCCTACCTTGTTCAACCAGAAACAACTAAAAGATTTAAAAAAAAAAATTGTAGAAGTTAGAAAACCTTAGTTAGATGTGGAAAACCAGATGATCCTCGCCTAGAAACTATTAGTCGCGAAGTGAGTAAACGTGAGTTGGGGATTTGATATATCTATATACATGTTACTTTTGTTATGTGTATATATGCGTTATCCACATGGTAGTTGATTCGCGTTCGTTCTCCATTTGCAGTCAGAGATGACGGATTCATGCGATAGTGGTGATGCCGGTGCGAGTGGCAGCCAGCCTTCGATACCATCAGCGGAGGATTTCCAAAGGCTTTCAGATCGAGTAGCTGCTCAGGGTCAGCAGTTGGCGGATTTCATTGCATTGATGACTTCCCGATTTGCTCCACTAGCACAACCATCTCAAATATCGGGTCCTACAGCGACTACTACTTCCACAAGCATCAAGATCGTAGTAGTCTTGCCGGTCGTACCTACGACAGCAGTGATAGCAGCTCCAGCAGTAGAGACAGTGTCTACACCATCTTCCACACCCCTATCAGCTAGTTCGACAGCGGTAGTTCAGCTGGTGAAAGATTTCATCAAACTGAAACCGGTATACTTCGACGGTTAGAGAGATTTTGAGAAGATCGAGAAGTGGGTCATGTCGCATGAGAAGTTACATAGAGTCTTGCAGATTGAGGATAGACTCAGAGCTGAGATATCGTCGAACACATTGCAGCGAGACGCCGATGTGGTGGCGCGCGACGATAGGTGCTGAGGGCGAGTTTGAGTCTTGGGATGCCTTCAAGACTAAGTTCTATCCGCAGTACTTCCCACCTGCGGTGATGAAGAGGTTGAGGAAGGAATTCATGAATCTGAGTCAGGGAGCCGACGAGACAGTGATGAGTTATCGAGACAGATACGACTATCTGAGGCAGTTTGCCAGAGATCTTGTGAAGGAGGATGCTGATGATGTATATCATTTTGGCGATGAACTGAGGCCGGATATTGGTTTTTACATGGTCAATTCAGGTGCCAGGACACTATGAGAGATTTTCGAGCGTGCACTTGCTCACAAGACTTATTATATGAGCCGAGTGGCTGATGGGACACCCTTAGTACTCGCGATAACACCTGATTATATGGCGGAGTATGAGCGGAGGAGACAGAAGGGCAAAGGACCGAAGAGATGTGATAGAGGTGTTCAGGGGGAAATTGTGACTTATATAGCATCTCCTACACCTTTGCAGACTATTGTGAGTAGACCTCCCGTACTACCACCAGTCAGACCTGCAATTGCCAGCTCTTGCTACGTCTACTTTACCAGCGTTATCAGCACCACCAGTTCCACATCAGCAGCACGGTGGTAGAGGCAGATGTAGAGGTGGAGGACGAAGACGAGATAGTTCCAGACCAGGGTAGAGACAGACATCTGCACAGGCCCAGGATCGGACGCAGGGTCAAGCTAGAACAGTCACTTGTTTTCAATGTGGTCAGGTTGGATATGTGATTTGAGACTGTCCACAGCCAGCGATAGTGATTCTACCACAGTGTCGAGAGGTTGTTCATGTGGTTGCACAACCTGACGCAGTCGCTACTCGAAAATTCATTGAGGGTATGGTTTCCATTTGTGGTCATCGAGCTTATGTTTTATTTGATTCGGGTTCTACATTTTCTTTCATTTCTGGTCGCATGAAACTGGTTATTGTCGGAGTCCATTTGATTTTGAGTACTGCAGTCGGAGATAGTGTACCTTAATTCTCTAGTGGAGAGATATCCAGTAGAGATCGACGGAATCAAGTTACCTGCAGACTTCAGGGTGCTAGAATTCCTGGAATTCGATACGTTGCTAAGGATGAATTGGCTACCATCATATTATGCTCATATCGAATGTTTTACGAAAATCGTGATATTTGAGATTCCAAGGCGTCCAGTGTTCATGTATAGCGGTAGTACACCGAGAGCCGAGGGCACTCGAGGTCGACTTGCGACTAGTGGGGAGATGGAGACTTTGATATCAATATATATCGTTGCAGAGAGTTATGGACCTAAATTGAAAAAAAATGTCGGTCGTCTGTGAGTTTCCAGACGTGTTTCCTGAAGACTTACATGGATTACCACCACCGAGGGAGATCGATTTCATTATTGAGTTAGTTCCAGGTACGAAACCGATATCTATACCACCATACCGCGTGGCTCCACAAGAATTGGAAGAATTGAGGAAACAGTTGCAAGAATTGAGCGAGAAGGGATTCATCACACCTTCGATATCACCATGGGGAGCACCGGTCCTGTTTGTGAAGAAGAATGACGATACTTTGAGATTGTGTATTGATTACAGACAATTGAACAAGGTCACAGTCAAGAATAAGTATCCATTACCGCGTATTGACGATTTATTCGATCAGCTGAGAGGAGCGCAATTTTTCTTCAAGATAGATCTACGATCAGGATATCATCAACTGAGGATCAGGGAGGATGATAGATACATAACAGCGTTTAGTACGAGGTATGGTCACTATCAGTTCACAGTCATGTCGTTTGGTTTGACTAATGCTCATGCCATGTTTATGGATTTGATGCATCGAGTGATGAGACCATATTTTGACCGCTTTGTGATCGTGTTTATTGATGATATATTGGTGTACTCGAAGACTCGAGAAGATCACGAGCAGCACCTTAGGGAGACGTTGCAGACTTTGAGGGAGCATAGACTGTATGTCATATTCAGTAAGTGTGAATTTTGGTTGTCTGAGGTTAAATTTTTGGATCATGTGGTTGGAGCAGCAGGTATTGCTGTAGATCCAGCAAAGATTCAGGCTATTTTGGATTGGCCGGCGCAACGTCGATGGCGAGATTAGGAGTTTTTTGGGGTTAGCAGGCTATTACCGAAGGTTCGTGAAGGATTTTTCGAAGATCGCTTCACCAATGACCAAGTTGACCCAGAAAGATGTGAAGTTTCAGTGGTCTGAGAAATGCGAGGAGGCATTTACTCAACTGAAGAAATTGTTGACTACCGCACCAGTGCTGATATTGCATAGGGTGGAAAGGGTTTCATGATGTACACAGATGCTTCTCGTATGGGTTTAGGTTGTGTGTTGATGCAAGAGAAAGGCACAATGGCATATGCATCAAGACAATTGAAGATAAATGAGAAGAATTATCCAACTCATGACTTAGAGTTGGCGGCGGTAGTGTTTGCTCTGAAGATATGGAGACATTATCTGTATGGAGAGAAGTTAACACTCTATACTGACCAAAAGAGTTTGAAATATCTCTTCACACAGAAAGAGCTGAACATGAGACATCGCAGATGGTTAGAATTTTTGAAAGACTATGACTTTTCTCTGGAATATCATCCAGGAAAAGCAAATGTCGTTGCTAATGTGCTGAGTAGGATCCCGACTGGAAATGCTGAGACTATTCAATGTCATATGACGCACGAGTATGGTTTACTTGAGGCGGCGGCGAGGCTAAGTCAGTCAGATATTGCTAATGACACGGAAGTACTGATTTGTGCTCAAGTGAGACTTCAGACAGTGTCGACTCAGAGAGTGTCAGATGAGCATAAAATTGATATTCTATATCCGAGATTCAGTGAGTTAGCCCAGAGTACCGAGTGTACTGACTGGACTGAGACGACATGTCAGTGTCTCAGATTTCGAGGCAAATTGTGGATACCGGCTGTGGCAGAGCCGAGAGATGAGATTCTTCAGGATTCACATCGTTCCCGGTTTACTGTTCATCTAGGAAGGACCAAAATGTACCATGATATGAAGAGACATTTTTGGTGGTCTGTAATGAAAGGAGATATATTGGAGTTTATCTGGAACTGTGGGATCTGCCAACAGGTGAAGGCAGAGCATCGTAGATCTGGATGATTACTACGGCTGTTTCCCATTCCACGATGAAAGCGAGAAGACATAGCAATGGATTTCATTCGAGGACTGTCGAGGACTGTTCATCGACATGATTCCATCTGGGTGATTGTGGACAGATTGACGAAATTTGCCCATTTCATACCGGTTGCAGCTCATTACACATTTGACCATCTGAGTGTATTGTTCGAGAGAGAGATTATCAGGCTGCCAGGAGTACCTTTGACTATTACGTCAGACAGAGATGCTATGTATACGTCCAGGATGTGGCAGAGTATGCAGGAGCAATATGGTACACACTTACAGTTTACTACAGCCTTTCACCCTCAGACTGATGAGTAGACTGAGAGGTTGATTCAAACTCTCGAAGATATGTTAAGGGCATGTGTACTTGAGTTTGGCGGATCGTGGGAAGAGTATTTACCGTTGTGTGAATTTGCATACAACAACAATGGCGAGCATTGAAATGACACCATTCGAGGCGTTATATGGCAGACCGTGTCGCTCACCATCTTGTTGGGCTGAGCCAGAAGACCGAAATTTGTTAGGGCCTGAAATTGTTGTTAATCACACAGAAAATGTAAGATAGATTCGCCAGAAACTTAAGGGAGCCCAAGAGAGGCAAAATAATTATGCAGACATGTATCGCAGCGATCTCACGAACGATGAAGGAACTTTAGTGTTTCTAAAGGTTTCTCCTCGTAAGGGTCATCATCGATTTGGTTTGAAAGGCAAATTAGCACCGAGATTCATCGGACCTTTCAAGATCAAGAAACAGGTTGGAAAGGTTGCATATGAGTTAGAGTTACCTCCACAGATGTAGGGAATTCATCCGGTGTTTCATATATCAATGCTTCGACTAGCTAAGTCAAAATAGGCGAGAGACCGACAATGGATTTGGGTCAGATTGATTTGAGTGAGGATATCTCATATGAAGAGCAACCAATTCAGATTCTTGACCGAAAGGTACAGCAGTTAAGAAGCAAGTCTATCCCGAAGGTGTTAGTCAAGTGACAGTTTCATGGAGATTCAGAACTAACTTGGGAACGAAAAGACTACATGCAAGACAGATTTCCGTACCTCTTCGAGTCAGGTATATTTTAATATTCGTTTAGTTTAAGTTCGAGGACGAACTTCCTATTAGTTAGGAAGTATTGTCACGACCTAATAATTAATACACGTTTAATTCATTAATTAGGACACAATGACCCGTGACGTGGGACCCGCAGCGAGATACATGTCACTACCGAGGCGCGGTGGCCGAGGTAAATGTCATATTTGTTGTGTTGTTTGCTTAGTGTAATGTATATGTGTAGCCTACTAAGTCATTTACGGGTATGCAGATATCGAGACCAGCGGGGGCGCGCCTCGAGTCGCGTGCCGACGTGGGCCTGAGGCAGCAGCTCGTGGGGTAAGCGTAACTAGTTAAATTACATTTGCAAAAAAAAATGCTAGAAACTAGTGGTCCATAAGTGGTCACATCGACTCAAACTAAATATATATATATATAAGTTGGTAAAAGGAAACAACAATTCAACCTTATATTCTCTTTGATTGTCCACAGTCGGTGGAAAAAAAAAAAGAGAAAAAAAAAACGTGCAGAGAACAGAGAAGAGAAACCGGAAAGAGAAAGAGGAAAGAGACCTGAAGAGAAGAAAGAGAGACCGGGAGACCCGAAGAGAAGAAAGAGAGACCGGGAGAGAGAGATCGAGCTCGAAGGAAAGGAATGTGAGTTGAATTTGGTTGTCGTTGTTGTTTGGTCGTCGTCGTTGTCGTGGTGTTGCTGTTGAGCAACGAGAGTTCGCACGAACTGCCATGGCAGTTCGTCCGATGTTAGGGACGGCAGGGGAGTAGTCTCCCCTGCACGAACCCAACTTAGGGTTGGGGATGGACGCCCAACCCCAGTAAAAATGAAAAAAAAAAAAAAAAAAAAAAAAGAACCGAGCACTTCATGCTCTGGTGAGGAAGAATATGGGTAGCAGGGTCTGCCTGACCCTGGAGGACCGGGTCAGACCGACTTGGGTCCGCTTGGATCGGGTCGGGTTGACCCGGACCAGCCCCAATAAAAAAATAAAAAAATAATATATATTTAATTATTAAATTAAATTAAACTGATTTTTAATAAAAGAAATTCCAGAAAATAGATAAAATGCTGGAAAATTCAGGAAAATTTCAGAAAAATTAGGAGAAATTTCGAAAAATTATATTTCGACAAAATAAATAGAAATTGATAAACTTCTATGAAAACATAACATTTGAAATTTCGGATGCGACTTTTACGGGGTTTTACCTCAAAAAGCGCGAAATTGGCAAATTGGTCTCGAATTCGATTTTGACCAATTTAGGAATTTTAAATAATGAATTGTGAATCTAAATTGATAACTTGTCAAATGTTTGGACCGTAAAGGAGCTATTACGGGGTTTGGGTGCGTACATCGACGCGACGAAAAGTCGGATAGCTTAGGAATTGTTGTGTGCAAGTAAGTAAACTGATTGAGACATTTATTTACATTTCATTCCATTTATTTATTTATTCTCAGTTATTCGAATTGAATTGCCTTTGAAATCCATATGCTATGACTTGTTTGTATTCTCATTTTATGAAGCTGCTCATAGCATACTTTGTTGTTTGTATATTATCATTGATTCCAATTCCTATCCTTTGTCATGTTGATTGTTGTGTTTGGAAGTCAATGAAATAGTAGGCTCTTAGATTGGTTTGTTTGCTTTGACTCTAATCCTTTGTGCATTAGTATGCAGTTACCTCTTTGGATTCTATTACCGAGTCATTCTTGAAAGTGAAAGTGGTTCTTGTGGTTAAGGTCATTTGATGATGATCGAAATTCAGCTTTCATACGGGGGTCACTAGATTTTTCGGGATGTTAGGGAATTTCTCCACTACCTTGCATGACACACGGGGTAACGTGCCTCGAACGGGGTAATCGGACCTCGGGGTTTGTTGGCGCAAGAATAACTTGGGTGAACATGACGAGTTTTAAAACTCGGGTATGTTAGCAAGTATACATTCCGGTGACGACTAATTCACTTGGAATGTAAAAGGCGTAATTGTAAGTACGACCTTTTGACATTATGACATAGAGCTCAATTTGTATTGAAATGTTATAGAGCAGAGCTCAAATTGTAGTGGAAAGGATGATGTGATGAAGATCACGGCCGACCAACCCTAATCCATTACTACTTAGCCTTGAGTCAGTTTCGTAGTTGGTTAACTCAAGTATCTCTTTGCATGATGTTTTTTTCAGCATAGTTTCAATTTAAATTATGCCATTTGATACTTGTTGCCTATTTGGGAATGTGGATCAATGTCTCTCGGTATTACTTAAATAATTTCATGTACTCACCGTCTAGTTTGTGACGGTGGGTGCAGATCACTGAGAGCGAGACCGAGCAAAGAAAGCTCGGTGACTACCTCTGAGCCGGTGGAAGACTGCTACGACATATTTTTGTACGTTTTGTATTCTTTTGTATTACATTTTTATGTACATGATATGTTTACTTTTGGGTTGAGTGATAGGAACATCGGACCGGATACATGTTATATATACATCACCACTTTTGTTTATATAAGCATGTGATCACTATTTCCTGGTTTTTCCACAATAAGTTAGGCCTTAGGATCTAATGTCCACTAAATAAGACTTCCGTTATATAATTGGTTAGAAAAAATAAATAAATTTAACTCTGATTTATATACAACCATAGGAACTGTAGGTGGTATCATAATTGGTAGGTGTTTAGGTGTTTAAATAAGGCTGACTAGTTCCTTGTTAGGTCCTATAGGGGAGATTATGGCTTAATTAAGGGATTAGGCCGAGCGGTGCCCTTATTTGTAGTTGGGGTCGTCACAATAATGTATGAATAAAGTACATTTATATAATTAAATATGCATGTCACAAAAAAGAAATTAACCATGACAACATGAAAATAAATTGAATTTATTTAAATTAATAAAAATTATACCTTCTTAGATTTATATCTTTGAAAAGCTTCTTGATCTTCAATACCTCCTCTTGTAGAACAACTTCGTGTTGATAACGTGTTGTAAACTAAGTTGTAAGCCAACTAGAACTTAAGTTGGACTTGCTAGAGATTTAAGCATAGAAGACATAAACTAAGAACTACTAGAACAAGTAGAGAAGATGAGACAAGAGAGAAAAGAGCTAGAGATGAAAATGTAGAGATTTCATTCCAACATTGGTGTGTGAATTACAATGGGGTTGGCACCCTTTATATAGGTCATTTGGTGATGATGATAATTGTACTTATACAATGTGTACAAGTTATACTAGGGGTGGGCAAACTGCGGTTTGGTGGTGAAAACCACCAAACCGCGAACAAAACGAGGGTTTACGGTTTGGTCATTTTGCAAACCACCACCAAACCGCGAACCACCAAAACCGCAACCAAATCGAACCGCGGTTTGCGCGGTTTTGTCGATTTGGTTTCGCGGTTTTCATGCAACCCATTTTCAAAAAAAAAAAAACAATCATATATATTACAATTACATACCATAAAGTCCATACATGTTTAATGTTCAATTGTTCATCAAAAATTCAACATAAGATACAACAAAACATATATAATATAAGTATATAACCATTAACCAATCATTCACCAAAAAGAACTCAATCAAAGTTAAAAATCCAAGTTCATATCAAAAGTTACAACAAAAACAAATTGATTAGAAATTTAGAACAAATAAATTCAACAAGTAGGAAAGGCTTCAACTCCATTCCAAGTTCCAATTTCTTTCTTTGTTCCTACAATAAAACAACAATTGAAAATAGAAAGTTAGCAACATAATAAGAGTTTTATAACAACAAAAAGTTTCGATAAGATTTACTTAACAAGTAAATGATTCCATGCATTTTGCTATTACAACAACAAAAACAAATAGATTCAACAAGGAAAGACTTCAACTCAATTCAAAGTCTCAATTTCATTTATTATTCCTAAAATAAAACAACAATTGAAAATAGAAAATTAACAATATGATAAGAGTTTAATAACATTTAAAAGTTCAAATAAGATTTACTTACCAAGTCAATGACTCAATGCATTTTGCTAATCATCTCAACTAATCATCTAAAACAAGTTGGTCCAAAATGTCTAAACAACATTTCAAAATGTAATATGATTAGATGATTATCGTAAAAGAAAGAATAAATGTAGTTAATAATTAACAAAATTAAAAGAAAAGTATAACCTGTTTCAAGCTCTTCAAGTTCCTCTAATTTTCTTCAACTTCTAAATTTATTGTACCATGTAACCAATCCTGAGTACAAATAAGAGCTTCAACAATTTTTGGAGTCAATGAGGTACGAAACTGATCAAGCACGCGTCCACCGGCACTAAAAGCGGACTCTGAAGCAACAGTAAAAACTGGAATGGCCAGTACATCACGTGCCATCATTGAATGTGTTTTGTACTTAAAGACATTATTTTTCCACCAACCAAGAATGTCAAAGTCTCCATTTTGCTTCTCACATCCCTCATCCAAATATATATCTATCTCCGACTTGTTTGTCGTATTTGCCTCATCTTCTAAAAATCTTTGAAATCCAACCACTGCCCTTTTAGCTATGACGTTACCAAACAATGAGTCTTCCGTCTCTTCACGTACACTAGACAATGATCTAGTTTCATTAAACCACATAGAAATGTAAGTGTTGGAAAATGATTCATATTCCATGTATAAATGATTCAGAGCCTCTCTCAATTTCTTTATCATCTCAACAACTTGCTCGTTCGGATACAATGTACCATAACAATATTTCAGAAACTTCGACTTGTACCTAGGATCAAGAACCATAGCAACCAACAAGATCATGTTCATCTTCGAGATATCTCCCCAATACTTGTCAAACTTCACCTTCATCTTCATTCCCATCGAATGCACATATGAATTATTACTTGCCAAGCATTCATTGATAAGTGTTTCAACTGCATGCACCTCATGAAAATATGCATTAGCTATAACACATTTAGATCCTGAAAGTCGAAGAGTGGCCCAATAAAAAAGTTCCAAGAACTGTAATAATATACATGCAACACTCCAATATGTTTTTGTGGGAACTCCCTTATTCAACTCACTTGAAACCTTATCATATGACTCATACAATCTCTCAAATGCTCTTTGATACTTCATCGCTGAATCCAACATCAAATAAGTGGAATTCCATCTAGTTGATACATCTAAGGACACTGAAGCTTTATATGGTATTTTTTCAAGTTCAACACATTGCTTAAACTTTTTCTTCCTTGATGGAGAACTTCTCACTTGTTTCACTGCTTCGCGTATTCGACTAATGGAGTTTTTCACATCTTTCAAACCATCACTAACAATGAGATTCAAAATGTGTCCACAACATCTTACGTGAAGGTATTTCGCATTTAACACGCTTCCACCCCAATTATTTATTTTTCTCCTTAAGTATTCAATTGCCAAATCATTAGATTTAACATCGTCTACAGTTATTGCAGACACTTTCTCAATTTTCCAGTGAAGCAAACACATCTCAACAAATTTTACCAATATCATCACCGTATGGCCTTCGACCTCATAAAAGTTAATGATTTTCTTTTGCAATTTCCAATCATCATCAACATAATGTGCAGTGAGACACATATAGCTAGTATTTTGCAAAGAAGTCCAAGTATCAGTTGTAAAACAAACTCTTTGAGAATTCTTTGTTAAGATCTTTTTCAATTTTGCCTTCTTAACATTATACAAATCCAAACAATCTCTAGTTATTGTTCTCCTCTTCACTAACTTGAGTTTGGGTTGTATAACATTGCAAAACTTAACAAAGCATGGATGTTCCACAAAAACAAAAGGCAATTCAGCTCCTATTATCAATTCAGTAAGGGCGTCACGACTTAATGTTTGATCAAACTTCTAAAGTCCTATTTTACTTTCACCCTCCGACCATTTAGCTTGTAATTCTATTGTTTTTTGTTTTTTACACACTGAGTTCACTTGACTATGTGGGTACTTGGGGCATTTATTTAAATGAGCTGTTATTGTGCTTGTACCATTCTTGCTAGGACAATGATACTCTTTACTAGAATAATTGCAAGTTGCAAGTGTCACTTTTCCATGCTCATCTAACGTTTTAGAATAATGGTTCCAAACTTTAGAGGTTGTGCGATTACCTTTCGATTCTGCCTTCTTTGTTGATGATGGCAAACTAGATGAGTTTGGAGGAGCAACAATAGGTTCACCACTTTCAAACTCCATTGGTGTAGAACTTGCATCTGTCGATAATGTTCCGGCTGTTACGTGATGTGAATCCATCTAGAAAAAAAAACACACGATCAATGTTAGAATGAGAATGAACATTAAATAACTATTATTGGTGATCAATGCTAGAAGAATGCACCTTAAAAAAAAGGAAGCATTTATTCAAGGGAACAATGCTGATACTATAATTCATCAGGTTCTATTACAATAGAATTTCATGTGTCAACATCATTTTGATTAAAATATGTTCAATCACTATACACTAATGGGTAGCAAAGAATGCACATGATTGTTGTTGAACCTGGAATCGAACATCAATGACAACTAGGGACTTCAAATTCAATATTTCCTCCACAAGATATGGACTTCACTAAGATGGACAGATCTAGAAACATCAATAAGACTTTTAATTAATACTTATATTAAGAATTGATTTGGAAAAATTCAGTTCAATATTACGATTTCAATACTTTTTTCATGCTAAGGTATATTAATATAAACGTTACGGACATCATTAGATATGCTCAAAGCCTCAAACAATTATAGTTTGACAAAAAGGGCATACCTTCTTTAAATATACAGTCAGAGGTTAACGCCTGTTATCTGCTTCAGCAGATGAGGTACCGCAATCCCGATAATGAACTAAAACATTATGGCCTGCAAAGTTTAGAGTCCAAAAAAAAGGCACGGGTAAGGAGTTTTGCAAAAGTGGAACTATGGTACTAATTTGAGAAAAGGCTTTGACATACACTCAAGTCCAACATAATCAAAACCTCTGAGAATAGATAACTACCTGCCAACCAACACCACTGCTGAGAATAGATTGTGTCTGCTGCATATTTTAGCTAAAGCTGCAAAACAAGGCAACAACAAAGTCAGGAATGCAACCAACCAACACATAACAAGCATGATGAGATGTCGATCTCCAAATAGGATTACCAAAACCTACCTGCAACAACTAATCCATCAAAGAAATACATCCAACGACTAGTAGGAGGCGACGAGAGGAAGCTGTGGGCGAGCAGTGGTTCGCGGTAGGAGGCGACGACGATAGGTGGTGGTCGGAGACGACGGCGAAGGGTGTTGGTCGCCCCCAAACCACGACGGCGAGTCGGAGACAGTGGAGGTGGTGGAGGCGGGACTGGTGGGAGGAGGCGGTGGACGCAACAGTGGCGAGTTGGCGACAGTGGAGGCGGCGAAGGCGGGACCGTGGGCGATGCGGTGCGAGGTCGCGGAGCGAGGCGGCGGTGCGAGGCGCGGCGCGAGCGGCGGTGCGCGAGGCGGCGGTGGACGCAGCAGCGGTTCGCGCGGTGGAAGGCGACGACGATGGCGATGGATTCGGCGCGCGCGGTGAGACGGGGAGTGAGGAGGATGAAGGGCGACGATGCGCGGCGGTGAGTGAGACGGCACTCCGCGACGGCGGTGAAAGTGTTCGAGAGAAGAGACAGGGAGTGAGAGGAGAGAGGAGACGGCGTCTTTGTTTTGTTATGTTTTAGGGTTTTTGACTTTTGAAGTTGTATATGGTGGTTATTTACTAAAATACCCTCGGTTTGGTGAAACCGCGGTTTTTCCAAAATGAAAACTGCGACCAAACCGCGATTCTGCGGTTTTTACATTTTTTAAGTCGCACCCAAACCGCGAGTTTTAAAAACCAGACCAAACCATGCGGTTTACACGGTTTGGGCGGTTTGGGCGGTTTTTCGAAAACTCGCTGCCCACCCCTAAGTTATACATACACCACAAGTCATACAACACATCATAAACAACATAGACAATACATGGAAGAGTTGGTGTATATTAGAGAGGATTACAAGTTACATGAAGTGTGAGAGCCATGCTTGATGTTACAATTCAATGTGAGAACCATGCTTCACAATGTGGTCACATATATGCACAATTGTTCATCCATTTCATAACAGTTATATCTATTTGTAATAGATGTTTGTTCAATTGGATTAGGAACACCTTAATATCAATCACTTTGACAAAAAAAAAAAAAAGGTGAGTGGGTTCTCCTAGCTAGCTAGACAGCTGGCTTGACCTCTCTTCCCAAAACGATCTACTTCTGAGTCTCTTCTTTCTGGATCGTAAAATGGATTAATAGTGACCAGTGTCACTGTCACAATGCGTACAAATATTTAATTAATTTTCCTGCATTTATTCCGGGGCACAGCCATGAGACATTGTATTTGTAATTTTGTATTGTGTCGACATTCGATTGCATGTATGGCATTTATTGCGCTATAAATTTGTTATGTTGATGTAAAAATCATGTATAAATTACAAGAAGTGAGATACGTTTTAAGACTTAGTGCATGATTGGATGTATATGCGATGTATGTTGGAACTAATTTAATTGGTACTTAAGCTATAAATAGAAAATAATTAAGCCTTTAGGTCAAATGTTAAATGTCAGATTTAAAGCCGTTTATTTCAGGTAGAAATATATATTACTTCAGAAGGGGTTGAACCCACAGTCTCTCTAAAGCTTATTTTTTGATAAGCGATGTCTCGTTCATCTCACCATAAATGCTTAATTTGGCATGAATAATGTTGACACATATTGTTTTATTTTTGTATCTTAATTTTACACTCCAAAAAGAAAAAAAAAAAAAGAAAAACAAACAAACAATCAAGTGATAGCTCAATAGTTTGATATGTGATCACCTAGCTACGGATGAAGTTTGTCAAGTTTGTGTGTGCAAGTCAGAGGGATGTATATAAATTGTTTCTTATAATAATAATAATAATAATAATGAGAGTTGGATATATAGCGAAACTATTTATATATAGTTTTTTGGTTTCAATAAAATAAGACGAAACATACAATTATTTACCTTATATTCTTTAATCATAATTGTTCAAATGAACACCCAACTGTCATATATTAATTTGGCTTTCAAGAACTGCGATTGACACTATATTTCACCGCCCAAATTTCTATATCAAGATCATTGACCCATGACCTGGGACCCGCATTGAGATACGTGCACTGACTGAGGCGATGTTGTTGAGGTATATGTAAGATTTGTTGTGATGTATGCCAAGTGTATTGTATATATGCATGCTATTAAGTCACTCCTACTTGTACTAAGGTATCGAGATGTGAGCGAGGATGCGCCTCGAGATGCGTGTTGACGTGGGACTGGAGTAGGAGTGATGTAGTAAGCTAACTTGAGTTATTTAAGCTTAATTAGTTGAGTTGGATATGTCTATAGTTTAATTTACATTAAATGTACCTAAGTTAGCAAGTTAAAACATTAGGCAGTGATATTCTTCGAGATACGTGTTGACACATAAGTTAAGTAAAGTTGGAGAAGAAGAATCAGAGGAGATGACGCGTGTTGAACGCGTCAATAAAGTATATTTTCTAAACCAACTATTTGTAGAATAGTGGCAAAAGGTTGATTCCACAGAGATTGGTAATCAGTCTAAGGTTAAAAACTACAAAAAGGGAAATTGGGGGTTTAAAGAGAATGACTAAATTAACTAATCTAAATAACAATAAAGCAATAGAAATTATTTTGAAATCAATTAATAAAAATATATAGGACAATACATACAAGTTCGGTTCGATAAAATATTAGATTTGGCCAGCAATTTATGTAAAATATGCAAATCAAAAGTATCATAGTGTAGCTATAGACTCGATAACGTACGCGGTTCCTCGAACTTCTTAATCTTGATAGCTAAGGTACGACAATGACTATTTCTTTAGTCAATCGTATAACCCTATACTCAAGCGCATTTGATTTAACACGATGACCGCAATGAGTTTCGTGAAGGCACTACACCTAAACAACCAGATCACTAGTGTGTTCGATTTAGCCTAGATTCTTAAGGCACTTGACGGTCCCAAAAGAGGCGAATCAATTGGTAGATGTAATTGGTACTAGTGTGGTCTTATTACATAAGGACTGATGTTTACGACTTACTGGCAAAATAATAAGAGTTTAAATATGAATTTAACTCTAATTATTCAAACAATGTCAGAGAGAAAGAGAGAGAGAGAGAGAGAGAGAAGAGTAGCCGAGAAGAAGCGAAATATCCAAGTCGAACCCCCCCTAATTAATTCCCTAAAGTCTTAATATATGAAACTACTGAAATTGGTCTCTCGAGGTGAGAGAAACTGAATCTCGTTGGTTCTTTTTGACAGTCGAGGTACATCACACGGCTGTTGGCGTTTCCTGCATTGTTGGACACGTGGCATGCATTGATTCGCTGAAGCTGTTGCGTGGCGACATGACGTGAGATGGTTAGCTGGAGCTATTGTTACAATGACGTGGTGGCCGAATGAAGACGCGACAAGTGGCAGTAGTTGGTAGAGAGGAAGTTCGCATGAATTCGTGCTAAAAATGGGAGATAGTACTGATGCGTGTCTCGAGAAGCATCCACGGTTGCTGGTGAGAAGAGCAGATACGCTGGAGAAGACGACAAATTTGTGGGAGACATAACCAAATGCATCCCGAGGCAATCCAACAGTAGCCGAGCAAAAGTGTTGCCGAATGAGAGACTACCACTTGGCAGTTGTTGGTGAGAGAAGGAACGCACTGCAGAGTCGGCGAAAACTTGGGAGAATGTACGACACGCATCTTTAGGACAATCGAATAACCGCTGTGCTGATCAGTGACTCATGTGTGTCCCTCCTACGTTACTTGACCTGCTGGTCACTATTCCATCCATTGTGCAATGCGTATTTCGAGAAAAATCCTCTAGCGGCTGATCATTATATGTAAATCACCATTTCGCATAATTCTTCACCCCGGATTCAACCGCGCACTCCGTTAACCTGAAAATAACAAATAAATATAATTAGAATAATATTTTGGAGACTTAACACTAAAAAATATGTAAATAACATATATATAATTACATAAATAACGACTCATCAAATACCGCCAAACTTAAAACTTTACACGTCCCGAGCAAAAGTGTAAATGACAAAACAAAAGTAAACTAGACTCATAATATAGATATGCACTGACTCAACTAATCTTATACCCGATTCAAAAGTCATCGAGTTTTTTTTTTACACGAGCGCCAAGTTAACAAGCCACTCAAGAAATTTCGGAGTTATGATATGTCAAGAACCGCAACCCAAACACAATTAAGATCACAGTTTAAAGACAAACTCGATCAAGACAAAGGCCATCAACTACTCACGAGTTTTCTTGGTCTATACATTCAAGCACGCAAGTTTACAATCTCACTTAATCTAGTTATAAGCACTCGAGATAAATCTTTTTATTTGAGGAGTTTTCATCGTCTTTATTCATTTTATATATATTCACTATTTTTCTCTCCATATTTTTTCAAGTAATACTGCCCCAGCTCCATTTCATGTGGAGCCTGTGGGACTCTATATTTTGTTAAGAAAACTCATGTTAGCCCTTCTCACTTTCACTATTATTAAGCAAATTCTTCAATGTGGGTTAAAATATTATCACTTGCACAGTTTTGACCGTCTGCCTATTTGGTATCTAGCATAAAGCTTAACCATCATACTAAGTCTCTAATCATGAAATCATAAAAATGCCGGGGTACGGACTCGAGTTAGTGTTTCTCCTTATTTTTCATAAGTTTCAAGTCAAAAATGCAACCATAATGTACTCATCCACAACCAAAGGCATGAAACAAAATCTCGGGTGATTCTAAACAATATAAAAATGAAAACTATACTAAATACATTCATGAAAGTGTATCAACTCCTAATAAGATGAGAAAGAAAAGTATGGAGGGAAAAGAAATGGAATAAATGAGAGAATAAGAAACACCACCATTACCATTCGTCAGCCACATATAACAACATATAATTGAAAATCTTAAAGATCTCACATGCGGTCTTTCACAAAGAAGTCCAATCCATCCAATTCAATCCTCAAATTCTAAAGTACTCCCAAACTTATTCCGAACATTGTCCTTTAGATTCAAAACAAGTCAAGGAATCCATGCAACAAAAAGAAAAAGAATAGTGGTGAAAAAGAACATGGATAAAGAAATAAGAAGATGATACAAATGCATGCATAACAAAAGTCTCCAAAAACTAGTGAATGCACAAAATCTCTCATGTCCAGGTGACTAAGGAAACTATGATAAAATAATCATGATAATAAAAGCAAGAACTAATAAGCATAGGAGTTAAATTTAATAATTCATATCAAATCTTACGAGCCCAAAGTCTTTCAACTAAGGATGAAATCAACAAGATGATGAAATGAAGTCTAGGGTTTTGGGTCTACTTAAAGACCTGCCACTAATGCGGCGACTTAAGTTGGGTATGTTCCAACCAAGTCTAAAAACGCCTAAAATCCTATTACTATGTTAATTCCCCAAAAATGCTAAAATTACTCCAAAAAAAAATGTAATCCATAGCCAAACCTAGCAATACTCAGGGGGTGCTTCAGTGCCTCCAGTGCTCGTCAAACATTCATACCAGCTGCAAAAATCCAAGAAACCAAGTTAAGGTTTTATTGAATAAAAAAACTAAAACTAAAACTAAAACTTTACTAAAATAAATGCAATAAGTAAAAACAAAATAAAAAATAAAGCTAGGTTGCCTCCCAACAAGCGCCTTTCTTTTAAGTCTTTGGCTAAACTTGGCGTGATGTATCACGCGATACCTTCTCCTTTCGAGATATAAACAACAAGTGGTGCATCTATAGCTTTGGGCAATGCAACATGCACGCCTTCCTTCAGAATTGGGAGCTCATTCGGGACCTCTAACCCAAAAGAATATGTCACATCATGATCATCCAACACAAAGGTGTCCGCAGTGTAGAAAATCAATGAACGCTCATTTACTTCCACCCCCTTGTATGGTCTAACAAGTATGCATGGGAGGGCGGGTAGCTTCACCAACACCAGAGGTTGGTCTTCCTCGCTCTCTATTTGCGGCTCCTCCAACCTTTCTAAAATGACTTCAATTTTCATCTCAGTTTTATCATTTTTATTTTGTGCAATGGTAATGTCCGGCTCATGTGAAGAAACTTCTAGTGTTTCCTCTGGTCCGCTCAAATACTTGTCCACAATTGAAAACCCATTAAACTCAACACTTTTTAATGTAGCAGCATTCACAATCTCCTCCAAGTCAGAAACTGGTTGCGAACATAACTCTTCCTCATCCATCAAATGCTCAAGTATAGTAGTAACTTAAGTTTCTGAATTTTGCAACTTTGGGTTTATATGCTGCATATCCTCCTACAAGGGATGTTGAGTAGTGTTTTGAGAAAGCCAGTCGGAGATCATATCTCTCTCAATGTCTGCAATGGTTCTCCATTCCTGTTGAGGAATCCGTGGACTTCATCTAGACATATAGAAGTTGGGTTTTGGAGAAGCATAGTTGGAACCATGATGATTCCTATACTTCGAATAGTGAGGACAAGCATACATGGGATGAAAGTACTCCCCACAATTTCCACAAACCCCGACCTGTTGCACAAAAGATTGCGATTTAGAAAATTGATGTCTATTACGTGACATACCTACCCTATTCACACTATACAAGTATGAGTCTTCAAATTGGCCATAGTTGTGAAATAGGAGGTCATTATAGAATTACCTGCAAAAGTATTAAGGGCAACGGACTAGATACAAAAAGAAAATAAATAAATAAACAAAAACACCAAAAAAGAAAAAAAAAACCAATCCCCATCAAAGGTGTCAAAAATTGACGCGCGCCGAACACGTCAATAAAATATATTTTCTAAACCAACTATTTGTAGAATAGTGGCAAAATGTCGATCCCGCAGAGATTAATAATCTTTCTAAGGTCAAAAACAACAAAAAAGGAAATCAGGGGTTTAAAGAGAATGACTAAATTAACTAATCTCAATAACAATAAAGCAATGGAAATTATTTTGAAATCAATTAATAAAAATATCTAGGTCAAGACATACAAGTTCGGTTCGATAAAAGATTGGATTTGGTCATCAATTTATATAAAATATACAAATCAAAAGTATCCTAGTGTAGCTATAGACCTGGTAACGTACGCGGTTCCTAGCACTTTCTAACTCGATAGCCAAGGTACGACAATGACTATTTCCCTAGCCAATCGCATAACCCTATATTCATGCGTATTGGATTTAACACGATGACCACAATGAGTTTCGTGAAGGCACTTCACATAGACAACTAGATTACTAGTGTGTCCGATTTAGCCTAGAATCTTAAGGTACTTGACCGGTCCCAAAATAGGAAAATCAATTGATAGAGTCAATTACTACTAGTGTGCTCTTATTGCATAAGGACATATGCTTACGACTCACTGGCAAAAGAATCAAAGTTTAAATATGAATTTAACTCTAATTATTCAAACAATACCAAAGAAAATAAAATATCAATGAAAAGCAATGCAATTAAAATAAATCTCAAAAACCCATAGATAAGCACAGTCGAACCTCCCGCGCAGTCTTGCCTAGGCCATGACTTTAGTCTCTCATGAAAGAACACAAAACAAAAGTAAAGAAGAATATAAGTGGAGAGAAAGAGGGAGAGAAGAGTAGCCGAGAAGAAGCAGAATATCCAAGTCGAACCGCCCTAATTAATACCCTAAAATCCTAATATATGAAACTACTAAAATTGGTCTCTAGAGGTGAGAGAAACTGCATCTCGTTGGTTTCTTTTTGACACATGGACCTAGGTCCATCACACGGCTGTTGGGCGTTTTCTGCATGTTGGACACGTGGCGTGTATTGATTCGCTGAAGCAATTGCGTGGCTGACATGGCGTGAGATGGTTGGCTGGAACGGCTATTGCATTGACGTACTGGCCGAATGAAGACGCGACACGTGACAGCAGTTGGCGAAAAGGAAGCTCGTACGAATTCGTGCGAAAAAATGGGAGACAACACTGATACGTGTCTCAAGAAGCATCCACGGTTGCTGATGAGAAGAGCAGATACGCTGGAGAGCAGATACGCTGGAGAAGACGACGGATTTGTGGGAGACATAACCACACGCATCCTGAGGCAATCCAACAGCAGTTGAAGCAAGGTGTTGGCCTAATGAGATACTGCCACTTGGCAGTTTCTAGTGAGAAAAGGATCGCACTACGAGTTGGCGAAAACTTGGAGAGTGTACTGGCAAGCATCTCTAGGACAATCAAATAGTTGATGTGTTGATTAGTAACTCATGTGTGTCCCTCTTGCTTTACTTGTCTTGCTGGTCACTATTCCATCCATTGTGCATTGCTTATTTCAAGACAAATCCTCTGCGCTGATCATTACATGTAAATACACTATTTCACATAGTTTTTCACATCGGATTCAATCGCACACTCCGTTAACCCTGAAAATAACAAATAAATATAATTAGACTAATATTTTGGAAACTTAACAATAAAAAAAACATGTAAATAACTTATATATAATTACATAAATAACGACTCATCAGGAGATCAACAAGAATTGTTTATGAAATCTTGTGGATTTGGAGAAGGAGTTGATCGAGCTAGGTGTGGTGTACTACTAGGTAATTCTATTTATACTAGTAACTTAGTTTAATTTGATGAATTGATGATATTATTGAAGTATGATTGTTCTTATGATCTTGGTGGATGTTTTGGGTCTCTGGTAGGTTAAAACAGCGATCCTTAAGGGTTGAAGTTAGCCATGTATGGAGAAAACTCACAATTCAAAGTGTAGAATTTTGGGTTTTCCTGCACATAGCGCATTAGACGTGCTAGCTAGCGTGCTACCTAAGTGTAGCGCACTACCTAAGTGTAGCGTGCTAGACATTCCACCCAGCGCGCTTGGTGCTCTGACATCACAAAATCTGCAATTTCCAAATTATAAAGTAAACACTTTAAACAAGTCCAAAGCCCTAATTAAAGGTCTAAACACATTTAAAAACATATGAAATGATACCATGAGCCTAGGGAAGAGTCTCGAGGGTTCGGATATGTGTTTAAAGTGTCGGGAGGTCGGATTAGCTAGGAATTTACGTGAATTGTAAGTAAACTGATTGAGATATTTATTTACATTTCATTCTTGTTTTTCTATTCATTTTCATATATTTGAATTGAATTGTCATTTGTATTCTACATGTCATGACTTGTGGTCTCTTCTCATTTTATGAGTTTGCTATCATGGCATTGGTTTTTGGTTAAATGGTTTCATTGATTTTAAATCATGTGCTATGTTATTCTTGATTGTTTGGATATTTAAACAAATGAAATAACACGCTATTAGGTAGGTGTTTGATGGTATCGTAAATCTAATTTCCTTTGTGCATTAGATATGCAATTATATTATTGGATTCTTAAACCATGTCATTTCTTGGGTTATGATAGTAGTTCTTATCTAAGACCATGATATATAGAGATACTCGTGGCACACGAGATCAATAAATTCTTTGGGATGTCGGGATCTCACCACTAACTTGTGCAACACACGGGGTTGGGATACGGGGTTGTTGACAAGTATACATCACATGTGAGGGGCACTTATGAGTATTTATATATGAGATATGCATTTGTAAGGATGTGAAGACATTCATGATATGGTACGCACTCACTAGCGGAATAAGGTTGATGTGATATGACTCACGATCGACCGACCCTAGACTATTACTACTTAACCGAATGTCAGTTTCATATTACTTAACTAAAGTATCTTATAACATGATTTCTTTTCAGCATAGTTGCTATTGTTTTGCTTTTAGATACTTGTTGTATGTTTGGAAATATGAACAAATGTCTCTCATTGTTATTTTCTACTTTCATGTACTCACCGTTCTTCTTATGATAGTGTGTGCAAATCCATCGAGTAGCATACCGGGCAAGGAGAAGGTTGACGACTACTTCTGAGCCAGTGGAGTGCTGCTACGTCGAATTTCGTAGGTTTTTATTTTGTTATATGACTTATATATATGTCTTTATACACGTTTGAGGATGTATACTATGGGTTATAAGATAGTTACCCAACAAGACACGTGTTGATATATAGTTTTTTGATTTTATATATATGTGATCTTCATTACCTCGTTTTCCACATACTTAGGTTTTACATGAATTACTTATGCTAATCTGTCAAGACTTCAGCTGAATAATCTTTAAATTGTATAAATCTTAATTTACTTTGAAATACTATTAAATTTAAGAATGATGTAAGGTTTATTAGAAAAGTAACTAATGTGGTGAGTGTATTAGAAAGGCTAAAAATATGTTGTTAAGTCCTACATGGTGGAGGTTAAAGGCTTAATGACGGGATTAGGTCGGGCTGTGCCCTAATTTAAAAAGGGTTGTCACACTGTAACAAAAGAACAGTTTGACAATCAATGAGTGTTTTCTCGACAAACGTCTAGAACACGACAATACACATATATGTTACTGAACCATAAAGAAAAATAATTAAGATTTTTGGCAAGGTGAGTAAACACCTAATTAACTTCGAACGAGGTGGAAGAAAGACTAAACCTTCAAACAAGGGAAAAATAACTACCTATGAAATAAAGTTTAGTGACCTTAAAATCAATAGAAAACCGTAAGTATAAAAAAAAACTCCAATAACACATGCGCAAATCAACATGAGAAATGATGGAGAAAAAAAAGCACTTTCATAAGACCAAATCCAACTAGCGTCACTAGCGTCAGGCGCTGGTTGGTGAACAATGTTTCTATAGGATAGCATTGGAACAATGGTGTGGCACTGTTCACCAATGCTAATACAATTCCCCTATTTTTTATTCATTTTTTTTAATTTTGTGTTATTATCTTATTTGGTATATATTTTTATTTGTCTTATTTTAAATAAATTGAATAAAATAATGATAAAAAGTATAATATTGTTAAAGATAGTGTTGATGGGTTGGAGATGTGAATAGTGTTAGTGTCACTGTTTACTCGAAAATAGAGGTGAATAATGTTAGAGTAACTCTATTTCAGTTAGGGCTGGCAAAATGTGCCCGATCCCGTTTGGCCCGTTTTGTCCGGTCCCGTTTTAAACGGGACCGGGCAATATTTTTTTGACAAACATACGGGTCCGGACAATGTTTTATGTCCGTTTAAAAATACGGGATCGGGTCTGGGCAAAAGTTTTAAAAAAATGGGTACCCGTTTAGTGATTAATTTGAAGGGCATATAGTTAATTTCACTGTGAAATTAACCTAATTTCACTCTCACTGCCTCACTGGTTCACACTTCACACAGTCACTCACACAGCACACTCACATCTCACGATTCTCACCTCACGGTCCTCACCTCTCACTCTCACGCTCACGCTCACGCTCTCTCTCAATCTCAGACTCTCACGCTCTCTCTCTCTCACGACAAGCGATGCGAGACGGCGTCGCCGGCTCCTCCTCCACCGCTTCGGCTCCCATTTCTCCCACCGGCTCGACGGCGCCAAGCAATTCCTCGAAACACCCTCATCTCCGACTTCCCTCGGCGCGCGCGCCACCGCCACCACTCCTCCTTCGCCTCCTTGTCCTCCCACCACCGCACCACCGCCCCAACCACGCCTTCGACCTCGCTCTCACCCCCATTTCGTCGCCAACACTCTCTCCGGTACCTCTCGTCTACACCGTCGCAATTCCAACAACGAGTTCGTCCTCGTCTCCGACCCCAACAGCCTCAAGTCCCTTAGCCTCATCTGTTTCCGCCACGAGGACGCCGACGCCCTCCTCGCCCAGGTAGATGCTTTTTCTCAATGAATTTCACTACTTTTGCTACTGATTGGAGGGTTCTCGATGTGAGATTTTTGTTCGTTTGTTGTGTTTCAGGTTCAGTTGAGGCAGCCTTGTTTTGGGGAGAGGAGCTAGGGTTGTTCCAATCACTCTTGATCAGGTTCGTTTGTTGCTACTTGTTTAATATAGAAGCCTCCTATCACCAAAGTAAATTTTTTCAACTCATTCTCCATTCAAAAAAATTGGACAAAACGGACAAAACGGGAGCCGCATGTTTTACAAACATACGGGAGTGGACAAAAAAAATTGCCCGTTTCAAAAACGGGACCGGGTCCGGGCACCAAATTTAATAATTTTAGAAATGGGTGTCTGGTCCCGTTTATGTCCATTCCCGGATTTTTGCCAGCCCTAATTTCAGTGTTGGTGGGTTGGAGATGCCCTAAGGATCCCACAAAAGTCTCTAACTTCTTAGATCTTTACGTACATATTGCTTATCTCTTAGAAGATTATTTGTACAAAAAAAATTCATGCAGATACATGATTCTTTTTTTCAAAAGCAAATCCCTTAATTAAACTTGAATTTATAGTCGCTTACATATGATGTCGCTTCATAAATCCAGCGCAATGGGAAAGTTTGACCTTAGTAGCTCACCCCAGCTAATAATTTAGGAGTAGGGCTTTGTTGTTATTGTTGATATGTAATGTCAAGCTTTAATATTAATCGTAGCCACTCCAATTAAGTATTTTATTGAAATTAGATATATATCATCCGAAAATAAAACTTAAATGAAGGTGTTTGAAACACTGCAATTTAAGATGAGAATCTCAATGCACCATAGTTCAATTACAGTTAGGTTACAAACCAAGTGGGTGGCCTAACTAATAGTTTGGAATCAATGTGGTATTGTTGCAAGAAGGCAAGGATTCGATTTACACAAGGAGCAAAAAAAGTCGATTTCTTACTTAATTATACAAAAAATTACAATTAGGTTAATAAGCTATTTTTTTATGGATGACTTTAGTTGTTGCACATTCTCCGTAACTCCATCTATGCTAGAAAAGAATGCAACTATATTATTCTACATTGGTAAAAACGCTATATATTCTTGCAACAATAACTTTATTTGTACTTTTTATATTGTGGTGTTTGTGATTATCTTGACTATTCTATAAGAGATAGACCTCACCCTATAAAAGATGTTTGGAAAAAAAATAGAAGATTCGGATTTGTGACCTCCTAGGCTTAAGTAAACTTATATGTGTAATACTCATAACAGCTATACAAAGGCAACGTAACTCTAGTTATTTATAGTTGTATGTATTGCAGAGAACGATTAGGTATATATGTTTATGTCACTCATTTTTATTTTTATTTTTTCATTTTTGTCAACATAGGGTGCCATATATATCTCTCTTTAAATAACATGAGATTTGCTTTTGCCGACACTTTCTATGGTATCTTTCCCCTATAAGCATGGATCACCTCATACATGGTACCACCACAAAAAGCCAAATCATTGTTAATGAATGATATGTATAAAGAAAGATCCCATGACATCTTCTTATCAATTAATGGTATACATCATTAATTCTCACAAAAAATGTATACATTACATTATATTAATATAATAAAAAATAAAATGGTATATACGTTATATAAGACTACATTACAGTAACATCCACAACAATTAATTAACATTTTTTCATCAGTTACAATTTTATTTTGTTAACTTTCATAAAAAATGTCTTTTTACAATTCGGGACGAGGGAGAGGCATAGCGGTGCTGTGGCGCGAGAAGGAATCGGCTCAGTAACCATATCGATCTTATGGTAAACTTACCAAATGCACCAGGCTGACGACTTACGAGCTACTACAATTTTTCTAACCGTGACCGACATCATCAATCTTGGAATCTCCTACGTCAATTTTCACATCAATTGTGTATTTTTGGAGACTTCAATGCTCTTATCTCACCGCAAGATAAGAAGGGTGGTGCTGCCTATCCCAATTGGTGCTACTAGGGATTCAAGGAGGCAATCTTGGATTGTCAATTGATAGAATTACAATTAAAGTGGTACAGATTTACATGGGGAAAAAGGAGGAATTCATCCAACTTGCTAGAAGAACGCCTTGATAAAGCTTTTGCTAATGAGAGTTGGATGTCAAAATTTCCTCATGCAAATTTAACAAGCCAGAAAGTTTCAACATCGGATCACCGCCCCATATTCTTGGAATGCATACAACATCGAAAAGCACAAAGACTGCATAAATTCAGATTCGAGAATGCTTGGTTGATTAAGGAAACCTTGAACAGACTGTTAAAGAAGTATGGAATTCAAATAGCTTTTTACCAATTCTGGATAGGCTGAAGTGTACGGGGTCACCCTAGACAAATAGGGTAAATCCACCACTAGAAATTTCAAAAACAAGATCTAAGAAAGCAAAGGGAGAGTCCAAATGTTGTTGCAGTCTTATGCAAGCGATCAATAGGTGCAATTGGAGAAAAACAATCTCAGTGAACTTTTGGTGCAAGAGGAGATGAACTAGAAACAAAAATCCAAAACGCATTGGCTCAAAGATGGAGGCGTGAGCACAAAATATTTTCGCTCGTCGGCGAACCAAATTATGAAACAAAACCTTATAACTCGCCTTGTTAATGATGCATGAATGAAGATGGAGGACCTTGATGACATGAAACAAATTGTGGAGAATTACTTTACCAATCTATTCTCGCGCGCAAACACATATCTAGATGAAGTGTTGGAAGCGGTGCCCCCAAAGGTAACATACGATATGCAAGTCCTTCTAAGTCAACCATTCAAGCCAAAGGAGTTCAAGGGAGCGTTAACCCATATGAGCCCTGAGAAATCACATGAACTTGATGGTTTCAACTCGACATTTTTTAAGAAGTTTTGGGGATTGACGAGTAATGAGTTATGCAGTAAATGGGTCGAATGGCTGACAAGCTTAGAGTTTCTTAATGAACTCAATGACACTACTATTGTTCTCATTCTAAAGAAAGATGGCCCATAAAATATGAAAGATTTCAGACCTATTTCATTATGTAACGTGATCTACAAGATGTTAGCCAATGTGGTTGCCAACAAGTTGAAGCCTCATCTATCCAATCTCATCTCGAAAAATCACGCGAAATTTATTACAGGTCGATCAATTGTTGACAATATTCTTGTGGCTTTCGAGACATTACATACCATGAAATGCAACACCAAAGGAAAATTTGGTAATGTAGCTAACACGGTTGATATTAGTTAGGCTTACGATCGAGTGGACTAGGTCTTTCTGGAGTTGATGTTACTAAAGTTGGGTTTTAATATGCATTGGATCAAGATGGTGATGCTCCTAATTAAATCAGTAAGATTTCATGTCCAGTTGAATAGTGAGCTAGTGGGCTCGATTGTTCCTTAGAGAGGTATTCGACGAGGATGCCCATTATTTCCCTATTTGTTTATTATATGTGCATAAGGGTTTTCATCACTATTGAGGAAGGCGGAGTTTGAGAAACATATAAATTGATGTAGAGTCATTAGAGGTGCTCTCTCAGTGACCCATTTATTGTTTGCCAAAGATAGTTTCATGTTCTTTAGAGAATCCTTGCAAGAGGTTAGATTCATTAAAAATTTGTTAGATACGATTGAAAGGGCTTTAGGCTAAGCTATAAATCTTTAGGAATCGACAATGTCTTTTCAGCTAATGTCTCTACTAAATGGATGCTCTAATAAGGAATGAAACGGAAATTCAAATAGATATTGGAAATAGTAGATACTTGGGTTTACCTTCGCTAATTGGAAGGAATAAGTGTGAAATATTTACTTTTCTTAAGGAGAGACTATGGACGTGATTGTCATCTTGGAAGCACAAATTTTTTCAAGGCAGGGTTATATGTGTTGCTCAAATCTATAGGCTAGATGATATCGACATACTGTATGGGAACTTTTCTAATCTTGGTATCAGTTTGTGATTCACTGGAGAAAATGGTGAACTCCTTTTGGTGGGGATCGAAGAACAACGAGAAGAGTGGTTTGAATTAGATGAACTAGAAACATTTTTATGTCTAAAAAGAGGATGGAGGCATGGGTTTCAAGGACTTACAAAGTTTAAATATGACAATGCTCGCTAAACAAGGGTGGCGTATCATAACAAATCCATCGAGTTTAGTTGCAAGAATTTTCAAAGCTAAATATTATCCAAGGAATACACTTTAAGAGGCCAAAGTGGGTCACAATCCTAGTTATACTTGGAAGGGGATTGTTGCATCTCGAGCTATGCTAAGGCTAGAAAGTCAATGTCAAGAGAGATCTTTGGCTTCATGATGACATTAATTTTAGAGTTAATACTGAGTTACCACATGGGTCGAGGAAATGCAAGTTAATGATCTATTCATACTAATGAGGAGAAAATGGGACTTCGAACAGATTAAGGAGTTGTTCAATTAAAGGGACTTCAAGCTGATTAAACAAATCTCTCTAAGTCAGAATGGAGAGGATAACTTAATCTAGCATTTCTTAAAAGATGACATCCACCAAGGTTGGTCAGGTTATAGGGTGGTGGTGGAGAATCTCACAAACATAAACGTTGACAAAGTAAATGGGGAGTGGAGTAAACTTTGGGGACTCAAGATTCCTGCCAAGGTGAAACACTTCACATGAAGAGCTGTAAGAGATTACCTACCTATGTAAGCAAGATTGATTGAGAGGGGCTTCCAGATCGATACAACTTGTGCATGTTGCGGATTTGTAGTAGAATCATTTTTACATCTTGTTTTCAAGTGTGTAGGCACAAGAAGTTGGCAAAGACATAAATTTAAGATCCCTGTAGGTGGGACCAAACTTCAAAGCTCGGTTCTTTGATTTAAGAAAATCGTTCGATCAAACTAAGATTTCAAAAATTTGCACAATTTTATGTAGGATCTGGAATTTTAGAAATGATAAAGTGTGGAATAGAGGTTCAAACCTGATTATAAGAGTGGTAGCAAATGCTCTGGTGTGGCTAAACTCTTGGAGAAACATTAGAAAGAAAGGGTATGAGGAAATTGAGGAACGGAAACCCGACTTGGCAGTGAGGGCATCATGACAAGCACTACCGGTGGATTGGGTCATATGCAAATTATATGCAGCGTTGTTTTTCGACTCTGATCAGATAGGGATTGGGAGTGTTCTAAGAGATGAGAGGGGGCACTTCATTCAGGGTTCACAAAAGTGATGAATGGAGGTCGATGCCCTCAAGAAGTGGAGGTGAAAGCTCTGAGGGAGACGATATAGTGGGTACCGGAGAAAGGCCATGATCAAGTTATCTTTGAAACCAAAGCACATGGTGTTGCAAATGGTCACCAGTTATCATCAATAAATAACTCTGAGTTGGTCCAAATACTAGTAGACTGTAATAATGAGCTTAAAGTTAGACCATTATGGAAAGTAGCTTATGTATGTCGACAAGTGAACGAGGTTGCTCATAGATTAGCAAAGCTCTCGCGATGTCATACCAATCTTACCTATTGGAATGCAATTCATGTAGCTATTAAAACACTACTTAACGCTCTCTTGAATTAACTATGAATGAAATCAGTCATTTCGTCAAAAAAACCAATGCTCATAGATATGCCAATTTATCACTTGATATTAGTTGATAAGTCGTTAATTCCGTATTATATATATTATTTACATGTTTTTTATGGTCGAGTCTCCAAAATGTTGGCCTAATTGTCTTTATTTGTTATTTTCAGGGTTTTTGGAGTGTGTGGTTGAATCCGGGGCGAAAAACTACATAAGGTAGTATATTTACATGCAGTATTCAGTAACCATCAAATCTATCTCGAGACACGCATTGCACAATTGATTTGGTGATGAGAAGCAACTGAAGAGACGTAGCTAGGGACACAATAAAGTCACTCCGCATGATAGTCGCCTATTCTGCCTCGGGATGCGTATTACTTATGTCTCCCAGATTGGCGCACACATTGTGCGATTTTCTCCCTGCTTCCTGCACGCCACGAGGCATCCACCCATACGTCCTACATGTCTCTAGCGTGTCATCCTTCTCACCAGCAGCCCTTGATTTCTCCTCGGGATAGACATCGTTGTTGTCTCCCCGAAATTCGGTCAAGTGTGCGAGCCTCCCATCCCTTGCTCAGCTGACATGTGGCTCTCCCTCACTCGTTTAGCACACGCCACAACAGTCCCCTCATCCAATCCTTACGTGACACATCAGCAGGTAGCAGCGTCTCGACCAATCAACGTCTGCCATGCAGAAAACCCCGAACTACCACCAGATCTCCCTCAGCGCACGAGCCACTGTACTAACACCCAATTTTGAATTCTCTTTCCTCAAGAGAGCAAATTAGAAGGTGTTTTTACATTAGTTATTCGGTATTCTTTCAAGAACTCACGTTTTTGGATAGCTACACATTGCTATTTTCTCTCTTCTTCTCTAAACACCATTATTTCTTACTTTCTCTTTGGATTTTATTGGTGTTTTCAAGTAATATGTCCAGCTAACTTCGTCGATCTAGACTGGAGGTGGAATAAACTACTTTTTTGGCATAAACATATGTGAGATATATTTCGATTTATTTAAATAGCTTTTCATAGTATTTTATTCCATTTGTTATAGTTTGGATAATTGAGGTTAAATTCATATTTAAACCTTGATTTTTGTGCCAATGAGTCGTAAGCATCCGACCTAATGCAATAAGACCACAATAGTGGAAATCGACCCTACCAATTGATTCGCCTCTTTTGGGACCGATCGAATACCATAAGGATCTAGGCTAAATTAGACACACTAGTGATCCGGTTGTCTAGGTGTAGTGCTTTCACAAAGCCCATTGCGGTCAACGCATTAAACCCAATTCGATTGAGTCCAAGGTTGTGTATTTGGCTAGAGAAGTGGTCATTGTCGTACCTTGACCACTGAGATAAGGACGTGCGAGAACCCGCGCACATTACCGGGTCTATAGCTACTCAAAATTACCTTTGATTTGCATGTTTTATCTAGATTAATGACCGCAAGTTTAATTATGCCAAAATGAGGAAGTATGTGATATCAATGGTTTAAGTTGCTTTTCTTGATTGATTTCTCTACATAGTCGTTTTATTCCTTGTTTTTAAATAATTCTTGAGAACACTTTTGCGAACTCACCGATTTACTTTTTAGTTCATTGGCCTAGGTTGGAAACTTTGTCTTCGTAAACCGACCCCGTGCTTGCCACTACTGCAGTTCTCATGGTCATTGGTAATCTCAACAAGATTATATATTTTGATGCATTCGACAAGCGTCAAATTTTGGCGTCGTTACCGGGGACCAAATTTTTTTTACTTAAGTTTTTCTTTTTTCTTTTTAGTGTGCCCACCTTTATTTCCCACAATCTTCGTCGATCGCAGTCCACTAGATCTCTACTCCCTTTAGATTCAGAGATCAAAAAGACTTGCCATCGGAACTCGAAAGAGAAAAGGCAGAGGAACCAATCCTTAAAAGTTCAACTGAGTGACGAGCAACCCCCTATAATGGCTGACCATGATGAAAATCTACCACTTGAGGGGCAGGAGGAACACCTAGTTGTTCCTCCCCAACAGTTTGTAGCACCTGTTGTGCCACACGCACAAGTGGCACCGCAAAGGCCTATAATACCTCTCTATCAACCACTCGATCAAAGAATGGTTGATTTCGCTCCACAATGGCTATAAGCGTTACCTTTTGCACAACCTTAGGTCGAACATCGCATTACCATTGGGATGACGAATAATGAGATACATGATCTCCTAGTTCATCAACCACATTGCATCGCATTCCTAGCTCAAAGGGCAATTTTGAGCTCAGATTCGATTTTATAAACCTTCTCCTTGTCTTTCATGGACTAGATCGTGAGGATCTAGTGACCTTCATCAAGGACTTCCATTGTAAGTGTAGGACCATGATTCCCTAAGAGTTGATGAAGACGAAGTCAAACTCTCTGCTTTTCCTTTCCACCTTAAGGATAAAGCCCAAGACTGGCTCTTCGATTTCCTCTGGTTCCATCACAAATTGGAACGACATGATTTCTGTTTTCGAAAAAGAGTTTTTCCCTGAATTTAGATCTTCCTAATTTACTAGAGAGACATGTAGTATCAAAATGAAACAGGGCAGAATTCTTTAGTGACTATTGAGGTCATTATAAGCGTTTGCTTCCGCAATGCCCCCAACATGGCCAAAACAACCTTTCCATTATTCGTTTCTTCTATATGAGACCTACGCCCCTTGAGAAACGCATGATTGACAATACTTGTGGAGGCGACTATAGATGCAAGAAAACTCAAGATATGTTTGATTTATATGACTCCATAGTAAGTCAATCACGTCATTACATTGATGACAAGGGAGAGGGACCCTCACGAAATCTTTTTGATGCAGTATGGTCAAGTCCTACCAACAACAAGCTTGACAGACTCACTGATATCATGGAGCGATTCCTCACCTCAGGAAAAGCTCAAGTTAAAGCTTGCAACTTCTGCTCGGCCATGGACCATCCCACTGATTCTTGTCCCACCTCGTTTGAGAACGAACAAGTAAACACTATAGGTGGCGTATTTCAAGGACCACCGAGGAATTCAATAACATTTATAATCATGCCGTCAAAAACCCGTATCATAGCTTTAGACCTCAGAATTAGAATTACCTATAATATGTTCCAAACGGACAACCTCTTCCTCAACAGTCCCAACCTGCTCAGAATTCGGGGGTCTTTAGAAAAAATGATGAGGACACTCATTGCTAATCAAGACAGATTCTCTAAAGAGTTAGCCCAACTTAAAAATGAAACAATCGCGAGTCATGCTACAAACATTAAAAATCTCAAGGTTCAACTAGGGCAACTGGCCTTACGGGTAGGGTGTACGGATGATAAAGGCAAGCTACCTTCTCAACCACATTCGAATCATGACACGAACGTCAATACCGTCACGCTTCGTAGTAGCCGAGAGTTCGAGGAGACTCCCAAAGAACCCAAGCTTAAAGAGGACGCCCTAAAATCTAAGGAAGTCGAGCAAGAGCTCGAAGTTCAACCGTCTCCCACTGAAATGGTAATCTTAGATTAGGAAGCACAACCTTCTCTCAAAATCCTACTCCTGTTCCCTCTACGCCTCATTAAGAATAAAAAGGCGGGAAAAGGGAAGGAAATTCTGGAAATCTTAAGGAAATGGCGATAAACATCCCACTCCTTGATGCCTTAGCGCATATGCCCCGTTATGCTAAGTTGCTCAAAGACCTATGTACCAACAAAAGTCAACTCAAAGGCAAAGAGAAAATCACCGTAGGTGAAATTTCTCAGCTATCCTACGCAAGAAGTTGCATACCAAGTGTGAGGACTCAAGCATGTTCACTTTTCCTTGCACAATTGGTGAAGTTGAGATCCATAAAGCTATGTGTGACCTTGGTGCCTCTATCAATGTCATCCCATTATCCATATATGAGACATTGAAGGCTGGCCCTCTGAAGGATACTAGAGTTGTCATACATTTGGCAGACCAGTCCATCGTTCGTCCCGTAGGTGTCTTGGAAGACATCCTGGTGAAGGTTAATGAACTCGTATTTCCAACTGACTTCTATATCATCGATATGAAGAATCAGCCATACCCCTATTTCTCCTAAGTCGTGTTTGGCAAGCCTTTCTTTAATACTGCCAAGACTAAGATTGATGTTCACATTGGTTCTCTTACCATGGAGTTTGAAAGTGAACTTACTAAGTTCAACATCTATGATGCAATGCGTCATCCTTGCGATACCTCTTCTGTGGTGCTTGCCTTGGAGAGTGCGACTCACTTTTCTAAGATGCCTTTTTTGTGAAAGGCGATGATATGAAAGTGATGTTAGAGAATCATCTCAACACCGATTTTTTGTGAAAGCAATCTTTCGTCCTCGATACCGAGATCGATGAGCTGATCTCTGAGTTGGACTCTGTTTCACTCTATTTTCCCACCCTATCATATCTTGACTTACCTATTTCGAACACTACGCTTCTCCTCTCTATAGAGTGAGCCCTCATACTAGAGCTCAAACCACTGCCTATTCATCTCAAATATGTGTTTTTAGGTAAGAATGAGACTTTGCCTCTAATCATCTCAACTAAAATCACATTACTAGATGAAGAGAAGCTCATAAATGTGCTTCGAGAGTTCAAAGAAGCTTTAGGGTGGACGATTGCTGACATCAAAGGTATTAACCCTTCCATATGCATGCATCAGATACACATGGAAGAAGTATCTAAACCTTCACAAGAATCAAAGCAACAACTAAACCCACCGATGATGGAAATGGTTAAAAAGGAAATTCTAAAGCTCCTTGACGCTAGGATGATCTACCCGATCTCCAACAGTAAGTGGGTCACTCCCGTTCTAGTGGTTCCTTACAAAACGGGGATCACAGTGGTCACGAACTGACAGAGTGAGTTAGTCCCAACTCGCATCCAAAATGGATGGCGAGTTTGAATCGATTTCAGGAAGCTTAATGCTTCTACTCGAAAAAGACCACTTCCCATTGCTTTTCATGATGTTAAAGCAATTAGCAGGCAAGTCGCATTACTACTGCTTAAATGGATACTCTGGTTTTCACATGATTCCTGTAGCACCTGAGGATCCGGAGAAAACCACATTTACCTGTCCTTTCGTTACATTTGCTTACCGACACATGCTTTTGGTTGTGCAATGTACCTGCTACCTTTCAGAGGTGTATGATGAACATCTTCTTTGACTTTTTTTAGCACTTCATTGAAGTATTCATGGTTGATTTCACCGTTTACGGTGATTCATTCGATCTTTGCCTTAGTCGTCTTACTAAGGTACTCCACATATGTATCAAGAAGAACTTGATCCTCAATTATGAGAAATGTCACTTCATGGTGGATCAAGGTCTTATCTTGGGTTACATTATTTCTGATAGGGGTGTGGTGGTAGACTCGGCAAAAATCGAAGTAATTCAAAAATTGCCTTACCCAAGACTGTGCGAGAAATCCGATCATTTCTTGTCCATGCCGATTCCTATCGGCATTTCATTAAGGATTTCTCCAAAATTGTACAACCCTATGTCACCTTCTTCAGAAAGACGTCATTTCGATCGTGATAAGGCATGTAATAGTGCATTCGATGCACTCAAAGACTTTATCATCTCTACTCTTATGATTCGAGCTTCCAACTGGGAGCTACCTTTTGAGATCATGTGCGACGCCAATAACCACGCTCTGGGAGCTGTGCTTGGGCAACGAGTCGGGCGTGTTTCACATGGCATATACTACGCCTCCCGAACTCTTGATCCTGCCCAACTGAATTACACCATTATTGAGAAGGAGCTTCTAGCTGTTTTCTTTGCTTTGGACACATTCCAGCTTTGTCTCTTAGGTACTAAGGTGGTCGTCTACTTCGACCATGCAGCCTTAAAGTACATATTGGCTAAAAAAGAAGCGAAAGCTCATCTCATTCGATGGATACTCTTGTTACAAGAGTTTGATATTGAAATCAAAGATAAAAGTAGTATTATAAATCTTGTTGTTGGCCATCTCAGCAGGATCGAGAATGGTGAAGCACTTATCCCGCTTCAAGATGATTTCCCTTATGAACATCTCTTAGCCATCTCTGACGAACTCCCTTGGTTCGCGAATTCGGTTAATTGCCTCGTGACACGGGAGTATTCACGTCACCTTAAGCAAACCCAAAAGGATAAAATTTGAAGCGACTCTAAACACTGTGTTTGGGATAAGCCATACTTGTCGAAGTTTTGCTCAGACCAGGTAATCAATCGATGTGTCTCCCAGATTGAAACGCAATCTATCTTGGCATTCTGTCACTCATACGCCTGCAGCGGCCATTTCGGTCCACGTAGGACAACTATGAAGATATTGGAGAGTGGGTTCTACTGGCCCACCATTTTATATGACTCCTATCTATATGTCAAGACCTGTGTCAAATGTCAATCGACCAGTACCTTGGGTCACCAGGACCAAATGCCACTGACCTCTATCTAATTCAATGAAATTTTTGATGTTTTGGAGGATCGATTTCATGGGGTCATACCGTCACGTGATTTTCTCTATATCTTGTTAGTGGTGGATTACGTGTCCAAATGGGTGGAAGTTAAAGTCACTCGCACCAACGATTCATCAGTGGTATGTAATTTATTGAAATCACATATTTTTTCTACTTTTGGAGCTCTACGTGCTTCGATTGGTGATCGAGGTACTCATTTCTGCAACTGTAAGTATGAAAATCTCTTGCGCAAGTACAATGTTATACATCATATGTCTACGGCCTACTATCCTTAGACGAGTGGCCAAGCGGAGGTTCCAAATAGATAGATTAAATCAATTTTGGAGAATAAAGTAAACCCGTCGCGGAAGAACTGGAGCATGCGCCTTGACGACGCAATACGGGCTTATCGAATGGAGTATAAAACACCAATCGGAATGTCACCGTATCACTTAGTCTTCGGCAAATCTTGCCATTTGTTGGTCGAGTTGGAGCATAAATCGTTATGGGTGGTCAAACAACTCAACATGGAACTCGACGCATCCGGTAAAGAGAGAAAGTTGGAACTCCAAGAATTGGAGGAGATCCGAAACGATGCCTATGAGTCTGATCGAATCTACAAAGATAAAGCCAAGGCGTTCCACGATCGCAATTTATCTCGCAAAACTTTCATAGTGGGTCAAAACGACTTGCTTTATAGTTCCAGATTAACTCTCCATCTAGGGAAGTTGAAGCCACGATGGCTCGGACTTTTGTTGTTATTGATGTTTTTGGACATAGTACAATTGAGATCAGTAGCATGGATATAGGGAAAGTCTTCAAAGTGAATGGGCAACGGTTGAAGCTGTTCTACGAGAACTTCCCATATCATGAGATCGATAGTGAGACTCTACCAGCTGTAGAGTACATTGATTGAGAGAGAGTTGGACTAAGTCGAGCAAACGACGTTAAGAAAAGACGCTTTTGGAAGGCAACCCAAGCTTCTATCCATTTTCTATTTGATTTCCTATTTTAGTATTTTTGTGGTATTCTTATCATTATCTCTTTTGTGACTTTTTACAGGTGTTGCAATCTCTGTATAGCGCACCGAATTTTGAGAGCCCGATATCACTCCTACGGCTCATCACGTTGTGCTATACCCACGATTAGTCATACTGAGATTTGGTACGTTTACTCGTCTTTATTTTTTTTACTTTTTGTTCATAGATCTATGGATTAGTGTTAGTCTTATGCATGATTTTGTATCATTTTCTTACTTCTATATCTATCACGTTCTTTCACCATCTTGTGTGTTTCCATGTGCACCTCTTGATTTGTTTTGATCCTTGAGGAAACGGTTCATAATAAGTTTGGGGGTACTTTAGGATTTGTGGACTGAGTTGGATGAGTTTCTGTGCGAAAGACCGCAGGTGAGATCGTTTAAGTTTTTCCAATTATATGTAGTTTTATGCAGTTGTTGGATGGTAATGGTGGTGTTTAGTATCTCTTATTCTTTCATTTCTTCCATTTCTTTTCCCTCCATACTTTTGTTTCTCATTTCATTAGGAGTGTATAGTTCCCATTTTTATATTGCACCTCTTGATTTGTTTTGAGCCTTGAGGAAACGGTTCATAATAAGTTTGGGGGTACTTTAGGATTTGGTTGAGTTACTACTACCGGATGAGTTGGATGAGTTTACATGCGAAAGATATTTTACATGGTACGCACGTCAACTTCCGCCGCATATGTCATTTATACGTTGTACACACAGTGTGAGATCGTTTTAGTTTTTCCAATTATATGTAGTTTTATGCAGTTGTCGAATGGTAATGGTGGTGTTTAATATCTCTTATTCTTTCATTTCTTCCATTTCTTTTCCCTCCATACTTTTGTTTCTCATAGGGATCTAGGGTAAATTGGACACACTAGTGATCCGGTTGTCTAGGTGTAGTGCCTTCACAAAGTCCATTGCGGTCAACGCATTAAACTCAATTCGCTTGAGTTCAAGGTTGTGTGTTTGGCTAGAAAAGCGATTATTGTTGTACCTTGACCACCGAGATAGGGAAGTGCGAGGACCCGCGTATGTTACTGGGCATATAGATACCCTGAATTACATTTGATTTGCATGCTTTATCTAGATTGATGACTGTATGTTTAATTATGCCAAAATGAGGAAGTTTGTGATATCGATGGTTTATGTTGTTTTTCTTGATTGATTTCTCTGCATAGTCTTTTTATTCCTTGTTTTTAGTTAATTCTTGAGAACACTTTCGTGAACTCCCCGATTTACTTTTTAGTTCATTAGCCTAGGTTGGAAACTTGGTCTTCATGGATCGACCCCGTGCTTGCCACTACTGCAGTTCTTGTAGTCATTGGTAATCTCACCGGGATTATATATATTTTGACGCATTCGACACGCGTCATTAGTCAATATTAGGAATGCCATCAAATTATCCGAACTTCAGTGGTAATGAAATTTACCTATTTGCCCATATTTCTTTTTTTTTTTCATCTCCAAATTAACATTTTCTTTTGTCTCCAAATAGAACTCTAACTCCTTATCAATCCACCACACGTTTTTTTTCTTTATCTCCAAATCAATCCTGAACTCCTTCTCATCAATCCAATACACGGTTTTCTCTTTCTCTCAGTTTTCAATCGATCACTCGCTCGTGTTCCGGACTAAGTCCTTCTCATCAATCCAATACACAAACTCATTCTCATCAATCCAATACACGGAGACAGAGAGGTTGATAAATTGAGGGAGACTTCTAAATTGGAGTGTGCACTTGTTTCTGGGGCAAATCGGTTTATATGAACATTGTATCTGTTGAAAGCTTGAATTGCATGCTACCATTCGATACGTTTTAAGGTGGTGCATACCACTAGTCATCGTCTTCATCATTCTCACCCAAACCCTCATCGTTCTCTCTCTCTCTCTCTCTCTCTCTCTCTCTCTCTCTCTCTCTTTCTTCGTTGGAGATCAAATTCAAGGAGAGTCGTGAGTGTTGGTGGCGTTGTTGAAGAATAGTTGAAGGTGAGATAATTTTTCGATTTTTGATTTCAATGACTGTGGGACTGGTTTTGTCTATGAATTCGAAATTGGAATTGGGAGGGGTTGTTGCGGTTGGTTGTTGATCGTGTGATGAAGAGAAGAGAATGTTTGGTTATATATATATATAAACAGTGAAGAATAGAGAATCCGAGAGGGAGAAGAAGAAGGTGGGGGTTGAAGAAGAAGGTGGTTTGAAGGTATTGGGGGAGGGAACAAACCCAAAACCCAGAAGAAATTTGAATGAGAAAAATTCTGATTAATCATGTGAAAAAAAAGGTGTATAAAGATTTAATCCCAACTAATTCAATTATTTACATTAATAATTTCAAAGTTATCATTTCTATTTATAGAGTTTGAGGTAAAGATTGAACTTTAGGAACAATTCTACGGAATCTCCACAAGCAAGTGTTCACAAATTGATGGGTCAAACCACTTGTGTTTTTTTTTTTTTTTGAGGAAGTAATTTCCTAGCATGACTAGCTTATTTTTTCATTCACATCTTATCTCAATTACATTAGAGAATATTGATAAGCTAAAAAATGTACTTGTATTTCTAATTTTTAAATTTTAATTACAATTTTGAATTTTATTAATAAATTATTAGAAATTAATTCCCACGATCGAAGGGAGCGGGCCAATCGCGCGTAGCACGTCTTGAAACTAGTATATATATATATTTCAAGAAATTGAATAAATGTTGTAAACTTTAAAAATATCATATAATGGTTTGTTAATAAAACCAACTTAATAATCGAGCGACAACCAACATATCATCATTGTAAATTTAACTTGTTTAAAAAATATTGCGTATGTATTATTATATATTTAATATGTTTTAACAATACCCAATGTCTTTTATCAACAAAAATGTTTAAAGCGTCAATTAATTAGGTGACCCAATGGTTAGGTACAAGGTTTGAGAGTAAGAGGGCATGATTTTGAACCTATAGTATAGGCAAATTGTTTCTTTCTTATATAAAAAAAAAACCGAAATTATTCAGAGTTGTATTTTTTTTTTTCATGTAGAGATACTTGATGCTAAAATAATAGGAGAAATATCTTATGAAGTTATGTATTTTAAGTGAAGATCGCAGATGACAACGGCGACCCAAGAAATCTGATAGCCTCGGGCTATAATTAGAATATCGATGTTCATTTTCTTTATATGTTTAAATATTTAAAAACCCAATAAATTAAATTTGGTCTTGAGGCTATGTTGTTGTTGTTTAAATATATTAAAATAAATTATAACATATTATTATATATATACACTAGTTTTCATGAAAGTGTTTCGCATGCACGAGCCCGCTCGCTACGCTCTCTGGAAATTCATTCCTAACACTTTACTGATAAAATTTAAAATTGTAATTAAAATTTAAAAATTAGAAAGAAATTAATAATATACCAAAAATGAAAAAAATGAAAAGCCTTTTATATATTATTATCTAATCTTTTTGTAGTTACAATTTCTTCAATACCGATCAAGAATTTCTTCAATACCGATCAAGGGCAACAATTGAAACAAATAAACATGAGTACCTTCCATACACACTTAGGCCATAGACACTCATCCAAGGAATAAAAAATGGACTTCCAAACAAAAGCATTGCTCAATTAAGACAATAAATACGAAATATGACTTACTATGCATTTTCTTAACTAGTTTACTCACATACCTCGGACTTGCGTTAATCGGCCCTCGCGATTCGGACACGCTCCCAAAGTGAATACCCAAACTTCTGAGACCGTTCCTTAGGTTCGTGAGGTCCTAAAACATGTTTTTAGACTCAATTATAGTGTTTTGGAGATTTTGGAAAATTTTAATTTTTGGTACTGTCAGGGGAATTAGCGCGCTAATTGTGACGGCCCCAGTTTCCCACAAACTAGGCCCTGCCCGACCTAAGCCCACGTGGACCCCCGAGCTAGTCTCCCAAGGTCAACGCAGGCCTAGTCAGCCTTTCAATCCACCATTATAAATAAATTCATAATTTTAAGTCGAGTTATTAATATTTTTCAAGTTTTACAATTTAGCGGAAGCAATTAATACATTGAATAACTCAACAATTATTGTAAAATAGTTGGACAACCTAATTGTGGAACCCTACATAAGTATATCATCATCATAGGAGAGTAAATACAAGATATACATGCCCAAAATCTCAGTGTTTTTAAAACAATAAAAGAATCACCTAGCTATGAAGCCTTCTCCTTGCTGGATCGTGGATCTGCACTCAGTCAAACACAAGAATGACGAGCCCAAGTAAGTAAAAGCCAGTATGACATATATACAACATTTCGAAATAACTAAATCAGTCGAATTCATGCATATAGAAAGAAATGAACGGGGAACGCATGAATATAAAATACTGTAAACAATCAATCGATAAGTGATGGTCTGGAATACAAAAAAAAACCAAATAATAAGGAGTCCCGACCAAAAGGTCGTTGAGTCGCGGCAAAAGCCCAGCAAACTCGGGTTCAGGACGAGACACAACCTACTAGCCATAACCCTTGCGACTATGAGATATCCACAGACCCGGATAAGTGCCCCCAACGTATACTCAATTGGGAGATATAAACGGCGTCCAGATAAGAGCTCATATCACAGATAAATAGTAACCATGACTCACTTGCCAATGGACCACTCAACCAACAGCAATTTCAAAGATAGCTATTAAAGTAATGAACAACAATGTTCAAAAGAGTAACATGAAATGACTGTACAATTTCCTAGCTGGTTTACTTACGTTCTCCGCGAGCAATCCATCATGTCGTCGAGCTTCGTCGAAGTCACGCCTCATTGTCCACTTTTGTTGTCTCGTCGGGGATCGATCGGTCCAGCAACGCGCCACCGCGTCGTTGCTCCACGTCGTTCCCTGCGCCATTGCCGCTGCCGCTACCGCTCATCCTCCTTGCCGGCGTCACGGCCCCTCGTTGGCGTCCTGGTTCTCGCCGGCGTCGTGGACCGTGCCGCTGCTCGTCGTCTTCCCCCACGGCCGCGCCACCTCCCGGTCTCGCCGCTGCTGCTAGCCGTCCGCGCCATCACGACTGGTCGCTCGGCCGGATTCCCGTCTCGCTGGAGCCGTCGTCCGTGGCCTCCGCTGCTGATCCGCCGCTGCTGGAGCCGCGCTCCTCCGAGCCGCAACACCACCTGCGCCGCGCTTAGCCGGTGTCGCCGCTCCTCGCCATCGTCTCCGCCGTCTCACTCTCTCTCTCTTAGCGGCTCCCCTCTCTTCGTCGTCGTCGTCTCTCTCTCTCTCTTTCCCTCTCTCTCTCTCTCTCCTCTCTCTTTATCTCCTTTTCCCTCTCTCTCTCCTCTCTCTCTCTCTTATTATTCGATCTTTTTTTTTCATACTTATCTCCTCGATTTTATGTTCGAATTAAACCCCAAAAAATACCCAATTTTTGCCAAAAATTGACGAAAATACCATTGCACTCCGCAACACGGGGACACCGCTTCTAAACCTTAACTTGACCATATTTCGCGTCGATAGATCCAGATCACGACGAGTGGGTCCCACATACGACTCTGAAATGACACGTAGTACGAGTTAGATTTTTAGAGTCGTTGCACTAATTCTGGTATTAGGCATGCTAATTCATACATTAGCGCGTTACCGTGTACATCTAGCGCTAGTTTTTGACATTAGCGCGCTAATATATATATATAGCGCGCTAGATTTCTCACATAGCGCGCTATGTGTAGCAAAACTCAAAATTCTGCACTGCCAATTCCGAGTTTGCATGACACATAGACCTTGTTTCTTGTTTGGGAACCCTCAAACGCATTAGTAGGGGTCCCCAACATCAACCAAAACACAAAAACAGCAACAACAACATCAAATTCGTGAATTGATCATGTCATACAAGCTATGTTAATGGAGATGGGAGAGTTACCTTGCTTGATGGCTTGAGCTTCACCAACTCCTTGATCTTCCTCGCCACACCAGAACTCTCTTTCTCTCCCTTCTTCCTTGCTCTATCGATGAGTATGAAAAACGAAGTGATAAGGGTGATTGACCAAAGTGGTTTATATGTTTGAATGTGATTAAACCTTAGCCATACATCAATTCACACTTACACATCTCAATGTTTATCTCATGGCCCATCCTCTCACACTTGTCCCATAAGTCATGTTTGAGTGACTCAAAACATGCACTCACTTGGTCTTTAGATAAGGCAATACGTGTCTCGATGCACATTCTAAAGCCCTTGGTTGAATTCACTAACTTTAGGCTTGCTAATTGAATTTTAATGTGACTACATTAAAGCTATATGCACCACTATACTTACTTTAACTTATACTTACCCCGTAAGCCGCCACCTCGGTCTCACGTCAACACACTACTCGAGGTACGTCCCCACTCAATGTCTCGACTCACCGAATGCCCCGCGTATATCTTACTCGCAATGTCGGCACAACAAAATAAACATACATTTGAACGTTAGAAAATTCACATTTTTGGGTATAAATACATAATACATATACCACGAAAATATAATATTTACCTCGGTGTCAATTTCCAGATGTTTCGACAAGTACGTCAAGTCACGACGGTCCAGTTCACGGTCCTGAAACATGACACGTGGCACGTATAATTTAAGGGTCGTTACAAGTTACATCACCTTTTATATATTTTTGTTTCTAATTTCATTTCTTATTTTTACTCTCTCTCTCTCTCTCTTATTTCTTTTCTTTTTTGAGAACCTCTCTCCTATATATCTTTGTATATCTTAACGATTCTTTTTTATATTTTTATATATTATTTATTTAATTAATTTCTTATATATAAAACACAAAAAAGACTTAATAGATTACTTGTTGAAGTTGATATCTATCTTAAGGAATTATGGGTTTTTATCTTAACTATGCCTTTATTATTATGTTACCAATAATAATATATCTATGTTATACACAACAATGCTAAGTTTTAATTTTAATTTACTAATAACAAAAATAAAAATGCATTCTTCGAGATTCAGTTATTGCAATTTTTTTAAGTTTTATATCAATAGATTGTATTCACACGAGCACAGCGAGCAGCTCAAACATGCATAGCACGTATAACAACTACTATATATAGAAGACATAAAGTCATTATCTTTACTTCTCAACTTTCGTGTTTGCCTTTCCAGTTTTCTAACAAAAACCAACGGGAAATGGTGGCGTGGGGCTCTATTTGAATTCATGAGTCCGGACTCATAGGTGGTTTTATAATATTTACAAATATTTAAGGGGTATCAAAAGAATTTTACAAGTGATTGTGTTTGCTTCATTAATTGCTAATTGAGAATGACTTTGAAATAAAAAACTTTTGAGTTCGGACTCATAAATCCAAATTGCATTATCCTTTTCATTAACCATGAATTGCATATGAATTTTATTAAATAAAAATACACAATAATGAAAAATAAGCAATAAATTCATAGCAATAAATTATCTAGTATTCCAGTTTCATTTTTTTTCCTAAGTTATAATTGAGAGCAAATTCTTTCAAAATTTTTTAGAAATTGGTGTGCACTACTCGAGAAACCAAAATCTTATTTCTCTGAGTTATTTCATTAATTGCGATTTTTTAATTGTATTTTGGTCCGATTGTAATTTTTTTTCAACGCTTGTTTGCCAAGTGGGCCATAGGCTAAGGGGATTTTATGGGTGTTTTTCCAAAAGTAAGGCACATTTACAATTTATTTCACAAAATAGGGTGGTGTACTTTGAATTAACAAAAATAGCCAATAACGCATTTTGAAAAGCGTTATTGCTTTTGAAGTTTGTGAGGTGGCGGTGAGGTGGCGGGGCAAATGTATGGATAGCGCCTTTTCAAAAGGCACTATCTATACATTTGCCCCGCCACCTCATTGCCACCTCACAAACTTCCAATATCGCCTTTTGAAAAGACGTTATTGGCTATGTTTGAAGTTTGTGAGGTGGCGGTGAGGTGGCGGTGCATAGGGGGACATAATTTGTAAAGGTTTGTATAGATAGCTCATTTTGAAAAGGAGCTATCTATACATTTGCCCCGCCACCTCACCGCCACCTCACAAACTTCAAAAATAGCCAATAAGGCCTTTTGAAAAGACGACATAGCCCAGTTTTAGAAAAAAAAAAAAAAAAAAAGAAAACCACACTTATTTTTCGGGGTTTAAAGTAAAAGGTAAAGTAATTTTGTAATTTTTTCTCATAAATTAGTGACAAAATATCAAAAATCGAAGTTGACACTTCCAAGCTACGGAAAGTAAATTTGCACACAAGTAGTTGCAGTACTTCCAAATAGTTACTGCTAAAATGTAAAATAAAACAACTAACCATATATTATAGTTCTATATAGGCCTTGGGGCAATCAATTCAAATTTATAGATTGCAAAGGCCAAGACTCCATATGATCCTGTACAAAAGAAAGGATCACGCTATTGTTGTGGCAAGGTTACATGAGAAAGGAAATCATAGAATCTAATGAATTGATATTTAATTTTTTGAGGAATCACGGCTATTTTATTATGTGATGAAGAGTGGCTCGATATAGCAATATCTAAAATATAGATGGAGAGCCTCCTCCACGAAAGCTCGAACCCCCGACTTCTTGCATATAAGATCGAGGCTCCATATCCTAATAGTGAGCTACCCACGTAATTGATAGTTAAGCGATCTCGACAATGACAACCAATTTTGAATATGCACTAAAGCAGTTTATTTTTGTATAAAAAAGAAACCAACTTTTTTTTTTGATTAACCATGTGTATCTAGATTTAAATAGTATTATTTACCCTGAAATTGCTGAAATAGACCATCAGGCCCAACATTTGGCAGCCGTGGGGAATCGAACTTAAGATCGTGCACCTAACCCACATAGTCCTACCTTCACCTTACCACTAGATTAACTCGTCAGGGTTAGAAAGAAACGAACTTACTCACAATGACTCGAACTCCTTACTTTTTACATAAGTGTTCATACCAAATTAACCAATAAGTTAAACCAACTTTCGGGCGGCTCATGTTCACGCGTCATACGTGGACTGTGTTTCACGGATAGCGCCCACGTCAGCGGAAAAAATCTACCCAACTAATAGCCACTGTTGGAAAGGCGACATAGCCTAGATTTAGAAAAAAAGAAAAAAAAAAAAAAAACCACACATATTTTTCGGGGTTTAAACTAAAAGGTAAAGTACTTTTGTAATTTGTTCTCATAAATTAGTGACAAAATATCAAAAATCTGAAGTTGACACTTTGAAGCTACGAAAAGTAAATTTGCACACAAGTAGTTGCGGTACTTCCAAATAGTTACTGCTAAAATGTAAAATAAAACAACTCACCATATATTATAGTTCTATATAGGCCTTGGGGCAATCAATTCAAATTTATAGATTGCAAAGGCCAAGACTCCATAGGATCCTGTACAAAAGAAATTACTTTTAACCTCAAAAAGCTGCAGTAAATTAAGGTGTATAAATAAATTACAAAAACACCTAACTTGGTAAAGCTCTGCCCTAGCCATACTCACATTGAAGTCCCTCTCTTTATATTCTTTCATATGATTCAGCTTGAGGTTTTTGTTCAATTAAATGATTATAATATCAATAAGATTGATTAAATTTATTGATTAAGCACTGAACTTTAAGTCAATCACTTCAAGAACATGGATATCGTACCCTAGACTCTTAAAAATAGTACTTAAAACTCACCAAAAATAAATATGTAAAACACCAACCAACTTGGAGGCCAATGAACCAACTCTGGGTTTCATGCATTGGTTACGACCTAGCTAACTACTAGTTGTTTAATTAATTGAAGTTCTTTAAGGTTATAAGTTCGAATCTTCTAATGTTTCGAGATATATATATATATCTTTCACAGTGATGAGTTTCTGTTATGGAATATTGGAGAATAATCACAGATACGACATTATAATAATATGAAAAACATGAGAAATAAGTTTATTCCATGAGAAGGTTGTATACATCAACTTCGTTCACCCAAAATAAAAGATGAAACAAATCACCATGACATCAAGAAAACTCATCATGCAGTCTATTACGACGGTTACGTTGACGTTGTTGCTCGGTGATGCAAACCGGATGTACTACTATGTCTAGTTGGACGATGTGTGTTTGTACATCCTGTTGAGGTTGTTGAGGTTGCTTGGTCTTGCATTGAATGACGTCGAGTAGATTGATGCTCTTCCTCTCCGGTGCTTCACTCGACTTCACCTCTCTCGATGCTCCCAAAATAGGTGGTGGAACCATCCCAAAAAATCTCAACCATCTTAAAATCTCGCAAAACCATTCTTAGTGTGCGACCCAATAGGCTCATACAACGCACGTTGGCGGTGTACCAAAACACATTTTGGTATACAAGTCATAAGCAGATCTCTAGCAAGACATTATGACTACCCAAGTTGTACGAATATCAAATCGATACAACCTAATCAATAGTGCATATAACAACCTTTTGTCACACGATATCCTTTGGATCAAACATAAGGCATGGAATTGTCATCCAACATGTTCAATCGTACTAGTCTCGATCTCTAGGTAGATCGAAAACATCCAAGTGACATTGATCAATATCAATTCACTTAGACTAGGCCTTTTAACAAGTCTAACACATCGAGGGATCCACTAGATATCTCTTTTTTATATGAGAGGGACAAATTCTATCTCGATTACACAACTTCATCACATTGCTCACAACCAACCAATCACAACCTTTATAATCGTCCTAGGTTAAAGACAACGTTTGATTGTGTCAAATTCTTGTGTTCCTAATGTTGAAGTCTCTGGCAATCTCAAGTCGAGGACTGAAAAATATACATATCATGAGAAACAACTATGACTTAATCCATGTGATGTTCTCATAGCGGGTTCGGTCCCCAAAGACTTTGTTCCGTAACAAGTACTCGTGATCTTGATTCGTATCCCTATACGTATAATCATCATATGATCATCAATCAAGACTCACACTAGTCTTAATTCATTATAGTTCCCAGTATAATGATCGACTAGGGACATTTAGGATATTTATGTAAATACCCATGGATCTTATTATAATGTAAACATGCAAATTAATTATAATAAACAACAAATGAAATCCTCTATTTTATTAACTAAAAGTATTGATAAAGACAATTCATGGATTGACCTAGGGCACATGCCCCATCATCTCCCACTTGCACTAGGGCCAATCATACATGCATCTAATGCCTAATGATCTAACACGACCATCATGTTTTGCTTGTGGAAGAGCTTTTGTCAATGGATCCGCAACGTTGTCTTCAGTAGGTACTCTGCAAATCTTTACGTCTCCCTCTCAATAATTTCTCTCATGAGATGAAAACGCTTTGAGTATATGTTTGGATCTGTGGTGTGATCTAGGTTCCTTGGCCTCAGTGCTATTGCCCCGTTATTGTCACAATACAAACAAACAAAGGGGTTAGCAATACTTGGAACCACACCTAGTTCGTAAATGAACTTTTTGATCCAAACGCCTCCTTTCTTTGCATCGGACGCCGCAATATACTCACCATTGTAGAGATCTCCACGCCTCTTGCTTCGAACTTTTCCAAATTCTTCGCACCCCCATTCAAAATAAACACATATCCAGATCGCGATCTAAAATCATCTATATCGCTTTGAAAACTTGCATCTGTGTAACCATTTACAACTAGATCATTTTCAAAACCTCCATAGACCAAGAACACTTCCTTAGTCCTTCTTAAGTACTTAAGGATGTTCTTTACCGCTATCCAAAGTGACTCTCACCAGGATCCGATGATATCGTGCTTGTAGTGCTCAAAGCATATGATACATCGGAGTCGAGTGCATAGCATGACATACATGATAGATCCATAGCCAATGCATATGGAATCTTATTCATACGGTCTCGCTCATCATTTGTCCTAGGACATTGATTCTTGTTGAGACTTATGCCATGAGACATTGGCAACAATCCTCTTTTAGAGTCTTGCAAAGCCAACCTATTCAAGACCTTGTCTATGTAAGCACTCGACTTAGACCGATTAGCCTCTTAGATCTATCCCTATAGATCCTTATCCCTAGGATATATGGCCGCATCTCCTAAGTCTTTCATTGAGAAACACTTCCCTAACCAAGACTTGACATTCTCGCAATGTTGGGATGTCATTTCCAATGAGTAATATATCATCGACATACAATACCAGAAAAACAACTACACTCCCACTGACCTTCTTGTATACACAAGGCTCATCTTCGTTCTTAATGAAACCAAAATCCTTGATTGCTTCATCAAAACGAAGATTCCAACTCCGATAAGCTTGCTTTAATCCATAAATGGATCTTTGAAGCTTGCATACCTTCCTAGAATTCTCAAGATATACAAAACCTTCAGGTTGTGTCATATACACGTCCTCAAGCAGCTTTCCATTAAGAAATGTTGTTTTTACATCCATTTGCCATATTTCATAGTCATAATATGCAGCAATGGCAATTAAAATTCTTATGGATTTAAGCATGGCTACTGGCGAAAAAGTTTCATCATAATCAACACCTTGAGTCTGCCTGAAACCTTTTGCTACAAGTCTTGCTTTAAAAGTATGCACATTGCCATCCATGTCAGTTTTCTTCTTGAAAACCCATTTACATCCAATGGTCTTACCACCTTCAGGTAAATCAACCAAGTTCCAAACTTGGTTATCATACATAGATTGCATCTCAGAGTTCGTGGCACTTAGCCATTTATCTGAGTCTGGTCCAGACATAGCCTCCTGATAAGTGGTGGGCTCATTTTGATCCATAAGCAACACATCACGACTATCGGTAATGAGAAATCCGAATCTCTCGGCTCAAGTCTTACCCTACCAAACATTTACGTGGGCCTTGTGTCACTTGCGGAAGTTCAACGGTTCCGAACGTTGTTGAACTTCCAAAGCTGGTCAGTGTTTATCTCAGTGATTCTTGAACTTCTTCAAGATTTATTTCTCTCCCACTAGTGTCTTTTGAAATAAATTGTTTTTCCATAAAGGCACCATACCGAGCAACAAACACTTTATTCTCGTGAGATTATAAAAGTAATATCCTTTTGTTTCCTTAGGATACCCCACAAATAAACACTTATCGTATTTAGGTGCTTGGTTTTTCGAGACTTGTCGCTTTACGTAAGCCTCACAACCCCAAATCTTAAGAAAAGACAAACTAGGTCTCTTCCCGTACCATATCTCATATGGTGTTTTATCAACCGCTTTAGAAGGAACTCGATTTAGAATGAAAGTCTGCTTTGTAAAGCATAACCCCAAAAGGATAATGGAAGATCTCGCATGACTAATCATAGATCGAACCATATCTAATAAGGTTCGATTTCTCCTTTCAGAAACTCCATTCCATTGTGGAGTTGCTGGTGGAGTCAATTGGGAGACAATCCCACAATTTCTAAGATGATCATCAAATTCTTGGCTTAAATACTCACCACCTCGATCTGATCGAAGTGTTTTGATAGTTTTACCAAGTTGATTCTGCACTTCATTTTGAAACGTTCGAAACATCTCAAATTATTCAGCTTTATGTTTCATAAGATATACATAACCATATCTGCTGAAATCATCAGTAAATGTAATGAAGTACTGATAACCTCCTTTAGCCATTGTGTTTATAGGACCGCATACATTAGTATGTATTAGACCCAATAAATCACTTGCCCTTTCACTGTGTCCAGTAAAGGGACTTTTAGTCATCTTCCCTAGTAAACAAGATACGCATGTTTCATATGTTTATAAATCAAATGAATCTAGAAGCTCATCTTTATGGAGCTTCGTTATGCGTTTCTCGTTTATGTGTCCGAGACGACAATGCCAAAGATATGTTTGATTACAGAAATGACAATTTTCTTCCTTTTCTTTTGGGTGTTTTGAAGCAGGAACAGGCCGGGTCTTGACTTGTTCCATAGGCTTTGCGACAGGTGCATCAACAGCCTTGGCAACTCTAGCCTTGCCTTTGCCTTTCTTCTTCATTCCCTTTCCCTTTTTAGACCATCAACATATTACTAGAGGGTTTCTTGATATTTTGTTCAGCGAGTTTTGAGCATCAGGTGGTGGAACCATCCCAAAATACCATGTCGTAGGCTTCCATTAGGCTTCCAAGATAATACATGCAGGACATACAACTTGCGTATGCGGTTGGAGGAAAGGAACATGAGGTTGCGGCATGGTCAACAAGTTCATGATGGTCAACAAGTTCATGAATGAGGCATCTCCACTAATATCCTCAAATTAAGCATATTTTTAATTAACCCGGCCCACATACTTTATTAATAGCATATCACCAATAACAAACTTCTCCATATTTATCTCATATCCAATAGGGATAACGAAACATATTTTGCTTATATCTCATAATCTAATTTGTTATCTATCTTTATCAAATAGAAACTTTATAACAAAATAGATATAACAAGATAAATAATTAATTTCGAAAATTAATTATTTATTTTGGATTTAAGATATTTGAATCCTAGTATATCACCAATAACAAGATTCTTGATATTTATCTCTTATTCTAATTTGTTATCTATCTTTATCAAATAGAAACTTCATAACAAAATAGATATAACAAGATAAATAAATAATTTCGAAAATTAATTATTTATTTTGGATTTAAGATATTTGAATCCTAGTATATCACAAATAACAAGATTCTTGATATTTATCTCTTATTCTAATTTGTTATCTATCTTTATCAAATAGAAACTTCATAACAAAATAGATATAACAAGATAAATAAATAATTTCGAAAATTAATTATTTATTTTGGATTTAAGATATTTGAATCCTAGTATATCACCAATAACAAGATTCTTGATATTTATCTCATATTCTAATTTGTTATCTATCTTTATCAAATAGAAACTTCATAACAAAATAGATATAACAAGATAAATAAATAATTTCGTAAATTAATTATTTATAAATAAATAATTTCGAAAATTAATTATTTATAAATAAATAATTTCGAAAATTAATTATTTATAAATAAATAATTTCGAAAATTAATTATTTGCAATTTCGATCCTCATCCAAATAATCACAAACATGTAATCATGAACTACTATCCCAAACGAACCTAATGGTGTCATGGATCAAAGAACACGAAACTCAATTCATTAAAATTATTTGAATTAACCTAACATGATTACTAGCATGTACGAAACTGATTTTTAATTAAATCACGAATATGCGTATCATATACGCAAAACATGATAATAAATCTCAAAGACAACTTATGTATATCACATATACATCAACTATTAACATGCTTTCAATCATATATCATGTATATATCATGGCATATTGTAATTATAACATGGTGGAGTATATGGACTCCACTATATGTATTATAACATGAGGAGTATATGGACTGGCATGTATTGAGATACATACATTTGATGTGTAGGCATTCCATGGTCCACATATGAAGACGACGGCCCAGGTGCGTAAGGATCAAAATGGTAAGGAGGAAGATTCACGATCGGCGGCTTGGGTACAAACATTTGAGGTTCTGGTTGCATTGTGGACGATGCAGGAATGTACCCATGAGAAGAACGAGTTGGTGGGGATGATCGTTGGCTACTCTCGCCAACAGTCTATGTTCTACTCGCTCTCGGACGAGATGAACGTGCTGGAGGAGAACGTCTGCTACTCTCTGCAGCAATCTCAGTCTGAGTAGATGGACGTGGTGGACGAGGATGTCTGGTGCGTTCCCACACAGTCTCTGGTCGTGTTCGTCTTCTTCTTACCTCTCTGTTTGCTTCGCCCTGATCGTATTCTTCATCTTCATGTTCATTATCCTCATTTATGTCTTGTTCGACGACAATTCCGTCATGCGAAAGAGTAGACCTTTGCCTTTCATCTTCGTCTAAAATTTTAATCCCTTCATCAAGCGCAGCAAGACCTTGCTCGTACCCATCCTCAATAAACACTCGCCTCAGTCGATGCACCAAGTTACACTGATATAAAAACATGAGCTCAAAGCACGTAATATAAGATATTAGTTGTTCGAGAAAAAGTAAGAGTTAGAAGTTTACCGAGTAGTCACGTAAAGCCCCGTCGTGTCCAATGAATATCCTAGTGACCGAGCGATACCACGTCATGTAGTCTTGATGATCGTGCCCTTCATTATGTGGCGCTGTGGCAATGGTGTCCCCACGATTTTCCCACATGTGTATATAGCTTGCGTGAAAAGTCACCCAATTTTCATGATGATGTCCACGTAATTCGAGGCGGTCCAGTTGGGCGTCATAAGCACAATTTGGTGGCACCGCTTGTACCATTCCGAATTGTCTCATAACCCTTTCCGGTCGATGCCACTCGACTATGTGGAAACAAATAAGGGGACACGTAGAAAGCCAACTACCGTGACCGTTAGTACAGTAATCGGGAAGAGACCCCATGACTTCAGTATATGGTTGCCAAACCACATCATCCTCATGCCTTTGCGAGTCGAGTGCATCACGGTGAGCCGATACGACGTGCGTCGCACTTCATCTTACCGAAAATGCATCGAGCCATCTCTGTAGAAAACAATAAGTTAAGATAAATGAAATTGGTCAAGATTTTTTAGCAAATTAATGAAGAATATTTGTATTACCTGTGTCCTAGTGGAACGTCCATCAGCATATGTTCTCAATCCACTGTTCGCGGTTGAACTCTAGAAACACCCCGGCGCCGCGGTGCTATGAATGGAAATATGTCCCATGCCCACAGTTGTACAAGAATTGACGCGCTTTGCAACCTCATGTGCCCTGCGCGAGATCCGCGACACAACTCCCTGTACAAATAAGCCAAACATGCACTCCCCCAACTATATTGTCCGGCTACTTGGAAATCCTCCAGCAATGGTAGGAACATCAAATGTACAAATCGATTGGACTTGTCGGCGAAAAGACAACCACCGATAAGTTGTAGTATGTACGATCGAACATAACGTTGCACCGACTCCTCATCGCTATCATCATCTATAGCTGGTACGTTACGCTCAAGCCAATCTACTTTAAGTTTACAACCAACAATGTCATCTCCAACAGGAGTTCGACCAAGTAGCCTCTCGCAGACATCAACATAGTCTGTATTTGTCGTTCCCGTCACAGGCATACCTTCGATAGGTAAGCCAAGCTGTACCTGTACGTCCTGGAGTGTAATTGTGCCCTCCCCACAACGCATGTGAAATGTATGCGTCTCAGGGCGCCATCTCTCTACGAACGCAGTAATCAAAGCCCAATCAAGGCTGAAAAATGCTACTCGGGAAATCTCATAGAACCCACTGGAACGAAGGTATGGGATCATCCTCGAATGATACTGCACCGTTCGATCAACGACCCTACGTCTTCGACGTACGCGCGTTGTTTCGTACACCTTATAATTGATAATGTATTAATCTATATATTCGATACGTTATTATTGTAAATTTGACGTATACATGTAAAACAGTTTACCTCACCCCTCCAGGTTCGCGATGATCTGTGTGTAGATTGGAGTTGCAAAAGTGATGGATCTGAAGGACTTGGATCCATTGTTGTACAACTACAAATGAATGTTATAAAAAGAATTAGAGTGTTGTTCGAAAGCAAACGATAACTATTTCATAAATGTTCACACAAAAACAAATGCGTAAATGCTCGAAAGCAACATATGCACGAACTTAAGTTATTTCAAACATTATAGAAAATCGACTATATGTTTTCATTGGAAGGTTGTGGTCTGCTTGGACAATTTTTTTTTGTTATGTCCCTCTGAACGACAAATACTCATTTCTTTGCACTCCCAATCACGTACTAAGTCATACTTACATGACAAACGATCAAACCTATTGAACTAGTTCATAAGGAACTTTTTGATATAGAAGATCACATTAATAGCGCAACTACAGAGCATACTCATTCATTTGAGTTTGACTTAATGAATGTATTTAGCAGACATACCATTAAATAATCATATCAACCATTTTTCAAAAACAAAATACTTATTTCACTACATATCATGCAAATTATAACAAATCCAAATATATAATGATGAAAGTATTAAAGTCACAAAAAATAACCATTTTCCTCCTCTTTTTGTTAGCAATTTAATAACCATGCAATAAACAAATTATCTCGTTACTTTATTTATATATCAAGTTGATTCTCAACTTCACTTTTATCTTATTGGGGGTCTCGAGTCTTCATCGCTTCGCTTGTTGAATTCATTGAATTGACGCTATTGTACAGTGTTTCATGCTTGTGCAATGTTTGTGTTTCATGCTTGTGCAATGATATGAAAATACATATTGCTTCATATTTGTGTTTATCCAACAATATCTACAAGTGTAATGTTTCATGCTTGTGCATGTGTACTTGTCCTAAACTTGATTACATGAATGTACAATGTACACGTTATACAACGATTCCTATTTGCCACAATGTTTCACTTAAACCAATTGCTTAGGATACATGTAATTAATGTACCCAAATGTAACTTAATTACATGTACCTCTTTGACGGTGGCTTTCAAACGCATGCAATCATGCATCTCTACTTTTCCAAACCAACATGTGTTTACAAAGCGAACGTTGCATTGGTCTATGCATTTGTCGTTATCAACGACCAATCAATCAATTTAGGCTATTATTATCAATTACCCGTTATGTTTTAAAACATTACACCTCTATAATAGCTACTTTTCTATCCGAGTTGTAACATTTCATATAACAACCTCACTTGAGTGTACGTGGCTAATAGTCCACTTATTTCCCATTCATATATTCAATAATGTGCCATTATTCCAACAATCTCCCACATGAATGGAAATTGGCCTATATCGCACATTTATATGTATCACTATCAACCCTGAGTTCAAGACTAGTCACGACGTAGTCTCGAATACACGGGCACTGGAAAACCGTATACAAAAAAATTAAATAAAATTGTAGTTGAGCACATTTTAAAGGATGTTGTGAAATCAAGGAATTTGTATTCGCTTTGTATTTGCTTGTTTTTTATATGAATTATGTGCGTGACTTCCATGCCACCTATATTGTTGGTTTAATTGAAGGGTATGTTTTAGGTGAAAATAATCAAAAGTAGCCGAATCTCTGCATACCTAACTTTGTGTATGACATTGTGGTGTTTCTTGTGTCGAGGTTCAATGAAGGCCGTGAAGAATCTCACACAAACTACCTTAATGAAACTAACTAACCTAAAGATAAAAAATAAACTAACTTAATTGACTTAGCAAACTAAACATACTAACTAAATGGAACTAACCAAACTAAACTAACTAACCTTAACTAACCTAACCACCTAAACTAAACAAACAAACTAAACTAAACTAAACTAACTTAACTAACTAAACAAACAACCAAAAAACGATTAACTGAACTACTAAACGAAACTAAACTAACCTCCTCCTCCTTCTCCTCCGTTGGGACGTCTTTTGCCCCTTGCCCTCGCTCACGCGCTCCTCGCTCTCAGCTCTGCGCGCTCGCTCTCACCGCACCCTCGCCTCGCTCTCAGCACACACATGCCTCAGCTGCCACTTGCTCCACACACACCCTGCCGCAGCTCCTTGCTCCGCCGCTCCGTCAACTCCCTCTCCTCCTTCTCCACTGCTGGTCGACAACCCCACGTCTCTCTCGCCAATTCCCGACCCGTCGCCTCCTCTCTCTCGCCAACTGCAGCGACAATGTTTTCTCCTTCACCGGCCTCTGCCCCTCCGCTCCTTAAATACCCGACCCACCCCCTACAACACACCCGTGACCTACCCTACCCTACTTCCCTAGCTTGTCCTCTTCTTCCTCGCGTAGACCGGGACGCGCAGAGAATATATTCTCTGCGTCCCGGTCTTCGCGAGGAAGAAGGGATGGTACACAGATAACGCCTTCTCAAAAGGCGCTATCTGTGTACCCCGATGCACACTGTCCACGTGGGCATGTACACTGATAGAGCCTTTTCAAAAGGCGCTATCAGTGTACTCCGTCCCACGTGGCCATGACACATGGATAGCGCTTTTCAAAAGGCGCTATCCATATGTCCACTTCAGCAACCAAAACCAACCCATTGTGATAACGCCTTTTGATTAGGCGTTATTGCCTATTTTGGGGAATAAAACCATTTTCACCTCATTTCCCTCATTTAAAGTAATTATATATGTACTTTTGTAATTTTTTCGATTTTATGAATTGGGCTACGGGCAGCTTTTGGACCTAAATAAACTAAAAAAAAATATATATTTTTGGGTGCATGCCTTGGTTTATGACCCGGGTCAATATAATGTGGGTTTGCCATTGGCAAACGACGTCTTCCATGCTCTACAAAAGGGAGATTGCAAAAAAATAAAATGAGTTGGGGATTGATAATTGGGTTTACATGCCATAACGCGAGAATAACTATTATCATGGTCTCTCAAACCCTACCTCCCTAGATAAGAAAAAGAGAGAAACAAAAAAATCTTCTTTCAAATTGGATAAAAAAAAGAAGAAGAGAGAAATCAGAAATTAATCTTCTTTCAAATTGGATAAGAGTTGATCAATCCATATATCTACCTCACAATTTGATTTCTGGAAAACTTTTATATTATTTTAGAGTTGTAATCTTATATTGTTGCGTAAACATTAAACTATTATTCTAGTATTTTTGCAATTGGGTTTTAGGAAATAAGAATCTTCTTATGTGAAACCATGGTGTGCCGAGAAAAAACCTATTCTACATCATTGAAAAACATTTTCGATAAATAACTTGTTAAAGTAAATGTTTTTTAGACAAATTTAATATATAAAAATATGTTGGTTATTGTATTATTAATTAAGTTTATGTTACTATTTAATAAGCCATTACATGTGAGTTTTCAAAATTAATAAAATATTGTACATGTCAATTATACGTTGATTTAGTTTTAACGATGCAAGTAGTCCGCAACAATCTTCCCACTCAAAATCGCACACTATGGCATGTGACAACATGCAAGAGAAACTATATACAAGGTTACAAACCCAGGTCGGCTCAAATAAGAGTGAGACAACCGATTCTCCTACCCGACGATGATCTTTTTGTTGGAGTTGTAATCTAAATTAGATTAGTGTTTGAGTTTGATTAGGACTTTGAGTTAGAGTATGAGTCTAGTTGGGATCTCCTAGTTGGATTAGGAGTATGTTTATGTGACTCTATAAATTAGAGTTAAGCCCCCGCATTGTAATTAACGAGTTTATTAAAGTGATTAATAAAGTGTGTCATTACGGTGTCTCTAAACCTAACATGGTATCAGAGCAATAGTGAGATCCTGAGATCTCTGAGAGAGAGACCGAGATTTTTTATCTTGGTTGTGTGAGAGTTCTTAAAGATTCAAGAACAGAATTTGGGCTTCCGATCTATCGAGAGATCGAAGTGTGCGCGTTTTTCTTGTTTTGGAAATAAAGAGTTTGAGTAGCGTGTTCACAGAGAAGAACAACGCAGAGGCGTGCAAAGTGTAGAAACGTTGAAGCTAAAGAAAATCGATTTCAGAGGTGTAGAAAATCGATTTGAAGAGGCGTGCGCTTGAAGAACAAACACGCTGATCTTGTTGAAAAAGAAGATTGAAAGTTGTTTTGTTATACAACACCCACATACACTAAAGCAATTTTTGTCCTCATTGGAAAGATTGTGGGACCCGCATAGCAATTGCATCTTTTTAGTTCAAAATTGTGCACGAGTGCAATTTGAACAGTAACGTGCAATAGTGGCGATATGGCAACAATTGGAAACGGCCAAGTTCAACCTACTCTTCCAGTGTTCGATGGGAAGAAGTTTGATAGATGGAGCACTCAGATGAGAGTTTTGTTTAGTTTTCAAGACTTGCTCACAGTCGTTGAAGATGGGTTCGAAGACCCAGGGGCCACCGCTACCTCGACACAAAAGGAGCTTCGCAAGAAAGATCAGAAGGCACTTTATTTTATTTTACAAACGCTTGATGATGTGGCGTTTGAGAAAGTGCAACTGGCGAAGACATCAAAGGAAGCGTGGGACACTTTAGAGACGTCCTACAAGGGTGTACAAAAAGCCAAGAAAGTTCGGTTGCAAACTTTGAGGCGGCAATTCGAGTTGATCGAGATGGATGACTCAGAAGATATAGAGAAGTACACCAATCGTGTTCAGACAATCGTCAATCAGTTAAAGATGAATGGCGAAGATGTCGCCGATCTCGATGTGAACGAGAAGATTTTGCGCACCTTGACCGCGAAGTTCGACCACGTAGTAGCTGCTATTATGGAGTCTGGGACAGATTATGAGACCAAGTCAGTTGAAGAAATCATTGGTTCATTACGAGCACATGAGCAACGAATCAATGAAAAAGTGAAAAAATCAAACTTACTTGAGCAGGCATTGAAGACTACAGTTGTCCCAAAGCTAAAGAAGAATTATGGGTTTAAAGGCCGTGATAAAGTCAACAACGATGGCAGAGGACAGAATAATAATCAGCAGTGGTGGGATAAAAATAAAGGTCGTGGACGAGACGAAGGTCGCAATCAACAGAGAAATCGGATTCAGTGTTACAACTGTCGCAAATTTGGGCATATAGCTAGACAATGCAGGATAAAGCAATCATCGAGTGCAGTCGAGTCGAGGAGCGACGGATCGAGATGAGGAGTGTCATCAGACACTAATGATGGTTTCATCAGCCCAGGAGAATGCTCAGAGTAACATGTGGTATCTCGACAGTGCATGCTCTAACCACATGTGTGGCAATAAAGAGTTTTTTGATGAGTTGGATGAGTCAATGTTGACAGATGTCAAGTTTGCTGATGATAGGAAACTTCCAGTTAAAGGAAAAGGAAGAATTCTGATCCAGTTGGAGAATGGTGATCATCAGTATATTTCAGATGTGCTATATGTACCGACATTGACATGCAATTTGCTAAGTTTGGGGCAATTGCTAGAGAAGGGGTACAAAGTGGATTTCAAAGATAATCATCTCACTGTGTTTGACTCTAAAGGTATGATCATTCTTAAGTCTCCTTTGAAAAATAGGTTGTTTCAGATTGAGATTAAGATTGAATCTTATCCGTGTTTTAAATCCATTGTTTCTGATGAGTCATGGTTATGGCATCTAAGATATGATCATCTGAACTTCGAGAGTTTGAAGTTGTTGACTCATAAGAATTTAGTGAAAGGATTGCCTGTGATTCAACATCCAGAGCAATTTTGTGAGGGGTGTATTTCGGGGGAGCAACATAGACGAACGTTTGCTTCCAACACTCCAAGGCGTGCCAAATCTCTACTACAGGTTGGTTCACTCGGATGTTTATGGTCCTCTGTGAGGCGCTTTCACTAGGAGGAAGCAAATATTTTATGACTTTTATTGATGACTTTGTAGCGGGATGATTTGGGTGTATACTTTAAAGAATAAGTCGATGTCGTTAGTTGCTTTCGAAGTTCAAGGCAAGCGTGGAGAAACAGAGTGGACACTACATCAAGACTTTGAGGACGATGGATGGTGGTGGTGAGTACACGTCCTCGACATTTTCAAAGTTTTGTGATCGTCATGGGATTAAACATGAGATCATGCCACCACAGACACTGCAGCAAAATGGTGTTGCAGAGAGAAAGAATAAGACGATTATAGACATGGCTCATAGTATGTTGAAGGCCAAAGGTCTACCTGATTCTTTTTGGGCCGAAGCAGTTGCATGTTCAGTTTATTTACTGAATAGGTCTCCCACAAAAGGTGTGTCCCATATAACCCCAGAAGAGGCTTGGAGTGGTTACAAGCCAAGTGTCAAACACTTGAAGGTGTTTGGATCCACTGCATATGTACATGTTCTTGATGCTAACAGGAAGAAGTTAGATGACAAATGCGTGAATGTCATATTTATTGGCTATGTTTTAGGAAGGATTGGAATGTACAAATTGTACAATCCAGTTACCAATGCAGTCATTGTTAGCAGAGATGTCAAGTTTGATGAGAAGAGTGCGTGGATTTGGGACATAAAAGGAAAGAGTATTTCTCAATCATTTACGATTAGATGTGAGGATGAAGCTTCCACTTCAGTTGGTATTGGCGCTAGACCCCAGCGTACCAGTTGCAGACCACAAAGAAGTGTGGGACAACCAGCTCGACTTCAGGATTGTAAGATCACCCATGATAATGTCGTTGATGACAAAGGCAATCGAGTGCATTGTGCAATTGTTTCGAAAGCATTGAGGAAGGCATGAGAGATAGATGGCGGGTGAACGATAAAGGATGTCGTCGCTGGAGATCGAGATCTGCATTTCAAGAGAAGATCAAGTGGAAGATCATGACAATCTGAATTATGGGGGGATGATGTTTTATTTTTTAATTCAGATAGGTAATTTAGATTATGGGGGATGTTGGAGTTGTAATCTAAATTAGATTAGTGTTTGAGTTTGATTAGGACTTTGAGTTAGAGTATGAGTCTAGTTGGGATCTCCTAGTTGGATTAGGAGTATGTTTATGTGACTCTATAAATTAGAGTTAAGCCCCCGCATTGTAATTAACGAGTTTATTAAAGTGATTAATAAAGTGTGTCATTACGGTGTCTCTAAACCTAACACTTTTATGCTGATGCTAGTGAGCTAAAGACATGTTATAGAAACGATACACATATATACTACTATGAGAACCAAATATATACTCATGTTATGGGTACACTATTTACAATCATTAGATTTTAATCCAGCATATTAATTGAGGCGTCATAAATGCACAAATCATTTAATGCACAATACATTTTGAGGGGTTTTCATGACATGAGTATAAATTGGGGCCCCATTGTAGATTTTCAGTGTATATATATAATAATAATAAGTTGAAAGATTCATTTGCTGTTTGAAATTACAATATTATTCTTTATTTTTTTATTAGTTCTTTTGAAACTATATATATTTTCAATTCAGTTTCTTATTTTTACTTTCTCTCTCGTATATCTTATCTTTTTTATTTAAAAAATAATGAGGCTTAATCAAGTCGATAAATACCAAAATTTTCCCACAAGCGCAACAAGCGGGATATATATAATGGCAATACCCCTTAGGATCTTCTTGAAGCCAAAATAGCTTTATTGACAAAAATACCCATCAATGTTAACATTTGATTGGATGAAATTTTTTTAATAAAAGTATGGGTGTTTAGGTAAATTCAACTTAACTAACATAAAAGTTGAGACTTAAAAATGGAGAGAGAGAGAGAGAGAGAGAGAGAAAGAAAGAAAGAGTGTTTGTGGGGATTTAAAAGTGATAAAGGTGAAGATATATATATATATATATATTTTAAATCCCCACAAACACTCTTTCTTTCTTTGTATAGTAGTTATCTTTTTTTGTGGATATGGGTAGTTATCTTAATTGAGTCTTTTAGTTTATTTAGCCAAGTTGCTAGAAACATTTATGTGCCTAAACCCTAGCACATGCCCTCCCTCTAGTGTGTATATATATACTAGTTTCAGGACGTGCTACGCACGAAACAAGCTAGTCATGGTAGGACATTACTTCATCAAAAAAAAGGAAACAAAGAAAAAAAAAACACAAATGGTTTGACCCATCAATTTGTAAACACTTGCTTGTGGAGATTCCGTAGAATTGCACATAAAGTTCAATCTTCACCTCAAACTCTATAGATAGAAATGATAACTTTGAAATTATGAATTTAAATAATTGAATTAGTTGGGATTAAAGCTTTAGACACTTTTTTTTCACATGAATAATCAGAATTTTTTTCATTCAAATTTCTTTTGGGTTTTGGGTTTGTTCCCTCCCCCAACACCTTCTTCAAACCATCTTATTTTTCAACGCCCACCTTCGTCTTCTCCCTCTCGGATTCTCTCTTCTTCACTGTTTATATATATATATATTATATATATATATATATATATATAAAAACCGAACCTTATCCTCTCTTCATCACACAATCAACAACCAATCACAACAACCCCTCCCAATTCCAATTTCGAACTCATAGATAAAACCAGTCCCACAGTCGCTAAAATAAAAAATTGAAATATTATCTCACCTTCAACTGTTCTTCAACAACACCACCAACACTCACGGCTCTCATTGAATTTGATCTCCAACCGATATATATATATATATATATATATATATATGGGGAAGAACAATGAGGGTTTGGGTGAGAATGATGAAGACGATGACCAGTGGTATGCACCCCCTTAAAACGTATCAAATGGTAGCATGCAATTCAAGCTTTCAACATATACAATATTCATATAAACCGATTTGCTCCAGAAACAAGTGCACATTCCAATTTAGAAGTCTCCTTCAATTTATCAACCTCTTCGTCCCGTGTATTGGATTGATGAGAAGGAGTTTGTGTATTGGATTGATGAGGAGTTCGCCGGAACACGAGAGTGCTCGATTGAAGACTGAGAGAAAGAGAAAACCGTGTATTGGATTGATGATAAGGAGTTCGGGATTGATTTGGAGATAAGAAAAAAAAGTGTGGTGGATTGATAAGGAGTTAGAGTTTGATTTGGAGACAAAAGAAAAGATTGATTTGGAGATGAAAAAAAAAAGAAATATGGGCAAATAGGTAAATTTCATTACCACTCAAAAATTTGTTATTAAACCGAACCTTCTCCTCTCTTCATCACACAATCAACAACCAATCACGACAACCCCTCCCAATTCCAATTTCGAACTCATAGATAAAACCAGCCCCACAGTCACTAAAATAAAAAAATGAAATATTATCTCACCTTCAACTGTTCTTCAACAACACCACCAACACTCACGCTCTCCTTGAATTTGATCTCCAACCGATATATATATATGGGGAAGAACAATGAAGGCTTGGGTGAGAATGATGAAGACGATGAACCGTGGTATGCACCCCTTAAAACGTATCAAATGGTAGCATGCAATTCAAGCTTTCAACAGATACAATATTCATATAAACCGATTTGCCCCAGAAACAAGTGCACGCTCCAATTTAGAAGTCTCCCTCAATTTATCAACCTCTTCGTCCCGTGTATTGGATTGATGAGAATGAGTTTGTGTATTGGATTGATGAGGAGTTCGCCCGAAACACGAGAGTGATCGATTGAAGACTGAGAGAAAGAGAAAACCGTTTATTGGATTGATGATAAGGAGTTCGGGATTGATTTGGAGATAAGAAAAAAAAAACGTGTGGTGGATTGATAAGGAGTTAGAGTTTGATTTGGAGACAAAAGAAAAGATTGATTTGGAGATGAAAAAAAAAAGAAATATGGGCAAATAGGTAAATTTCATTACCACTCAAAAATTTGTGATTCGTGTTTTATATATATGATATATATATATATATATTAGAAGCTCGAAATCTAAATCCCTAACTACAAACCCTAATTTGACCAAAAAAAAACTACAAACCCTAAACTCCAAATCCAAACTTTAATATATATATATATATATATATTTGTCAAGGAACGCAAATCTTATTGGCAATAGTAATAGTGCTCGGTCGAAGCTATGTGCTCGAGTTGGTGAGTACACAATGACACCAAAACGTTTATTAATCAAAATTAGGGGAGGGCAAACCTCGATTTAGTATTGAAAACCATCAAACCGCCACCAAATCAGGGGTTGATCACGGTTGGGTCATTTTGTAAATCACCACTAAACCTTATGAACCATCAAAACCGCAACCTGATCGCGGTTTGCGCGGTTTGGTCAGTCTAGTTTTGCGGTTTTCTCTGCGGCACATTTAAAAAAAATGGCATACATTCTATACAAGTCTGTACATGTTCATCAACAAAACATATGTCAATATATACACGACCATCCACCAAAATCATAATGAAACAGACAAACTGATCAATCAAAATTGTCTAAGTTCATTTCAAAAATTAAAACATAACATCAAGGCTTCAATTCCATTCCGATACATTATTTTAAGTTTGGAAGTGGTTTTGCGGTGAATCGCGATTTTTTATAATAAAAATTACTACTGCAATTTTCAAGTTTTCTAGACCACCTCAAAATCGCTATTTAAAAAAAAAAAAAACAGATCAAATCAGGTGGTTTGGACCGTTTCAATGATGTGGTTTGGACCGTTTTAATGATTTGAGCAGTTTTGTGGACACAGTAGTCCCACCCCTAATCAAAATGGTAGCTTCATTAGTTTCATAACGCCCAGTAAGTCCATGCAATAGTAACTCAAAAGACCGAACTAAAATCTAGTGCGCCACGTGTCTGGTAGCAAGAGCAACCGATCAATTCTCACACTGACGTACGTGGCAACATCGTAGTTAATCTTGAAATAAATGATGGATCAATCGTACGTAATAATTTCCATTTTGATTGAGATGCGATAATGTCAGTTTCATGCACAAAGCGACCTTCACCAATCGACAAAATCATTGTAATTTGAGAGGGGACTAAAGCATCCTACGTGTGCATGGACCACTTAATTAGTGAAAGCGTGGCACTTATCGATCAAGGACCACATTTTGATATGATCAATCAACTACTATACTAGCTAGACCTCCCAATATGAAGATGATGATAATCCGGGAGCCCAAAAAGAAAAGATAACTAAATAACAAATTAACCATGTTTTTGAGTTTATGCTCAACAAATGAAAACAGTTCTCCTCAAATTACCAACCATCTGTTGATACAAGTGATAATTGACAAGGTCAAGAACATCTTTGGTGACATACAGGGACGAAGTTACATAGGAAGCGGAGGGGGCCTTGGCCCCATCAAATTTTTTGAAAATCCTACTTACATGTAGATATATTTAGGAAGATTAAAGAAAATGTAAAGTTCCCATAAAAGTCTTACATACATGTATTAGTCATCAAATTAAGTATCAAGAATTAATAAAGTACGCACATTAATTTCAATTTAAGTTGATGACTTGAAATCATAGATTCATTCTTTTTTAGCATCACTACAAAAATGGATGCGAATAGAGACGGGAATAGCGACGGGGGTAGCGACGACCCCCCCATTGCTATTTTATGGGCGGGAAAACTCCCGCCCAGGACCAAATTTTATCGGCCACGTGGCGAAGAGAACGCCACGTGGCAGGAAATGAGGGGGCCACGTGTGAAAATAGCAACGGGATTGGCCCGTCGCTATTCTCGTCGCTAATCCGGAAAATAAGATCCAGACCAAAACCATCTCTCTTCCTCTCTGGTTTTCATCTCCTCTCATCTCCATCTCCTCTCGATCCTCTCCTCTCTTTCACCGTGACCCTCTCTCCTTTCCCTCCTCCTCCGCCTCGGTCACCCCGCCGATCCGCGCCTCCAAATCGGCCACCCCGTCGATCCGCCTCCGCCGCCGCTAGCCACCCCGCCTCCGCCTCGTCACAGCCCCCGACTCTCATCTCCTTCTCGATTTAGGATTTAGGTTTAAGTTTTTATTTATTTTATATAATATATTTTTTATAGTTGATTTATTTATATTTTTGTTATTTAAGTTGATTTATAATAAATTTTTTGTCAAATTTTGTAATTTATGTAATATATAATTTGTATTTTCTATGAAATATAGGATTTTTTGTATTTTATGTTAGAATGAAAATTTAGAATAAGTTTTGTAAATATATGCATGTTAAATTAAAAAATGTAATGGTTTGATTAAAAACTTGTAATTTTGTATTTTATGTTAGAATAAAATTTTAGAAAATAAAATTTGTATTTCATGTATTTTTAGGTGAATAAAATTTGTTAAATTGATCAAAATGTTTCAATAAATTATGTATGTTGATATTTATTATTTATTTATTTTTGTGACAAATAAAATGCATGCTTGTGATTTGAATTTAATTATTTTTTTAATTATTTATGATGTTTATTGTATGATTTTTTTAGTATTGACATATATGTACTTCTTTTGTACTGTTTTATTATTAAATTAGTTGAATTTCAAATATGTCCATTAAACTATTATTTAATTGTTTTTACACTAATTTCAAAATTCAAATTAAAATCTATTTAACTATAATAAAGAAATTATGTTAAGGTGAAACAACTTTAAGTATAAAGTTAATTAAATGATACGAATTCATTGGACAAATTAAATTTCGATTAGGACCAAAAATAAAAGAGTACGTATAATATATTATACTATAAATAAATATAGAGTAGTTAAAAGCAATTTAACTATAATAAAGAAATTTGTAATTGGTTGAACAAAATAATATTTATATAACAACGCTTATATACGATATATATATATATAGTATTGGTAGGGAGGATTGGTATCCATATATATAAATTATGTTACGTTGAAATTAAAATAAGTATGAAGTTACAAGTTAAATGAAATATTAATACGGTAAATTGTACTGATAAAAATTTAATAAAATGATGCAAATTTATTGGACAAATTAAATTTCGATTAGGACAAAAATAGAAGAGTATAATATATTATACTATAAATAAATATAGAGCACTTAAAAATAATTTAATTATAATAAGGAAATTAGAATTGGTTGAATAAAATAATATTTATATAACAATGCTTATATACGAGATATATATAAATGAGACAAAAAAAATTATAAAATGCAAATATTGAAATAAAATTTAAAATTTCAAAGGAAAAATTAAAAATTAGGCAAAATTACACAAAAGTATGTGTATATATTGCAACCTATGCGACTAATTATGGTAAACAATCGACTAAAATGAATAAAATATATATGCAAATGCAATCGATTCGACTAATTGTGATTAACACTCGACTAAAATTTATATAGTTATTGATGTGTACGTGTATTCAATTTGGCTTGTTTAGGTCTTTCGATATGTCTGTGTCTCGAGATTGGATGTACAACCGTATTGAAGGCGGTTACATTAGATTAGAGTTTGTGGATGGCGTGAAGGAATTTATAAAATTTGTCATGCAACATTGCACCACTTACTTGAACGAAGCAAAAATTCGATGTCTTTGTCGAAAATGTCGCAACGACAAATACTTCGATGTAGACACCGTAGAGTGAGGGGTGGATTTGTTCTCGATTACTATTGTTGGACTGCGCATGGGGGGGAAGAAATAGGAAGCGATGAGGACGATGGAAGTGATGATCCAATGGATGAATATCCGACATCATATCATCATATGATATACGACATTGCGGGCCCCAGTTTCGATTAGAATAGTAAAGAAGAGCCAAACCCTGAAGCAATGCATTTCTTTGAAATGATTGACGCGACGAATCAACCGCTTTGGCCGGGTTGTGAGAAGATGACTAAACTCTTAGCAATAGCACGTTTATTGACGATAAAGTCGAATCATCATATTTCGGAGCAAGCATTCGACGAAAATTTGCAAGTATGTAAAGACATGTTGCCTGAAGACAACTGTTTGATAGATAGCTTTTACAAATGTAAGGGCTTGATGCACTGGTTGGGTCTCCTATATGAGCGAATTGACTGTTGTCCCAACTTATGCATGCTTTATTGGGAGCTCGACTTCGAGCTTACATCTTGTAAATTTTGCGGAGAATTTAGGTTTAACTTTAATAAACGTCCGCATAAGACAATGTTTTACTTCCCTTTGGCGCCTCGTCTCAAACGTTTGTACGCCTCGAAAGCTACTACGAAACACATGCGGTGGCATGCATGATAAGTCAGAGAAGAGGGCAATATGCAGCATTGCTCCGATTCCTTGGCATGGAACCACTTCAATCAAGTGAACCCTACGTTCAGCTCCGAGGTTCATTATGTTCGACTCGGCTTATGCACTGCTGGGTTTCAACATTTTGGAATGACCGGCAAACCATACTCCTCGCGGCCGGTGATTCTAACACCGTACAACTTGCCTCCCTCGATGTGTATGAAGAAAGAAGTGATATTCTTAACAATAATCGTACTTGGACCAACTAATCCGTCGTAAGAAATTGATGTGTTTCTCCAACCGTTGATGAAAGAATTGCAAGAGTTGTGGTATGACGGAGTGCCTACCTACGACGTATCGACTAAGACAAACTTTCAAATGCGCATTGCACTTATGCAGACTATTAGCGACTTTCCAGCGTACATCGTGTTGTCGAGATGGAGCACGCACGAGAGGACTGCTTGTCCTTGTTGCATGGAAGATACAGGCACTTTTTAATTGAGGTTCGGAAGGAAAGCTTGTCATCGACGTTTCTTGTTGCGATATTTGAAGGAGCGAAAAGACAAGTCTAGTTTTCACAGAGACAGAATCGTATCCGACAAACCACCAGCTAATAAATCAAGTGAATATATCTTGCAAGAAATTGAAGCTTTAGGGTTGATGAAAGTCACTGAATTGGGATCAGATGCAATAAACAACGAAGTCTCGAGGACTAGCGAGTGGAGAAAATGAAGCATATTGTGGGACTTGCCTTATTGGAAGACGAACCTTATCAGGCACAACCTAAACGTGATGCACATTAAAAAAAATGTCTTTGACAATATTTTCAACTCAATCATGAGTGTGCCAGGGAAAACGAAAGATAACGCAAAGTCTATGGAAAACTTAAAAGAGATTTGTAATCGTCTAGAACTTCATTATGATTCAATTTCTAAGAAATATCATAAGGCACGATTATGCGCTAGACAAACGAAGAAAACAAGCATTATGTACGTGAATTATGGAAGTGAACTTCCCTGATGGTTACGCGTCTAACATCGGTCGCTGCGTAGATTCTAAGAAGTTGAAGATGTTTGGGATGAAAAGCCACGATTGTCGTGTTTTCATGCAACGATTGCTGTCGATTGCATTTCGAGATCTCTTAGAGGATGACATATGGATTGCAATTAACGAGTTAAGCATTTTCTTCAGAGATTTAACTGCTAGAAATTTAAATGTTGAGAATCTTTGGCTTTTGCATGAAAACATTCCCAAGATATTGTGTAAGTTGGAAAAGATATTTCCGCCAAATTTTTTCGACTCAATGGAGCATCTCCCTATCTATTTGGCATACGAGGCCATCCTTGCTGGCCCAGTACAATTTCAGTGGATGTATCCTTTCGAGAGGTAATCAACTAGACTCGTACACAATTTATATCACACTCTAACATATATATTTTAACTAACTTACTTCTACAAATGTAGTACTTGAAACATTTAAAAAATATTGTTAGGAATAAGGCAAGGGTTGAGGGCTCAATATGCAATGCTTACCTAGTGGAAGTAGCAGCCGCATTTTGCTCCTATTATTTTGAGGAACACGACTCCGCCTCGCACAACCGTCCACCCCGTAATTACGATGGTGAAGTCGGACCAACTCAAAGTTTTAATGGCAACTTCTCAATATTCACCCACCCAGGTCGAGCCTATGGGAGATCAAAGAAGCGTTATCTCACGGATAACGAGTGTAACATCGCACACTCATATGTATTGTTTAATTGTCCCGAGGTCGTTCTGTTTTAATCTTAATTATTATCTTAAATTTATTCAATCGCAATTCTTACATTCTTCAATTCTCCTGTTAGGATGTACGTATCGGAATTGCGTTCCAAACACGTGAATATCACACAAAGTGTCATCGATGAACATCTTAAGAAACATTTCTCAAGTTGGTTTCAACAATTCGTAAGTCATTTGTACGTGGATATTAAAATAATTCTTTATTTTTGTTGTTTATTTGAATTTGAAGTTTATGAATGAAACATTTTTAGCGGTAGGCTCCATCATCTATTCAAGATACAACACTTCAAATGCTGTCATACGGCCCTAGTCGACTTTGCACCGTATACCATGCGTATCTTGTTAATGGCTACAATTTCAGACCGTGTCGCATCTCTCGAACAAAGATATGCGTAGTAGCGGGGTGTGCGTTAAGGGCATGAATTACACACAATGTAACAATGACTATTACGGGCAGTTAGAAGAAGTGATTGAAATCGAATACGGTGGATTCCTATATAGTGTGTTGTTCAAGTGTCAATGGTTCGATCCCACGATCAATGTCGAGACAAGAGTTCACCGATCTTTAAAAATCGTCTATGTACATCGAAATCTACGATTGAACAAGTACGAGTCTTTCATACTAGCCATGCAAGCTAGTCATGTGTACTTTCTTTCATACCCAAGTGTAAGAAATGCGCCGAACAATTGACAAGCTACGTGCAAACTTCAACCGAAATTCATCGATGAACAAAACTTAGTCGAAAACATTGACAGTGAGCCTATAGAACAAGACGCTTTTTAGGAGCAGCTACCTGAGCATGATACTGAAGTCGATATTGACAACAATGTTCCAAATTCACTAACCGATCCTAGTGGCACACACATGTCAGATGTCGACGAAGAATACGATAAAAGCGATAACTCCGAGTTTTCATCGAATGATGAGGACGGTGGTGATGGACCATGATACTATCTTGTTCACTTCGTAAATGATGCAATTATATTTTTTACTTGTTACGTAATATTTCAAATGTTGGAGGTTCAACTCAAAATTCTAATTTAGTCTTTATCTTTTTTATAAAGTTATGTCGTCAAGCAGAGGTTACGCCCAACTTCTGGTGAGGGCTTCGGTAGACGATCTGGATAGTCAATCCAACGGACGATCCAGTGCTACTAGAGATCGACGATCGGATGGATCACACCGTCGTTCTCATGATGATGCTACTCCACCTGCACAGACTAGTCGGGATCATCAGAGTCTGTATCCATACCCATACCACCCTTCTTAGCAAACCCCATTTCATCCGTACCCATACCACCCTTCTCCGCTAGCCCCATTTCTCCATTAGACGCCTCCCCCACATTATGCACATCCATCTACATCTTTCATGTCTTTGTCATATGTTTTTTGTGATGATCTCGCTTTATGCAGATGTATTTTACTTTACTTTCCTCCCTACCCACTCCATTCGTTGATGGTCATGGTACGTTTAGGCCAGGTGTCGGGCCTACGTTTTCATCAGGGGGATCAGCATCTCCCTCACATCTTCATGATCGTACGCACGACCACCGCACAGTCCCACCACCACTGCATCATGATTTGCATGCCTCGCCCTCTCGGGGTCGGCCAATAGAGCAGTCGCCGAGTTCTTCGACACATCGTTCGGGTGACTCGTCCATAGGTACGGCCCCACGTAGACGACGACGAAGCAGTACTACTAGCCAACCGTTGAGGCGGATATTATTGGTCGTGAAAGATGACAAATAGTAAGTATACATACGAAGTTTTACGTTTAATTATGTCTAATAAACTTGGTCTAATGCCTCGTTTTCAATTTAGTGGACGAAAATTACACCCGTCTGACAGAGCTACCCGGGAGATGACTAGGGCATACAAACACTCCCTACACAATGATGGTTATTCTTGGGAGCATGACCCGCAGCACATGCGAAATATTTACTGGAATCAATGGAAGGTAAAGTTGTTTAAGTTAATGATGTTTTATTTACATAAGATTTACAAACAATATATAATTGAAAAGTGTTTATAGATAAATTTAAAGTTTTTCACTTTTTGCCTATAGTTGTCATTCGATTGGGAGCCATCAGATGACGTAGATATTAGAGAGGCGTACGATAGGCAGATTGCCACTCGGTACGCTGATTTTATTAGCAAGATGTGCTCCAAAGATAAAAAGCATGCACATGTATCTGCTAAGATCTTCGACCACTATAAGAAGATGCGGTCCACCCCTGATTTTAAGAAAAAATCAGAGCGAGCAAATAAAAATCAGAGAACTGAGACAGGGGGACCTGGTACAGGGATCACAGTGCATACTAGTGGCTCAATATCCATTTATCAGCACACAGAGAAGTTGGTAAGTTATGTTATAATAAGTTTATATATATAATATACATGGATTTAATCTCAAACTTAATCCTCTTTAAATATATATTTTGTAGGCGGAGAAGTTAGGTCAACCTCTGACTGCTTTTGAGTTATGTCTATACTTCCATACGAAAGACCATGACGACGTAACTTTCCTCGATTCGAGAGTAGAGAAGATCGTCATATGTAAATAGTTTTGCTTTTAAATCTTGTTTTGTTAATTAATGATATATATTAATGACTTGTAAATGTTTTAAATTCTTAATTTATACTGCGATCCAGAGTAGGCGGATTGAGCTGACACAGTCGCAGCCTGACACCTCGATAAATGAGACCGAGCTATATTTGTCCGTCGTTGGGGCGACGACAAAGGACGGACATATGGACTAGGGTGGACACCGTTGGGGTCGCGGTGCAGACATGCTACAACTAGAGGAGTGTTGAGTCGTTAATTATGTAATATTATATATAGGTTATCTATATATTTTATTGTAAAGTCTCCAAAATACTAGTCTAATTGCATTTATTTGTTATTTTCAGGGTTATTGGAGTGCGCGGTTAAATTCGAGGCGAAAAACTATGTAAAATCGAGTATTTATATGTCTGGATCCGTTTTACACTGAAAGTCGTGCCATCGCGCATCTCGAGGCAAATTTGGCGGGCCCACACGTGTCATGGTGATTGAAGAAGATCAAGTGAACCATAATGGCGTTGATACAATGACGCAAAGTTGGTTTGATTTGCACTATATACATGAAAATATATATATATATATATATATATATATATATATATATATATATATATATATATATATATCTATCGTTCTATATATATATATATATATAGAAAGATGAGATATGCATGGAGAGATATGCATGGAAAATGGAAACGGATCATTGCTGTTGGAGATATGCATCGAAACAAAATAAAAATCGGAAAGAAAAAAAGGTGCTTGGGGGGAATTTCGGCGATTCGGCTCTCGCTCTCTGGTTTTATTTTTTATCTTCTCGGCTCTCTGGCCGAACTCCTCTTCCCAATTCTTTTCTATTTTATTTTTCTTTGTTCTTTGTGTTCTTCAACTATGCGAGGCTAAAACCTCTAGCCTAGACAAGATTGCAAGGGAGGTTCGATTGCGCATATCAATGGATTTGTGAGATTTATATATTTTAATTTCAGTCTTTTCATTATTATTTTATTTTCTTTGGTATTGTTTGAACAATCAAAGTTAAACACTTGTTTAAACTTTGATTTATTTGTCAGTGAGTCGTAAGCATCCGTACTTGTGCAATAAGACCACACTAGTGGCAATTGACCCTACCAATTGATTAGTCTCTTTTGGGACCGGTTGAATACCTTAGAAATCTGGGCTAAATCGGACACACTAGTGATCCGGTTGTCTAGGTGTAGTGCCTTCAGGAAGCTCAATGCGGTCAACGCATTAAACCCAATTCACTTGAATTGTGGTTATGTGTTTGATTATGGAAGTAGTCACCGTCGTACCTTGGCTATCAAGATTAGGAAGTGCGAGGAACCGCGTGCGTCACCGGGTCTATAGCTACACTAAGATATTTTGATTTGCATATTTTACATAAATCGACGACCAAATCCAATCTTTTACCGAACCGAACTTGTATGTCTTGACCTAGGAATTTTTATTAATTATTTGATTTTCAATTTTATTTCCTTTGCTTTCATTATTTTATGATTAGATAATTAATTCATTTTCTATCAAACCCCGATTTTCCTTTTTGTTATTTTTGACCTTAGAAAGAATACTAGTCCCTGTGGGATCGACCCTTTGCCACTATTCTACAAAAATAGTTGGTTTAGGTATTTTTTTAATTTTATTGACGCGTTCGGCGCGCGTCAATTTTTGACACCGTTGCCGGGGACTGGTTTTTTTCTTTCTTTGGTTTTTATTTTTTAATTTTTAATTTTATTTTTCTTTGGTTTTTTTTATTATTTTGTATATAGTTCCTTGTTTCTAACATTTTTGCAGGTAATTCCATAATGGCCTCCTACACCCATAATTATGGTCGATTCGAAGACTCATACTATCATGATGTGAATGGGGTAGGTATGTCACATAATGGACATCAATTTTCTAACTCGCAATATTTTGTGCAACTGGTCAGGGTTTGTGGAAATCGTGGGGAGTACTTTCATCCCACGTATGCTTGTCCGTATTCGAAGTATAAGAATCATTATGGTTCCACTTATGCATCACCACAACCCAACTTCTATATGTCTAAGCGAAGTCCACAGATTCCTCAACATGAAAAGAGGCCTATACAAGACATGATGAATGACTTGATCTTCAGAGAACCAACTTTTCAACAAAGTCATCAACATAAACGGAGAACCATTGCAGACATTGAGAGAAATATGATCTCCGATTGGCTTTCTCAAAGCACCACTCAAGACCCTTCGCAGGAGGATATGCAAGATATGAAATCAAATTTGCAAAATTCGAAACTCAAGTTACCGCTATACTTGAACATTTGATGGATGAGGAAGAGTTGCCTCCGCAACCAATTTTTGACTCGATGAGACCGTGAATGCGATACATCTAAAAGTGTTGAGTTTGATGAGTTATCAATTGTGGACGAGCATTTGAGCGAACCGTAGGAAACACTATACGTTTCTTCACATGAGCCGACATTACTATTGCACAATATGACGATGATGAAGCTGAGAAAAATTGAAGTCATTTCGAAAGGTCTGAGGAGCCCCGTAAAGAGAACGAGGAAGACCAACCTCTGGTGTTGGTGAAACCACCCACCCTCCCATGCATATTTGTTAAACCTTATACGGGGGTGGAAGTAAAGGAGCGTTCGTGGATTTTCTACACTGCCGACACCTTTGTGTTGGACGGCCATGACTCGACAGATTCTTTTGTGTTAGAGGTCCCGAATGAGCTCCCAATTCTGAAGGAGGGCGTGCATGATGCATTGCCCAAATATGTTGATGCGCCATTTGTTCTTGACATCTCTAAAGGAGAGGGCATCACGTGATGAATCACAATAAGTCTAGCCAAAGACTTAAAAGAAAGGCGCTCGTTGTGAGGCAGCCCAACTTTGTTTTATTTTTATTTTTATTTTTTATTTTTTTCTTGCATTTATTTCAGTTTTAATTTAGTTTTATTTATTTTTATGTTTAATAAATCCCTAACTTGGTCTCTTGGATTTTTACAGGTGTGATGAATGTTTGATGAGCACTGATGGCACTAGACCACCCCCTGAGTTTGATAGGTTTGACTATGGATTACATTGTTTTTGGAGTAATTTGAGCATATTTTTTTGTAGGAATTAACATATTATTAGAGTTTTAGGTGTTTTGAGACTTGGTTGGGACATATCCAACTTAAGTCGCCACATTAGTGGCGGGTCTTTAAGTAGATCCAAAACCCTGAACCTCATTCCATCATCTTGTTGACTTCACCCGTAGTTGAAAGACTCGGGCTCGCAAGATTTGATAGGAATCATTTGAATTAACTCCTATGCTTATTAGTTCTTGCTCTTATTATGATAATTTTATTTCATAGTTTCCTTAGTCACCTAGACAAGCGAGATTTGAGCATTCACTAGTTTTTGGAGACTTTTGTTATGCGTGCATTTGTATCATCTTCTTATTCTATCCATATTATTTTTCACCATTATTTTTTGTCTTTTTGTTACATGGATTCCTTGACTTGTTTTGAACATTGAGGACAAGGTTCAGAATAAGTTTGGGGGTACTTTAGGATTTGTGGATTGAGTTGGATGGACTTATTTACGAAAGACCGCAGGTGAGATCGTTTAAAATTTTTCAATTATATGCGGTTACATGTGGTTGACGGATGGTATTGGTGGTGTTTGATATCTCTTATTCATTCATTTCTTCCATTTCTTTTTCCTCCATACTCATCTATCTCACTTCATTAGGAGTTGATACACTTTCATACATGTATTTAGTATAGTTTTCATTATTATATTGTTTAGAGTCACCCGAAACTTTGTTTCATGCCTTTGGTTGTGGACGAGTACATTATGGTTGCCTTTTTGACTTGAAACTTAGGAAAAAGTAGGAGAAATACTCACTCGAGCCCGTAGCTCAGCATTTCTATGATTTCATGATTAGAGACTTAGTATGATGGTTAAGCCTTGTGCTAGATACCAAAATGGGCAAACGGTTGAAATTGCGCAAGTGATGATATTTTAACCCACATTGGGGAATTTGGTTAATTATAGTGAAAGTGAGAAGGGCTAACAGGAGTTTTCAAAATATAGAGAGTCCCACAAGTTTCCACAGGAAATGGAGCAGGAAAACTTGTGGTGGGAAAAAGTGAGGAAATTGGTTCATAGGAAATGGAGCAGGGACCGTATTATTTGAAAAAAAAAAATTGGAGAAGAAAAAAAAATAAAGAGTATACATATAAAATGAATAAAGGCGGAAGTGTATGAAAACTCCTCAAATAAAAAGATTTAGCTCGAGTGCTTATAGCTAGATTAAGTAAAATTACAAACTTGCATGCTTGAATGTGTAGACAAATAAAACCCGCGAGTAGTTGATGGCCTTTGTCTTGACGACTCTTTGTCTTTAAAGTGTGATCTTAATTGTGTTTGGGTTGCGTTCTTGACATATCTTAACTCTGAAATTTCATGAGTGGCTTGTTAACTTGACAACTATGTAAACCAAAGGAACTCCATGAATTCTGAATCGGGTATAGGATTAGTTGAGTCTGTACATATCTATATTATAAGTCTAGTTTATTTGCGTGTTTGTCATTTACACCTTTGCTCGGGACGTGCAAAGTCCTAAGTTTGGGGGTATTTGTTGAGTCGTTAATTATGTAATATTATATATAGGTTATCTATATATTTTTATTGTAAAGTCTCCAAAATACTAGTCTAATTGCATTTATTTATTATTTTCAGGGTTATTGGAGTGCGCGGTTAAATTCGAGGCGAAAAACTATGCAAAATCGAGTATTTATATGTCTGGATCCGTTTTACACTGAAAGTCGTGCCATCGCGCATCTCGAGGCAAATTTGGCGGGCCCACACGTGTCATGGTGATTGAAGAAGATCAAGTGGACCATAATGGCGTTGATACAATGACGCAGAGTTGGTTTGATTTGCACTATATACATGAAAATATATATATATATATATATATATATATATATATATCTATCGTTCTATATATACTAGTTTCATGTCGTGCTACGCACGATTGACCCGCTCGCTTCGCTCGCGGGAATTAATATCTAAGAATTTATTAATAAAATTTTAAATTGTAATTAAAAAAGTAGAAGGAAAAATGAGATGAGTTTATGATTTAATTTGGGGTTAGGTATAGAAAGTGAAAATTAAGTACAAGAGGAGAAAGTGAGTGTAGTGAGTGGGATAGATACTTGTCAAAATCGTGAATTGGTAACGAATCGTTGAGGGCTCGAGTAAATCAAATCGAGATTACTAAAAAACTACATTTACATTTAACTTTTCCAATAATATAAATTATAATAAATATGAACTTGCCATACATATTATAATCCCATTCAGTACTCATTATAGTTTAAAAAGTGATGTACAAATAAAAATCATTCTAATGAGAAATTTGAGTCATCTAAAAAACAAAGATATCATATGTGTTGGAGTAGTGTATAGCTATATATAGTGGGTATCCATAGTCTAATAATTCAGACCAAATTATAATATGTGTTTAAATAATAGCAAGAGCCTGATTGTCCAAATTGAGATCCATCAATTGGAATTTCATTGATAAAAAAATGGAAAAAGAAACGGGCCAGTAATAAAACAAACACCAGAGCTACATAAAAATAAATGTAAAGATCACGAAAGAAAATGAAAAAAAAAAGTAAAGAACTTGATCAACGACCTCATCTTCACTAAAGCGGCCTGCTTTGCATATGCGCTCAAAAAGCTCCCCACCAGATGCATATTCCATTACTATTGCAAGATGGGTTGGAGTTAATATTACCTTCAATAAAATTTAAACACGGAAAAAAGCCAAATTTAGCTTTTAATTTGGGTGAGATACTCTTAAGCAAACTAATGATAAAGCATACCTCCTTGAATTTAAATATATTGGGATGCCTCAATGACCTGTGGTTGATTATCTCTCTTTGAACTTTTGCATCTATCTGCTATAAACAACATTGAAATGAAAACTATTGAAAATGCGCCAAATAATTTCATATGGTTGCATACTAAATTTTGTTTTCTTAATATAATTAGTTAAAAAACATTTTTACTCATTAAGTAGCAAATTCAGTTGGCAAAATAACATCAGTTGCTCAAAAACAGGTCCAAATTGTATCATAAGATTCATAACAAAATAACCAAACAACAGCATGATTAATAAATTTCCCTGTAACCATTTTATTTCACTCCAAAGAGAATGCCATAGTTAGAAAACTCGAGATTATAAAAATTAAAAGAATTTGATGGTATAATTCCTTCAACCCCATCAAGATGGCCTACAAATGCCTTTCCGGATTTGGAAGGAAGCGCGCCACCTTCTTCGCTTGTCCTTTGCTAAGCGAAGCAACGGCTCGAGCAAAATTGGCCCAACAAAGAAGCAGCAGGGAAGCAAAATGAGAAGACTAACCTCAAGTCCCTGAGAATACAAGTCTTGGCACTATTTTACAATGCTTATGATCAACTCCTGTTTGATCCCCAGTTTCGAACGTGAATCATGACCAATTGAAAATCGATAGATTGATCAAGAATTTATCCAAGCAACGAAATGAGACAGATGGTCTACATTAGATCATTGGCATGTGCATCAAACAAGTTAAAAGAAAAGATGGGAGCTCACTTTCAAAGTCGATTTCTTCGCAAGGATAACACTGCCTGGCTGATCAGAAGGTTGGGCTTTCACTGGATGATTCTCGACCTGCAATTCAGCAAATACGAAATTAAAAATCGAAACTGAACAAAATGTGCACTCCAACTAACAAAATGACATTTCATTATCAGAAACAGCAAGATGTTAAGAGAATGATGGCGGTTCAGCTATCTTTTTTGAGATAGAAAAAATATTCGTATATTTGTATCGCCAAAAAAAAGAGTAAAACTCAAAGAGGGTTGCATAGCTACCCAGCAGCGCATAATGTCCCAGATCACATCCATGGGGGCATCTGACTTCAACCCCAACGGATTCACATGAGTTACAGATATACGATATCCCGCATTAATTACTGCCGAGCGGAAGATAACTGCTGAAGGTGATGTGCATTTGAGGGTAGCACAGAGGTTGTGCAGACTCAAGAACAAAGGAACATCAGGCAGCTCCTGCATAAGGAAAAAATAAAAATAAAAAGGGAAAGAGATGAGGTTAACATCTCGCAGGAAAATGAGGGGAAAGAAAATTGAAATGTGACTGGAAACTATCTACGGCATCAAGTTTCAGCGTGCCACAAGGCAATGTAATTGCACCATGTATTGCAGCATAACATGAAAACATCACTACAAATATTAATCACAAATATCAATCTCGAACTTGTTAATCACAAATCCAACATTAATAACATCGAGATTAACTACAAATCCAAGTCAATGCACAAAAATCCAAACAAAATTAATAAAAAAAGGCGAAAACGCATCAGATCCATGAATCGAGCACGAAATCAACATTAGAACCGGAGAAATTGAGATTCTAACATCAAAACAACAACAACCTAACATCGAGATTAACAACAAATCTAAGTCAATGTACAAAAACCTAAACTAAATTCATCAAAAAAAGGGGAAAACGCAATTCCTAATCTCAATTATATCACAAATATTAATCTCAAACTTATTAATCACAAATATTAATCTCAAACTTATTAATCACAAATATGACACATATTTATAGACTCGCATTAAAAAAATGTGAAAATGGAAGATTTAAAGAATGATAACATCCTTCAAGATTTTTAAGGATAGATAAGAGTGGCACAAGATAAAAGCATTTGCTACATTGCATTACAATTTATCACCATAATAACTTCATCAGTAAGAATTTCATCGACTAATTAAAATTTTCTTGTTGTAATTGTAGGGATAATATACAGGGATTTAAAACCTGAAAATATATTAATTCAGAACAACGGACATGTAGCATTGACAGATTTTGATCTATCATACTTGACATCTTGCAAACCACAGGTAGCATCGAAACATCCAACTCCCTACTTTATATGAACTTATTTTCACCTCTCTTTTGTAACAGATTTGATTTCTATTAATTGAGCACCTCTGTTTTCTCAAGATTGTAATATTTACTCCTCGGCTTTTAATTCCAAACATCCCGAAAAGAAAAAGCATCACAAAGGCCAAAATACTCCAAAATAATAATCCATCTAATTAGCAAGCTAATTACCCTATGTGATGAACTCTCAACTCGAGAATTATGTTCCAAACTCCACCATTAGCTACCTAGAAGATTGTTCACATTTTGCAACATCACCGACCCCCCACTTCTCTCAAACAATTCAAGACTCATGATTGATTCATCTCACCTAACAACCCCTCCAACCCTTGCAACAAAATCAGTAACTAACAACAATGATTCAACACCCCCATTAATGGGAATCCCTAAAATTTGAGTTTGTTCTCTTACATGCTTATTGATTTTCCCAATTAGGTAATAAATTTCTTCCCAAACTTTCAAGATTCTCAAATAGGCAACCCCCAAATCTCTATTAATAGACAATCTCTTATTTTTTCCAACCAAGAAACAAACGAAAAATCACCCGAAGAGGAGGATCATTCATCAGAGAAAACTGAGAGCTACAATGAGCAATCTGATGATGAAAAAGTGACGAAGAACGCACATCAGATCTAACAGGCACATCAAAGGGTAAGTCTGCCAGCAAGCAGTACAATCGAATGAGGAAAATGCAGAAGTAAATGCCTTCGGCGGTGATTGACTTACCTTTATGGGTGCTGTTGTGGTAATTGTTGATGGAGAAAGAGTCGTGAAATATACGATAGGAGCGATGAACATAGCAAGACATAGGAGAGCAAGAATCGGATGAAGGGAGGATTATTGCTGGTGTTATGTTACGTGAGAGAGAGACGTGAGAGAAGAGGAAGAAGGAGTATAAATCAGTTGTTATGTGAGAGAGAGACGTGAGAGAAAAGAAAGGGACGCACGAGGAAAAATTGGGTGGGAGAGGGACAACGCACGAGAAAAAATTGTGTGGGAGAGGGACAACGAAGTAAATTTGATTACGACTCAAAAATTTGTGATTCGTGCTTTTATATATATGATAGATATATATATATAGAAAGATGAGATATGCATGGAGAGATATGCATGGAAAATGGAAACGGATCATTGCTCTTGGACATATGCATCGAAACAAAATAAAAATCGGAAAGAAAAAAACGTGCTTGGGGGGGAATTTCGGCGATTCGGCTCTCGCTCTCTGGTTTTATTTTTTATCTTCTCGGCTCTCTGGCCGAACTCCTCTTCCCGATTCTTTTCTATTTTATTTTTCTTTATTCTTTGTGTTCTTCAACTATGCGAGGCTAAAACCTCTAGCCTAGACAAGATTGCAAGGGAGGTTCGATTGCGCATATCAATGGATTTGTGAGATTTATATATTTTAATTTCAGTATTTTCATTATTATTTTATTTTCTTTGGTATTGTTTGAACAATCAAAGTTAAACACTTGTTTAAACTTTGATTTATTTGTCAGTGAGTCGTAAGCATCCGTACTTGTGCAATAAGACCACACTAGTGGCAATTGACCCTACCAATTGATTAGTCTCTTTTGGGACCGGTTGAATACCTTAGAAATGCACTAAATCGACACACTAGTGATCCGGTTGTCTAGGTGTAGTGCCTTCAGGAAGCTCAATGCGGTCAACGCATTAAACCCAATTCACTTGAATTGTGGTTATGTGTTTGATTAGGGAAGTAGTCACCGTCGTACCTTGGCTATCAAGATTAGGAAGTGCGAGGAACCGCGTGCGTCACCGGGCCTATAGCTACACTAAGATATTTTGATTTGCATATTTTACATAAATCGACGACCAAATCCAATCTTTTACCGAACCGAACTTGTATGTCTTGACCTATGAATTTTTATTAATTATTTGATTTTCAATTTTATTTCCTTTGCTTTCATTATTTTATGATTAGATAATTAATTCATTTTCTATCAAACCCCGATTTTCCTTTTTGTTATTTTTGACCTTAGAAAGAATATCACTCCATGTGGGATCGACCCTTTGCCACTATTCTACAAAAATAGTTGGTTTAGGTATTTTTTTAATTTTATTGACGTGTTCGGCGCGCGTCAAGGAGCTAGAGGAGGAGCTGGAGGTGGAGATCGAGTTGGATCTTCTCGACCTATTTCTACTCCTAATGAGCTCGTCGAGCTTTTGCGGAAGGACTTCCAGCGATGCAGACATACATTCTTCGGGTTATGCAGGATCACGCTTTAACCCAAGATCAGTTACGAGAGGTCCAAGACCAGTTGAATCGCATGGAGTAGGCTCTAATGGACAGACTTGAGATTTCATTTGCGCCAGCGCCCCCAAGAGATGTTCCAGCTGATGACTCAGAGACCGACGACGATCTCGACGATTGAGTGACTTCCTTGTATATTTAGCTTTAGGTTGTTCATATCTTGTTTTATACATTTTCGTACTTGTAATTAACTTTCTTTGTTGTATTTAATTCATTTTGGTGGATGGACTTCAGTTATTAACTTTAATTTCCTTTAATTTTCATGTCCTTATAGTTATTCCGAATAAATTATATAGTATAGATTAAAATATATTATTTTAATAATAATTTTTAATAAAGTTTTATAAAGAATTTTTAAATTTAAATATTATTTATAAATAATATTTTTTTGAAACATTTCATTTAAAATTTAATTTTAATTGAATTTAAAAAAATTTCATAAATTTTTTAAATATTATATATAATAGTTTTTGCATTTATATAAAAAAATATATAATAGTTAAATATTTTAAATATTTACATTTAATTTCATTTAAAATTTAATAATTTTTAATAAAGTTTTTAATATTTAACTTTTATAAATTAATTATATTTCATATATTTAATTTTAAATTTTTAAATATTATATTATATAATAGTTTTTGCATTTTATAAATATTAAATATTAAATATATCAAACTTTTTCAAAAAAAAAAAAAATTTCACCGATTTACCGACAGGGCCCCCAAACCACTTGGCGGCCAACGAGTCACGTGGACAATTGGCGACGAGGTTTTAGCGACGGGCTCCCGTCGCTAATTGTCCGCGTGACATGGTCAAACAAGTTTCGACCAAAACCACGTGACACATTTGCGACGGGAAATGGCGACGGGATTAGCGACGGGATCCCGTCGCCAAACCTGACACATCGTCGCTAAAAATTTAGCGACGAGAAAGTTAGCGATGGGGTTTCCAGTCGCTAATCCCATCGCTAACATGGGAGTATCCTTTTGTAGTGCATAGATAATTCGTTCAATTTTTTCCTTTCTAAGAATTTATAGGATTAATTCGGAATTTAGAGTTTTTAAATATGAGTACTAGTACCGGAGTAGTGATATATGTACGCATATATTAATCAGTTGTATATTCCAATATTATAAATGAGATTACAAGCATATATCATCATCATCAAAAATAATAACAAAGCCCAAATCCAAAATTAGTTGGAATTCCTACAAAGATCAATACTGCAAAATAACATAAATGTGTTTGTTTTGTAGGATAAGCAAGTATATGTGTTTTCAAAAACAAAAGCAAGTATATGGTTTTTTTGGTGAAGTGATCAATTTAATGTTAATTACTTAATTAATTAACTAATTTATTAAATTATTAATCAAATTTTGCCATTCTACATTATATAAAACCAAACCAAAGCTACTCTCAGACTTTGTTATTGGTTGGCCCCCCCTCCCATACTAGGCTGGCTTCGTCCCTGATGACATAGTAGATGAATTGCTAGCCAAAAGACAACGTTCGAAATGGTCGTGAGTTTGTTTCTTACTTAAGTTGAAAAAAAAAAAATTTGATAACTGATAAGTGACTCAATCGATCTCTTTAAGCGAGATCTAGAGTCTAAGTCTCATGAATGAAAAAATGATTTAAAGGAGTGGACTTCTCTTATATGAGGATCAACGGTGCTCGAACGTGGATTAATCAGTGCAAGTAGCATCAGACACCACATGGGTAAAAAAAAAAAAAAAAGCACGCATATCAAATGTCTTCACTTAAAATAATGTTTGCTAAAACAGTATGTGCAAGAAGTATAGTCCCAAACATTGAATATAGAGAGCCAAGAATGTTTATCATATTTAAGGCCAAACAAGGAGAAAAGGTTTCGTCTAAGTGGGCCTTGGGGCTAAACTGAAGTTCGTTAAAGAATAATAAATCTGAGATCGATCGATCATAAAGCCCAAGCTTGATTTGGTGGGGGAAGGTGAGATTCGGGCTGCTACCAACTCCACATCGCTGTCAGTCCACTCTTTACACGGTGTAAATGTAAGATGTTGCAGAGATCAATGGGGGGGAGGGGCATGACTCGTCTTCGTCTGTATGTATGAATCAATGCAACAAAAGATCATGCCCCATGTCTTCCAATAAAAAAAAAAAAAAAAAAAAAAAAAAAAAAGTCCTCTTATCCTGTACCTGTATCACTAATAACAAAAGACAAGTTAGAAAAGCTTTTCTCAGCAATTCACTTTATTACGTACCATCTTTTTTTTTTTTATCTTGTCATTTTTGTTAAACAAAAAAAAAAAAAAAAAAAACTACTGGTACTAGACCTGCCCTTCAAAAAAAAAAAAAAAAGACCCTAAATTCAGTTTTATCGGTCAACCAACTAGTTAATTTTCGAGCCAGGTATCAAATCTATGCTAAATTCTAATATAACAGAAAGTATTGACACTTCTTATATATATAAAAAAAAAAAAGTATTGAAACCACAAAGGCACAATTAAAGAACAAATTTTATATTTAATCACTAACTAATCATTAATCACAATTTGAGGGATAACACACATATATATTTATAGACTTAGATAAACTTGTCTCATAATTAATCAAATTAGGGAACCCTAAACAAACTCAAAGTAACTAACTCAAACTCTTTATCAAACACTACTGGCGAACCCATATATAGGGTTGCCTTAGGCTACAACCTAGGGCAACTAGTGGGAGCCCCTTTTACATATACGTGCTCCAATTGAAAAATGAGAAAAATATGTCCATTAGCCCACCTTGTGAAAAACAAGGTAAGCCACTCCTAACATCAAACAATATAAGTTGGTCCACTTTTGGTATTTACATTTGACACTTGTTATTATGGTCTTTTAATTTTTAAATTGAGATGTGTGAGTACGGTGTTTTAAAGTGTATCTAAAGGACTACAATAACTAAGTGACAAATATAAATGCTAAAAAAGGGTTCTTTTTTCGGAAAAAAAGGGGTTCATTTAGCATAACACATACTAATGTGTTTCTTTTTTAATGGTTCTACTTTGAATTTTAATTAATATGTAACTTATTTTTCTTTTTTAATTTTCATGTTTAGTTATATATATTTATCAACTATTTTTTTCATTGTGATTTTAATAAAATCTTTTTTTTTTTAACTTTTTATTTTTGGCTTACCACGCGATATTCAACGTTAATGAATGAACTCAAATTTGAAACCTCGCTTAAGAAAGATTTAACCCCTTACTACTTGAACCAACTAATTGTTAGTATTATTATTAACTTTTTATGTCTATGATAAAAAAAATCAAATGAAACTCTAAATCTTTGTATATTCTTAATTAATTAATTACTAATTTATTAATTATTTGTTTTGATTGACGTATATTCCTCTTTGTTGTAGCTTCATTTTTTTAAAGGTTAACACATCTCAAAGTGCCAAAAGAATCTTTGGAGGCATAACTTGCCAAAATGCAAGGTTTGGAGAGGTAGTGAGTTCGACTCCCACTTTAGTCCCAAAAAAAATAAATTCTCAACGCATGAAAGACCCTAAGCTAGGGGTACACACAGATTGGATCCAAGTCCAATTAGGGTCAATCCACAATCCAATTATTGCAAATTGAAAAATTATAGTCCAATCCAGTCCAAATAATTTATCAATCCAACTTGCAAAATGCGGACCAGAACTAGATCAAGTTCCGCGGATTGACGTTTTCTATCCAAAAAGTCATGAAATTAAACTTTATCATATGAATCACAAAAATCATGCATCTCGTGAACGACAAATTTATAACTTACATCCCACAAATTTATATATAGCATATTTTTCACAAACTTGTCATCACAACGACCTTTAAATTGCAAGTTCCCTCATAAATAAATATGTTATCCACAAATTTACACCATACACCCTTACAAAAGCACATAAAATGTGTACGTTGCAACATACAACCTACAAAAAAGGGTATGAAGTGTAATTAAAAAGTTAATAACAAGCATAGTCTTTAAGATGTAACAATTTTTACTTGATAGTTTGGGTTAATGCCATTTAAGATACTATAGTACATATGATCATACATGTATATGTGTTGATGTGATAAACGAATTGGATCCACGAATTTTTAATGTGGGATCCGCAATCCGATCTAGTTCAACCGGAGTAGTGATTTTACAGTCCGTCTAATCCAATGGATCAAAAAATTGATCCAATTAGTGATAATTGGTCCGTATTGGACTGGATCTGTGAATTAGTGTAATCCGTGTGCACCGCTACCCTAAGCAACCCCAACCGTCAATTAGAGGTTTAGACGTTACGAAGTGGCCAAACAATTTCATATACTAACTAGTCGGCATCCCGCGCTTCGCGCTAGTAAAAAATAAATATATACATATTGGATAAAATAATTTTGATGAAGGAAATGTAACGACCCACATTATTCAATCTTAATTAATTATTAATTACAGATTAGGACACGTAGCTCGGACCCACATGGACACTGCTGACAAGTGTAGGGCATGCCAACCAAGGTATAAACATCTATTTTTGTATGATGCGTGTTAAATTGTGGTATTATTAATTAACTCAAGTCGCATTAGTTGAGATTTTATTAGTCGC